>JAWNNT010000062.1:2717071-4075607 GCA_035044645.1 Scaptomyza parva
AGTGGCAAGCGTAAGTGAAGTGAAGTGAATAAGCAGCACGGACACGAACCATGTGAATCGGTTAAGTAGAAACTAGTAGCGGGACACGCATGCGGGTCCCAACCATTGTCACGCGCAGTCATTAGAAGAATGTAGGGAGGTCCGGTCCAGCTGTTTTTCTCCTAGGTGCTTCCTTCCCTCTCCACTACTCTCTTGGGCGTGTCATTGAGTTGATGTCATCAACAAAAGATACAGATTTCCCACATGTACCCCTAAAGTTGTAAGCGTGGCGAGACCACTGCTTATTGGGTTTATGTTTTTGCTTCTGGTTCCGGTTTTGTGTTTGCCGGTCATATGCCGTTATAATGCTGACTACTAATTGACTGCCTAATAAAAATTTCTAACAAAATTAACGGTAAGGAAAATGTTCATACAACCAGATGAAGAGCCAAGAAGAAAAAAGCAACAAAAAACCAAACAAAAAAGAAAATCTATTTTAAGTGAACTTGAAATCGTGCGTGATTTATGTGAAGGTTCTTTTTTAATTTAATGTTTTTTTTTATAGACGTCTTATAACACTAAGAAGAAGAAAAGGGGCTTGTTATTGCCCTAAACTTCCGTTTTTTTGAGCTCATGTTTACTTAATGAGTGAACAGAGTTTAAGAATGTTTTTTCACGTTTTTTTAGCAAGTTAACTTGAATTAAGTCATGATAACTTATCTTAAAGAACTAAGTTATGATAACTCTACACGTCATGGGCCATTTTTATAGATTTGATTTACTGTATATTTTTTAACTGCAACGATATTTATTTTAAGCACAGCTGTTTTCTAATTTCTTTTAACAGCTTTACTTTTATTCAGCCACAAACTTCAATTTAAGATCAATCAAGCAATATTCCAACATTATTTTCGATTAGCCGCCTGAGTGATCATCGTAGACCGATACACAAAAACACACTCCGTTTTAACGTTTCAAATCGTTTTATGACCGTCTCAATTTGTGTATTGAGTAATCGTTTAATGATCCAAAAACATACACACAATAACACAAAATTCAAGGCACCTGACCAACGTAACTGATAAACGATCGATATAGAGTTGCCAGCTTTTTATTTAATTTTAAACAAACTGAATTTACACTTGGCACATTTATTTTGCACACAAAAATTAATAGCAAGTATTTTAACACTAACCACAACGAAGGAGAAGAAGAAGACGTCGACCGAAAAGCCGCAATAAGAATGTTGTACGCCGATGCAGCAGCTGGTTTTAGCGTCTTTTGCATTTTCAACTGAAACAAAACAACACAGTAAAAATGTTAAACACGCGAGCGCGAGCAAGCAAAAACTACCATCAGGAGAGAGAGTGCGCAAGAAAAGAGAAGCAGAGCAAGAGAGCGGAACTCCCCAGTCAACGGGAGGCGGCCGTTTTTCCCTTTGTTATCGCTTTGTCCGTTCGTTGTGCACGCGGCAAGAGTTAAATGCAATATGAGCGAGCGCACAGCGCACAACGTTCGTTTCGCGGGCGAAGCATATCATAGAAGACATTGGCGTCGACGCCAGCTGCGACGTTGGCGCTCCCAACTACTAAGCTTGCTAGTTTAGTTGGGTGACGCTGACGTTGCTACGTTGCTGTCGTTGTCGCTGCTACTGCTGCCGTACTATATAAGTACGTACAAGAAAAGAAACAAAAACAATAACAGCCGAAAATGATATTAATGCGACTTAGCAATAGAAATTTGTAGTGGGAGACCGTAGCAAAGTTCAGCAAAGGGAATGAGAATAAAATACATAGGTAAGGGAACGAGAGGTAGAAAGTGACTGTCTGTTACATGTTTCTTATGTGAAATTAAATATATAAAACAACTATTTCCAAATTTCTTTTGTTAGATAGTTGTGAATTTACATCGCTTCTATCATGCTCCTTTAAGAACCGGTTACTAAGCAGCATTTGAGCGCTTTCAACTTCTCAATTGCCCAGCAGCAAGCATGCATATTGGTACTTATCAGTGTGGTCTCTAAGCGTCGTCACAGCAACGAAAGCCAAACAAAACAAATTTGTATACAAACACACAAAGCGACAAGGCACCAAAATAAATTCAATGTAAATGCAAATGCACATAAATGACCACATGAAATTGCAAATTGCGGCTGTTTCCTATTGTCTATCTATGTATGTACATATAGAGTCAATGTGTACATTGCATACATATGTATGTACATAAAATGTTTGACTAATCTATGTAAACAATAAAAATATTGCTTGAAAACAAAACTTCCCAAACTGGAAAAGGTCTCATAATAGTATATCGCTAAATATCTTATTTGTAGAATAGATTTGCAGCGGTACATTTACACAAAGGTGCAGATAAGCAAATGATAAAAGTTGCTTGTGTTTCGGAGCTGGATCTTTTGAACTACAGGTAAGCAAACTAGTTCGTAATAGGTAATTTAAGCAAAATGAACTGAAAGTTTGATTTTGTTATGTATAAATATACGTACATACATACATTTAATATATACATTATATATATATTATATTATATTATATACATTATATACATTTAACCCATGAAATGAGTAAAAATAGGGTATAATGTTTTTGTGCAAATGTATGTAACAGGCAGAAGGAATCTTCTCCGACCCCATAAAGTATATATATTCTTGATCTTGTCCGTCTGTATGTATGAGCGCGTCGATCTCAGAAACTAAAAAAGCTAGAGACTCCAGATTTTGGATATGAGCTCTCCTAATCCCTAGGCATGACAAGTTTGTTTAAAATTTTCGATAACTTTTCAGGTTTACGATATACAGATGTAATCGATAACAAAAAATTCTTTAATTTCAAAAAAACTGATAAAATGAGGATTGAAACTATAAGCAAAATAATGAACTTCTGTAAAAATTTCATTAAAATCGGTTAAGAAACACCGGAGATATGAAGCCATCAAGCATTGGTCCAGTAGTACATGTACATATGTGTATGTCTGTCAGCCCGACCGTCTGTCCGTCTGTATGATCAAGGGTTAAGGGTATCTTCTAGTCGAGCGTACTCGACTAGAGCCTTCTTACTTGTTTTGTTTTCTAGGAGGGATGGAATTATGAATTTATATTTTTTTTTTTTTTTTACTATTATAACATAGTATTAAAGAATATTGTATAAAATTCGACCAAGTAGATCAGAGAAAAGTTGACGACGGTTGTAGTATTCTTGGATTTGTCAGATTTTCACCACTTTAGTGTTTAAACCTTTGGACCGTTCTCCCAAAACTCACGTTTTAAAAATCAGTGTGAACGATTGCGTTGATTTTCTGGAATTGTTAACACTTAATAATAAATATTATTTTTAAAAAGTAAATCCACATTCTCTTGTGAAAGATAAATTAGCCCACGTGAATCAGTAATCACTTCCTTTGATTTTAAATGTTAAGAGTTCAACGTGATTTCATTCGCACGTTGGCCGTAGTTGTTGACTCTAATTGCCTGACGGCCTGCCCACTGCTAGTAAATGTCTCATTATTTATTATAAATTATTGTACAACAACAACAACAACGAGCAAAAGCCATAGTTAACGATTTTTGGTGCGGCAAGTGCGCGAACTAGTTGACTATTAATGTAACACCCGTTTGCCTTGTACAACCTTGCAAAAAACAACAACAGAAACAAAAAAAAAATAAACGACGAAAACAGTAAAAAGAGGCTTAAAAGCAACTACAAGGCACAACACACAAGTCACAGTCCAATATGACGTAATAGGCCAACAAAACGGACAGGCAGACAGACAAACGAACATAAGGCGTAGGATTTTCAGTGATGCTATTGTTGTTGTTGTTGGTTTCCATTGCTATTGTTGGGCAACGAGTCTAGTGCCACGCCACGCCACGCCACTAAAGAGGCACCTCGTGTAGAAAATCGTAAGCAACAACAACAACATCTACGTAAACATTTTATGGCCAATTCTTTTTGCGATATCTGGGCTGTGATAGGCATACAGTTCTTTGGGCTAGCGGCTACGCAGGTGTTGAACTCCATTGTCTGACACTTACCCAGCACAACAAACTTAGATAATAAACTTGTGGACATGCTATGCACATGTACTTACATGTAAGTATAGGGGATTGTTTTGAAAAGACAACGTTAAATTTGTATTTAATATATCGTAACAAAATGTCAAAGACAAACATGTTTTTAAGAATTTTTGGACAATATATTAAAAAAAAATCTGAATTAGTGGTATAATTTTTACAATAATAATTTGTTTTCAGCAATAATAATAAAATAGAAAATGCAAGAGAAAATGCAAACAATTTTATAAACATTTTGTTTCTGATAGTATTAAACAATATTAACAAAAATCATTTTTGTGCTATGTGAATACATGATTCCATTTTTGCTTGATATAATTAACATATCTTATTTTCATTTTAACTAATCGGTTTTTAAATCCCACCTAAGTACTTTATTCTTTGGACTGTTATGTTTAATCAATAATTGCAAAATTTTATGCTTCAATTCGTTGCGTTGCACGTCGCGTGGGTTTTCTCAGTGCTTCAACATTTCTGGGTCAACATCAAATTTGGGTTAAAAATCGATTTTCGTTTATGATTTTTACTGTTTTGGTTTTTATTTTCGGTCTCTTCACACATTTGTCTTTCTCGCATTTGCTTTATGCTTATGCTTTATGTTGTGCCATCTTTAAGTGTGCGCAGTGGGAATGTGCTGGGATGGTTGTGAGACTTGTGGGTTGTGCGGGGACAGGTGTCAGAAAATTGTTGAATCAATATGATGGAGGAACAAGCAAATTGTTGTTGTCCTACGAACGTAGCATAACTTTAAGGTCATGAATGGGCGGATGAATTGTTATTTTAAGGGGATAATCTAGGACTTGGCATGTAAAAAATGTTAAGAAAAACGACTACCGATGATAACGCCTGGAGAAATCATTTACGTTTTTTTTTGTTGTATTGTTATAAAAATATTTGAATTTTGGATCCAACGCATTTTTCCTATCTTTTGTGCTTGCACCTTAAAAATGTTTCATAAATACATAAAAAACAACATGAAGCTCCGAAATTAAAACTTTTCACACATTTCACCTTGGCCCAGTGGCCAACAACAGCGAACCCGATTAAAACCTGGTCAAAGGTTTGCTTGGGAATGGGGAACAGATTTTTTTTCTAGCCCTTTTTCAAACGTGACCCATTTTTCAGGGCTTTAACGCCTCTTCTGACTAATTGTCAATGCTCTGTTTGGCCGGTCTCAGCAACAGCTGCAAGTGAAAAGTGAAAAGCAAAGCGAATCAGAGAAACGAAGAACGAGAAAAGCAATAAAGAACCCCTGAAAGGTGTGGTGCCAACCATTTAATTAGCTAAGGTCAGTTGGGTTTGTAAAGACTTGAGGCAAATGATGCTTGTTGAGGTTTTTTTTTTAATTGAATGCGGAAGACGCTAAAGAAGTGACTTTTAAAACGCTCGCTCGTCCCCCCCCCAATTGCATAAGCTGTTTCAGCTGTCTCCCAGCTGAATTGTGTCTCAAGTATCTGTAAGATCTGCTCCCACAACTCTTTGCAATCCTCTGTCATCAGATGGCAATCTATGTCACACTCGTAGTTATATATATATGTGTGTGTGTGTGTTTGTGTGGAGGGGGACGCACTTATGCAATTATAACTGTTGTAGGCATTCGAGTATGTAAAATAAATGCAGAAGAAGAAGCGAAAAAAAAACAATGGCAATTGCCATTTGTTCAATTGTCAAGAGATCTTTTGGCTTTTAAGTGGATTTTTTTTTTTCGTTCGCTGCCGACAGTCTAAAGCTTCAAGTTTTCACAGCCAAATATTTTGTATTATTGAGCTTTTCAAATTCAATTATTCGAATTATTGTTGCGGTAACGGCCAATCGAGAGATTAACATTTAGTAATGTTCTTTGCACAAAAGACTTAAAATAGTTTTGGAAAAATATCAAACTCTATTGACACATATTTTTGTGATCATCATCATGTATGTACATTGTTATTGTCAATAGTTAACAATAATATTTATCAATAAAACAAAACTTTGCAACAGTCAAATATTTACTTTAAAGCTTTTGAAAGTATTTACAACGACTTTTCAAATTGCAATCTAATAATTATTAAGACCAGAAACTAATTGAAAAGGGTCGGCCTACTTTCAATCCATTACTGTTTCGGTTTGTGTCTTGGCTATTCGCGGCTAGATGGTGCATGCAAAATGTAAATCTAATTTTTATTTCTAGATCTCGTTAAACTCTCGACCTAGTTTGTTTGACGAAAAGCTGTAGGTACATCCACTCTGCTCCCATTTCTTTGCAATTAAATTTTAACCTTTCTTCTTTCATCCGCATGCTGTCAATTGTCTAGCGCATTTCCTTATCAATTAATACCTTTTCGAGCCCGCTTACACATTTCACTCATTTTGTATGCAACGCCAAGTTTCACACAACAATCAACCACTCTCTTCAATGGCGTCCATTTCGCATTGTAAATGATGTGCTCCCTTGCTTTCCCTTTCCATCTTTCCCTTCATTCATGAATTTATGCAACAAAGTACTAAGTACTCAGTAGCGAGGCTCCTGTTCAATGCCTGGCCTGGTGCGGCATTTCCGTTTCCCGTTTGTACTGTTGCATAAAAGAACAAACAGAGGTCGTCAAATGATTTCTACGTGATATTTTTCCACAAAATGTTTGCCAATTTCTCTTGTTATCTTTTTTTTTCTGTTATTTCGCTCTATTGTTTTTTCCTGCATCGAGGTCTCGCGTTCGGAATTTTCTTCTTTGCATATTCAGCACGCCTTTCCTTTTTCCATTTACCGTCTCCCTTAAATGATTTGTTGCTCTTGCCTTTACTCCTTTTATTTGCGATTGGTAAATTTACAAATAATTACGCGCAACATAGCAGCAGCAACAACAATCAGTAGCAGTCAGCAGCGACAAACGACTAGTAAAAACAATTTACAATTTACACCTGTCACTTAACCAACAACTTTTAACAATTTGCATAACAAGAGAATTTCTTTCACGTCTTTGTCCCATTCAATAAATTAAACCATCCCTGCCGGATATCTTTAAAGTGAATTTTTATTTACCTTTCGGTTGCTTAAACCAATAGTCATACAAATTGAGATTCTATATTGTTATACACACACGTATTAACGGGTGATAAGTATTTTTAATTAAACTTAGTATTGTGTTTTTTATTTCTTGGAGTTTAGTTATAATGAATTTATATATTTATGACATGGTATGTTAAATTCTCTTAACTGATTTATGCACTTAAAAAATTAATTGAATGCTAAATATTTAGAGTCATGTTAATAGATTTTTAGCAATTGTGCCGTTATACGTTATTTTGTTATTTCCATGTTACCAAGTCAGATAAAAAGAATATCTTTACGAAACAAAAATGCTAACTTACTATTTCAAGGTAGGATTTAAGTGTTTTCTAAATTCCCTAAAATCACAATTATTTTTAATTTAAACATTTAAAAGGTACAGCATCGACAACGTGATGAAAATTGAATACCAAAGTAGAGGCCTTAAATACTCCATTAAGGCTAGTTTCTTGATCTTTCGCTAAAAATTATTTAAAATTAACATAGAAAAATATGACTTTTAGGTAAATAAAACAAGTAAGAAGGCTCTAGATGATTAAGATCGACTAGAAGATACCCTTCACCCTTGACCATACAGACGGACAGACGGTCGGGCTGACAGACATACACATATGTACGTGTACCACTGTGCCAATGCTTGATGGTTTCATATCTCCCGTGTTTCTTAAGCGATTTTAATAAAAATGGCACATATCCCCATTTTTATGTTTTCGAAATCCTGAATTTTTTTGTTACCCCTTTTTTTAACCATTTCATGGGTTAAGGGTATAAAAAGAGTCGGAGATGCTACACATATGTTTAGACATGAACGAACCGTTAATAGTTCAAATTCTGCCGGATAAACATTTTTTAAAGTTTTTTTTAAAGAAAAATTGTTTGTCAAGGTCGCTAACGAGTTAAAAAATGTATAGATAGTATTGCCACATTTATTAATTCGATATATCCTTAATCGAGCACAAAAAACACAACTTATACCCAAGTGAAAATAATGTGATATCAGTGAATAAAGACAATGATCGTTCAATGATGAAGCAACTAATCTATAAGATGTTCAGTACCGGAAGAGGAAACCAAACGCTGCTTTTACTAATGCAGTAATGCAATAATGTAAAAATGTTTTTAGGGTCCATTATGAACTGTCGACCTCTGTAGCACTAAGCTTGACCAACTCGAATGCCAGCGGTTTAATAAATTAATAACTACATGCAGAGTCTTAGGCTACAACATTTTGCAAAATGACCAAATTGCGATTTCAAGACAATTTCATTGACCTTCGGGCTGCGGTGCACTCACTCACCAATTGAGTTGCTGCACTTTATATAACAACACAACACAAGCAGCAACAACAGCAGCAAAACAGCTAACAAGCAACAAGCTGCAGCAACACCAACTAAAGTTTCACCTGCTTGGCACCTAAAACCACGAATTGTGTGGCTAAAACAATCAAAGGCGAGGGAAAACACGTTTGCGCTTTTTGTAGCGGGCGAATATTCAAGTGAAAAGTAGCTGTCGCAAACAGACTCACTTTTTACAGGTACGTTAACTGTGCAAAAAGACACGACATGGTGCGACGTTGAATTTTGAATTTGGAGTTTGAAGTTAATGAATGGCCTAAAATAGATGTAATCCGTCAAAGGTTTCTGTCACCTATTGGTCAAGTGCAAATTCAACGTCTCATCACTGGCTTTGTTATGGAAAACGATCAACGTTCGGTTTCAAAGAGACATTGAAAGATACCGAAGAGACCCTCAATAATTATGCCACATCATGTGGTATCATTGTGACATTGCATATTTGTAGAGTTGAGTGGAACAAATTTGATGTTTTTTTGCAACGTTATGTGCAATCTATAATTTGCAAAGGAATAAAAAGGTTGTCTTAAGATACGAAAGTTCCATTAAAACTTTAATAAATTATATATCCAATTACACTTTCATTACATGTCAAAAATTTTCACTTACCCTATAATCGTAATCATGACGATTCTCCAAGCTTATATCGCTGTACATATCTTCAGTTGTATCACAGTTGGAGCTACGACCTGATGAGTTGAAACTCGATGATCTGTAGAGTTGGCTGCAAGTGAATAGAACAATATTCAATTATTTTAGGTACGAGCTGAATTTGATTTGAAAATGTAAAGCTTGTAAGATATTAAATATTACAAATAGTGTTAACTAGATTGAAATTGTCTTTGATTTCTATTGTGAATAGTTGAAGATAACCAGCGGTTTGTGTCTGTACTAACGCAGTGGCTTTAGTTAGTGAATCAATCTGAATTTTTGAGCTCAACATTTAGTGCAGACAAAAACCGCAGCACAGTGAATTAAAACTGTAAAAATACGATGCGTACCAAACTGAGTTTAGCCAAGACACCGACAAATAAATTTCGCGCTCTGGTTGCCAAACTGTGACTGCAACACTATTGCTGTAAAACTGTTGGCGTTAGTACCGAATTTTAATGAGTTTTCTTGTATGTTAAGTATTCTAGACTCTTAGGTAATATCTTTATTTGTAAATCAATTAAATTTATTATATCTTACCTGGCTAAGGCATTGGAACTTATTTGCCTGCGGCCGGAACTAAAATAAATATAAGAAAAAGTTGAAAATGTAGTATAAAGTCATGTATTGCCAAGTATCAAAACCGATGTTAAAATCTAATGATTCCTTTATTAGAAAATGCATTTAATGCTTTTAAGATGAAGCCCGACCAACGAATTCCTATAAATTGAGTGTGCGCTAAGGCAAATGTAAATAAATTACCTAGCATTGAACAAATAGCAAAAAGAGAAAAAAAAACCAAACGTGGGCATCGAAAAACAAACACGTGATAAGAAGAAAAACGAAAACTAAACTCAAACAACAACAGAAAGAGCAATACAATAGTCGGCCACCCACGCAAAAGATTGACGCCAACAAAATACAACGTCGAAATCAGAAACAGGTAAAAACAAAGAAAAAACAGCCACAAAAAAAAAATAATGTATAGAAAAGAAATTGCAGCCAAGAAACTATAACAGACCGCGGAAAAAAGAGAAACAAAACGAAACTAACTAATATTAAGTTGTATCAATGTAACTTACTTTGTAAATAGTTTAAGACCCGATTAAGACTATAAATGTACAAAAATACAATTTTTGTTTTCCGTTTGTTGAAATCGAGAGCCAATGGCTTTCTTAACGTTTATGAATTTGGTGATAAACAAGAAAGAAACGTTTAATGCATATGCGAAATGAATATTTTTAGTCTACTTAAACTCGTGCAGTAAAAAATTATTTGCCAAATTAAAATAAAATTCACAACTAACTACAATAATATATAAAATATATCTCACTTAATGGGCTTTGGTCGCAGCCTCGACTGCTCACACACTGTATGGCTTAGCCTTTAGAAAACTGAACTCATTAACCCAGTTTGTAGTTGCGCTAAATATAAAAACTGTCTCATCTGGTTTATGAGTTAATTTAAGCAAGGCTATAAAATACTAGACAAACAAAAACCAGCAAAACTCAGAAAAACTCAACCAAAAAGCCAATGCAAATTGGCAATGTTTTTCAAGTCACTTAAAAACAAGAATAATTCACTGACATTTAAGTCCAAAATCAGCGTGCCAAATAATATAACAAGAACAAGTAATGAAGCTATTTTCGGTATAAAGAATATTTCATACACTTAAAACGAAGCCTACTTATTTTGTTTACATGTTCAAAGTCAAATTTTTTTTTAAAGATCTTTCAGACAAAAAATTTAAACACTCACTGCAAGAGTATAAAAATAATAATAAAATTATCAACACCAAAATTTGTGAAAAGCTACAAGGTTGCGCAATATGTACCAAAATTTTCATTATAAACATAGAAAATAACTTTAGAATAAAAATATTATTAATTTATATATCTTAAATTAAACTGAAGATATTACAAAATAAAATAAAAGCGATATAAAAAAGGAAACTTACTAAACAGTTATTCAATATTTTCTGTTCTTAAAACACTTTATAACAATTATTTTAATTTCACTCATTTCCGTGCACAACAATTTTATTGGCAAATGCAACCACATATTTTTTGTCAAGACAGAGTATTAAAAGCATCTACAAATCATCATACGCAAATAGTGTCACCAAAGTGTTTGCGCTATTAAAATCTTAAGTGTTAACATGAGACCACTATAAAATCTCTATCTTTAAGCAACTGAAACAAATATATTACCAAAAAAATTCTTCTATTATTAAAAAACTCTTAATTTTTTGCGGCCATGCCTAAAACAAGTTGTCCAACTTATAAAAAACTAATTTATAAAATAAACATAAACATCAGAAACCAACGAATCACAAAAACTAACAGTTAATTATAAAAGCGATCAAGGTAATGACATGTAATCAAAAAAATATGAAAACTCGACACAACTCAAATGAAACTTTTCAAACCAAATATGATTATAACCATTATTATTTTTTACCTTTATAATGTATGTTTTAACATTTTGTTTTACTATGAATTGAAATCAATTTGAGTTCGCGCTAATATTTAGGCAGCTGTTCAGTTAAATGGGTAACCTTGATTCCACAAACATTTAAAACAAACACTAAATATTGTGTTCACGCTAAAATTGTATATAAATGAATTGTCAAACGGAAGTTGTAGCTGTGGCTTTTATATTTCGAAATAAATAATCTGTTGTCTTTGCTTTGAAATAACAACATACATTTGAAAAATATGTAAAATTTAATAAAATATATCTTCAATATTTCAACAAAACTTTAAGTGAAAAAATGGGTTTATATTAAAATAAATTATATTATTTTAAAATATAAATTAAATTATAAATAAAAATAAAAATAGCTATACAAAGCTTTTCGAACTCGTCTAAACGTAAATACTCGAAATGAGTCACGCAGAGAGGCCAAACGAAAAACTGTCAAATTGTCAAACACAGGCCAAACACCTGTTGAATGAGAAGTTTTCTTCCTGCCCCACGCTTCTACCATATCTATGTTTATATGTGTGTGAAGCGCGTTCCGCATGGCTTGCAGTTGAGAATTTAACTCAGGTAAGGGTATATGAACGGCAATTGGCGGGCAGGTGAGCGGTGGAATGGGGCAGAAGAGGACGCTCATACAAAAGCTAACTATTTTATTTTTCGTTTTTAGAAATAATTATTATATAAATACAGAATTGTTGTTGTTGGATGACATAACGAAGAAAGTACATTTAACATATGAACAGAGAAATTGATTAAAAAAGTTTATTTGTAAAGCAATGATTGAAGCGAATAAATTAAAAAACTTTAACTATATTCGTTCAAGATGAAGAAAGTATTTTTGTATGCAAGAGATGAGTTCATTAAATTTCTTAAGTAATTTTTTAATGTCTGTATTAGATAAATTAATTAGGGTATAAACTATTTCCCAGGGAAATAGCGAGGATGTTTAACAGGCATTCGAAATACAAAGAAAGAAATACAAACAACCAAAACAGTTTGCACCTACACTAAAGATATAATAATGCTATACAAAAAAAATCTCTACATATATAGTCAACTTATTTCAAGCTTCCAATGAGCAAGACTTGAAAGGTGTGTTAAAACTGCCCATCCTTAAGCAATCCGAATAACTAAAACAAAATACAAACACAAAATACGAAATACGAAATACAGGTAAACCCAAACAAAAGTAACAGTAATTGTAGCACTTGAGGCACTGAAGTGTTTCATTATGAACGAATTTGCAGCTAATTCAGAGTAAAAACTTCCGATTTTATATTTTGGCATTTGCATGCTGAGGTGCAAATGTTAGTAGTAGCAACAATGTAGGTCAATCTACGAAGCAGAAAGATAGAAGGCGAGACTACAAACAAGTAGTGGCAGACAACTATAAGACCCTCATTAGACAGTTAGTCAGGTGTCTGTCTGGTTTTTTGTATAATTTTCGATTTGATTGATTGGCTCTGGGGATAGGCAAAACAGCATCAAGGTAGGAAATATGAAAAAAAAAAAAAAAAGAAACAAGTCGTCGTAACAATATAAAAAGTAATATCTGCTTTTATAAACGATAAAAAGTCAGCTCTGCCAAAGTTTTATTGTCTGCTTTAACTCGCAACTTTAGCTGATTATTTAATTCCACCGTCTTCCTCTCCCCTTAGCTGCTGACTTCCCGTAACTGTTTGAATTGGGTAACTTTTATAGCAAAACAAAGAAGTATTCGTAGTTTTTTTGGATGATCGTTAAAATGTTCGTCCCATTGTCGCACATTTTTTTGACTGCCTGAACTTTTACTTTATGTTTTACTGTGCAAAAGGTACAATAACAAGTGCGGCAAACATGTTAAAATTTACACCGAAGGGGCAAAGTGAACCCACTGAAGGTTTTTTTTTTGTGAAACGCGACACCTTGTCAAGTGACTTAAAAAAAAATGTTTTAATTAACAGCTGGACGCTAAAATTTTGTAAATGACACATTTGACATGGCTCCAACAATGATTTAGAAATACGTACACAGAACATATAATGGGATGCAATTCAAGAAGTGTTTTGGAAACTTAGATTTTGGTTAAGCATAAATATTTAAAAATGGAGACAGAGACAGGGAGAGCAAGAGAGTTTACAGATATGGTTGATAATAAACGACAATTTTTGTGATTATTTATAAAATTTCATGTATTTACTTTCACAGCAATGAGTAAAAGACTTAGAATACTTCCTGATTATTCCCTGAGTAATAAAACCACAATATAAATAATTACTATGTAATTTTATTTTTTGTGCTTAAAATAAAATGCAAGGTTCGATTGTGACGTTTTAAAAAGAAGCTGTGGTGAGATTGCTGAATGTCCTCATAATACGAACAAATATAGATTCAAATAATGTTTAAAGTAAGCGAAACTGCTGTGTAGTATTGGCTACATCAACTATTAAACAGTTATTGTGTGCATGTGCCCCATTTTTTCTGCTTATTCATATACACGTTTAAGTGAATGAAGAGCCGAGTTTGTCACAGTTTTTTGCACGACACTCAAGATTCGGTCATGCTACATATATAATTCAAAATAAGTAAAAGAGAGAAAGAAAATCGATTTCAACTACTTTGTGGCAATAAGGGTGAACATAAAATGAGCGGTTCAAGACATGTTGCGCGACTGTGCGATTTCTAAAGAAAGACAATTATACAGGCTGACTTAACATACTACTTCTGAGACACATTGTTTGGCGTTTGTATGGCAGAGGCGAAAGTGTTCAGTATTATGTGGATGTTATATTCGTGTTCGTGTTCCACTTTGAGTTTAATTTTTTTCTTAAGAACTAATATATTTAACATATAATAATGCTTTACATGACAATAAGTGCAACAACATCAACTAATATCAAATCTGTGGGTAATACGCACATTTTTCTCAAATGACTGCGGTCATAGGGAAAATATTCATAGTATTCATCATCCATATGAAGTGATTGTTGTTTTGTCGAATTGTTTGTTTTGTGTTGTAAGTTAGTATAGATATTATTTATATATATAGTAGGTTTATGGCGATCATGTTTCAGTTAAGACATTAGCTTATCGTTTGGCCAAAGGCCGCCGCATTGCGCGCCATCGAAAATGCCTTCAGGTTGCTTTGTTTAAGCTGTGATAAGATAAAACCGTTAAGTGTTAATTGCCTTAAAGTGCTTATCTTATATACTCATTGTATCACGTTTGTTTACATTTATTTTGCGAAGAATGTTTACACAACAAGACACTCCAAGACACTATGTACTCCATATAAAGTAGTTTAAACTGAATTGGAATAACGATTCCAAGGGATGTACACTCGGCTACATAAAATAGTCGAATTTTCAGCACAATTTGTCTTCACTTTTTAAACCCAAAGTTGTATCAGCTACAAACTTAATTCAATTTTAGACACACTTTCGCAATGGCAAATTAACCGACCAGCCACACTTCACTTTTCATTGCAAATAATTTAAAGTCGAACACAACAAAAACAATGAACAATAACAACAATAGCAAAAACAAATTGCATTTGCAGCGAGTATGTTTTATGGTTAATATTTCACAAACACGCGCTTAGCATTTTTTCTTTTCTTCGGAGCTTTTTTTTCATACCTGATAACGTCGTTAAATAGCGTCTCAGAAAAGAAAACAAAATTAAATCAAAATGAAAATCCAAATGCACTTAGTCGCACTCCCCCCTGCTGCCGTCTGCTGCCAAATGTTAACCGACTTTTATGGCGGCTTAAATGTAAATAGTGATTAAAAACGATTTTGTTTTGATTGATGCATGGCACAATATTTTTTTTGTAGTTTTGCAATGCACATAACACAAACAAATGTATGGAAAGCCAGGTCAGAAACTGGTCCATAATCCTATATGACAAAAGGTATGATTTTTCATATCGTCTCATGAGATTCTGTTGAAAAGGGCGTAGGCAATGCTTCGGGTCACGTTTGTATGTGCGTGTGTAGATAGAAAAGGCATGCCATGTATGTCAGGAGAGTGTATATGCATGTATATATATGTGTGCGTTTCCTTAGGCATGTGCAACAAAGTCTCATCATCGTCAGTTCGTCAGTTGTTTGACGCTTGTTGCAGTCATTAAGGCGTGACGCCGTAAATTACCAAAGTGTAAACTACAACAGAAACAATCAAAAACAAAAACTTAAAAACAATAAGCCATAGTAAATACTAAAAGTAGTAAAGCTATAAAAACTACAAAAAAAACCCACTAAGTGCGCTGCGGTTTCTATGCCCATGGAAAGCGAAATTTATGACCAACAAAATCTTAAAATATATATTTTGCACCCCATTTTCTTGCACTCATCAAACACCAAATATGTTTCGCATACGCCGCGTTGTCTGCCGTCTGCCGAAAGACTTTCACATACTTTTTTTTTGTGAGCCGTTGCGGAATTTTGTGTAGATTTTGTATAATGCCGCCACCGGAACCGAGTGTGACGACGGATGCGATTCGGATGTTCAAAAAACGCACACACTGTATTCCGCAAAACGAGAGAAATTGAGAAATCACCAAAATTTGTATAAAAATGCGAACCGCACGCGTTTGCAGCAGGTTTCGAACTGAAAATCAACGCAAAATGCCGCAGACTCGATCTAAAGGCGGCTAACAAACAGGTTCGACACAACTAAAAACTAAACAATAAAAACAGCAGATACAAAGAGATGGGGAGAGTAATAGAGAGACGTATACCAAAACAAGCAATGGCAAACACAGCATTAAGAAGAGAAACAACGAGAGAAAGAGAAAAGCAAAACCAACTATTTTGTATGAAGCAAAACCGAGCGTTGCCAGATAGTTCAAACGGTATAAAAAGGGCTTGCAGTTCGGTTCATAAGTTTTAAATATATTGTGCTGAAGTTACGAGTTGATTTTACTTTTTCTATTATAAATTTGTTTTAATTCCTCATTTATATTAAAAAGGGTAAGGTTTTACAGGATTTACTTGGATTCAGTAAAGAACTATAAGTTTTGCATCACTTTGAAGAAATAATGTTCACCTCTGCCTTGGAACAAACTGTTGCACTTACAACATGTTCAAAGGCGACAGGTTGGCAAGCGTACCAGCAAAAACAAAAAAAAAAAAACCATGGAAATGGTAAGCACTGCAGCCAAACGGAATGTCTATTCTAAGAAACAGTCTTAGTTTCATACGTTCAATAATTGGAAGTAATTTTGGGTCTGCCAAATTGTCGCTGATTCTCTGCCAACGCTAATAAGAGTAAGTTGCCAAAAACTGTAAGACTGTAAAACGTGGGACAATTACAACCGCTGAAGCTGCCAATTAGCATCGAATGCAGTTGACTTTTAACTATAATTAGGCAACTACCTACAGCCAAATTAGCGGAATTTAAAAACGACAATCTTCATCATTATAAGTGTTGTGCATACAAAATGAAAACTCTTTTAAATATTCGAAAATTGGAAAGAATATTACTTTCAATAAACTGGCAGATATTAAAAAGCGCCCTAAGAATGAAGTAAAAGAACTCAAACTTCAAAATTGTCATATGTATTTTTGATACGAGCAGTCTCATTTTTCACATCGTAGTAACAAGTACATTTTTCTTCTTATACTATTGCATAAAAAGGTGTACATAATATAGTAGCTATTATATGCCGAACATTTTCCCAAAGACACACTTATCAAAGAGACACCAAATTGTAAGCAATGGCCAATATTCTGTTGGTTTTACCTGAAGGCATATTATACTTGCTGACAATTTTGAAGAAAGTGGGAATATTGCTGATATTAATTGGTGTCCTGTGTGTAATTGTTGTTTTTACCAAAAAGCGTACTAAGAAGATTACAATCAGAAACGAGGCTTGTGGGGATGTCGAGAAGACAACTCAAGTGCCACCATTCGAAACCAATAAGAACTATGTCAGGTCATTTCTTAATCATTCAATAAATATAGATGGACGATTTCATGATTGTTATGATTGTGATTGTGATTTTTCTCGCTTCACTTAATCATCGAATTCGCAATTAAAACGAAGCTCCGTACGGTTTACTTCCACATCAATACAGACCGAGTCCCCAAAAACTCTAAAGATGAATCTTCACAATATACCAGAGGAACCGAAGTGGCGGTTATAAATATGTGAAGCAAATTAATTAATTCTTTTTATAAACAAGATTTGTTTATTATGTTAAATTTATTGTTTACATACACAATTGTACATCCGCAATGGTACTTTCGCCGTGTTGAACCAACACCAACAATTGTTCTTTAATGGAATTTCAAGTTTTTATAAAGTTGTAACTGACATTGATGAATGCAACCAACAGTTTTTCCAGGCAGCGAGAGAAAAACAAAGACATTTGCATGACAAATTAAGACTGGCTAAGAAAGAGTGGGTCTGAGTAACTGGGCTGGGAATAAGTGGATGCAACGGCCGGAAAGTTAAGACGCAACCAACAATTTACGAGGTATTCACATGAAGGTTAACCTTAACTGATTGCACATTGTGCATCTAAGTGGCTGAAGATTTCCCACTGCTAATTGCATCTCAAATTATGCCTCTGACCAACCGCGGACGACGGTTCTATGGTTACTTTTCGGGTCAATTGTAGCTTGACAAAATATATTGTGGCCTAAATTTTATTGTTGGGGAGAAGTGACAGAATTGCCTCAAGGCAAACCCGTTTTTGTACCCTCTCTCTTTCTCTCTCTCTCTCTTTGTGTATTTTGCCACTCTTCAGTATTCAGTTGTTGCTACTCTCGATGCATTGCCCGTTGCGCACATTCCAATAGCATGACAACCCCAGCAGTAATGAAAAAAGTCAGCAAAGCTTGTAAGCCAACTCATGCCGAACTGAAGAGCTGACGACCAAGTCGGGGCTCGAGGCTCGAAGCCGACTTCTTATTTACTACATTCAACCTTTTCTCTTGGAACAATAAGGCGAGCGCCGCATCCAAAAGCAGATGAACAACTTTAACCACATATGTTTATACACATATACATATATACTATGTGTACTTACAAGTACTTACAAATATGAGGACCACAAGCAGGGACAAAAAAATACGGTTACCACAGTCTATAAGTCAGCTAACTACAAATACAGCCAGAATGAGAAAAAGGAAGTGGGAAAAGATATAAACAAAGCTAAGCAAAATAACTAGGCAAATTCAGTTCATTCGGTAGAATGTACAAAGAAAAAACTATGTGAGATTCTTACAAATTATTTGACAATAATCTATAATCTTAAACAGTTGATCTGTACAGTAAACTTGTTGTAATAAATTAGGCTATTAAGTCCCACAGAAAAAAAAAACCATTTTAATTCGCTTAGCTGGTAAAAACACATGACAGTCAAAACAGAAACATAAATTAATTGTGGGCTAACGAAGAAAATATTTTTGAAATTCATGGAACTGCTTCTACATTTAGTACGCAGGAAATACTAGAAAAATTAAATAGAACTGCCAAACACAATTGAATGTTATCGAAAAAGAAATTAAGATAAGCTGAGATAGATTTGGACATAATGGATAATACGGAAACGTGTGCATATTTTAAATACGTATATATATTTTTGGTGCTGATGTTAACAAATAACAACCATAACCAATAAGAAAAAGGCAAATAAAAATGTTAGGATAACAATAAGCTTTAGATGAAACCGTAAAGCAACCTTTATAAAAACAATCCCAGAAGCATGAGAATAAATGAATGTAGCTTACTGTCTCATGGAGCCCCATCGACGCTGGGATATACTATCTGGATTGCTGTAAAAAATATAAAATAAAATTATGTATCGCAGATTTTATACCATTTTACAACTGTGATAATTAACAAATGCATGTCTTTTAAAAATATATATGATAAGTGCAATATTACGAGAATTTATTTTTAAGCCGACAAAGGAATGAAATCAGTGTAATATGGTGGACGCTCTGAACTTAGATAGGCGGTTCATACAATGCGTACACCGGTCAGTCGAATGCCAATAGAAATACATTCTATTATAATACTGTTATGATTGATCTAAGTCATTTGCATATTCGGTCATTCGCATTTAAACACATATTCTCTCTAAAAATGCTCTAAAAATGAAGTAAAAATAATTTCAAATAATAGTTTTGAGTAAAAGTTATAAATAAAAATAAAACAACAGCCACTTTTTGTCTTATTTCACATTTAAAAAAAGATGTTCGGAAGTAATAACTCTTTACAAATTTTATCCAACCAATTGATTCTACTTTGCAAGCGTTTCTGTACTTTGTCTAAGCTGTCAAGGAATTAATATGAAAAATAAATAAATTAATACTCAATGCTATTTCTTTTAATATTTGCACACTTCTTCTGGTTCAGATTGGGCAGCCTATACGATTTGACCGATTTTACGGCAGGACATAAGGACTTTCCTTTTAGCCTTAAAGGTAAAACATAAATATTATCTTTTCTTTTTTTTCTTGCTGATTAAAAATAACGATATCAGGTATTGAAATTCGGACTTCAGATTTAAATTCAGCAGGTAAAAATCCATTAGTAATGACCAGTCTTATTTTCCTGACATGACATAAATTTCCATTTTTCTTATATATATAGTCAAAATCAAGCTTTTAAAGGGTTCAAATTGTTTAAAATTAAAATATTAAATCTCAAAGCATCTTAGGAATAGTAAAGCAGTTAATATTGCAGAGATTATACAAAATATGCAATGATTTTCTTGATTAATTGATTTAATCACAGCCCATTTACGGTATTATTTAAGAGAGAGTGTTGAGTTGAGTGTATAGCACATAAAAATGAGCGCTCTCAGAGCGCACACTGATTACCCGGCGCAACTACGATTTTAGGTAAAAAAAAAAGCACATATGAATCACGACTCAAAACAACAGACAAAAGTTGGGCTTGGAAAAACTGGTTTTCCAGCTCGTGTGCGCGTCTGTGTATGTGTGTGTGTCTGTATGCGCATTTGGTTTACAATAAACACACACATAAGCAGCGGTATACAAGTGAAAAGGTTAAATATTTAAGCAACACAACTACAGCGTTTGATGATCACTGGTTTGATCGTGTTGAAGAAATGCGACTTATACTTGTAGTTGGACTCGATCAAACTGGTCATTTTATGAACATTACGTCAAAGGCGTGATGATTATGCGTATGTTTTTTGCAAATTAATAAAGACTTCATAAATTTCGACTACTGCATTAAAGCTTTCCATATCTTATTGCTCAACGTTGGTTTGGCCTTATTTGGTAACTGAGACCTGAATCGTATGAATTAACTTCATTCCCACTTGTTGCTGTTGTTATTACCTTGTAGGTGTGCGCCGCAGACTGCGTCTGGCCCAATTGTCGCGCGGCATTATGTTGAGCTCCTCATCTCTGCAACAATAGACAATAGGTTAATAAAAAATCAGTCAGTAGTAGCATGGAGTATTATCTCATAAATAACACAAACACATACTCCTTGGGAGAGGATGAGACTACATGGGGCACCAGATCTAGTTCAATTCCAGCACTGTCACTCAAATTGTTATTGCCATCATTTGGGTGTCCACTGTGGTCATTTGAGGAGGTAATGCCATTGGCATTGCCATTGATCATACTATGATTGTTGTTAACGTTGCTGCTGATGCTGATATTGCTGTTGTTGTTGTGGCTATTGTTGTTGCTATTGACCTGTAGGTTGTGCGTCTCCCGCAGCTGTGAACTGTATTCGTTCTCACCGTATCCCTCAAAGGAGTCACCGTCTGACAGCGAAGAGCATTGCGATTTGGCCACGCCCGCTGTTCAATTTAAAAAGAAAAAAAAGTTAATCTGGAGTCCTTTATATGTTTATGTGTGATGAGGTCTTACCTGTGCTTGAAGGCGGACTGCTGGGCGTTGGGCTGCTGTCACCGGAAATTGTTTCGGCGTAGAGAAAATTATTGGTACTGGCTTTGATGGCCGCTTTACTGTTGGTCAATTGGATACGTGGCATGGGTGCCATTCTGCCAAATCGTTAAACCTATAAAAACGAAATATGTAAAACGTAGGCTGTTAGTTGAATTGTCGAACCCAAACTTGCAAAGAGGTCAATAGGTGAACTAATTGCGCTTCGACATGCAATCGACGAAGACACAAAAGTGCAGCCGAATGCATTTGAAACTCTAATCTGGAAAAGCAAGTAAGAAGGCACTAGTCGAGTAAGCTCGACTAGAAGATACCCTTAACCCTTGATCATACAGACGGACAGACGGTCGGGCTGACAGACATACACATATGTACATGTACTACTGGACCAATGCTTGATGGCTTCATATCTCCGGTGTTTCTTAACCGATTTTAATGAAATTTTTACAGAAGTTCATTATTTTGCTTATAGTTTTCAGTTTTTTGAAATTCAAGAATTTTTTGTTTTCGATTACATGTGTATATCGTAAACCTGAAAAGTTATCGAAAATTTGAAACAAACTTGTCATGCCTAGGGATTAAGAGAGCTCATATCCAAATCTGGAGTCTCTAGCTTTTGTAGTTTCTGAGATCGACGCGCTCATACATACAGACGGACAGACAGACGGACATGGCTAAATCGACTCGGCTGTTGATGCTGATCAAGAATATATATACTTTATGGGGTCGGAAAAGCTTCCTTCTGCCTGTTACATACATTTGCACAAAAACATTATACCCTTTTTTATAATATATACCCTATAAAAAGAAAGCCAAGTCTGAGGTGTAAGGCTTCTTTTTTTTCATTTATAACATACAAATACTATGTGATAGATTATTGTTGAACTTTTTAAAAGTTTGTTTCATAGCTTAGCTCATGATTTTTTGAAATAAATAAAGAATATACCTAAATGTGATGTAGTCAGTTTTGTGTGTTATTTAAAGAATTTATTTTGAGACATTAACACATATACAAAATGTTAAAAACTCTAAACAAACACAAAACTATTATTTCTCGAATTCCAAATTATGTATTTTATGTAGTTCAGAAATTTCAGTACAAGCTAAAACTGCAACAGGTGCAATATGCATTCTATTGGTATCGCTAGTAGACCATAAATAAGCCGACCAGAATTGATCAACCAAAGCATAACAAGTATTTCAAATGAGTCGACGTTTTGTTGTCAGTCACTTTCTGCTGGGCTTACACTCGAAACATTATTAAAGTGCCCCGCAATTAACTTTGTCAATGGTCAGGCGACATTTCTGGAGAACCATTCGAAAGACCCAATAAGCGTGCGTAATTACTTTATAATTGCTAGTTCCTTATATCTCCCTGTAATTTTGGTGGAAAAGAACTTTACCTAGTTTTGTGTTGTGTTTGTGGGTTACACGCTTTCTGTTTCGTAGAAAGCAAAAAAAAACCAACGGAAAATGTACTTGGAAGTAAAATCTATATAAAAATAAATATTAGGTACAATGGGCCTCTTTGTGTATGGATAGTTTATTGAGGATAGAAGTTTTGCTGTTGATTAATTGACATGTCATGGCCGTTTTTGGTATTAGGAAGTAGGTCAGGCTAATTTTTGGGCATTATGGGAATAATTCTGTTTAGGAAATGTAGTTGATAATCTATTGTATAAACTAAGAAAATCGTAGTTTTATTAACAAAATCAAGCTTTTAATTTTAAGTCGTTTCTTGCTGAACTTGTCTTAAAACCAACATTCTTATTTAACAGTACTCAAGTGGAACCCCTCAACTAAACTTCATCGCATGACTCTTTTCATTTTAAATACGTGCGGTGCAATAACACAAACCATTGTAATACAATTATATTTGTATACTGAGGCAAGATAAAAACGTGTGATTAAATATTGATTATATAGCAAATTACTCAAAACGTTTTCAACTGGCAGTAGTTCAAAAGGAAAGCAAATCAAAGCCAAGAAAACATCATAATAAATACATGCATTCGTATAATAACTAAGAAGTCTTATTATTTATTTTCATATACTTTTGACCAATTTAACCAAAAGCCCAGAGTCGATGTAGGAGCCACTTTTAGGGTGCAATGAACTGTGGAGTATCGACACGAAACCGACGTGACGACAACTGCAGCGAAAAATCGATTCACGAATGTTGGCAAAAAACATAAAAAAAAACTCATGCAATTCCCTTTCCTATGCATAATCAAAGAAATGAGGGCGTGTGAGCTTGTCAGCCACAAAACTGACGGCTGCTGACATCTCAGCACTTACCAGTCCCTAACTCTTAACCCGGTTACTTATATAAATGACCAATGCTTGATTTTTGTCATCAGTTCTTATTAAGCTTTTCTTTAATTGATTTTAAAACAAGTAACAAGGCTTTAGTCGAGTAACCGGGACTAGAAAAAACCCTTAACCCTTAACTATACAGACGGTCGGGCTGACAGACATACACTTATGTACGTGTTCCACTCTACCAATGCTTAATGGTTTCATATCTCCGGTGTTTCTGGACCGATTTCACAGATTTTGTTAATAGTTTCAATTTCCACCTTCAAGATTTTTTTGTTATCGATTCCATTTGTATATCGTAAGCCGGAAAAGCTATCGAAAATTTGAAACAAACTTGCTATGCCTAGGGATTAGGAGAGCTTATATCCAAAATCTGGAATCTATAGCTTTTGGAGTTCCTGAGATCGACGCGTTCATACATACAGACGGACGGACAGACGGACTTGGCTATATTTTGTTTTACTATAACCAAAACTCCTTACAAGAATATTGGCTCTATCCAGCCAATAATAGCCAATTTCACATTTGAAACTATTTTTATGGAGTATTTCTTTTCTTTTGTAACTATGTATGTTAACAATAATATTGCAAATTTAATTTATTGCTATAATAATGACAACAGCAATTAAAAATCTAACAAGTAGGAAGGCTCTAGTCAAGAAAGCTCGACTATGAGATACGCAAAGCCCGTGCATTGCATTATTTGGGCTAATGCATAATGGCTGAATATCGAAATTCAATATCCCCGGGATTTCTTAGCTGAGTTCGATGAACATTTCATAGATTTTTATTATTTCTGTAGTTTCTAAAGTTTAAAATATCAGTGTTATCATTTGTGTATATCGACAGGGACAAATTTATCGATAATTTTAACAATCTTGTTCTGGATATTATAAAAAAGAGTTTAAGTCTGAAGTGCCATGGCATCGACTTGGATGCTGATGAAGATCCTGATCAGGACTATAAATTTAATATTATTTAATGGGTTTGGGGTAAAATAAAGAAAACCTGCCGGCCGTTTCTCATACAGTTATAGTTCTGCAGCGATGTTGGCAAAGTCAAAGAGGCGGAGACAGAAAGAGAATGTGTCTGTGATGATGTCTGGAGGCGATTCTCAGAGTCAAAACTATATGACATTACCTGTAGTTGCTATTTTTTATGTTGTTTGTGTTTGTGTTTCTTTGATTCACCGATTTATAATGCACTTTTCATGCAAGTTGTCGTCGTCGTCGTCGAGTTAATTGTTAATGTAGTATTTCCCATGAACAATTTTCTTTGTCTACAAATGTTAATCAACAGCACCACCATACAAACAAAGAACTGTGTGACTTTTTTCTAGCTGAACAATGAGAATAGTGGTGAGAATATTGTGATTAACTTGTGTAAAGCCTAATGCATAATTAAATAACGGTTGGTAATTAACTGTAAGAAATGCCTTAAGTAAGTTTTAGCTGTAAATCATTTCTCTAAGTGCTTCGAAAAACATTGCTCTTGCTTCAATTTAAGTTTAGACTTAAAATTGAATAAAGTGCCTTAAATAGTATATTTAAAAGTTGTGTACATTTTCTTTTAATAATAAGTAATAATATATTAATTTACATTTGTGGAATAGTGAAGATCCTTTATCTTGATTTCATAGATTGAAAATAAATCCTTACCGTCCTGAGTCATAATTTTAGCAATCATATGTTTATTCATCTCTTAATGCTCTTCATAAGAATGTATGTAGATTCATAAATAGTGTAGGTAGACAATAATCAAAACATTAGACATATGTTAAAGATCAAGAACACATGCCCACAGAACTCAATATACGTTTAATTATAGCACACGCTGCTCGTTTGTGTGGGGCGTTTGCTATTTATTAGATGTTATCCGAGACTCTAGCCAGCCAAATGGGCGGCTACTGACCACAGACTTTTTGGAGCACAAGCAGCTGCTGGTGCTGCCCACATTGGCTGTGAAATGAGTCACAAACTTGAACTTGGGAACAATAAATGTGAAGCAAAACTGCCAAAAATACTTGTGTATGCCCAGTGAATGGATGATGTCAAATGTACGATGGGTAAACTATTCAATTTACTAATAAATTGAGCCATTGTTCAGAGATATCTTATTGTCTTATTTTGTGATGAAAGTGATGCCAACAGCTGTAAAGAGTGTGTGTTTTTGGGTGATATATGGATCACTTGTGTTGTAATATTGTAACAAGAATGACAAAAAGTACATAATTAACAATTAAATTGTGTATTAAACTTGTCAAAATAACGAAATTTAAGTCTTCCTTTGTTACAAAAAAAATTATTTGAGAATGTCTAAAAAATAATCCGTCATTTTTTTTCTGTGATCTCTTTAGCTATGTGCATTTAATTAATAAATTGGGCCTTTTTATGTATTAATATGTATATTGGCTTGAACTAACGATTAATGTTGCTTTTGCTTTTTTTATTCCATATTAAATTCAATTCTGTATTATTTTCTTAAAATGCAAAAATTCGCCCTTATTACTTAAACAAAATGCAAACAATGTAGTTGAAGTATGTGTCAGCTGGCCGGGTCTGGCATTTTAATGAGTCTACATGCTACGTATGAATATGCATATGGCATAGGTGGCCCATTCCATTGTAACAATGCGAGTAATGCTGCAAAATTATGAAAATAGCAACAACAACAAAATAGAATTGGGCATGTAATTCAAGTGGCCTAGAAGAGCATCAACAACATGTGGCATCAACTCATCTTTGTTTTTGTTTCTTTTTTGCCGCAGCACACGCGCTTTGGTTAGTTTTGGTTTGGTTGGTTATGGATTGGATTAGGATACACTCAGATAAAATTTATATAAAGAATAACATATAGGCTATAATTTATTAAAGATATATTGTGTGTTTTGCGTTGATCTACGATTTTGTACTATCTTTGTGGAAGAGACAACACATACAAACAACAGGAGGACAATTAATTTTCATATGAGATACGAGTTTTTCATTCGGTAGAAATACATTGTTGGGAATACATTGTGCTTCTAATACAAAAGCTTTTTATGGCCAATAATTTTCGATGTCGGCAAAATTGCGTAAAAACAGCCGTCACTATCTATACTAAACAATTATTTCTATAGGATCCCTTTTCTTTTTGAATGAAATAAAAAAAAAAACTGCTGAATATTTTCTCAAGTTCCGTTTTTTATACGAAAGTACAATCCCTCCGGTTAATAATGAAAAATAATTTCATTCAAATGGCTGCCTCGGCTGGCCATGGCGTCATACCAAGGTCTTTATGCAAAATTCGTCTCAATGATGTCTCCGAAATATTCAATTGTTGAGAACGACGGTGAATTGATGTTGATGGCGCTTCAAGCACACTTTCTGGTGTACGCACTGTTTTGGGGTTTTTTCACGCATTGGTTTATTTGTGAGGATGCCAGTTTCTTTCACTTTTCCAAAATCCGTACGCAACATTCTCACACATTCTGCAATATTACCATAATTTTCAAAGTAATGTCGCAATATTTTCCAACGTTGTTCAAACGTATACACAACCATATTCGTTCAGCGGAAGGATAAAACTATATATCTGTCAAATCAAACATGAGCTAAGTGTTACCACTAACGAAATAAGCACTAGTTGAAAAAAAAAACGTTAAATGGCGGACCCTATATTTACTGTGAAAATTTAAAATTTTAATTCCTACAGCAGGGTTTCACAGGCTTTGGTGTTTGAATTTCTCCCAAGTTCGGCAAATAATTTCGTAATATGGATCTACAGCAGCTCACTATAAGCCATTAGTGCAAGACAAAGACAGCATCAACACATTTTTGCCTTTAACAGTACGCGATCGTCGCTCATTCCCTCAACCTCGTTGCGAGAGCCGACGTCAATTCAATTTGTCGTTGGCTTAAATTCAAGCTTGCCGATTTAAAAAAATTAGTATTTCGCTTTTGTAGTAAATATAATACTGAACTAAGTTTAGGAAAATTTTAATATTTTCACTGCACAAGTTGAGATAGAAAAATTTCTGTTTCGAATGAATTTGTGTATTGCATTAATTGTATTTGTATTTTTTCCTCATAAGCTCTTTGTAGGAAAACCTGCTCTTAGACATACTTTTTCTCTCGGTGTAGATGCGTATCACATGCTCAAATGAACAACGAGCATATACAAAAATTGGCAGCTAGTCATAAACTCTGCTATAGTGAGAATTCTATTGAAAACAAACATACATTAAAGCGGCGTCAGCCGTTGAGCATTATGAAATTTTCAATAGATGAATCTTTTTCACAAGTGTTGTGTCTGGGTCTGCTACCTGCTGACAAAAATTTGAAATTTGAGATACATTCAACAAAAATGCATTTCTAACAGCTGCCTTGGTTCGAGCAAACGTGAGATTGCTTATAGGATTCGCTTGACAGTGGCAGTTGGTTTTAAAATTAAAAGATAATAGATACAAACAAGATAATATATAAATAAAACTAACAAAGTAAATCATAGTAAAGAAATTTCACCAGAAGCATTTATATTAGTGCTTATTTTTTTCAGTAACATTAATCAATTGCTGTAAATTTTCCTCGCCGCATTCTTTCTCCCCCTATTATTTCAGCCAAAACGTGTTTTACGCTTAAATATATAAATTATACATTTTTTTTGTACTGCAATGCAATTTCAACTCGAGACGTGCTTTAAACAAAAATATTCGTAATAAATTTTTATGTATTCAGAAAGGTCTCTAACCTGGCAGTTAGTTTATTAATTTCAAGCTACTTATGACTTCAAAATAATTTAAAAACTTGTTTAATGTTCAAAAAATTGCACAAAAATACAAATTTCATTGTTTTTTTTCCAGTCATTTAACAGTTTTGAATTGCCCTTTAAACCTCCAAAGCTTTTCGAAAGAATACGCCTCCTAAAAATACAATCACAAAATACCAAACAAGTCAATAAAACGCCCCTAAAAAATCAAAATCAGAATACCAATAAATTCAAATAATATTGATTAATTGCAGACACAAAACAGATATATGGAAAACTTGAAATTGCGACACTCGAAGTGAAGAATCAAATTAACTTAAAATCAGGTCAGTGGGTAGAGAAAAACATTTTGAAAATGCACGAATCAACGCGACAAGAAATGTAAAAGAAATGTCGTAAAAAACAAAAAAAAACATTTCTCAAAGTTTGAAAACTTGAAAAACTAATGGCAAGTGAAGCTGAAAATTACTTTGGACAGCTAACAAATTAGATGACAAAATAATGCAGCGAATGAATTCTATTTGACTAATGGAGCGTAAGAGCTTTAACTAAAATAAAAACTTTAAATATTAATTAAAAAAATCACCATATGGTCTGAAAAATATTCGCTGACTTCTACAACTACCAAAATAACAACAAATCCCATTAGCGTTGCTTACGTTGACATATTTTATTTTTATGCATCTGGAGAACTGTCTGCAGCTCTTTTGAAAGAGAAACCTTGTGGATGCCAGGCTGGAAGTTCCCGCTAAAATGTAGCCTTCTTTGTCACATCAGTCGTGCAGCAGGTTTAAAATTCTTGGGGCGTACACGAAAGCGGAAGCCAAAAAGAAAGGCCAAACACGAACAAGAATAAAACTTAGCCCGACTACTTTCCTGAATAAATAATGATGAGGCAGGCGTTTGTTGGGGCAGGCAAAATTTTCGTTTTTATACAAATATGTTTTATGTAAAAATACAAGATTGAAAAGTCAAAATACGATAAATTAAGGAAATTTGATCAATCAATATGAAAAACATTGCTTAAAAAAATTTCTCAAGAACAATTGTGATTATTATCTCGAAGCTTTACAATAAAAAACCAAATAAGAAAACTCTGGACGAGTTAGCCCGACTAGAAGATACCTTTTACCCTTGACAATGAAGACGGTCGGGCTGACAGAAATACAAATACTACTATACCAATGCGCAATATGTCTGGTGTTTCTCAACCGGTTTTCATTATTTTGTAAATTTTTTAATCACAATTTCAAATTTTCTAAATTCAAGATTTTTTTGTTATTGATCGATCGTAGATATCGATTTTGTTTATCATAAACCTGAAAAGTTATTTTGTATTTTAAATTGAAACAAACTTGTCCTGTCTAGGAATTAGGACAGCTCATATCCAACATCTGGAGTCTCTAGCTTTTATAGTTTCTGAGTTCGACGCGTTTATACATACATACAGACAGACAGACGGACGAACAAGGCAATATCGACTCGGCTGTTCATGCTGATAAAGAATATAAATATAGTTTATTGGGTCGGAGAAGCTTCCTTCTGCCTGTTACATACTTTTGCACAAAACCATTGTACCCTTTTTTACCCATTTCATGGGTTAACGGTATAAACAGTTCAAGAATTTTATTTCTTTTTTACTCTCCACCTATTTGTTTTGCAAGCTGATGCTGAAATCTGTTTGACTGCCTATCTCTTATGTACTTGGTAAATCTAAGATACATTTAAAACTACAAGCCGCAAAACCTGATAAAACAAAAGAAGAGTATTCAACACCTGTTAACTACGTTGCAGTTCTTCAAGTTCTTTGTGCTCATTTCGTGTTGAATTACAGTCATCACATTTATTATCTAGATCTCCTTTCAAAATTGTCACCCTGCGTATTTGGAATAACCAAATTGGCATAAGACAGGCAGCTATAATGGTCAGCACTTCCAGAATAGTTACAAAACCATGTTCACCTATTCACTAGCTGATTGTGCATTGAATTGTGGCGCAGGTGGTCCATCCTTATGCATTTGACCGACTTCAACGTTGGCCGCATTTCCATTTTCAAAGTGGATTGTCAGCCAATTAAAAGTCAATTGAAGATGTCACCATCTCTTTGTCTACCGCCTATTTGGCTTCTATGTGGAATCTTTTGTTTGCATTTGTCTTTGTTTTGTTTATTGCTTTTTTAAGCTTTTAAAAAACTTTAATAATTTTGTTGTTGCTGCTGTTTTGGCAACAGCAATAATAAACAACTGGCACGAGTTCCCGTTCTGCCTTGTTTATAAACCAAAAGTAAAAATGCTTAAGCCAAAATAATTAAAAATATTTTTAGCTCGTTTGCTTTGAATCCGCATTGAATTGAAGTTCAAATGCTGCAAGATGTGTAATTATAATATCGTTCTATTGTGTTTTATGCCACAATAAATTTAATGATTCAAGTTATGCAATGACAAACATCTTAAATACTATATAAATATAAGTAGGAAAAAAGTAACTAACGATAAAATGGCGTTGGAAGGCAACTAAACTATTTATTTGTTTCTGTTTTAAAAATATATCACGACCAACACCCTCTAGATAGCGATTCTTGTTAGCCTTTACTGACATCAGTTCAAGCTTAGAGAAAACGTATAACAGCAAACCAGCAGAACAGACAACCCATAAACTATAAGAGAAACAAGATAAGTCACTTGCTTATACAAGAAAACCAAAAATTTCAACAACAAAGAAAAGACAAACAGGTAAGACTTTCTTTTAATTAAAATTTTACAGATGTTCATTATTTTGTTAAGAGTTTCAATCCCCATTTTTAAGTTTTCGAAATACAAAATTTTTTGTTATTGATTACATGTGTATATCGTAAACTGAAAAAGTTATCGAAAATTTAAAACAAACGAGGGATTGAAGAGCTCATATCCAAAATCTGGAGACATTAGCTTTTGTAGTTCCTGAGATCGACACGTTCATACATACAGGCAGACAGACAGACGGACATGACTATATCGCCTCGGCGGTTGATGCTGATCATACTTGTTGTTACATACTTTTGTTCAAAATCATTATACCCTTTCTTTATCCATTTCATGGGTTAAGGGTATAAAAACAACAACTACATAACGTGGCCAACTGTGCCAAGGCCCGGCAACAACAACATCGAACCTTTTTTGGAATGTACAATATGCAAAGTGCAGAGCGAAGCAGAACCGTTAAGACAGCCGAGCCGTTTCGAGTCATGCAAGAGCGAAGGGGGATGGAGAGTAGGTTTTTAAGTTTTAACTGTAATTTTAGAGCGCCAAGCAATGTTAATAGGGCCAAATGGACTTGAGGAAAATGAAAAATGAATGCAAAAACTATTAAATTACAATGCATAATGAAACCAGAAGCAAACGAAGAAGAAGACGACGGCAACGACATCGACAACAAGGAAACAAACCACGCAATGGGTGACGCAATGCAAAAGAAAACTAAGACCAATAAGCACAAGAAGACAATAAAAATGATTGCAGCTGCTGCAGCATCTTTCAAGTGGGTTTCACATTACCAAAACACGCAGCTTGCAATACAGCTTCAAGTGTATCAATGTCCTGTCTGCTTCCTGCATTTACATATTGCTAAGCAGGTGGTTATAAGCGGAAGTACTTGTGTAATGTATACTCTTAGTGCAGCTCTCATTTGTTTTTTACATTTTTACTCTAACATTCTCACAATTTTGTTAAGGGTACTAAGCCATTTAGTCATTTAAAAACTTTACAGGGTATCGAGAAAAACAAAACTTCACAATTGTAAAAAGCACAGCAAACGGGAAACGACAACCACATAAAAAAGACTATACCCAAAAAAAAAGAAAAAACAATAAGCAAAACACAAAAACGTGGATGTCTAGTTTAGGCGATGGCGCCAACTGACACAACATGGCTTTAATAACACCAGCAATAACAAAATGCGAATTTCGCTTTTGTGCAAATGTTACAACTATTTTAGATGTAGCTGAACCTAAGCTTAAAATACTTAAAACAAGTAACTTATTTAATAGCGCATACAACAAAAATATAACCAAGTGCTTAGAGAGCCAATGTTACCTCAACCACGTTACAGTTTGAGAATCAATAACGGTAAACATCGCGTGTCAATAAAACCGAAAGAAAGAGAAAAAAAAATTTATAACAATGATAAGTTATATGCCTAAGCGCTGACTAACGAGATCTACACTAATTAGCATACACAAATAGAACGGCCGACAACTGTTGTTGGTTTTAAAAGCTAAGGCACAAACAAGGTAAATCGCACCTGTTAAAACTGTTGGACAAAATATATATACATAGAAAACGTCCTCAAAATAATAAGCAGAACAACCGTTAAACGTAGCACAATAAACTGAATTTGAGAAGAGCATGCACTTCACGCACACACATACACATGTAGATAAAACACACACGCAAGACGCAACAGTTCGATTTCTTGCACACCTCTTTTCGGTCTGCTGTTTCTTTTCAGCTGCTGATGTTGCTCCCGCTACTTTAGCTGCGTCCGACGAAGTTTGAAGAACAGGTAGTTGAGTAATGTTATAAGTTAAATATTTTTAGATCATTTTTGTCTTTAAATTGACTTTTATATACATATGACAGAATGGATGTTGTTAAGCCAAGGGTAAAAAGTACAATTGGCAAGAAATTTCAACTGATGTTTTTTAGTTTGTATTTATTGCACTTTCACTCGGTGCGCGCGGGTGAATTTTATTTTTACACTTTGCGGCCTTTCATATAAAACACACACACACACTTGTGCCTTGTATTCCTACGCGTGCGTAACGCTAGCAACGCATTTGCATATCATATAAGGTTGTGATTTTTTTGTTGTTTCACATACACAGACGAACACAAACATGCATGGGCAAACAAAACGAGACGCAACGACAAAAAAAACCCGCGCGCACATCCGAATCGCACGAAATATACTTTAAAAATACTAAATGATGAGTCCAGTGTGACCACAGCTCATAAATGGCAATATTGCTATTTATCGCCACACTTAATGTTATTTTATTTTAGCAGAAATACCAAAAACTTTAATTAACGTCGATCTCAAAGTTCGTTATTTATTAGCCAAAACACAGAAGGCGTCCAAATTATTTATTCTTTTCACAGAATATTCACAGAATATTTTATAAGCCATTGAAGATTTATAGAACTTATACTTAAAACAATTGCAGACATACCACATTGGGCTAATTCAATTTTTCGATCTTGGTGTCAGGTGGTACTTCTGCAGCATAGTTTTCATCATCTTCTTCTTGTTCCTCCAATTCTTGATCCCTTTCCTCATCATTATAAGCGGAGGAATCTTTGGTGTTCGAGATCGTAATGCTATTATCGCTAAATGTGACGGCGGTGCTGCTCATGTCGCTAGTTTTAGTGTCAGCGTTGATACTATGGATGGTACTCTTGTTATTACGATTAATTATGGTGCTAGCTGCCTTATTGACTACATTGGGGTTGATGCTGTTAAAGGAGCTGGAAGCCGCTTTATAATAAGCACTATTTGCCAAGCTGCTGACCATTTCCTTTTGCCGAACGACTGCGTTCACCTGGCTAGCTACAGCAGCCAAAGCACTTGAATTTGATTTGTTGCCATACTTGAAACCCGAAATGCTATTCACTGTACCCAAAGAATCTATTGGCGTGAAGCCCAAAGCAGCAGAGTGTCGATCCCGCTGATCGGAGCGTTTGCCACTTATGGCCATGCTTTTATCACGGAATCCTATTTTGGGCACATTAAATGTATCTATCTTAAAGACATGCCGCGATGCTGACCGATTCTGTGACTTCTCCACGCGCATCGTCTGCACGGGCACAATAGTGCGTCGGATGGAAGGGATTGGTGTCAACTGCCCGCTAGTTGCTGTGCCGGCATTCCCACCAACAGCAGACGAAGTGCCACTATGTCCCGGTTCACAACGTTGCTCATAGTGGGGTAGACTGTGTGAATTAGCATTAGGATGCAGTACACCCTTGGCCAGGCGCTGGCTAGCTGTGATCTTTGCATGATCCGGCAATGGAGGTGCAACAAAGACACTTTCCGGTAGTGGACCACTAGTACCCAGGCCCAGACGCTGCTTCACCTCCACTATCGTATTCTGAGCAACTTTACGCGCCTTCTCTGCGCCCATCTCGAGAATGTAACTTAGCTCGCTTGTATTTGACATTTGTACGTGGATTTTTTCGCGTATCGGACGCAGATGCTCAATGACAGCATCGGCGACCCGCTCCTTATACTTGGCCGTATCGAGCATCTTGGCCTCCTCCACTATAGTTGTAATGCTTTGCCCAGTAACATGGGCATGGATATTAACCAGATTACTGACACCCGGACGCATACTGGGACTATAGCTGATGTCCGAGGTGAAATCGGTGATGGCTTTCTTTATCTTCTCCCTGATTTGATCAGGTGAATCGCTCAGATTGATAGTGCCACGTGGATTCTGGTCGGATTTGGACATCTTTTTTGATGGCTCGCGCAGGGAGAGCACTCGTGAACCATCGTTTTCCTCAATCATGGGACTGCACTCGGGAAACATGTCACCATAGCGCGTGTTAAAGTTGCGTATTAAATGCTGTGCCAATTGTATATGCTGCAACTGATCCGCTCCAACGGGCACATGGGTGGCTCTATGTTGAATAAAGCTATTACCAAGAACAACATTTAAAATCCAACCACTTACTTATACAGCATAATGTCTGCGGCCTGTAGCACTGGATACACATACAAGCCCAATGGAACATCTCGCACAGTGCGTGACTTTTCTTTAAATTGTGGGAGCTGTGCCAGACGCGGCATTGTCGTTAGTGAGCTGAGTATCCAATTGAGTTCGCAGTGCTCCTGCACACTGGACTGAATGAAGAGTGTGCTGTGGGCGGGATCAATGCCACAGGCCAGCAGCGTGGCGGCCATTAGAAAGATATTCTCACGTAACACAGGCGGATTATGGGGCATGGTTATTGAGTGCATATCCACAATGCAGAGTGTCATATTTTCGCGTTGTTTTTGCAGATTTATCCATTTCCGCACTGCACCCAAATAGTTGCCCAAGTGCAGCGAGCCAGTTGGTTGAATGCCACTAAATATTTTGCGGGGATATCGTAGAACGTTCTGCAAATCGAAAATGGCAAGGTGGAAATTGGATAATGGTTACATCATAACAGAAATGACTTACCACAGTACTTTGGGTTTGCTCCGGCTTGTCGCTAGTGGTCAACTTTTTCTGTGACTTACCAGCCGACTGTAGTTGTGCTGTAGGCGATACCAGAATACGTTCCCTAGCTACATTCTCGTAAAATTGATTGGTAATTATATAGCGTTTGGCTATCGAAAATTGTTGTGTGGCTAGCGACAGACATTCACCACGTTTGATTATGAATTTACTAACGCGATACATTGCAATTGTTGTTAATTTTGGTTTGTTTGTCTAGCTCAAGTTTTTTAAAAAAAGAATCGGGATAGCAATAAATAATACTAAAAAACACAAAACACATCTGATTTAAGATATTCACAACAAATGTTCAAAAGTAAACATATGGTGACAGGTGTGACCATACCAACTATAAATATGTTAATATCGATAAAAGCAAAAAACATTTTACGATACTTGCGGTTGCACTATCGTAGGTTATACATTAATTAAGTAGAAGGCGCCAATTTTACTTTACAGCTACGAAACAGCTAAGTTTCTATATTGCAATTTATTGTATATTATATATTGATCGGAGATGTTTTGTTACAGTTGCACTTTGAGAATTTTAAAAACAAACGGTGATTTAAGCATGTCGAATTGTTTTTGGAGTAAAAACTTGCATCACAAGGAATTCGCTTTAGAAATTTATAGGTTTTCCAAATGCTGCCGCTACATTGGCCTCACGCAAAGCCTCCGCACAAGTCTGCAAAAAGTAATAAAAGGCATTAAAATACAGTCAGAGCATCTAAGCAATGCTAAGCTTACTGGATGCGCATGGCAGACACGGGCAACATCTTCTGCGGAGGCGCCATATTCCATGGCCAAAACTGCCTCGTTGATGAGCTCGCCGGCAGCTGGACCAATGATGTGCGTGCCCAGAACGCGGTCGGTTGCCTTATCGGCAAGCACTTTGACAAAACCATCGGTTTCGTTGTTTGTCTTAGCACGCGAGTTCGCCATGAAGGGGAATTTGCCAATTTTATAGGCAATGCCTTCCTGCTTCAGTGCCTCCTCGGATTTGCCAACCCACGCAACCTCAGGATGTGTGTATACAACGCTGGGCACACAATTATAATCGATATGCACATGACCACCCATAATGCCCTCAATGGTGATCAAACCCTCATCCTCCGCCTTATGTGCCAACATCGGTCCATGAATGCAATCTCCAATGGCATAAATACTGGGCACCACAGTTTGGAACGTGGCATTGACGGGAATGCGACCACGATCGTCCTTTACAATGCCCACGGCCTCCAAGCCCAGACCCTCTGTGTAGGGGCGTCTTCCCACGCTTACCAACAATGCGTCGCACTGTATATCCTCCTTGGCACCGGACTTGGCATTCTCAACGGAAACAGTAACATTGTTGCCGCTGCGCGTAGCGGCCATTACCTTGGTGCCCAGCTTGAACTTGAGACCCTGTTTGGTCAGAACTTTTTGGAAGGTCTTTGAGACCTCGTTATCGATGCCAACGCCGCCAATGGTGTCCATAAACTCAACGGCAGTAACCTCGGCGCCCAAACGCGACCATACGGAGCCCAGCTCCAAGCCAATGACGCCAGCCCCAATTACCACCATCTGCTTGGGCACTTGGGCCAACTTCAAAGCGCCGGTGCTGCTCACAATAACCTCCTCATCAATCTGTAAAATAAATATAATACTTTTATATGGTTCCATTAACAAGGAAGCTTTACTCACTGTGATGCCCGGGAATGGAGTAACCTCTGAACCGGTGGCAATCAAAATATTCTTGGTTTTTACGGTCTCTGTGGTGCCATCGTTCTTTTTAACCTGCACCTCATTCGGGCCAACAATGCTGCCAAAGCCCGTCAACTGAGTGACTTTGTTCTTCTTGAAGAGCATCGCAATGCCGCCGGTTAAAGATTTAACCGCATTCGATTTCTGTCCCATTAACTTCTCCAGATCGAGTGAGACGCTGCCGCAGTTAATACCACGCGCAGCCAAATCCCCAGAGTGTGCCATATGATAGTAGTGTGAGTTATTCAGCAATGCTTTTGATGGAATGCAGCCAACGTTTAGACAGGTGCCTCCCAGAGTTGCCTCCTTCTCTACGCTGACCGTCTTCATTCCCATTTGGGCAGCTTTAATTGCCGCAACATAGCCACCGGGTCCGGAGCCAATCACCACAATGTCCGCCTCGTGTGAGCTGGAATAGCAGCGGGCATTTAGTGCACCCAAAATAGCGGCATTGCTTCGTAGCTGCGTCTACAACAAAAGCACAGATAAATATTGTCAAAAGTTAAATTGTCTTACAGTTTGGTCACACTGGTTAATTACTGTTTTGTTGTGTTTACGCTAATCGCGCTGCTACTTAACATTCGTATTTTTGATTATCATTTGACTATATATAAACCAAATCAGCTGATAAAGAACCGAGTTAACGGCCTTGACATTAAGGCACGCACGGTTGTTGTCGTCACGATCATTGTCGACTGCATTTAATACCAAAGTTGTGACCTATATAGGTTAGAATTGCATAACCCCCTCCCAAAAAAGGTGATTTGTATTTGTAGTAAATTTTCGGCTTGTACTACCTTGGCGACAGCTCTTACAGTTCTGCGTAATGTCGACTGCATTGCTGGTCAATTGGTTAAATATATATATTCACTTAAATGTCGAAAAAATACACTATTTTGACGTTATTTCCAATGCTCCAAAGGAAATCACACGGTACTACGGCTAGAACACGGCAAACTGCAGATGATGACTGGCAAACGTATCGATTATACGCCGATGGTTATTTTCAATCGATTTAAGTTATCCGCAGTATTTTTTAAATTGAATTGGTATTTACCAATTGCACGTCTTTGGGGTTCTTAGTTGTTCGCAAGCTGTCCACACTTGTACGCGAACACAACAAGATGGCGAGAGTCTCGGCTGCAAATTGAACTGAATTAAATCGCAATAAAACGTGCAAAATAGTTTCTAAAATTTACCAAAAAGTTTTAAGCGGCCGCGATAATAAGCTGAGCGTATATTGCTCGCTTTTTGTGTATGCGGCAGCAATTGCGAAAGTTGCTTCGCTGTCTAGCCTTGTTGTTGTAGCTGTTGCTGCTTTGTTGTTGGTGTGTGTTTCTGTGCCTGACTGACTGTGCCTCTAAGCACTCGCCCCTTTCCGTGTGACCTCACCTTGCTTGCACTTCAGCCTAAAAATGATAAACAATTACGGGAACATCATGATGGACTCACCACGATCCTCGCCACACGGCGGTCGCTCGCCGGTGGTGGCACGTCAGGATTCATCGGGTACGCTTAAGACGACGATATCATTGGGAAAGACGCCGACGATAATACACACGGGACCATTCTATTCAATGAAAGAGCCACCGGCGAAAGCTGAATTAACTGGCGACAAGGATCTCATGACAGAATATGGACTGCATCATACGCTGACCAAATTCAAGGAGAAAAAGTTTAAGGAGTCGCTATCTTCATTTCTACCAAACATACCCGGCATCAATGACCTCATCACACATCCCGTCGAGAACAGTACGCTGCGAAGCGTCATCGAAAAACCTCCAATTGGTGGCAAGGAGCTGCTTCCCCTGACTGCAGTGCAGTTGGCCGGCTTCCGTTTGCATCCAGGACCGGTGAGTATGATCGACATTCAATTTCATCCTCCAATGCTCAATGTTCAACTGTCTGGCATTGCTTGCAGCTGCCAGAGCAGTATCGCACCACATATGCAACACCTGCGAGGAAACACAAAAACAAACACAAAAAGCACAAACACAAAGACGGTATTACCACGGGAGGCCCAGAATCAACGCTGCTGGGTAAGTGGTCTTGTCAACCATCTAGGAAACATATATATTTATTATAATTATTTCTGTTTTATAATGTGGTTAATTACGCAGATTCCGCTGGTCTCGAGACATACGAAAAGAAGCACAAAAAACAAAAGCGCCATGAGGACGACAAGGAACGGAAGAAACGTAAAAAGGAGAAGAAGCGAAAAAAGAAGAATCAAAGCCCGGAACCTGGTGCAGCTCTGGGCATCGGCTTGCCTAGTGGTGGAGGCGCTGCTGCTGCAAGCATGGGTGGACCCGTTTTGGGCGCCACGGCTGGCATGTCAAATCCAATGGCAACTGGCGTAAGCGTAAACGTTGGCGTCGGTGTTGGCATGAATCCCAACAGCATGGGTATCAACAGTTTTGCCTCATCGATGCAAATGCAGCAGCAGCAAATGCCCATGCAGCATCAGCAGCAGCAACAAATGCCAAGTGGAGCGCTATTGGGATCCGTGCTGGGTACCAGCGGGGGTGGCGGCACTGGAGGCAACACTGGTAGCGGCGGCGGTACAGGCAGCTTGCTAATGTCACACTTTTAGGGGAAATCCATTAGTTAATACATAATTGGCTCATTACCTCTCTCTCACACACAGATTTATTGCCTGCACAAACATAAAGGTGTCAAAACAAAAAATGCACCCTCTAAATGCAATTTCTCGATAAACTTTCGTATCTAGTGGTTATTTTATAATTATTATTATTGTATATTAGTTTATATATTGTAATTAGCAATCTTTTCGTTCGTTTTACATTGCCTAGCTTAATGAGATTTATTTAAAACGCAAATTATGGTACAAAATTAACAAAAATATTTCGCGCTAGATTCCAGTCAATAATACATACATACCCGTTCATCCCAACATATAACATATAAACTATACTTAACTAAATGAACGGTAAACCCTTTTCAATTATCCAAATTATTCTTTAATGTAGTTTCAGTATTTAACTTTGTTTGCAATTGTTTGTTCTTCCAGCATGTTTGTAAAAAGGAGAAAAAAAAGCTGAGATTTAACAAAATAAAATCCTGTACTATAAGTAATTAATTGTATATGTAAGCGCCAGAATACAATAAAAAACGGCATAATTCAAAAGCTATTTTTCTTTTTTTCATAAATATTTACACTTCAATTGCGCGGCAACAACAGTTGACAGAGTTGATCTAACAATTGCATATAAATGCGTATAAAAATGCCAAATATTGAAGTAATCATTGAACAGCTGTTTTTCCAAAACGTCAGCTGATTGGTTTCAGTATTGCCAGACTTCCTAAAATGCATCCCTCTATGGATATACTTAAAAAAAAATTATCAGCGAATGAAGTTTGGTAATTAATTAATAGCCTGCAGTAGTAAACTGACATTGAAAGGTCTCAGTCTATGTATCTCCTGGAACAAATAGAACAACCAGCCACACTATGTACAAACAAACGTGCACAAACTTGCTAAATCTTTCACCTGTAGATGTCACCGCTTGGCTAAACAGTTTTGATTCCGTTATATCTGATTGCGATGGTAAGTCTGTGAACTTATTAATTTATTTATTTTATGTTTAAAGAAATATTTCTTGCGTAATGCCTTACGCATTAGGAAGTTTTTTTTTACATTTTTGTTAATGTAAGTTTGATGTGTGTAAAATATAAATATGCGCTTGTGTGCGTGTGGGTTGTGTATGGCCGCTTAAAATTTCAATGTCATACATAGTACAATGTCAATGGAGTGCTCGCATTTCAAATCTGCTCCAATTGACGAAAATTGTGATTGTGACTGATAAATTGTACTTTATTTTGAATATTTTACGTTAAAAGCATAAACTGTAATATTTTTAAATATTCCAATTTAATAATAATAACAAAATCAATAATATATTGAAATATTTATTTGCAGGCGTTCTTTGGGTATATGGAAAGGCTATTGCCGGCTCCGTAGATGCAATGAACCAATTGAAAACGTTAGGCAAAAGCATTTATTTTTGCACAAACAATTCGACGAAAACTCGTTCCGAACTACTAGTCAAAGGTGTGGACCTGGGCTTTCACATCACCGAGGAGAGTATTATATCGACTGCTCATGCAACGGCTGCTTATTTAAAGCAGCGTAATTTTAGCAAACGCGTTTATGTTATTGGATCAGAGGGTATTACACAGGAATTGGACGCAGTGGGCATAGAGCATACCAGCATTGGACCAGATGATATGCAAGGCACATTGAGCGAGTTCATGTCGAAGCATTTAAAGCTTGAGTCGAACATTGGTGCTGTTGTTGTAGGATTTGATGAGCATTTTAGTTTTCCCAAAATGACAAAAGCTGCATCCTACCTAAGCGATCCCAATTGCTTGTTTGTAGCAACCAATACCGATGAACGGTTCCCTATGCCCTCGCTGGTGGTACCGGGTAGCGGTAGCTTCGTGGCTGCCATTAGAACATGTGCAGAGCGGGAACCAATTGTGATTGGCAAACCAAACCCCGCTATCTGTGAGTCACTGATCAAGCAAAAGAAGATCATTCCCGAGCGAACCCTAATGATTGGAGATCGTGCAAATACGGATGTACTTTTGGGATACAATTGCGGATTTCAGACGCTACTTGTTGGTACGGGCATTCATCAGTTAAGCGATGTGCAGGAGTGGAAGAATAGTGACAATCCCGAGGATAAGAAATTAATACCAGACGTATATCTGCCAAAATTGGGAGATCTGCTGCCAGCCATTATTGACACCATGACACATGCCAGTTATTAATTTTGTATATTTTTCTTTTAATATATTTTAATATTGTATTCCACTCAGGGACGCTATTTAAATAAACAATGGATCAGAGTTTATTTAAAAATATGATTATAGTACAATTTACAATAAAGTTACAAATATTTTGTAAACTGATCTTATCTATTAATATGCCCGTTCATTTAATTCGTAGCGTATGCCGACAGAGAGAGATAGCAAACAATTAAAAATCACGATGAGTTGTGCTCTTTTAAACGCTTAGTTGAGGGCATGCAAGCGCGAAAGCAGTCGGTAGTTACATTCAGTCCACACATCATGTTTAAAGCAAGTGCTATCAATTTGCTTGATCTTCAGGTCGATCAGGTAAACAGCTGGCTGCAAAGTTTCGATACAATTGTCAGCGACTGTGACGGTAAGTAAAATATGTAAATATTTATAAATTTGTTATCGTACATGGAAGTAATAGGGAACCTAAGTGCAATAGAGCTGGGTTAATAACCGGGCTAATAATATCGATAGCAATATATTTATCGGCGCGATCGATTTGCATTTGCTTAAAAATCTTTTTCGCACAGCTACACTGTGGCATGATGACAAGGCAATTGACGGTGCCGCAGAAGTGTTAAACGTGTTGCAGATGCGTGCCGGCAAACGGGTTTATCTAATTACAAACAATGGGTTGAAGACGCGTCACGAAATTTTTCAGCGTGCCAAACGTCTGGGCTTTCAAGTGCCCAATGACAGTCACATCATATCGCCAACGCAAACTATTGTAGATTATCTCAACCAAAACACAACATTCAAGAGAACCAAACAGAGGGTTTATGTGATTGGTAATGCGGCAATTGCAAAGGAATTGGAAAACGAAGGAATTAAAAGTTTTGGCGCTGGTGAGCCTGAGCAACTGCCAAGGGGCGATAAGTGGCCGCAGTTTGCACAGCGTGAGTTCAATCAGTCTGCCGGTGCAGCTGACAACGTGGGCGCCGTTGTTGTTGGCTGGGACGAACACTTTAGCTACTGCAAAATGGCTCGAGCCTGTCACATTCTGTGTAGCAATCAGGACTGTGCTTTTCTCGTAACGAACAAGGATGCCGTGCATAAATATCCAGGCTATCACATACCCGGCACTGGCGCCTTTGTTGCGGGCATCGAGGCCTGTGCTGAGCGAAAGGCAATCGAAATGGGGAAACCAAATCCATTGGTCTTACAGCCAATGATCAATGCTGGTGACCTGCAGCCCGAAAGGACGCTTATGATTGGAGATTGGTAAGTACTATTCGTGTCCCTATTTGTATGTCAATTAGTGTCTAGTGTCCCTCATTTCCTTTGTAGCTCCAAAATTGACATCACTTTTGCCAGAAACTGCAATTTGCAATCGCTTTTAGTTGGAACCGGCAGCGATAACCTCAATACATTGCGTGAGAAACCCCAGTGGCCCATGCCAGATGCTTATCTACCTTCATTGGCTGATCTATTGCCATATATCTGAGCTCATAACAAATTAATAACTAACAAAAGAACAAAAATCATCATATCAATTGCTTGTTTATCTTATCGGTATCTTTGCAATTCAAACAATTTTCAGGTATTTATATATACATATGTACATACATACATACATATATGATTTATTACATTTTATTAAAAATACATATAGTACGTATATATCTTTTATATGATGACAAGCTCTTCTTATGCTGATTAATAAAATGTTTGTTAAAGTTATGTTTTTTAGTTAGTTAGTTATTTCATTTGAGTTTCATTAATTAGTAACCAACTGCCGGCAAATTCCTAACATATTCCATATATGAAAATCCCACAAAACAGATCTTGAGACAAACTTAACTCAATCTTTGATGTTATAAGAACTTATTTGAATAAGCATTTAGAGTATAGGTTTATAACCACTAAGTGGAGAATTACATAGAGTCAAATCGACTCATGCGAAGGCTTGCTCTTTGATCTTATCCGAAGAAAAGCCCGGGTTTTGTTGGACTTTAAACGCGCAATAAATTTATAGTCGATTTGACATGTCTATGTAATTTCCAGTTTCGATTCAGTGGTTGTAAAACTTAGCAATTAACATACATATGTAGCTCGGAAAAGAGGAGCAACGTATATTCTAACTGTACAAATTATATATTCAAATAGTTGATATGCATACAGAGCATAATAAGCCTGTTGTATGTACATATGAATGTGCATTTTGTAGTCCAGTGATATGTAAATTTTTCCTTTTTATGTTTAGCAATTTAGAGCGTTAAATGAAATCTTGTAAAGCGTTCATTGGCTGTTAGCAAATCAAGTTAAGAGCAAATAACAAACTGAAGCCAAAATATTCCATCGATATATAACATATAGTTTATCCAACAGATGATTATCTGTTTATCCTTGCCGCTGCTCTTTCCCTATTGCGGAACGCAATTTGATTTCTTTAGTTTGGACTGTGTCTAAATTGCTAAAAGGTAACATCAGGTGCTCGTTGGCGCATTGGCCAAAATGCGCGAGCTCCTCGACAGATAGCCATACCAGTAGAACACATTAATCAGGAAGAACAGCAAAGGGAACACAACTCTCGAAGCGCGATCTATCTTCGAGACCGAATTATATTGTGGCGTCCTTTTGCCTTTGCGACGCGCCTCTAGTTCCTCGCGTCTATAAAACGACATCCGTCTACGTCCCCCAACAGGAGGGGAGCTGTGAGTAGCTTTTGCTGTTGCAGCTGCCGATGCTGAAGTGCATGGTGTATCATCAGCACGCAATTGGATCTGTTCATCATCCTCGTCATCCTCATCGGAGCAAGTTGCTTTGCGTGTTTGACGTCGCTGCCGACGTGACCTTATCCATTCCAAGCAGCGCCAGAGACTGAACCCTGAAGTCAGTCCATGCCGGCGATTGCGTGTGGTGCGTCTAGAGTGAAGCATGCCAAGGCGACTGCCGCCAGAGGGTGGCATATTAATGGCACACATTGACAGTGGTATGACCTCATAGATCTTGGATTCACTACTACCGCAAAAGTCTGACTGTCCACTGGCATCTACATCCGTTTCGGATTCACCCGAGTCCGATTCCAGCTCCTCAATAATAAAATAACACTCGCCAGAGCCATATTTGGTAAAGTAATGCACCACAGCAAATTGCAAAATGGTGGCAAAGATAAAGCCAAACGACAGGAACACAAAGAAATCTAATGCGGTGGGATACGACACCTTGGGCAAATCTGTGCGTGCTTCCAAACCCAAGAAAGTCATGGTCAGCACTGTGGTTATGCCAAGGGAAACGCGGTCTGCAGTTGCCTCGCGGTTTAGCCAGAAGGAGACCCAACTGAGCACCACCAGCAGACAGCAGGGTCCGTAGACCTGAATCAGAAAGTTGCCCATGTGACGCTGCAGATGGAAATTGACCATTAGCATGGAGTATTCCGCTTTACAAGGAAAAGCTTCGATTAGTAAGATTATAAGCTAAAGCAAGGTAAGTATTAAGGAAAGTAGCTTACATGGATGATGCGTTTCCAGAGTGACGCTGCCCGCCAAATTTGTGACTAGACCACCGGTCATGCCACGACCCGATCCAAAGGCACCTTTGTCCAGTTTTAATCCAGTGCCACGAACATGTTGATTTTTTGCACCCGGCCCGGCGAATGTTGTCATCGCCTTGCTGTTATTGGGTGGTTGTTTGGGTAGCAAAGTGTCCTTGTTGTTGTAGTTCAGTGGCATTGGGGCAGCAGCCTTGTAAACAATGTCCGTTAAATTACCAGCCGGACAATCGACCAAATCAAATTGTGACAACTTCATGTCCTCTGCAATGGCAACTGCAGGACGCTCTTTGTTCCATCGATAAATGACATCCGACGTGGTATAGCCAACTATGTGCACAAATTGTGTGTGTGCACAAAAAGATAGAGTGAAAAATGTGTCAGATTTGTTTTTGCTAAATATTGACAATTTGAATACTTTTGGATATTTGTCTTTTTATATTCGATAGGGCCTATAAACAAGCATTGTGTTTTATATAAACATGCTTACTAATACTAGCTGTTTCTAAAAACATCATAATTGTGTTGTTATTTATTTGAATTATTACTTTAAAGTTTAGAAATTTACATGTTATGCTGTTATTTTTTCTTAATCCCTTTTCAAATTAAAATAAAAAAAAAATTGCATTTTCATTTGAAACATTTTACTTGAAGTAAAATAGAAATAGAAAAACTGTTTTTGTGTCTTTTAGATGAAAACCCAGGAAATTTCTAAGTTTTATGACTTATATGTTAGTTGTTCCTTCTAATTACAAATTTGTAAATTCTTTTTTACATATCCCAAAGTTTATATCTAGTCACCATTTATTGCTCAAACAATCATTCCCAGTCACTGGGTCGGTCAATTACAGTTTATCATACATATCCTTCTACGTTATCCGTTCCATGCGTTCGCTTTTCACATCTCCTCATCAAATGTTTGTCATCAGCACACGTACAGATATTTTATTTTGTTTGGTTGTTGTCGCCTCGCTGCACAAATTGCCAAACATTATTGGGACATGTGTGGAAGCGGATTGGTTTACCTTATTCCAATTTTTTTTTTTTTTTTTTGGTTGCTCTAGTATGCGGCGTTTGCTAACTTTGGAAATATTTTCAGTAACTCGGAGCGATATTCGGATGCTTCGCATCAAATGGGAAATTGTCAACATTAAGTGGCAGGCAATAAAAGAGGCGAACGAAGCGGGAGTGTCGAAGGGTAATTGAATTCTTGACTTCTTGCTACAACATTATTCAGATCGAATCGGAAGCAATAATACCAAGTGTGGGGAGCGAGAATAGCTCTATACATGTGTCGTCTGTTAATTTATGTTTTTCGATAAGGCCTAACAGCAGTTAGTTGACTTTATAAATTGTTAACCAAACCTGGTACCTTTAAATATATATTATAAATTTCTTTTGCCGTACAAACGCTCTGTTGAATATTAATTTGTGTTAAAGTGCATCAACGTCAGTAGTTTTGTAAATGGTTATTTGGCTCGGCACAGATAATTGAAATGTCAGCAGCATATCCACTCAGGTGTAACAGCCAAAAAAAGATCCGTAAAATATACGTTAACATGTACTATGGGTCACTTTTCTGTATAAACACATTTATTATTTGGTAAAAGCCAAAATAATTTAAAGAAATGAACAAAATATAAATTCCTTTTCTTCACATTTAGCCCCATTTGCAATGTTCAGTCAAACTTAGGTCCTAACATGAGTTATCCACACAAACACATTTAGCATAAGCATTAACTCATTGTTCTTTCAACAAGTGGTCACCATGGTCACGCGGTTAATCCAGCTAACAGATGGCAAATCATAGGGCATCAAAGCGCTGTTTATGCATAATTATGCCAGCGCACAGCTATGCACAGATTAATAGATGTTGTTGGCGTATTCAATGTTGTTTTTTTTTTTTTTTTTTTAAAATGCTTTTTACTTACATGATCCAAATTTTAGCGGACATTTCTGTATGTCCATGGGGAAATCCGCTAGATTCATGGGGCAGCCTGCTTTAATTGTCAGCCGACTGGAGTACAAAATGCGACCATTCTGATAGATGCGCACAAACTTGTTTGGGGTGGTTATCGTGTGCAAATAACTCTGTTTGCCATTGTAAAAATACGTATCCGGCTTCCAAATGCGAGCCAACATTGACACTGACAATGCCAGCGTATCTTGAGCACCCTCGAATGCGAGACGTTTATCCACCCAGGATTGTCGAAAGTAACAGTCCATCGAGTAGGTCTGTTAAAGAAATAATAAGCGACTTTTGAAAGCTGGCATTCATTTTTCATTGAATGCATGTTTCAGAAAAAGTAAATTTGCGGAAAAGCGAGGGTGTCCTTGCCTGGCCCTTGACTTTTGCTTGTATCTGTGTGTGCATAACTCTTTTAAGATGGACATGTATTATATAGAATAAGTAAGTTTGATTTTCTTATAGCTTACCATATCCACTTCCGAAATCGGACCCATACTACGCACCATTATGTCTACCTCAATGGTGGCGGGCGGACCTTTAATAAAAGTTGAATAAGAATTGACAGGCATCTAACAAATTTAGCTTGGGTTTTATTTTTATACCTATATTATTATACATATTATTATTATTCTTTACTCTGTTTATAATTAAACGTATTAATATTTTTTGTATTGTGTAAATCTACAAATATTTCTTTTAGAAGGTGTGTCCATTCATTGATACATTTTTTTCTTTCTCTGATTATAATTAAACCATATGATTATGTCTCTTTAAAATTGATGTTATATATACATACATATATATACATAGTATGTTTGACATAATTCCTTCATATGAATAATTCATAGACGTCCTTCACATGAAACGGAATTTAAAATGTTGCCTCTATGAACAATGACACTTAAGCCGCTTGGCAGACAGTCTCATGCCATAGGCATCAACACCCTATCCACTTATTCCCCCACCTCCTGTTCTTTGGACTAACACTCTGTGTATGTATATGCTCGCATCATCTATCAGCCTCTGATGCTCATGTAGTATTTTGCGCTAATATGCAGTTTTTTCTATATTTTTTTATTTTTTTGCCTATGTGCACAGTTTTTAATGACTTCGGCGCTGAGCTTGGCAAACAAGCGTTATGCATCCTGCATGCCACACATATCCTTATATCCTGCACGCTCATCGCATTGCAGCGTGAAGCACTTAGCGGCCGATCCTATTCTTAATGAAGTGTTTTAAACAATGTAATTTGGGCTTAAGTTGCGTAAACGCAAACTTTTAAGATTGTTGTTGTGCAAAAGGAAAAGCGCGCGTTAAGCTTCATTAAGTGCCAGCCGCAAGGCTTTTTGTATATTTCGAAAATATTTAAATTTTTATGGTGCAGACCATTTGGAAAATTGAAAAAGCTTATCAATTCGATGGCAAGGGAAAAGGCCTGACGGGTGTCGCTACAAAGAAACAAACAAATGCGAAAAACGCAATGAAATTGTATGTAAATATTTGTCGATTTTGACACAAACTATTTGCCAAGGGAGCGTTGATGACATCATTGCCGCCTTGAAGTTGTGAATTTCTCTTCACATCGATTTCTGCTTCATTAAACGCTTCCGCCAAATAGGCAAATCTGCTCAGGTTCTATGTATGCTGATTACGGAAAACGGGCTAAGGCACCGGATAAAAGGTAAACAGCCAAAAAGGTGTAAACAAAACTCAAACCACAGCACCGGATGTCAATGGAAACGCAACGACAAGCAGTAGACAAACTCTGTGAAACTCCAAGTATTTGATTTATATACATGACTTTGCTCCACACGAACTTGGAAACATTCTGGCTTTTTACATTTTATTTTCACCCTTCAAGTCAATGGATTATTCCGTCAATGCAGTGTGATTTAAAAAAAAATGAATTTCTTTTTTATTATTTGCAATACCAATTTATATATTAATACTTGACTTCGTACGTATTTGTTGCTTGTTTTATCTATTAAATTGAATACAAATATTATGTATATATGTATGTGTATTTAATTTTTTGGCAAACTTACCACCGAAATCGGGTCGGATGCTATTGTCATAGCCACGCAGCAAATTGTCGAGCAATTCGGATATATTAGCATGATTATTGCTTTGCGTTAGCCAGGAGCGAGTCAGTGAGCCGGCAGCAATCTCGTCCAGGCGATGCGTATCGCCGCGTCCCTTGATACTGCCGGCCATGACACCAAAATGGCCAACAATGGACACTTGCCAGGCATTTGTATAAATGCAGCACATTAGAGCGCAGCAGCTAATCAAAAGTTTTAATATGCGCAAACTTAAGCGTAGTCCTTGCGCCAGCCAGGACTGATGACGATGACTCCAGCTGCTGTTGCTGCTCCTGTTGCAGGCGATGAGGTCAGCCGATACATTGCCGGATGTTGTTCTTGACTCGATTGTTGTTGATCTGCTTCTTCTTGTGCACATATTGTAAAGATTTGTAATTGTTGTTGTTGTTTTTGTTTTTGTTTTACTAGTTGTTGAGTCCATTGTTTAGATGTCTGACGGACAACTGTTCTGGCCTAATCTACACATCCGTTTTGCCCAACATTTGACGCTCCAGCTGGCCGCTAGACCAATGACCATCCACAGTTACGGCTGCTTTTGACAGTTCTCGTTTTCTGGTTTGTTTGCCAGTATTTATTTTCATTTTTAGTGCACCGGAAGTTGCACTCGACGTAGACACTGCATTCTGAGCGTTTTTCTTAATTTTTCAAGCTTATCCAACTTGCTTGACTCATTCGCATTAGTTCCGTTTATATTGTCCTGGTAGCTCTTGACTTTTGTCTTTGTGTATTTGAGTACGCTTTGGCGGTCTTTCTGATGAGTTTTGTGATTTTAATTGTTTGCAATGGCCACTGGTGGACCAGAGACTACTTCTTTTGGCAGTTTGATTAACAGCCTGTCGTTTGATTGGCCAATTTGCCAAGCGAATTAAGTTTGCACTATGAAATTGGTTAGCTTCGGGCAGATCAAATTTAATTTTTATTTAACCTACTTGAATTATGGCTCAAAGTTTTATTCTATATTACTTATATACCTGGGGTAGGCGTAATATACACTTTTTATCCACACATTTTTTTAAGATTAATGCAGACAAAAATCACGTTCACATATAATCATATTTTTTAAATATAATATGTACATATTAATTTTGTCAATGGAAGCTTAAATCCCGAACATTAACCTTATTGATGGCGTGTTATTAAATCGAATAAACAAGAGTGCTGTTGGCAGCCAAACCAACCCAACCAGCCCGGACCACAAGTCGTTAATGAAAAATCAGCTGCCATCTGGCAGCAGAGGCAGCCAGCCAACAGAGGCAACAAAAGCGTTGCATAAGGAAGTCTGTCCTTAAATAAGTCCTCATACTTGGGTCAGTTTGAAGGCGTCAAGGTGCCTGGCAACCCATCTAATTATGCAAAATACAATGCGACCCATAAGTTGATTATACTACATCGTCTCACCCACTAACCTATTTTAGTGAGTGTGCTTTTGTCTATGTATCTGAGGTGGCATCAGGTGCCACTAACTACTACTATTTTGAATACCATGTGGATGTGGGATGTGGGTTGGTTGCATCTAATTTGCGGGCACTCGTATTTTGCCTGGCCTTTAGGGCGGGCCAAGCGATTGCATCTTGTCTAGTATAAATTTTGTCTCACCATCGAGGTCTCGTCTTCGTCAATGCTACTTGTCACTTGATTAGACGCTTTCGTTGCCAATGAAGCTTCTGGCTAAGAATTAGTCTTTGTCTAAGCTCCTAAAATCAACAGGAAAATCTAAAATGGAAACTTAAGTTTGTTTTATTTTCTTTCGTATTCTGAAGTGTTCTAAAACTTAAATGTTGCTCATCATATCAAAGTATATTGTTCTGATATCCTAGCGACAAATGTAATTTTAGTTGCTGCATCTATGGTTCAAATTAATAAAGTACAAAAAGCTGTACATTTACATATTTGTGTTATCGTATAAATGAAGAATCAAAAATAATTACAATCAGTTTTTCGATACAATAAATAAAATTCTTATTTATTTTCAGAACAGACAATTTCAATAAGAGCATTAATCATTTACATTTTGAGTGGAACTAATCAGTTATAACGCTGAAAAAATTTGTTGAGATTATTAAAATATTGTTTTCTAATTGATCTGTATTAAAATTGTTGCACTTTTATATTTTTTTTATTAAATTTTGAATGTTTTTGCTAAAAAATGCCGGGCCAGACGTTAATGAAAGGTGCTGTCAGGACCCAAGACATCCCCGGCAGACTTGCCATAAGCGGAACCATGGTGGTGGCTTGTTAATGGTATAGGCTGCATTTAGCTCTTCTAGAAAGTCTCATATCTCTGCTATGTGCCGGGACGAATGAATGCGCTAAAATATACTGATCTCCTTAAAGAAGAACTTATTTCATTTTTGGAGGAGTTCCATGATGAGGACTGGACATTTTAACGGGATAACGCTCCTATACATGTTGCAATGCATACGATAACGTGAGGACCTTTGGGGAATGTATGACATGTATAAGGGTGGAAGGCAATTCGATCCCTTAAAGGACTTAGAAACGGCCATTGTTCAGAAATGGGCATCTATTGAGACGAAAACATTAATTAGAATAAAACTTAGTTAATTCGATGCCCTGCCGATTGAAATTGGTTGAATAACAAAATTAATGTATGCCATATTAATTAATAAATAACTTAATTAAATAAGTTAATTTCTAATATTTGGTTTTCGAGTATTGCGCAAATACCAACTTTACATAAAGATTTCTTTCAAAGAAATAATTTCTTAAGAAAATAAATTACAATTAAAACAAATTTTGGTGTATTAAATGTATATACCAACTATCTATTTAAAATATTTATTAAAAAAAAGTAAGAAGGCTCAAGTCGAGTAAGCTCGACTAGAAGATACCATTAACCCTTGACCACCTTCACGGACAGAGGCCCGACTATCTGTCTGACAGATATACACATACATACGGGTACTACTCTACCAATGCTTAAATGTTTCATATCTCCGGTGTTTCTTACCGATTTTAATAAAAATTTCACAGATGTTTATTATTTTGCTAATATTTTCGATCTCCATTTTCAAGTTTTTGATTTTTTTGTTATCGATTACATGTGTATATCGTAAACCTGAAAAGTTATCGAAAATTTGAAACAAACTTGCTATGCCTAGGGATTAGGAGATCTGGAGTCTCTAGCTTTTGCTGAGATCGACGCGTTCATACATACGGACAGACAGACAGACGGAAATAACTATATCGACACGGCTGTTGATGCTGTCGGAGAACCTTCCTTCTCCCTGTTACATACTTTAGCACAAAACCATTATACGCTTTTTTACCCATGTCATGGTACATGGGTATACCATAAAATTTCTTTAAACATCTTCAGTTTTTTCTATTTTAAGCAACACTTGAAACATGATTCTTTTGATTTTAATGTGTTATCTGCTTGACGACTAAGAACCCATCTGTGGCATCGTCTATACTATAAGCTTTCAGCATGAAATTAACTTGAAGATCATAAATTGTATGTCGTAATCTGAGCCACTCACTTCCTTTTTGTTAATAACAATTTCATTTGGCTCGCTGTTTTGTCAAACAAACAAACAGGCAGCCCGCCAGCCAACCATCCATCCAAGGCATCCGATTTTACTTCTAATTTCTGGCTTTTAGTTTTCTTATTTGGTTGTCGACCGTCGCAACGCCTGCGTTCGCCTTTGTTGTTAACTGACGAAAGGGTTGAATGTGTCCCCGGCCACAAGCACAGCACAGAGCACAACTTGAGCACGTTCAAAGCATTTTCTCATCAACGTCGTCTAAATTGCACTAAATTTTTGAAGGCTGCCCTCCTCATCGCTGCCTGGCTTCCGTTTTTCCTTGTTCCTTTCTTATATTTCTTTGCTGCTATAGAATATATGCCGCTTGTTTTCGGGGCTGTCAGCTGCATTGTTACTATCAGCCAGTATGTGGTCATACATACATACGTTTTCATGTGTCCTTGCAGGGTATACATAATTATATTTAGTTAGAATACTAACAAGCATATCTAACCAATGAGTTTTGCTACAAAATATAATAATTGAAAACTGTTTCGATTGAAATTCAATATTGACTTTGGTTTTCAAACCAATAATTTCATTTAGAAAGTAACAAATTTTCCAACAACATTTTCTAAACAGTGCCTAGTAATTATAACGTAGCAATCTACATTTGCTATAAATTCGAAAGTTTATTTACATGTTTGTAATCCATTCACGCAAAAACTATTGAATTAAGTATTAAAGAAACTTTTAATAATATAGCTTGCTCTTGTTCTACTATCCGAATGACAAACATCAGACGAAGAAGTAATTGTCATACGAGGTAGAGAATCAAGGTAAAAAAAAAGGTACAATAATTCGGTAGAAATACAACAATGTACATTGTTACCTCGCAAGGACTGTTTTTAAATATGGGGCTGTTTAGCCAATGATTTTGGCTAATAAGAATAAAATGAAATTACTAAAATAATTCGAAGCATTCTTTGTAACTGAAGTTTGATTTGAGAACAGTCCAAATTTTTTTCAACGGTTTTTTCTTCAGTTTAGTTAATATAATATATATATTCTTCAGTAATTTCTAAGCGACTTAGATATGTTTATTTGAAAGTGGATATTAAGTTATTAAAGGCGTTGGTCATTTTTCATATACGTGCACTTTCCATATACTTTTTCACCATGATATTTTAAGAAATAGAAAATAATTACGTATCTACAAGAATCTCATCGAAACTAAGCTTAGGGTATTGTACCTGTGTTCATGATCATGTTTTTCTTGCCTATGCATATGGTACATATAAACTTGTGTGTATTATTCGTTCTTTTGGGGTCTTGCCTTTTTGCGTGGGTGCAGCAGGTGGTTTCTATAATTCCGAACCTAACACCGAGCCCAATCCCGACTTGGCCTGGCATTATTTTGATAGCTTCTTTTGCTAGCGTTTAGAAATGTAATGTGCATTTCAATTTGCCAGCAACTTATAAATTTATGGAAATACATTTATTATATAGAGTTCCGTTTTTTATGCAGCGTGTACGGATGTATTGTCAGAGCCATCATAAAAAGTTATGCCACATGCTTTCCAGCTAAGCTTTAAAAAGCGAAATTTAATTAAATCAAGTCAAAAATTGTGTGCCACAACTTTTTTGGACCTATTCCGTGGTCAGTCTGGTTGAAGCATAAAATAATCCAATTGTTGTAATTATATATGACTTGAACTGCAGCACGTGCTGCATGCTCATCAGATGCCAGGTTTACGTTTAGGCAGACTGCTTTGCAGTTGGGTGAAGGTAAAAGCAAAGAACTGTTGCAAATGCAGTTTTTTGCCCTCATGCTCGGACTTATTCTGACTAAGTGGATTCCCCTGTACAAAGAATACTAAGTCAAAATGGAAAGTAATAATCCGAGCTCTCTGCACGATATTGAAATATCGTTGATTGGTGCACATTTGCAAAGGCTGTTAAAAGATTGTATAAATAGTTAATCGTTAAATATGTAAAAATATTTACAAATGGGTTTGATTGCGGGCATTAACAATATTTCGAACCATTTGCTTGTCTATTGTTTCTATTGTTTCTTGAAACAAATCGGAGAGCTTGATTAGATGATAAAGCAAACCAAAGTTTATCAACAGTTAAGGTAAGGTATTAAGACAAGCTTAAAAGACGAGCGTTAAGTTCCTGTTTCGTTCTATGCTCCATTCTGTTGTAAGTAAATTAATTTCTTAAGTTATAAAAATGAAAGGAAGAAAGGGGCTTGACTAAAATTTTAGGTAGTTTAAAAACTGAGAAAATAGTTTGCTTAGAAACAAACGAACCGAAGTACGTGTCTAAATCGACTCTGCCCGTGATATGATCAAGAATATATAGTTTGTAAAAACTCCCATATACAAATCCTTTAAATTAAACAAACACAAAAAAAATGGAAATGCTTCATTTATAATTCGGCAACATTCAATTTGCTACAACTAACCGCTCGAACGCATTCCAAAGGTAAACAAAAACATTTCAACTTACTTGAAAATTTTATGAGCTCAAATGCAGTTCCCCCACAATAAAGAAGAATCAAATAAGAATGCTTAAGCCGAAAGAACTCGACTCGTAGTTACCTTGGACTACCAAGTCTGTCTAATTATAACCAATCATCTAGTTTTTGAACTCATATTTAAATCTTCTCGGTTGTACAATTTTTTTTTAAATGTTATTGAGCTATGTTTGCTTTTTAAATTCACTTACACCAGCTTAAAATACCCCCTTTTCTACCCAATTTTATTGGTATTAGGGTATAGAGAGAGATGCATTGCTTTGCTGGGGCACACACATAATGACAAACAAAATGCATATGAAATAGAACTTTAAGTAAACTGAACGGGCTTGGGGCGGACACCAAGCTGACTTGTGTGTCAACTAACAAATCCCCAAACCAATTCAATAAAAGCAATAGACAAGAGCGTCAAGCCATCAGCCGTTTGGTAGGTAACAAACAGAAAAAAAAATTCTGGGAAATTCAATTAATTTAAATGCAGTTTTTTGCTTAGAAGTTGTATATACATACATATGTATACATACATACTAAAGCTTATGTGTTAGTATGTCTTAACAACCAAACGCATCACTTTACAATGTAAATCTCAAGAGTGCAATGCCCAGCGGCTTTATGTTTTTTATACACTTAACCCATGAAATGGTTAAAAAAGGGTATAATGGTTTTGTGCAAAAGTATGTAACAGGCAGAAGAAAGCTTCTCCGACTCCATAGAGTATATATGTATATATTTTCCATATCCGTCTGTTTGTATAAACGCGTCGATTTCGGGAACTACAAAAGCTAGAGACTCCAGATTTTGGATATGAACTCTCCTAATCTCTCGGAATAGCAAGTTTGTTTCTAATGTTCGATAATTTTTCCGGTTTCCGATATACACATGGAATCGATAACAACAAAATCTTATATTTCGAAAACTAAAAAATGGGAATGGAAACTATTAACAAAATAATAAACATTTGTGAAATTCTTATTAAAATCGGTTAAGAAACAGGTGAGATATGAAGTATGGGTACAGCGGTACACGTACATATGTGTATGTCTGTCAACCCGACCGTCTGTTCGTCTGTCCTTCTGTTAAGGGTTAAGGGAATCTTCTAGTCGAGCTTTCTCGACTTTGTATCTGCTTTTCATTATAGCCTGTCTGTTACCAAACAAAAAAAATAGATAAATAAAAATGAAAGCTGAGAACTTGAATAAGACGGAAAATTAAAACGTGGTAGCAGTTGAAAATTAACACGTTTGTGTTATACAGCGAATATAATAGATTCAATTGTAACCATTATGTAATTTCAAGAGTCTTTTTATAGACCCACTTTGCATTTAACTAAATTTTAATAAACATGATCACAGTTGCAAATTACAGAAGATACTGCGCCTAATTATAATAATTAATTAATAGTTTTGTTAATTATTTTCCCAAAACTGCTGGTGGCTTTTTTTTCTATAGCATTCGCTTAACTCTCCCAGCATATGAGTTTTTATTTGATTTACAATTCTCTAATGTGCTTTCATTATGTGTACATTTTTTTTTTGCTTTCCTTTTATTTATTGAGAACTGCACTAAATAACTGACACATTTGTGGTAGATGCATATATTATTTCGTTCATGTGCGGGTTGACCACAGATCAATTGATATTTAATACGTTTTGGTGTTTTTTGCATTAGTCTATTGCTATTGGACAGGGTGGCTAGTTTATATATTTGTAATTAGTATTAGGCTTATTCGTTTCATTTGCTTTGACATTTAATTGGCCATCAATAAATGTTTGTATGTTTGATGAGCTAATTACGATTGATAGATTGAACTTTCATTTTACATAAACGAAGATTTGTGAATATTTAATTACACATTAAATGCACTCAGAATTCAATACGTACGTTACATAATTTATTATACATACGCCATGTGTCACATATATTTTTTTACACTTAATTTCGCTTAAGTTAACTAAGAAGTTTGAAGTTTCAATAAATTATTTAACACTCGCCATCAATATTAAATTTTATTCGTCATATTTAAGAAACTTTCAACACTTGAATTTTATTTATTGAAATGCTTGCAAACAATATTTTTAAATTTTTGCAATCAATCGCTGCTGCCGATTTGCTTCTAATCACCAAGCACAACAAATAGCAATTTTTTGCATCGCCGGCGGCCTCAATCGCCAGCCAACAACAATAATAACAACGGCAACACAAGAAACAAGCAGATAACGGAGTCGAAATGGGTAAAGACGAGTGCTTAATGCGCTGCCCGTTTAGCCAAGGGAAATTGGTAACAGAAATACGTCGAGACGCGCCAAGCGCGCAACGCCAACTGAAATGGCATTAAAACTCAACCGTTGGTTCGCCAAGATTCAATTGTGCAGCTGGGTACATGTGCAGAGGATATGCCGACAGCATAAGCCACACGCACACAAACACACACACACCTACAATACATTGTACGTATATAGACAGAACGCGGAGAGAAGGCGGACATGCAAAAGGCGCAAAATCTGTGACGCCCAGGCTAAATCATGGCAGAAAATCCATTAACACTGCCGGGCGTGAGAAGAAGAAGGTTGGCAGCTTCATTCATAAATGTGACTATTGGGTGTTTGGGTTTGCTGACGTTCGAGCTCGAGCTTCTGCGCAGCCGCATTACGTGCACGTGCTCTTTGTTATGACGGTCAAAAGATTTCAACCTGTTGCTCGTTTCAAATTTAAATTCGAACAATCAGTGTGTATTTAGTCTGTCAATTTGTTAAAAATATTTTGATGACAGTTACAATTTTTGACAAATTACATAATTGCATAATTGGTCATAGGAAAAAGAAAGGGTTGCGTCTACCTATAAAAGGAATTGTCCTCTGAGTTCCTTGTGAATTTTCGTTAAAAATGGCAAATCTAGCATTGTACAATTTTCTTCTTTACAATTTGTTGCAGATAAATTTAAAAAGTGTAATTATTTTTCATTGTTGGCAGCATTCAGGTAAACATTAATGTAAAAATTTAAAAAAACATCAAAAATAGTGTCCGAAAATGGCCCAATAATGGTTAACTACACCTAAAAGAACAACTCCAGTCACAGAAAAAAGAAAAATTTCATTTGTGTTTTTAAATTAATTAATTTAAATTTTTTACTAATGAAAACAGCCACAAAGAAGAAGTAGCCTGTAAGCAAATAGGGCGTGATTTTTACTTCAAGATACAGCTTCCGAATAGCATTCGGTAGCAACAAATTACAAAATTACAGCCTTTTGATGCAGCTTAATGTTTAAATAAACAAATTATGTTTTATTATTTAAAGAGTTCAAGAAAAACACACACATCTAAAAGCGTTCGTGTCATATTTTTATTTTAGTTTGTGTAAAATCTACTTTTCAGAATTTTCTACATCTCACAACAAGATTTCAAAATCTTAAATTGAAATATCATTACGACTTTTACATATACATATATAGACAAAATTTATTACAACCACTAAAACTATATTATGCTTCTCAGTTCTCTTTCCATTTACACAGCTTTTCTCTCGTAACAATATTTTTTTTCAATATGTAAATCTGAATAGAAAAAATGAGAATTTTGCTCAATTTCACAAGGTTTATTTGGACACTGAGTTAGCCAAAGTGGCCGTCTTCTTGGACATTAATTGTGAACAAAGTGACTTCATAACCAATCGGGTTAGTGCTTTGATATACTACACTCTGTGTACCATAATAATTATCTGGTGTTAATAGTCTAGTCATGCCCAACGCTACACACATCATTTTCACTGGCTGCTCTACGATGAGATTGGCGATATGAATAGATTGGTGCAACTATTTCAAAGAGCCAATCTTAGCATAAATGCAGATATAACTTATGTTAAACAAGAGCCAGACGAAAACCCACATACAGGAAGTCTCTTCACGCTCTTTGATGTCTATAACAAAGGCAGCCATCTAGGTGGACAACTTAACATTACCATTGATCAGAGTATCTACTGTAATCCTAGTGTATGCGCGGTTAAACAATATTTGAGTGATTTACATAAGAGAACTCGGCTTCAGAATCGAATGAATTTAAGTGGAATTACCTTTAGACAAGTGGCTTTGGTATGTTTCTAGCTTACAAGAGATCATTTTATTTTTGTTTACTACATACTAGATTTCTTTTTAAATCTAGATTTAATGTTTTCAAAGATAATTAAATAAATTATAATAATAATTAACTAATTATATTTAAAAAAAATTTATACTATCATTTCGATAATAGATTTTTACCCTTCTAAATATTATATCCTAAGCAGGTCACTGTACTACCCTTAAACTCAAGTGAGGAAAAACTATTGGCGTTTTTGAATAGCGAAGAGTCCGTTCATTTGGATTGGATGTCACGTGTTGGTTATCACAACAATTTACACTTGCAGGAACTGTTGCAGTTTAAGTAAGTTGAATTATATATAAAACTAGAATAGAAGTTGTCTTCGCTAAGCCCCCATTGTGTTAGTGTATACAATAAAGGTTACTCTATTGTTTCGCTGAAAATAGTGTATTTTCCACCCATTGGAGGCACATATACATATATTTCATTTTCCGGTTTACAATATACACATGCAATCAATAACAATAAAATATTAAATTAAACAAAATTTAAAATGGTTTTGAAACCATAGAAAGAATAATAATCATTTTTGAATTTTTGTTTAAGTTGGTCGGAGAAACAACGGAGATTTAATAGATCGAAGATAATTCATCAAGCAAGACCAGTTGTAGGACAAACTATGTTTTAGATATATATAAGCACTATACCTTTTTTTATTATATATTTTATTCGAGCAGTGTGACCTACATTTGGCGGAATCTGTGGAGCCTAAATGATACTGAAGGGGGTGCTTTGGGTGAAGTTGTTAACCAAAATGTAGAGTTGTCGACAACTCCTTTTGTGCTCTCAGCCAATCGACTACGCCATATTTCTGCTACTTCCGAGATTAGCCAGTTTCGCAGTATTTGCATCTTTCGCACACCACACAATACTGGAATGAAAGCTGGCGTATTTTTGGAGCCATTCAAGCCAACTGTTTGGTTGGTATTTGCAGCACTACTGGTGACCTGTGGCCTGCTGCTTGGCCTTACGTTTCGATTGGAGCGTCGTTGGATGAAAAACTGTTTGCAGTACATACCATCACTTTTGACCACCTGCTTGATGAGCTTTGGTGCTGCCTGCATTCAGGGCTCTCATCTGATACCAATCTCAACGGGTGGACGTTTGGCTTTCATAGCACTCATGTTGACCTCATTTTTGATGTATAACTACTACACATCGATTGTGGTATCTACTCTGCTGGGCTCACCTGTGCGATCCGACATCAAGTCTATACAACAGCTGGCCGACAGTTCATTAGATGTGGGCTTTGAAACAATACCCTTTACGAGGGTGTATTTAAATGTGAGCTCCTTTGAAATCATACAATTTTTGATGTTTAATTGTAATTGTATGTGGCAGAGCTCTCCTCGTGCCGATATACGGCAGCTTGTTAAGCGTAAGGTGGAAGGACGAAATCCCAGCAATATTTGGTTGACCGCACAGCAAGGTGTACTCAAAGTAAGAGATCAGCCTGGCTACGTTTTCGTCTCGGAGACTTCTTTTATGTACAAGTTTATCGAGAAATACTATCTTCCCCATGAGGTATGCGAATTGAATGAAATTATGTTTCGTCCGGAAAAATCTCTCTATACAATTGTACATAAGAACTCTTCGTATAGAGAGCTTTTAAAGCAGATTCAGGTGCGCATGCTGGAGAGCGGAATGACGCAGAAACAAAAAGCTGTCTTTAGCAAGGAGAAGCTGTACTGTTATGCCAATAACTATGTCATCAATGTGGGCATGGAATATGCAGCTCCACTTTTTATAGCCCTGCTATTCGCCTACTTTGCATCGATCTTTACTTTAATGCTAGAAATAAGCTGGGCTTGCATGAGCAGAAAACATTTTAAAATGAATCAATAATACGTACATATCAAAAATTAAATATTTAAAAATCTAGTAAGGTAAGTTTACATCCATAAATAACTAATACTTGTCCAATTAGTTGAAGCCGAACAGCTTAAAAGCCCTGTTTGACAAACTGTCACCGTGTCCATTTAGATGTCAATTGTAGTTATGATTGATTTTTTTTATATATGCAACTATATTCGTTCATGCATATACAGTTATGCTCACAAAAATAGTTGTGTTCAGAGCACATAAACCTAATTTATAATTAGATTTAGAGCTTAAATTATATGAAATTATATTTAGAATGGGTTGCATTTATTATTTTAACAATTTAAAACGTCAAAGCCACAACCTTACCTTAAGTTTATTATTTGGAAATTTTTTTCTGAACTTAGCTGTTTGAATGTATAATAATTGTGAACACATATAAAGGCACTTTAATGAAAGCAAAGCAGTCATAAGTTTCACTGGTGTTTAATTGTTTGGTTCATGTAAAATGATTCTTCACCAATTTATAATATATTATTTTGTGCATATTGCAAAATTAAATAATATTATTTTATTGCACTGTTGGACAGGAGATTGTGAGTTATACAAACGGCTTTTTACAACTTTCTCAAAATTAAATGAACTATAAAATAATAATATTTTCCTTATAGCACTGCTTCGCTTTGCACATTTTGCAGACAATACAATGCTATATACACAATATTTTAATCTTAATGGAGCATACTCAGTATTGGACCACCTGCAAGAACAACTGATCTATCACAAGCTTGTTAAGCTCGGCATTTACATGAACATCAATTGTAATGTGAGCGCTGATGTTTTATATATGGTAAATCGAAAGATAAATGTTCTATTTTATTTACTTTATTTTACTTTACTTTACTTTTCTTTTTTAGGCAAATGACCTTCGCCTCTTCAATGAACGCTATCATTGGCTTATCTACGATCAAAGTACCAATACCACCCAGTTGCAACAACGCTTTGCAGACGCCCAACTTTACTTAACCACAGAGTTGACTTATGTCAGACCCTGCCCACAACTCAACAGCTTTGTTCTTTATGATCTGTATAACAAGGCAAAACATTTGGGTGGCAAGCTTAATGTAACTATGGATCGGGAAATTACTTGCGATGAGCAACAATGTCATGTATATCGGTATCTAAGTGATCTTCACAAGCAAAGTCGATTACAGCATCGTAAATATTTTACTGGTCTAACTTTGAGAATAAATTTTGTGGTAAGTTTTTGAGTCTTAAAGCAAGTAAATAATATTTATTTAATAGATGGCTAGTTTCTGAGACTTTTTGAAACATACTCTTGAAAAGAGTGTTTTATAGTTTTGCAATGATAGATGTGATGCATAGAAGTATATCAGAGAATCGCGAGCTGCATCAATATAGAAATAACCGCCTGTCCGTCTTCCTATATTTGCATGCTCGTTTTCTTAGCTTTGCTTGGTTGTTTTCGTATTTAAACTTAAACCATGTTCACAGATCACATCATTACCGATTGACACACCAGAAACGGAGATCGAAGCCTTTCTCAGCAGTGAGGACGATATATCTAAGGATGCATTTGCCAGGTTAGGTTATCAGACTCATCTGGTGCTTAGAGATATGTTGAATTGCAAGTACGCTTGGACAATCTATATTCACTTAAGAAAATTGATCTTAGCTCGACTTTTACAGTTTCAAGTTTATCTTTCGGGATCGCTGGACTGATTCTGATTTCACCGGCGGCCTCATCGGTGACATGATGAATAATACTGTTGACATATCTGGAACCGGCTATCTCTACACTAGCGGGCGGTCAAAACACTTTAAGCCCTTAACCTGGTATTGTTCATTTCGCTCCATTTGTATGTTTCTTAACCCAAAAGCAGCAGCCAATGAGCTACGCATTGCAGAGTTTCTTCAGCCATTCAGCTGGATGGTTTGGTTAATTTTCAGTAGTCTGCTGGTCTTTGCTGGCCTTCTGCTCTGGCTGACGTTTCGACTGGAGGGCAGGCTTAGTCACAAGGGCGTGAAGCCATCACTGCTAACCAGCTGTCTGCTGTCCTTTGGTGCGGCATGCATTCAGGGCTCCTGGCTTATGCCGCGCTCCGTTGGCGGACGCATGGTCTTCTACGCTATAATGTTGACTTGTTTTCTTATCTATAATTATTATACATCAATTGTGGTATCTACCCTGCTAGATGCAGCACCAAAGTCAAGCATTCGAACCATTCAACAGTTAGCGGATAGCAATCTTGAGGTCTCCGTCGAGCCAACAATCTATACAAAAGTCTATGTGGAGGTATATTTTATATTTTCTCTAAGTTTTATTACAAGACTTCCCTAATTTTGCCACAATTATTTACTGAGACTTTTAAAACACCGTTATATTAATTCTTTTTCTGTGTTTTTTCAGACATCTGATCATTTTGATGTGCGAAGCTTGTATTTAAATAAGATTGTGAATAGCAAACGGGAGTCGCAACGCATTTGGTTGCCGTCGGAAGAGGGTGTTCTGATGGTGCGCCATAATCCTGGATTTGTCTTTATTGCGGAAGCTGCTAGCGCGATCATGTTTGTGAAGAAGCATTTTCTTCCCCATGAGATATGTGAGTTAAATGAAATTCTTTTGCGAGACGAGACAAGCGCTCATAGCATGGTTCATAAAAACTCCAGCTATGCAGAGCTACTAAAGCTGAGGTACGACTGCGTTCAGGAATTAAAATTGCAATCAGGAAAAACAAAAATTGTACTATATTTCAGTTTTCTGCGTATGTTGGAAACTGGTGTTCATACTAAGTACTATCGCTATTGGGTGCGCAGCAAGTTGCATTGTTATCAAAGCAATCGAACCGTTGTTGTCGGCATGGAGTCCGCAGGACCACTCTTCCTACTGCTAATCTGCGCTTATATAATGTGTCTAGTTGTCTTGGCCCTGGAACTACTGTGGCACAGACGGCAGCAACGCGCTTGGCGTCATTAAGGCACGTTTTAATTTAACGTCAATAAAATTCATGTTTATTGTTTTGGCATACAAATTGTCCAATTTAAACAAACAACTTGACAGGTGACAAACAAACAAAAGACAGTTGAATTGCTCCTGCAGAGCCTATAAAAGAGCTGTCGGTTTGACTCTATTGACATAATAAAATGCAGCTAATACAATTGTCCAACTTCTTGTTGCACAACTTGCTGCAATCGCGCATCATTTTCATAGTTTTCTTTCATTGCTGGGCTAAAAATGAAAGTGCGTTTGATTTGGGTTGCATTCACAGATTACCTAATAATAAAAAACATGTTCTTAATTTTATTGCAGCTTTACAATTTTCACAACAGATCCACAATCATCATCAACTCATCTATTATCAGTTTGCGCATTTGAGTCAGTGGAGTTTTGGGCACTTGGAGCAACGATATTTGGATCACTTGCAGCCAACGCTGGCCATTTATGTGGACGTAAATTGTATGCGTGCCAGATCGCTCTTGGAAGAAGTAAATAATTTATTTTGACACTCTGTAGAATCACCTGAAATTCTTTCAGAGAAATTCCATCAAGATGGGTATCAAACCGAAACACAAAAGTTGATCATCAATGTCTAAGTCGCGCCGACTTTATAAACATTGGTTTTTTTATAAATCAAAAATATTTTCAGTTCAAAGAAATTTTACAAAAAAGCCAACCGTGCTGCTTCGCGCGAGTTTTGTCGTGATTTCAGGCTTAAGTCTAAGAATTCATTGTAAGATCAGATTTTGGTCGCCACCTTTTGAGCAATCACACATTTGTTATTGATTATTTCTTTTTCTTATTTTTTATTTTCTCTTCCAGGCAAGCCGCACTAAGCTTTACAATCAACATTATCATTGGTTGCTTCACGACAGCTCAGAGGATTTTAACTTTTATGATTTCTTTAAACCCATGAACATATCAGTAGATGCTGATGTTAGCTATATAGAGCAAAGATCCCTGTTCAATAGTGGAACCATCATCTATACTAACTACGATGTTCACAACAATGGCAATCACATTGGTGGCCAGCTGAACATAACCGCCAACTATGAACTGCACTGCAATCAGAGCATTTGCAACGAGGTTCGCTATCTCAGCTCGCTACATTTGCGTTCCAAATATAGCAATCGGGAGCAGCTTACAGATGTGGTGCTACGTGTGTCAACTGTGGTAACTAAGCGTCCCCTTACCTTGCCGCGAGAGCAGTTGCTACAGTTTCTAAACGAAATAAACAATACTCACATTGATAATATCGCAAGATTTGGATTTCATTTGAGTTTAATACTCAAGGATATGTTGCAATGCGAGTAAGTGCTAAGAAAGGTATTGGCTTGAGCTTTAAGCGAATTCACTCAGACAAAAACGTAGCATTGTAATATACTTAACTGGCAATTTGCACATGTTTAATTAAGAATTACTATCAGTTTTTTATATTTAATTTCGAGAATTTAAATTATATATGAAAATACTGCATATTAATATTTATATTTTAGATTTTTATGAACTCTTATAAGTCTACAAGAAATTTTAGCAACAAAATTTTAATTATTAAAATGCTATGATCTAGAAAGAGAAATAATAAGAGCTTTCGTTCACATTTGCCATATCGCTGTCGTCGAGCAATTTCTGTATGCAGTTAGTTTCAATGAATAACGAAAAAACGATGGTCTTTAATTTTAACATGGATCATACTTATTATTTCCTTAACCCATGAAATGGGTAAAAAATGGGTATAATGGTTTTGTGCAAAAGTATGTAAAAGGCAGAAGGAAGCTTCTCCGACCCCATAAAGTATATATATTCTTGATCAGCATCAACAGCCGAGTCAATTTAGCCATGTCCGTCTGTCTGTCCGTCCGTCCGTCTGTCAGTCTTTCCGTCCGTCCGTACGTATAAACGCGTCGATCTCAGGAACTACAAAAGTTAGAGTCACCAAATTTTGGATATGAGCTCTCCTAATCCCAAGGCATAGCTAATTTGTTTAAAATTTTCGATAACTTTTCAGGTTTACGATATACACATGGAAGCGATACCCAAAAAATCTTGATTTTCAAAAAATGGAAATTATAAGAAACACCGGAGATATGAAACCAAGCATCAAGCATTGGTACAGAAGTACACAGCCATATGTGTGTGTCTGTTAGCCCGACCGTCTGTCCGTCTGTATGGTCAAGGGTTAAGGGTATCTTCTAGTCGAACTTACTCGACTACAGCCTTCTTACTTGTTTTAAATGTTAAGATTATTATAATTAAAATTTAGCATTGAATAATTCATTTTATATGAATTAATTTTAAAGTGCTCACATTTCGATTTAAATAGATTTCATATTATTTCTGCTATTTACTAATGTTCATATATTTTATCAGCATGAATTTCATATTCACTGACCGTTGGAGCAATAACGATTTTAATGGCGGCTCTGTGGGAGCTACGGTGGACCAGACAGTCGACATTAGTTCAGCGCCCTGTCTGGCCACCTCGGGCCGGTTTCAGCATCTATCGGCGATCATTGAGACGGGTTACTTTCGTTCGGTTTGCCTCTTTCGCACTCCACGCAATGCTGGAATACGTGGCGATGTTTTTCTCCAGCCATTTAGTGCTATCGTATGGTTTCTGTTTGGTGGCATGCTGCTAATGATTGCCCTGTTACTGTGGCTTACTTTTTATATGGAGTGCAAGTGTATGCAAAAACGTTGGCAACTGAACTTTGTGCCCTCGTTGCTGACAACATGTTTATATAGCTTCAGTGCCGCGTGCATTCAAAGTTCGGCGCTCGTTCCACGCTCAATGGGCGGACGTTTGGCTTACTTTACACTGCTCGTCATAACCTTTATTATGTACAACTATTATACATCTGTAGTGGTATCATCCCTATTGAATTCGCCCGTAAAATCACAGATCACAACTTTACAGCAGCTGGCAGAGAGTTCCCTGACAGTCGGCCTAGAGCCCCTTTCATTTACCAAATCCTACTTTAACGTGAGTATTGGCGGTTGCCCAAATAACAAAAGCATAAGATAAGATAATACTCCTATTTTTTATAAAAATCGCCTATCTGAATAGGAATATACTTGGTTAAGTACTTTTTGTATTTACTCAATTTAAGTACGTTGCCAAATCCAGACGTTGCTTAAATCAATTCCAATTTTACTTAAAAAATCTCACTATTCCTCAGTTATTCTTAAATCCTTTTTATTATTTTATTTAATTATTTTTATAATCATATTTTGATTATAAATTTAAGCAAAAATGTTACTTTATTTAAGAGAAATTAGGAAATGTAAGATTTTTTCTGAAATATTTAGTTATTTATTTAATTTATTTTCTTTTCTTTACTTACAATTAATTTTTTTGTCGACTTTAAATAAAATAAATAATTTAATTTTTAAATAAAACCCTATTTTCACTTATATTTATTGAATTAATCCCGATTTGACTTAAACCCAAAAAACAGTTAATTATATCAATATTTATTCCTTAGTCTTTCGACTACCGTGTATAAATTTTGATATCAAAATACAAAAATGTATTAATCTCAATAGATATTCAAGGAAGGTGAAGGACTTTTTTTTTTAAAATCACTGATCCTATTTTTATGACCTAAAGCACAATAAGTGGAAACACACACACACACACACCCACCTCCCACAACCTTTATTTTGAGATTATATTTAGTAAAATCTTTTAGCTTAAGATCATCCATTAATTAGAAATAACCAGCATTTCCATTTTTATTACAGTACTCGCAACGTCCAGAGGTTCATTTGTTTAACAAACGCAAAGTTGAAGCGCAGTCTAACAACAAGGAACTCTGGCTGCCTGCTGAGGAGGGTATTTTGCGTGTACGCGATAATCCTGGCTATGTTTTCATTTTTGAGTCGTCCGCTGGCTATGCATATGTGGAACGTTATTATACACAAGACCAAATCTGTGATCTCAATGAAGTCCTCTTTCGACCCGAACTTTTGCTGTACACACTGCTGCATCGCAATTCTAGCTACAAGGAACTCGTCCGCTTAAAGTTAAATAGTTAAAATACATTTCAGTTAAGATCTATCCACACTAACTGTTTTATATACCTAACAGATTGCTGCGGGTGTTGGAGACCGGAATCTATCGCAAGCATCGCAGTCAGTTCCACCGCATGAAGTTGCATTGCTTTTCGCAGAACCTGGTCATTACCGTGGGCATGGAATATGTGGCTCCACTTTTCTTAATGCTGATCTGTGGCTACATTTTGGTGCTGTTGTTGTTACTTCTCGAACTGACTTGGCAGCGCTACATGAAACGTTAGCACCTAGTTTAAAACTCTTGCATCTTGCACCCTCTTAGCCCTCTTTAAGCTGTTATGCAAAATATTATAAAATAAAAATAAAAAATACAGCACTTTACGTTAACTTTTCGCCTCATTCAAACAACTGTGGAATTATGCAGCAATACAGCTCAGCGACCTGTCGCGTTTTCCCATCGTACTTTTGCTTCCTGTTGACAACAGGCCAGCAGCCGTGCAATTGCCGCACGCCTTGTTGAGTGGACCACGTTTTCATGTTTTCATGCGATTTTCGTATTTGCATTAAAAAGTTTCCTGTTTGCCGTATTTTGGGCTACGTTTTCTTTTTATTTTTCAGGCACCTCATTCTATTTGCATTTTTATGCCCCGCAGCAGGAAAAAACTATTGTAATTTCATCGTGAATGTGGACAACCCCACAAAAGAGATAAGCGCAAGTCCAACTATTAAACAGTTATCAGTCGACAGTTGTTGGCGTCGATAGTCTTTAAAAAATAACTTTTTTACAAGCATGCCCATCGTTTCTGTTATATAGTATAGTGCTCTGCTTGTGAAGTAATCAATCATTTCAGATTTATTTGTAGCTTGTCGGGTGATTAATGTGGATATTGTGAACCGGTCGACCACTGATGAAGCCCCCAAGTCTTTGGGCATTTTGTTGTACAAACTTTTTTTAACTGTACAACAAGTATACGAATATAAATTGTTGCTCTCATATATACATCTAAGCATAATAAAATTAAGAAATTATAAAAACCATTTTTTTATTAAGAACAATCTTAGCAATATTAGGTAAATGCTTCATGGAAAGTTACATTCTTTACAGTCCTTCTACATTCTAAAGAAGAAATATTGAATTCACTGTCCTTTAACTCCCAGAAAGGATCTAAGAAGCTTGTCTTTTATGTATGACAAATTGCTGTATCGCTGACAAATTGGCATCTCAATCGTGCTGTCAAAAGACCGTTTAACCGTTGTCCCCTCTTTTGAAGAACTTTTAATACAATTTTGTTATTCACTGCACATATCACATTTAACGATGAGTTGACAACCAATTTTGAATTATTTACTACATTTACTTGTTCCCTTATCGAACAGCACAGATACAAGTTTATTCGTATTGTAACCCCAACTACATTCCCTGCCCAACAAAATAGCTCTACCTCATTGAATTCCCACCGCATGTTCAATTGAAAATTGCCGTTTGTCAACAACATTTTCCTAAATTTTGTATTCTACTTTCTACAGTTTTTTTTACTACTCGGGACATTTGCATTTACACTCTTACGTAAAATACACTAAAGCGCATACTAAAGGGTCGTTTAACTTCATTTAAAGGGTTATGAGATCTCAAATGCTTTTAAATATGCATATAAACAGTTCTTAATTAGCATCAATTTCAGTTCTTAGGACGACATATACCCTATTAGTTGTAATGACAATATATGTTAAAAAATAAAATGAAATTATCAATTCAAATAAATTTAATTGAATGATTTCGAAAATTGTAAATTGTCGCCACTAACCCAGTTTTTAGTTGCATACTTTGTGGCTGCGGTATGAAATTGTTCAGAGTTTTGTGTCCGTGCTAAACGAGCGCGCATTTGGTTTTTAGTTAATTTTGCGTTGGCCTTTTTGTTTTATTCAACTCTCTTTGTTCTTACATAGATGTATTTGTAATTTGTTCAGAGAGAGTAAAAATCGCTTAACTGTAAATTGTACAACTAGCATACGCTGTTGCCAAACGTTTTTTGACGGATATCTTCAGATTTATATTGCTCGTGTTTTATATACATATTACTATGTTCCCGCCATCTTCTTATCGGATTGTTATTGCCTGCAACTGAGTTTTAATGTGCGCCCGTGAATAAGTCTATCTCAAGATAATGATAAAGATAATGATGGTCAATAGGTACTGAAGTGTTTTACCTGGAAGAAGTTGACACGTTCAGTTGGTATTCATTACTCGAACGCGTTTAAACGCAAAGCAGCCGGCGTTCAAGTGCAAAAAAGGGTTATAAAAAATGTGCGTAATCGATAAGATTTACAAGTGCTTCAACACTCTTTAGTACCTATATAAAGTTCCTGCAAGTATTCTCGTTTGGCAACAAATTCATTCAATTTGTGTAATTAAAGCAAACGAACTTTAAAAAGACAATCAGGGTTCATTAATATGTTTATTTCCAGTTTGAAATTGTATTTGGCAATACTTAAAATACACTTCAATTCATATAAAATTTAAGCAGGTAGTCCTTCGGACTTATGTTTATATCACATCACACAAAGGATACTAACCAAAGCCATTTAAGTCAAGCTCTAAGCAATAAAAATAAAGCAAAGCACGTGTTATTAAGTATTAATAATTTTCTGATAAATTTAAAAGCTTCATTAGCTGCGGCCAAGTTAAATAAACAAAAACAAAAGTGACAACCGGTGACGACAAAAACGTAACGTCTTCTCTTTCCCTTTTATTTCCCATTTCTTTAACCAACGTTTTTCGCAATTGCAGCTACTTTGTCGAGCTGTCCCATTCATAGAGAACCATTTCACAAACATATTAGGTATGACTGTGTATATACATTGGCTATATGCTCACATACCTGCTTGATCGACACTTTGGCATTGTTGACTATATTTTTTGTTGTTGCTAGCTTTAACTGTGACTTTTTTCTACTCGCGTGATTTTAGCGCTTAGGGTCTTTGACGTTCATCGTAGCTGCCGCTGCTGCCGTTTCTGTTGCTGTTGCCGTCGACGTCGCCTATATTGTCAGCGGTATCGTCGAAGTGGGTCTCATTAAGTAGGAGGTTCGTTCCGATTCAGTCACTTCTCGAACGTTAAAAGCCGCGAAACGCGAACGTGACGGCGACGTTATCTGAGATTTTCAGAAACGTTCTCCAAATCTTCGAATAATACAATTTAATTAAAAAACCGCTGACCAAATACTCAAAACAATATTATATACCTTTAAAGATAAAGCATTACCAAAGGTGCGGGTATAAAATATTGAATATATTCCATAAAAAAAAAAATTTTATTAAGTGTTTATAACTGTTATTTCAACCAAAGAAACGAATAAATTGTGTCTAAATTAGGGTATTGACAAGCCCTGTTAAATTGTTAAATTTCAAATCCGGTTATCTCAAAAGCTTTTTTTTTCTTTTCATATTTTAAAATATATTCACTTTTGTTGTGTTAGGCCAAAATAATGTTCATGGTCGGCTTGTATATAAATGCCAAAAAATAATTTATCATTTTGCTTTTTGTTGTAATTACTATATAAATGTAATATATATCTGGCTTTGAGCAAAAAACACATTAGAGAATAGCATAATTATAACATATTTTAGAAATATAGATGTACAAATTATCGCATTTGTGTTGTGTCATTTTTCGCAACCTATAAAACCGATGCTTCCTATATGCAATTTGAATTTATGTTCAGTATAGAAACTAGCTAAGCGAAATTGAGATTCAGAACGCCATGTGAATAACATTCCTTTTGCTGTGCCAAAAATTTGAAACGTAAGGCAAATGTCGCAAACTTCCAGGTCAATTTACATTATCAGTTATTAAACGAAGTGCATTTGGATGGTCTGGTGTCAGGTTTTTCGGCGTTGACTTTGCTGAACGAAAGTGACAACTAAGCTGAGATAGTCTTTCAAAGTGGGTCAACCACATGACTGTGCAATTAGGAGAGTGTAGGGCACCTGAATTAGTCAGAATAAAAGATTGCGATCGGGAATTTAAATCTTTTGTTGACTATCTTCATTGTGTATTGAACGTAGTGCAATTGATAGTGTTTAAATTATTGCCACTTGGTAAGTTCTCACGTAGGCTGCGTCTATTTAACCGTTTTGTAGCGAAGCTATAGCTATTGACAAGGTCACAAAGTGTTTACAGCGGCAACTGAGCGAATCGTTGAGATAATTAAATAATATATTAGGTAGCTGAGCAAGCGTCAAAACTTTTTCTTCTATTTTTGTTTGCTCTTTTTTTCAGCAGTCAATTAAAATCACATTTTCTCTATCGATTCTTTCGTTTAGATTTTGTTTTATTTTGTAGCTAATCACAAGTTTTTAGGTTTGTGAACAGACGAATTGCTTTGCCAATTAGTTGTCAGGTTGTGGTAGCGTTTACATCCGGACCGACATACATAGTTCCGCTCCCCTTAAGTTCCTTTAAATTGTTGATAAACAAATTCTAGTATAATAACACAAAAAAATATTACCAGCCTCAATTTTAAATAGAAATTATATATTACCCTTATATCTACATGTGTATATAGATTTTCTAAACACCAATTATTTGCAAAACATTTGCATACGTCGATAACAACATGTAATTGTAGGGCAAAAAATAACAAAAATAACATTACTGAAATTAATTAACTTGAGTGACGCAATTGAAATAAAGCTTGGCTTCTGGACAGGTCAACGAATTAAAGTAAAAATAAATTTGTGTTGCCATAAAAGCAAAGTTGTTCACAGCAGCAAACTTAACAAATATTAACAGATTTTGTGCATCAATTGGCTTAAGTAGTTCTCAAGCAGAATAAAGATGTATGCGAACCTATGCTTTAATTTAAAAAGAATGGGTTTTCGTTACGATTTAAAAGTTTACTTATTTAGTTTTTGTCGTTTCTTCTATTTATATTATTTTCTTTTCTATCTTTTAACCAATGATTGCTCACACTAACTAGTTTCAGAGTTAAGTTCAACAAATCACTCTTATTAAATTGTAATAGAACTTGCATCATTTAACATTTAAATCACGTATTCGCCAGGTGGGTTGACGAAATTTGTTTTATGAACTTGCTCAATGAGAAATGTGCAGTTTCAAGACCGCATGCGAACATGTTCCGCTTAATAAATAAGGCTTAAAAGCCGCTACAAATAAAGAGCAAAGCTTTTTAATTTATTGTAATTAAGAGCTGAATCAATTTTCAAACTCGTTAAATTAGCATAATCTCTTCCAATATTGAGACATACGAACATCATTTTGCAAGTTGTCCAAAGTTTTGGAGATTGCAATATCATGACACAAATTGAACATTTTTTTGCAATTTCAGTTCTGCTGCCGAAAATGTCGCCCAGTAAGCAGCAAGAAGCAGAGGATAGCGAACACGAGCCCCAGGCGGTGGTCACAACAACCGGAGCTGCGCACAGCATTCGACATGATCGCAGCCTATGGCGAGATTTGACAGCTTATTGGATACTAGGTCTATGTAATAATTATGGCTACGTCGTAATGCTGAGTGCTGCGCATGACATCATTGCGCAGTTTAATGATGAGGTAAGAGAAAGATATAATATGAGCTGTAGTTGACATTACTTAATAACTGATTATTTTGTTAGCCCGAGAAAGATCCCAACAATGAATCTGGTACTGGACGCGAATGCCATTTGGTATCAACAGGTGCCATTTTACTGGCGGATGTGTTACCCTCGCTGTTTGTTAAGATTCTGATGCCCTTCTTCCCCTTTTGGGTCAAGTAAGTGCATACGTTTATTATACCCTTAACCCATGAAATGGGTAAAAAAAAAGGGTATAATGGTATAATATTCTTGATCAGCATCAACAGCCGAGTCGATTTAGCCATGTCCGTCTGTCTGTCCGTCCGTCTGTCCGTCCGTCCGTCTGTATGTATGAACGCGTCGATCCCAGAAACTACAAAAGCTAGAGACTCCAAATATTGGAAATGAGCTCTCCTAATCCCTAGGCATGACAAGTTTGTTTCAAATTTTCGATAACTTTTCAGGTTTACGATATACACATGTAATCGATAAGAAATAAAATCTTGAATTTTTAAAAACTGAATGAAACTATAAACCAAATAATTAACTTCTGTAAAAATTTCATTAAAATCGGTTAAGAAACACCGGAGATTTGAAACCATCAAGTATTGGTACAGAACTACACAGCCATATGTGTATGTCTATTAGCCCGACCATCTGTCCGTCTGTATGGTCAAGGGTTAAGGGTATCTTCTAGTCGAGCTTACTCGACTAGAGTCTTTTTACTTGTTTTAATTTAGTTTTCGTCATTAAAGACTATAGGAAAAACAAGTAAGAAGGCTCTAGTCGAGTCCGCTCGACTAGAAGATACCCTTAACCCTTGACCATACAGACGGACAAACAGTCGGGCTGACAGACATACACATACGTGTACTACTGTACCAATGCTTGATGGTTTAAACCCTAAAAGTTATCGAAAATTTAAAACAAACTTGCTATGCCTAGGGATTAGGGTCTCTAGCTTTTGTAGTTCCTGAGATCGACCCTCTTTTTAACCATAAAGGTTGAGGGTATAAAAATAGAGTTACATAAAAATATTATAACCATAGAAGGCTGTGAATTAATTACTTAATAGGTAATCATTATCATTATTAACAAGATTTTAAATTTATTGGAAAAATGATTAATTAATTACAAATGATCTACATTTTATCATGTTTGATTAAGGATTAAATAAAACTATTAAAAATAATAATAGCAATGATACAAGTTGGATTATTAGTACTCGTTTCAATTAGTAATCGTAACTGCAATTGCAAAAAGAATATATATTTAATGTATAAAAAGTGTTGTATATTTGTATATACTGCTAAGTTCCAATATTAATCAAATACATTACCTATATATTACAGTGTACGCATTGGCATTGCTGTTTGTTTATCGGCGGCTGGTTTTCTGCTCGTTGGCTTTGCAGATGCTGAATGGATGGCATTAATGGGCGTGGTCATTACCTCAGCTAGCAGCGGCATTGGAGAAACCACATTTTTGGCTTACTCCTCGCGGTTTAACAAGTGAGTTTTGCAGCTTGAAGTTTATGTTACAGTTCTCAATTGATTTTTTTTTAGAAATGTCATTTCAACGTGGTCATCGGGCACAGGCGGAGCTGGTGTCATTGGTTCACTCAGCTATGCCACGCTGCGATCCCTAAACTTCAGTCCCCGCGATACTATGCTAATCATGTTGATCTTTCCTGCAATCGAAGCCGTTGCCTTCTGGCTGCTGTTGCGCAAGCCACAACTGTTACCTGTGACCACAGTGGAATCCACCGAGGAACTCATTACCGATGATAAGCTCTTGGTGGGCTTCAAAGAGAAGCTTTCGTATATCAAGCATCTGTTTAGATATATGTTGCCACTATGTCTGGTTTACTTCTTTGAATACTTTATTAATCAGGGACTGGTAATTATTTATAATTGAGTATCCAGTATCAATATCTAATTTAATTGTTATTCCCTGACAGTTTGAACTAGTGTTCTTTGATAACATTTTCCTGGATAAGGCCTCTCAGTACCGCTGGCTTAATGTGGATTATCAGATTGGTGTCTTCATATCGCGCTCATCTGTCAACATCTTCCAACTGAACAAGATCTGGCTAATGTCTGTGTTCCAGTTCGTTAACGTTATCTACTTTCTTACGGAAGTCATTTGGTTCTACACGCCCAGCATATGGATTGTGTTCGTCATTGTTTTGTGGGAGGGGCTGCTGGGCGGCGGTGCCTATGTGAACACTTTCTATCGCATGTCCAAAGAGATACCGCCGAGTCGTCAGCAGTTCGCCATGGCCATGGTCGTCCAATCAGATTCGTATGGCATTGCTTTGGCCGGATTTCTCGCCATACCCGTGCACAATGCAATTTGTGGATTGCCGGCTGCAGTTCGCGGTGTTGTCTGGTGAAACTACAGGAAACATGCTCATAATGATAATGATTATGCCTTTAAACTAACTAATTAGTTGCGTGTCTGAGTAAGTGTGTGTTTGTGTTTATATTGTAGTATTATGTAATTGAGTGTGTGTATGCTCCTTGCTGTGTTTATTGATTAGTACTTTAGTTAATAGCTCAATGCGTATTACTTTAGAGATACATTGTATAAGAAATATTAATAATTAATAATCATTTCTATTTGGTAATGGGGTCTTTCTAATGTATTTTAATAAGCTAAACATGATTAACATTTTTTGGTTTGACAAAATACCCTATAATTTGAGATGATGTGTGGTAAGTCAAGGAGAATTTAGGGCTCTTGCGCCCACTTTTCTGCAAATTCTTAAGTGGTACGCAAATTATGAAATCACTTTCGTTTTTTGTGTACAAAAATACATTGAAATCGACTCAACTATCTAATAAAAAAAAACTCCTTGACTTGTGTTCTTTCTCTAAAATAGCATAAGCTGATAAAATATATTACATACACATACATAAAGACAATGGAATGATCGCCAGGTGCGATTTAAGGTTATCAAACAATGAAAAAATTATGCCGCCAGATTATAAACTAAGTTTAATCAACTCAAATTGCCTTTTGTAGCTTTTATGAACATTTTTGAGATTAAGTGGCACATGCGAAGAAAAATATTGTATTTGTTGTTACAAAATGATTATCACTTGCTTTAACAAAAACTCTACTTCAATATTTTTCTATAATTATTTGCGAGATAAGTAATTTGGTTCATAAATGAATGCCTAAAGATAACTATTATAAAATTTTATAGACAACAGTTAACCCCATTTAAGTTATTTTGGATATAATATATCGTAATGACCAGGTCTATAGATTAGATAAATCATGGGCCTAGCACCCTCTGGGAAATCGTGTGCCTTGACTTGGACACCTTCAGCCCTATCCAGGTATTCAACACGCACGCCTGCTCCCAGGGCGGCACACAGCGCTATGATGTGAATGTGATCGGATTCTTTAAACATAGGTTCAACTTCCTGGTGGCGAAACTGTTCAACTGTAAGATCACCTTCTATAAAATGTTGATAAAACTCGGCATCCTCCTGCAGTTTACCCGATGTTACTAAACGCAAATAAACGATCACGTAGTTGGAATAGCCTTGTTCATTGAAGATATTATGCAGCTCTTCTCTAGCTCTCACCGTTCCTTCTGCGTTATTTGGATCAACTTTACGGATAACATCCATGAACTAGTACGAAAAGTAAATGATAATATTCTCGTTTAGTCAAATTCTATGACTTACAGTTCCATGAAAGTCGTCTAATGTAAAACTAGGAAATCCAAGTTGTAATAATTTGTCTTTCGAAACCTCTGCTAGCTGTCGAAAATCATTGTAAGCAGCTTTATTTGAAATCAAATATTCCAAATATGAGTAAGCAAATGCTCTGAAGAAGCAGTTGCCATCAGGTCGTGTGCGACGTATGAATTGATATTTTCCAGACAAATCTTGAATCTTTTCTGTAAAAACGGCGTCCCCGTTATATTCTGCTGACAAACATGTTAACGGCATTTGCTCACTAACGAAAGGGGTCGAATCACTGATCTATATCGAATTGTTTGATTATTATTTAAGTGAACGACCGAGAGGTACTCTGTACCAATTTGTTGCAACAAATATGTATATTAAAGGCTTAAGGAACTTTACGGTCTTACCTCTTTTTCTATTTTACGCTGTTGTTGTATAACCAATTCATCATGATTCGCATCATTATGTTCCAACGACTCCATGACTTTGAAAAAAAAACACAATAAAATGACGAAAATGTTTATTTTTAAATTTAAAACCGGGTAAAAGTCTTCTTATTGCTACGTTGACTAACAGCAAACAGCAACAACAGACACACTAGTTTAGACATGAAAATATCTAAAATCAATAAAAATAAAATACCTGCCTACTCTGATAGACTTGTTGTGATAAAGGCATCAAAGTTGATTTTATCAGACAAAACAGAAATGTATTTACTATTTATAATAACATTAATTGCTGTGAAGTCTTGTATAACAATTAAGAAAAATATAAAATAATATTACATAAGTCAGTAATTCCGAATAATAAATGATGTATAATATTATTAGCATTTGTTGAAAATATACAATAAATAAGTTGATTGTCAAAAAGTTATTTATTCCGTGAGCCAATAATATGAGTAAAAGAGGTGCAAATGTGCAGACAGAAGTTTGCAAGAACATACATATATATCTTCTTATCAATGTCCACAGCCGATTCGATATAGCCATGTTTGTCTGTCAAGCAGACCGAGTTTGTTTCTAATCAAAACTACTATAACCCACATCAGGGTTCAGGATATCTCCTAAGCGAGCTTTCTCGGCTAGAATAGTCTAATGTGTTTATATTATAGTTTGTATTCCCACAGCATAAAAAATCTATATCTTTACCAATGTCGCTTTAAGATAGGAACATATTTAAGCATAATATACCCGAGCAAGAAATGAAATGCAATTATATTCATTTCTTGCTCAGTGTTAAGCAAAAAAATATTAAAATTATTATTGTTTTCTTATGTACGAATTTTGGTTCCACTAGATCAATTCATTTTATATTCTAAGTTTCAAGACACTTAGCCCTAAAAGTGCGCCACAAATTTCACTGTTTATGTATCATTATTATTTTTTACAACTTGTTTTGTGTTTAAAAAAACATCGCCTTCCATGAGTTATTGTCATTTTTGGTCGTTTATTTAAACAGCAGTTTGTTGCTGTTACCACATATAGTAGAGCTACGTATACGTAACTCTTGACAGTCGCTAAACTTTAGTCTGTTGTCTGCTAATTGCTTAGCAGCGATCGAGCTGGCGGCTGGCAAGATTTTTTTCAATGCGCTTCTCAGTCGTTTTGTGGCTGCCTCATGGAACGGTATACGGAGCGGCATTTAAATACTACCTACTCTACTCTATTCGAATCTATTCGTTTACCGAAAATGCGCGTCGTCATCTTATCAGCACTTTTACTATTGCTCAATCTCAGCTGGGTTAAGGCAAACGAGAAAAATGCTACTAGAACTGCTAGCAAATTGCCCAATATAATTTTAATAATGGCTGATGATATGGTAGGTGAAATAAAGCACAAATCATTTTTTTGGGTCAACAACCGTTAAAATAAACATAACCCAAAAGGGCTTCGATGACATTAGCATTCGTGGGGCGCGTGAATTTCTAACGCCCAACATTGATGCATTGGCCTATCATGGACGCCTGCTGGATCGTCTCTATGCGCCGGCCATGTGCACTCCATCTCGAGGAGCATTGCTAAGCGGCAAATATCCCATTCACACAGGTGAGTATATCGAAAATTATATATCAGAATCGAACTATCTTCGTTAATGATTTAATTTATATACATATGTACATGTATATATAGAGATATTTTTTTTGTGTGTGATTTTTTTTTGAGTGTATGTAAGTCAAGTAATAAAACAAAAATCATTTTTACAGGCACACAGCACTATGTGATCGGCAATGAAGAGCCCTGGGGTCTTGCTTTGAATGCTACACTGATGCCAGAAATCTTTCGCGGGGCAGGTTACTCAACCAATCTGGTTGGCAAATGGCATTTGGGATTCGCCCGGCCCGAATATACACCCACACATCGGGGCTTTGATTATCATTATGGCTATTGGGGTGCCTATATTGATTACTATCAGCGTCGTTCGCATATGCCACAAGGCAATTATACCCTGGGCTATGACTTTCGACGCAACATGAAGGTGGAGTGCGTAGATCGCGGTGTTTATGTCACAGATTTACTAACAAACGAGGCAGAGCGCCTAATACGAGAGCAACCTGCCAAGCAGAAACCACTTTTCCTGCTTATCAATCATTTGGCCACCCATACTGCCAATGAGCGTGAACCCTTGCAGGCACCGGAAGAGGAGGTGCGCAAGTTTGTCCATATCAAGGATCCAAATCGCAGATTATACGCAGGTGAGTTCTGATCGAGTCTTACCAGTTATTTTAACATAAGTGTACTCATGTAAAGTGCACAGAATTTATAAAGTATACGCATAAAATTATTCAGCATTATTGACCTCATTCACTTGTCTACGTTCGTATATATTTTTGCATTCATTCAGCATCAGCAGATGAATCGGACACAGTCTACTTAACTAAGTCACAAGTGGAAGCATTTTAAATATTTTGTGTACTGACAAAACCATTAGGTAACTCTTTTTTTGTTTTTGCACGAGAAAATAAATTGTCGTCCATATGTATGTAGGTATTAAGGCCATCAAGTATTGAACCATCCGTCGAAACTTGCATAATTTCAACTATAATTCTAATAATTCTTTTGGTTAACATTAACATATGGAAAGTTAATAGAGTAGGGTATAGTCTAGTCGATCACAATCAACACATTCCACATATAATTTTTTATTACCTATTTGATGATTTTTATAGCTATGGTTTCCAAACTGGATCAGAGCGTTGGTCGCGTGATTAACGCATTGGAGAGCACCAAACAGCTTGAGAACAGTATTGTGCTGTTCTACTCTGATAATGGAGCGCCATCTGTGGGCATGTTCTCGAACACCGGCTCAAATTGGCCATTAAAAGGTCAGAAGAATTCGCCGTGGGAAGGTGGTTTGAGGGTTGCAGGGGCTGTTTGGAGTCCACTTCTGCAGGCACGAGGCAATTTATTCACACAACCTATCTATGTGGGTGATTTTCTGCCCACGCTTGCGCATGCTGCTGGCATAGAACTGCCCGAGTCATTGGAGCTCGATGGCGTTGACTTGTGGCCGCAGTTGTCAGGTCCCAAAGATACACCTCATGTGGCGCGAGAGATTCTGCATCATCTGGACGATATATGGAGTGTGCATTCACTGCTCCAGGGTCATTATAAATATGTGAATGGCACCACTTTGGCAGGGCAGTACGATCAACTGCTAACCTATCGTGAGCTGAATGATCTTGATCCGCGCGCCTCTCGATATGTAATCGAGGTGCGTAATTCGCTTGCCTCAAAGGCGCTGGCGCGCTACGATCTTCAGCGGCTTACACAAGCTCGCATCACTAATCTCAGCCGATCAGCAGCTGTAATGTGTTCGGACATGCAACATGGTTGTAATGCTTTACTGGAGGAGTGTCTGTACGATCTCAGCATTGATCCATGCGAGAGCAATAATCTAGTTTACTCCGAGCATCATTCAGATATTCTTATATCTATGCGCCAACGTGTTCATAAGCTGCGGGATGGAGCTGTGCCGCCCGGAAATCGACCAGGCGAAAGGAATGCCGATCCTAGTTTCCACGAGTGCATGTGGGATAGCTTTGGAGTAAATCCGCCGGGAGCAGGTAAGTAGTTACGTATATACCAGTTAATGCTAGATTAATATTGTTCATACATTTTTAAAAGTGCCTTTGGAGTGCGACTATCATGGAATTCCTTGTAGTGCTGATAGTGAAGTAAAGCCGCCGCCCCAGGGGAATGGTGCAAGTTGTGGCAAAAGCTGCATTTACACCGCTGCCGTTTCAAGAAAAGTCGCCAAAACAGCTGTTCTTTCTTTAGCTGCATCTTCTCTAAAGCGCTTTTCACTTTTTTAATCAATTTATTATTATGTTCAGCTCAATTTTGTTAAATTTTTGTTTGAATATATTTAACTGTAAGCTTAGGTATTTAAAAAATAGTATATTTGTATATAAATGCTGTAAAATCATTAAAAACAAAATATTCATGCATATTGAAATCGATTAATTTGGATGTTAAGCTCGATAGCTTGCAGAGTTTTATTATCGAGTACTCAACTGCAGTTTTTGTCGGTGTGTCGCGGAGCTTATTCACTTTTAAACAATTTTAGATGTCATCGTAAATATTCCGCTCTTGCTTATGCTATTGATACAACAAACGGTACTTGGAATTTTAAAAACATATATTTGGCGCCCAAAGCGGATCAGCTGACACGTTGCAAACTTAGGGTGGAAACGGAAACGCAACCACCGCAGCTGTCACATAGTGCATACAGACAGATAAGCAAACTGTAAAAGTTGCCATCATGGAAGAGCGAGCTGTTTTAGCAAATATAGCGACAATAATAACAAAGGATTTGCTCGTTGATGAGCCTGTTAGACACAGCAGCAAAGAAAACTTATTTCCCATCAGTTATCCGTTGCTTAAAACCAACGATGATGATGATGATGACGAAGCGGAGATATTTGCACTAATGCAACAAAAACGTGCCGCCGGAAAAACAAATCTAAAACGTGCACAAATGGTGGAGCCCAAACCAAAAACGGAAACGGTGGCACCTATTAACAAAGTGTCAAAACTGGAGTGGAAATATTCAGAACTTAATTTATTACATCGCTATGTTGACGTACAGTTCGAATCTTACTTGCACATGCGTAAACTGACCTATCTGGTGAGTATAATTTTTATTTCTCAACCCCTATAGACTAGGTTCAATTTCAATTCGACTTGTAGAAAATCCAGCAGTGTTTGGAGGAGATACTGCGGCTGAACGCCGTCGCCGGCTCTGCGACTCCACAGACAACTCTATCACTTGCATTGTGGAAACTGACAACTGATGAACATTTCGAAGAAATTGCACGCAAGTTTCAATTTCCCTGGTCGCTGTGCCAGCAGGTGGTGCGTAGTTTTTGGCACATAATCTCCGATAACTATGAAAGTTTTATCAAGTGGCCCAATACTTTGGAAGCACAGCAGAGCACACTACAAGGCTTTCACAGTGTGCCGCAACTTAGCTGCTTTCAAGAGCTATTTGGCATTATAGCTCTGAAGCGTCTGGACATCTTTTTGGAGTGTGATCATGCCGAAGTTGCTGTTATTTTGCAACTTATTTGCAATGCAGAGCACAAGATTATCGATTGCTATGTGGAGCTTGAGCAGGATTATAGTTTTGAGGATTCGCCCATTGGGCAAACATTGGCGCTTAATCCGCGCACAATACCTACGGGAAGTTATCTTATTGGCAGCAATAGCTTCCCACTCAAATCTTATTTGGTACGACCTATTGAGGCGGAGTGCTTTCGCAAGGATTCCATTTTCAATGGTCTGCTAAAGCCAGCATATCAATTGGCCGAGAATGTTATGAACATTTTGGCTCGTCGTTTTAACACTTTGTATGCTCTCGAGGCTCGAGACTTAAATGAAGTTCGACTTATTGTAGAGAGCATTTGTGCTTTGCACAACTTGTGTGTGGAATATCTCGATAATTACTTGGAGACCAAAGTAAGCACTGAACAAATATTTAGCTGGGGCGGCGAACTTCCAGTGCTGCGAGGCAGCGAGAAGGATGTCAAAGGACTACGTCGGCGAATGGATCTTCTCGATGCATTAGTAAATACTGATGATGATGTCGAATAATAATATCTATGTGGAGATAAAAAAATAAATATACAAAAATTAAAATAGCTTCGAAGTTTCCAATATCACTGCATTTTCTTAAATCATTTTCTATCAAAACAAGTAAGAAGGCTATAGTCGAGTAAGCTCGACGAGAAGATACCCTTAACCCTTGATCATACAGACGGACAGACGGTCGGGCTGACAGACATACACATATGTACATGTACTACTGGACCAATGCTTAATGGCTTCATATCTCCGGTGTTTCTTAACCGATTTTAATGAAATTTTTACAGAAGTTAATTATTTTCCTAATAGTTTCAATCCTCATTTTCAGTTTTTTGAAATTTAAGAATTTTTTTATATTGATTACATGTGTATATCGTAAACCTGAAAAGATATCGAAAATTTTAAACAAACTTGTCATGCCTAGGGATTAAGAGAGCTCATATCCAAAATCGAGAGTCTCTAGCTTTTATAGTTTCTGAGATCGACGCGTTCATACATACAGACAGACGGACATGGCTAAATCGACTCGGCTGTTGATGCTGATCAAGAATATATATACTGTATGGGGTCGGAGAAGCTTCCTTCTGCCTGTTACATACATTTGCACAAAACCATTATTCCCTATTTTTACCCATTTCATGGGTTAAGGGTATAAAAAAAGATAGCTCTAAATTCCGTACTATCGATAAGAGATGTGTCAGCTCGATAGTTTAGTTTCTAGTTATATACTCAACATCTGGCAGCACTGGCAACAATAGCAAAACAAATGCACGTGCAGCAAGTCGTATTTCAATTCATTTCGTTTGTACAGCAAAATAATATGGATACATATGACATATTTCGGCAATTAACTGCTGGTGTAAAATTCACCAAAAAGCGTTTGGTATGTAAATCCTAATAAATTAACGCAAAATTCGAACTTTACACTTTTTAGGCTACATCGGGAAAACCAAATGTGGTAGAAAGCGCTGTAAAGAAGCCGTACTCAATTCCAAAGCCAATCAAAGCAGGCAAAGCAGCAGAGGAATGCTCACCAACTGCCGAATTTCGGTTGCTTGCCCATAGTTTCGTTTCAAATGAGCCCAAGCGTAAAAAGTCAAAAAAACAATTGCCGCCAGAGCGATTGGAACTCCTACAACAAAATGAAGAGATAAATGCGATGCGCAAGGAATACAGTATTACAGTACTAGGCAAGGATATTCCAAAGCCCATTAGTAGCTTTGATGAACTAAGTTCTTCGCATTACAATCTGTTACCACGCCTGCAAGAGAATCTGCTTAACTATGGCTTTCCACAGCCCACACCTATACAAATGCAGGCGTTGCCCGTTCTGCTAAGCAATAGAGCTTTAATGGCCTGTGCTCCGACCGGGTCGGGTAAGACGTTGGCCTTTCTTACACCCATCATCAATGGTCTGCGCAGTCACAAAACGATTGGCTTCCGAGCACTTGTGCTGGCGCCCACACGTGAGTTAGCCCAGCAAATATATCGGGAATGCAGCGCACTGACCCGCTCAACTAGTTTGCGAACGCATTTTATTAGTAAAGTGAGCGAAGCAAAACAGCACGGACCCGAGTGCAAGCAAAAGTATGATATATTAATATCAACGCCGAACCGAGTGCGGTTCCTGCTTCAACAGCAGCCGCCCCTCTTAGATTTAAAGGGTGTCGAGTGGTTTGTTCTGGACGAGGCCGATCGCTTGATGGAAGAGGGTCAGAACAATTTCAAGGAGCAGCTGGATGACATATATGCAGCATGTACGCATTCACAGAAATGTGTCGCATTTTTCAGTGCAACTTACACAGTTCCTGTGGCCAAATGGGCACTGCGGCATCTCAAAAATCTGGTGCGCATAACGATTGGAGTACAGAACAGTGCCACGGATACCGTGCAGCAGGAACTCCTCTTTGTGGGCTCCGAAAGCGGTAAACTACTTGCAGTGCGGGAGATGGTGCGCAGTGGATTGCAGCCGCCAGTACTAGTCTTTGTTCAAAGCAAGGAGCGTGCCAAACAACTGTTCGAGGAGCTGCTGTACGATGGCATCAACGTGGATGTCATCCATGCAGAACGAACACAACATCAGCGCGACAATTGCGTGCGAGCTTTTCGTGAGGGACACATTTGGGTGCTCATTTGCACGGAGCTTATGGGACGTGGCATTGACTTTAAGGGCGTTAATCTCGTCATTAACTATGACTTTCCTCCTACAACGATATCCTATATTCATCGCATTGGACGTACAGGACGTGCCGGTCGTCCTGGCCGAGCGATTACTTTCTTTACCCAAGACGATACGCCCAATTTAAGAAGGTAATTGACCACTTGACCATTTAGTCTTCAAAACTAACTAAAAACATATATATTGAATTTCTCCTTTACAGCATTGCGCAGATTATTAAGAACTCGGGTGGCGAGGTGCCAGAGTACATGCTCCAAATGAAGAAGGTGCGCAAATCGGAGGCAAAAATGCGCGCCAAAAAGCCTCTAGAACGCGATGATATATCAACCAAAATACGACCGGAGAAACAACCTACGCCTAAAAACTTTGTTCAAATACAAAAGGTTGAGAAGACCGAAAAGGCTCTGAAGCACCAAGAAAAGAAAATGAAGAACTTAAAATCTGATCCATCGCGAAATTTGAAAAAACTCTCTAAGATTAAAGACTAAATCAAGGAAAAAATCTCCACAAAAAGTAAACTGAAGAAACCCAAAAATAACGACTTACAATATAAAAACTTAAAATAAAATAAAATAATAAAATATTTGTTTATCATATAAGCTAAATAAAATGTTCATATATTCAAATTAATTTAAAATGTTTTTTTTTTTTAATGCTTATATAAAAGGTTTTATAATTTTGTCATAGATCTTAATGCTACTATATAACAAAAGTATGATGACGTTATGAACTAATAATACTCCTTGTAATGCATTCATTTATGTTTTTGTTCGTCTTTTGCGGCGCTTTTTATGCCCATTATTATCGATGGCATGATCGAGCAAGTGAAGTTTCATTACATCCTTTCTGGAGAATGATAATGAACACTCGGGACACTTGACGGGTTGGCCCGGGTGGACGCGGTCGACATGACGTTGCAAATTTTCACGACAATTATATACTTTTGGGCAGTGGCTACACTTATTTGGGGGATTGCTGTAATGAATCAGTTGATGCGTGTTCAGATCATATTTGCGGACAAAAGTTTTCGAGCAGTAGTTGCACCTATATGGACGCTTTTTCTTATCAATATGAGTGATAATGTGCATTTTTAAACTTGATTTTAGGCGAAAGGCTTTTGGGCACTGTGTACACTTGTGTGGTCGATGACTAGAATGCGTCTTCGCGTGACTCTTGGCGTGCGTGATTTGGACAAATACTTTTGGGCACTGCGGACACTTGTACGGTCGCTCTCCCGTGTGCGTGCGTTTGTGTACAGTGAGAGCCTGATGACACTTAAATGATTTTGAGCATACCGCGCATTTACATGGCCGCTCTGTGGTTTGGCAATGGTTGCTTTGATTTGTTTTGTCTGCTGTAGAACTTGTATTTGTGGACAACTTTTCTCTCCAGTCGCTTTCGATGCGGATGTCTGTTTTGGAATTGTTTTCAGGAACAACATAGCTCTTATATTTAGGTTGCCGTTTAGGATATCGCCTTGATTTCGATTCCCTGTCCTTTTCCTCGTTTTCAGAGACAACATAGCTCTTATATTTAGGTTGCCGTTTAGGATAGCGACTTGATTTCGATTCACCGTTCTTATCAGAGGGCGAGTGATTTCCATCGCAAGCGCTTTTTTCCTCTTTATGCTTAATATGCGCCTTGCTGTTTTCCGAATCTGGGCTCTCTTCGGGTTCCTTTTTGATGCAATCAATATCTAAAACTCTTTTTGGCAGTTCCCATTCTTCAGCTTCAAGCAAATCACAGAAAGTATCAAAATCAACTTCGGTATCTCCCTCCAGTGTTGGAGCCAGCCATTTGAATGTTAGGGGTGTTTTTTTATCTGAACTGCAAGACAAGCTGGATATCTTTGACAACTTATTGTCGCTCATGTCTAAAAAAAAAAACTAAACTAAGCAATTAAAGCGTTTTTCATTTAATACTTGCGCAGATGCTAAATATCGATAAGCTACTTCATAGGGGACCATATTCAGTAATCGAAACATTTTCCTATCGGACTAACCGTCCGCGATTCGTGGCGCCGTTTTCGATAAAACAGCTATTTAAAATACATTTTCTTCTTTAGTACACACAGTAAATGACGCATTTATAATGCAGTTTTGATATATTTATTGTACTATTTTGAATTATCTTTTATTTAGTACGCTTTTATAATTCTGTTTGGTTCTGTGCAATTATTTGTGTTTATTTATTTTATTGTTAATCTTTGCATTTGTGTGTGTCATTTTCTTAATCCTAATATTTAAATTAATTATCTTTTTTTACCGTAAATTCTATTCTTAAAACTTATTTGGAAGCAAACATTCAATTAGTTTGCTAAGTTAACAACGTTTTAATAATAAAGTAGATGTATAAATGTGTATAATGGTATAATAATAATTATTAAATGGGCAATGAGATAAAAAATGAGTAATAAATAAATATTGACGTATAGTTGGTGTGTAAATGTGTGTTTCAAAAGGCAACAACAAAACAATTTATATAAAATAAATTAAATGCATAAACAGCAACATTAAATAATATTTAGCTGCAATTTCAAATTCTTATTTCGAGTAATGTTTCTAAGTAACATGTTGTGATCCTCAATATTCGCAGCTGCTTAATAGTAGTTATATATATATATATATGTAGATGCATGTACTTGTTAATTGTTCTACGTTTATGTGTTTTTTTATGTACTATGTTATAACTAAATTTCATTGTATTTTTAATCCTTATTTTTTTAAGCTTGATAGGAAGCTGTTTTGCTGGCGCCTACTGAGAACTTTAATAAGTTAGATTTTCATCTCGTGTCATTTACAAATTTATGTTTCCGCCTTTTTAAGTCCTAGAGACGCTATAATGTACGCGATTGGTTAATAGTTTTTATAAACATCTTACAAGAAGCACTTTTTATGTTAAATTCAATGTATACGTAGTATTTGATTTTCAATGTTACTTTTTTTTTTGTATATTTAAGGATTTTTTTTGGGGAAAAGGCATGTTAGAAATTTCCAGAATATTTTGTAACAATCTGCGTGTTTTCCATAGAACATTTAGGATTTTTTAGTTGAACGTTCATAGATAGCACATCTTTACCTCTATGTATATATACTAATTTAATATGTATATTGTTTTTGTGATTATATGCATATTTATTAAAAACGCGCGACACAACAAACAGTTTTCATTTAACGCGTTACCAAAAGGGAAAACAATTAACAATTTATTATACAATTACGCTTAAGAATGCTCATCAAATATAATTCTGGATAAATATTTCGCTTCGATTTATTGCAGGCTTCTGTCGTTTTGTTTGCTCTTTTTCTTTTCTTTTCATCTTTCATTCCAGTTTTTTTAATAGAAATGCGGCGGCGGCAACGTTAGCGATGACGACGTCGCCTTCGGCTCCCATCAAACGACAGAATCCTTGCGTATCCTGTGATAGCATGTATGTGTATATGTGTGTGTTAAAAGTACAAGATGAATACAAAAATATATATGTATATATATATTAATATATATATGTCATTATGTAGTTATTAGGAGGAGGGATTCGATTTATGAGTTATGCTGTCTAAAATTGTTATCGCACCACATATAATTCTCAGTCTGAGGTGCACGCATAACACCAACGCCGCCGCCCAAACGCCGATAGTTCATGCAACCGCACAGGCGCCATTGATTTGTTTCCGGATCGTACACCTCAATGGTCTTCAAATAGGCAGAGCCATCAAAGCCGCCAACAGCATACAGCTGTCCATTTACTACGGCTAGTCCAACCTATCAAAAGATCAATATTAAGTAAGTATTTCGATAATGAGTGTTAGTTTGCAGAGCTTACACCGCTGCGCCGAGACGTCATGGCCACAATGGGACTCCAGGTGTTAGTGAGGGGATTGTAGCGCTCTGCAGAGGATAGTTCCATACAATCATCTCGACCGCCAACAGCATAAATATAATTATTGAATACAGCGCAGCCGAGATGCTTGCGACGTGTGGACATTGGATTGACAGCCACCCATTTGTTTTGTCTTCGACACGTGAATCAAGAAGATAAATTTAATAGAATAATTATGCTTAGAAAATTTGAAGCAGAACTTACCGTGGATCGTAGCGTTCGACTGTATTAAGCGGGCACTGGCCGTCGGAGCCACCAATGGCATAGAGATGACCGCTTAGGACGGCAACAGCTACACCTAGACGGCGGGTGGTCATTGGCGCCACCTTGGACCATTTGTTCTCCTTTGGATCGTATCGTTCGACATGATTTAAGCATTGCACGCCATCCTGCCCACCCACAGCATAGAGAAAGCCATCCAATACGGCAACTCCGACGCTAGTGCGGCACGAGGTGGTCGGAGCAACATCGCAAGACCACTGATTTGTCTGCGGATCATAGCGTTCAATACTATTCAAATAGCTTTGACCATCATGTCCACCAACGGCATAGAGCAGATCATTGAGAACGGCAACGCCGACGCCGCAGCGTCGTTTGCTCATCGGAGCGACCATTTTCCAATCGTTGGTCTGCGGGTCGAAACGTTCAACGGAGGCAATTGCATCCCCCGAACACCAGCCGCCCACAGCGAACAGCACCTCACCGCGACGCGTAGGTTTGCGTGGACGAGTCCGCGGACCCTGCATCAAAGGTCGCTCCTGTGGCAGCAACAGGTAATTTTTGGCCTCATCGACCAGATCGCGACAAGCCTCGTCCGAACGCACCAAGAGATCAGAGCCCACCGTGCCGACCAGGAACTTGGGCGAGAGGAGCGGCAAGCGCACATGCTGCAAAACCTGTTTTAAGGATCGGGTTCGAAAGTTTAGAGTAGAATCAAAGTGAAGAGAGAACTGTTTATATACTTTACCTGTGCCAAGTGCTGCCGTCGGTCAGCGACATTATATTTGAGCCAAGACATAACCGCATTGAACACCTGCTCCTCGCTGCGAACGTTCAGCTCGTCGCTGCATATAATATCCACCAACTGGCCGACGGGAAGCAACAGAAACTCCTCGCTTTCCATGACCTCCTGGAAGTTATGCTGTGTGAATTTGTCAGCAATGCGCAATAGTTCGCGGCAGGAGTGTGTGTCGGCGAAGGCGCGTATGCCCAGGCAGTTGGTTGGATCAAGCTGACGTTTAAGGAACTCGCAGCAAATATCCTGAATTTCGACCAGCTGCAGCAGGCAGGCGGCTGGCAGCAGTGTTTGCACATTCGACTCCTCAACAATAATGTGAGCGGTGTAGCAAAAGTCAATCAGCAGCTCCATTGCATTCTCATCAATGTCACGTATTGTGACTTCCGTTTGGCGCGACTCCTCCAACTCGCCAGTGAACATGGCACAAAAATACGAGCTACAAGCGCTCAATATGACGCGATGGGCAAAGATTTTACGTCCGCCCACATTGAGCACCACATCACATAGCTCTCGATGACGCCTTAGCATGTTCAGTTCGGTAAGTGTCACTTTCGGATGCTTCTCCGATGTGTGGGTAAGACGTGCCGGTGATGGCGGACGTTCGGCACAGCCTGTGCCACCGCTGCCCAGGCCACTGCCCGTTGCAGCAGAGCCTCCTGTGGCTGCAGTGGCAGACCCACTGCTAAGGCCAGTAGAGCCCGGCAGTAAAGGATCGCCCATTCTGTTCGCCGCTAAGCGCAGCGGGGCGGAAGCCCAACCCCACACGGCGTCTATCTAAGTTATTGTTGAATAAAAAAGGAAGTTGAATAAGCAAAAGAGAAGGGATAGTAAACAAATGTTTGCCTTCTGTCAACACACACACAGCCAAAAAGGATTGACATTCAATCAGAGATGTAGATTTTCAAGCGCTTACAAAAACTTGACAGAAGTATTTTAAAAATAGTTTTTTAAATATATCTTAACATTTACAAACTGGTTGAAAAAAATGTATATATGAAGAAAAGTTTTTCACGCGCTCATCTCTAATTAATAATAGTTTGTAGTCTCCAATACCTTTGCGTCTCTGTTATCCACGGATCCAAAGCACGTCCACGGAAACCAGGTGCAGGCGGAAATGTTCGAAAATGCAATTTTGGTGCTTTGCTTAATGCGACATTTGTGCTAAATATTTGTCTTGCTTCTTTTTAATTTGTAGATGCATTAGCAAATGACCAAATTTTGCAACACCACAAACTTTTCTGGCTTGGGAAAAATCGAACAAACAAAAAGCCCTGACTTTTTAACGATTTAACACAACGTGCTTGACAGATTAGTGATTGCTGCCAGTGCTATGCATTGCATTAAGACATCTGGCATTATTAAATAATGCGTTTAGACATTTTTTTGCACAATAAACACGAATTTTCACAATATTTTCATCAGAAGCTTATCGTCGACTAATAGAGGCTAGCCTTTTAACAGCACTGAAATATCGTTGAAAGAATCGATAGAATTTTTTTTTAGTCTATCGAGTAATAGAACTATAGCAATATTTATTTATTTTTATTAACCTTTTTTTTATTTAATATATATTTAGAAAAGTGTAAATATAATTGTTTAGCTCTATAAATATACATAGCTGAATCTTAAGATATCGCTCTATTGCAGTTATTTAAGGAGCAGTGTGACCAAAAGTTTCCGCCATTTTAGTATGGTGGTATTTTATTGATGCGTAGAAGTGGTCTTATATCTGCAACTGTCATATGTATAAGTGCGACGAGGAAGCATTTTTCCAAATGTTGAAAAGGCAAATAAAATATGTTTAATTATTTAAAAATATATAAGTGCAACGTATTAATAAATAAATGTATTTAACAAATGCATACTAATATCAATGAATAAGGCAATTTTATGCAGCAATAAGAGTGACGCAAAAACCACATACACACATAGAGGCAGCCTAATTTTTTTTTAGAAAGTACGTGAAGAAAAACAAGTTTAGTTGTGTGCGTGCGTATGTCGAGTGGAGAGTAGCGGAGATTTTTTGTTTCTGTTTAGCGACACAATTAATTGTGTATGGCTTACAACACAAACAAAAGCAACACGAAAAAAAAAGCAGATAATGTTGACTGCAACACAGCAACATCAAAAGTCTCAAGAAATGCAAATAACAACCGAAACTATCAAATACAAAAATTGCATTGGAAATTGAAATTTGTGCGGCAGAAGCAGCAGCCAACAACGAGGATTTTTAACGACTGGCAGCCATATTCACAACATCAACAACCGAATCAGAAAAAACTTGATCCACGATATTGTAAATATACGTGACAAAAATTCAAGAAGAGGAAGACGAAGACTAAGCATTAGCTTGAATGACAAAACAAAATCTTCTCTAATTAAAAAAGCAAACAATATATTTATAATACATAAAAGTAAAAAGGTTATTACCACAAAATATACGAAATATTATGGAAATTGCGCCAATATTCAATACCGCCGTCGTCGCAACAGCCGCCGCTGCCACCGCACCCACGCCGACGTTCCAGCATAAGCAGCGACCGAGGCGCTCCGCTGCATCCGCTTTGACAACAACAACAAATTGCAATCAACCGAAAGCCAGTGCTTCAATTGTTGCGTGCAAGGAAAGCAGCATTAATCAAAATGATAATGGTAAAACAACAAACAGTACAATAATACCCCACACACCCTTTAAAATGCAATAATTTTGCAATATGAGTTGCAAATAGAAAATAACTGTATCTATCCCTTTTTAACGCACACCATCGTTGCTTAGTATTATTAGTATTTTTATCTCTCCACCACAGTAGTTTTCCACGAGCACAGTTGCGGCGCATTCGCTTGCAACACTTGAAGGCAGGTCGCTGAACTGAGACCCCCTCCCTCCCTTCGTGTTCCGTCTATCGACTAGTTTTTAGAGGCCAAAATGCGATTAGTAACAGTAATAGTGTTTGAAATTGTGTGACTATTTGTTGTTGCGCAATTTTCAGATCATTGGCCCAGCTGTGATCATTACGCGACACACACATGTCATATGTATGTGTGTACATGCATTCATATATACACTAGCAATGATTATTCAGCATTATTCCCAAGGTGCTCTCTGTTAAATATATTTTAAACAAAAACTGCAGACAGAAATGCAACAAGATTGAAGGTTGACTTTTTTTCAATGATTACTTAATCAGACAGATTTAATGAAGTTCATTAAACAGAGTTCGTACGACGTTTTTTTAACTTCATATCAAATTGGCCATTTGGCAAATTTACAAACTGTCTGTATTTGTGACAACGCTTTGTTGCTTCACCTGGAAACGCCACATCGCATTGTTGTCAAAGTGCATCAAAAACATAGCTGAATTTGTTTGCATGTATGGATGTCCAAATTCCAAAACAAAGCGATCCGATAGAAATTCTAAAAGTTGTTTTGATCCTAATCATCTTAATAATCATGTAATGGCTCAGGCTATCAATTCGTTAATAAAAATAATAAATTACCTTTTAATTAACATTATACCCGTTGTTTTTATGTATTTTTCAAAGTTAATAACTTGGCGTTGCTCGCATCGTTGACTCTGCAAAAGGTGCTCAACATCAATAACATTAACAACAACAATGGCCTGTGCAACGTTAGTTTGTCGTCGTCAGCAAATACAACTTCAACAGCTGCAGCATTTAAGAAGGAACAACAAGCAAAAAAACACGGACGACACTCAGATAACGAAGCTGAGAATGATATATTAAATCAATTGCTTAAAACGGGCGCAGTATTCACAACAAAAGCAGCAGTAGCAGCATCATCAGCAACTGTTGATGTCGCACCGAAAAGCATTAGCGCGCCCATTGCCATTGAAAGTAGATCACAACAGAGGCAACTGCATTACGTAGCCAATTTGCAAAAGCAACGCCTCAATTCATCCATATCATCGACGAATTCAAGCACTTCAACAACCTCCTTAACGGCCAATAGTTATGGAAGTTCTTGCTCCTCTGCAGAGGATCCAAAGACATCAGACAAAGCAGCAACAATAACAACAAAGTCGTCCACCATTAAATTGCCAGAGAAATCGAAAATTCCGTCCGATATACTCGACGATCTGGCTAGCCGTTTCATCATCAATGTGCCGGACATGGAGCTAAATAATTTAATACGCATTTGCTTTCAAATTGAGCAGGCTCATTGGTTCTACTTGGACTTTTTTTGTGCGCCCGAAGAATCCTCTGATCAAATGACGCCAGAACGTAAACAACAGCAGCGCAAGTTACCCGTCGTTGGCATTAAACAATTTGCCATGCAACTATTTCAAGTAAGACAACAATCACTTATCTTTTGAAATTACAAACAACAATATATGTGGTTTTTTGTCCATAATTTCAGCACATTCCCTTTTTGAACAAGCATTTTGGCACTGTAGATCAGATATTGCTGGAATGGAAAAATTATAAGCTATCTGTGCCTACATGTGGCGCCATACTTGTATCGGAGGATCTCAATCATTGTCTGCTTGTGCAATCATATTTTGCTCGAAACTCTTGGGGTTTTCCCAAGGGTAAAATTAATGAAACCGAAGATCCGGCACACTGTGCCATCAGGGAGGTAAGTAACAAGTTGCAATTTGAATTTAGAAATGTGAACTTTAACAATCTTTTTATTGTGGTAGGTCTACGAGGAGACAGGCTTTGACATAACAAACACCATAGATGCGGATGATTATATTGAGGCTTTAATCAATTACCAATATACACGATTATATATTGTGCGCAATATTCCATTGGATACACAATTTGCGCCACGCACGCGCATGGAGATTAAATGTTGTGATTGGTTTCGCATTGATGCATTGCCGGTCAATAAGAACGATGCCATATCGAAAGCCAAATTGGGCAAAAACTCCAATTCGTTCTTTATGATCATGCCATTTGTAAAGCGTCTCAAGAAGTGGGTTATTGATCGTCGTGCAGAACTTGAGTCAGAAACGCGTCGTCGCAAATGCTCAGGAGAGCAAAGTCCCAAAGCTATTATGAATGGTTCAACATCGCCAACAAACAACAACAACAATTACAGCAGCTGCAAGAAGGATCAACTACGTGCTGCATCGCGTCGTCAGCGTCACAAATCGATGGGAGATCTGGATGGTGTTAAATTAAATAATCTTAATGGGAAGCCGAGCAATGGAGCTGCTTGTAATAATAATTGCGGAGACAGCAATGGTAGTGGTGTAACTGGTAGCAATATCAAGCGCAATAGCAATAACAACAATAAGCAGCTAAATGTGGCTGCAGGCAGCAATACACCAACTGCAGCAATGACACCAAAAACAGTAATACCAACAGGAAATATTCAAGCAGTGATAACAGGTGTTGTACCAGCAGCAACACTAACAACAGTTACAACACCAACAAGCAAACGTCAACTGTTTCATAGTCAAAGCCAAAATGATGCCCAACAGCCGGCAAACAATGAGAAGGTAAGCAATACTTCGATTAAATCAGTTACATTTAAAGCTAAACCAAAGCAATTGCAGGTTGTTAGCTCCTTTGACTTGATACGCAAGGAAAAGCAGCAGCATCTGAAGACGGCTAAGGGTCAAAAACAACAACAGCAGCAACAGCAACGTTCGCGCCCCAAATCACAAAGTGATAAGCAGAGCAATCAACAACAACAGCAGCTGGTAGTCAAAAGCATTTTAAACAAAAAGTATATACAACAACAACACGAGCAGCAGCAACAACAACAACAAACAACTGGCATGAATTTGCTAGCAATGTTGACAGCAGCAGCTGCAGCACATAACACATCAAACCCGGAGCAGCAACAAGAACAGCAACGTCAACGTCCCGCTTCTGTATCGCTCAATTCGTCAACGGCAACTTATACTGGAGCAGCCAACAGCAACACCAGTAGCAGCACAACGCCAGATGCACAAACATTGCATAAGCTGCATCGCATGGCATCCGGCACCAATTTGCGCATTTTACAGCGCGCACAATCCCAACAGCCGCTGGCTCAACGACAACATCTTCAGCATTTGGAGCAACAACAAAATCATCAGCATATGGAGCAACAAGGGCACCTAAATTTTACGCCCAGTTTTAATTCGTGGACGAATTTTTCATTCACCAAAAATTTTATAGCAAATGTATTTTGCTAAGACAATTTCTTTTGGAACTTCCTTCAACCAAATTTCACGCTGTATGCATTTCTAAGCCGCAAAGGCCAGCTTATAGGCAGCAATAGCATTGTTAACAACTAGCTTTACAAACATAAAGTTTTAGGTGTTTCTCGTGGATCTCGCAGTAAAAATATAGTTTTATCTCAGAATTTTGGGCAGATGCTTTTTTCAACAAGAACAAGAACAAGAACATTTCAATTGTATATATATAGAAAACAGAGTATTGTATAAACATTTTGTAATGAACGTAAACATTTTTGCAAACCAAAAACGAAAACCAAAACTAAGCAAAAATGAAAAACGTGAGTCTTCCGCTTCAGCACACGTCGCTTTGTAAACAAACAAAAAAATTTGCCAGGCAAAATTTTATATAAGGATAAAAGAAAATAGAAACGGAAAATTGGTGCAATTAGAAAGCAAAATTCACTGTTTTATGTACAATACGACACGATAATAATAATAATGTTATTAATTTACAAATATTCTTCTAATTAGAGTTCCAGCGATGCCGTGTGCGTGTATGTTTTAAGAGTAAAATGAAAAAAATAAGAATAGATAGAAATGAAGAAAAAAGCGAAGCTTTAAATACCCAAAGTTCCGCTTAAGATGTTGTTTTCTAAACACTTTTGTAATGAAGCGCATTGTGCAAAGAGGCAAACAACTAAAGTACAACAACTTTCTGGGACGTCTTACCGAACTCCGCCCGCCCCAACCACCACCACCAGGATGCGATTAGCAAAAAATATAAATAATAACAAATGTAAATAATTAATTGTGATAAAGTATTTCTTAGCACAATTGTGATCTTAACAAAACGGCTAGCTACTACGACTACAAAAACTACTATTATAAACATATATACACACACACCGAAACACATACAAACGAGAAACAACCCGTAATGTTATATAAGAAAATTTTAATATTATTCTAATATTGTTACAATCAAATGAAATGGTCCATTGTCCCAAATCGTACACATACACACATGAAAACTATAAATATATAGAGAGAAAGTGTGGTAGAGAGAAAAGAGAAGAGGTAGCCACAAAGAAACGATACAAATCCCAATATTAATCAGGCAGACATATACAATATGAATGAATATAACGCAAGAATTAATGAGGACTCTGGTATTTTTAACGGATTTAAAATTTTGAAAGCTTAAAACTATGCAATAATTGCTGCCCATAAACTGCTCTTTCAAAACGCTTTTTCTTTTCATAACATTTTATAGTTGACTTTTAAAGCTTTTTGAAAAGCCATATTAACTTTGTGTTTGTACAAGAAATCTCGAATTTCTTTGAAAACTTTTCCAAGTTTCTATATTATATTTTGTATAATTTTTTATCTGATTTAAACAAATGAACAATTGTTCAAGGCGTTTAACAAATGTGCGATGTAATTCATTATTTTAAATGTTCCATTTCAAAATTTCATTGTGCATTTGTTTGCGTCAACAAAGAAAACAAAACGGAACAACAAAAAAGTTTTCGAGAGCAACAACTTTAAGCAGTGAAAAAAAAAATCCAATAGCAACCAAAACATTGTTAAATTGAATTCAAACGTTGTGTTAAAACTAAATCAGTTTGCAGTTAATTATTTTAAAAAAGAAATCAAACGCAACAAAATGAACAGCAATAGAATGAAAGGTATCTTTACATTTTTGCAACCCTTTGACAATACTACGAGTATGATTACCTTTATTTTACATATAGTTTATGTTTCACAAATCAATAGATTTGCTGCAATCAATCAATAATTCACTATATCTACGGGCTGCTGGACATCAATTCACCAATCCTAAAAATCCAACAACATTTAAGTTAAAGTTTAAGTACAGCAATTTGCAAATACTTGGGCATTTTAATAGTTATTAAATGACAATACTCGTAGTAGTCAATAATACAATCAAGCTAAAAATTGCCAGTTAACAAGATCTATAAAATTCCAACGTACATACATACTAGGTACATAGATGCCCAAGTATAAAACGAAAAAAGAATTAAGAAATTTTGTGCAAGGCATTTGATCAGTTTTCATCTGAAAGACGTCCAAAGAAAATATATATCCAAAAATGGCATTTTGTAGACTTTAAACGGAAACGGAACCAAACAAAAGTTAATTCAACGCCCATCATTAAATTATAACGACGATACAAATTAATTGTACAACATTCTCTCCTACCATTTTTAGTATACAACCAACAAAGGCAATATTATCAAAGAAAAAAAAAAATAATAATAATTTGGCAATAAAAACTGTATTTACAATTTTGTTTTCAACTTCCGAAACCGCAACTAAAAAATGTGTTTATATTTGTTTCAATTTGATCGACTTTAGAAGTTTCTGTTTTGTTAAAATATGGCTTGTTTCGGTGTCTTTCAGATCTATAAATAATTGGTAATCAATTACAAACTGTTATAGCGCGTTAGTTGAAAAAATCACTGTCCACTTCTCTTTATCCTGTCATTTAGGTTTTTGATGATGGTGAATTTTTTTTGTGGGCATTTTATTGACGTGCCTTAGCAGCCCGCATGCCAAAGTGAACGCGATTAATATGTGCGGTCATGCTGGACTTGCTGCTTAAATACTTGCCGCAATAACTACATCGACAGTGATCGCGTTCGTGCTTGTGCAGCTCCAATTGGGTGCAAAAACGCTTTTTGTACTTGCGAGTTTTACAAGCGTAGAGCAGCACTTGCTCCCGTTTCTGAGCGCAACGTTTCAACTGATGGCGCATCATGTCATATAATCTATCGAAGAAAAGACCACACTTTTGGCAACCTCCTTGGACCCACATATGCTTTCGAGTACCTGTAATCCCTTTAAGCATTGGAAATTCACGTTGGTCGTGACAGTTATCACTGTGATTCTGTAATTTGTAAGTGACGCTAAAAACTGAGGGACAGTAATAGCAAACTAGTTGAGGGGTTGGGTTATTATTTGTGTTCAGTTCTGCCAGGATGACTCCATTGGCTCCCATAACAATCGAATTTTTTGATGAAGGCTGATTTTCCCGCTTGTTTGTTTTGTTGAGCGTTGGACCAGCTCCACAACATTTCCCACATCTTAAAAACATTATCAATGCAAAATTTACATGTTTCAGTGCACAGGTTATGAAATGGAAACTGTAATAATTCGTTAAAAGTATGTTTAACAGTTTAAATTACTGACCTGAATTTGGAATGATGTTATTAGCTGGTTTAATAGCTCCTGTGCAAAAATAAACTCAAAAAATTACCAAAGCAAAGCTTACATATGCCAGTGCTCAACTTGTTTATTCTAACCTAAAATCATTCATTAAGTTTAGTAAACTGCTTTATAAAAAAATTTTTATTGACTGACCTGGATGTTTAGCGAATAATATAGATGTTTCAATACCTTTTTTGCTGTTCTGTATTTGTCCAAGCTTATGTGCATGCAAACAGCATAATTTTGCACACACAAAGTACACACCCCCATGTCCGAAGTAATTTTTTAGATGTTTTTGTATTGTAAATTTAACAAGTTATTCCGTTATTAGCGTTGAGTTTTTGATAGTCGTAACAGTCTGGCAGCACCATTGCAATAAACAATCGATTGCTTAACGTTATCGGTATTATTCTGCATTTCATTTTATTCTACGTTTTTTCGTCGATTGTATAGTGCATAAAATTGTTACATTTGCGCTAACATAATCTAGCTTAAGTTTAAAAAGTTGCCTAACACAATGGTATGTAAAAGTAAATGCGTGCTGCATTAAATTGACAACAAGAGCAATCGCTGTTTGTGTTTTAACGTGTGCTTTCAACGCGGCAGAACATTTTGGTGACGTGAATTTTGCCTGTTTTGTAAAGGTGTACACTGTGTGCGTGTGTGTATTGTGTGTGTATGTCACAAATTGCATGGCTGAAGTTGCGGTCGCAGTTCGATTTTCCAAATAAAAAAAAGTACGTTTTAAAAATAATAATACAATTGGTTTTTTAATGTGCAGTCATATGTGGAAAAGATTACGGGACTGCTGGCGCGTCCAAATCAAGATCCAGCTGGGGGCCCAGAAGCGCCATGGTATCTCAAATATGGCAGCCGTGTGCTTGGTATCGTGGCTGCATTCTGTAAGTAATAATCCATGTTTATCAATCACCACCTACTACAGCAACAACAAAATCTAAGAACAGCAACATTTGCATCGATTTTCATTCCTGTGTTATGTATGTAAATTTCATGGTTACGTTGCTTATCTATTCTATTCTCTTCTCCATTATTTTGTGTGTATGTGTGTGACTGTAACCCACCCACAAAACACAAAGCACGCACGCTCGCTTACTCTCTCTTCGGTCTGACATTGCTAAAGAAAAAAATAACAAAAACAAGGAAATGCCATAAAGGATACAGAAATATCTGTGTTATGTGTTGGTGGGTTTGTGTGATTGGAACGAGCATTTTTTTTTTTTTTTGCTTTTTATGTCAAGCTTTGGTTGTCGTTTTAGGTGCATTTTCCTTTTCAATTTTCTATAACGCATTTCGCTTTGGTCATTAAATTGCCATACATTTCGCATGCTTATTATTTTATATTTATTTTATCAGTACATTTTTTTTTTTTTGACACTTGACACTCTCGAACACTCTATGTGTTATAAGTTCAGTTTTCTTTCACTCTTGCTCTCGTTGCCTTTGTTTTGCATGGAAAACTCATACACATATCCCCATTGTTTTTCGTGTTCAGTTGCTATGACATTGAACTCGCCATTTGATAGTTTTCCCTTACAGTTTTATGCGATATTTTTAATACTAGAGGTTCAATGACCAGACGACTATAAATACTATTGGTCAAACCCCAACGGAGTTGAGTTTTTAATTGGATTCGGATTAAAATGATGTAGCGGAAGGAGTAACCGGGGTCATATGAATGATGTATCCTAACCACTAATCCAATTACCAAGCGATTGCGAACCATTTGAATTCATTTGTAAATAATAAAAAAAGTTTGTAGTTTAAGGAAGTTGAAGAACAATTTAACAAGTAAATAGTAAATGTATTAATCCAAGGGAATAAATAAAAAGCTTTCACAGTTATTTTAGTAGTTGAAAACTAAATTGTGCGGCTTCCAATAACCGGTTCCATAATAAAAACAAGAACATGTCTTTATAGTTAATACATATAGGTTTTTTTTTAATGTCGCACGACAGATCGCAGCGAAATTATGCCTGAGTTCATTCAAGTCTGTACCGCAATGACCTCAAAATTAAGATCAGCTTACAACAAACAAACTCGTTCTGATCTAAGTTCATGTTTGGTCCACTGCCTAATGCTCTTAGGGTTTATAAGTACAGAGTTTTGCGATTACTTAATAGATTATTCAATTCCCCTCCATTAAGATCTTTTGTATTACATTCAGTAACAACTTGTTCAATTAACACATTAACTAGTCGACAAACTGTTTTCTCTCGTCTTAGATTAGAAGTTACTTAGTAGATTGCTCGATAAATTAAAATCAGCTGACAATATAATACAATCCAAAATAAAGTTATTGCATTATTTTCTCGTGTCTAGTTTGTAGAACCCAACACCGCATCTATGTACTTTTTATACCCTTAACCCATGAAATGGGTAAAAAAAAGGGTATAATGGTTTTGTGCAAATGTATGTAACAGGGAGAAGGAAGCTTCTCCGACCCCATAAAGTATATATATTCTTTATCAGCATCAACAGTCGAGTCGATATGGCCATGTCCGTCTGTCTGTCCGTATGTATGAACGCGTCGATCTCAGGAACTACGAAAGGTAGAGACTTCACACTTTGGAAATAAGCTCTTCTAATCTCTAGGCATGACAAGTTTGTTTCAAATTTTCGATAACTGTTCAGGTTTACGATGTACACATGTAATCGATAAAAAAAAAAAAATAATGCATTTCAAAATACTGAAAATGAGGGTTGAAACTATAAGCAAAATAATGAACTTCATTGAAAATTGCATTAAAATCGGGTAAGAAACACCGACATATGAAGCCATCAAGCATTGGTCCAGTAGTACATGTACATATGTGTACGTTTGTCAGCCCGACCGTCTGTCCGTCTGTATGAGCAAGGGTTAAGGGTATCTTCTCGTCGAGCTTACTCGACTAGAGCCTTCTTACTTGTTATTCATCCAGTTTGTAAAGTCATCAATATTCAAATTTGAACAACTGTTTTGCTTGTGTTTTTGTCATGCTTCTGTGCTCTATGTGTCTTATGTCTTTGTGACGTTTTATTATTTTTTTACATTTATTTGATATACTATAAAAAATATAAAAGAATGAAACCATGTCGCTAAATTAGTAGTTGCATGAGTCAGGTCTTTGTTGATTAGATTACGCTTGAAATGTTTCAATTTTTCACCGTACATATACAAATTAAACAAATAATACCTGAGAGATAATAATAATACGACCAAATGTAAAGGCGTTGTATGCAGCAATAAACGAAAATTTTGTCTAGAGCCGGATTAACCAAAAGATAAAGTTTATGTAAACGCCCCATATTTGGAGTATGATAACTAGTGCTTAGATGCTTTCTAGTATATTTTTATCGCTTTTTTATACCCTTAACCCATTAAATGGGTAAAAAGGGTAAAATTGTTTTGTGCAAATGTATGTAACAGAAAGAAGGAAGCTTCACCGACCCCATAAAGTATATATATTCTTGATCAGCATCAACAGCCGAGTCGATATGGCCATGTCTGTCTGTCTGTCCGTATGTATGAACCCGTCGATCTCAATAACTACAAAAGGTAGAGACTCCACATTTTGGAAATGAGCTCTTCTAATCCCTAGGCATGACAAGTTTGTTTCAAGTTTTCGATAACTTTTCCGGCTTACGATATACACATGGAATCGATAACAAAAAATCTTGAAAATCGAAAACTTGAAAATGGGGATTAAAACTATTAGCAAAATAATGAACATCTGTAAATTTTTTATTAAAATCGGTTCAGAAACACCGGAGATATGAAACCATCAAGCATTGGTACAGCGGTACACGTATATATGTGTGTCTGTCAGCCCGACCGTCTGTCCGTCTGTATGGTCAAGGGTTAAGGGTATCTTCTAGTCGAGCTTATTCGACTAGAGCCTTCTAACTTGTTTTAACTAACGCTTATGATGTACAATCAAGCTTATCTATACATACTCGAAATGTGACATATTCTAAATTGCACTAAACAGCTAAAATAATATTTGCTAATTCGCACTAATTCGTCCCTTTTAGTTGCCATACTTTTCGGGCTATGGAATGTGCTATCAATCATTGGACTCAGCGTCTCATGCCTTGTCGCTGGTATAATACAAATGATAGCTGGATTTGTAGTGATGGCACTGGAGGCACCTTGTTGCTTCATATGCATTGAAAAGGTCAGCACAGTGGCGGATGTGGTGGATGCCAAGCCCATGTATTTCCGAGCTGGCCTCTACTGCGGGTGAGTACTCTGTCTAATTAATATAGTATCCAAGCTCTAAGGACATATTTGTTAATGTTCACAGAATGGCAGTGCCGCCCATTCTTATCTGCTTCAGTTTGGCGAGTGTTTTTGGCAGCGGACTGATCTTTGCCACCGGCGCTGTCTACGGGATGATGGCGTTAGGCAAAAAGTGAGTATTGACTGAAGATGATGGAAATTTGGCCATACACACCATTTAGTTGGCTAGTTAAATGTTTAGTTTATAACTGGAGAAGCGGAGAAGCAAATAAAAATGGCACCGAAATGCTAATAAATACAATGTTCTCTCTATTCCTTGAACTGCTTGCGCTGTGATTACGCTTACAAATAAAACTATATAATATTAAACTAATGTTATCGACGAAATACAACTCTGTCATCTAACACAATAAAAATTAAAATAACAAACATTAGAGCTTCGCGTGAAGATATGGCTGTTGCAGCTACATCGCCCACACAAATGGCTGGCGGTCAGGCGGGTGGCCAAATGCAAATGGGCGGCGATCAACATATTACGCTAATGGAAGATCCCGATGTTTGGCGTCCAACATAAATGCGTTAACCAGAAGCATAAACTGCCAAAAACTAAAAAAAAATAAATAAACACAAACTGCATAAAAACACAATACCAAAAATAATACTTCACACACACTCCCAGTTACACATAAACAATTAGACAAGAACAAATATCATGAATAAGAATAATTGAGTATCAAATATTTACGAAGCATAGTTTTTAGTGTTCGTTCCAATTGAAATTAATATATTATAATTAAATGAATAATAATAATAATTGTAATAATAATATAAAACACATTGTAGGGCCGCGCAGAGAACACAGAATAAAAGAATTACAAAAACACCCCACCAATTGATAAACAAAGAAACTTTCATAATTGTTACTAATCAAACAAAATATTGACAAACTGTTGCGCACATGCATTTTCTCTTCATAAATTATGGTCTTTAATGTCGTTCTTTGCATGTAGTTACATTTCACTATTATTAAATGTCCGTTGTAGAGCTAGGTGTTTTGAAAAATACAGTATAAAATATATGTATTATTTAAATATGTATACAATATATTTTTAGTGATATAAAACGCTAAGACATAAAAAACGCTAACAAGTGACAGCTTCCAGACGCAAAGTACACAAATTACCTGCAAGAACATAATAAATTCAAGAATACTTAAGCAATATGTACAACTCAGAAAGCATTAACTTGATATACTTTTGCTTGCACATATAGAACTAATTGCAATGTTAAATATTGATTTTTTGTCGCAAGATAGAAAACATAGATAACAACATATACCACAATTGTTCATAAATTATTTAAAAAAAAATGTTGAACGCGACCTTTTATGCAAAAGCAATTGTAATTTAATGTATAATACGACAGATTTATAAACAATGTGCTAAATTGTGATTTATTTAAAAATAATTATTCCAGAAATAAACTTGATATTATTTTCGGCTATGGCCTTTAGCATTACTAAAATAACATTCCTTTCATTAAATGCAGATTGGTCAAACATTTTTTTTTTATTAAATTGTCTTTAAAGAGTTAATTAAAACCAGACTATTTACTAATTTTTTTTTTTGGAAAATAAAACATTCCATATTTACTAATACTTTTACTTGTTTATAATTAATAATATTTTGCTTAGCATATCTAGAAACTTACACAAAATATAACTCGCAAAGATGAACATACTTACATTACAAACAAGAAAACATCCTACTGGAACCATATTGGCATCCAATGTGGGTCTCTATATAAATAAATACATATTGTTCGATTAATTGTTACAATAAAAAAAAAACTTTCTCGCAATCAGCCAGAGCAGAGTCCTAGCTTAATATACTATATTACATATAATTAATACTAGTTAATAAATAAATTATGTTTAACGAACGCAACACTAAAAATGCTTCAAGAAAAGTAAACTATTTTGTTTGTAAAAAACCTAAAACTCACTTTAACCATGCAAAGAATTGTACATGCCAAACTGCCCTAGAACAGTCCAGTAAATGCCAATTGCAGTCTACAGCAAATAAACAACAATAACTCATACAAGAACCACAACAACAACAGCGAGAAGTACGCATAATATCAAGGCAATTCAATATTAAATTACAATTCAATTAAGTACAAAATGTGAATGCTTGTCTTTTATATAGTGTAGTCAATCCCGTAGTCACTTTAGTTTTGAACATTTTTAGATAATTTCAATTGCACTAAAAATGTTTACATATATATTATATATATGTAATAATTATTCTTCGATCTGTTTTAATTTTTGAGTACTTTCTTGTTATAGATTTTAGTTTTTGGGTACAGTGCCTATAATTTTTGTTTATTTTAGTATTTCTTATTAAATCTTATTAGAAATTACAGTTTTCATGTGCTTGCTCTTTTATATACATATATATTTTTGATATATCACTAATATATTTATGTCTTAAAGTTGTAATGATTTTTTTTAAATTACAAAAACATTTGAATATATTTTGAAATAGTTGTTTTGAGTAGTAAACGTGTTTTGTTGGCAATGTTTATTGAAATTTTTTGTATTTATATTTTCTTTTTATGTTTTTTTTATACTCGTTTTTTTTTCAAAAGACACCAAGGAATTAGTAACTATATAACATTTTAACATTTGTTTGATCCCACGCAATGCACGAGTTCTCAGCTCAACACACAAACTTATTAGCATTACTATTTATATGGTCTGTTCTCTCTGTAGTATTATTTGTACATAAATTTGAATTGACGTATTTGACATATGTCCAATATACATTTTTGTTTTTCTCGTTCGTCACAGAGCCTCCAGTGCGGATATGCGCGCCGCAGCACAGCAAACGGGATACGGTGGAAATGCGGCGCCTTCAACCAACGATCGGGCAGGCATTGTAAACAATGCGCAGCCTTTCTCCTTTACCGGCGCCGTTGGCACGGACAGTAATGTGTGATGACAAGGATGGGGAAACGCTTGGATCGTGGCTGGGATGTGCGATGAGAAAACAAGACTCAAAACGCATTAAAAGGCAAACAACATATACAATAAAAATAGTTAAACAACAACAGGCAAATATATAATTACCGTGTGCAATTTACTGTTGACGATCAACTTCTAACCGGCACCGCCTAGTATAAAAAGGATCTCTCTTGGTGTAGAGCTAAATACAATGTTTATTAAAGTGAACAGCTGATGGAAACCTCAATGAACGTTTTTTCTTTTTCTAAGAAACTGTCTTGTAAATGAAGAAATTCAGTATTTGTTTTAAATGTCTTTGAGTTTTCTGTTAATTCATACTTCTGTTAATTGCCTGTGTATCATTCCAATTCCAATTTTGTTTAAAATCTAACACAATACATACATATTTAAAATTTAGTAAAATGAAAAAAGTTAAATATTATTGACCATGATTAAATTAAATTATTGAGCGATGGCATAATTGTGTGAAATTTATGTTTAGTCATAGTTTAAATATACATAAAATATATATTTATATGCATATTACAAGTGAATATCAATATATAAACAATTAACTGTATGTAAACCATATTAATATTGAATTATACATACTTTAAATTATGTTAAATAAAATTAATTATACATACAGTAAGATGTGTTTTTTATTTTGATTATCTACAAAGTTGTTTAACAATTTACAAATACCTTTAAAATAATTTGTTGCTACGTTTTTGATTTGTAGCTACAAGCTATTTGAATTTAATATAATATTATCAATTAGTATATAAAAATTTAATTTAAAACTTTGATTCAGGCTTCCTTCTGAGCACTCTCGTTCTCAGATTCTTCAGCAGTTTCATACTGTTGAACATCTCCGGCATCTTCTGCATCACCCTCTGCCGCATCTTCGCTCTCTTCCTCAGCATCAGGCTCACTGTTATTACCAGACTCATCCTCTTCCGGTTTTTCCTCCTCCTGCTCCATGGAGCCGGCCCACCGGAAGCGACGATCGCTGATTTTATCCTCACTGCTTTGGGCAGAGATGGCAACGATCACAGCAAAAAGTGCTGAAACGTAAGTGATAAAAAATTCAAATTATGTTTGACATCTTTAAATTTGTAAACTTACCAAAGCTCATAATCAGGAACTTGTTAGAAAGCATAGTGAATGATGTGGTTTGAACAATATTTTTCGATGCTAACTGAAGCCTATGCCGTCTCTTTTATAGCAAACTTTTGGTAAATACTTTGCGCGAGACTATTTGATTTGCAACAACTGTGCAAATACATGATTATATTCGGAATATATGTCATATTAAATTTAAATTTATGTCATTAAATTTGAGTTATATAAAAATGCGTGTCATAACTTTTGAAGACCACAAAATTTCGTATAAAAAGTTAAATAAAGAAAGATCTAAAAAAAACGTTTGAAAACAAAAAACACCAATGAATAGGTTTCTCATGGATAACATTCCCCAGAAAACCGTGTCAAACATTTTGATACCATGGCCAACCCTACCTCCTACCCGATAACTTATATTTAAAAACAAGACAGAACCTATAATAGGCATATTTTAAGTTAGAACAGCTTCGATATTAAAACTTTTTTGTACAACCCAAAAAGCAAACATCAAGTTTTGAAATTTGAAAACTGATGGTGTAAAATACAACAATTTCCAACTTACTTAGATAACTATTGATGAAGAACTACGAAAGTTGAACTTTTTAAATTATATTCTATTAGATATAAGCAACTATTTTTGATATTACACTATAGAAAGGAAATTTGGTTGCTTTTTGAAAAGAAACTAGCTAAAAATACATTATTGATTATTATTTTATATAATTTTTAACAAAAACCAAAACAATCGACGAAATCAACTGTGGGATTAAAACTATGTTTCTTGATGATTGTGTCCTTTTAATTCCACTATGTATTTTACAACCAATTAAAAATATCTTTTCCTATATACTCCCAAATGATAACTAAAAAAACTAGTAATTATTTGTTATACATAAAGGTAGATTGGGAATACATAACGATTTTTACAGAGACTGGATTAGTGGTACTATTATCACAAATCTATATGACAATAATATAATAACAATAAAAAAATGTTCTTAAATTCACCTAAGCCCATTTAGTTAGGGTATATTTGTTATAATAAATAATAGCAGTTATTAATCCATTTATCTGTCGTCGGTATGAGCACGTCCAACTCTGAGAGCTAGAGACTTGCGATTTCAGACTTAAGTTCGTGTATACCATACGCAGGTCAGTCTTGTTACCGATCCAAACAACAAACAATAAAACATATTATATAACTATTCATCACCCAATTTGAATGCGCAAAATAAGTATAAAACAAGTAAGGAGGCTCTAGTTCAGTAAGTTCGGTTAGAAGATACCCTTAACCCTTGACACGGACACACGGTCGGGCTGACAGACATAGACATACGTGTACTACTGTACTAATGCTTGATGGTTTCATAAATCCGGTGTTTCGCAACCAATTTTCTTAAAATTTCACAGATTTTCAATATTTTGTAAATGTTTTCGAACCCTATTTTTCTTGAGAGTGGACAGACAGACATGGCTATATCGATTCGGCTGTTCACGCTGATCAAGAATACATATATGTACTTTATGGGGTCGGAGAAGCTTTCTTCTGCCTGTTACATACCTTTGCACAAAACCATATTAACCTTTTTTTTTGGGTATACAAATATACAATTTCGATCAGTTATAACGTGACTTTCTTACTATCTTAGATATATTACATTTAATTCAATTGCAGTCCCTCTGAAAATGTTTAGAACACATTGATGTTGTACTTATCCGTGGGCGATATCTTTTCAGATTTACACTGAATTTCAAAGACAGGACTAAATAATAATGTATATAAAATTCGAAGCATGTCAAGGACAACTGTGTATTTGAAATCGCTGGTGGTAACGCAGTTCTCTCCTTCAATTGTTGCTTAAGCTTTGAGTTGCAGTAAATCAAAAGCTGCAAACATCTTTGCCTTAAGGCGATCAATTTCACAGCAAGTTGGTAAGAAAATAAAATTCTAAGATGACCCATGTGTGGACAAATTTAACATAGCCAACTCGACGTGTAGAATTGAAGCATTCTAGTTTAATTATGTATTTTAATTTTCAGTGCCTTCTGAATTTACATTAAAGCCAATAAAAAGGTTTTAGTGATAGCGGTGAATAGTCTTGGCTTAAGTTTTTTATACTCGAGTTTACTCGACTAGAGCCTTCTTACTTGTTTTACTTTCGCTTGTATGATTTGCTACAGATGTACATGCATTTGTTCCAATGCTTAATTTAAACTCTTTTAAAAAGCAATTTTTTGTATTTTGCTGTCATTAAAAATTGGGGAAATTCATTCGCGTAATCAAAAAGGCAAATATATTCGTATATACGTAATACAACTAGAGGTGGGCATGTGCCGTGTCGTAACGTGTTAAGCTTATACACCCGGGCTTCTACCGTGGCGAAGATCAACGCCCGGTTGGCACAGATAGAATAAGCTGAGTCGATTTAGCCATGACAGTCCGTCTGTTTCTATGCAAACTAATAATTCAAGGTAGTCCTTTTGTTGCATTCGTCATTATATCATATAGCTGTCCACAAATGCAAGTTCTATTTCATATTCCTTCATACTTTCAGACTAGTGAGAGACTAAAATAAAAAAGTAGGCTTTTTATTGAATGCCGTTTGTTACTTGATATAATGATTCTTATGATCAACTGTTTACCCTTACTTTCTTTCTAAGGATTTATACTTTATATTATTATTGTTTTTCATTTAAATTTATTTTACTAAATTACTAAATGATTGCTGAGAAAAGAAGATGCATAAGGCGCTAGTTCCAGATATTAAAGCATATTTTTAGGCTAATATAAAAAGAATTTCAAAGGTAAACTTCAGCTTTTGCATACTTTTAGGAATATGACCTAAATTACTGAAAGAATTTAATTTATATTTTTCATAGTTCCATAGCTGTCGACACAACTTTACAGTTAGGTTCTGCGTGTATATACAGCAACTCACAGCTTATTGTTCCAATATTGCGATGATTTATTAATTAGGTTTAAAACGATAGCATATCTAAGATATATATTATTTCATATAAGATATTAAAAAAGGGTGTTATATGATTTCATGTGGTTATGTTCACAAGCGTGCCATAAAGTCATGATTTTTAAAGTAAATTTGAATATTTTTGGTATAAATGGATTAATCCCATAGGTAAGTTATTTTCTGCATCTCTGATGAAAGAAGCCATTAACAAATATTGCCAACCGGACTACCTTTTAACAACGAAAACTCGTCCTGAAACACATCGATAACGGATATTCAGTGTACCAGTGCCAAATAGCTCAATTGGTAAGTATCAAGTATTAATAATATCGGCGCCTCGTCCTCGAAAATCGAAAAGAGGAGGAAGATCATCAAGAAAATAATAGAAAATCCTAAGCAATCGGCCCCCATAATGGACGCAACAGACGATAAATGAGGAAAGACCTCAATGCTCGAGTACCTCGTGAGAAGACCTTAGTATGCGCAAAAAATAAAGGGTATTTACAATTGTGGTAGCCAAGTAGAAAAAAATATTAATGCTTTTTTTTCTACTTGTATTTAAGAACTATTTACACCCAAGTGCCGAGAGGTAGACGTAACTTTCGGCTCCGCCTGGACAAGCATGTGCTCGGAATTGTACAGTCCTGGCTTATCTGGAACTACCTCCATATGCTAATGCCACATGTCCAATCTTTAGATTAAAATGGTATAAAATATTTTTGGACGCTGCTGAAATAAAATATCCGCAAGCACATCATATCCAGCAAACAGGATCTCAAAAAGCTCTGTGGCTTGAGTGGAGCAAAATAAGCACAGAAACTACCAATTAGCTGGTATCTTCCATGAGTAATAGGTTGTGGGAAGTTGTTAAGGCTAATGAATATCATGAATATTATTATTTTAGCTTTTATTCGCCAAATACTTAACTTTTTTAAGACTGCGTAAAATAAGGTGTGACCTATATTTAAAAAATATTTGAAGTTTTTAGCTCATCATTAAATCAACTCAATGTCTTAACAAAAAATTAAGTTTCTTCTTATTTTGATATAAAACAAGATAAATGCCGTTTAAGTATTGTTCGTATTTTTCCTCGTAAAATCTTTTCTTTCTCTGGCCTAACATAAATTAATGTCGTTAGTTCCAGAATGCAATACCAAGAACTACATTCTTTTATATAAACTACTGGATATGTTATCAAACAGCCCAACTGAGAATTTTTAATAAAAGCTATAAATTTATAAGGTAAAATATTTAAATTATATGAAATTGCAGTGTTTGAGTTTTAATAATTTTTTTTTAATAGATTTAGGTTCTTGAACTTATACATCAGCATTTATTTCTATATAAGCAAATGCCAGCAAGGATCCTTTGTCCGAATAGTCTTGATATCATGACCCCAAGTAAACTCAATTGATTGAGCCCCCATTTGTTGAGGGTCTCGGCAGATCTTTATTTATTTGAGTTTCTTAGAATTGTGTTTGATGCCGCCATATACCAAAATGTTCGTCGCTGAAACGCCGCAGGACTGAGAAAACACTCTCAGCACTCTGACGACAGCTCAATAAGGCAGAAGCGTAAGTTTTGCGGCAACCTGCTGCTTAACATATTAGCACCAGGATCTCGAGGGGCAGCGGGTGGTTTTTCGCAGGACAGCTGAAAGTGTCAACAGTCGGCGTGAAGCAAAGCAAAACCTGGAGCTGTAAACACTTTTTGTGCCTAACATGAAATGGCTGTTCCATACTCTCAAATTGTTAACACTGGCAGCAGGCGGCAAATTGAAAGGACTTCACAACAGGATATATATGTTGGAGTGCAGCTGTGCTGCACGTTTATTACATTCGTAACGCTTTTAGGGAGAAAGAAATCGCACCGATTTGAAATTATTCGCCAAATGGGTTTAAAATTGTATCAGGCTAGTTTATCGAGCTGCTTCCCGGATAGCTAAAGATGCCGTTTCCGTCTTCGGTTTTTCTTCCGCCCTTCATTAATCGCAGCCAGTTTTGTTGTTCATTTGAGCTCATCATTTTTAATATTAATCTCTTGCCCAGCATCTCTTTTTTCTCTCGCCAGCTGCCGTTTGCCTTTTGTGGTTCCTGTTTTGGCCAGTTGACCATTTGCCGTTGACCAAGTGCTCGCTTGGCTTTTGTTTGGCCTACTTCAATGCGCTACCGATGCCTTTTGAATATATTTGCTGCGTATTTTTACATTAGTTTGATACTTTTGTGTTTCTTTGTGTGTTCATTTGCTTAAATGCATCTTATCCCGTTAAAGTGTGCTATGAGCACCTTCGCAGAAAATTGATCCTTCTTTTGTTTTGAGCAAATTTTTTGCATTGACCGGCTTCTGGAGTTTTTTTGTTCGCTAGTTTGCTCTGCTTTAAGTGTTTCATGTCAGCAGATGAAAAAATCGTAGTGTAAGTTAAGTTTTCTTTATTTTTTTTTTTTTTTGAGTTTTTAGAGAAAGAGGTAAGAAATTATATTACACCTGTCAGGTGTATTAAAATAATTATGTTGGATATGTAAGGATACTATTTCAAAATTGGAACTTAAGCTTTTATATAATATATAAAGAGTAAAAGTTTTTGGTTAATTGATATAGGCTAGAGTTATAACTAAAATAAACAAAAGTTTAAACGAACTTCTTAAACAGTTATTTGACAAATATAGGCTTTACAAAACCCTCATCATCAAACACGCTATTAACAATAGATAGTCTAATAATAAGTAGGTTACACCAGAGGTGGGTACCTCTTTCCCTTCTCTCAAAGAGCAAGCATTGGAAAAAGCTTTTCAAACATACAAAATTGTGGTTGTTTCTGCCCAATTAGTTATTTTAAGTGCCATAAAATTATTATGTGGAATATTTCATTATGGGCTGAATTGGATTTTATATTCAATAGCCACATTGTGCTGCACCGTTGCACTATCGCACCGCTGCCCCTGCTGGTCCGCTGCCTCTGAATCCAACTCCAGCTCCAGTTCCATCTACATCTGCACTTAAAACCAAATTTCATCAAGAATGCAACGCGACGAGGCGCCCAAAACATGATTATTAATTAAAATTCCCAAATCAAAATCAAATTACCGCTAAAAAAGAATGCATATAATGACATCCAAGCAACACACACACAGCACACAGATGCAGTCTGCAAAGTATTTGGGGGATTGGGATTGTCTGTCGCCAGCGGCTTCCGCTTGGTCGTGCGGAGAACCTTCCAAGAATTTTGAGACTAAAGAATTCTATTTGAAAATGCATAATATATGTAAATTAAATTATGCATAATTATAATTTTATGTTGCTGGCATCTAAACGAAGGGGAGTGTGAGATGGCCATAAAACAGTCATAACGCGGTGAAAATGTGAGGAGCTAAAATAGTAGACATGGGGAAAATATCTTAAAAGTTTTATTTTTTAAATTGCCACGTGTGACAAAGAACAATGTATATGGCGTGCACCGGAGGAAAGCACTGTCTTACAACAGTTTTGGAAATGCGAAATAAAGATATTAAAAATTGTTTTACTTAAATATGGATTAAAACAGCTTATTTGTTATTTTCGCAATTATTTCAATACTAATTTATTTGACAAAATCATTTTTTTTACATTAGCCCATTTAAAATCCAGCAATTGTTATACAAATAATTACAATAAATCAAAACACCAATATTTAAATTTTATAATTTACAAACGTAAAAGATAGTTCCCAAAAATTAAGTGTACAAAATAACTTTAATTTTTTGTTTTTTAGATCGAGGAAGGCTTGTAGGCAAAGGAATTGTTGATCCTTCTATTAAATTGCGAAACAGCTTAATTTTCATTAATTACTTTTGTCACATTAGAATATCATATTTGCTCTTCATTTGTAGCGATTTATATTTTCGCAAAATCAAACTTCGTTGTTCAGTGTAGTAACGTTTCCATAAAACTGATAAACTTGCTGAGGGCAAAAATGTTTTTGTGCTCAATTAGCGTATAACAGTGTCACAATCTTCCGGTAGCCCGAGTTCCCCCCTTGCTCCATTCTAACATCAACAGGTAAAAAGACTGATTTTGTATGCGAAGGCGGGAACAGAGGTAGACGAGGAGAGCAGAGAGGAGCTGGCACGTTGCATAATCGTTAAAATGGATGAAACCCTATTCAGTCAAATGCTTATTTTCCCCGGAAAATTATGGTTGGCATGCAGACCGCGCTACAAAGTACCCGGGCATAGTTTTCCATATTTTTCCCTTGGCTTACGCGTGGCCGCGATTTAAATTATGACAACTAGGAGCTCGACTCGAATCAACTCGAATTGGTGCCTGGCTTCCTGGCGCCAGACCTGTTGGTGGTATTGGGTTTAGAATTGGGATTTTGTTTGTCTGACGGTTACAGATTTAAATAATGTCTGGGCCACAGGAAGGATAACAAGCGCTCTGGCGCTTCCATGGAACTATAATTTTAAAGTTCGTAGCAGCCGAGCAAATTGATACTGTTGGGGTAAAGGGCCACTTACTAAGTAGATGCACGTTGAGTAGAGGCTGTCGGTAGCAGAGGTAGGCAGGCAGCTGCAAATTGGGACAAACTAATCTTATCAAATATTGACAATAACCCAATTAGTAACCACCTACAGCAAAGAAACGTAGTAGCCTAAGACAAACAAACATTGCGCAAAAAAGGTTTTCATCCTCATCTTTTATTTCAACTGAAATGCTTCCAGGGAAGCCTGTCACTCCGATTCAGAATGAGACATCAGGCAACAAGACAAAGGCGCAGGACAAATATCAAACGCAGCTGCCGTCAAGGACAATCTCGGGTAAGTCAAAGTAAGGTAAGTTGCTCGCTTCAACCATAAAACTAGCCAGCAAGATAAAATGCAAGCCGTACCCAAGAAATGAAGACCGCCCTTGGCGAACGCTACGAGTCTTGGTTCATGCCAGGCAGCCTCTAATTTGCTAAAACTTGCCCACAGTTTAGAAAACGGCGGGCAGTCAAAAATCTTCCCAAGTACCTAACATCCAGGACAATCATAAAAGAGCATCCACCTACTCGCCATGAAATTTGAGATTTTGCAGTCGATGATTTCCAATGTCATTGTCTCTTAATTCCAAAGGGACATGTTTATTGTTTGCTGTTGTTGCTGTTTAGGTCGTGAAAAGCGCAGTCCTAACTACCCACAAAAGGATCCGAAAATTTGCCATAATCATGACGTTTTTGTAGGCTCTCCATTATAAGGCTCTTTCAACAATTGTCTCGCTGTTTTCTGCTGAATAGTTAAGACATCTTCTTTATAACATAATCGTTGTAATGTTGCGTTCTTATGAGAGTTAACTGAACAAAAGTGAAAATTTGATTGGGGGAATATGAACTAAAATGGATAAATGTAGTTGTTGATCGTAATCTTCAGAAAATAATTTTTGTTCTTCTTTTTGCCAGCGATTACCATCGATCTTAAAAGAAATAAATATCATGTTGGTAATTTATTTTTAACGAAAAATCTTTTGACCTAAAGAATCAAATATTGTTAAGCTGATTTTTACAGTTGTTACAATCGTAATTTGAGCTAAAAAAAATGTGCACATTTGATTTATTTGTATTAACAACTTTTTCCAAAATATTAAAGTTAATATAATACATTTAATTACAAATATATTTCATCAAATGTAAAAAGCAGATAGTTAAATGGGTAGGAATCCATTTATTTATCGTTAAACGTTGCCAGATACAAATATACATGTGTAGGTACAATCTATGTAGATATGCCGGAAAAGCCAAAACTATAAATTATCGGCTATTCAGGGGGTCCGGTGAGAATACAGAGTACAATAAATACCCAATAAATGTTTTTCATTTCATGAATATTTCAGCAAATACAAAAAAAACCAACCAAAAGCCATAAAAATAAAAATGCAAAATATGCGACAAACGTCGACATTGACAAAAAAAACCAAAATCGAGAAAAACAACAAACAAACAACGAATAAACAAAAAATAATGCACAGTTTTATTTAGGAGCAGATTTTTTTATGTTGTTGGTCACTTTTATTTTTGGGGTTTGCTAGATGAGAGCTGGAAGCTGGCCAAAAGCAACAATCACAAAAGTAACCTCAAAAATTTCAATAAAGACCACAACAAAGCAATTTATATAAAAATGCCATAGAGAACGGGGCGAAAGTCGATGGCTCTCGGTAGAGTATGAGAGAGAAAACAATGACAACAGACGGCAAATAGTAAAACAAAATATTGGATGGTGGCGTGGCGGAGGGGTGGGGGGGTCTATAATGGTTGGGGACCCGGCACGACATTTTAACAAAACAATAGAAATCAATTGATTGCGTTGTGGGAAGCTTAGCACTTGATTTCCGTTGTGTTGTTGTTCTGTTTGGGATACCGCCGAAGGGCCAAGGCGGTTAGTGTGTAGAAGGTGGAGTTGGGCGCTTGGAGGATTGCGTGAGCCATCAAAAAAAAAAAAAAGAAAGGCAAAAGGACTCGTTGATGTTGTTATTGTTGATATGGCTGTTGTTGGTTTTGTTGTCGTTACTAGCGCTGCGTTGGTGCGACTAAAATTCTATTTTTCCAATTTTTGCGCAATTTATTGCATTGTCAAGGGATTCGCAGCAGAGCTGAAAGAAAATCGAAAAAGGCATAAGAAAAACACCAAATACAAATACCAAACAAGTTAGGAATACACCATAAGCGGGGTGGCTATTAAAATACCCAGTTCATATTATTTTTATATCTAATAGTAGTATAGTATATTTATATCTATTCTAATCAAGATCTGGTCTTTAATTTCTTAGTATTCTGAAAACTGGATATTTTATTGACAAAGTTTGTATTTCTGTAAATATTTGTGTATATTTCGTGTTATATATATCAGTATTTTCCACAATCTGATAAATTCGAAGAATATTAAATTATTTAAATAATTAATATATCTCTAAAACTTTTCATGCTAAAACATTGAGTAGAATTTATATAAATGAACCGCTATAATATATGTATATATTAAAAGGTTACATATTCGATTTACTTTTAGTTATCCTTAAAATTTCTGTTTATATGTTTAAAGAACCTGTATGAATGGCCTCTATCATCAGATATTTTATATCCAAATTTTTTGCTTAAAAACTTTCATGTGCATATCGAGGTTAACGGAAAGTATGTTTGTACTTTTCTACCGATTTACTCGATACAATATTTCAGTACGGGGTATAAGCACTCAATACAAATACCGAAACATAGTGCGGCTTGTTCGATGGTATGTGGGTTGTGTGGTGGCTGGGGCTTGTGGGGCTTGTGGGGCTTTTGTGTGGCAAGCGTAAAAGTAAACAATGCTAAAAGCGGAAACGCAAGTGAAATAATGCCACAGAGCTGCACGGAACATCAATAAGCATTGACTAACTGGGATGCTGCTGGCTGCTAGCAAAGGAACCTGGAAACTGCTCCACTGACAACTGGCAACTGGGGAGTCACACAACAGCATTAATAGCTGAAATTAAATAATCGCTGCTTAAGCTAGACGAGGCGAGACGAGAAGGCAAGAAGCACAAAAGAATAAGTGAAGACCCAACTGGGATTTCGTTTCAATTGAATAAAATTAATTTTAATTGCTTTAAGGTTCGATCAGACGAGAGTGAGACAGAATAGTGTACGAATGATTTGTGTGGCTGTATTTTAATTTGGGGTGCAATTGCAATTAAATAAAACATATTTTTTCCTTTAATCAAGCTCGATGAAGTCTTGAATTAATGCCCAACGCCTGTACATCTTATAGCTGCTATGCAATGTGACTTATTCAAGTTGTGTTCTGAGCCATTGGAACATAATAAGATAGAGAACCATCCTCCATAAACTATTGTCAGACTACAGATTTTTATCGCAGCATACCAAAAAAATACATTATATTTTGAAAGGCGCGCGTTTATTAATAAAATTTTATTGTATTCCTTTAAAGGGTCTTAAAAATGAATAGCTTGAAGAAGAACTCAGTTCGATTAGCATCAGCTCCATAAAGGGTATAGTAATATCAAAAATACATGGAATTGAAATTTTTATGTATGTACCTGCAAGAATAAAACATGTGACAAAGAAAGAAATTCAGTTGTTGGTTCTGGGTTTGGTTTACAGCTGTTGAGGTCTGGTCCACACCTGTTGATAAGGCGGCTAATTTTGTGTATGCCCATAAAAAAAGAAGATATTTTTGGTCGTTTAGTGTGTTTGTTTCTATCAAATTAGTCGTTGATTTAGTTAGCCAAAAAGGGTTCAAAGATCGAAGAATACACACACACACACACATATTCAATATGTTATAAGGAGGAAAGTTGGATGCCATATTGTTCAAGGGCACCTTATCCCCTGGGGCCGATTTTTATGCCGACGAAGTGTGAATTTCTGGGCTGTGTGGCAAAGAACTTTGCTGAAAGCCAAAATGTAATCAAAATAAAAGTAAATAATAAAAGGTCCTGAAATCCTGTGTGCCTGATTGTGTTAAACGATTCGAGCGATGGTGATAGACAGTTGGGGAGCTCGGAAAAGCAAAGCACTGAAATCAATGCCACAATCAAAATCATTGCAACACAAAACTTGTCTAAGCCTTTTCTCGTTTCGTCCTCAACTATCTGTCTATCTATCTATCTATCTATATCTATTTTTCCTTCAAGGCTGCAGCCTAGTTGGGCATGTTGATGTTTACTTTGTTGCCATTTGGGGATGCCTGGCATCAACAACAATTTTATTATCCTTTTGCCGAATGTGTGGGAAAAAAATTCGACATTAAGATAAACATGAGCCTTTTGATTTGTTATTGCTTGTACTGCTCCTGCTGCTACTGCTGTTGTTGTTGTTGTTTTGGCCTCAAGTATCCTGAACGTTGATTGAATCTTAAGAACGGCATCCTTTTTCGGCAAACTGTTGAAAATTTGATTTTAGGTTAAACGCAATTAAATTTCGCCTAAGGCTTTGATTTGATTTCCCAGCTTCCCTTTTTCTTGTTTACGCTACCGAAAATTGAAATTTTATGCATTTTCCCTTAGTTTGCTGTTGTTGTTATTATTATTATTATTATTATTATTGTTGTTTGTTGTTGCTGTTGGTTTAGGCTCTGTGGTATTTACTCAGGATGGTCAGCTGTCGAAAGGATTTGAAATTATTTTGCTCCTTTTCTGGTTGCTGTGGCTGCTTACAGGCGTTGATTAATTGATTTCACATATATTTAAATGTGTACTGGTATTTTACATATACATACATATATAACCAAATCGAATCCTAATATTGCCAAACACATACGCATGAGTGAATTCTGTGTGGATTAGAGTTTCGTTGGATTCTCATCGTCTGCTAATTAGTTTTTGAGGTTTCATTTCATTTCATTTGACTTGAGTTGAGTAGAGTTATTCACTTTCCTGCATTATTTAAGCTTTAAGGCAATTAATGACTTTATAATATTGCTCGAATCATTAACTTTAACTTGTTTGCAATATGATAAGCGAGTATTTGGATTGCATTCTAATTAAATAATAATTATTTTATTAATGATGTGATGTGAAACTGTTGTAAAATAAGCCTTGAACACAGAACCTGTCATTCAATCAGATAACATTCTGTTAGGTATAATACGCTATAAACCGTTTAAACTACATAATGTACTACTCCACTCGTTCTTACGTATGCTAAACAAATTTTGTTACAGATGAGGTTCAAGGTTCTGTTTAAGCCGAGATTTAATCGTTGACAAATTTTACGCTCACTTTGCCACCAGGTTAAAAATTGTTATGGCCATTGCCAAGATGTTGGATAAGTCTTGGCCGGGATAAAAGTACGAGCTTGCCAAGGCAAGTAGCGCGTCGTGCACATAAAATTCAAAAAAACGCATATTTACTGTCATTTGTTCCGAGTTTTGGGCGCCAAAGTACCACAAAATTTGCTGGAGTTTTGCAGGGAATGTAAAGACGAAAATGGCGCAAAAGTTGCAAGGAAAACATTCAAAAGAAAAAAAAAACAAACGAACAAAAACAGACCAGTTGAAATGTTTTTATTTCTCAACTCGCATCATCATTATCATCATTAGCATCAACATTATCGTCTTTATTCTCTCCAGATGATTATAAGCATTTTTTGCTGACTTAGCATATTATTAGCTCTCACAGCTCTCGTTCGGCATATCTTTTTCCGTATCTCTCTCCCTCCCTTCTGCTTTCTCTGATTGGCACGCACTTCCGCTTCCGCCATTTTGGTTTAAAGTTGGCCGTAAGACATCCACTTTTGGCGGTGCTCTAACTTCATTTTCATATATTTTGTCTTGTACGCCGTGAACTTGACAGTTGCGATATACTTTTCTATTGAGAGTATATCCAAAAAAGAGTTTATAAAAAGTCAAATAAAGAAATATATCCAAGAAAATGATTTAATTCATAGCTATAACTTACTCAATGCACAACTTTAAATACTTCAGTCTATTTAAACAAAAAAGGATTTGGTTTTTTTTTCAAATACTCAACTAACTTGCGAATATTTTGTAGTACAGGGTATATTTTAGTTTCTCCTATTATTACTTTTCGTTTTATTGTAGCGGTTTTGTTTGCATATGTCGGGTCTTGTGAAATGGAGGCTGACTTCGTCGATGGGTGTGAGTAAATGTGTAAATTTGTTTTGATAATGTTTATGCAAATACGCGGGAGCACATCAAGAGACACAGTTAGAAGTTGGAGTTGAGGCAGGAGATGGTTTACAACTCATATTTATATATGAAGTAGACTGTTGCTGTTTATAAAAATGCCTCGTAAGTAGATGGTTTTGCTCTCTGCTTGCTTACCTCCGGCGTGGCCCCCATGTGCCCGCTCATTGTCGCGTCTTATGTAAATTTAATGCTAAAATGTTTATTTTAGTAAGATTTGCTTAGCTCTCCAAATGTTGCGTCTCTTACGCTCCTAATGTTTTGTGGGTGGTGGGCGATGGACTGTGGAAGCTGTGGATGTGGGGTGTTGGGTATTCGCCTCCCCTGAAATTGACTGCTGTCCTTGCTCGTTTTGTGGTTTTGTTATGGGTGTGAGGCTTGTGGGTTTGGTTGACTATTGGGCCATTCATATAGCGTTCATAAAGCTAAACGACGCATAATTGAAACATTATGTCAGATTATTGTTAGCAAGCGCTGGGATTTACTTAGTTGGCGTTTTTTCTTTTGGTTCCTTCGGTTTTATTTTTTTTTGTCCATTTGGTATTTGACTAGATAAGTTTGTTGGGCAAACATACGAGTAATGTCAAAGAGATTTGCTGATTTAATGCTTATAACAGATATGACAAAAATTATGACGGCAATAGTAAAATTATATGCGGTTGGTTGAGGATAGTGGTTTGAGTAATGGCAACGATAAGAAAACTGAAACTAAAACTTGAGGCATGAAAGTTATTTACTTTCTGTTGCCATCTTTTTGGGCATAATCCTAAAAGCAAATGTCATAGTTGGCCTTGGAAAAGTTCACTTATGTCGTTTAACTGTTGAATTACAGCTGTTGGAGGGGACGTAAAAATTATTTGGACTATAAAACTAGGCAAGCTTGGAAATATTAAAGAGGGTTTTTCACAGGTATAAGAAATATATAATAATTTCTAAGCATTTTTCTATGCTTAATTTTATTTGTTTTTAATATAAAGCTTATTAATTTTAAGTACCAATCTTCAAATATATTTATTGAATATTACTTCACTGCTTATGTATGTTTTAGTTTAAAACTAATAAATCCAAATTCCCAATATAACAATATGAATATAATAAAAAAGAGCTTTTGGAATAAAGAAAATCTTTGCAGTCATATTTTTTTATTGAAAGGGTTATTCCTAAAAACTTAAAGATATTGGTTTTTTCAAGAAGTATGAGTATAGACCAAATTACTAGACTTCTTCTACTTAGATATAACTTTGAGTGTAGAAAAAATACTATGTTAACACCTTCAAAATGATATTATGTGTATGTGTATAAGGTATTCTTGGATATTGTATAACGTTGTGTGGCACTCTCGACTTGAATTACTCAACATAAAAAGCGTTCTAGAAATAAGTAAAATATATAATTCCTAAGAGAGCCACGAAATTAACTGAAAAAAAATCATTTTATATGTGAACCACGATTTTCAATATGTTTTTTCTTTCACAAAAACCCAATTCAGTCTTAAGTCATATGATTAATGATCGCTTAAATCGCGCGTAAACCGAGTTCATTTTTTTGCGATAAACCAACGAAGCAAAGCCAAAACTTTTAAGTCCCTCAACGTTTTGCCATTAATATCGCATTTATCAATATCACAGTTTCATTTTATTTCTTTGTCGTCTTTCAAACGTATTATTTTCTTTTATTTCCTGCACTGATTTTTCTTTCTTTTTGTAATGTGCAATTTTCATTCGCAAGATGAAGTGAGCAGACAAAAAAATAAAAAAACAACATAAAGGAAAATAAAAATAAATAGGAAAAAATCCATTTCCATTACAGTACAATGCCACATTTATCTTTTCCGGCTTATACCGCTTAGATCGATTGCATTTTATAGTTTGTTTTAATGTGACCTGTTATTATTGTTGTTGGCCTCGCCGTACGTAATAGTAGTGGGTGGAGTTTGTTGGTGTTTGTTGTAGAAACTGAAGATGGGAAACTGTGTCCGGCTATTTTAGCTGGTTGCAGCAACATCCTTTTGGCCCCGGAAGCGCTACAAATTGTCTGCATGCAGTTGTAAAAAATTATTTTATTACTTCCCTTTTATTTAAACAGAATATAACATCCGTTTGTGGCACATTGTACAATGCCACCATTGTCCTCTGTCCAGCAAGTTCCACTGTTCCACTGCTTCGAATAGGTTTTAGGTTTCTTTGCTGCCAAATTTTTCGTCTATTTTCATTCTTGCTACAATTCAATTAGGCATTCGCTTTTGTACGCTAACCAGAACCTAGAAAGTCAAAAGTGAACACATTTTCCCTTATTCGAACTCTGTCTCTGATGTCCCTTTCATGGGGACAGTTTTAAATGGACTCTGCTTAAGGTTAGGAGGAACATGATGGCATATGACTTCGTTTGTGATAAAATTAGCTGATGATACGAGTGTAAGTATCAGGACTTAAAGCACTTAAGAGTTGTGAAGATTATTATGGTGTACATTTGAAACATCTTTAAAGATAGCTCCAGAAATTTAAGTACATCAATGTATAGGTATGTTTCCTATCTACTAAGTATATTTAAGTGAAAAGCTTGCTTCGACATGACACACTTAGGTCGATAGACTTCTAAATATAAACTAGGTAAAACTTATATATTAAAAATATAATTTTAAATAATATACTTTCTAGTAAACCAATATTTATTTAAATATAGGTTAGATCCTCTAATATCCTTTGATTGGGAATAAGAACTGTAAAAAGTCTTTCTTTAATCCATTAAATTTCGATTCTCTTGTTTAATTTATTCTAATTACAATATCCGCACGTCAATCATAAACAAATTGAAAGCCTTCATTCTCACCTCCAAGCAATAATCAGTCAAGCCAAGATAAACATTGTCAAATGTCACCTAGAAATACCACATTCTCAGATTTTTGGTTTCTCACCCACGTACAATCATGTAGCGAACAATTTTCACAGCAATTAATCAAATTAAACAAGGACAACCGAGAGTTTAACATTCAACAGAGTTAATTGAAAATTTTGCGGTTATACTTTCGGTTATTGTGTCGAAAAGGGGCGAACCTGTGCAGCTTTGCAGCTGCGCAAAAGTACATTAAATACGTATATTTTTGGCGTGCTCTGTAAAACGCACTGAGTGCATTGAATGCATTCATGCATTGGGATCAGAAATAGGATCAAGACTCACGCACAGCACGCAGAACAATTACGCAGACGATTAGGCAAATCGCTAAAATCCACTAACAACAATCACCCCCGCTCTCCTATTTGTTCGTGTGTGCTCCTTTTGCCTTTTTCAGTTGCTTCGTTTTGGTTTTGCTAGGATCTGGCAATTTTTATCAGCTGTGAAACAGTTGCCATTGAAATGGTGCAGAAGTCGTTAGATAGATGGGCAAGCAAGAAAGCAAGCAAGAGAACAACAAGAACAAAAAGCCAAGGATATTCGACTAAACGAAACGTAGAAGTGGTAGCAGAATAAGGCAAGGCCAACCCTACCCCAAACTCTAAATCCATATCCAATACCAGTCCATGTGCGAACTGTTGCTCGTTTAAAGAAAAAACATTGCGAAAATTGCTTTACGAGTGATTAAACATTGAACAAACGCACGGCACGTTTAAATTTGGGTTAAATAGATTATATGAACTGGAAGTGTTATGAAATGATGTGGTCTGCTAGCTCCACTCTCAGGCTTTAGATCCGCTTACTTTGTTTTTCTTATATTTAAATTCGCTTTTGGCTTAGCTTGTTCACAAACGATGGATCCATACGGGTGGGGGCGCCTTTTCACGTTTAAACTGTTCCAGTTAATGGATTTCGTACATGTTAACCACAGTTAAAGATTATTGGGGTCTTTTTTTTTATATTGTTGCGTTCATTGGATTGCCGATAGTCGTTTGTTACAGGAACTTGAGGCGGGACACAATTTAGCCTTGTGAATAATCGCTTAATAAAATGCTTATGGAAGTTGTATTTATTAGTTTCATATTGAGTAAGGATCAAATGATTGATTTACTTAAGTTTAGTTTATGTATTTAGGTGAGCTAAAACTGAACTTAAAGTTGATTCAATAAAAATTCAAATAAAAATTGCAAATTTGTTTTTATTTATGTCTGACATACTTATAACAATAATTAAATTTAAAATATTAAATAAAGAAATATTTTGCTTTTCATTTTATTTTAAAAATCTACTTTAGTATTTTAGTTTTGGAACTTAATAGGCATTAAAAATAACACACATTCTTTAAAATCGTTTACTGAATACTTGAATGCTATTCAAATTCACTTGACCAAACCCTTATCAATCACAAACATTTTTAAAATCATGTAATCTTTTTCAAAGCACATGACGCGCTTATCGCTAACCCAAAAATGTCCAAAAAAGTCAAAATATGCTAAGAATAAAATATGCTTGAACAACACAGGATATTGTCAGGCATATCACAGCTCAGTGACGCCCACTGACAACAAAAACTAAGCACATTACTACCACTACTACTACTACATAAAAAGGATTGAATAACTTGCTTTTGAATTTGACACGCTCTTTGTAAGCAGATACCTCACAACAGATACCGAACTGGGACTGGACAGCTCGAGCTTTAACTAACAGCAAGGGCAGCAGAATTGTGGATTTTGTTTTTTTAATATGGTAGGAACGTAAAGGGAAGGGTGCGTCCAGACGTTGTAATGAATCATAATGGTATCGTCCTTTTTTCACTTTCCTTCTTCTTCGCTGGCCCGTCCGGTTTCTGACTGCCTTTGGCCACTTTATTTGTGTTGCGCTGTTCCCAGCGCCTTTTTGCCGTATTTATAATTTAATTTAGCAGAAATTTTGTGGGCGTTAAGCAAAAGAAACCAAAAAAAAAAATGAATGTCCGTATATCTTCGTTTTTGGCTTGTAAGGATTCGCTTGCTTTGCCGGAAATTTGAGCACTGCCTCCTCTTCGCGTGCCTCCCGTGCCTCCCCTGCTCTCCACTGTTCATTTAACCATTTACAGGCAGTAAGAGCCCTTTGCATGTTAAATGCACATATAAAAATATATGTATGTATGAACAATTCGAGGACACTACTTGGGCTTGTGATGTTAAAGTTATGTACTGCCCATATAAACCATGTCCGCTATTCATATAGACAGACTGAAAAGTGTAGTATTAAGAGGGGGTGGAGGCAAGACAGGAGGAGCATTGACTTTTGCGGTGGCGTGTTTGGGTTTTCTGTCGTCGACTCTTCGGCAAACTCGATTCACATGTGTTTATGAATACATAGAAATTTTTTGACATTTTTATGGTTGCTTTGGGACACTGTTTTGTGTTTGTGCGCTACGCACGCTAACGGGAGCAGTTAAGATAGTGATGAATACCACAGATTGTAAAAGGATTCAAAAAGGCAAACAGAACTGAACATATTTAAAGTATTGATAACAGTGATCGTATTACAGACAAACAGACTTAAAAACATGTTTATAAAGTTAACTATTTTTGTATGTAAAAAACGTTTTGAAAGGTACATTCCATTAATAACTAGATCGGACCAAGACTCGACGAAAATTTGTATTTATATAAATGTGTTATTCCCAAAAAAAGGCAAACGAATTTTTAATTTTTATCAAAATATCAAATTATATCTAAAGTTTTATATACATATATCACATTTATATAAACAATACAATCAACCTGAAACAATCAATCCCTTTGAAGCGTATTCAAAAATTCTATTAGTCCATATATTGCATTATGATTTTTCCCCCAATTCGGATGTCTATCATTTGTTGGACCCTGCTTCAGACTGTCCCTTTGACTTGTTTATTAATATGTGTGTATATGTATATAAGCATACGGTCAAGTTTTTGTTAGTTTAGACATGTGGGTGTTGACTATTTTAATGTTTCAATATGACTAAATGCTTCGGGGCAGAGCCAAGTTGGTCCTGGGACCTGCCCCGTTTGTGCCTATTATCCAAGAGTGTGTTTTGTTGTTTGAGGAACGCCCTTTATATATATGTTTATATGTATATTGTACATATATATGTATATATATTTTTTGTTGTTTGCCATGTGTATATTTATAGGAGTTTGAATGTGGGACAGCATGTGGACATGTGCGGGAGGCCCCTTTGACGTTGTGTTGGTTGTTCGAAACAAGTGTCAAATTCTCATGCGTTACGGTCGATATCCTTTTGGTTTTCACTTACGCAAGCTGTCTGCCCAAGGTACCCCAAAGAATCCAAGAAGGCAACCTCTTAAACACTTTGACAGCTACTCTTTTTGCTTATTCACCATTCTTTCGGTCGCTTCCTGCTGCTGCAGTGGCTCATCACTAATGAGGCTATCAAATGGCTGCTTACCAAGTGCCTCTCAGCTCTCGCCTGTCAAATGTGTCAAAATTCCATGGGTGCGGTTGATTTCAGTCTGTCGACTACATCTGAGATTTGAATGTCTGCGGCTTGTGCGGGTCGTTTTCCATATACGCATATGCATACAACAAATGGTTATCCCATTCCTAATACTTCCCGCCTTTGCCACCTTCCCCATTCACATATGTCTGCCACACTTGTCACTTGTGTTTTTATAATATTTTTGTTCTCTTGAGTGCCCGCTGTTTTTTTTTTTTTTGTCTTCTCTTGAACTAAAGTGCTAAAATCTGTGTCACTTATTAATTCTGGTTCGGGTTTTTGTTTTGTGCTTTACATTTGTCATTAGCACGAATATGACATTTTAATTATTTCAGTCATGTTTTGGCTTGTGGAGAACAACTGACATACATATGACGGTACCTAATGGATTCAACAAATCAGCATGGAAATCGTGACACAAATGTCTATTCCAGCTGAGAACACTTATTGTGTTTATTGAATCAATAAAAACTTCACTTAAAGTTTCGCTTAAATAGCTCATTCCTTTGGCACCTTTAACTGCAACCCTTTTGGTCCTACTCCCACATTAACGCTATTCTAATCCCACTTAGTCTCAAACCATCCATCAGGAGCAGACATATTTCTCTTCTGTCCTCGATGTTATGTCCTGTTACCCATATCTCCTTTATCAACTTGTTTGCACTTCGTGCTTTTGCATTCAAATTGCGTTTATTCAAATAGATCCGAGCGCACACATTTTCAATTATTTTATGCTGATTCGCTCGGCGCCTTTTGTATCTGTGCAGTCGTGTATCTGTTAGATACTTGTGCTAACAACAACTTCTACCAGTTTTTGCCAGTGGCACCAAATTTAATTATGCAAAATCTTTTCACAACGATTTTCTTTATTTTCTTCTTTAACTCCACTCTCTATCTCTTTAAGAAAAAAAACCGAAAAAAAATTCCTTAAGCCATTGCAGAGCTTTTCTCTGTCATTCATTGCATAAAAATGCAAACCAGCGCGTTCACTTTTTGATGACACTTGAATGTCACATAAGAGTCGGGAAATGTCAGGAGTTTCACATGAACATATATTTCTCTTCCATGCTGCTGCTGTTGTTGCTCTCTTTGCTTTATACATGTCAAAAAGTTTGACATTTAGTGGCTTGCAAAAACTGTCATCACGCGCTGGGAACTTGACGATGATTGCTCGGTTTGGAATTACGAAGTGTTTAACCCAAAGTCTGCATGTTTAAATTGTTTGTGTGGAGAAGATCTAAGCCTATTGCGTTCAAACTTGTTTGCACGTATACCATTTGTTTAAAAAAGAAGCTATTTCGAACAAATTGCAAATAGAACATAATGTTGACAATAACTCCGAATTCGAAGTTTGCGAACGTTTTGAGGATGAGAATAACTATCAATGATATGGGAAAAACTATAGTAACGACTTAAAACATTTTTTAGACAGAGTCCAATAACTTAAGTAAGAGTACAAGGCATTTAAATTTTTCAATCAAATTAAATGTTGTCAGAGTTTTCTAAAGTATTTAAAGCTAAAATCACAAACTTTAATTAACTGTATAAAAATGAATCCACTTTGAAGTGACATTTTTTTCTCCCTTCCATGATATAAATGAAGAGCTTTATCTGTTTGGGGGGTGGGAATCTCACTGCATATATTTGTATTTAATTTATTTTGTTTATTGTTTCTTAAAATTTAGTTTCTAAGTAGAATTTATTTTAAAAAATCATCAAATTGTTAAAATGTTAATGTAATTTTGTCAAATTACTATTTATAACTATTTTTTTAAAGACATATTTCAAACAATATTAATATGTTGTCTATTTACATAAGCACAGATAACAAATCCTTTCGCCTTACCATACAGTTAGCTGTAAAGCCAACTAAGTTCAAGCATAGAAGAGATATGTGTGTAGGACTTAGGGTACACGGATAAAATGCGCGGTACTTCAAACTACTAATTTAAAATTTTTCTTTAATCTCATTGACAGAATCAAAACAGCAAATGTCTAACCAGCTGCCCCTAAGCCTGTCTACTCTCTACCCTTCCGTCCTGCCTCTTTCCCCGCTTTCCCTTATCCCCGCTTGTATTGTGCACTTTCGTTTACAAATTTCCACACCTACGTACACAATTGAACGCGCGGGCAAGTGCAAAGAGCAGCAGCAACAACAAAAAGCAGGGACAAAATGGTTAATGCCATTTGACAGTTGACAATTATAGCAATTGCCAAAGCATTTAACACGAGCACAGTTCAAGCGAAATAGAGAAACGGACAGAGATGAGAGAAAGAAAGAGAGTGATAGAGAATGGAATGTTTCGTTCTTTGTTTTTTGGCTCTGTGCAGAATAGTAGTCAGGAACCGAGCATTCTGCCTGTGTCCTGTCACTCACTTACCCTTTTTTTGCATGTCAGCGCGCATTAGTTTTGGCCTGTTGGCAGTTCTCGGACTCTGCTTATCTGCGCCAAATTTGCACAGTCATTGTCGGAGGGATCTCTCTGTCGCCCATCCAACTGCTCTCTGCCTGTATTGTGTGTGTTCTATCCTTTCATTTGCTGTTGCTGTAGCTGTCCATGTCTTTCTGGGAAGGACACTCTTCCCGACGCACTTTTTGCCAACTTTGCATATGTGCGAATAATTTAGCATCCAACAAACAACAATATCTACGGAGGCAAGTCTTTGAACCAGACGCTAGATATACTCGAGATTAGGGATCTTTGTTAGCTGTTTGCCTGTCTGGATGGCTGGCTGACTTTTGTTGTTTGTAAGTTTGGAGCCAAATAAAAACTACAGTTGTTTTGTGGTTGTATTTGAGACTTGGCTAGAAGTGGGTTTTGTGAATTAGCTATGTGGCCCTAATACCTCAAAACATCTGCATTTTGACGAGCAAAAGTTGCCCCACAATAATAAGTTAAAGGTTACTTTATGTTGTTTGTTCTCTTGTGAACCGTACTATTATTTTTGTTCTGATGGCAAATAAGTATGCTGCTATTAATATACTTAATACATTTTTTGGTGTTATACAACTTGAGAAAAAGCTCCACGAATATAGCGCGATGCTTTAAATAAGGAACGTATTTTATTACAAAACATTTAACTATAAACAAAGTTAAACAGTGATAAAATATGGTAAATGTTTAAATCAACGTGTGTGACTTTCTAAAGACTATTCCAAGTTAATTTAACCGTTAAACCATATTTAATCTAACTGTACGCTCATATTTAAAAATTAATTTTTTAAAATAATTCAAATTAAAAAGCAGCAATACGAAAGAAGTTCCATAATAGCGCACTGGCTACGGCTTCCCCTAGTAAACGAGATGAAGGAGGTTCAAATTAAATCACAGGTAAGTTCGGTCTAATTAATTAACATGCTATTTCTAGAAAATTACATTTATAATATTTGTAGTAAGCCATCCATGATGTTAACCATGGTTTTTTATATTCAGTATTATTGTGTATCAATATTAACATGTAAAAAAATTTCCTTTCACTATTTCATGGTAATTCCTAATTTAACACGTAAATGGTTTTTGAAAAATTATGTAAAATAATAAAAATACCGGAGATTTGCATTGGTGTAGTAGTGCAGGCATGACCTAAGGTCTAGGGCTCAGTATCATTATCTTCTAGTATATATATATATATATATATAAATAAGCTCATTTGTCTAGATAATTCTTATTTTTAAATACAACTGATATGAATTCAAATTGAAATAAAAATTAATTCTTAAGTGCCTTGGAGCCCAGACAAGGAAGATATTTAACAAAATAGATAATTCTTCACTTTAATTTTCTAAAAGTAGAGTTCGGTTACTAACTTTCCACAATTAGCATTGTAAATTGTTATAAGCTGAAAAAAATATTTCTTTGTTATTTTATGATAGCTAAAAATTAAAAATATATATTGAGAAAGAACTATTGACTAACAATGATATTTTGGAGAAGCTCAACCAGAAATTCTGGTGTGCACATTTTTTCTTAGTTTCTTATCTAAAGTAATTTACTTAAACGGCATTTCAAGTTCATAATTTTAACTTTCTTATCTGAATAGTGTTGTTCTAAGAGCACTTTCTCACTTCTTTAGCTGTTGTTTTAGCGTTGAGCCAAAAGTGCCTCATTTCTTTTTATGGCATATCACACTCTCATCTATATAACAGAAATTGGTTGTCAGACACACACACGTAAACAATTTCAATATTCGACGAGGCGAACAAATATGAAAAACTTTCGGTGGCAACGAAGCGAATTTTTCTTTCTTAATGCAAGGCAATCTCTCTCTTATGCTACGCCATCTTCAACTCTAAGCATATAGTACTCAGATGCGGCTTAGCACTTCAAGTTGCGCCAAATGCATAAATATGCAGCTCCTTGACGAAGCATCAATTCCACAAACCCAGTATTCCTCATGCATCTAGCATTCAGCATCCGGCACAACACCAAAAGCCAAAGCTACTGAAGTAGGTCAGTTAAGGGAGTCTCGCCCCATCCCGTCTGTCATTGTTGGAACTTAAAGAGCGCACTAAAATCCCTTTTTGTGTAAACAAACTTGTGCAGTTACACATATAACGCATATCCTTCCCTCACGTAACCTACCCCTCTCGACACTAGTAGTTTTTGTAGCAGAATTTCAAATGCAAAATCCCATTTTGCTTCTAATTGCTTTATCGCTCAACAAGGTGTTTGGTGCTTTGTTGCTGCCCGATTTGGGAACGGCTCTGCTCATTTCTCACTCAACGTAGCCTGTTGACAGGGGTACCAATCAACCCCCTGCCTGTCTGTCTTCCTGCCTGCCTGCCTGCCTGTTAAAAGTCCTGTTTACTTTTGCGCTCTGTCAAATATGTTCGAATTTTCGAGCGATTACAACTGCTGCTGTTGCATAGAGCCCTGTTGGAACTGACCTGATTTTCCATAGCATTTTTCGTAGCATGTGTTTTTCATGTTGAGCCGGCTCGGGACTTGTTCAGCATGTACCACTAGTGCTAAGCAAGCTGTTTATTTGTTGTCCTTAGACCCAAAAACGGATTTGTCCAAATGTGTTGTCCAAGCTAACAACCTGCCATAGTTATAGTCGCAAACTAACCTCCCGCCCCTTGTACCCTTAACATTTTGCACTGCAAAATTGTCGATTAACTGCTCTGTATGTATGTGTAGCGATAGCGGAGCGACACTGAATATTGTCAAAAAATTTCACATTTTGCCCAAAATGCAGTGCTGTTGTTGTGTGATGTGAGATGTTCATTTTTGACTCAAAAGGGGAAAGGCAATGCAACTAGGTGTTACGAATTTGCAACAGTTGCGCTACGCACTTTAACTAATGTTGTAGGCAATTTCGTTGGGCATAAAATTTACTCAGATGTCGGTAAAAGTCATTTTTGTAACTCAGTTTAAATCGCAGCAGGCTTTAACTGTTTTAATATTCATAGAAATCAACTAATAAATTATCAGCTATTGTGTGGCCAAGACATGTCTGTAATCAATTTAAGAACACAAACCTTACAATAGATCTACGTGTGTTTAACGCGATAGTTACATAGTGGGCCTCTTGTGGCAATGTGGCCCAACACCTTAGGCCATAGACAATGTCAAACCCATTTTTAAGCCGAACTAAGAACAACAAACACGATGCACGCAGAAAGTTATAAAAGAATACAAATGGGAAAATAAAAATAAAATATATTCTTTGCTTGTTTTTTGTCATTTGTGTTTATTTTTTTCTCATTGTCTGCAGCTGAAGCTGCACCGCGAGACGTCTGAGTGTCTGTTTCCTATTGTTTTGCGGAGTTGTGGCCCACGGTTTTTTAGGGGCAATTCCTATTGTGCATAAAAATCGAGAAATCTATATGCGATGCGTGAGAACTTTTCTTAACAGAATTTATGTGTTATTTGGATTCTTTCGTTTTGGATTTGTTTTATTGTTAGGACCCGAACAAAGTAATTTCTGATTGTGGTTTTCTTTTGAGACAATTGCAAAAACGTGAGTCAGTAGGCGGGATTGGGACTGGCGCCATATAACAAGAATAAAGTAAACAGCAAACTAAAAGGCTCTCGTATAATATTTTCAACTTAAATTAAAATAAACTGTTTTTTTTTTTGTAGAGCATAGTATTTCGGGGTCGCTTTCACCCAGTTTTCCAGCACACTAAGTTCTCATGCATTTTTAAGCACACATTTGGATTTGAACCGAGTGCTCTTGCAGCGTTTGCCAGCTACTCGAGCTCCTTTAGCCTTTCTAGCTCCTGGACCTGGGCATAATAACAAAGCCAGCGACCCCGTCTCGGCTGCAGTTGAATTCTTCAGCCCGTCTATTATGTGTTTTTTTTGTTTTTCGTTACTTTTGAAATATTAATTTTTATATGCTTACATCGCAGGTGGCACGTTTGGTTTGCCTGTGCCTTGGAAATTGAAATGTGAAAAGGCGCTTAATGTGCATATAAAAAATTGAGAAAGCAAATTGCATTTGAGTTCTTTCGCCCTCTTTTGTAGGTCACAAGCACAGAGCCGAGCAAACGAGAGCCAAAACTCAGCCTTCAGGTCAGTCGAGGTTAACTTCTCATAAATGGGTGCATTCAACTGATGATGGTGAAGGCGCGGCTCAAATGAAATACTCGTTGTAATCTACAGAAACTTATAGCAAAATGGAAAATAAGCGATAAATCTGGAATCTATTTACCCATATGTACATATGTCCTAGTAAATTTACTGATATTCTCAGAGTATTTTTTTCAATACAAAAGCGTTTCAATTTGTTAAGACCCTATTTATATGTATTTTAATCATTTCAAAGCATTTAAATATAACAATGCTTATATCCGGAGCTTTGACACCAATTTGTCCCCATAGCAATTTTCATAATTTGTACAATACGTGAAAGCAGTTTAAACAAAAGAATTATTATGCAACTTGGCGTTGTGCTAAGCGCCATGCGAAACAAATGGCAACAGTTTAAACCAAATTGCCGACTAGGACGCCCCATGGCGTCAAAGTCTGGGTTCGTGCCAATGCCATGCCACGCCCATTTTTACACCTTTGATGCGAGGCGTTGGCACAGAACAAGGCGTGTGCGCTGCATGCCACACACGCAACTCTACACTTACTGCCATAAAGCAGCACTCGTTGGCTCGGTCGCTTAGTCGCTCGGTCGCTTAGGCGTTCTGTACGTCAGTCAATTTGGGGAGCATGGTAGGGACACGCCCAAAAATACTCAAGTCCAATAATAACGTACGAAAAATACTCCATGACATTTGATTGATGTGAGCTCTGGACAGCTGCAAAGTGCAAAAAAAATCCAATGTTATCAGCTATTAAAGGATTTCGTTTCGTGTGTGCTATCCTAGGGTAATATTTAATGTTGGGTCTTATTTAGTGAACGCATTTTGTGGGAAAGCTCGCAACACAAAGAAACAATCGACTCAGGTGACGAAATTAAAGTGAATACCCTGTCAGTTGGATAGATTTAATATGTCAGTCGGTATTTGCATACATATAAAAGCCTTTTTATTTTTTAGTTGACAACAACTTCAAGAAATATAAGAAAGCTTATCATTAGAACATAATCAAAAACATTTATATTATTAAAAGATTATTAAAAACTTACTTTAGCTATTAAAATTATACAGCTTTAAAGAGTACCTCTCGCACTGCTATTCCCCAAAAAATGTGCAAGTAGTGAGTTTTTGGCCCGATTTAAGCATGCATAAGCGTGAAAATTGTGCACGAAAATATGTCAGTAAAACGAGTAGCAGGGACAACAACAAGTACAACTAAAGCAACGACAAATATAACAACATTAGCAACAACTCTTATGTCAAAATTCCTTTTGGCGATCCCACTTCCAGCGTCACTTTGGCACAAGTGTTTGGGTGTTTGGGCTAATGAGTGCTGGCACCGGTCCCCGCGAGGGTTGTGCCCTTTTGGAGAGGGAACAACAATTTTATGTGGAATTTGTCATGTGTCAGTATGACTTAAATACCGAGAAAATATTTTTTACTTGCTACAGAACAACAATAACAGCAGCAACAACAACAAAAACAAATTATGCCGAGCCCGTGCGACTCTAATGGACTTTGATAAGGTGGGAACAATCATCAGCGACGGTAACCGGCAAATTTATGCAAATCCGCATTTGACCTAAATTGGCACGAACATTTTTTAGATTAGGCGCATTTCATTTCCGCTCTCGACTTACCAAATAAAAATGAAATGTACGGAAAAAATGTATAAGCTACTCGCCATCAGACATCAGAGTAGGGATGGTTTGACGGGGTAATGGGGGCAGCTTTCAACCGGGCCATTTTCGATGACTGAAATGGCAAGCAGCTTACAAGCTATAAAAATTGCATGTGTGCATGTAAGCAGCCTGGACTCTGGACATGAATGGGAACCATTTTCTGGGTAGCTTTTAAGTGCAACTCTTTGTATACAACTTCCGTTTGGCGTGTGACTCTGGCAAAGAAATGCAAATTTCTGCACATGCCCTCATACCCCAAACCAAATGGGAATCGGAGTCAGTTTCAGAGTCACAGCCGTAGCTGGAGTTGGGAATCGGAATTGAAGTCGAGTCAGCAAGCCCGCACACGCATTCCATTCCATTAACTTTATCAATGTAAATCACCAAAATGTGTTGGCTGCAAAACTCGTTGGACTCTGCCCATTGTCGGTCTGTCGGGCCCATTGTTATGAAAGAAAGGAATGTGATAGTACAAACGATAAAACAAGTGCGTGTGTGGGGCTGGGGGTGTGTGGAATGTTGAAAGTACTCATAAAACCAAGACTTCGATATCAGCGAAATGTACAGTAAAACACACATACACTTACACTGCCTTTTTGTTATTCTAGGTATGGGAGGACAATAGAACCGCTTCCTAATTCAGCTATAAATTATGCGATCTATATGCTACTTATGCAAAAGTGTCTGGAAACGAAAACATTGTAAGAATAATTTGTGATATTTTTGATATGACATAAGATTTAAATAAAATGAAAAGATACCTTAACTACAATCATACAAAAATAAATAATCATGAATAAATACAACAAAAATATAATAAAAAACTTAAGAAAAATGTTTAAATAAACAAGTATTAAGTATTCTGGGCATTGTCAAATGTCGGTACAAATTCGCTATACTAGGTAACTGATTACATTTCTTATTATATATATACATATACATCAATTTGTCTCATTTTAAACTCCCGCTAGACGTTTTATAAAGTCATTATTCAAGTTTCGCTTGCCTTCCCGTGATGTATATCATCATGGTTCAGGCGTGAGAACCTACTGCGATGAATGTGTAGACGAGGGCGTTGCTCGACAGTTTTTCACTGCATTTTCCGTAGCACCCCAAAAACAAACCATTAGCATGTCAAATCCAACCCCTCACTTTTGAGGTGCCATGTAGAGCAAATCCCAACTGCAATCCTTTTGGCTGTCAAGCCTAAAAATAACATTTTCTTTAATTTGAACAAGAATAACAGGCGAGCCAAAAGACTTTAAGCGCCCTTTGACAATTTTCACGTCAACTACAAATCCCACACGCAGATAACATGGAGCAGATACCAACACTCACACACATTCAGAATCCAACTCCAAAAGAAAAAGAAAATTCCCAGCCTTGCCTCATTTGGTTGCTGCATCAACAGCAGCAAAAGAAAGAAGAAAAAGAATATGAAAAATAAATAAATTTACATACATATATATATACATGTGTAGTGTTCAACACAAAAATCTGTCCCTGGCTGGCGCCTTTATATTATATAAATTATATATATACATATATATCTATGTATATATTTCTCTGTCTCTCTCATATAAAATACTACTAAAATAAACACACAATTTTTCTCGACTTTTTGCTCAGCTCAGCTCACAACTGATTCAGAGTGCCTCTAGAGGCATTGGAGATGTACTCTTGTATCGCATAAAAAATATATATATACATATATATAAATATGTATGTGTATCTGTATGTGTATGTGCACAATATACTATATAAATATGAAGCGGAAAATCAGTGACAGCAGTCAAGCGCCGCTGCCTGCCACGTATTTGAATTCTGGCTGGAGTTTTGAAGTGGAGTTAAATTACTTTTGCATGGGCAGGGACTAAAGGGGAGGTGTTGTGCGTTGTTTTTGTTTTATTGAAAGTTATTCCCAGTTATACCCAGAGTTTTCGAATGGCGCTGATGGCCAGCTTCAGCTCCAGTTCCAGCTCCGACTGTTCGTCCATCTGTCTGTTAGCTTGACCGATTTGACTGGCAGCGAATGAAATATGGCTTTTCCAACAGCAAAACGAAATTTTGTTCAAAATCAGCCAGAGAGACACTTTAACAAACTACCGAGAGAAAGAGATGGAGCATTTTGAGAAAGGTGTTGGTTTAGCAAATTGCATTCTGATACTCGGCAACTTCTGTTGCCTATTGATTTTTAACCTTTTATTCAGAATTAAAGCTTGAAGCTTCAAAGTTTTTCGGCGATTTCCACAACTTTGAGCAGTTAAATCCAAATTAACACCCCTATGCAAATGGAGTTTACCATGAGTTAATGGCCAAATCATGTAAATTTCAACTAAACATCAAACTTGTTGATTATTATTGATGAACTACGTATTGCGTTTCTTCCCCCTCTTGCCTAATTAAATTCTTTTTTATGACTTTGTTGCTGCAATTAAATGATTCCTAATTGCTGGGCCTGAGCCACACACTTTTGATTTGATGATTTATTATGCCTTGGACTTGGCTTATAATTTGTCAACTTTTCTCAGGCATATGATAAAGATTTATTATGACATTTCTTTTGTCGTCAAAAAATTAATCATCGACATTGAAATGTTTATGAATACGAACACAGTTTTCTTTTATTCTCGATATTAATACAACTAATCAAATCATAAAGTGGGGTTGAATATTTCATAGGACATTGTGTGTTATCGTTTCACTGTCCAATGCGTAATTATGGGTTTATTAGCGAGCATAAAGTGGAATAGGTTGAAAGTGAGTTAAACATTTAATGCGTAAAGGTTCATAAAGCATGGTTTATTAAAAGAAACTCAAGGAAATAAAAATAGATTGGCTGATTGAACATTAAATGCTAGTATAACTCGCTTAAGGCTTTAAGCATATATCTTTATATGTTTTCCCAAAATCTCTCAGGACATTCAACGCATGCCTAACCCAATTTTTGACAACTTGTCGCACACAAAATTATGCAGAATATCAGCATAGAAAGTTAATCAATGAAATTACATGCAGCATCAGCACAAAATTTTCCTTAGTCATTGCCTGTCAAAACACACACACACATACTCTCACCAACTCCCACATTTGAGGTCCCCAAGCAATCAGCTAAGCACATTTGATTTTTTGCTTCGCCAGCTGGAAGTTAGAAAAAACTAGGCGACACATGAACGCTTCATTATTATAGAGCGTGGTATATATAGTTAAATTATCGCCTGAAAGAAATCATCATGATTGACAATTGACAGTTGGGCGTTGGGAGTTGGGATTTGGCTTGGTGTGTTGGACGCGTCGGTTTAGCAATCAAGCAGCAAATTTTCTTTATTTTCTGTATGCCATGGACAGTGGTCAGTTTTTATGGCAGCTGTATCGATAGTATTGAGTTTGCGCTGTCTTATCGGTCCCGTGGCGTGCTGGTTGCATCAAGCAATGGACCATCACTGGACCATCATAAACTGACAATCACTTTGATTTTCATTTCATGGTCCCGGGCTACGTGCGTGTCTGCCATTTATATCTCAAGCTCTGGGTCTGGCGTTGACTTGGGACTGGCACAAAAGTGGGTTGTAGAGTTGGAAACAGGGCACGCAGACCCTTTCCTAATTTGTTTTATATTTGGTACTAATTTCTTAATTTAGCCGAGTCTGTTTATCTGGTCATTGGACATTGAGTTTTTCAGTGTTGAGGGCATTGGATCGATGCTGGTGGTGACCAATCATTGGATTGTGTGTGTGGTGTGTGTGCCAGTTCCCAAGTTGGTGATAAAACTTTTATTTTGTTTAAATGAAATGACCAGCGTTCCTATTTATTTTATTGTTTAGCCCTGATGAATGAACAGCCATAATGGATTAGTTTAGATAATGTTTAATTACTTCAATTTTGTGTGTTAAAATGGTGTATTGAAAAATGCACATCAAGCTGATTGATGTTTGAGATACATACATATACATTTAAATAAAATACTTGCTAAATTTTTTAAGTACCAGTTTTTCGCAATATAATAATGATCAAAACATAATAAGGATATCAATTAATTGAATTTAATTGAACATCACATTTAATTGCAATTTTTGTTATATACTTTATGCCGTTTTTATGCCATGATAATCTTGTAGTACATACATATCTAAGCAAAACAATATCTAACTAATATATAAAAAATCATCTTCGCTAACTAATTTTAACAAACTTTCTCAATGTTTATTTATCTATTGGGTTCGTGGAGTACTGTTTATTTTTGTTTAGCAAACTTTTACCCCGTGTAAGTTTAACTGCACTTTGTGTCTTTATAAAATCAAATAGCAAAATCAGAGTGCAAGATTTTAATTAAAATCCGCAGACACACCCACAAGGCACAACGTCAGGGGCACAAAGCAAAAGCGATGCAAAAGCTTCAATTCCCGTCTAAACGCATATGCGCTTTGTATTTACCTGAAACGTGAGCCAATTATGGAAGCAGGGTGGTATAGAAAATATTTGAGCGTTGCTTGCATCTCTCTTTTGACGTCACTTGCTGCTCTTTACACCAATGTGCAATCGAAGTTATTAATCTGATTTTTCAAATCGCTTGCATGCATCGTCATCAAGAAAACGACGACGACGACAACGACGGGCAATGTTTGTAAGCATCACCATCATCATCATCATTTTTGTCATTGTCATCGTCATCATCGTTATTGTCATCATTATCAACATCATCTTATGTAAACAGAGGAACGCGCCTTGGCTGCAATTTCCATTTATAACCCAAGTAAGCCGCTTATCTGTTACCCAAAATCCCGACAAATTGGCTGCATTGCTCGGCTCTGGCTCTTTCTCTGTCTCTGGCTCCAAATCGTAAAGACGACAATGCAAACGTCAAAGTTACGGACGTTGATTGGGTTACGCTGGGCTTTGACTTATGTTTTGTGTACGTATGGGTGGAAATTATAAAGAATAACGACTTTGATTGACAATTTATGGCGGTGCCTGTCAGCGAGAGAAACAAAAAACTAAAAAACAAAACTCACATAATACCCATAATATGTGCGCTAGTTTCTAGGTGCTGTCAAATCGAACTATCGATTATGGCTAAATTTTTTCAGTTTTTGGTGGAAGCTGTCAACGAAAATTTAGGTAAAAAAATAAATGCGGCTTCTGTGTCAAGTTTTTTGAGGGATGCGGGCTTGCTTATTTATCAGCTACCTACATGTCTATCCCTACATTGATTGCTTTATTTCTGAGATTTGTTGAGCTCAGAACCAGTCCAGTTGGGTTTGGGTTCGCTTTTGTGTTCAATTCCGTGCGAGTCGCATGTGCAGTGGTTGAAAATGCATTTCAATAAAAAACAAACAGCTTCTGTGAAGAGGCGAAAGTTAATTGCCTGACAGCGGCAAAAACAACATCGGCTAGTCGAACAAAACAAAATAAAATCATGCACATTCATTTATCATGCTTAAAGTTTGCATAGAACGTGTGCAAAAAACTTTCCCAAGAATAGCAAAAGTGCGATTCAATGAAAAGAATTTTATTTAAGGGCGTGCCAACACAATGCACATTAAACGGACACCTTGGGTGGTATCAGAAAAAAAATGCAATGAAAAAATGAATACACTAAAGTGGGAGAACGTTGGAGAAAGAAGAACAAACAGCGGGTGGTCACTAATTTTTTACGTGACGCTTACGTCAGAGAAGAGAGAGAGAGAGAGAAAAACACACAAAACAATCGCGAAAATCAGAGCCGAGACGCCAAAAAGTATGCAATGCCAGACAAATATCAAAGAAATGTAATTTTGTGGAAGTCGCTATTGCGATTGCCAGATTGCCCCGCTTCCCTATCTTTTCAATCACTTCTACTTATTTGGCCATATAATTGAATGGGCGTGGGATGATAATGGGAAATTCCAAGCAGCAGTCAGAGGGATGTATGAGAATTATTTTCTGAGTGACGATTAACTAAAGTTTAATAATGGTATTATTCACATGTTGAAGAACAGATTTCCGTCAAGTCTAGGGTTCAGTAAATTATCTCATTTAAAGTTTAACCTACTCGGTTTTTTCAAATTGAACATTCATACTTGCTTACAGTTCAAATGTTAATATTTTAGATACACTGAATTAATCTTCATACAACCCTCGTGTCTCACTCTTTTTATACCCTTAACCCATGAAATGGGTAAAAAAGGGAATATTGGTTTTGTGCAAATGTATGTATCAGGCAAAAGGAAGCTTCTCCGACCCCATAAAGTATATATATTCTTGATCAGCATCAACAACCGAGTCGATTTAGCCATGTCTGTTTGTCTGTCCGTCCGTCTGTCCATCCCTTCGTCTGTCCGTCCCTCCGTCTGTCCGTCCGTATGACAGAAACTACAAACTACTCCCAATCTCTAGGCATAGCAAGTTTGTTTCAAATTTTCGATAACTCTTTAGGTTTACGATATACATATGTAATCGATAACAAAAAATTCTTGAATTCCAAAAAATTGAAAATGAGGATTGAGGAAACTATAACAAAGTAATGAACATCTGTGAAATTTGTATTAAAATCGGTGAAGAAACACCGGAGATATGAAACCATTAAGCCTTGGTACAGAACTACTCAGCCATATATGAATGTCTGTTAGCCCGACCGTCTGTCCGTCTGAATGGTCAAGGATTAAGGGTTAAGGGTATCTTCTAGTCAAGCTTACTCGACTAGAGCCTTCTTACTTGTTCTTACTATCTGTGCTGAGAATGCTTCACTTGGCCAACCCTCTTCTCTTTGACTGCTCTTCTGTCTGTCAACCCGTTTCCTGCCGCCAATAATTAAAGTAATTGCTACATTTCTGGCACTTGGCTTTGCCTTTGCCTCCCTAAGAGGCCAAGACAAAGAACAAGTAAGATTGAAGAAGGGAGAGACGAAACAAATGAAACAGGAAGATAGTCGGTGGAGGCTCTCAGATTTGCAACAGACTTTTGCCAAAAAGGAAACTATTTTAAAAAGGCGAAACTACTTTGGTTTTAATTGCAACTATCCAACTATTCAACTATTTAACTGTTCAACGAACTGTCTGGATGTCTGCGTGTCTGAGTACATTGTAGTTTTTGGCCCCGCTGCTGCTGCTGCTGTGCTATTGCTGCTGATGTGTCCTGAGTGTAATGTCCTCTTAAGGTCCTGCAGCTCTACTACAATGTGCTTACTTTTGCATGCGAACTGCGCTAAGCTGCTTAACTTTGGCCCTATAGTGGGCGTGGCTCAAAGAGGCGGTGCGTGTTAATGATTACTTGAGTTGCCATTTGTGGCCTGATCCTGGACTCGGTTTTTGCTCTTTGGCCGCCAGGAAATGAAAACGCAGACGTAGAGGGGCACGTAAAAATCAATGTCACTGCGTTGTTTGCTGTTTGTTTTCGGTTAACATTCTTTGGTTCCGTTTCCTACCACACTTCCACCATTTCCCTTCATACGGCACTTCTCTCAGCTATCAGCTGTGATTTTCCCTGTTGCTGTAATAGCAACCGCTGCAATTTTCTGCGCTATGTCGTAAAACTTTTGTGGCAAAAACAAAAAAGTTTTTCACTTAAACTTCGCCGCATTGCTGCAGTGAGCACCGAGTAAAAGTCCTACTCTACCGTTGCCTGCATATTAAACACTCTTCATTTTCAAGAGAGCTAAGAGAATTTCAATTCAACGTAACGGACAAAAATATAAAAAATTAGAATTTGTTAAGGGAAATTTAGATTTGTTCTGTTAATTATTATGAAGTAACTAATATTATTTTTTTTTTCACAAATATTTTAGCAAAGTATTTGATAGTCAAGAAGATCCTTTTTACCTTGAAATTATTGTGGCTCTTTTGATTATTCCCACGTTGGTTCCGGGTATGCCTCTGGGCTGGCGTACCACTTAAAATTTGTTTAAACATAAGTGGTTAATTATCTTGAACGTTTGCGTGCCATGGCACATAGAAAGATAGTGAGTGCTACCGTATGGAAGACTCCACTCATCCCAAACACCTCATGCACATCCCTAACCCGGCCCGCCTGAAACTATGTACGTATGTATGTGCACCCCTATAATTAGTTGTGATAATTTTATATCAGTGGATTTGAGAGCTCTCATGTTACCGTCACTTCTCGAAATTTATATATTATATTTTTGGAAGTTAGATCAAAATTGTTATATATTTTTCTGTTGCTGTCAGTTGTGTCCATGTTCGAGGGAGGGAGAACGGAGACCCGCATGAAAGTTGTGTTTTATAATTTTGGGAAATTAAAACAAAATATATACATTTGCAATAAGTTGAATAAAAATTGCAGTCACTCATTCAGTCAGTCCTTCAGTCACTCATTCAGTTCTCCAAAATTTCCTCTGTCTAATTTTCTTGTATTATATTATAGTCGGTCAAAGTCCTTACAGGTTTATTTTTTTTGCCTGTGCCAAATCTTAGCAGCTTGGTTTTTGGTAAGCTAATTTTTATGCCAAACTGTCTTGGGCTTGTGCATTTTATGACTACTTGACGGCCATTGTGAATTATGCATAGCATTTCGTCGCTTTTCGTCTCGTCTCGTGTCGACTATGCTCTGTCTATGCTGTAGTTCTTATACTTATACCGTTGTCTAGGGGAACAGCGTAAAATATGGTAATATTCATTTGCATTACAAGTTATGGCTAAAAGTTGCGTTTTGGCGTTACTTTCATTATTTACAGAAACAAGAAACAACTTGACTTATGAAACTTATCGAAGTTGTCAACCTTAGTTAAAATATCTAAAATGAAAAGCTTCATTAAAATAGTAAGAACAGTTTTTTAAAAAAATTTCCCAAAAAGTTTGCAAAAAGAATTTGACCCTTAACACTTAAATATGCACCAATGCATGATGACCAGACTGCAAACTGCAATCTTCCATATCTTTCAATTAAGAGAAACTGAAGACGAAAGCAAACGACTGGAGAATACTCTGATATCAGTGTTCATAGCTTTACGCAACAGGGGTGTGGGCTGCATTCGAAGATAGATTAATGTTCATCTTTAAGGAATGTTACCAGCTTAATAATAATAATAATAATAGTTTGTAAACTATAGCTTAAACAAGACGGTAGGCGGTAATGGAAGAAGGAATGGGCGTGTTCCGCAATAAATTATGCATTTTAATATTATAACTTTATAACGCCTCGTCTAGGTCAGAGGGTTGGGCGTAGTTCTAATACTTGTTATTGGTTTTAGTGAATCAATTTTTGTTATAAATTTTGCAAATGTGTAGAATAATCGATTTTGCAGTCCGTAGTGTGCATAGCACCCTAATGTTGACACCTAATCTAACCCGTTCATAGAAAACTAAATTTAAATGTTTTAAGCTCTTAAATTTAAGGGTGTCGGAAAATAAAAATAGAGAATAAAAACTTTGTGGATATTTTATTAGCACATTATATATAATGGTGACGTGATAAAAAATTTAATTATACATATTTATAAACTGCATCATTAGGAGCCTTCAATTTAATTAAATAAAAAGCCAAAGCCGCTGCTGGCATTTTGTACTGAATGAAGCTTGATATCTTGCAACTTGATCTAGGTGCTGTGGCAACCATTCATATAATAATATATGCATACTGCGTGGAGGAATTTCTTGCTCAAGGAACTCTTAATAACTTAATTAACTTCAACGGCGCACAGATAAACATCAGGCGTAAAAATTAACAGAAAATCTGCAGCCGAAATCAATAAAAGTGCGTCCAAAATGGGCGAAATAAATAAAAGTTATATCAAGTCAGAGAGATACCGAGGAACATAAAAAATTAAGCAATTACATGCACGCGGAGGATACAGGAGGATTCGTGAAATGTTACTGTATACATACAAACAGACATTTGTATGTCAAGAAGGCATCAGGAAATGCACAGCAGCATTTTTATTCAAGTCATTTTGTCATCTTGAGGCCACACAGAAGAAGACAGCAAAGAAATTAAGGCGACAACTGACAAATTACAAAAGCAAGAAAGAGCAAATATATCTATTTATATCAAGTAAAAGAACCGAGTAAAGAAGTTGCGTGTCTTAAATTTGCCATAAAAGTGTCACACACCAACTGAGAAAGAGGGAAAGAGAGGGAGAGACGGACAAGGACATGCGTGTCTCTTGTTTTTATGTGCCACGCCTTTACCCTGCCCACCCAGCCCCCACCAACATTAAGCTTGACGAGAAATGGCAGACGGCGCATGATTGAGGTTAGGTTCATTTGCTCTAAATCTTTTAAATGCTTTATTTCGACTAAAAGCGTCGAGCAGACGTGACATGGCTGGAGTGGTAGGAGCGGAAATGGACGAGGCAGGGTTTAGGAGAGAGTCAGGGAGTCAGGACTTGGCCCGCCAGTCAGTTTAATGTTTAGCGTTCAAGGCAAAAATTGTTCTCCGTTTTTGCTGTTGTCTTTTTATGTTGTTGTTGTTATTGCTGTTGGTGCTATTGTTGTTGTATTGTGGCAAGTGTTTCGTTGTGGGTGCCGTTGGCTTTAATGTCTCTTTCGCATGTCCTGTGGGTGTCCCGGTTCCATCAATGGTTCTGCCACCGACTGTAGCGCTGTGTACCAGCTGCCTTTGCGTGCTGTGTGTAGCTTTTATGTTGAAACGCGTGTAAATATTTTGTTTTACAGCTTCTCAACACAGCCTTCTAATAGACTTGGCGGCTGCTCTAGCCTTAGGTGTCTCAATTTTGTAAATAGTTGCGGATTCTTCTAGTACACCACCCATCTATTTTCCACCCGGCCATGGGGCTTCGGTAAACACGGCGTACGAGGAAAATGTTGAAATCAATGCGAAGCAAAGCAAATATCATATAGCCACATGTGTGTGTGTGTATTTGCTTTGGGGCACCTTTTTGATTTCGCATTTCATTCATTTCACATTTGTTGAAGTGAGGAAGCTGCCTAAATGTCGCCTGCGGCGGCTACCACTTTTGAGGGTTCGTTACCCCAAAAATGTAAAACCTTTTGTTGGATTTACGTTTATCAAATTGAAGCTTAAGCTTTGGAGCCATTAGATTGCATTGCTTTTATGTGAAGGCTATACGGATCTCAAATAAGGGATTTCAGTGTATTTGAGATTTAGTCTACCTTTTTGTAAGCATCAGGCATAGGAGCTAGGCGCACAATTACTAAAACATATGCTCACACTCAATTATTTATGTATAGTGTTTTATTCCAATATTTAAACGTTGCAGCAATCGAAAAGTCACGTTAAGCCCATTCATCTCAAAGTTCATTTACTTGTGCGCATTTGTAGTCAAGTCCTAGTTCAATTTATCTAATCCTATTGCCAAGACCAATCCCACTTGGCTTTCAACACATTTCCCTTAAGATATGCCACCATAACTCTCCCTGCTGTCTATTCCCTACTCTCTACTCCCAGCTGCCTGTTTTCTTCTGCTTGGCTTGCTTGTGCCAAAGTTAGTGGAGCCTGCAAAACATATGCATTTATAGTATTCAACTACATCTGCGTCTTGTTCAAAGCCCAACAGCAAACTGAGTGCGGAACCCAACTGCAATTACAGTTTACAAATGTCCGCACAATTCACTGCACATGGAACGCCATCAATAAAATTAGAGCACAGGACACAATAGTACAGAACAGTAGAGTATACAATTTAATAGAATAGAGGAGAGTACCACAGGCCATTCTCTATGGTAGCGCAATCGGCAGGCCCATAAAAAAACATTTATTAAAAATTTTCTACGCAAATCTATTTTTCAAAATTAAAACAACATCATTTTGATTGAATACTGTCCCAGACCCTCTTTTTCCGAGACTGCAAAACATATGCTACCTAATTTTAAATTATATAACACAAAGGAGAACGTTGAACAAGAAAAGAAAAGCCACTTGAAAACACACACACACACACAAGCAAGACAGAATGACTTAAAGAAAAGAAGAAAAATAGAAAAAAACAATGGCAGGGCAGTTCGTAAACTGCATTTAAGTTACAAACCGCAATGCGATGCCGGAGTCTTAAGTCTTGAGACCTGGCGAGTGGAAAATTTATATAAATTGACTTCTTTATTGTTGCGTTGCGTTTGCCCTTAATTTCGCCAGAATTTGTCGAGGGCTCCGCTCGACCAAGACCAAAACAATTTACCACCTATGAAGCCACAGACGCAGCCGCAGTAGCCTCTGCCTCTGCCTCTGCCTCAGTCTCAACCTCAAACTTGAACTCGAACTGAAACTCCAATCTCGACCTGAACCACCTCGACCACGACTTGATTGAATTTTACGCTTCATTTAAATTGAATTTATTATACAGACCTGCACAGCACAGGTGGGGCGCGACCCAAAATCATAATTAATAGACACGCATACACTTCAGAAAGTGGGAAAGAGGGAATGTACCAAAAAACATATAACAAAAATAAAAAACAAGGTAAAAAGCTTTTCCTTCCTCCAAACTTTAGAGCCTTATAAATTTCCACGCTTTTTTCACTTACCTGCGCCAGTTTTTCGCAAGGAGACAACCTCAGGAATTTCTCGCACTTTATCATAAGCAACACAGGAGCCCAGGCCTGCCATTGGATTATGTCTTGTCTCTCTAATATGCTCCAATTTGTTTTGCTACTTTATTAGGTTCCTTTTTTCTTCATTCGCAGCATCAGCTGCAGCTTTTCTCAATTCCATCCTGTTTTTTATTTATTCTTTTTGGTTTCGCTTTTCCGATATTATTTTTACCCGCCGCGCCACGCTTGTTTAACGTGTTTACCTGACTGAAAGTTTTTCGTGTTGCTGTCAGAAATTTTTATATTACAATAATACACAGGAACTTTACACTTAGCACTCCTTGGCAGAAAGGTTTTTCTGGGTTAACAGGTTGCCCCAGCGCTTATCTTAGGCTAAGGTTCAAGTTTAATGCTGTAGGCGTTCAACATTTAAAGCCCTCTTTAGGATCTGTGCTTAAAGTTGACTTCAGACTGCTGGCTGCTGGCAGGCTGTATCGTTGCCTACACATCTTCATGTCATCAATCAATCAATCTATCAAGCAGTCGATGCAAGTCATCAAGTCAACCAAACTGACAGTCAAGTTCCAAGCTAACGAATCAAATGGTAATCAAGTTGAAGCGTCTCCTTGCCGCTTGTTTCACAACAACAGCCAAAAGCTTTTAAGGTATGCAAATAACTCACATTGGAAATGTGTTTCAAAGCCGTTCATCTTGAACTCATGAAAACTGTGAACACACAATACTTAAGCTAAAAGTTCTGACAATAAGAGTAGTTCCATATTTAAATTAGTTTTGTTTCTTAAATTGGTTGATCACAAATGATTTTAAAATATTATTCAATAATTTATTCACTCAAAGAGAAATAATAATTTGGATTTTAGTAATTATATATTTATTTAGTTTTGTTATCCAGATTTATATGCAGTAATTTAAATATAGCTATATTTTAGTTTTATTCAACTTAAAACCCGTTCGCAGTTGTTTAAACCATGCTTTGTGTGGTTGGTCTAAATATAAAAATTAAATTTAATTACCAACCACAAAACTAATTTGAAACTTTATCTCTTGATCTGTACACACACTCGCTAGCACGAGGCACCCAAACATTATCCAACATAAATTTCACATTGCGTGTCTAAATGCTATTTGTTGTCTCTGGAAACGCACTTTGTTGGTCCTCCGTCTAACAGTCAGTCAGTTAGTTGGACAGTCGGCATGTCAGTCAGCAAGTTAGATAGACACAAGCACACACATTTCACCACTTTTCCGACTTTTTTCATTGCCATTTCCACACACACACACAGACACCCACATACACAGACACATGAAGAGTCCCACATACAATTTGTAGTAGCGTGAATTTTGTGGTTTGTCGGTGGTATCCCAAGTTATCCTACATTGTGGTGCCTACGCACTTTATGCCAGAGTGGTCGGATGCTGTGACCCTAAACCTGGCTAGTAAAATGTGCTACGTGCTGTTGGCTAATAGCCCTAACATACAGTAGGAGTGCACAAAAGAAATATTCACCGATTTAATTGGCTTTATAAAGTGAACATATGACCTTAGATTTTAACTATTCTCCAACTGCATACTTGAATGGTTTAAATATACTGTGAACAGACTTTTGTTTCAAAAAGGTTAATACTATATTCAGGCATACAAATGCATAGCCGACCTTTCACACATTTTTTCCAAACTCATGCCTTAGTACTTACCCTTATAAAGTATAATAATAAAAGGCTTAGAACGAGAGTGTCGCATAAATTTACGTTATATGCGTAATTGTCAATTGCATTTGTCATAAAAATCCATTTGAAAAGAACAAAATAAAATAAAGTGCTCTTTTACGATTTTACCAATTAAACAAATTATCCGAAACAGTTGGCTTGGCTTTAAAACTTGCGATGTGGCACGCGTTGATCCCTCCGGCATTTAAGTTTTGAGTATTGATGGCATGCGGGCTATCAAATTTAAATTACAATACAAATTTCAATTGTTATAATAGCGCTGATTTAAAAAGTTTTAAAACTTTAAATTGCAACTCATTGTCAGACACTAACAAATCGCCCACACACCTAGTTAATGTGCGTTTGTTGTTCAATTTATGAATGGTGAAAAATTCAACGAACTGAAACGAATTTGTGGTTCGAACTTCTACAACTATGACTACTACTATTATATACACGTACTACTATATGTACATATATATACAAACATATCTACTGGTGAATTTTTCTTAGAATTTCCGCTACTTGCGCTCTGATGACAAAAACACTGTGCGCTCAATTTTTCAACTTTTCAGAGACGCCGACCTTTTGGCGACTCATTGGCTGCGCCTGGCTGACCTGACCCAAGCGATCCCAGCCAGCCACCGACCGACATTACCAGAAAGTCGCGTTGGTTATGTTGCTGTTTGGTCGTGTCAACCAAAGTGTTATTAATGGCTTGTTTTTACTAAATTTATTGCTTGCTATTTATTAATTTATTGACTTTAAATGCAATTAGATAAGAAAAGTGCATTGCAGTGGCCATGTTCGGTACGACGCTTTGGGCACTTTTTCCACCTCCCCACCTCCACCTCTCCCAGACTAAGTTCATTTTTCTTTTTAATCAGACGGTTGCGCTTGCATATGACATGTGTAATATGTGTAGGCACTGCAGCTGCCCGATAGCAAAAATGACTAAATGGCATTGCATTATATTTATTAAAACTGTGTAGGAAAATGAAAAGTACAAGAATCCAATAAAGTACATTAGTACAATAAAGTCATCATTGATTACTAACTATTATATTTGTATTACATATGGAATATGCATGTTATGTTATGTTAGTTTAAATATAAATATATAATAATAATAATAAATAATAAATAAATTACCAAACATATTAATATATGCCAGCAAGAATATAAACATTTCTAAAATTTTGTACACAATTTTTTTTAAAAAGTTTCCAACACATATGTATATGTATGTATATTTGTTTGCTTTAATATGTAACATATTTATGTTGATTTTTTTTACGCCTATTTTTGTAACCCAATTTCTATGATGTACATATGTACGTACGAATGTACGTACATATTAATTTGTTTATTTTCGCTTTCGTTTCAACCACTTACGGGGGCCCAAAACATGTCACACACACATACACACACACACACATACACACACACACACACACACTTACACACAGTCTCGCTTGTTTGACTCTGCTTTGCCAATCAATAACAATTTAAAAGCTGTATCGACAACATGTGCCAAGACCCCAATAGAACAGCTACTACGATACCACCTGCAATGAGAGGCCCACAGATTGCAGCAATTACGCAACATGCTATACAACAACAACGACAAAAAAGCGACAAGAGAAGCGCCATATTGTTTTTGTTTGGGGAGTGAGGAAAGTTCTACCCTAAAATCTTATGTCACATTTGCGTCATATGCCGAACAGTCGAACAGCCGAAAAATGCCATAGAAATAAGCTGCAAAGCTACCAAAAAGGAAAAAAAAAAAAAAAAACAAACATTATATACAAATATATATGTATATAGCTATGAGATACAATACGACAAAACACCATAAAAGTTAAACAGTAATTTGACATAGACGACAACAGCATATGTGGAGAGTTCCAAAAAGAGAACGAGAGAGATAGCGAGAAGTGTTCCTCGATGGGTCGGAGCCGGGTGCCGAGCAAGCATGTATTTTTTTTAAAATGGCTTACAAATTTTTTCTGACAAGTAAATATTTTTAAGATAAAGCGTTATAGTGCGTGAGCGTGTCCCTTGACAAAACGTAGGCGCGTGAGCTATTTAAACATAAAATGGGAGCAAACAAAAAGGTTTGCACGGAGAGAGACCTACATAAATGGGTCATAAAGAACGACATGTTTCGGTTGGTCAAGTGCATCCCTTGGGGATCTGCTTTGAACTTTGGCATTGTGATATGTCCCGCATTTTTTTGAAGACGTAAGAGAAAACATGGAGATTTTTGTGGCTTCACTGTTGTTGTCATTTGCCATGGAAAACAATATCATTTTGCGGTCTTTAGAATATATCTAAACAATTTTTAATTATTGGTGAGGATTTGAAAACTTAAGGAGTGGGTTCAAGTTGCGTTTTGGCCACGTTGGCGGTTGAGTTAGCCACATGACACACTCAAAAACATGTTCATCATCATCAGCTTTAGAAACCACAAATCAAAATGTCAAAAAACGTCTGCAGCTGTTGATGTCTCCATAAAGGTATTGCATCTCTTGCATAGCTGGAACGGAAACTGACTACCGTTTGGTGGGTCAAACTCGCAACCTCAACTTAACTCAGAACTGCTCAGGTAAGCAACCAGCAGAATTGTGGACTCTCGAAGCAGCAGGCAGCTCATTTGGAACTGCTAATTATACCTGCAGGATGGCTTGGCTTGGGAATGACTATGCTGGAGATCATATAAATACCAAAAATTATGCATTACATGCAACCATTTTTGACTTATTGCCTTCATTTTTCGTTGACTCGATGTTGCTTCCTTTTTTGTATTTTTCTTGCTGATCGTAATTACCAAATTATAGACTTACCCTTTTGCCTGACTGATTAGACTCATTTACAATTTTTTTCTAGCTGCTTTTGGCTGCCGTTTTTCGGCCGGTAAACTGAATAGACTCTCGCGTCCTCTGTTAAAGGAATGCTCGACCCAAAAGCGCTTAATAGACAAATAAACTCTGCTAACTTTGGGCTGCAGCTGTCTAGCTCTTTCTGAGTGGCCCATACTTATATAGAACCGATAACATCTTGTAAATATTATGTGTTTTTATACCCTTAACCTATGAATTGGTTAAAAAAAAGGGTATAATGTTTTTGTGCAAATGTATGTAACAGGCAGAAGGAAGCTTCTCCAACCCCATAAAGTATATATATTCTTGATCAGCATCAACAGGCGAGTCGATTTAGCCATTATACCCTTTTTTTACCCATTTCATGGGTTAAGGGTATAAACAGGAATCGAAATTTGAACAGGCCAACTAGGAAGTGAAGAGTGCAGTGTAGTTCATGGTGCTTAAATATTATTAGAATTTGCATTTAGTCGTAAATTTAGTATGTGATTTATTATTGAAAGTGGAAATCTCACATAGAGCTAAAACTGCCACTGGCGAACTAATGAAAGCATGGCTTAAGTGAAACTTAAATCCTCTAATTTCTTGTTGAATTTTAGTCATTGCCTAAATTTTATTTGATTTTGTTTTAGTTTGTTTGCTTGTACTATTCCTTTATTTAAACATCGCTTAGCTCATCTCCGTCCGCTATTGCAGAACTCATTGGGGAAATGTTTTGAAATGTTTGCTATTGAGATACTCAGATGTATGCTTGTTCCCACTCCAATTTACATTTTCACTGCACGTTTTAATAGATCTGTTTAAGGTAACAACTGCACAGTTTTTATAGATTTTCATGTTTCAACGAAGCTAGCACAACTTAAATCAATTTGAGTGGTGCACAGAAACTCATACAAACAGACAAAAAGTAAAAGATTTTATAACAATTTTTAATGGCGTATTTTGAATGGCTTTTCATTTCTCGTCTGGCAATTTATCACGGGGGCTCTTAACGAGCGCGGCCCGAATGCGTGGACTATAAACAAACAATTAAAAAGCGCAACGAAAACTTAAACTCAACACTTGCATTAAAGCATAAATACCAAACACAAAACACCAACAAATTCAAAACAAAATTGGGCAACAATAAAACATCTATATACGTATGTACATATGTATATAGAAGAGTAGGAACGAAAAAGCTATCATAAGCTATTGCCAATGCTAAAGGAAAGGGTGCTGCAGGTCGGTTCTTTGTTTGTCTGATTGAGAACAAACAAACAGAATGCTGTATGCGACTTAAATGATAAAAACGTCAGAAAAGTGTCAAATGACTGCGACGAGAGCGACGAATAATGATAAAGAGCTGTGACTAAGAACCCCTTTGTGTGCCCTCCTTAAACAGCAAAAAATAAAATGACAATAATTAAACGCACGGGACACATTTAAATGACAGTTTTTTCTTTTAACGAGTTTCCTCAGTGCTCCCACTTCCGTCTCCTCTCTGGCAAGATCGTATTGCATTTACCATTCCCATTCCCATTACCAATTCCATTGCTCATATCTTGCCTTCGACTCTGATGTCTTCTTCGCCTTCTGCAACGCCCCCTGGTCCGACTATGTTCTGAGTTTGTGTTTGAGGGGCAGCCTCTGGTGATCTTGCCGCTTGATTTATGCGCCGCTTTACCAAAATTTTGTATCTTAATGTAGCATTTAAGTTATCAACAGCAACAACAACAACAACAAACGTGGTCGAATCGGGTCCATTGGGCCATCTGCCGCCTGGCGGTGCGTGTTCTTCTTCTTATGTGTATTTATGCCCTTCAGTTTTCAGCTCTTGCCTCATTTCTTTTCTTATGCGTTTCTGAAATCCCTGAAATATTTCGCGGCATGATTTAGTTGCATTTCACGCACATCACACGTATCGTGCGCGGCCCCACTTCTCGAATTTTGGTTTGGGGTTACGACTTGTGCGGCATGCGGGGGGATATGGACACTGTGAATGCGAGTTATTTGCGTGTGCGTAGCTGGCATATCTTCATCCATACATACATGTATACATATGCATGTGCATGGGCTGGGTAGGTGTGCCCAATAGTCCCAATGGTCCCAAGTTCGCCGCTGCGAATACTTTGTGCCATAATTTTTCGTCGATATTTACAGCAAAAGCCGCCCATCAAAATAAGCCAGAAGCTCTACAAATAGTCAGCTATCGTTTGTCGTTTTGCGGCCAGTTTTTCAGGCCATTTAATACGATGTATTGTCTGTTTAAGTACTTCTATAATATATCAAATTTGAAAAAAATGCTTAAAGTTCATTATTTTTACATTTGAAAACTGCATATTAGTTTTGTCATGAAATGTGTATCTTCTAGACTCTAGACAGAAGCATAAAGTATGTGTATTTTCGATCAGCCTCGTGCGCCTAGTCGATATAGCTGTAATGTTCGTTTACCCGTTTTTCGTCTGTTTCCACGCAAAGTTTTTAAGTTTATGGGCTACAAATTTGGTCAACTTAGATTCCCAACCATTATCATACAGCTGTCATACAAATGTGAGATCTTTAACAGGATTGCACTATATATAAAGGAAAACAAATAAGCTTTGTTTAAAGTATATTAATGTTCGGTATGGCGAGACTAGTGTTCAAACTTATATTCTTTTTTTATGCCTTAATACAATAAATGAAATTTTAGTTCATATTAAAGTATATTAATGGTATTTAAAAAGTGTTTAATTTGATCTCATTAAATAATATTTTCTTTATTTAATATTTTCCAAAGTGTTAAGTTTTTCATAAAGGTTATCCTAAAATTTTATTTTTCTGCTAATTTTTTCATTGGTTCTTCAAGATATTATTTTCGCTAGAAAAATGATGGTGCTACTATATAATTTTCTATTTGTATAAAAAAAATATTATGAAATTAATTTTCGAACCCACTTTCGAACCGTATTTCATTCTACTACCATAAATATGCTTCTTAACTTTACGTGAGCGCATTCAAAAGTTTGCAGCTTGCCGAAAATTAAAGATTCGCTTCCTTTTGAGTTTCGTGTGGATCTCAAGATACATTCGACTTGGTTTTTGTTTTAAGTAAATGAAAAACAAAAGCGAACCCAAAACAACATCTGCCTGCAAATCGAATCATTCCGACTCAGACCCAATTCTCAGACCAATATGATGCGACTAAAAGTTTTTTGTTTTCATCTGTTTCTCTCGTTTTTTTTTTGTTGGTTTCTTTAGGTTGATTTAAATACACTTGAGGGTTTTAATTATATTGCTGCGTGTTTTGTTTGAATGTTTTCTGTTGTTGTTGCTGTTTTTTTTTCCTTTTTTTGTCGGCTGGGTTTGGCTTTTGTTGAGCTTTGCGTTTTGCAATGAAACTGAAAATCACCTGCGGCGTTTCGATGGCTCATTTTTGTGAATACCTTTTGTTTCTATACACTTGTTTCGTTTACTTTGGTTTTGGTTATGTTGTGTTTTTGGCGTGTGTTTCATCTTCATCAGCAGCACCAGAAAGCGGAAATTTAGTTTTCGCTAATGTGCGCTAATGAAGCAGCTCGTGGCCAAGGCACCGTTGGAGATCTTAAGAGCTTGGCAATTTGGTTAGAAGCAGGCTTTTCGTTCGCCAGTTGCTAATTAGCAACAGTTCTGTATTTACATCGGTGTTGGCCATTGTGCTTGGCCCAAACCACTTCACTGCCTGGTTATCATAATTAGCAAGCTCTCTCTCTATCGTACATTCACCAGCAATCTATAGCACACACAATTGGAAAGAGATGCCTGCCGCACCCCAATTCTTAGTCAGCCCACCCGTTGTTTCCGTTTTTGGGGGGCCGGAATGCAAACACAATGAAGCTCAGGCCACTTGAACTGCGTCAACTCGACCACACACACAGACAGGCATGGAAAAACGTCATCGTCGTCGCCGCCTGATAGTTGAGTGGGACAGCCTCAAAGTGGCTACTCTGCCGAAAAAGGCTAAAAAAAGGAGGAAAATTAATTTTTGGTCTTTGCCTGTTACATTTGTTTTTCATATTTGCAAAATTTACAGAAATAATTTCAAGTATTCCCTCACTAAGCTTATAATGTTACAGAATTTTACAAAAATTTTATATATTTCATAAATAAGACTTTGCTTGAAATGCTGAGAAATTTATGGATTGTCTCATAACTTAAAGTTCACCCATGTAAATAGATTTTATTCATGTCTTTTTCAAAGGTATGCCAACTTCGTTGTGAAAAAAAGAATTATTACAGAGTTGATATTTTTGAGTTTTGTTCTGCTATTGCCTTTAGGCGCGACATTTTTGTCAGCAGGCCGCGCCGCCTGCGTCACAATTCATAAGAAAAGTGCAGTCGGAGTTGACGTCGACGGGACAGAATGGATAGAGAGGACGGTACGGGGAGTCTGGGGAACTCAAGTGGTGACAGCTCTGGTTGCCTTCAGGGCCTGTGGCTGATTATGACCGGCACTTGTGCCCTGGCTACTGTTTGTTTAGACTCCTGCGTCTAGTCAAAAGACTAGTATGCCCAACGACATACAACGACCACGATGATTTACAAAACTGTATAAAAAGTTTAGAAAAATAAAAGAACTCGAACCTATTGCGGCTGTGGTGCGTATCTGGTGTCACATTGTTTACACAGACAACTGTGTGTGTGGTTTAATGTTGATGTTGCTGCACTTCAGGGGGATTTGTGAGATTAACGTGTTAAAAAATAAATATTTGGTCTAGTTAGTTTTCTCTGGCAATTTGTTATTCAACTCTCGACAACAGCAAAAACAAACACGGACAGAGACAGAGACAGAGAAGAAAAATACTCGCAGAAATAGTAGAGCTCACAGCATGCACAGTTTTTCTCTGCATTTCTGCAGTGTTTCATCTTTGCAGTTTTCCAGCAACAACAACAGCCAACAACAACCCATCAACATCATCATCTGCAGCACATCCGCAACGTCGTCATCCTGGTCTCTCGGTCATACTGCTATCTCGTCTCGTTTGGCTCTTAGCTCTTGTTGTTTGTTTGCTCTTTTTGAAATGTGCATAAATTCATTTTGGTAATGGGGTTTTCTTTGGCGTGCCTTGGCTTCGACTGTGTCTTATTTTTTTAAATATTGTTTTTTTTTGTGGTTGCTGTTTTTCGGTTTAAGAGATTTGTAGCTGCTTGTTGCCCATAACAAATGTGCTATTTTGTTGGTTAGCTCAGCTCTGTATTTAATAAGCAACAGCTGCCAACGGCGCTGGAACTGAGAGAAACCACTGAAGGATATGGTTCACCATTGAGCTGAAATTAGTTTAAATTATGATATTTAAGTAATTTCGTAAATGGTTCTTTTGTTGCAAATATATTATTTGCTTACATTTGTTGAATCGAATTTTTAGTATTTTATGCGTAATTTGACATTTTGAAACATAATTATAATGCCAATTAAACTAATAAGCAAATAATGAATATTAAATTGCCGTTAACACTTTTTATAATTATTTGCCTATATAAAAGACAGAAAGAATAAAGCATCTCTTACCCAATAGAGCATATACATATATTACTAATGAGCCTTCACAGTTGATACAATATAGTCGTGTCCATCTAACTATCCGTCTGTCTGTATGAGAGCGTTGAACTCAGAGACTATAAGAGCTATAAATTTCGGATAAAAGTAGTCGGGATGTACAAGAAAAGCTCACTACAAATTTATTTTAAAATTATGAAAAACATTAGCGATATGAATATATATAGAAGTTTAATCACCAGGATTTTGTGCACAAGTGAATGAATGACCGTACGTGCAAGGTCTAGGTTTTATGGTATGTCCTAGTCGAGCTTACTCGACTAGAGCGAACTTGTTAATTTTGATTTAATTTAAAGTAAAATTTATTTATATTCTAAAGCATTTCTTTTTTTATGACCATCCTGTCAATTAAATTTTAAACAAAACTTTTATAGCTATTCTCAAATCCTCTCTTCAATTGTTTTTGTATGAACTTCCCACTTTGAAAGCCATTTGCCAGTAATTGAGTTCAAAGAGCATGCGAAAAACATTTTGTGCAAATTATTGCCTCGAGGCCATAACAAATTGAAAACGCCATTGAGCCAACGACTCATCATCATCACAGTTTGTGGTTGGATAGATTTTGAATGCATTTCCCATAAGCCAAATCATAATATTCCCATGGCCATATAATATATGTATGTATATACACATACATACATACATATATAAAGCAAAACAGAAATAACATCAACCCTGCGAAATACTTTTCAATAGATGACTAATTACGTCATGCTCAATTAGTTGCATTTGGGTCATTTGGGGGTGTGACCGGTTGTCCGAAAGGTGTGTGCTTGTGTATGTATGAATCGGGTTTATCTGGTCAGTTGGTGCTGCTGATCGATATGGAAATTAATATTGCACAAACAAACAGACAGACAGGGAAAATATTTAAATTAAACATAGCGTCAATTGCTGCCTACGCATTCTGTGCACAAAACCAAACCCAAAGGGTTAAGATGGCCTCAGGGGCCTAGTTACAACCCTCGTTTCCGTGCTGTTGTTGTGGTAATTGTAGTTGTTTATGTTTCGTAGCGTAAATTGGTATTTACATATGTCCCGTTTGCCCGTTACAACAGTACCGATCAATGTGCCTTGCCTGCATTACCAATTTGGGCAAAATTCTGTACATGGCCTTTGAGCTTTTTCCGCAGGAAGGTGGGCTGGCGGGCCGGCGGGCAGGCAGGCAGGCAGGCAGGACCGAAACAGGGTACGGTGAACTTGTCTGACTACATGCTTTCGTAGTGTGCATGTTTGTTTTGTGATTGTCGCTTCGTCCTTTCGTCGCAATGCAGCTGTTTCATGCCCATTTAACACCTTCAATCCGCTTTGCCTCTGCCTTTACCGATAAATAGATTGATACATACATATGTTTGTAGTACACATCGATACCATCACTCTCATCGATACCATGTATTCAAGGATGTATTCGTTTATATGCTGTAAAAATATTGTCAGCATTGGCACTTCCCACGTCCTGTGCTGTGCTGTGCATTTCTGTATCTGTATCTATCAGATGCACAAGGCAATTGGTTTATTTTCCAATACGGTAGCCGCTCAAATATGCCAACAGCAAACAGTGTGGGGGTTCAGAGGGAAGAGCTGAGGAAGTGGATTACAGCAATGTAATTTGTGTAAACATTTGCCAAGTTTTCTCACTGATTTTTTGGCTCTGCTATGTTTGCTCCATTCGAATTTCATTTTTTTTTTTTTTATAATAAAAAGTGAGAGAAATCTTTACATAGATGAGTCGTAAATTTCCTATTTTCAAATTTTCACTTTGCATTTCGATTTTTGGGTACGTCTCATGTGTAAACATACACATCACATTGCTGCTCCGCTTTTTGATTAAGTCTCTACATTTGCATTCGTAGATGCATGCAAAATAATGTTCTGTATTGGTAACAGAATGTTGCACAAACAATTTGTTTTTTTTTTTTTTGGCATTTTTTTTATTTAATTTATGAATAGACTTTCTGGAGATTTAGGTCAACACTGGGAGAGTGCTGCACATTCAACCAAAAATACAAATATTGTGTTTTAAATATGAATTGATTCCTTGTGGCATTGACTACCAGAGTTGGTCACAGTTGACTGATAAAGATCTCACTCGAGCATTGTTTCCCATAGTTACAAACAGTATTCGCTTTGTTGCATTCTCACACGAATAAATGATCCCGCTAGATACCTACAGGAACGCTTGAGTGCCGTTTGTAATGACACAACGAATTTATTTGTGTTCTCCTCAACAAAACCCCTCCACCAAAAATAGCAAGTAATGCAAGGATATTACCACCCACAGACCCAGACCACCATAGCATAACAATATTCCCATGAAAACAAGCCAAATATGTACTATCATATTTTTCACAATTCCAGAGACATAGCCAAAGCCATGGCAAGCACATAGATCATTTTTAATAGGGGTTGCTGCTGCTGTTGCTGCTTCTGGGATGCTGCTGCTAGTCGTGCGTGCATGGCATGTCCTTTGCACCAACTCTCCCTTTCTGCTGGGTTTCCCTTTCGCTTTCAGGTTGTTCAGGTTTCTCCTCAGTTGTTTCCCATGTTTATGAGCATTTAGTTAATCAGTTACGGCTCTTTGATAGTTGGACTCTACGGGGGCGCGTTTTGGATTACAAAAAATTATAAAACGTCACGCTTAATGAAACTTTATGGCGCCTACTTTAGAGTGAGATTACGGCGCCTCTCTCGCTTTTACCTGTGTTAGCAATTAAGCGGCAGGTGTAGCAGCTTGCACGTGAACATTTACGAGCCAACATATCATTCCTGTTCATAGTTGTTATTGTTATTTCAAGCGTTCGTTAGTCAAAAAGGGGGTAGGAAATCCGTTTGGTTTAACAAGAGCTCCGGGGCATCGGCGTTCCTTGTTCGGAATCCACACATAGTCGGGCTCAGTTACATCCTCTATTCAACTTTACTCCACATATACTATGTTGGCAACGCCCCCTCCTTCTTCAGGCTCGGGCACATACATCAAAATTAACTGAAATGTCAGCTGCAGTTACAACAACAACAACATGCAATTTGCAACTATTTTCACTGGCCAACACCGACTTGTTGTTCGCATTCGAGTTGTTTGTTATTTTTTATGTGTTTATAATTCATGGTCATTCATCTTACACATACTGTAACTGCCACTGCCACTGCCATTGCCACTCTGCCACAGAGCTAGCGTATCTAGGGCCTGTCATATTGTTATTAAATGTTAAGAGCAGCGCAACGTCAACCTTACAACAAAGATAATTACAATTGTGTCATATTTTTCTCATTAGCTGTCGCTGCAGACTTTTCAGACTTCGGACTTTCTACATGTTCGCTTCCCTACTTACTTTTCCATTTGCCATCCAATGTGTGTACATAGGGTGCATCGTTAGCTACTCGACACGCCCGCTTTTGCCATTTGAAGTGCACACCTTTTGCCTTAACTTGACTGCAGCGGCTGCTGATGTTGTTAATTAGCTTTGCTTGATTACTTTCGAAAATTACAAACTGTCAACGCATTATTTATGAGTCAAAATTCATTTCAGTTGCAGTTTTGTGTCTTAACGATTTATTTTTATACTCAAGAGAAAATGGAAATGGAAATGGAAGCAGACAGTGTACAACTGTTTAACTTGTGAATTTCATCTTCATTATTTTTCTTTCACACACAGCACACACTTCAAACTGCAACGTTACGTATAGTTTCACTATATTATAATAGAACTTGATAAAAATAAAAGTGAAATTCATTACCCAACTTTTATCTCATATGCCACCATATATGAATATAGTTTGCCAAGAACAAAAAATACTGAAACCTGCGACTAGTTTATGTAAACTAGTGACGACTAAATGTAAACTAAAATGAGACGACTGGCAAGTTTTCTCTTTCCATTACCCCAGTTCGAAGGAATATATTAATGAACAAACGAATATTATATTTGAGCAAACACAAAAAGGAATTTTAACTCGAACTTAGCTTATGCAAACAACTCTTAAGAAACACCAGAAGTTTTTAATTGTTTGAAGCAAATTAAACTTTGTGCCAGTGAAGCCACTAAGCTACTACTCAAGTAAAACTTTGTTTCTGAAATAACTCAAGCAGGATAACATTTTTTCATGTCATATCTTAATTTTAATCCCTATATCAAAATAGTTTATTTCCATTCACTGAATATCCAGGGCATATGAAGGTTTCCCCCCTAAATATGTTGCTACCCATTTAGTGGAATCCACATCGAACACGACTGAGAGCGCACAAGTTGCAGAGGGAAATTTCAGTTAACCTTAACATGACATCTCTTATATATATATATATATGTGTAAATACCTGAGCATAAAGCTGACACACATGATCAAATTATCGGTTTGACATGTTCCATGGAAAGTATCTGTTAAATGCGATCGAGCGTTGATCAAATGACTTGCCGCCAGAGTTCAATGTGGTGTTGTACTCTTCTGTGGTTTGCTCCACTTGGGCCAGCTGTGGTGTGAATGCAATCACTTCCGTTTCACTGATTCTGTTTGCCTCCTTTGAAGTGATCGTGCGTGCTGATAAAAGCCAAACGGAGTCGCAGTCGCAGCCGCAGGCGTTTTGTATCTTCTATCTTGTGTGCGAGTATCTTATATCTGCCACATGCAGTTTACCTTGCCTTCAGTTTTGTTTGATGTGCCCTGTTGATTCTTCTATGGCAATTAATTGATTGTGACAGATTGCTATGAAGTGCTCAAACCCTGTTCCCCTTTCCCTCTACCCACTGCAGCTTCGCCTGACTGACACTTTTGTGTTGTGTCATGCGTTTAAATTGAGTGAGAGAAAAATATTCAATGTTTCGTCAACGAGTGCGCTGATGAGTCCAGACATCCTCTCTCTCTCTGTCTTTGCACTTGACAGCAAAGTCTTTTCCAACAAAAAGTATTACATTTTGTTTACATGGCGCAAATCTAGCTGCAATTGCCATGTTGCTGGCTTCAACCATTCGATGGCATATAGTATGCAAAACAGATGTTGCAACATTTCGTTGCATGCATTGCTGCTGCTGATGTTTCGCAGTTCGGACTGTCATCAAAACTGTTTGTCCCAACATGCATATTAATTTTATTGCTAACAATAACATATCCATCGACAACAATTGTGAATCGCATTTATTAGTAGCACTTAAGCGCAGCAGCAACAATATTTCTAGTAGTAACAAAAGCATCCATTCACTAAGGGCGGACACCGTGATGTTGGTGACTATCAAATGCACTATGAAAATGCAGCTTTTAGCTTGACACACATATTCAGAAGTGTTTGTTTTTTTTTATGTAGTTTTTTTTTTATTTATTGGCAACCAAGAACAGCCATAAAGAACATCAAATCCAAACTAATTCCAAATTAATATTAAGTTAAATCAAGTAGCCTTCTTGTTGCAGATCTTGCATTTATGTGACAGCTATGTGATAAAGTATTCCGGTAACAGTTTGTGACATACATATGTTCAAGAGCTCCATAGCTCAAAAACTGAGGAAGTAGTTCGCATGGAAACAGACGGATTTTATTGACTCTACTAAAATTGAGAATATCGTTCTTGATTCAAGTACTATTTATTTGGTTCGTGTGTTCTTGTTTAAAGTGCGCTTTAAGCTTGAATCGAGTTCTTGTGTGTTCTCGATCCAAGTATTTTATGAACACGACTTAAGTTCTTGTTTCTAAAAATGTGATTTCATTCGAATTTTTTTAAGTATTTTGATTCTTGATCTGAATATTTTTATACTTGTTAAGATAAATACCGTAGCGTAGATATAGATTTCTAAAATACTACCCATTATTCTCAGCTTGTCAGTAAGAAATGTTAGAAAACAGAAAAAGCTATTAATTTCGTTATTTCAGTATTTCTGATGTTACAATCGATAAAAGGTTACTTATTTTAGGAACATTTCAAGTGTGTGATTATAAAATTTATAGCACAAATATTTAACTAAATTAAAATCATAAAATAAAAGTAAGTAATGGTATAGAATTTAAAGACAATTTACTTTGATATGTGATAGCTAACCTGAAAACGGGGTTTTTTTTCTTTTTGTAGCTTACAAATTGTTCCTTATAATCTACATACTCATGTACAACGCATACAATGAAATGAATTATAGGGTATAGAATGCAATGGAGCAAGAAGCATCACAGTTGACTACAAGTGGAGGACACCTCTTGGACTCCTCTCCCCTTGCTTTGCTCACTGTCAACTGACGGCCTGTCACTGACAGGGCACAGTCTGTAGTCAGTGTCGTCATTGTTGTCGTTGTCACCGTGGTACGTTGTTGCTATCGTTCATGCTGTTGGTATGCCACATGTGCAGCAGGAGAAGAAGAGAACAAAAACAAACTATAAGGTTTTATTGCTTTCTGTGCATGTGAAGGAAGAACTGCGCGAAGCTAAAGCTGCAGGTTGCTGAGGGTTGCTGCCACTGCCACCGATGCCGATGCTACTGGTGCTAGTGCCACTGCTGCTGCCAGTGGCAGGAAGCAACAAGCCGATACTTCATATAGCCCCCTAAAAAGAAGCAACTGCAAACAAGGGCGTTGCACGAGCTGTCAAAATGAGCAATTACTTTGCAAAAATGTTGCAGAACCTCACGTGTTCTATGTGCCCGCAGCTTCTACAGATTTGGATGCATCTTCTTCTTCTTCTTTGTTCTAGCTCCAAAACACACCAACCCCACTTACACTCTCGTCCCCTGCTGCACTAGTCGTTTGTCTTGTCGGACTGCCACGGCTGCTGCGCTGTTTGGCAAAAGTTTCAGTTTGGTTGCGCTACCCCCGTGCCTTAAAAGTGGCATATGTATATGGAATATGGAAATTGATAGCGTAACCTACTTATTGTTAAGTTTACGGGGTTATGCAGTAAGCGGCTGTCTGCAGCAGCCTGTTAATTTATTGCTGGAACTAATTATCTGACAAACAGGTGCTCAAATTGCAGAGCAGCATTTAACTACATACGGCTACAAGACTTTTGAATTCAATTGATTGTGATCACAGATACAAGAAATTAAATTTCAACTAAGTTTTGTTTAATCTGTAGAAATATCGATACAGCATATGTATATATATAAATATTTGTATTTCTTAACAAAAGCTTATGTCAAAAACACTATCTTACCAAGATAAAGGTTGAACCATTCGGGAATTAAAATATAAATTCCGTATCACAAAGGTACGTTCATTCATTAGGTTCATTTTATGGCTGATATGAAACATTTTTGATCGAACCTTATAAAAAATCAGATCGGTTATTATCTATTTTGTATGTGCAAAAGTTGTTGGAGGCGGAGGTGTGATGCACTTTTACACATTCTAGTGGATTCTCATTATATGGCAGCATTTTTTTTAAATTTCATTTTCTTACTCTACTTAAGGCTTTCTACAAATTTTACTTTACTCGACCATTTGGAAAATATGAGATGTAGCTGCTCCAAATGTCCTTGGACTATATTTCTCATTTTAGCTCAGCAATTTCGTTTACTTTCTCACGACTGCAGATTATAACCACATCAATTACCAGCTAGCTATAACCGTTCCCACTTTTAAACACTACCGACTGCACTTAATGCCCTCACCACAATTTGCAGTAGCCCATTAAAATTTCGACTCAACCTCAACACCAATGTTAGCTTTTCGCGCTCCCTATTTCTGTACCCATTTTTATTTTGTTTCACTCGCGCCTGTTCCGTCATCGTTGAGTCGGAATGGGAGTGGAGAAGCGAACATTCAAGCCGCACACACGCGTGAAAGATGTTGACGTTTACGACGCAGACGAGACTCCGACTTCGTCTCCGTCTCCTTTTCATTTTCCGACTCTGACAAAGATGATGATGATGATGCGAACTGCGGACTGTGGCAGCAACGATGACGTTTCAACCAGTCAAAGATTGTTGCCCCCCTTTTTCTAGTTACCTCCAAAAAACTGGCAACGCTTCTGCGGGTGTGAAATGTATTGCCACTGGCTGCACTCGCCTTATTTTTTCTTTTTCTTTCTTGCTTTTTTTTGGGACAACTTTTGCCGTTCATTTAATGGCTTCATTTTTGCTTTGACATTTTTCCATGTTGCTCGTAGCTCTCGTTTTTCCTGCTGGCATGTTTGCTCTGCTGTCAGCCTGTCAAGCTTCTACTACGCTCGCCATCTCCCCCAACCACCACAATTTTTAGCGCTCTTCTTTTTGGCCTTTTAAACTAATTGCATTGCTGTGTGTGTGTATGTGTGTGTGTTGGAAGAAAAGTGCAATAACTATTTAAATGATTGCATAGTGCACATGTGGCAGCCACAACCACAGACACAGCCCCACACCACCGCCCCTCAAAAATCTTTGCAGCCTCCTCGACAGTCTGAACACATTTTTTCTATGGGTCCTTTACTTGTAGCGTGAAAAACCTTACGATTCTTAAAATATTATATAGTATTAACGGGCCTTAAAGTGCTATTATTCAATACAATTTCAACTTCGGTATTCGTAATTTAATCAAATATTTTATATTTTTACATTTATTTTATTTGCATATATATTTTTGAATTGAATTTGTCTCCAATTTAAGCGATGTAAAAGGTTTTTTTTTATTTTTATATAAACTGAATTAAAAATTGGATAGCAATAAAAAAACAAATTTGTGTGTATGGAAAAGAAATCGAATATCTAAAAACTATTTTTATTAAAAAAAAAACTTTAACGTTAGACAAGCTTGGAAGTTTTTTTTTTTATTCTTCTTCAATGGATATAATATAAAATTGCATGTTGGCTTCATATACATATATGCTTTAATAAGGGCATTCAGAATTCGCCTAGCTTGTGCTCATTTATTGTTTGGCGTTCGAGTGCCAATTAAATGTTGCTTATGTTGTTTGATTATTGCTGTCAATCCAGTTGCACATTTGCTGTTGGCTGTTTGTTGATGCAACGTCAGCGTTCTACAGCTGTTTGTCATCAGTGCTGTTGGTGGCGAGGGTGTGGGCAAGTGCCACAATTCTTTTTAAATGCTTTTCACTGGATATGCGAGCGAGCTTGAGATTGAGAATTTCTGGGCTAGGGGATAGGTGAGTTGGCTGGTTGGGTGGGTGTTGGTGGGGTTAAAGTGCGTTGACCGCAACTTGTGAACCGCCCCAAATTGCAGGGGCGTAACCTTCGGCAGCACCCTTCTCTGACTTACTCAATGCTTGGCAATCAATTAATCATAATTCTGATAGCACAAAACATGTTGCAATACGACCGCAATAGCAACTGAAATTTCAAAAAGGCAAAATCGATTGCACGTAAATCCGATTCCCCAAATGGCCACCCCCTAAGCAAGCAGAGTTGTGAGCAGCCAGTTGTGAGTGTGAAAAACCAAAACATGTGCTTATCACATCACAAACATAAATACAAAACACTCTACAAACACGCACTCACACTTATACACCGATGTGTAGCTGAAAAGCATGACAAATTAAAGACAACTCCCCCAACAGCAGCGGCAACAACAACACACAATACTAACAGCATTTCCAAACCTAAACCCAATTCCAATTCCAATTTCAATCTTAAATCCAAAACCATATTCGAAACGTGCCACATTGTGGCATAAACGATAATTACATACGGCGTGTACCTAAACGACATGGCGGGGCATATATTCGTATTATCCATATTGATCCTTATGGACGCAGCTTAAATGCAATTCCAGGACATTGATATATTGTAAAGTGTAAAAAGTGCAGCTCAACGAATAAAAATCTGTAAACTCAAGAAACGCTCTCGACATGTGCATTATAATGGAGTTTTCTTTCGTTGTCGTTTTTCGTTGTTTGTTGTTGTTGCCTTGTGCACAATGGAAAATGATGCAGTGCCTTTTTGCTCGGCAGTTTTCTTCTTGAGGAAATTTATCGCATATGTCGCAAGTCTCACATGATATGCCAGATTCTCTCTCGACTCTGTCTCTGGTGCCATTGTAATTTTTAATGGTCTGCCGGCATTGCCTTCCTGCAGGTCATGCCTCCAGGCTGGTTAAGTTAAGGGGGGTGGTCCAGGGGGTCTAGTAACACTCGGTCTGTTGGTTTGTAATAGAATTTTTGCATTGCATTTGGTCTGTGAGCTGAGCTGCCTGCAGCGATAAATGTGATAAATGAATCTCTGGTTGGTCTTGTTTTTTGGTTTGCGTAGAAATGCATTATGCAGATGGCCGCTCCGACGGATTTATAACCCTGATGTTTGTCTTGGTAATAGCCCAAGTCAACACATAGGATAAAAATATTAGCAAAGCATTATTGCTACAGTTTTTACAAACAATTTGTCTCACAACCCCGAACCGAGCATAGTATCAATTTTATTTTAAAGTAAAGACAATGTTTTAATCAATGTCCTACAAAATTTGTTTGATTTAAAAAGTTAAAATAACGAATAGGCAAATAGTAATTTTCAATGATAAATACTAGAGAAACGAAAGTGGTATTTGTATAGTCATAAAAAGCAAGTAAGAAGGTCCCAATTGAGTAAGCTCAAATTCCGTTTTTTGTCAACTGATTTCAAGAAATTTTATAGATTTTTATTTATTGCTAAGAATTAGGAGAGTTGAGAACCAAAATATAGAGACTCCAGCCTATATTCTTATATTCTCTGAGACCGGCGCGTGAATACTGTAATAAGCGGGCTATGTAAAGAATAGAATAATTAGAATAGAAGAAGGAAGCAGACTCAGTCTATGTGACAAAATCAACGTCAATTTCTTCATTAACCCTGAAATAACCGCGTGGCCTAAAACAAAATCAAAGTATACCTGAGTGCAAATTGGTGCACTTGGCAGTGTCCGCTGAAGGCATAATTAGATCGTTGATATTATTAAATCCCGTGCTATTTAACCAATTGAATCGATTGGATCACAACTGGTTTATTGTGGACACGATCAGATTCGCTATAACCCCAAAATCACTGATGCAAGAAAAGACAAGTCAGGTTAGTCAGTTGAGCTGGTAAGCACAAACGCGAGAAAGGAATCTAAAATCATGGGGAAATACGGGATCAGTTCTGTGCTTACCACACGTCAGTTGTGGAACAGAGCTTGCTACATTGTGCGCAATTGGGCGTCGTTACTCTACACATCAAGTGATTTTGAGCAATACCAGCTTAAAAAAAAGGTTCGTAGTTGATCGAATACAACATGCGTAATTATTAGAGATTGTATAATAAGTGAGGCAGCAAGATTTTAGCTTTTGCATTGAACCAATAAAAATAGCTGTGGCACGCGATCGCAAAACAGATTTAATATAAAACACCATAATTGTTAAACAATAACCCAGTTATACATGTATACGGCTCTCGCAAGTAATGTATGAATATAAGAGGTGCTCACTAAGTTGTCTTGTACTGACAAAATTGTTAATTCCCTCTAGAAAATGGATCAATATCATCACACATCTGCAACAAGTGGAAGACCTATGCTGTACTAAGTGGGTGAGCCCAAAATAAAACAAGTAAGAAGGCTCTAGTCGAATAAGCTCGACTAGAAGATACTCTTAACCCTTGATCATACAGACGGAGAGAGGGTCGGGCTCTCTCATATGTACGTGTACCGCTGTACCAATGCTTGATGGTTTCATATCTCCGGTGTTTCTGAACCTATTTTAATAAAAATTTTACAGATGTTAATAGTTTCAATCCCCATTTTCAAGTTTTCGATTTTCAAGATATTTTTGTTATCGATTACATGTGTATATCGTAAACCTGAAAAGTTATCGAAAATTTGAAATAAACTTGCTATGTCAAGGGATTAGGAGAGCTTATATTCAAAATCTGATGCTGATCAAGAATATATATACTTTATGAAGCATCCCTGTTCCATACACAATTACATATTATATAACAATAGAGTGCAAGAATACCTTGTGAGTGCAAACATAAATAATGTATATATATTAATAAGTTTATTACACTTATTTGTTTATGTTACTTCTATGAAGCATTTAGTTATGTCACTTGTGAGAACTAAAATGAGAACACTTCAAATTGAGTTGATGTTACACACGAGTTTATTCGAAGGTTAATTTTAGACTGACTTAAAGACTATAATTTGACAAGCTCTTATACGATAAGAATGCTGATACTTGCATTTTCATTCATAGCGGCCACGCAAATGTGCTGTGTTTGCGGGCTATGTTACGCCTCTCTTCTGCTGAATTTGGTGCCACTTTTTGTCACCTCAGCTGGTCGCTAGAGTTTACTGACTTTAGGTCGCTGATCTTTGCTTTTTGCTGACTACCTGACCTAGTTCAAGTAAACAATTTTGAAACTAAGGTGTCGAATCATTCTTCCTATATAAAACGAAATCGACATTATTCAAGCTAATTCTATTCCATATATTAAGTAAGCTTCACACTACTTAACTTATATATATAATATATATATATATGAACATAAAAATAATATATGTATTTTAAGTTTTAAGACAAGTAAATGTTCAAATAATATTTATTATTTAATATTTATAACAATTAAAAACAAATATAAACCTTATTATTAATATTATTATTTATGAATTAAGTAAGGGAAACAAATAATTGAACCTTACTAAATGTTAAGAAAAAGGTACTGTTTAATAGAAATAAAAACATTTATTAACTTTAACTTATATCAATTAAAATCAAATCAAAATTTTAAAACCAAATTGACATTTTTTGAACTAAAAATTTTAGTTAATCAAATGACATAGGTATACATTATATTCAAATGCATCTGTCATGTTAGTTAGTTACAGCCAGCTAAAATATCTAATTGATCAACTATTTCGCATTACATTCGGCTACATACCTCAATTACCTTCATTTTGAATGCCTTATTTTATGTATGTCGTTGTTTCTGATTACCTTTTTTATTGCTGATGACCAAAATGCCATATATGGCAGCTTATGACAAATAAATATTCATTTTAATGCATTTCCTGCAATTTATTGCCAATGCAGTTTGCATGTTTGGCCCTTTTCAGTTCGCTCTGCTTATCAATTGGCCAAACAGCACAGCCCTGAGTAGGTGTGAGCGTTTGCTGTACTGTGCACTGTCTATATATATATTAAAAGTATCGTTGGTCAACGATTGTACGTCGTTGGATATTATAATCGTTATATTTTGTATTTATTTGCAGACATGTATGAAAAGTGCAAACAAACAGGCGGCAGACGGTTGAGTATATGTATATAGAAAATATAATGCAGCATGCACAGAATTTTAAATCGAAATTTAAACACATGAAATGCAGACAAAGATTGTTTGATGAGGTAGAGAGACGGAGGTAAAAGCACGGCACACTTAAAAGATTAACAAAAAAGCGAACGGTACACGATACACGAAACAAGGTTCAGATTCAAAGCACAGTTCTTCACAAAAGTACATATCATACTCGAATCTTAAAATGAACATACATATATTTGTACGAAAGTATTTATATAAATTTTAAACTTGGAGTCCGCTCATTGTTGTCGGTGTTGTTCTGTTGATCCAGCTTTATTTTTGTTAAATAATAAACATTGCTTAAGCTGCTGAAAACAATAACAAAAGGCGTTCACCTCATTATAATCGAAACAGTTTCTCCCTTTGGATATTTTTTTTTTGTTCTTTAAAGTGATTTAAAATTTACCGTTGATAAGTTGCTAGTGCTGTATGGTATTTATAAATACACTACATTTAAAGCATATTGAATTTTAGGAAGTGTTTGTGTATCTAGGGGTTTTTTAGTAGTTTATGGTTATCCAATTTTTAAAGTTTAACTTAATAGTTTTTGTACTTGCAAATCAAAAATGTAATGTATAATAAAAATCGTTTTATTTCGTTGATCATTTAATTTCTTAAGAGTTGTACTTAAGGGTTTTTAATATTCGTATTTCATTAAACGCATTTACTTTGAGTTCGTTTTCTTCTCTTTTATTTAAATACTCAACTCCACACCGACAATTTGTTTGCTTTTCTTCTTCTATCAATATCGCAGGAGCAGTGCCTACTTGTCGTCATCGTCGGCATCAACACCATCTCTGGGCCTGTGCCTTGGGTAAACAGAAAATACCACGCACGTGGGTTTAGGTTAAATAGAGGAAGGTGGTGAGCGCAAGAGTGGCTGATTCAGCCAAAGGGATATGGAGCCAATGAATAGGATGAGAGTCTTAAGCGACGAAGGCGATGCAACTTTTACCGCCAAAATCCACTTGACTTTTTGTCAGATACTTGAGCAAGTCAAACGGTCTGTCTGTCAGATAGTCGGGCTCAGCTCTGTTTCTTGCCACCTTACGGTTTCTAATTATAAACTGCTCTGTCAGCAGTCAGTGGAGCGACTCGTAAACCCTTTTGGAAGTTCCAAGTTCATGAACTTGTGCATTGAACTTCGGCCAATCAGCTAGCAGCTAGCAGCGAGCAGCCAGTCAGCCAAGCCGAAAAACCAACTTGAAAATAGCTTCAGATTCTGTTTTAGACACTAGTTTTCTTTTTTAGTGTTTGTTCCATTTGTTGATTTTGTTGTTGTAGTTGTTGTTGCTCTGGAAGTGTTTGTAGTAGACATCTGTTCTTACTTGCAACTGCCGCAGACTTTTAATTTGTGTGGATTTCCAGTTCCGTTCTACACGACGCGTTACGCGACTTCTTGGGCGAGGTCGAGGTTGATGCTTGTTGCAGTTGTGGTTGACGCTGAGGTTAGAGGTTGAGGTTAAGGTTCCGCTGTCGTGGCATGTAATGTAAAGTGGAAGTTGTAATTTAGTTAGCTCCAAATGACTTTTCGGCACAACATTATCATTATGTGCCTTTAATTGGTGTTTGTCTTGCACTTATTTTCTAGTTTTACTCCCCACTCTTCTTATCAAGAACTCTGCACTAATTTGTGTGAACTTCCCATTGATTGCAGGAAATACTTTTCGTGTGCAACCTCACAATCGGAAATAATGTCTGAGAATTCTACATGGTCTTGAAGTAGTTTCTAAATATTTAATAATAATAGTTTATAGATGGAGATTAATTTAAAGTTATATATGTTTATTACACGTTACTACGTCTATCATTTTGCAATGTTATTTGAAATTGAATCAAAATTCTTGTACAAAATATCTGGTGGTCTTACTTACATATCATTAATTGTGAATAGTTCTGTCTGTGCTACAGCGCACGCTCATTTACGTGGCTTGTGGCACACACAGGACATTGCCACAGAGACCGACAACTGTCCGCAACCACAAAACACATCAACGGCAGCGGCTACGACGGTAGCGGCAGCAGAAAAACATTGAAATAAATGAGAAAATTCTCTGCTTTAAATTAAAAAAATCACAAGATAACAGAATAGTCGGGGACAGGACTACATAGGAGCTATACACACAGTTGGCATTCAGGATGTGCAAGTTGTCCAGCCTCAAATGCAAAGCGCCGACATCACGTAGTCGGGAGTAAAAACTTTGAAGCAGATAAAAATGGAAATGTATTTAACAGCATTAAAGAAACTCCGCCCAACAACAAACACACAAACACATAGACAAAGTGATAAACAAAATTCGCAAAAAATGGAAAAAGGGAAACGGAAAAAAGTGGATGGGAAACTTGCAAATGATATTAACCACGGAAAGGACATTTAGTGAAAGCAGCTCAGCTCTGGGCTGAGGATATAATTACAAAATCCACCGTTAATTGGCTTAGTTATACGCTATCTTTTTAATGACACCCACTGGGGTGCACATAAAAGCAATCATATCCTAAAGTAGTTGCAGCGGTAACGGTAGTTGCTGCACTAGCTGTGGTTGTATTTGTGCCACTCGAAGCCCGTTCGACATATGTTGACAAGTGCTCCAACACTGCCGTTGAAGACTCGTTGCTGCTGCAACTGCTGCCTCGAATTGGGATTGGGAATGCATTGGGGATTGGGCATGGAAGTGGCACGAGGCACGAGGCAAGGGACTCGGGATACGGGATACGGTGCAAACGTTTGTCGGTCACGTGCAACAACTTCAGTTAACAACGTCAAAATAACTACGGGGTGTGGGAGCGGCATACGTACATAAGTACATCCATACATGTATGTATGTATGTATTTCGTATATCTGGTTGGGGCGTCCTTTCGCAGTTGAGCGCTTTGCCAACTTAATTTTCATTTGGCTGTACCTGACTGCGATATTCCTTTAGTAACCGCATTATCATCGGCATCCACATCAACATCGACGTCAATGTTGACTGATGCGTCCATTCACTTGGAATGTCAAACAAGTAAACTATGACGACATTTAAATGTTCTAGATGTAATGGAATTGTTCGTTAGAGGTTTTTCAAAAGTGAGCCATTTTTATAAATAGTTTTGTTTACAAACGCAAAACGAAATTTCAAATGCAATATGTAGTTTTAATTAATGTGCGATAAAAGTATTTAATGAATTTGTATAATCTTATTAAAAATATGTTAAAAATCTTAACATTATGCAACTATTAAAATAAAAAATCTTGAAGACATTTTTAAAACCTGTATTGTAAAATCAATTTCTTTGCAAACTATTTCAAACAGCATATATACCTAGTAAAAAGTAAGTACAAAAAACATGTGGGATATGAGCCAACTGGCTGCAATTTCAATTTTGGCCAATTGATTGCAATTTTTTATGATTAATGCTTGGCTGCAAGCGAGCGTGTGAACGAGCTGTGCTGGAGGGAGAAGGCAATCAATTGTGCACTAATACAGATACACAACCAATTTAATTAAAGTGCCGCCTGTGTCGATAATTATGCAACAGCTTTTCTCTTTGATGCGTTTATCGATTTATTGAAGTGTTAACCAACACTGCGGCAAGTTGTTGATATGCCTCGATATATGTATGTAAATGTATGTATTTATGTATATAAAATCACATAAACACATTCTCTCTTTCTTTCTCTCTCGCACATGGTGTTATTTTTTTACTATGACCACATACACTAATGATACGCTTCGACGCGTTTTACATTGATTTCGCCTCGTTGACGTGTTATTCATTATTATTATGCTGCATGTCACCCAATATTATATATATATATATATATATATAGCATTATATATTTTTGCGTAAAAGCCTGTTTGAATGGCATTATGATATTAATTTGCTTTAAATTTAAAATTGCTTTTTTCCACTTACGCTTAACACATTTACAAATACGAAATATATTCAAAGTAATTAAAAGATAATTCGGCTTTCGTTGGGCTCAATTAAGAAATTTATTTAAAGCGCGATCTAAGTTGGTTTCAACTGATGATAATTACACTAAGTTTCTTATCAACACTGACTTTTTGTGCTCGTTTTGTTTTTAGTTAATTAAATTATGCTCGTTTCTAACTTTTTGTTGTGTGACGCACTTAAAACCTTTTTCGAAAATTAACTAAACAAAGAATATTAATCTAACCCAAAAGTGTAACTCCCTTGATATTACTTTGCTCGAACGAACAACGAACGCACCCAGTCCACATATAACACTGCTCTCTCCTCCTTTCTAATTCGCTCTGTCTCCCTGTACTGTCACTAGGCTCAAAAACTCCATTAAGTTGGCGGCATTCTAAGCACTTGCCAAACAATTAAAATAATTTGCCATATACTCTCGCCGTCCCTTGGCGCAATGCACTATGTACAACAAGAAAAATGAAAACAACAGGAACAACAAATTTTTTATTTCGCTTTTTTCAAAGGGCTAAAATTACCAGCACTTAACTCCGGTACTGTCCAACTGTATTTTTTAGGTCTGGACATGGCTTAGAGTATATGCCTAGATGGTTGACGTTAACAGCTATGGAATATGTTCGCAAATTTTTGGGTGGAAATAGAGGCACCCTAACCTGAATTACTTTAGGGAGTCGAAAAGAGAATAACATAAAGAGACAAGCAGTTATTTATAAAATAAACAAGATCCATTCTATTGTTTGAATTTATTCTTAAAATTTCAATGTTTATGTTTAAAGAAATAAAAATCATAAAAATATAAATACACATTATTATTAGTTATGTTGCTGAGTGTGAAGTTGAAATATTACTGTAGAGGTAAAATACGATAAATTAATTGAAATTTAAATATTAAAAAGAGAAATAATAATAGTAAAAAGTAAATAAGCCAAGAACGGATCAAAAAGCTTTAGTTTTAGTATTGAGGATCTGATGTGTCGCTCAAACAGGGTGGGCCTAAAGAGAGGGTAATTGCAGTGGCTCCAATGCAGACTTAATATAGTTGTTTTGGGTTCGGTGTTGTAACTGGGGGCAATGTGTGAAATATGCCACTTTAATGAGCCAACGGGGCGGACTGACTGCCGCCTCATTTTGTGTGCAGCAGAAGCAGCTCTGCTACGCCCTCACTCAACACTTGTTGTAGGTGCAACAACGTGGACTTAACTGAGACCGGCCCGCGGCGCATGTTATGTGAATGTTTGACGTACACAATTTTGCATCAGGGCAACCAGAACGTCACTGGCCAGGGGTGTGGGTGTGGGTATTCTATGGGCAAGTTTGGTTGGGTGGTGTTCCCTGGCTGGTGTGGCACTCAAGTGCTTTTGGACTGCCACATGGCCGCATGCCTCAATTGACATTTTGAATTGTGCAGCACAGTTGAGAGTTGAGTGCAAAAAACCGTTGCATAACGCATGCAGTGTGAGAGTGTGAGTGCAAGTGTGTGTGGTGTGTATGGTGTGTATGTATGGGTGTGTTTGTTGTTGAGTGCTAGGCAAGGATAATGCTGGGCAAAAACACGTGTTAAATGCATAAATGCGAACGTGACGCTAAACTCATTTAAAGGATTACGTACTAAGGAGTGTGTACGTAAGTGTGTGTGTGTGCGGTGTGTGTGTGTGTTGGTGTGTAAATGAGATTAAATTTTGTTGAAAGCAACGCGAGCCGGCGACAAAGTGCGGTCCACACTTTTTTCCACAGATATTCAAAGTGCTTACTCTTGGAGTGGGAGTGATGAGGCAGAGGGAGGCGAAGGAGGTTAAGTTTATTTATGCATATGTATGTAAGCACATATGTATGTGAACACTTATGTGTTGTTTGTTTTTGAGTTTGTTTACACGAAAGTAGGTTAAAAGCACTTTTGGGCCAAAACCACGCCTCCCACCACCACCACCACCACCACCACCTGCCCCCGCTCCCTAGCGCACCCTATCCACTTGTTTGTCTGTTTCTGTTTTTGTTTGCATTTTGTCTTCGGTTTTGGGAACAGTTTAAGCGTCAAAATGTTGCCCATTGTTTTTGTATTTGTTAATCCTTTAGCTCGTACCACCGCAGTTCGTACTAGCGCTCCCCCCGTGCGCAGCGTAAAGCTTGCCCTGCCAGAGCTGACTTTAAATTTAATTAATTACAATTTTATGCGTTGGCTGTTTAATTCATGCCGACAACTGCCGTCGGAACTTTTCCCTCTGTTTATCATGCGCTTCCCCTCTCTGTTTTGCTTACTTACTCTATCACATTGAATATCAAATATTTGTCTGACTGTTCATCTGTCTATTTGGCTTGGGATAAGACAAGGTTGTGCACTTGTAAGCCAACTGGTTTCGGTCTAGTTTGGTTCTGGGTATGTGCTAATCGCTCGATATTGCATGGAGTAGGGTTGCCATGTGTATTTTTGTAAGCTCTTCAACCGAACAAGAAACGAGGTTGAGTGACGGAAAAATTCTTCATGTTTTGGGCAAGTGTATGTAACAGGGTGAAGAAAGCATCTCCTATTCCATTGATCAGCATCAAAAGCCGAGTCGATGTAGCCATCTCAGAGATATCGCAAATTTTGTTGATGATTTCCGGTAACTGCAGCATCTTGAATTTTTAATAATTGAAATAGTGAATTAAAATTTAATTAATATCGCTTGAGAAATATCGGAAATGTAAGACTTAATTTAAGTCATCAAGCATTGGTTTAGTAGATCAGGTAATATATTATCATAATATAATAACCATAAAATACTTTTTTCAGCTCAAGCATTTGTTGTCTTTTTGTTTTAAACTCTAAATTTGAGAGTATAAATTGTTAATCCTGTTGTATTTGTAATAATTTCACATTCACCTCAATTTTTTGTGGTAAGTCCAGGAATTATTGTAGTAGCTATTGTGCTATAAAAACGCTTATAACTACTTGTATCTTTACTTACCTTATCACCCCTTTCTTAAAACCACTTGACAACCCTGGTTAATCAATTGTATGCGGTTCTTATGATGTGCCAGTCACTAAAAGGGCTCAAAATTTTAAAACGCTTATTGACATTTTGGCAATTATCCCACCTACCTAACCAGCCCCCTTCCAAAGTACACAACAATGTTGACAGTAGACGGCTGCCAGTTGGCAGTTGCCAGTTTTGTGCTTATCAAATGTTAAATTAATGAAGTTTTAACATGAGCATTGTGTAACACAACCTGCCACCGAATGAATATGTGTGTGTGTTTTCCACTCTGGGGACAACGGAACAGCAGCTAATGATATCAGAAAGTGAGGAGCTTATCGATGCTTAATTCAATTATGTTAATTTTCTTAACGCTGTAAGGATGATGACAATGTCCAGCTCTTACTATAATTTTTCTCTGTTGTTGTTTTGTTTGTGTTTTTTACCGTAACGAGAAAAGTCTATCAAAGCTGTCTCACGCCGCTCAAAGGTGGTCAACTGAGCGTGAACAATTTTGTGACAAAGAAATAAATAAAGAGTGAGAAAGAAAGAGTGTTTTTCATACGAAGCTGGACATTGGTAGAAGTTGGATTGGGATATTCTATGAGAGTCCAAGGGGTGTCTAATTATGCATCTTGACTCTTCTCCCGTTTAGTTTCGTCTTGTGTCGTCAACGGCTTTGTCTTTGTTCATCAAACTGTTAAGAAGGGAAAATCAAGATTAACTTTTCATTTCTGGTCAGGTCATAAAAAGGTAGACGTGGGAAGCCAGTTCGTCTCCTCGACAATCAACAGCACCTCATCGTCGCAGTGTTGTACACATTATTCAAATTCCAACTGCAGTCTGCGGATGGGCATAAAAGTGGCATTTTATGAGCACACTTTTAATTGTCCAAAGACCCGTAAACACAGAAAAGGGTTAATTTGCCAGAGGGGCTTGACCATACCAACTCAAGCTGCCAGCTGTGCGAGTCCCTATTTCGGTTTGGTGAGTGCGTTCTTAGACCCTTTTTATTCACTTAGCTGCAAAATACTTGGCCATCTGATAATTAGAAATTTATTAAGCTTAATTATGTGTTGACCAAAAGGACGCATTTCTATACCCTTAACCCATACCCATAAATGGGTATTCTGGTTTTGTGCAAATTTATGTAACAGGTATCTCTAACCTCAAAAAGTATATACATATATTATTGATCAGCATCACATCGATATAGCCATATCCCGTCCGTGTGTATTTATGAACGCTAACTTTTCCGGCATACAATATACACATGCAATCAAAAATAATACAAGTTTGAATTTTAATAATTTGACATTTGACTTTTTAAAACATTGAAAACATATTGAAAATCTGTGAAATATGTATTTAAATTGGTTGAGAAACACCAGAGGTAAGATTTACAGTACAGTATCTAGATATGCCCAATGTGTAAGGTCGAGGGTTAAGGGTATCTTCCAGCGGGCTTACTCAACTAAAGGCTTCTTTCTTACTTGTTAATATGTTCAGTTGTTGCCTGATTAAAGGCAGACTACTGGAAAAAAGGGTTTGCCAAAAACTTTGCCCATTGCGGTGGCGTCATCATGAAAGTAAAATTAATTTCATGCATACCTCTTGTGCATATAAACGAAGACGAAACAGAATAAAACAATGAAATTTACATGCAGACGTAATTTTTTTTAGTGTCCTGTAATAAAAATAAAACAATAGTCGTTAAATCGCCCTTCGCGGCTTCTGAGTTCTAAGGATAATACTCATGAGTATGCCATAAAGGTTAACTTAACGATGTTGAGGTCAATTTTTTTGGAGTTTGCGCGGTTTTTAAATCAAGTTTAAAAGCTATTTTCATTTTAACTAAAAGTATTTTTTATTTTGATAGCTTTGATAGCTTTATTATTTGTCTGTTTAATAAGATTATACATCTTAAAAATATCTATTCGACGCATTTTTAACATTTAACATGCCATAAATCTTTTAAGCAATGTTAGCGATTGCAGTCGTGTTTTGTTGATTAGATATGTTTATCGCAATCGTATCATAAACATTTTTCAAATCATGCACACATAAACGCCCAATCTAAATGCCATAAAATGCGACACGAACATTTTGAAAAACTTTCCAAGCCACAAACACACACAAAACGACTTTCTTCTAAATACCAGCAACAAACTGTATGCAATGCTGCCTGATCGATGATCACATTAAAGTCTCTTAACCCGTTTAGAACCGAATCCGAAAATAGAAATCAAAACGCAAACTCATCGGACGGCGTGGGCTGCCAATGAGGCGACCGGAAAAACGCCTCGAAAACAGAAAATTATTTAAAAACCCATAAAATTTGCATATTTATGCGTTGAGTTGTGAGTTGATGTGTTTATAGGCATTTGTAGACCCCGAATAGATACAATTCTGTGGGCAGTCTACTGTCATATATGCATGAGGTGATAAAAAACTTTTTAATTGGGTGTTGCATATACATACATATCAAAGTATTTATGTTCTTCCAAATTCAAAATTTCAAATTCATATATGCCAAAACATACTCAGCACAACAAAACACACAACACACTTTGTAGATGGGAGCAGGAAGACTCTTGGAAATTCGGCTGATTCGCTGCAAGACTCTTTAGACTCTAGACGTGGCAGATGGCGCACTACGTGACCAATGTGAAATCCGTTGACTTATGTCAATATGACGCAGCAGTCGACGTGTCGCGTTTTTGCCAGCAAATCGACTCAACTCAAATGAAGATAGACAGTGCAGACATCGGACGACAGACTTTCGACAACAGTCTAAGGGTTTGGGTTTTTGGAACCGGTTGCATATCGTGTACGAACTTTTTTGGCTGTGGTGAGAAATCAAAAAAGGACGACAGACTGCCAAGAGTTGGCAGAGAAACTGAAAGCCTGTCATCCAAATGACAGCTAGAATTTTTGAGCTTGAAATTATTTGCACGACAGCAGAAATTGTCCCCTATAATATTAAAAGTTGTTGCATGACTTTTAAGGGTAACTATGATACTTAGCAGATTAAAACCCATTTTAGTTTACAAAAGTAAATTAAGCTTAAAACATTTCAATAATAGTGAGAATTGGTTTGCCACATATTATATTTGGATCTGTTCAGTCCTCTAAGCATAGATAGCGAAATTAAAATTTAAATATTGTTTAATTTCTTAAAGATACTTAGGGGCATTGTATATTATATTATTTTATAGCTAATGTGCAACTATTCCGAAATAACCAAAATAAAACGAATAATTATTGCCTGATAATTGTAACACTATCGATTTGAGTTATAATTGCCATTTCAAGTCACCCGCAAGCAAAATGGAATACAGAGTTTACCGGTGAAAATCTCTTTAGTTTCTACCCATTATTTGTAATTGAAAGGGTATAGGCTATCCCTGAGTCGACTACAAACTAAAAATAAAAGTGTTCTTTCATTTATTTTCACGCCACGTTTGTCAGGCGCCACATTGGAAAGTAATTTTGGCATAATACTAAATCGCTTAAAACTGTATGAAAAGCGGAGCCCAGTAACATACCCCATTGCTCCATATATTACCCTTCCCTTTATTCATGACAGCTGTCAACAATTCACGAAATGGGGTTCAATGCGCAAATATAAAAAATGTGTTGTTGAGGTGCTGGTTTGTCAATTGTAATAAACGTTTCAGGTTAAATTTTATTATACTAATATTTACACAGTGGTGTACTGGTCCATTATATATATGTATATCAATTCGTTTCTTTATATAAAAAACGTATTGAATGTTGAAATTTTCAAGGATGCTTGATTTTGTTTTATTTTCATTTCATTCTGTTGGATTTGAATTAGTTTTTAAAATATATGAAACTATGATTTGGAAAAGATCCACTTCTGCACTTACGAAACAAAATTTAAGTAAATTTGATTGTTTAAGCATTTTGCTTTACATATGCTCAATTCGCCTTAAATAAGCAAAGCTGGCAACAATTGTATATCAATTATTATTTTTGCTCAAGTAGCTCAGGTCCTATCAGGACTACAACAAAGTAAAATAATGTCCTTGCCATTCGTGTGATAGCTTAAAATGCTGATAATATTTCATGTTGACAATTTGTCATTAAAAATTTCCAAATGAAAAAAGTTTGACAAAGTGATCTTAAAAATATATTTCAATTCTTGCTTGGTGCTATTTAAAAATTTGCAACGTAAATAACTTAGTCACAATGTAAAGTGCTACCAGCCGATAGCAATTGATATAACAGCCAAAAAAATCCTGGAAAAATACGCATGTTTTCTGCTCTTTGCGGTTTGGTTGTTTTTCACGTGCTGACGTCTCTGACCAGGACATTCCAGCAAAAACACACAACCACACACAGTGCAACGAAATCAGAGCTGGCAACAGAAAAAGAGAGAGAGACGGTGGAGAGAGAGTGAAGGTGGAAGTAGATGGCATGCGTCGACAGCTGTCGGAGCTGTCCGCTTGGTGCGTGCAGCCACAAAATGTCATGCACCTGTCAACTGACCATAATAAGATGCCAAAACAGTTTTGCGGTGGCCTGGCCTATACCCAGTTGTAGCTTCGGCCCATGGGATAACAACAAGCTATACAAACACTGACCAAACAGGATGCAGGCGAAAAGTCGAGTGTGAGATAAGCTTTAAGCTTCAACTGTACAGTATGGTACTCGGGTACAAGCCCATGTCGGGTCAGCATGTGATCGAGCTGCAGCGTCATGATAATGTGGTGAAGGCTGTACAGAGGCTGTACAAAAAATTCGTTAGGCGACGCATAGCTGCACTGCGGGGGACAAACGTATTTTTTAAGAATAAAGAATAAATTCTTAAATCTTACTTTATTTTTTAAATTTTCTGGAGAAAACTGCAGCAATTGTCTTAAGTTTATCATTTAGGCTGTATAAAAATGATTTTTTTTTTTATTGGACTTAGATGTATTAACGGACAGTACATTCAAGTGGCCGATACCAAACACCGGCTTTTATTAAAATAGTTTTCTTTCTATTCTGATTTTGTGTTGCAAAAGCCATAAAAATGCAAAATAAGTTGTAGCTGTGCCAAATCAGGGATGGTTAGCCATTCAAATAAACTTCCGCAAAAAAAATATATTAAGCTACATTTTCGCCTAGACAAGCAAACCACTATGCGAAACGTTGAGGGTACAATTTTGCCTATCAGAAAGTGTAGAAAGGTACAAGTTTGCGGTGTTTTATCCCAGTACATGCAATTGCTGGCCCTCAGAAATTTGTGTAGATGAATCCTTCAAGTTGAACAATACGAGCAGAAAAGAACTTTATTGCATCAAAAACTTAGAGCTTTAGGAAAGTAATGCCTTGAATTACAATATATATATATATATATATATATGTATAATAACTTTTAATAAGTATTTAGTTTAAGTATTTTGCAGTACTTTTATTAAAATTTACTGAATTTGATTTACATTTTATTGGATTGTTAACATAACTTTTTTCTCTTCGTAGCTGTATTCTGAAACTTTCTCAACGGCTTCCAGCTTCTTTGTTATCAGCATTTTTGCAAGTTAATAACTTGCGCAATTTTTATACCCTTAACTCATGGAATGGGTAATCAAGGGAATAATGTATCATTTTGTGCAAAAGTATGTAACATGTAGAACGAAGCTTCTTCGACCCCATAAAGTATATATATTCTTGATCAGCAACACCAGCCAAGTCGATATAGCCATGTCCGTCTGTCTGTCCATCCTTCAAACACTTATTCTTTTTGCTTTGTTTTAGTTTTCAATCAGAAAGTTTTCTCATTTTGGTAGAGTTTTTACTTACAAAAAACTGAGAAGCGTTCAAAATTTATTTTATTAACTTGGTAATTTTTTTGTTACTTTTATGTGTTTGCATAGATATAACGATCTCTAATTTCCGAAATTTTTTAAGTTTTGGAAGTTTTAAAGGTCATATTTAAATTTTTTCTTAAATACTCAAGGATATCTAATGGCATCCCATCTATTTTTAAACAGTTAAATGTATCTTATCTTCCGTGTTAATTGAGTAAAAATATGGAGAATGAGATGGCAGGGTGAGATACAAATAGGGAGAGTGGAACTTTACAGCCTCTTCTCTTTCTTTTTCTGTCCAGTAGAATAAAACTTTTGCCGTTTCCCATCATTATGCTTCTGTCGTTTTGTTGTTTGTCGCAACGACTTTGCTTCCTTCCATCAGCATTGTCAGGGGTTTTTTGTTGCGCACACTTCAAAAATATAGCAAGCTCATAATTTTAATCCAGCTTTCAGGCTCTTAGCCCCCCTTTCACTTTACCGCCTATCGCCACCAGCGGGCGCCTGCTGTTTACGCGCAATGTGGCAAATTATCAACAATATTTAAAACTAACGGCCCTGGACTGCCCCATCCTACACTGGAACCTTGGTTCGCCAATTATTTAAAGCTGAAACTTTTGCTATTTGCGACAGGGGCAGACAAGAAACAAAGCATGGCAAAGTAACACCGTAATAGTGGAATAAGGGCGCAAAGGAAAGCCACAGTAAAGTAAACTTTACGTTAAAAGCTTTGCATTATGGCCAAAAAAGTACTTGCAGCTACAAAAACAAGAAGCTGCCTCAGTAATATTACCGAAATATGATCGCCCAAAAACTTTTCTATGAAAATCGTGACACTTTTTTTTGTGGTCTGCAGCTTTAACACCGAAAAATTAAATTTTCAATTTGCTTGCAACACAATTTTTAATTAAAAGCAAAAGCTCTAAATAAACATTAATTTTTATTAAGCTCAGCTACACTACCACCCACCACTCACTTCACAGGAAGCAGGATAAATTTTCTCCCTGTAGCTTATAATGTGTATTTCTGTGTTAATGACATCATTATCGGACGTCTCTCTCGTGTACAGGCGACGGGCGCCATGCGCCGTATCCTGACAAAGTCTTCGTTCTGGCCTTTCCTTACTGCTGCCTATTGGCTTTTAACGCCTTTGCTTTAAGCCATTTCATTGTCGTTCTACTTTGGCTTCTTAGCTGGCCGCATGCCTAATGCAGCCGCAGCCATTTACCAGGGACATAAGTAGCTGCCGCTGCCGCTGCCGCTGCCGCTGCCGTTTTCTTATCCTTTGCTAGCGTTATCCTTATTGCCATCGCATCTTCATTTTTGCTCGTTTAGCTTTATGAAAGACGCGCTTTCAGGTCCTCAACCTCTCGGCTTGTCCACACAAATCCCGATATCAAATTTACACAAATTTCTTCTCAAGTCCGGCCAACGACAAAGGACATGCTTTTTGTTACCGCCGCAAACGTGGCAGAGATCTTTGTTTTTTGGGCTTGTCTTTGTTGTTACTGTTGTTGCTCTGGCTTTTTCATATTCCCGGAAATTGCGGCTGCCGGATGTGGGATTATGTTTTCAAGTTTGTACCGGAACATTCGCGCTTCACGACTTCTGTAGTAGTTGTTGTTGTAAAAATCATGACTGGGCTACGGTATTGGTTTCTGACTTGTAAAAGGTCATGTTTTTTTGGCATGCTTCATATTGGATGTAGATTGGCTTAGCTATAATTGACGTTTTATTGCTAAGAATAAATGCACGAATTTAATTCAGAGTGTTTTGAATAAGTATTTTATTTGGTCTTCAGTTGCTGCAATCGAAGAAAAGCGTTCTAGAGATCACTTTCGATTGTAAGTTGTTCATTTTTTAAACTTTTTTTCTTATCTTTATTATTCTATTTCCTTACTTTAGCGTTGTTAAATTAGAATATAATTTGTACTTTGTAATTTTGAATTTACAAACAATCCTTTAGATAACATACAAATAATATTAGCAAATTCTGTCGCTGTGGCTACGCTCTTCACACCAGCATAGCCCTTAAAGCCTGCAAGCCTCAATTAATTTCACACTGCTTTTGTCGTACGCATTATTCACGTCAAAGTCAGGCACTTGAGAGCACATTTTGTGATTTAGTTGGCATAACTTTTATTGGCTTGTGGCACTTTTGTGTGTTGTCACCAGTCAGCAGCTGGTGCGCTGCTCATAGAGAGAGAGGGAGAGAGAGAAGAGTAGAAACTGATTATGGAAAAAGTGTTTCCGAACAGCCCTTGTGGGCTGGCCACTGAGTCACTGATGCTGTCGGCATTTGTGCACTTAAAGTAATTAAACGAATTACTTCTGAAGTCGCCAAGTTTTCTAATTATATCGAATAAATTTGTTTAATACTACTCGTATATTGCTAGAAAACTTCGCTCTGTCTCTGTCTCTGTCTCTCAAATTCTTTCTCCACTAATTGCTTTGGCTATCTTGTACAAATTTTCACTTACCTTCCTCTCTCTCTCTGAGCTAGCCCGCTTGCAAAAGACTTTTTTGTTCTTTCCATTTTCATTTACATTTTTGGTTTTTTTTATCGGTGATTTGGCGCCCTTTTCGGATTGTTTACTCTGCTGGAAATGTTAATTTCTGGACTTTTGACTGCCGTTGCTCTGATTTCTGATTTCGCCTCAGTTCTGTTGATTTCGAACTTCAGTGCTTTAAATGATTTGTTCTTTTTAGTGCCACCCATCCACCCATTTGGCATTTATTTAATGTTTTCTCTTTGGATGCTTTTGTTGCTTTTGATTATTTGCTTCAGTTGTTTATTCAATTTCCGCCTCTTCATTTTTTTATTATTTATTTTTGCCAATGTAATGGTTGCTTTTGGTTGTCTTTTTAGTTTTAAAAATAAAACGGTGGCAAGTGGGGCAAGTACTTTTATGGGCATTGAACAAACCTCAAAATTAGGTTCGAACGATGGCTATCTAATCGGTTGTTGGTTGAAAAACAAGTTGACTTTAATATTAAATGACTTTAAGGATTATATTTAAAATCTTTTTTGCATTAAGGAGACATCTCTGACTTAATAAACCTAACATAATTAATGCATATCTTGATGTAATTTATTGCATGTCTGTTATATGTAATGTATATTGAGAAATTACATACATAATAGTATTATCACGAAACAAAGAATTCATTAATTAATAATTTTAATTGAAAAAAGAAAACATAATTATATATTATTATATATTTTAACTTGCTGCCTTAGCAAGACGAATTTGATTCTCATGGTTAAACCTAATACAGATCTAACTAACTAACTATAATCAATAGATGATCTGGAATACAATTACGTAACGGGGTCGGAAATATTTCACAAAAGTTTTTATTTATATTGTGCTTTTACAATTGAGTTTAAAGATTATAATGTACTTTGGATACTTTGATATCTTGTATCCTATATTAAAAATAATTATTCAATTATTAAATTCGGATAATATTTATAGCCGTTTGCAGATAACTTAAAAAATAGGTATATAATATAGTTGTTGCCAACTAAACCCTCTGCTAAGACTTATATGAATTACGCTGTTACTGTTTTTCTCTATTTGAACACTCAAATCAAAAGTATTGTCTCCCACAATGTGAGAATTTTCCATTGAACTATCTCGAACAGTTCATAACTTTTGCCGTACATAATCTCCTTGCTCACTTATTAAACAATCCAATCTATATCAAAAGCAAATGAACACGCGCCTCTTGAAAGCAACCCTAACCTCACCTCACCTCATCTTCTACACCGATCTCCCTAAGTCCAGGGGAAAGACTGTAACAACTGCAACATTTATATGGTCGACTGTCTGACCCAATTCAAGTCAGTAGCAATGTAACTGTAGTCAAGTAAACCTCGCGGCTAAAACTGACGCCCCTGAAGCACTAAAGCACCTCGCTCTTCCTTCCTCTTCACTTTTTGCTCACCCTCTCTACATTCATCTGTCAGTTCTTAATGAAGCGACGCACGTAAACAATAAGCAAACTTTGAGGCGAAAATTTCGCGCAAATAATGTTGGCTTTCTAAAATTTTTTTTCTTCTTGTTTTTATTTTGCTTACTTGCGTAGTTGGTATTGTTTGTTGTTTGTGCGCAAAATGAGAGAGGGAGAGAGAGATACGGATGCGGATGCGGATACGTGCGGTGTGATGCGCCGGCAGGAACTGGCACGAAGGTCGTCCAGCTTCTCAGGTCCTCTGCAAAAAGTTTTGCTCGCCTGTAACAAGTTGCTCCGAATTAGTTGCGAAAAGTGTGGCAACTCTAGGGCCGTTTCCCTGCTGCCTTGCTGCCCTGCTGCCTCTTTTGCCCTGTCAGCTCATTAATTTTAAGGCACAAAACGGAAGCGTGCAGTCAGTTTCCGGTTAGCAAAAGGCTCACCACCTAAATAACCCACCACCCCCTCCCATACCGGAGACAGCCACGACCATGTCACGGCTTTGGATATTCCTCTACTTGTATTTGTTTTTGTTTGTGTTCGCATTGGTATTTGTGAGCCGCACTTGAATTATGGCTAAAAATTCTTTTAGCCTTTCAGTTTGTTGTTGTTTGTCGGTTTGTTCTTGTTCTTCTCGTTGTGCCTCTTAATAAGCAGGAACGGCACAGAAACTTTTCAAGTGCGCAAAATATGCGCGAATGGCACGCGATAGAGCAAGGGGGATGGGTGGAGGGTTGGAGTGGTTGTGCACAGCAGCTGATGCTGCTTAGCCAGTCAGCCAAAGCTACTAGCTAGCAATGAATACAAAATTAATGTAGGTCGAAATGGTAAAGCACGCGACTGAAGCTGAAATAGATTAATTACAAGTAGTTCTCTACTTGTTCAAAAAAAAATGTTTGCCAAGAACCCCTCGCTGTTGCCCTAGAATTACCAGTGAGCCAGCTGGAAGCTATTTATTTTGCATATGGATATTTGGGCTTGATGTATTTCAGAATGAGCCAGTATAAGTTTCCGACATAACAGTTTTAGTTCAATTTGAACTAATGTGACAAAATTGGAGCTAATGCATCTTTCTTGAACATTCTGATGACTAAAAGCATAAAGTAAAACAATAAAATGAAATGTTTTTTTCTTTATACATATATTAATTAAAATATTTCTTAGGATACCGAACTTAAAAAAATTCAATTATTAGAGGTCTATATAGGGGATACAAACACAATTCAACTATATTGATGGCTTTATGATGGAGATCATATTTATACACACAGTACATACATCGGAATATAGATAACATAAAATGGGATGATTATTGATAATGTAAATATAAAAAAATAAAAAAGGTCTCGATAAGAACAAATTTCAACAGCGATAAGGGTTTACACACAAAGTTTGCTTACTAATTGATATTGACATTTTTAAGGCAAAATGTGGTCTATAAAATGATAAGTTCATTTTGAATGAATACCAAACAGTGGTAAAAAATGTATTGTAAGTCGGCACAAAAAGCTACTTATTCATTGGTAAAAACATTTACCCAAAATTTTAACTTCAATTTGTCTGTACAAAATAATTATTATACGCTGATATTTCTCTTAAATCCGAAACGCTTGTTTTCATAATTTCAACTGATGGTTGCACATTTGTTTTGTTGCTCATCTCCTTTCTGTTCTTTAAAATTGCGCTTTTCGCTGTGTCGTCTTAACTATTTGCATAATCTGTATGAGAGTTTGTATTTGTTTGTATCTAAGTATCTTAAGCATATATTTCGGGAAAGAAATCCTTTTAAACTGCTGTGTTGCAGCTTGGCTTTTGTTTTGCCCTGATGCAACATGCCACAAACAGCTATATCAAAAGCAACAACAACAACATGGACAATGAACGACCTCAGCCATATTTGTTGTGCCTGTATCCTAAAAGAAAATATGCAGCTCAGTATCAAAAGAAAACAAGTAAGAAGACTCTAGTCGAGTAAGCTCGACTAGAAAATACCCTTAATCCTTGGCCGTACAGACGGACATATGATCAGGCTGAGAGACATACACATATGGCTGTGTACTTCTGTACCAATGCTTAATAGTTTCATATCTCCGGTGTTTCTTAACCGATTTTAATGAAAACTTTACAGAAGTTCATTATTTTGCTTATAGTTTCAAACCTCATGACCTTTTTGAAATTCAAGATTTTTTTGTTATGGAGTCTCTAGCTATTGTAGTTTCTGAGATCGACGCGTTCATACATACAGACGGACGGACAGACGGACATGGCTAAATCGACTCGGCTGTTGATGCTGATCAAGAATATATATACTTTATGGGGTTGAAGAAGCCTCCTTCTCCCTGTTAGATATATTTGCAGAAAACCATTATACCCTTTTTTTACCCATTTCATGGGTTAAGGGTATAAAAAACAAAGGGAAAAATCCAGCAGAGATGACAACCAACTGGGATAGAGAGAGAGCGAGAGAGATAGAGAGAGAGAGAGAGAGAGAGAGAGAGAGAGAAAACTGAGCACTTGTTTGTATGTCAACAGTTTGTCCTATGCAGTCCTTTTGTGGTGAGGCTAGTTTACTGCCTAGTTTTGCCAGCCTGCATATGTGTCAGCGCTAATCAAGCGCACATATGATAAGTACACAACTCTATATACATACATATATTTATTTATGTACGCATGTACACACATATACATGTACTATGTGAAGACAAAGGAACTGCCTAGACTGTAAGAGGACTTATGCAATTGTGTTTGTTTTGCTAGGCTCAGCGGATGAAATTTCTTGTTTCCTTGGCATTTTTTTTCAGCCCTTCTGCACAATTCCACAGGCAGATCTTTTTTATTTTCCCTGTGAAAGATGCTGAGGTTAATTTGGGTTTTCTTGTGATTGATTTATGCTAATCCTTCGAGCCTGTGAAAATTATGCAAATGCACACACACAGAAGTTGGAGGCATGCTAATTGCATATTTCACTATATGTAATGGGATTACGATTGCGGCTTTCTCTGCACAAAGAATGCCATACAGTTGATACCACACTTTTAGTTAAGAACTGCCAGAAATTTACATTCATTCTGCACACAGCATGCATGGGACATATTTAATGTTGCCGCACTGACTGGGTAAAGTCGAGCAAAGTAACATTTTATTATGTCACTATGTCACACTGATACTTTCTTTTAGACAACTTAAAAAGTGTTAAAGGGAGTAAGCGGAAGATAGAAGAAGCTGGCAAACAGTTGACATGTTGACATGTTAAAGAGTGTTAGTAAAGTGAGAATGAAGCTTTACAGTGAAAAAAAGTCTAGTAAGCTCGGCTAGAAGATACCCTTAACCCTTGACGGACAGACGTTCGGGCTGACAGACAAACACATACGTATACTACTCTATCTATGTTTGATGACTACATATCTCCGGTGTTTCTCAACCGATTTTAATAAAAATTTCACAGATATTCATTATTTTGAAAATGTTTTTAATCTCTATTTTCAAATTTACGAAATTCATTATTTTTTGTTATCGATTCCATGTGTATATCGTAAATCTGAAAAGTTATTGAAAATTGTAAGCAAACTTGTTATGCCCAGAAGATGTCATATCCAAAATTTTGTAGTTCCTGAGGTCGACGCATTCATACATTCAGAAATGGCCTTATCGACTCGGCTATTGATGTTAATCAAGAATATATATACTTTCTGGGGTTAGAGAAGCTTCCTTCTGCCTGTTACATACTTTACAAAACCATTATACCCTTTTTTCCCATAATTATCATTGTATTTGTAGTTTGTAATAGTCGTGTATTGATCACAAGAAATCTTCAAAAATTATAGTTGAAGGTGATATAATTTTATCCTTGTTTGTTATTGATGTTAAAATGGAAAAAAAACTTGATTACATGATATGCAAACTAATTAAATATAAATCAAATATCATAACATTTGGAAGTCAGATCCGAATGTTAGGTGAAATCTGGAAATCTGAAATAAACAGTATAAGCAAGTACACGGTACACGGTTATGCCTGTACTACTGCACCACTGCTTGATGATTAAACTTGAATCTTCGATGTTTCTCCTCCGGTGTGATTAAAAATTTCACAGATTTTAAATATGTTGTCTATAATTCAAGATTTCATTGATATCCGTATGGGGTCGGAGATGAAACCCTCTATCTATTGAATACAGTTGCACAAAACCGTTTATACCTATTTTATGGGTTCAGGTTATACAAAGTTTTACATATAACTTAAAAAAATAAAGATATTCGGAGTATCCCTTCTTTGGTTAGGGCATTTATAAAATCTGATCAGTTTTTTAATAGTGCAGCGAGAAGTTGCAAGCAAATGCGCCAGAAAGACACAATTAGAAGGTTGCAGATAGGAGTATCTGCCGGCGTTGTCGCCCCCTTTCACTATATATTTTTTTTATTTTGTATTCACTTGTCAGCTTTTATGGTTTACTTTTTAGTAAGTGCATATACAAAACTTTGTCTCTATCTTTCTGCCTCACTGTGGTTGCGCGTATGTGTGTTTTAGCCAACTACTGTCTAGGTATATTTCTCTATGATGGAATTTTTAATGAATTTACTTTTAGTTTGGTGTCACACTGCATCTGCATACATACACATGTGGCATAGAGGACTTGGCGTAAATGCTGCTGCCTCGGTGTAAAGGCTGGCGCTTCATCATAAGCACTGACAGCTTACATATTTTCTTAGAAAATATAGTATATTAAAAACGTGCACAAAATGAAAGGTGTAAATTTGTTTATAAAAGTTAACTTTTCTTATGCCTCACTAGCTAGCTAGCCAGCCAGCCACCACACGTCTTTCCTTTGTACACTGTAATAAAGCAGCACAAGCAGGCATTCGGCCCTTCACTCACTTCTCCGGCTGAGATGCACACAAGATACGAGACATGACGGAGCATTTATTGTAATGTATGTATATGCTCATGCTACGTAGGTGTGCGTGTGTGTGTGTGTGGGATCTGCAGTGGGTGGGTGAAAGGTAGGCAGCCAACAAATTTGCAAATTGAATGCGACAAGTCAAGTGCTGTGAATTTAATTTCCATTCACAAGAAATTAAATTAAAAATGGGAAAAAGAATGCAAGAAATATTTTGGGGCAAAGTGTTGAAAGAACAATAGTTGAAATTATATTCAAATAAAATAGGTTTTCTTTTCTTATCACAAAAACAGAAAGATATTGATTGTCAGTAGACAAAATTTTGATTGAGAGGTTTGAACAACATAATACAAAATAAGACAAAAGGCAAACTTTATTATCATCGAAATCGTAAACGCTTGTTGAATATTGTATATAATAATAATACATTGTTTTTTGGATTTTCTATCTCTCTAAGCAAAAGCCGGAAAGAAAAATAATTATTTACAATATACCTAAATTGGTCGTTGCCGATGACCTTATGTACTTGAAAGCATAAAAATATATAGATTTCGAAGGCTCCCAAAGATATAGACTCATACCAACTTACAACCCTTAAGACTTATAATTATAATTTTACCATCGTTAGCATTCCTAAGAAAAACAAATAAGAAGGTTCCAGTCGAGATAGCTCGACTAGATGAAACCATCATACCCTTAACTTTATGCGTACAAGTATGCCTACCATTCAAATTCAAGAATTGGTGGTTATCAATTACATGTGTTTATAATCAACGAGAAAGAATATTGAAAATGTTAAACACAAACTTGATATGGTCATAGAAGAGTTTTTGTTTCAAATCTGAAAACTCTAGTACTTAGCGTTCCTGAAATCCAGGCGATCAGACGGACAGACGGAGAGACGGGTATGGCTATTTGGACTTGGCCGTTGATTCTGGACAAGAATATACATACTTTGTGGAGTCGGCCACACTCTGTCTGTTACATACATTTGCACAAAACTGTTTTTACCCTTTGCTTGGGTGAAGGGTATAAAAATGAAAATGTTGAAAAAAAATTACAAAAATAATTATTCATTTAATAGATTGTCTTCTAATTATATATAGAAATGAGTAAGAAATAAATTATATTTTAGTAAAATTCCTATATACGAAAGAGTTTCGACACTTTAAAGTCTCTTGAAGTTAAAATTGATACAACTTGACAATTAAATCGTTACTTAAATCCTTTCTCTGTTCCATATCTCCATATTTCTAGCTCTACAGCAATTACGCTTATCGTATGGAAATAAATCTAAGCAGCCATCTACATTAAGTCGGTTGCTATTAAACTTATGTTGAAGTTCAAAATTAGTCGGAAGCTAATTAACGATAAGCGTTTGGCTGTTGTTGCCTAGGGCTGAAAACACACACACACGGGCAGTACCAACTCTAAGTTTTGTGGCAGACGAAAAAGTTTTAATGCATTTATCGAATGAATTCGCTAGCAGGCAGCAGCTAAGTGCATATTATCGGGCATCTATTTCAATTTCCTGCAGCAATTACAAGCATTTACTATGTACACTGCTCTTCCCCCCACAGAACCCTGAGTGCCCAAAAAGATGTACCGAAACCAGTTGCTGGAATGTAGGTTTTTACGTACTTCGTTTTACGTGAGCAATAACAAAAACCAAAACGTGGCACCCACGCGGCTTGACCTTTAGCCGGGCGCAGTTCAAAAGCGAATGCGGACAATTTCACTTTGTGTGTTTCGCTCTTCTCGTGAGCGAGTAAGTTGAGGGAAATTGTACTCAGGCTTGCTCTCTCACAGGGAGCGCAGTGCGCACAAGCGCACACTCAAACCGGTTTTCGAGTTACACTCAATCAGTTGCCAGTTGAGTGTTAGTAGTGTTTCAGCTAACTTAAATGAGAGATAGAGAGAGAGAGTGTGAAACAGTTTGAGTGTGGTTCTCAGAGCGGTGAAAGGGAGCGTTGGCAACCAACTGAGTAATGCATTTGTTCCACTTTCTGAGCACGTTTTATTTTATTTTTTTGCCAACATATCACGCAGAACCTTTATGCATTGAGTCTTTCTCTCCGAAAGCATTCTGGTCAGCAGTTGGGTTTGAGCTGCAATGAGGCGTGCTGAGGACATTCACGTTCAAGTCCTGATTGCAGCCAGCAGGCAACAACTTTCGGCCAGGAAGCAAGCCGGCATCCCTTCGTCCCCAAGGGACACATAATGGCAGAGATTGCAGCTCCCAGCATTTGGTTCTATTTACAAGAACCTAATACATGCATTTCTTTTTTGGGCCATTTAAAGTACTATTGCGCTTGGTTAAATCATAGTGGAAATTTGGGTCTGGGCCATGAAAGATTTTAAAATAGTATAATATATTTCTTGAATGTAATAAATAGATTGAACTTATTTTACAATTAAACAATCATTATATCAAATATGTATATGAATTATTATTCATAAATTAAGAAAATAGCCCCTGAAAATATTTATTCGAAAAGTTCAACAATCTTTAGACCTATGTCAGGTTAGCATTGTGTGTGTGTATGAGATCTAAAGCTTTTCAGTAGGACCATAATACCTGATGAAAAGCTCCAAGTTTCACAGCAAAATTCATGTTTTCCTGCATGTTAGGCTTTAGTAATAAATCCTAGGCTCAAGCTCAAACTCAAGCTGATCGAATACCCTGTCTGAGTCTGTGGGCTCATTATAAACGCTGGAAAAGTTTTCGGTTTTTGTTTAGTTGATAATTTTAAACGCCCCAAAATGCGTCACGAATGTGACTGGAGTGAAGTTTTCTTTAACCAAAGCAAAGTTGCAGACGTCTTTTGGTCTTTTGTCTTTGCTGACTAAAAAGTCGAGCGTTTCAAACTGGGTCAGCGTCAGCAATAAGGACAACTAAACACTTTATGTGTAGAAAAAACGCAAAAGTCACAAACGCATCTTAAAGGCAGTTGCCTTTAAGGACTCGCGCACTTCCACTCAATTGTGAGGGCAGTTGGTGCTAGCTGGCATGTGAGTGAGCGCAAAAATATCCCTGAAACAATAATAGCAGTCGGAGAGAGAATGGGAAATAAGGGAGTGAGCGCGCTCACTCAATGCAGCTGTCACACTCAGCGAGTGCATTTAAAATGTTGCGACGTTTACCTTACACTCGCCGCATGAGAGACCAAATCAGTCAACATCGAGCCGCTCCAGCGAATGGACGCAGTACGCGCAAAACAACATTTAACGGTATAATCATTCGACAAATGATTACTACTATTTATAGACTCAGTTTTGTTTACGTGTCGTGACGCGTGTGCCAACAACAAAACTAAACAGCAAATCAGTTCTGCAAATAAAGTGATAGCCGAAAAGTATAGATAGTATCTGAATTTAAAAAAATGTCCCCAACATCAACGGATTATTATTCGGTGATGAAGACATCAACAGCAGCAACAGTAACAAAAACAACAACAGTTCCAAACAGTGGCGAACTGTACGCGGAATTCATTTCAGCACCGGCGAGCAGCATGAGTCCAGCTGCCATTGCGGAGCACATGCAACAGAATCAAATCACATTCGAGATACCCACAGCGCACGATTTGCGCCACATTGATGCACTGCATTCCTTTAACACATTACTGCAGCGCATTGGCAGCGGTGCAGGAGTTTCCTATGACTCCTTGCCACCAGCCAGCATAAGCACCGAACAACTTTCCAACTCTGTAGTCCTCGATCTGGCTGATCTGCGGGACAGTCACAGTGATACCGAGGATGGCAGCTCGTGGACGTGGTGGGAACAGATCTTCGGTGATGCAGATATGCATGTGATTGTGAACTATTTGTGGATTGGTGTCGTCACTTCATTGGTGCTGCTCTCCGTCATCTTTATTGTGTTTAGCTGCTATTTCTATCGCAAGTTTCGCACATGGAAGAAATGCAGTAAGTATTTTCCCTTCAAAATTCCCTCTTTGGAAATTCCTTGCTTTAACTTTGAGACTGTAATCAAAAACTGTTTCTGTTTCTGTGTGTTTGGGGTCGCTCTTATCATCAGGTCATTTATTCAGGCTAAACAATATAAAATGCAAACTCAACTCCCCTCCTATCCTTTCACCTACCTTGGTTATAGCAGACAGTCTCATAAATTTTGGCGCGCTTCGAAATTGTCAGGCGAGTCTTTGCAGCATTCCTATGGTTTCCGGCTGCCTGTTTGGCAATTTTAGATACTGCCACAAGTTTATGATGCCACAAAATATATATGTTTGTATATGTATGTATGTATAGCATATTTATAATATTAAATTGTCCCGCTCTACCCTCCACCTTCCACCTTTCACTCTACACTCTGTTCCCCCTCACTGTATGCGCTTGACAATGTGGAAGCTGTGCAAAATTTCTTGCTTTTTCTCAACAATTTGTTGTTGTTGTTCTTCGTGTGTTTGTGACATTGAGGAAAAAGAAAGTCGTGAAATTGTGTGAAGTGGACAGTGATAAAGAGTGAGTTGAGTTATAGTATATGAGCATTATTATAATGGGGTCATTTAGACATGTCGCGTGGGCAGTTAGAGTTGCAAAAATCCTTGATAAAAACTGGAGACCTTTTGTGCAAAAGATGATATGAGAGGAAGAATGATTTAGACACTTTTATGGTTTAACTTTAGTGACGAGAGACTATAAATTGGACATATCACAAATAAATTTCTGTGCAGGCAGTAAAAAATATTTAAGCAACAATAACTACTATATCAAGTTCCAATAGCCAGAACCTGTTGATTGTGTGTGCCAGCCTAAGAGCTGTAAGCAAATACCAAAAAGTAAATCATATGCTTAGGCACTTTACACATAATTAGAAGCAAACGAGCTGTGCACACACACAATACACACACACATGCACTTACAACATGCTGTGGCAACAACCTGAGCCAAAGTATGAAACTAAACAAGACTCAACTCGAGTGTCAAACTTTTTGCAGACCAATTTAGCCAAATGATTTATTTAGGCCAGACCCAGCACAACCAGATGAGTGTTTCCAGCACTAAAAGTACAAGTTGAGAGGGTCGGAGACAGAGACAGAGACAGAGACAGAGAGGGTCAGGTGGGGGTTGGGCAAAGGCCGTGGCATTAAAGTATGGCCAACTCAACTGTCAAACTGTCAATTTCGTGCTAACGAGCCTTAAAAACTTTGTGCCTCACAATAACGATGAAGGCTTAGCGGTAAACGGGGCACGCAGGGCACTACCTAAAATATCAATTTGAGCTTTGAGCAATATGTGTAAGTGTATGTGTATGTGTGTGTTGGTGTGCTGCCTGCCTTTCGGGCGCCTATTCGTCTAATTAGTTTCGTTAGTGTCGTGTTGGTTTTACTTTTCGCCGTGTTTTCGTTATGTGTGTTCTCTTTTTTTGTGTTTTGTTTTTTTTTTTGTGTTTTTTGTTTTTTGTAATACGTGTTAGACTGGCCTACATAGATAGATAGACTGGGGCCTAAATATAGTGCCACTCGCTGTGGCATGTAGGTTGCAACGTTGCCACAACACATACACACACTTGTGTCATTTATAATTAAGCAACTTTGGCTTAAGTTTGCCTCGATTCTCCTAGCACGCTTTTCTGCGCTTAATGCCTGCTACGTGTCCCTACTACTCAGACCAACATGTTCACCCTGCTCACCCTGCCTACCTCTCTGCCGCCTACACTCGGTTGTTGTTGCCACTCAGTGTGCTTACCTTATAAATACTTAACGAGCCTGAGATGCCAAACAGCCTCTGCCCGGTCGGTCCTACAGCTTATTTATTAAGCAAGGATACATACACGTAAGTGAGAGAGAAGCAAGTTTTGGCTTGTTATCAATTAGAGAGGCATACAACTGAATTTATTAACGGGACAACAGCCAGTAGTGGTGCTGTCGCACTTGTAAATTAGAGTAAAGGACGAAAACAGGACATGCCACTCCCTCCATCCCACTGTTTGTTATGCTGTATATGTTGTGCATAATTTACTTTTCGTTAAAAATCTAATTAAGAGGAGCACATATTGCCCATTTGGACGGTACGGACGGTTCAAAAACAAAAGCAACAAACTGAACCAAACCATACCTTAGCTAGGAAGTTTTTTTAATTTTTAGTTGGTACAGTGGCTAAAAACACCCTAAAAATATCCATCTTCATTATTTGGTACTAGTACATGGTTTTCCATGTACTTTACAGATTGTCGACATTTTGTCTATGTTTATAAAACGAGCTTAAAGTATTTCAAATTCAATATTTATTGTTATTGATTGCAGATTAAAAAATTAAAAGTCATTTATGAAAAAACAATAAACACAGACACCAAAACGTACAAACACATAACACATATTTACACACACTGTAAACAATAAATAAAAAACGAAACTACGACTGCAAAGTTGAGCTCAATTGTTCGGTCCTTCAGTGTATTCGTTCGTCAGCGTCAGCGTCAGCTCATTGCAATGAATTTAAATTGTTGCATACATTTGGGCGCTCAACGAAGGCAGGCGCTGCGAAAAAACCAAAAACTGCCAACTGTAACAAAAGCCGAAAACAAATGGCGTGCTAATTTTTTGCTCAGCTACTGCAGCTGCCAGCTGCGTTCCCAAACCCCCCCTCCACACACCTATTCTTGTGTCCCACTTGGCTACCAGGGGACACTCAGCTCTTCGTATTTTTTTGTTTCTTCTTTTGTGCAAGCTGAGGAGGGAAGATGTGAAGGGAAGGGGAAGAGTGTGCCCAAGCACTTGCATAAAATATGAAACCCGCAGTAGTTTGTTCTTTATATATGTGTGAGAGACCCGCCCACTTTTTGGGGCAGGCCGTTGTTGGTCATGTTTGCCGTCTGTCTATCAAAAAATGAAACAAAAGTCAAAATTGTTGGCTGTAAGAGTCCACGCAGCACCCCAAAAAATAAACGAGCTTCTGCTACAGTTATAACAATAAATCAACAACTAGTGCCAGCACACACAGTGACTGCTGGCAGTATGTGTACGAGTCCGAGTATGAGTATGAGTACTGGGAATGTGTGACTGCTGTTGTGTTTTAATATTGTAATGCGCACATTTTGCATTTTTTTTCCCCCTTTTTGTGGACATCAACACACTCAGACCCACTTTCCCACTTCACCACCATTAAATAAAGGAGCCCATACGCTTTACACATGCGACATTTTTAGCACAAGAAAAACAATTAAGTTTCATAGCGAAAAATATGGGAACGTTTACAAAATTGTGTGCTGAAAATTCAAAAAAAAAAAGTTGAGATTTTAAAATCACAGTATTCAATTTCTATTTCATAAATGCAGCTTAAGACGCATTGAAAAGCAACCACAACAACATTTATTAGCCGTTGAGGTAAAACAAACGGGCGAATATGCAGACATAAAATCAGGTGTCATAAAAGATTTTTGTTTCTGAATGATAATTTTCAGTTTTTTGGCAGCTAAGGACATAATTATTTTTTTTTTAACTTTACCATAGAATTTAAGCGAGGATAGTATTTAAAGAATTGCATTTCTGCATTTTCAATATATTTTGCCCCTGCTCTTTTGATCGTTCGTATTCGTCGTTCGTTTCGTCTGTGCCATGCGCACACTTCCGCCATGTTATTGACTTCTTGTTGTTGTTGTTGTTTTTGGTAGTTGGTCGGAAGGTTGTTGTTGAATGGGGAAACTTTACCTGTCCGGAAAAACTTGCTGGCATTTCCGGTCGTCACAACGAAAAAAAAGTTACTTCTCTTATTATATTTTATTTTATTTTTGTTCGCATTTATTTTTGTGTCTTCAATAAAAGATCCGAAGGTTCCTGCCCCTGTCCTGTTCATGCCCTGCCTTTCACACAAAAGTTCAAGCGTTGTCGCCTTTACGCTAAATTGAATTTAATCCTCCCCCTGATTTCTGCAATAATAGGTGTGTGATTGTGGGTTCCAACAAAACAAACTAATGACACGCGTCTGTCACAGTCACTGTCAAAGTCAAAGTTCTCAATTCCAACCAACAATAATAGAAAGAAAAAGAATGTAAATAGAAAAAACTAATGTATTTTTATTTAATTTTTTTGCAGACAAGGACATACGAGCACATATTCATGCGAACCATGACTCCTACTCCTCACACGGTGCTGGTCATCATCTGATCAGCTGCGATGCCAGTCGATTACTGCAGCAACTGCCTGCCACTGGCAGCAGCAGCAATGGTAGAGCAACAGTGTCTGGAGGCAATGATGCAGGCTTCTATCAAATCGAATCGCCACCCTGTTACACAATTGCCACCGGTCTGCCCAGCTACGATGAGGCATTGCATCATCAGCCGCGTCATTTTGCCTACGGCATAAAGTTTGCGTATCCGAGCCTTGCGGCTGTGCATCATCATCATCATCGTCACCAGCACCAGCATCAGCACCAGCAACAGCAACAGCACAGCAATCAGCTTGCGTGCATTTCAAACTGGGAGAAGGACGCAGTGCAGCAACAACAACAGCAACCACAACAGAGACAATGTTCGAATAAACTGCAAAAGTGCAAAATGTCAACAACAGACAAGCAGACGCCGACGTTGAGGCAGTTGGAGGACAAAGCCTTGCCAGCCATTTGCATTAACATGCCAGATAAACTGGAGTCGGAGCTGGAGCTGGAGCTGGAGCTGGAGCGGGAGCGGGAGCGAGAGTTGCATCGAAATGAGAGGCGGCAACGAAATGTGGCGTCAACAGATGCGACGCAAACTTTGCTGCCGGCAGCAGCTGCTGACGATGATTGTGCCTCATTGGTTGTTGTTGTTTCCGCGTGATTGCCCAGCAACTAAAGTGTCCGAAGGCGATGGCGAGGGCGAGGGCATTGGGTATGGGTATAAGTTTAGTGGCATATATTGGGGGTTGGGAGAGGGGGGTTCATATCATATGCTTAGTTATTGTAAATAGCCCGGCATCCATCATTGTCTGCCCATCACAATCAGGGCTCTAACTGAGGAAAGTCCTACATAGAGCAACAACAACAATAGATCCTATATGCAGATCCTTTTGTGTAAATGTAATTTGATTTTGTTTTAGCTGTTTGTTATATATGTATGTAATAATACGTATTATGTATTATGGAAGACTGAGTATTATTTATTATGTATCTAACTATAAAATAATTTAAGCAAATTGCCTATCGATTAAGCCTAAATGTTAATATACAAAATAATATCGAATCCTATAAAAATTAAAAAATTGTGCTAGAAAAACAAATGCATTCAAGCAATCAACATTTAAGAAACACACATTTTTTTATTTGATTTACTTAAAAAATATATTTTAGTTTGTTAAATTCTGAGGCTGCTTGAAAATCCTAAAAGTATGTTGCTTCCTAATTGGTTTGAAGCAAAAATATATGTGTGGCCAAAATCAATTAGATGGTTAGATGGCCCAACACTTAATATTACCCAGTTAATATTACCAAACCAAAACAAAACTCTGGTCAAGATAATCACGATTTTAGTAGGATAAACACATTTGCCTAAACACAACACCAAAAACTTGTAATCTAATGACTTGGGTGCCGTAATTCTCAAATGGCTCTAGTTCAAGTTTTGTGGGTTTTTGTTTTTCTACGACAAAGCAATAAAATTGTTGTAATTTGGTTTCAAATACAGTGGCACCTCTTGAACAAGCACAGTTAGCTTATAATGAATGTTGCAGTTACAACAACAACAAATAAGTAGTGACAAAAAATAATTACTGAAAATTAAAAACATAGAACATACACTGCGAATAACGGTCTATTAAACACAAAAATATTCATGAATTAACTTAATAAATATTTTCAACATGAGCAAATTAAATATGTATGCAAAAATATAAAAGAAACTCGCCTAACTGTTTTTTGCTTGAAACGTTCTGTGTATCTGCGGGGAACGTTTAACAGAAACAAATGGAAGAAATAAGTCAGGTAAACTTCTCTCGTGTAAGCATGAATAATTTCATGTCACATTTGACACTTTTCTTAAAGCTTTTGCGCCGCAGCTCTCGTAATACTGCAATTTGTATTCAAATGGACGATTTGTTGATGAGTCGACAAATGACAGACCGACTGTTCATCGGCTGTTTAACTGTCCGACTGACAGAGTGACTGAGTGACTGACTGTATAACAACGGGACGGACGTCGTAACACGCCACATCAAACATACCATAACGCAGCGGAGGCAACAAACGCCAAAACAGGGCCATAAATTATATTATCGTGCATCGTGTATCTGGTTCAGGTCACATTCATGAGTGACTGCCAGCCAAACGGGCTATAGTAGGCGTCTTCATACTGTCGTTGGTGGGGCGGGAGGTCTGGGTCTGGGTTTGGAACTGAACCTGGCACTGACATCAACACCACCAGCAGCAGCAGCAATAGCAATAGCAACTGCAGCAGTTCCACTCCTCGTTTGGTTTTGTGCCGCGGTCGTGTTTAGTGTTCTTGCCATGATTTGCTGTAATGCATTACAGTAGTGAGAAAGCAAGAAACGAAATGTATCTGAAAGTTGACAGCTTTGTATGCTTTCAAAAACAAGTGTGACATAGTGTATTTAGGATTTTTTCTTAAAAAGGATAATATAATGGCAAACAGCTACAGAAATGAAGAATTTGAGATAAGGCAGGTAAGCCAATACAAATTTTTATACAATACATTTTTGTTTTCATTTAATTGTATCGACCTTAGAGATTATGGTAGCAATACTGCATCATCTGATTACACAGTACCACTGTGCCCAGAATATGCATGTACGCTGTTATAAATATGTGTTATGGTGGTATGTTGTATGTACATTTATAATGTACAAGTACGTGTACGATTTTATGGGTTCTGCACGTGTTGCTGGTTGCTGGTCGTGATTTGGTGAATGGTTTCTTTTTTGTTATGGAGTCGGAGTTCATTGAACAAATTAATGTAATTTGGCACTCGAGTGATAAATATGTGCGGCACTTATTTTTCAGTCACCTGTTAGCTTAATGACACCTAAACTGTTCACGAGAGTGTTATTAGCCGATTATATTGACATGCATGAGCCAACAACCAGGATAATATACGATTATTTTGAGATATTTGGGAAACGCTTGGAGCTATTTTTATTTTTGTCTGGAATTTATAATTAACATATAAATATAAATCAGCATATCAGTTAGCCTATTTTTTTACTGCTCGCCAAAATCTTCATCAGCGTCTCCAAACTTATTTACACCTTCAAAAAAACGTTTTCCTTTCTACCTTTAGTTTGTTCTGCAACTGTTACTTTTTCAAAAACTTCATTCGCATCTTCATCATAATCCACTCACACTTCTCTTCCAAAAATGGGTTTTATCGATGCACTAACGCAAGGGCTTGCATTGTATCACCTTACTGTATCCATCAAACTTACCTTCAGTACGATCTGATCCAACAAATTCTGCACTTGACAAATCATCTTTAAAATCCTCTTCACCGTTATCATATGGTTTATGTCCGCCACCAAAGCCACCAGTGTTATATCTACTGGACTCTACCAGTGTATTTTTTTCTATTGACGCCCCACTAACTTCAACTCTTTCGCTCCCTCGCTACTTCTCTCTATCTATTGTAATGTTTTCTGATGCATCGTCTTTATTCACAAATTAACTTACTCCCATTGTTGAATTTGTGTTATGTCCTTTGATAGTATCGCCACTATGAGGGTCAAACCCATCAGGACTTATGCTTTTAACCTTTTCCCCTCGACTACCTTCTGCATCTGAGCCAGTAAATGTTATATTTCCGTTGTCTTCATCATCATAATTATTCCAACGTGCGATTGTTCTAGTTGTATTTAAAGGCAATATTACCTAAGCCTCCGGTGTTAAAGGTTTTACCAAAACTTGCCAATAGAAAGTCAACCAGAATATGATGAGAAAATCGTGAAAAAGAATTAACGATCCCAGTAGGGCATCATTAACACGCATTTCGGCAAATCGACTGCCATGTATGGTTTGTGCGTGGTACATGACAAACTAAAGGGAGTTGGAAGGGAGAACCACATCCTTAACAACTGCATATAAAATGCAAACTTACGAAAATTGTAATTATGTTGATTGACACTTCAACAACGATATACGTATAGTCCTGTTGTTCGAATACCACAAATCGTATGATCAGAAAGAAGACTGCGGTGATTAGGGATAGAAAGCCCACAATAAAAAGTATGGCCACATCCAATGTAAAATCAATCTAAAAGCATCATTAAATTGAGCATAACATAATAGAAGTGAAGCTTAAAGACATACCTTTTTAGGAAGAATTGTACCAATCAAAATAAATAGCCAGAGAATCAAAAAACACAGTGCATAGAATGGCAGGAGTTCCATCCAAAAAGATCGGGTAACTACTGGGAACAGGGATATTATTTGTAGCTCAACCTTGAAAAAACGAAAGGAGAACATCCTACAATACAACACAGTTCTACATGAGTAACTTACTATAATAAAGCTTATAATGAAATTCAACACTTTGACGAAACGTAATTTCCCAAAAAATATGAACACACCAAAGAGCAGTACAGCCAGTGGGAAAGTCACAAAGCCAACATAATAGTGCTTATAGAACACATTCCTGCCATCATCACTGTAAGTAAAAGCATTAGTTTAGTATAGTATAGTATTTATGCTTGTTGGTCTTTTATTATGGAGACCTACACGAAATTAATGATGCACCACTGTGCAAGCGCCAACATAAGCCAAAGAAACAATAAAAGGTAGGTCTTGATGGAAAATATCTTTCGGGCTTTTCTGTATAGCCGAAATTTTTCGTAAGGATCCATTTTTTGGACGACATGTGCGGCAATATCTTTTTGTGACGATGATCATTTACTTTGAATGAATTTGGCGCGAAAACGGAGATCGAGTAAAGCAACAATATCAAACTAACCGAAAAGGTAGTACAATTTAAAAATTTGTTTGAACTTAAAATATTGTTTAAAAATTGTTTAAAATTATAACAATTATCTCAAAATAAATTGAAGCTAAACACAAAGATTACAAACTTATTTAACCCAAGTGCACATGAGGTATTTATACAACCCTGGGTTATGTTAATCTGTTTGTTTGGAAGTATAAACGCGCTAATCTTAGAGTAGCACAGAAATGCAGGTACTTACTGTACACACACAAATACAAATAAACAAAGACTTTCCCGACCACAGCCAGTCTTGTCTGATTTTATAGCTTTAAGTATATTTTTGGAATCTCCTTTTATACCCTTAGAGCCTTCTTACGTGTTTTTCTTAATATTTAAGAACTATTTAAAAATTCAAATACATTGGTATAAATTCAAACATTAGATAGTGTTTAGTGTGCCCAGAATTATAGAGGTATAATAAAAAACAAAATGTATCAATTATATTGTTCACTCCATAATGTGGTGGTGTTTAATTTGTATTATAATTATAATTAATGGAATGAAGGCCAACTGTGAAAGTTCAATTTGTTGCATTTAAAGTAACATAGACATTATTCGTTGAGGTGAATGTTTTCGCTTTTGGTGAGCTGGTCCGTTATATATATTTGGCCTTACTTGGTTCTGAATTCGGGATTCAAAAGTTGGAATATTTAGCCACATTTTCTGGTTGCTGCTGTAAGATCCATATCATCCAGAATGAAATCGAGAGTTATACTTATGTCCGTTGTTCGCAATTTGGTGTTGTTTCCAACTCTTGATTAGCTTACGGTTGGTCTATTATGATGAGTTCTGTGTAATATGCATATCGTTTAAATTCTTAAAATTGTATTAATTATTTTTGTTTATTTGTCTTACGTTTATTATAGAAGCCATCAAAATCATCTCCTGTAACATTCAGTGATTTTGCATTTTGGGTGTTGTTCATTGCCCAATTAGTCGGCGTTAATAGGCCACCAGAAATTTGCCAATAGAAAGTTAGCCAATAAATAAGAAGAAAATCATGAAAAATGATTACAGATGCAAGAAAAAAATCATGCAGGCGCATCTCCGCGAAACGACCGCCATGGATTGTTTGTGCATGGTACATGACGAACTAGTTAATGTACCCTACAATTATTATTCCAATACATTATGGAATATGGACAGAAACTTACAAGCAGGATTATAGAGGAAACCGGAATCTGGACGAGAATATAGGCAAATGGACTTATCTCAAAGATATGCAGATGAAGTATTAGAAAAAAGATAGCGACAAGCAAGAAGAGAAATGCCAAAATAAAAAGCACTGCCACGTGGAGTGTAAGGTCCATCTAAGGAATTAGACGCATTTTTAATACCATGGTACCTTACTAATACTTACCTTTCTGGGCAATGCAATGCCTATTCCCACACAGATAAATGTAAGCATGACACAAATGAAATAGTACAAGAGCACTTCTTTCCAATAAGAGCGTGCGACAAGAGCAAATAGCGAGATGATTTGAAATTCAACCTAGGTGCAAGAGATAAGTTTTTCTAAAATTGGCATATTATATACTCACTATAAGAATGGTTAAAATTATGGCTGCTGGCTTCTTAAAACGGACTTTCTCAACAAACAAAAACACAACAAAGAGCACAATTGAAAGAAAAAATATCCCGATGCTGACACAGTAGTATTCTAAGATTGCTTGTCTCACATCTGTGCTGTGATCTAACAGCATACGAGTTACCTGCTTAAAGCCAAATGACAAACGCACTTACACAAAACTGACCATTATCCATTGTGCAAGGGCTAGGAAAAGCCATGCGATTAACAACACATAGGTTTTTACTGAAAACTTTTTACGAGCCTTCTTGTATTCGTAGTAGGTGGGAGTTGAATTCATGGTGTCTTGTTCACTTCAATTTTGATAGCATTTACGGAGAATGCAGCCGGTAAATAGGACAATCAACATTTAATGTGTGCAAGACATTGCTATTTTTTCATTCTTGAAAGCTTAAAATCATAGCACACTTGACTATCAAATTTTTTTCATTATGATTTTGGGCGCGTTAATTTATTCGAAAATTTAAAAGAAATGCTCTTCAAAAATTTTAGCTCACTATAAGCTTTTCATTGCATGTCAAGCGCAATCAAATTTGCTTTAGGGGATAATGAGTTTTTAGATTTATTCGGCTTTACTCTTTGAATGAAACAGCCTTTTATTTCAATCCTGTAGAGCTCTAATATTTTCTCCTACTTCCTGACGATCCTCTGAAAGTTCTTCGTCTAGCTCTTTCAACAACGATTTCTAAACAATATACAATATATGTACATCAAGATTTTAAAATGTGTTCTTTTGGTTTCGACATCGATGTTATATACTTAATGTGGACAGCATAGGCAACACAACTCATGAATACGCATTAAGGAAATGCTGTATCTTTTGCTTTTCACAATGTGCTTTAAGTACAAGTGATGTTAGCGCTGCACCCCTATATGCACCCCTATCCTATAATATTGTTAGAATCATCAAAATTCACAGCTTGCCGTCCAAACAACAAATCATTTCGTCGACTCCAGTATGCGCATAGGATATAGCCACACATATAGTTTAAAAATCCGTAAGCAATGGCAAAAATATGGTTAGATTGCTTATTTGTCAAATCCATCGACCCAACTTGTTCGATGTTATATGTAACTAAAGGCATATCACCGTGTTCAATCGGTGATCAATACTATAAACTTGTCACTACTACTCTAGGTACTTTCTCTTCTCCCATTAATTTCTGTATGCTTTCAGCTGAGAAATGGAGCAGCCTAAGAGCAATCTGTATTATTTCGGCCTCCATCTTAGACAGTACAACAGTCAACTCATGATTAGGGTACTTAAATAATATCAAGTTTGTAAAATAATAGACCCTATAACCATTACTTTCTACCAGCGACCGAACTAGTGCAATATTCCATTTTTCTCCCCTAACAATAGCTTGACTATTAGTACATATCCCTCTACATATCTTCTAATATATGAGATCAATCCAAATAAATCCTTTTTGTCCGTGGGTGTTGGAAATTTTAACACTGCTTCCGTCTTTTCTTTATCGGTAGTAATCTTTTCATCTTAAATAATATATTCCAACAATTTTCATTTTCTCTGTAAAACTTTACATTTGTCCCAGTTGAATTCTGGCCCGTTTCTTTCTGCCACCTCAAGTACTCTTTGTAACTTTTCTCGGGAAAATAATATAATATATACATTAAATATATAGATAATATGAGATAATATAATACTGTACACAGCTGCATCATTATTATGTACCAATTCGCGTAAAACTGCCATTAAAGTAAAAATTAATTGATAATACCAAACGGTACATAATCTGTTTGTTTTTGCGACCGTCAGATGAAAAAAACCTTTTGTCAAATGAAAATCTGTATCCCCCTGCAATTTTTTTAATAACACTATCCATATTTCGCTAATTCCAGATTAGTTTTAGAACTTTTTTCATAATGGTGCATATTAAGGTAAATTTCTGTGGTCGAACCATAAAATTGAATTCGGAATAACTAGTTAAATTCATTCTTAAGCATGATACGAAATTTTCTATATTTAAGATAGAATCTATTAAAAACCCTATTTATAACCTTAACCCATGAAATGGGTAAAAGAAGTATAATAGATTTGTGCAAAATAATGTAACAGGCAGAAGCTTCTCCGACCCCATAAACTATATATATTCTTGATCAGCATCAACAGTCGAGGCAATATAGCCATATCCGTCCGTCCGTCCTTCAGTTTCACGAACAATAATATTTAGAGACTCTAGGATATGAGCCTTCTAATCTCTAAGCAGTACCAGTTTATTTCAAATTTTCGATAACTTTTACTAAAACTTACACTTACTGTTCGGATGACCTTGCATTTGCGCTGTTGACGAATATATTTCGTATTAGTTAAGTCAAATGTTAACCAAGCAATCTTTGTCTCAGCTTTATGTGGTAAATACGGTCTTATTTCACGAACATTGATTTTAATATCTTGAAAATATAAAAAATATATTAAATTTATTAATATTATTTAGAAAAATAAGCATAAGCATGAACATAAAATAAATTAAGAGAATGTTTTAGGAACACCATTCATTTTTTTAATACCAAAAATATAAGAACGAATAGAATGAAAAACATTTGTTCTTGTTTTTTTTTGCAGCCGAGCAGCTAACACATAAACCTGACAAAAATCAACTACAGACTTGCAGCCAAAGCACAAGCAACAACAGAGTGAGTTTAATGCAGCAAACTGATTTACTCTTGTTGGAAAATGTGAGCACATAAAGTGACTGAAGAGAAGTCCCAAAAAAAAAGTCCCGGAAAAAACCGTCAATGCCAAGTGTTAAAAATGTCAAATAAATAATGCTAGAGCAGCATTAAAAAAATAAAAACAAAAAACAAACAAGCACACTAATGAGCTGCCTGACAAATGCAATGCAAACTCAAAACTTGAACCTCATTCACAGCTCTCCATCTGCTCTCTGTCAATGCAAAACTTTTCCCCGAGACGTACGCAAACAACCAAAGCACAACACACCACCCCTCCCCATTCCCTATCCCTCATTGGAACGCAATTTGCATACACAAACCGAAACGAAGCTAAGTCACAAGCTAATGCCAGTCGCAAGCTGCGTTGTCACACGGGACGTATGCTCAACGCATATAGACAGACAAACAGAGGAATAGAAAGAGAAAGAGAGAGCGGGAGGGTAATGATGGGCGTGTGTGAGGGTGTAGTACCAAACAGTAGTCAACAGACAACAACAAAAAAAAAAAAATTTAGTGATACATTTGGCATATCAAAATTTGGATGGCGAAGTCCGATGCCGATGCCGATGTGAACGTCATGCGGTATTCAAAATCAGCTGTCGTGTGCCTCGTTTATTAACGTCCAAATACTAACTACGCACTTAATGTATGTTTGTACTATGTATAGGCATACATACATATGTATGAACATACATACCTGCTATTATATGAGTCGTGGTCAATTTGGTATCCATCTCGCTGTCTTTATCTGACTTGCATGCAAAATTAATTACGAGCGAAATATATTTACGATGCTGACGTTGATGTTGGATTTGTCGCCGTTGCCTTGCCTTGCTGGGCTTCCATGCGCGCGCGCTGCGCCAGCCATAAAAGTTTTACGTTTTAGCTCTAGCCGAATACAGAGGCAGAGAATTAGAGTGCCCAGGCCCATATTCAGAGTCAGGCCTCAGTTTAGATACATTTGTGTCGGAGGGCCATAAAACTTGTAGCAGCACGTTGACATTTTTGGAGCCTGCATTGCAGTGTTGCGGTTCTTGCTGCACTTTTTACGAGATTCCACAATAATACTTTCGTGGTTGCTGCAAAACTGAATCTGAACTATCCCATAGCCTGCCCTAACAAAATGGTGCCCAACAAAACACAACACACATAGATAATCTCAGCGAACATAGTCAAAAGTGTGAAATAAAATTTAAGTCAGCCTTGCTTCGTGTTTATGATGTTAGCTGTAAAATTGAAGCTCCTTCTACTGCAACCATTTGATATATTCGTAATTTGTACGTAGTATGTGGCCAAGGTATGTGACCAAATTATGTTGTTAAAGGCAACAGCATACAATATGCTTGAAATTCAAACAACTAAAAGTAGTGAACTACTAACCGACATTCTTGGCTACATATTTACAATGATTGAATAAACTTTTTTTACAATTATATATTTTAGCATTAGGCATGTTAAATATATGTATATGTATTTGTGCAGTTTCTTGGTGTCGCACGAGACAACATTGCAAGTGGTAAAACGGTTGCACTATAAATAGCTTTTGATAAGCCCTATAATTGGGGCTAAGGTCAATTTTGGGCAACAAATAGTTTTCCAGATTTTTGTTGCAAATTTCTAATAAATGCTGTCCATTGAAGTGTCTTTAAAAATATAAAATACAATTTTATTTTTATTTCAATATGATTTTTAGTTCTTTTAAAATTATATTTTATATATATATAAAATAGGTAGTGAGGTCCCCAGATTGGAATTTTTTTTAAATTTGTGTGCCTGTGCTCGGATTCATCAAGCCCAAGTGTGTTCGAGAGGATGCTTCAAGCACTATTCACAATTCATTGTGCTCACCACACTATTCAATGATGGCTGCAGTTCAGAAGCATTAACGGCAGCAATCTGCTTTTCATCAAATTCGTCTTGGACGGATTTGGCGACCTCAGGGCCATTCAAATTATCATACCACATGGTGTTTATTGGAGTGTTTTATATATTTATAAAATTAATTACTTAATTAAAAATATAGTTCTGATCTGGGGATCTCTTCTTTCTTTCTTTCTTTTGTCATTGTATTTGGGTCCCTTGTGATGTGATTGATATAGGCATGTTTGACCTTATCAGCTCTCTGCCTGTGACCAGATTTGCAACAGGTGAAATCAAAGATGTAAAAAAATTTAAGTATTATGCTGTAACTGAACAGCAAGGATATCAGATTTTTCTAAATTTGTAGACATTCAAAATTTTGGAAGTTAAGCTGATACAAACATTTATACACCTATTACTTAATGGTTGCTTTATAAGAAAATTCATTTGAACGCTTCTCGAATTTAGTGATATGGCAAAACTGATAAAAGACCTCTAGTAATATCAGTGCACAATTTGTAGAGGTTTAGATTTGGAATGAAATTATATATGTGCTATCTACCTTCGATATCTTTGAGATATCTCATTTGTAAACCATTAAGAAAGGTAATAAAAAATAGGTCAGGGTCGGAATGTTGCAAGATAAGCAATACTAATTTCTCTCAAAATGCGTGCACACAATTTTCCTTTAGTTGTTTGACTAAATCAGATGCAAATATGAGTGTAGCCCACCCATGAGTCACAACACAAGGGGGAGGGAAATATAGCTGCATAACGAGATCCCGAACAGACAGGCAAGAGAGAAGAGTCAAGAGTAGAGATAAAATGACGCTGGCCAAGCTCAAAGAGCCGACGATGAGACAGTGTCGTCACATCATCAAACAAACAAAGTGAGCAACAAATTAGAAGCAGCAACCACTACCAAGAAATTCCTTCAGATTAGGCAAGATGTGACGTGGATGCCGTCAACGCTTGCGCCATCAAATTTGTTGCCTGGTTGCTGGGCTATCAACGCCCGTCGGAGGCGACTTCTCGCTCTCTCTCTCTTAATTTCTCTCTCTGTCTGTCTTTTTGTGTAAGCTGATAAGCACGGAGACCTGTGAAAACTAAGTTGAGCTGTGTGTGAGTCATCTGCCATAGCCGAACGTGACCCGGCACTTTGGTGACATTCCATAATCGTTTAGTTTTGCCTGCAGCGCATTTTCATTCTTTGCCCTTATCAATTTTAGGACCTCATTTAACTGGCACTCCAATACTCCGAAACTCGGAACTCACTTTTACCCCGACTACGGACCACCGGTTAACTGCAATTAGCCTGCTTTCCCATGTTTGATACCGTTGCTTGATCGATATCTTTGTCAAAGCATTTTGATATTTACTGCTGCAACACGTTTTTAAGAAAACTGTTCTCTTTAAATTCTGAAAACCAAACTTTGTTATTTCTATTAAACATTGATTATGCTAAAACTTAAGTTTGATGTTTATGTAAGGGATAAAAAACAATCTTGAAAAATCAATGACTCAGTGGAATATTTTGACAGGCGTTGAAGTAAGTAGTATACTAACCATAAAAAATTTGTTTATGACAGTGTGCTTGCGTTCCAACAGTACAATGCAGCTACAGGAAGGGCTAGTGCATTTGTCGATTTCAGTTATGTGCTATCAAATTTTCAATACATCTATACTGAAATAACCATGAGGAAGCAGTTTTTTCTACAGTAATCCACACTTGAGATGTCTTCCTCCAAAAACAACATTACAGGCTTGTATCGAAAATTGACAATTGCTGTTTTGTCCTGATTTATGAATGAGTTTGTTGTCAGGATATTCTACAACATGATACGCAACTTTTTGAAGGAGCTGCCCATAAAAATATTATTTATGTTTGTATGTTGACCGACTACTTAATAGTAAATAAATAAAAAAAAGAAATTACAATCTTGTTTGCAAAGGAAATAATGCGTTGGCATGAGTTGTAAAATTCCTATAGATATGATATGTCAGTGACAGGCAACAACTGTTGAAAAAATAATAAGTTGTTTAGGTAAATAAAATCGAAAATAAATTAATGAATTCTAAATGAAATGAAAGTAAAGTATTTATTAGATGCAATTTCAAGGCTTCAACGGCAACCCATTGATAGCAGAAACAGTCTGCAAGCCAGGATAATTCAATGACTCATTTTGAGTACCACAGGAGCAGCAGATTCATATATCGACTTGAGAGTGGCTGGACTTCAAAATTTGTACATCAACGATTTTGAACAGTGTATTTCCTTATAACTGCAAATATACAAAACCCATTGACTCTGCGTGGTGTGTGACATTTGCGTTGGAGTTGGAATTACTTAAAAATTCTAAGAATAGATTGAAGAACATAATTTTGCTCACACTTGCAATTGTACTGTCTGTCTTCTGGCTGTTGATTGTAAAAGCAAACAAAACACAGCCTTGTGAGCAATACCAAAGATAGGAAGATAGGTGGAATGTGAGTTACCGCTACCTGAGTCGCACAACTCTGTTGTCCTTGGCTGCCTAAGAACTTGGCTAAAAACAATGTCTTGGTGCTGACAAATCAGCAGGAGAATTCAGAATTTATGTATAGTGGACATAGGCTAAGCTCTTTGGGTTAGGATGTTGTCTCTGAGCCTGTGCCTGTGATCGCTTCATTATGGTTGACTGTGGCAAAATGTAAGCAGTTGCTCACTTCCTGTGGCGACTCAAAACACAATTCACACAGATCCATCAAAAAGGAAAACAGCACAAAAAAGTCAATTTGTCGTCTTCGTAATGTCAAGGCATACAAAACATTGTAATTTTGCTTCCAAAAGCAGCTCAAAAATTGGTGTTGTCGTCTCAAATTGAATGGCTTGCAGTGTAATTAAGATTTATGGCACATTCGGATAAGTTCCCGAAGGTCAAACCAAAGTGTATGGAAAAAGAGGGAAACCAATATATAGAGTCCTTGAGGAATCCTAAGGTTTTTTGTTTTTTGCTCATTTTATAACTAGTTCGTGACTGTAACTATATTTGCCCAACCTGTAGTCCGTATAACAGTACTTAAAGACAGACCAGGCGCTTACCAGTTACGGCCACCGCATGTGAACATTAAATTGGCTTTCCACGATACTTGAACTCCCGACTGCCACGCTTGCCACTCATGCCCGGCCATTTGGTTGCAGGTAAATACAATTTGTACGTGCCCACGCGTTCGTCAACAGTTTTCCGTTTTTGCTTTCGCTCTCTCCCAGTTTCGAGTGAATTCGCACATTGTTTTTTTTTACCAGAAAATTAGTTTAAAAGCATCATAAAATAATTTTCGTGTGCGCGTTGAACATTTTTTGCGTTTGCATTTTGGCGTTTTATTGCCGGGCAAGTTGAATGGCTTTTAACTCTCTGTTAATACCCTGCAAACCCGAACCCTCAAGGGTATTTGAGGTGTGAACGTGTTTCGTGCTATTTTTAAGTTTTCCAGCTCATGCACATTGCATTTTAACCTTTCTTATTTAGATAACTTGTTTGCTTTTAGGGTATCCGGTTCGACATATATATGTTTGGTGTGTAAGCAGGTGTGTAAATGGATTTGGATTCCTACGTTTAAGCCGCTTAGATAGACCACAGTTATCATCATCATATTTTCATTAACATCAACATCATCATTGTTACTATCTACAGTATTACACAATTCTGTATTTCAAATGATCCACTGCTGGACATTATAACGACCCAAAACCAAATTATATTTATGAATGTTGGAACTTATTTACAATTTCGGTCAATGGCGGTCAGCGGTGGGTTGGATTTTTAAATTAAGGTCGCTAAAAATCAAATGTCAGTAAATGGCAATTATAGACACAATTTATGTGCATTATCCTAGAAATATTCAAGCGAATTAAATTTACAGATAATTCAAATTATGTAAACCACTCATAAGAGTGAACACTATTTTTTGTACATTGCCAACTCAAAAGAAACTTTGACGATAGTTTAAGCTTGTTAATTTAACAAAAAGCTCGCGTTATCCGGAAATAAAGAAACGCGATAATGTCAAGGCATACAAATCAATTTAATTTTGATTCCAAAAGCATAAGGAAAGGGATAATCAGTTCAATTGTGACTATAGGCCTCACTTACATATGTATGAAATATAAAAAATAAAACACGTTTATTAAACAATTATTTTTTCATAAAATTTATATAATAACACAGAACAAAAATAATTTATATTACCGTTGTTTTTTGAGGGAGCACTGTAAAAATGTATTTCACAATTGTGCATGATAATTTTCATACCATCAACTATAAATCACTAAATTACGTCTGCAGATAGTTTTCATTACCTTATTTTTTATCAAATTAAGCAATGTGAATCATATCTTTGGAATTTACAATTATATTACCAAATATTAAGTCCCACGTAAAATTGAATTCTGAATCACATCGAGATAATGTTATCTTAGTCTGCAACTGTGTTTTCATGGAATTTATTCAGTTGCTTTGTCCCTTCGTTCGAGACCTACAAAACTATTTTACTAGACATTTTAAATCGTTTATGCATATAAACAAAATTTTGTTTTGTTGTTATTAAGAGCTCAGTTCCTTAAAAGTTATTCTGGTTTGTTTATGCTTCACGCAATTGTCCTTTGGTCCAAGCGTAATCCATACCATAATGCACTTTGTTTAAGCACTCCTCCACCTACCATGTATCCTTATACTACAAATAACTGCAAGTGCATTCATTAACGTGAGTAAAGTAGATAGAATTAAATTGAAAGAGTGTGTGAGAGTGAAAGAAAAAGAAAGAGAGATGGAAATGGAGATGGAGAATTCTTAGTCTCTTGTAATTTGAGTAATTTATTTTCATAAATTGCGCAGCCGGCAACCTCCCTCTGCTTTGTACAATGTGATGCCAGTGAGCTGGCCAGTGAATAGTATCTTGTATCTGGCTTATGCAAGCTAGCTGTTTATTTTTTTCGTAGGAATAGCGCTAAAAAAATTTTTAAGGATTTTCTTAGGCTATGAGGCATGTGAGAAAGTGGATTTATGTGGCCGCATGTTATTGCTGCTTTTAGCACTATATCCTCTGAAAACTATCACAGGTTCTTGAAAAATAACCACTTTCCTCAAAAATACGGACAAGTGGTTGAGGCGTCAACGTTTTAAGTGCTTTGCTCTTACTCTTTGCCAGGCCGCTCTGTCAGAGTATAGTAATAGTATTAATAACAATTTGCGGCAAATGTGACCGTTCCTACACTTATGTTTCTGTAAATATAATTTCTTTAATTGGATTTTGTCGTCATAGTGGCAAGCACGAGTATTAAAAATGCCGCAGAAACATTCGCCAGTTGGCGGCATCGGTGTGAACTTAAAAAGCAGTCAGCAACAAAACATTGCAGACGGACAGACGATCAGACAGACAACCAGGCAGCTGGTATAGCCCGTTAAAACTTCACAAAAAATCAACGTAATTTGTGGTCTAGTAAGCTACATAAACATTTATATATGCTACATCTCACCTACCTCAAAAATAAAATAATTATATTATTCCTAATTCATGGATAATGGAAGAAAATATATATAAAGCGTATAACGGAAAAGAGGATTATACGACAATTTAACAAAATAATTGATTTATTTTTTTTTAATTATATATTTAAATGAAACTAAGTTAGTATGTTATCTTGGATGTAATCTCTAACTACGAATAACCTCATTTGATGCGCAGAAATATAAAAGTATTTATATTGCCTCAGGGCAATGCCCAGAGTTTGAGCAGCGTATACGTATACGTAATATGTTGAACAAATGTTAGTGACAGGCGACAGCGCGACACGCTGTCTAACAATTTTAATTTTCAATTTTAACTGCGACGGACAACAACAACACAAGCAACAGCAACAACGCCTCTTAGTCAGTCGCAGTCAGAGAAGGAGCCAGAGACGAAGACAGAGAGTCAGAGACAGACTCTGAGTCGGAGTCGCAGACAGAGACGAGGCTTGAGCCACGTCCAGTTTTTATCCGGCCCGTTTAACTGGGTCACTGGTGTCAATCGTTAGCTGTTGTTGTTGTCGTTGTTGTGCTCGTTCTGTTCGTTGTTGTTGTTGCTGTTGTCAACTTAATTATGTCGCAATTGCTTTGAAGTCGACTTTTGCAAATGTAAACCAACAGCAGGTGGCATTGCTCCATAGTCTTTTGCTACGCGATTCGGGGTCTGTGGTCTGTGGTCCGTGGTCCGTAGTCGATGTTCGTTGGTCCACACAGCCATTTAAAAAAACGCTTTATTCAATTTTTATGCGCAACGCACCTCCCGCCCAACCCCCGCTTGGGCCCTTTTTTAGTAGCTGCAACATCGTTGTCACCACTTTAATTGGATTTGCCCCGCTGACGCGTGGTTTTTGTCTTTGTCTTTGGCATTAGCCATGCCATTTATCCTCCCTTTTCGACTCGCCCCCTAGCTCCATCTCTCCATTTGCCTTGTCATCATCTTCGTCATTTGCCATTCTCTGTGGCAGTAGCTAAAAAGCTGAAGCGCACTACAAATTGGTTTTGTTATTGGCTTAATTGAAAATTTGCAGAATGGGGTTTTAAATACGAGACTACCCCATTTTCAACGACACCAGCAACTACTTACTGTTGCTTTTGCTGGTGCTGTTACAGTTGGAACTGGGATAATCTCCCTCTCTTTGTACATGCACTAATTTTCATAAGGTAGCAACAACAACCTGGCATGCAATTAATTGTAACTACAGCAACTGTAATAATGAACGGCTGGGTAGATAGATATGTAGCTAGATGTACTTATGTATGAATGGAATGGAACTGGTGTGAACTGTCGTTATGGCCTTCGAGGCATATAAGACTTACAATTACAGCAGTAAAATGCTGCGTGTGGTGCAAGTGTCGTAGAAGTTGTTGAAAACTGTTAACCCCATTATGCAAATACAAAATATGCAGGCTTTTAAGAAAATAAAATTCGAAAATTAGAAGAAAACAACTTTTTACATCAAAGCTGCTAAGTTTAATGATAAAAAAATAGTTTCATAAGGCTAAAGTTAGAAAATTGCATTTAAGTTATTGAGTAATATAAAGCGTATTGCACAGATTCTATCAAGAAGGGGAAATCAAATTTTAAATTTACATATCGAAATCATTATCAAAACAATATTTAATAAACCCCTATTTTAAGTATTACATATATTAGGAACACTTTTCTTGAGCACTTTACTCTACATCGAAATACTTTGTTAGCAATTTCATTGACGAAATGGAAACCGATACCGAAAATTAGGCGTCTTTTCGTTTGCCCCATTTACCCCATTACAATATCATTTGGCCATATCACTTAGAAGAGCAAAACAAAACACATAAAAACAAAAAACACAGTGAAACTCTTACCGAGAATTCCTAACCCAAAATTTAAAACCAAAACAAATGCCTTGTAATGCTACTGTCGCCAGTCTCATGATGGTTTTCCCCGCCGCCGTGCCATGTGCTCCATAATCCAATACCGCTTCCATTGTTTGCATGCAACGTTGACGAAGCAGAAAGAAATTTAAAAAAAAAGTTACTTCGACTGGGACTCAAATGGGAACTGATTGACACCAAGTTGCCAACAAAGCGGGGAGCATGATTATTGTACAATGTAGTACTCAAAAACTAATGCGCTTATCAGTGAAAATCGATCGGGTCTCCTTGTGCTACAATGAATGCAGGTGATTGTTGCTTGTAGTATGTACATATGTGGAAATAATTAACATGTACTTTCGATTTCGTGACTTGAGGCCTGCAGAGAACCCTAAATCAAACGAAAAGAAATAAAGCCCGTGGAAAAGTGAAACGAAATGAAACGAAAGCTACAACAACCAACAAGCAAGAAACTTTTGTGGTGCATTTTCCATTGCACTTCTCCATTGCGTCTGGGTGCAATCAATAACATTTGTAATGTCAATAATGACAAGATCGACAAGGCGTCGGGGCAGTTCTTGAAGTTAAAAGTTTATGGCTGATGGATTTTGATGAATTCCCAACCAGAAAGTTTGAGTAAGTCAAAGCACCTTGCATATCATTTTACGGTACCTCCGTATCAACTGATAAGAACACGCCGATAAGCCATATGTATATACAGTCTGTCTCATTTCCCAACGCTTGGAATCAATCATCAGCATTTCTTAATAGTAACACAGTCAAAACTGTGTTTTGTATTCAAAGACGGTAATTGAGGTTGTCTGTCAATGGGGTTTGGCGCCAAGTGCGAAATTAGGGTTAATTCTTAACACCATTCCTACACAATAAGGCTGTTCTGTCTAGTAAGTCATATTTAGAGATACTCGATATGCTCGTTAGAGGTCAATGACTAGCAAAATTCACACGTGGACCACACAATAATTAGCACCTAAGTTGGGTAGACATAACAAATATTTAAAAATATTTAATGAGTGTAGAATGTAGATAAGCTATCAAATAACAAAACGAAAACCAGTTGCATATTTTTTGCCATAAACAATAGTCTAATCGATGCATAGTTAATAGGATAATACCAGACAATGTCTAAATAATCTGCTTATCGTTTAGATTTATTGCACGACTGCTGTTAACATTTGTAATTAATCGTGTACGCATTTGCATAGCTTAAAACTAACAATATATGTATATGTACATATATGAATTGTTATTCCAGCTTTTACTCATTTCTTTCAATTCAAAATTTATAAATTCTGCCTGTGTGCATGTTAATATCATCGATTTTTAAAATATTGATATGTAGTATAATAATAAGAACTTCTTAGTGCATTTTTGCATACGAATTAATTTTTGATTTGTACTTAATCTATTGTTCTGATTAAAAATAAAATTGTTTCTTATCCAGTACTTGCAACTATTTATAGATTTCATTAATTTTATTGTTCTCCACATAGTATAAAAATAGCCAAATTATAGTTAATTAAGATAACATTTACATAGTTCATTGTTTACTTGTGATCATCATATATTCTGGTCAAACACTATTATTAAGTAAAAGACAAAATCAGTTTATGTTATGAAAAACTACTGCTTATTAATGGATTCTGTTTAGAATTAGTTTGCTGGATTATCTTCGCTGGGTACTACACAAATACTAGTAATAGTTGCTATTGCATGTTCAAATTTTGATCCATTTTGAACCAAACCGAATCTACGCAATGGTTAATGTAGCATTACGCCATTTTCACATTTGCCGCAAATCGTTTACACAAATTGCCCAAGTAATCAAAGTCTTAACTCTATATTTTCAAGACCCATGTTCCCCCCTGATCAAAAGGGGGTGCGAAACCTAGGTGCACCCATAAAAAACAACAATGATAATACAAATGTAAAGCCACTTAGCTGACTAGCATGTCGAAAAAAAATATATACATATATATATATTTATGCTTGAGTGGTAATAGTGTTCAATGAATGGGTTTAATAGTATTAAGAAACCTTTGCAGCAATACAAAAATAACACAAAATTATTGAAAACTATGACAGACGATAGCAACGGCGACGTCGACGACAAGAATGAAGACCACAATAAAAGTGAAATAACATCGTAAGTACCATATATAGATATACAGAAACAGATACTATATACTTACGTGAAGTGGCTGGCCAAGCGCAACGAACTTGAAGCTAAGAACGCTCCCCAGATTATCTGAGACGGGCAAAATCATAAGCAAATAAGAAAAATATTCAATTCGAACGACAACAATGTTTTATAGTAGGTGTGTGTGTGAGAGAGAGATAATATGTATATATTTATGTATATGAGTTTTACAGCTGCGGTTCATTGACATTGACTGGGCTGACAGTTGGGGTAGTTACGTATTTTGCCCGGGTTAGAGACTTTTTGTTTTTGTTTCGTTGTTGAGCAACTGCGTTTTTAATTGTGCATGCAATAAAAGCAGTACTCAAAATGCACTTGTTAGAAAGGCAGATACGCAGAAAGACAGTCGCACAGTGGGAATCATCATGTGGAAGAACATAATAGGGACTAGGGACACTAGTCAAAGGACCATACATACCATACCTGAGACCAGGCTACTTTTTGTAGTCTCTGTGTCGAGTGCTATCCAAGCAGGCAAAGACAATGCAAAGAAGCATGCGGAGGGGGCATGAGGCATGCTGCTACGCGGAACCTTGAGGGTTGCATGACCTATATCACAGATTAGAGACCATAGGCAAGGCAACGCAATGCAGTAACTGCACGACTTCGAAGACGCTGACAACGACGACAACTTTCCCAGGGCATCGCACGAGCATGTCTCGGTTCGTATGACAAATGTTTCACATCACTGCGTTCCTGCGACTTCAGCAATTACCTGCCTATGCATTTCTTGCAGTTGCTGTCATTATTATTATTATTCTTTACGGATCCCTCCCGGCGTCACAGCTCAGTTGGTTGTCCGTAGCGGCTTACTGAGCTTGCTGAACAAGAAGGAACTTACAGAGCCTCTGCTTCGATTTGTGACTTTACCGGGTTCAGGGAACAAGTGTAGGGTACTCGGTCTTTTTCCCTTCTTCTCTCTATGACTTTATGGCGCACAGTCCGCCACAGGAGATATTGCGACGCTGTGCAAAGTGATTCTAGATCTAGTTTTTCCCATTGCTACCCTCGCTCTTTTTTCCTTTTCTTGAGCTAAGGCTGATTGCTCAACTAAAGTGTGATATACTTCTCATGTGGATGCATTTAATTATGCGGAAATTGTAAATAGGACTTCACATATGCCAAACTACTCAATAGACTGCTTAACTCCGATTGAAGGAAAATTTATAAACAGCTTACATATGCGAACTGAATAACTGCTGCTAAATGCTAAGAAAACAAGTAAGAAGGTTCTAGTCGAGTAAGCTCGACTAGAAGATACCCTTAACCCTTCATCATACAGACGGACAGACGGTCGGGTTGACCGGCACACTAATATGTACGTGTACCGCTGTACCAATGCTTGATGGTTTCATATCTTCGGTGTTTCTTAACCGATTTTAATGAAGTTCATTATTTTGTTTATAGTTTCAATCCTCATTTTCAGTTTTTTGAAATTCAAGATTTTTTTGTTATCGATTACATGTGTATATCGTAAGCCTGAAAAGTTATCGAAAATTTAAAACAAACCTGCTATTAGGGATTAGGAAAGCTATTTTCCAAAATCTTTAGACTCTAGCTTTTGTAGTTCCTGTGATCGACGCGTTCATACATACAGACAGACACACGGACATGGTTAAATTGACTCGGCTGTTGATGCTGATCAAGAATATATATACTTTATGGGGTCGGAGAAGCTTAATTCTGCCTGTTACATACATTTGCACAAAAACATTATACCCTTTTTTACCCATTTCAGGGTTAAGGGTAAAAATACAACAAATGCTGTTTTCCAAAGGTTCTTCAAATAACAAATAAAGGTTTCTATGAAATACAAAACAATCTTGTCCATTTTATTCAGAAAAACAGCGCACCGGCAATTGTTAAAAACGATTCAATTAAGATTTTAATCAATGCTTTCTGCTTATCTATTTGCATATTAGCAGCTAGTTTAAATGCATTTTTCTAAACTAAACAATGCAGACGATTAATTGACCGTTTCCAATGAATACGGCAGGTTTATATAATGTATACATACTAATATAATTATAGCTACATTCTTGCCATAACTGGAAATGTAGCTTTTCAGATGAAAAATTAAATTTAGAGCAGAATGCAACCGATGGAATCAAAAACAAATACATAGATACAAACGTCTATTTGTATAAGGTCAGAGCATGAAGTCTTAGGCATAAAATATGTTGTTCAAGATCAAATTTAAGCCGATTTGTGAATGTCAGAATCGTTTGGCATACCTCAAGCCAAATAACTGAATGACTAACACACTAAATTGGAATGAAAAACAAAAAATGTCTGAAAAAAAATTGATAACTACGTTTCAGTGCATTATGCAAAGCAGCGCATTGCCTTTGGAATTGGATTTGAAGCCCATAATCATTGAAAAATTAAGCGGCTTTATCAGTGCCATCACCCGCATGCAAAGCCAGCAAGAAGAACAAGAAAAAAAAGAAGCCAGCCAAGATTTAGTGTCGAACTGGCCGTGGACTAATTTTTTTGTGGGGCTCAGCACACAGTAGTCGGCATTGAATACAAAGCCAGAACGCAGAATGCCCTAAATGGCTCATTAGGGTCTTAAATTAAAGCTACTTGGAGGCCCCTTTAGCGTAACGCAACTCGGTCAAACTGAGGACCCGAAAGGGTCAGCCAGAAGCCAAAATTAAGTAACTTAAGACAGCGGCTACAAAAAGAAGTCTTGCAGAGAAGAGAGGAGGGATGGGAAGAGATCTTAGCTAGTTAGACAGCCATTGTCCTACTGTAGTATATGTGTGACAGTTCGGCAGAAATAATTGCAAAAACGTCTAGGGGAAGAGTAATCGTTACCTAGTATGGTCTGTAAACATTCGGTTACCCGCAAAAGCCGCAAAATTCCTCAGTTAAATGATGCGGGAAATAAAGGAACGTCATCAAATGTGATAGAAGCGTAAGATTTGCGAATCTGCCCCTTGTAATAGAAGATCATCTGGTTCAGTGACGGCAAAAAGAAGTATCAGAGCCATCATTCTCGTTTCTTATGGTGCTGATTCATTTTGCTCGTTTCGAAGAGATTAGCCGTCCATGATAAGAATGTTCTTTTGTGCAGCCGATGAGCTCATCAAGAATCGAGCGAACCCTTTATAATGTGCATTGGAATTTATCATAGACGAGACTCGTTGAAAAGTAATTTCAATACTTCTTTCTCTGTCTATGTTTTATGAGAAACTGATCTAATCCGGGTTTGTTTCGAATTCATTAGTGATTTTGTATCCCTATCTTAAAGAAAATTGGCAACATAAAAAATTTTAATATCGAATGATTATGTTGTTTTATGGTTAACATTTATTAATATAACTAGAATTTCCGAAAATGCCTTAAGAAAAATCTATGTATTAACTCAAACTTTCTTTCCTACTTTGGAAATAATTGTAAGTAATATACTTTATACCTTTTTGGGCACATTAAAGTTTAAGAAGTACAAAAATGAGCAGCGTTTGCCTTGTTTGTGCTGTAGATTGTACCAGTTTTTTTTCTTCTTCCTACCTGACGCGCAAACGTCTTAAACTCATCTTCCACTACCAGGTGAATGCATAATAAGTAAAGATACCGCTGTGCGCCCACAAATTACTTTTGAGTCCCGAAATAAGATATCTGCACGTATCTGTAATTTAAGACGCCACAAAAAACGAAAAACAAAAATTACAAAACTGAAGAAAAAAAGCATCAACAAAACGAGAAATGGTTTCAGGCCCCGAAATACAAACAGGCAAGCAAGCCTACACACACAATGACACACATTATCCTACAGCAATATAATTTCTTTTCTCTGCCAAGCGGGCGAGCAATACAAATGTAGAGATATGTCATTTGCCAGGCAAAGCCAAATCGAAGAGCACAACCAACCTTAACAGAACAGAAATGAAGATCGATGCTCCATTACGCTACGACTGGGACAAGAACTGGAACTGGAACTGCAACAGCGAATGAAATTGGGCAGGCAGGCAGGCAGTCGAGCCAACATGTGCGCCGCTTTGTAACGCCAATTATGAGCCCATAATTCGAAGGCATTGTCTGGCGCACAAAAGACGAAGTCTGAGCGAGCATTACACGAAACTAAAATAAGAAGAAGATCATTTCCCAAACTCACCCACGCACACACACACCCAATATAAATCATTTAGAGTCTAAGGTTTTTAGCGATATGAAATCGAGCGGCAAATGAGCAACATTTGCTTTGCTGAGCACATTGAGCACATTTGAGTGCACATTTAGTCAGGTAAGCCGCGGCTCTCTCTCTCTCAGTCTCTATGCCTCGATCAATCGCTCTCGCACGCTCTTGAGTGGAGTTTACAGCACGCTTGACTAACGATCGAGCCGAGTTGCCTTCGGGTGTGTATTGCGTGCTGAGCGCTAATCAGTTTGTTTGCAGACGTAGCTACTACCGGACGTGTGTGTGCAGCGCCGAGAAATGAGAAATTACCCAGACTAAAGATAGAGATACCGATATACGAATACAGATTGAGATACACAGATTCGGTGATACAGTGAAAGTGTGTCGTTCAACAAAAGATACTCAGCATTGTAATAATACTCGTCATTTAATCGGAGAACTAAGATATATAAAGAAAAATGGAGGGCTTGCCACGTTCATTAAACTACGAACTGTCGCACGATTTGCATTTCGATCATTTCGGAGGCGCCGCACAACAGATTCTAGAGAACGGAAAGAACGTTGCCACCGCAGAAGCCTCAACGCCCACAATCAGCACACTGGATGTGCTAGCCAATAGTGATTTTCTACAAAAGATTGGAGCAACAATCTTCAACTCCATACAACTAAAGCATCAAAAGTTAAGCGAAAGCAGCAGCAGCAGCAGCAGCGCTCAGAATTCCAGTGAAGTGAGCATGGACTTCGACTTTGCCACAAATCATGTGGTGCTGGACAGCAGCAGCGTGGATCAACTGCAACAGCAGCTGGAATACGACAAGTTCATGAACGAGGTGTGGATCGGCATTGTCTTCACACTAATCTTGATCTCCATGGTCTTTTGCATATGCTCGTGCTTCCTCTATCATCAGTTTCGCACCTGGAAACGTAATTGTAAGTAAACACAAACAAACAAACACACTCAAAGAGTATTTCAAAGAACGATCGGGTAAATAAATCTCGCTTAGTTCTTATCAAAAATGCCTTAAGTACATCATATTTCAGTTCAGGTTTTTCCTGCTTTTTTGCGCTTGCTCGCGTTTTTGATTAGCAAGTGAGGTCTTCGTGCTAAAGTATTAAGCAATACTTTTTAAGTGACCGCCCCCAATCGTATGTGGTGTACTAGCCTTATGAATGAATCAGAGAAATTAAAAAAATAAAAATTTGTGCAACACTCATGAATGAGAATTATCTTTGAGCTGATAACATTAAGATTACCGTTGATTTTTGTTTACTAAACTAAGCTGTAAAATCAAATAAATAGCTGGTAAGCTAGTTAAACTCAATTTCAAGTAATTCTTTTACAACTGGATTATTATTATTGATTATTTAATGAACTTGATTGAACTCAACTCAACTCAAAGCTAAAGCTAGTAACTATTCATATTGTACTAAAAGTTTTAACAAAATTCACAACAGAAAACCTGAAAACTTGTTATTTTTTTTAATGTTAGATTTCACATTTTATGTAAGTACAAGACATAATCGTTTTGTTCTACTTTTTTTACTGCTACGACCTTCAAAAGAATTAGCACAGAACCATTGCCATGGTTTCTTTTTTCTTTCGTTGTTTTCATTAAGTGTTATTTTGCAATGTTAGCTAAAAGTAAGTAAACATGAAACAAAACGATATAAAATTTCATTGCACTTGAGAAAAATTAAGCTTAAAGCACACTGTTTGAGTTTTTGAAATGCCTTTTCACAATTGCAATCCACAAATGCCGACAGTTAACTAATCAGCAACATTTCTTCTTCTTATTTTACAGATCATAACAATGCCAATAGCTCTTCGCAGTGCACAATTATTGATGTGGAGGCATTGAAATTGCATCCCGATACGGAGGATCCTGTGCCGGAATACACTTTAGTCTCCGGTTTGCCGAGCTATGAGGCGGCTTTGGAGTTGTTGCACAAGACACCGCAATCGTCGTGCTTGATTGTCTATCCAAGCGTGTTTAATGTATTCAATAAGCATGAAAAAGGCAACAGCACAGCAACAGCAAAAGCAACAACAACATCAACAACAGTAACACCTACATTAGCAGCAACAACAATAGCAGACGTTGTGGAAACTGCAACGGCAACGCTGCCACAGACATTGTCGTTGTGCGAGGCATCAACTCCACTCTTGCCAACATCAATAACAACAGCAGCAACAACAACATTATCCACACCCACATGTGAAACCATTAAGCCCAATTTTGTGCCCAGTTATGCGGAGGTATTTCGCTTCAAGACCATCGACGAAAAGAAGAAATCTCCGAGGTGTTGCCAAAGCCAAAGCCAAAACCAAAATCAGACAAAAGGCCAAGGCGATAAATGCTAAAAATGGCTTTCTTCAGGGAGTGAGTTCCTAAAATTTAGTTGCTCTTAGGGTCAACTCTCAACAACAAATACAACGACCAAAATGCTCTGTGATAATTGCTGCTGTTGGGCTGCATAACTATTCAGTTTTCCCTTACCAACAAAAGTTTTGTACTTAAATTCAACTAAGCGCTGTGATTATAGAAAAAATAAAAACAACCATATAGACAACTCGCATAAATATGATGATATATATTATATACACTACCTGTACTTATTAAAATATATTCGATACAAGTTCGATTCCTTCAGTCTTTTTTTGCTTTACTGTTATTAATTTTTAAGTAGACAAACAATACGACAATAAGTTATAAAAATAATAAAATATTATATACGAAACAAAAAACATAAACAACAAAATCGTTTTTAAAAACACTTTTTCAGCCTTTAACCTGTTGCTATCAGTATGATTTTTGCATTCGCATTACGTTAACGTTATTCTGTTATCAATCACTGTGGCATTCCACTCGATTTTCGATGTCGCTGCAATGGTTTGTTGGTGTGTTGTTTGATAGACACGAACAACATTTTGGGCACGAATCAAGTCTCCTTATCACTCACATTGGTTGCCATCAAGGGCTTTCCCAGCATTTATTTGTGGAGAGCTTTGTTAATAGCGGCAGCCTGAGTAGTATGCCAGACAAGATTGAGATACTAGTTGTAGACAAAAATAGACAACCAGAGACACACAACAGAGACAGATGGAGATGGAGACAGCAGCTTGACTTTGACATTGAGCACAAATACGTGCCACGTGATAAGCTGGTTGAAACTATTGTAAACTAACTTGCATTTGCAATTTTTCTAGTCATTTGTATCATTAAATCCGCTGAGCTCAGTTCAGCTATGCAAATCCGTTTAGTTGTGCTCTACTCAACTAAACCTGGACCATAAATAATGGTGTTACGAAATCTTACGAATCTAATAGAAGTAAATAATAAGGAATGAAAACAAGCCGACGGGCATTCAATATGACAACCAGTTTGATTTATGTAGCTAAACTAATTAAACTGCACATAATAAGTTTGATCATGCCACAATAATTATCTAATTCAATATATTTTGCCATGGACAATATTATTTCTAAAGCAAGTAATGGAAAAAACTGTAAGTATTTACTTGACAACTAGTTAAAACAACTCAAAATACAATCACAACGATAAAAGCTTTTTTTATTATAATTTGATAACTAATCCCATTGCTATTCGCAGCATTAATATGCAAAAGTGCATTTGATTGCAGTTTGCATTCTTTACTTGTTGTCGCAGTTATTGCAGCTTTCCACCTGCCCAATTGTCATTTTCACGCTTATTATTGCAATGTTTTGAGTATGTGTTTGCTGGTATTGACAATAACAAATTGTGTATAGAAATCGACGAGACGATCCATTTGTTGAAAGGCGTCGCCAAACTTAACTTATGGGGCAGGTCAGGTGAGCGAGAAAGCCAATTAAATATTCCACAACTATAAACTGGATAATAAAAAATTATTAATTTTACAACTCAACATTCATCATTCATGAAGCCAGCTCCGGAAAGCACCAACAAACTCACACAATCACACTCATACTCATACTCATACTCATACTCACATAGAGCTCCAAAGGGGGGATCCACTTGATATGCATGCGCGAAAAAAGGTGCCAAGCACAATTTGCATATTGTTGCACATTTTTACAGTCGTGCAAATAATATATTTTAATTGTAATTGCAATTTATGACAGCCGCAAGTTTATTTGACACTTTATGATATTTTCAATGGATTACAAGTGGGGCCCCCTATCGTGGTATATCATAGAAGAAATGACGCATCCAATACCCATACCAAATACTTACTTCATGCTTACTATGCTTTCTGGATCACTTCTTGTTAACCAAAATAATAACATTTGTTGTTTGTGCAAATTATTTCAATACCCAAACATCGAAATTGTACAATGCAAAAACATTCCAACATTCCAAACGTTGCGCATGCGAATGCCGTTGCACAAAGCGTGCCCCAACTTAGTTTCCCCATCCTAACTCTATGTATGAATAAATATAGCATATACATACATTTATAATTAATCCACTCACGTAGTCTCGATTTGCGTGCCAAAATTTCGTTCGTTCCGTATTATCCGTTTTGAAAACCAATTACCTTAATGTATTCTGTTATTTTTCGCTACAATGTTTGAAATTTAAAATTTCTTCAAATCTTAATCATGATAATATCAAACTGCATGTTTGTTAATGCCAGATAATAGAGTAAATAAAACTGCTTACTATATTGAGCTCAACTCTTTTTAAACAGTGTTCTTTAATTTGTATCAATCAATCTATTAAAAAGAAAACTTAGAATCTCTTCAGCTAATTGCATAAACAATATCTCCAATACTTTTTACATATAACACATACATACTGTTTTTCAAATGCTCTACATTATTGATCTCGGGTTCCAATGCAAGTTCCTTCCTAATTTTCAACCTATTTGCCTAATAATCTTTGCTCGCACATTTGAAGTGGGTACTTGAAATTGTTGCTAATGAGTTTTTGTTTTTACCAACTAATTGCTAGGCTAATGGATTTGAAGCTAAATAATTGTCGTTTATGTAAGAGTATTATGGGTGCAGGTATTAGCATCTTAGTCATGTTGGCTAAGGGCTTTCTGCTCAATCGATTCATATCATAATATCAATCTAATGAGTTATTTGCATTTGATACGATGGCTCACCACAAAGTTTACTGCAAAAGCAGACAAAACATGTGTTACTGCCACCATATCAAAATATTATTCAACGAAAACAACATAATTAGCTATTCAAATAAAATGAACCAATCTAATGCAGAGGCAGATTGTGAGATTACGCGAAAGAAAGAAAGCGCAACCAAAGGGCAAACAATTTATTAAAACCCGTAGACATGATGCAGATGCGAAGAAAGTTGCCCCGTGGAGTGGAGTCTGTTGTTCAGCTGGTCTAATGAAACAAACAATTTATTAATAAAATGCACATTAACCCACGGTTTAGGCCAACAACTTAAACTTGGCTGAGCATGACCCGTCCCACAGCAGCGGTATTTTAGTTGAATGAATTTTCAATTAAGCGCCAAATTCGTTGCTGTCTCTGGAATATACTAGCTGCCCCTAGGACGCCCCTCCGCCTATATGTCGCGATGTTTGAAAGTGAAAACCGGTTAAACGACGAATTCGAATTCGAATCCGAATCTGAATCGGATTCCAAATCCGAATCCGGCGTTGCGACGTCATACGCAATATTTGACCCACTTATTTGTAGGTGGCGCAAAAAAATAAAATTGGCAAGCCAGTTTTTCAAACCGTTTAAATTAGTTGCCAGAAGCGAGCTCATAAATAAATATGCCACAGACGTCCATACATACATGCATGTATGCTTGTGAATATAGTATTATATATTTCTGCACATGGATAAATATAAATATTGTTATTGAGTCAATATGGTCAGCAAAATGCAATGTACATATAGATGTTCATTTACGAATAAATACAGCTGTAAATACTATATACATTTAAAACTTTTAATAAAATGGGGAAACCTGTTGAAACAATTGCGCAAGAAATATAAATATTGCTTTTTTGGCAAGGCAAAAGCCACGTAAAAGTAAAATACTAAATAAAATCTTAACGAAATAATTTAATAACTGAGATGCTTAAGAAAATAAATTATTTAAGGTCATTGAAACTACGTATGAGTGTAAGGTAATTCATATTTTTTTAGCACTCGACTTAATACAACTGTATAAATATTGAAGAACCCAAAAAAAAGGTGACAGAATAAGTGTGCACAATTTATAAATGTTTTCTCAGATAAGTTCCGAGCCTGGGTTATGTAATTAGCCGTCAACAGAATTTTTGGTTAAGAATTTATATATATTATTTATGCAATATCCAGAAGTGCCTGCCTGTATGTCTTGTCTTATTTTTAAAAAGATTTTCGTGTATTGCTTAACTATTCAACTTTGAAATATTTATCTCTTCCCCTCGAGTTGTCAAAACAATTTCAGAACACAAATGCTGCAGCTGAATTTACATAGCTTTTATTTAACTTATTCGCATTTTATGACCTTAAAATGGAAATTAAATGTAGATTATATATAAAAGGCATCCGCCGCAAAGATTTTGACAATTGAATTAATTCATTTGCTTTGGTTACATGTCAACGCACATCTACCGCATGAATAAATATTTAAAAATTATTATTTATTACATTAAAAGCTTTTAAGAACTTTTCTTAGTACAGCAAAAATCCAATTATATATATTATATAAACAAAAACAACTTAAAGCAAAAGAAACTAACGAAGCATACGTAAGCGAATGGTCGGTCAATAAGCGGTATTTAGAAATAAAATAATAATCCGTTTATTTCAAGGTATTAAGATTAAAAACAATTTGAAAAGTTTCTGCATAAAATGATACTATAAGAAATGTAAAGTGCCTTAATAACACACAAGCAACATTTACATTCTATATTAAATGTGTTTTGTTGAAAACTAAGTGCTAAAGCTTCAGGTGTTCTGATTGAAATCCCATACCAACGACAAGTTTTTATCACAATAGATAGTTGAATCGTGCAAGCTTTGAAGCAATGTTGACTATGTGTATGCATTTGCTTTGAATGCAAACGTTAAAAGCACAAAAGTTCAATCACTTCAGTTTGGGTCAAGTTTTTTATGTTAATATGTGACTATGCGAAATGCAATAATGTTTGACTTTAAGTTTATAAACCAAAAGATATTATTCATGGATTTTAAGAAAATGCTTATAAACTAAAATTTAGCTGGCAGCCAAAAGATATCAAAAAAAAAAAAAAATAATAATAATAAAAATGCATATAAAAGTTATACGAGAGAGTTAAAGTTATGGACTTTAACAAAGATTCTCGCCAGACAAAAAAACGTGAACCCAACTCATAAAAAATAGAGCTATAGAGATTTCGAAGAGAAGAGGGTTAACCGCCTTAACCAACTCCTAACAGGTCCTATCTTGGCGCTTGCATCAGAGCACATCAAAGCGCAGCATTCGAATAAGAGGCGAAGGGTTTTCGAAGGGACTGGCATCAGTTACAGCAGCCGAAAATACAGATACAAATGCAGAGAACCAACAACAGATACAGATAGAAAGATACATGCTCATATAAAGTAGTTTGCTTGCAAGTTATTATTTAACTGATAAGCTTCGCGTCACAAGATTAACATGTTGCTAGCTCCCTCGCACACCCTAAATTTGGCTCTGTCACCATCTCTTTCTTTGTCTATTTCGAGTCGAGTTTTTATCATCTCTTCTGGGTATTTTGCTGTGTTTCAATTTTATGGCCCAAAGATTTTATTTTGTAACTTAATGTTTGTTTAGCTTGGCTTGGCTTGGAATTGAATTGGCTTGAATCGGATTAGTCTGGTTCGGTTTGGAGCAGCAGGTTGTTGCCTTTGTTGATTTGCTCGAATTCAGGGGAGGTGAACTAAAAGACGAAAGATGTGTTGAGTAGTTGGAGTCTGAGTCTGCATTAGGATTTGCATTTTATGACCCTAACTGGTAGGTTTTTAATTGTGTCCATTTGTCGGGGTATAAGATGGGAATTTGTTGTCACAATATTAACTTAGGTTCATAACAAAAGAAAACATGATGTAAAACACTAAAATGGCGATTGCACCAACACAAAAATATAGTTCAGTTCTTAAGACTTTGATTATTATTGCTTTTACTTCCGTTAAGCTAAATTTAAAGCCAATTGTTTGTTTCATTGGATAAGCTTTTTAGCAAATGCCTTAGTTGACTCTTTCAACGAAATATTACCCCCGAATATTTAACAATTTAAAAACAAGTAAGAAAGCACTAGTCGAGTAAGCTCGACTAGAAGATACCCTTAACCCTTGACCACACTGCCGGACAGACGGTCGGGCTAACAGACATACACATTAGTGTATTACTCTACCTATGTTTGATGGTTCCATATCTCCGGTGTTTCTCAACCGATTTTAATACAAATTTCACAGATTTTTATTATTTTGATGTTGTTTTCAATCCCTATTTTCAAATTTTTTAAATTCAATATTATTTATTATTGGTTCCATGTGTATATCGTAAACCTGAAAAGTTATCGAAAATATAAAATAACAGTGTACTGCCTAGAGATTAGGAGAGCTCATATCCACAACCTGGAGTCTCCAGCTTTTGTAGTTCCTGAGATCAACGCCGATCGATACAGACGAACGGACAGACATAGCTATATCGACTCGCCTGTTGATGTTGATCAAGAATATTCATACTTTACGGAGAAACTTCCTTCTGCTTGTTACATACATTTGCACAAATCCATTATACCCTTTTTACGCATTTCATGGGTTAAGGGTATAACAATAAGCGTAATTACTTAGTAGAAATGCTAACCTGAGTCGATAATAAGCTATTATGGACTATCGTAAAAGAAGACTTAGCAAAGTTCAATGCACTTTAAGTAAACATACAATTGGTTTTATTATAGAACCTAGAATTAAGGAAGTACAAGCTCAGTCGTAAAAGAAACACGATCTGTCAACTTCCGTAAAGGGAACTGCACGCTATAATGAACACAAATAAACACACTATAAATAGAAACGTAACTAACAACTTGAATTAAAATATCTTGCTGCATGTCAATGTTGTACTGTGTAGAGTGGTTGATTAATTTTTTATCTAAAGTTGTGATAGCTTCTTTATGGGGTGGCACAAATCTAACAAAAAAGAAAAATATTCCAATTTAGTACACTTTTCAGCAATGCCTTCGCATAGACGTGAATTTCATGTGCTCTTTCTTTGCATTATAGTTCTCCTGGTAGTCACACTCTATTGCAACACACAGGCGAAACTAAATACCCCAGCAATCGCGTTAAAGACTGCATCAACAGCATCCAAAGTAGTGGATCCATTGTTCGATAGAATACGCGTCCTGTGTTTGGTGACATACAAATATTGGTACACCGAAGCGGCCAAGTATGTAAAGCGCACCTGGGGAAGACATTGCAATGTGCTGATTCTGGTGAGTGGGCAGGCGGATGGGGAACTGGAGCCCTATGTGCCGGAGTTCAATACGACAGACAATTGGACGCTGGTGCGACAGGGTCTTATCTATGCATTCGACTACTACAAGAACGAGGCTGATTGGTTTCTAAAAATCGAGGACTGGAGGTAGGAGAAGTTCTTCTCATAAAAATCCATAACATTATTTGAATTGTGGCCCCGCTTTCTTTCTTTGGCTCTTTGTCATCTTTTTTATCGCTTGCATATTGTTATGGCATTCAAAACATTCCTTTTACTTATTTATGTGGTGTTTTCCGTTCCCCGACTCTTTATTCATTTGACTTTTCATTGATAAAGTTATCAGCCCCTGGCTATTGGTTTATGTGTGACATTACAGTTCGGTTCAGTTTAGTTCCGTTTGCATTCAGTTTGACTCTTCGCATTGTGTTCTTCGTCTCTTTTCTCTGTTTTCTTTTGCTTCCTTTGCTGAATTGTGACTTGGCTTACACAACGATTCCTTTATCAACTGCGCCATGGTAACGAGGAAGTATCTGTAGAGAGCAATTTTATCTTACTCTACCTTTTGTTGTCATCGTCAAAGGGCAACAGCACCAACAACTACTAAATACGCTTAGCTGACTGCACTCCGGGGAGTTTCCCTGAAATAATTGGAACAAATTTGGTTAGCTCGTTGAAATTGAGGCTTAACATTTTCCCAAGCTCAAGACAAAGATAGTCATTTATGCATTTATGCATTGAACTAGAGTAAACATATATAGGATCTTGGTGAACAATTGTCAAAAGCAGTCATAAAATGTTCCAGAAAACACTTCTGCTGTATATTGTTGGAAAAAAAAATTAATAAATTGCATTATGTTAATTACGATAAGTATTGCAAGTATAAATGTCTTAGTTCATTCCTATTTTGGACATTGATCTTCAAGCTGACCTAAATAACATAATTTACTAAACTCGCAAGCGAGCTTATCATAAAGATTGCGCTATTTTGGTTTGTCTTTAATTGCGCATTTCAAGATTGACCATTATTAATGACACAATAATACAAAAAGAAAAAACAACATTATCGATATTATTCGCATTTAATTTCGTAATCTATTTTTGTGAAAAAAAAATTAATAGCTCCATATACTATATCACAATTTAAGCTTATCGGTAGAATTTTATTTTATTTATTTTGGTTTGTTTTTATTTTTGTCAAAGTGAAGTTAGTGTTAAAGGGTCAATTAAGTCTGTCAATGGAAGTTTCACTTAATTTATGCCGACACACACATAATTGGAAATTTATTACAAATGATGTCAACACCATCGATTGCAAAGGCGAGCGAGAGAGATAGAGAGAGAGAGAGAGAGAGAAAAAGAGAGGGAGATACAAAATATGACAAATCGAGTCGTTTAAGTCAAATTTAATGGGCCTGGAAATGAGGAAACTTGTTGAGCACTTGCCAACTTATCGACTTGCAATTAAAACGTTTTTTATTTTTTATAACCAAAAGTTAAGTAATAATTCTTGAGCGCGCGGATAAGGCTCTCGGGCATAGAAAAGAAACAGAGTTTTTGCAAAATTTCATTAGAGAAGAGCAAATATACTCCCAAACACTAGAAACCTAAAACAAACCGGTTTTATTTTGCTTACGCGATGACACAAAAAATCCATCTAACTAACATATAGCCGAATAGCACCTCACCTTATCGGCGATATCTACAATTATTTTGGTCGTTTGTTTGGCAAATAAATCAACAAACTCACACACACTCGCACAAACGCACATTTGAAACTGACCTGTGTATATAGAATTTGGTTATGGAGTGCGCGCGTTGAGTGTTTTCTTTGCTTGTTTGTTTTATTTGTTGTTTTTTTTCGTATTATTCGTAGTTTATTTTTTATTTATTTATTTATTTGTTTTTTTTTTTTTAGTTTGGTTTGTTTACTGCGCACATTTGCGGCTTGAACTTGGCATTGTTTGCATTAGGTCGCCATTCATTGAGAAACGGATCTTCGGATCTCTACTTGCCGAATCTTGTTGACACGGTTATATCTTTTTTTTTTTGTTAATAGGAATTGTTTGTACATCGCTTTATGTATATTTAAATTTTGGCTTCTTTGAGGCCTGCTTGTGTACAAAACTGATCAGCGTTTGCATTATTGATACGCATGATTTTGTGGCTTGAATAAAGAATGAAGAGTTTGTTCTTATGATTTGCAAAATCAAGTTTTTCGCTGTTTAGTTCAAGCGAAACAAATATTATAATTATTTCTTATACTCAAATACCTAAGGCAACGAGTATATTAGTTTTATATATATTTTTGTGCAATGACCGTCATGGTGGTGGTAAGTCAGTTCATCTAAATGCTAACTTTTTTCGACATGAAGCTGACAGCATCCTTACATTTAAAATTTGGCTGCCACACTGGCACCAGCCGCTCCCAACCGCATGCATTGATGTCATATCACAGTTTGTGAGCTATAGGGAAAATAGCTTGTGACAATCTGAATCCGCCCGGTTACTTCCTACTGCAACGTTTTTAATCAGCAAACATCAATATGTTAAAATAATTGTTATAGAATTATAAAGATTACAAATTTTAAAAAAATCATAATTCATAGGTTAATTTTTTTTGTTTTTTTAGTTTTGTTGCCGTTGAAAATTTACGCTTTATGCTTCAAAATTATTCAGCATCTCAACCCATTTATCTTGGATACGAACTCAAATATCCAGGCACTGTTAACCAAGTTAGTTGATCAATCAGTAAAGCCTTACAAATTCTTAAAATAGCTCAGTTTTGACAGTCCTTTAACTATTGGAAAGCTGGTTATGTGCTGAGTAGGGAGGCCTTAAGACGTTATGCAATCGAAGCCAAAAATCCGACATCAACACTTTGCAGGAAATCGACAGATTGTAAGGAGGAACGCGAGCTAGGCCGATGTTTGAGCAATGTGGGTGTGACGACTGTCGATACTCGTGATGAGTTTGGTCACGACACATTTATACCGATTGTAACCAGCGAATTATTTATTAAGGGCTACGATTCTCTGCCCTGGCTAAGAAACTTAAGCAGGCATAGAACGGATGAGGTAAATATGATTAATCAATTAAGAACTATCTGTAAGCAAAGTTTTTCCACAGCATACGGTGCCTATATCAAGTCGAGCTATAACATTTATCGTTGCCTATCCCCCGAAAATATATGATATGTATTATTTTACATATAATGTACGTCTTTTTGGCAAACCTGTGCACAATTCCATGCAACTGTTCTTGCCCTAATAAAAGAAACCACAAAACTGTCACAGCTGCCAAAGTGTTTCCGTGTTTCAGATGTTTCAATTACGTGAATGTATAGGACGGCAGCATCTTCGGTTACCTAAGTTTACTTCCGTGTAACCCACATATCATCTATCTATATACTTAGCCCACCAGTTATTTTTCTTTCACATAATTCATGACACACACGGGTCCCTCATTCTCAGCGAAGTTCTGCCCTTATTGAGATACGTGTTCATCAATGAAAGGTATTTATGTCTCCCTGTGTCTTTATACGTATGTTTTTTGTGTGTCTGGCCAGATCTCGGTTTTCTCAGGTCTATTGTCTGCGGAAAATTACTTCCGTTATGTTGCAACTGCAAAGTGTCATTGTTGCATCATGTCTGACAGTTGGAATCCTTTAACTAAAAGAACGAAAGGCAAATTGTGTGCAATATTGCGCTTTTTTCTGCTTCAGCTTCTGCTTCTGCTTCCTGTGCATCACTTGCATACATGTATGTGTGTATGTACGTACGTAAGTAGTTTGTGTAGGCCTTTTGTTTACCATTTGTTACTGACAACCTGTTAGCCAACAATGGAACTCATGTGGTAATTTGAGCACGTAAACTGAGACATTAATGGTTCATATGAACAAATATCGTTTACCATTACTTGTCTTTAATCTTTTCTTCTGGTTATATATATATATATATATATTTTTTTTTTGCAGCTCACGTGAACACATATGATATTGTATAAGTGTTTTTGTAAGTTATATTTTTGTCTTTGCAAAAACATCTTTCAATCAAACCATTGGAAATTGTTATCTTTTACGACACATATTTGTATACTTTTACCTAACTGTTACCTAACTTCTTACTTGTTTTTTGTTGAATTTGTATAGATATGTTTGTATGCAAATCTGCTAATATGTCTTGCATGAAATTGCACATAGTGAATGATTACAAATTGATTTTTTTAAAATGGTAAAACAAATATAGATTTGTTTAGAATGGAGACAAATAATCATTGAATTTTCCAAATAAAACTCGTAATTAACGATGTTTATTGAAACAGGGAGCTAAAATGTATTATTATATACTATCAGAGATCTCATCTTCTAAGTGTACATCTACTTCGTACAACTCACTAGCTTAACCCGACCCTTGACCAATATGATGCAATAATACAATTTGTTTTTAGCAACTTTCAGTTACACCTTCATTTCAACACATAGACTACTCCTAGGGACATTTACCACATTAGAAATTCAAGATATAATATATCCATATCGTCAAACACATCAAACTTACACTCATAGTAGTTACGCACAGCAATTCGCCGCTGTAATACTTATGCAACTGCTCTTGTCAATTCTCAACTGGGAACTGCAAGCGAAGCGTAACCAAAGTTCTGCATCAGCTTTAACATTAACTTTAACTTTAAGTTGAATGGCACGCAAGACATGAACGCCGAGTTACCTTGCAGAAAGGTGAGTTAATATTTCTAATTGAAAAAGGCAATTTGTATGCGGCGAGCCAATCAAGAGCAGAGAGGGTTGCGGTAACAGAAGCAAGAAAATCAAGACCGACTTCGACCGACAAAAGCACTCAATATAATTAAATTGTACCCCGGCCAGGCCAGGCCCAGACCACAAGTAAAGGTATCATCAATGGTACTCTGAGATTTCAGTGTCAGTTTTAAAATGCGACGGTTCTTTAGCACGCGACGCTTCTTTCTAAGCGGCAAAAACAAAATTAGCATTTTAAATCCATGCAGCAGCTGCTCAGCAATTGTCTTTTCCTTTCTCCTCAAATTGATGCTGCTCGCGCTGTTTTGTCTGCTGGTCACTCTGCTGCTTCCGAGAGACAAACAGTTGAAGGTTGTGGATCCTACGCCAGCGGCACGCATTTTCTGCATTATCTCCACCTATGAGTATCGACAAAAAAGCACAGCAGTTCATGTCAAACGCACCTGGTGCAAGCACTGTGATCACTATCTCTTCGTGAGCAATGATGGCCACGAGGAACTGGAGCCAGCAGTCTTTCTCAATTTGATTGACAAATGGCAGCAAATGCGAGCACATTTGGAGTATGTGTACAATTATCACTTTACCGATGGCGATTGGTTTCTCTATGCTAATGATGATAAGTATGTATGATGTTCTGAATTTGTTTTTATTTATTTAAAAATAGATTTTTATTTAAGAACATCAAAGACTCGTAATATAAAAAATATATTTAAATTGCCAATTTTTATAAATTTTACAATTAATTCGGTTCAATATGTAACAATATCATATATCAATATCTGGTATATTCGTTCTAGTTTTGTGATGGTGGAAAACCTGCGCTATATGCTACAATCATATAGCCCCCAAGAGCTTATCTACTTTGGCTGTAAACTGAGATCTGCCAATAATCTGGTGATAATATTTCTCATATTCTCACTGTTTTCAGCTATAATATACTTTATCATTATACTTGCCAATTTCTCATTTCACATATAGACTTACATGTACGAACGGTCTGGCATTGTGTTCAGCAGCGCAACTGTACAACAATTTGTTCAACAGGCTCTGCCCAATGAGACCGTCTGCAGTTCCAAGCCCCAGGGTGATTCTGCAACTCAGGAATTGGGTCGGTGCCTGAACAATGTCAATGTTGTTGCTGGCGATAGTCGGGATCATTTGGGTTATCATCGATTTTTGCCATTCGAATTAACTGAACACTTGGGTCGACCATTAAATAAATCGCTAGAGCACAACAAAAATTTTTTGGTTCGATCGTATTATCGAGTGGAAAATGTGAGTTATTTGATACAAGAAAATTTGAAATTTATAATTTATTTAATAAAATTAAATTTTAGTTTAACGTGCCAGCTTCAAATCATTTTATTTGTTCAAAGCTCGAATATATGCCAGTTATATACAACCTATATTATCTATCGCATCAAGTTAAGATCTTTGGAATGCGCCGAAGAAGTTTAGATAATGAGATTACTGTTAAATAATAAAATTTAACACCCTGCTACTGTATAAATGTCTTCAATATTTGGTATATAGCAAAATATAAAAGCTTATATATAGATTTTTTCCAATTAAAAAAAAATTTTTAAAATGAACTACTGCTTGTAAGCAATAAATTATTGTACAATATAAATGTTATATCATTTATTAAAGGGGAATCGCTTATTAATAATATGTAATGTTATGTTATTTCTTAGGTTTTTGAACGCAATCATATCAGCTTTCAGCTATTGCTTTATATGGCTTTTTTTTACGTGGGTACATTTTTCCAAAAGTCTTCGAGTCGCTTTTCATTAGCGTACCCAAACTTCCATTGTTGATTGAGATTCTTGTCGTCACAAGTGTTTGCGACCACCTTGCGCTGTTTCACTTGCGCTTCCAGGCAACGTTGCTGATCTTTGCTCTGCCCATTGATAATGTGATGTGAACTCGCATCGAACGACCAAAATTGATTGCCAGCATGATGATGGCATTGCCAGAGCCATATCTCTGCGTTCGTCATTCGTTTTTGCAGCTCTAAGCAATGGAAACTCGAGTGGAGATCACGAAAATGACTTAAGAACCATTTTTGTTCCAACTTGGGATACATAAGGTCCTCATCACAGAGCATTAATTGTGGGTGCATTGCTGTCTCTGCTCTCTCTAGGCACAGGTTAGGTTCTGCTAAGCTTTGCACTACTCCAAATGCGTAATCCTCTGGTTCTTCAGCAGGATACAATAGGAGAAAGTCGCTGGCTAGGTTATCGAGAAACCATTTAAAGGGCTTGCAATGCAACCGCTGACGTAATGCCTTCTGCTTCTTCAGCGAGCCCACCTTAACATGGGTTAAGTGTGGCAAATTCGCATACAGTGTGTCCCTATACTCATCTAACCAGACTTCAGCTACTCGACGGTAGTTCTGTAATGCACAAAATATCATTTAAGAAATGTTTTTCTTTGATTTTCACCTTCTTCACACTTACCCTTGCTAGAGCGGTACTATCCGTTCTTGTGTACTGCATGTGAAAGCTGGAATTTCTGTAAAGGTGCCCGACTCGGGAGCAGGGAACCTCGAGCAGTCGCCCACCGCATAGCCAAATCTTGAGGCTCAACTCAAACTGTTCGGCTCCCCAAATGCGCAAACCTTCATCATATCCACCCAGCTCATAGAACCAATCTCGATAAATGGCAAATAGACCGCCATTCATGATGGGATTCTCATGTGGTGCAGGCATCGCCAGCTCATCGACTTTCCTAAGCGGCAGTTGCACATAGTTGAAATTCCAGTCAAAGAAGCCACGCATAGGTTTCCCTCGCCTGTACGCAAAGTTCCCAAAATCAATAGTATCAATCACAGGTGTTGTGCATGTCTTGTTGCTCTCCAATAGTGGGGAGAGTAAAGGTGGTAGCCAACCACGAGTAACCTCCACATGTGCGTCCAAAAAAACAAGCACTGCTGCCTGAGCACTCTTTGCACCAGCTAGACGTGCCTGCATCAATCCCAGCTGCTTTGGAAGACGCTTTTGATTAACCAAGCCTTGATACTCATTCTTCACAATAGTTGTAAGGTTTCCAAGTAATCTTAAATCACTGCCATCATCTACCAGAATGATCTCATGCAGTAATCTTGCTGGTGTTCTGCTCCTCAGACTGCTTAAAGTTCTCAACAGCACGCTTCGTTGTTCATTGTGATAGGTGATAACAACACTGATAGCCGGCAGCTTTTCCAGCGGGTATTTAAGCTTTTTGCAGCTGGTAACAGTTAACTCTTATACACACTTATACACAATTGCCAACTCTACGCCTCTCTTTCTTACCTGCGATGTCGCATATCGAAGAGCGTACGCTCGGGCGATATGCGCTCTGAGAGCCAAGCATTATAGCCTGTTTCGAGCTGGCTGCGTTTCATGGCCAACAGCTGTGCAACGGTCCAATTGCTCTTCGCCGGTCTACCAAGTGCTCCCAGATTGGTGAGCGTTTGCTGCTCTACTTGGCCAGTGGCAGTTGGCAGCTGGCTGATCTCATGTTCTGCTCTTGTCTCTTTTCTTGTCGGCTTAATCACTTCATTTGTTGTTGTTGCTCCTGTATTCGTTTCCATAACATAAAGATAAATGATAATATTACAAATCGCAGCGACCATCAGTAGCAATAAAATTGTTTTCTTATGCTTTAGCAACATCTCACGGCTCAACATTATAAAGCACGGAACACGAATTATGCGGCTTCAGGCGCTCACGTTTTGGGCAAGACTGAGCTGTTTGGTAAACTAAGTTTAAGAGCAATGCTTTTGTCTTATACGCCATTTATACAATCTTATACATTGTGAAAGTTTGTATGCTCAAAATTTGTTGTAGTGTTGGTTTCAGACTAAAGGTTAAGCCAATGTACATATTCCAGCAAATACAAAAATAAAAAGTTGTTTGTAGAACAAAATATATGATGTTCAGAGAAGCAACAAAGTTCTTGGCAACTTCAAAATATATTCGATGTTTCTCCACCGATTTCGTTGAACATTTTACCGATAACCAATGGTTTGTAATAGTTTCTAAAGTATGCGCATATTATTAAAATTAAAGATTTCTTTATTATTGACATCATTCAAAATTTTAAACCTTAAATTCTCAAAGTCTCTAAGAACATAACATTTAAATAGACCGGCGGCTTTGGAATATATTTATTTTATTGAATTGGAGATACCCCTTAGCTAATAATATACAATATAAAACAAGTAAGAAGACTCTAGTCGAGTAAGCTCGACATTTTAAACGAACTTGCTATGCTTTGGGATTAGGAGAGTTCATATTCAAAATCTGGAGTCTCTAGCTATTGTAGTTTCTGAGATCGACGCGTTCATACATACAGACGGACAGACGGACAGACAGACGGACATGACTAAATCGACTCGTCTGTTGATGCTGATCAAGAATATATATACTGTATGGAGTCGGAAAAGCATCCTTCTCCCTGTTACATACATTTGCACAAAACCATTATACCCTTTTTTACCCATTTCATGGGTTAAGGGTATAATGATCGGATTCAGTTAAGCTGAGTAAATGAAATATTGTACAATTGGATAAAATATATCGCTGAAAACGTTTTTAAAAATTTTCAATAGTTGTGATTTATTTTCTGCACACCCATGTCCTGCCGATTTCCTAGGAGCCAGGCATGTTCTAGCATCTAAGACTTTTCCCACCCAGTGCTTTAGTGGCAGCCATGGGCCGTCCAACTTCCCAGTACAGCGAATCTGAATCATAGAAAACGCCATCGGAGACATAAGTGAGTTACACTCGTACATGATGCATATACACCACTCCGTACAGTTTTTTGTAAAAATTGTAATTGATAGAAATAGCCAGAATTCAGAAATTTTCGATATGTTGCTCCAGCTATGGTACGTACATGTGTAACGAATTAACCAGTAGAAAAAAAAATAAAATATTGTATTCTTCTTTATTTTTAAACAACTTATAATAAATAAATCAATTATGCGCTAAGAATTTTTTAATTTTAATTTAATACGAAAAATAAATTTAATACAAAGCAACAACATATACTAAATGCAGCAATCTAGCAACGAATGAACAATCATGCCAGACTATTTTTAATATCTAAATGATCAGTCAATCAGAACAAGTTATTTTTAGGAATAGAGAAGCTGGAGCACTTACCGAGTGTCGTAAAACAAGTTAACAGATAATCATATAAGCATAATAAAATTAGAGTCAAACAATGACCAAAAGCTCATTCACCTATCGAACCCATTATGTATATTTTTAGTATATTTGCAAGATTTATATGTATTAGAATAAAATTCTATTTTCATTTCGTACATATATACGAGTAGGTGTGTAGTGAACGCTCACTTGAGCTGCGTTCAAGAATTGGTTGTGGCCTTAAACAATGAATATGTTGGGATTTCCAACTTTAGGTGGGAGATCTACCAAATTTAGTGACTCTAACTTAACAATTTTAACAGGTATAGGCGACAGGTGGAACGGAAGCCTACAACATTTTGACAGTTTCAGCTTAAAAACTATGGAATATATATCCGAGTTTTTTATTTTTTTTTCCAAACTGCGGAAGATCTGGGAAAGGAATTGGTGGACGAGGCAAATTTATAATGCTGCTTTTCCAAAGCTGTCATTAGCTATCTTCTCGTCAGTACCGATGTTATTAATTTCCCACCTCTCTGTGGGCAAAGCACTATAATTTTTAAAGTCAGGTACACGTTGTGCATCATTGTCATGTACATGTAAAGTCATGTACATCACAACAAACACACCGTTTGTGCAACGCTTCTGTAGTATTAGCCCTGCATCAAAAATTTTCGATCAAATGCCAAGAATTTCGCACAAATATACGACCTAAGATTCTGACGGGAAGCTGTGTAACAATTTTGAAAAAAAATGCATATTAGATTTATATTGAAATATTGCGATGCTTATGACAAATATTGTTTGAACACTCGTTTTTATATACCAATATAAGAGTATCGTGGAAAAGATTGAGTCTGACTGCAACATTTGCACTTCGAAATGTTTTTTATATTCAACTTTTTTTTTATTTATCATTGAAATTTCTCACCGAAAAAAAAAATAAAATAAAATTCTAGAAAACGAATCAGAGACAAAAACACATGAAAGTCAAATATAAAATCGTTGCTTTTTCATAAATAAAACGTTCTTAGCTTAACTATAAAATATATTGTTATACGGTGAAAGACAGTAAATATATGCCATGTTGATTTGACGTTGAACCATAATTAATCCAACTATACACGCATAATTTCCTTTTTAAATATTAAACTAAAAATTTTCGGATGAATTTAGCTAAGATTAAAATCCATCATTAGATTAGAAATGGCTATACATTTCTAAAAACATTTCTAAAAACATCCGTTCATACCAAAATATAGCTGACATTACCCCATTGCTGCTGTAGAACACTTAAAAAACAGTTGCAACCCCTCAAGCCAGGGAGGAAGGGAGGTAGAATCATTAATTTACGTAAAATCCACTTAACTTTTTGTCGAGGCCAAAACCAAGGCAATAAATTCCACAACTTTGCGCCTCATCAAACGAAATGAATGTTAAAATCTACCACGAGTTAAAGTCAGACAGTAGAATAGATAGAAATCTACATGAAGTACACTATACGAGATGGCGACGTGGCGATGTCAGGAGCATTTTCGGAACATGTGGTGTTATGATGAGGCTAGAGACCTATCAACTCAACCACCCACCACTTGCCGAATAGAAGCCACCCCAAAATATTTAAGCTTGGACTTTAACAGACAAAGGGTAGCTGCCATATGACAATAGCAAAGCAATTTTTTCTGCATGCTTCCTAGGAAATTCCCTTAAAGCACTGCTCGGTAGGGCAATGTAAAGCCGGGTACGTGCCAGCAGAGACAGCCTCATACCAATGCATTGCATAATTTTAGGCAATTGTTAAACAAAACGAAGGGTGGCAGGCGGATAAATTAGATTTTTACTTGCGCGCAATTGCATAAGGCACAATAATCCTCAGAGGACCCAACGGCGTCCGCTCGTAAATATTCATTGCATACGCACGTTGTTTTGAGCTTTAAGCTATATCACTCACCTCACGCTTCATTCCCCATTCTCTAAGAAAGTTTTTTTTTCAAGGTCTATGCCAAATTTGGGGGCGGCAGTGTTACATTTGCCACCCACCCAATGTCCTTGGGACCAGGGTCGAGGCTCACATTGTGCTTACAACCTCCCCAATTCGCCCCTTCGATGGTCTAGAATTACAGTCTGAGGGTGTCGAACTATAGATGTACCTTTTGTTGCATTTTTGTCAAGAATTGAAGAAAAGCAAGCTAGGAAAAAAAGGAATTCACAACCCAAAAAGGGCCCATCATGTCTTTAATAAATGTTTGAATGTTTCGTTACGAGATTAAGTGGATTTTCCTTATCGCATGAGTAATGATCGATGCATAAGGCGAACGTACGTATGTGACAGGTGCATGGGGCGGAGTTGTAGCTTTAATAAGAGGATTGAATAGTAAAATATTTATGAGCTGTTAAACAAGAGCGAGCAGACTTGTTAATAACGAAATATGTAATTGCTCTAACATAATAGATTTCAATATTAATAATAGTAATTTATAATTAAGGATTAGTCTCTTATTTTCTTAATTTTTTATTTTATTTATTAAAGTTTTTCCATTTTTATGATACCTACAACAAAACTTATAAATAATAAGCCCAATATAATTCTTCTATTATTAACACAATGTCAGTACGAAATGTGTTGCAAATTAAACAAGTGAGTCGGCTCTAGTCGAGCTTACTCAAAGATACAGGGTTCAGGGTATCTAAGACGTACAGACGCCCGACCGTTCTACTGTGCCAATGCTTGATGGTTTCATATCTCCAGTGCTTCTCAGCCAATTTTAACAAAAATTTCACAGCTTTTCATTATTTTGCAAATTTTCCAAGTTTAAGATTTTTTTTGTTATCGATTCCATGTGTATAAAAGGGTATTAAACTTCATAAATTTAAAGATGATTTTGATCTTCAATATTAAGTTTACTCTGATCTATTAATTATATTAATATTACCCAATGCTACGATATCAAAAACATATATCTTACAAATTCAGTTCATAAATAATCTGATGTGTGTTATCGGTCCCAACAACAAAACCGCGATTGCTGTTGAAGCACTATTGCAACTATGGGTGCCATAGAACATGAAAGAGTACAAAGAAACTGGCTGATTGAGATGAGATGAAAGGACAGACGACATCAGAGCCTCAGTTGAGCATTTTACTGTACAATATCCACGCAGGGTAGACAACTCAAAGCGCCCACAATAAATTTCACTTATCAAAGTTTTCGCTAGTACAGACCAAAAACGCCGTTTGAAAAAATAAAGAGAAACTAGGTGGGGAGCGCAGATGCGGACAAACTTTATGGCAGAGATACTCGAAGTGGGCAAAAGCAAACTAAGGGAAAATTAAATGTCTTTTGTCAACAGCCGTTCCTCTAAAGAAGCTGATGGGAACAAAAAAAAAAAGAAAAAAGTCAGAATACTCTAGTCGCGAAATCCCGACTAGGAGATACCATACCGTACAGTCATGCATGCATGAATGCGTTGACTTAACTTAATTTTTCAATAACTCTGGTAGGTTTTTGTTATTTTGCCTACAGTTTCCATAAAATAATTTGCGATTTTCAAATTCACGATTTTGGTGATATCGATAATTATTGTACGACGGAATCAGAAAAAGTCATGTATAATATGTACTGCCTACGGTTTTGCAGAGCTTCAAAATCAAGAGTGCTTTGCTCTTATACTTTATAAGATCGAAATGTTGATACAGACAGATAGCGAAATAGAGAGAGACAGCACATTGCTACATCGAATAGGCTGTTAATGCAATTCAGGAAATATATACACATACAAATATGTATATTATGACTTAGGAGATGCTTCTGTCTGTTACATAAATTTGCACAAAACCATTATACCCTTATTTACGCATTTCATGGGTTCGGGCTACAAAAAACTGAGAATAGTTGAACGGGAACAGAACAATGTCCAGTAGCACAACAATGACGCACTTTTTTTGGGGGACAGAGCTTTGCCCACTTTAATATGCATTAAAAAAGAATTGGCAAACAGACGAAGCAACTGACGAACTGACTCAATGACGAACTGACAAATTAAAGAATTGGCAAATAGAAGAATTGACAAACTCCAATGGAGCGCAACGCAATCTCGCTGTGCAAACTGGCATCATAATGGGCCACTTATCATGGCAATCACTCAGCAGCCAGCGCCCTCTGGCGACTGCTGGCTGTAGACTGCAGGCAGCTCTAGCGCTCGTTATGGACAACAGTACCCCCAACTGCCCAACCACCAAGCCACCCACTAAAGTTCGGGCTATCTGGGTAATACTTGGTTTGCTTTACTTCTTTTCGATACTCAATCGTCGTTGCCTTTTAATACTTTTCGCAAACACATTAAATGGAAATTGCGTGCAAGGCGTCCAGCGACTATGATTCCTTTTGGGGGAGTTTGTCAACCCACCACCCCATGCATTCATCTTCCGACTACTACGCCGTTGTTACGGAAGCCATGCAAAGTGCTGGCACTCGTACAGCGAACGCATTTTTCATGTGACATTTGCAAAAGCAAAACAAACTTTAACTCAAGCGATTCAAACCCAAAAAGCCTCAAAGGGCATCGCCAACTGAACAGACCGGTTGCCCCGTGGCTCTACTGTTTGATCTCTGCTCTGTGCTCATTGCACGTTTGCCACTGTGTGTATATGTTTTTTTTCTTTGCTGTGGTGAAATCCTTGCGTCAATATGCTCAAAAAAAGGACTCCATGCTTCTTTTCAAGTGTTTTATAAATAAAAAAGTCCCAGCGCTTTTTGCTTGATAGTTGCACAAACATAGAAGCAAACTCATATACAGATATGTAGGTAGGTATGTGGGAGGAAACTGTTTACTTTGAAAATTGCAGTGATTCAGCCAGTTCGTTTTAGCATTTTTTGTTTCTTTTACTATGGTAAGCCGTTGAGAAAAAAAAAACAAAATTTGAGTGGCATATCTAGAGTGAGAATTTGAAATTGAATGATTGTTGAATTAGCAGATTAAAATTACTAACACCGTTCGAGAAAAAAGCTTAGCATACGATTTTAGAGTCATTGATAAATATCCTATATAAACCATGTAAAATATTGAAATGGCGTGAAAGTAACCCGCTATTTTTCCACAAAATTTGGTGGCTTTCATTATTAAAATGTGGAAAGCAAAGGTGTTTTATTTATTCGAGATGTATCAACTGATTATTGACAGCCCAGCCACTTTGTCTGATCAACAGATGGATCAATAAGAAGTATAGAAGACACCCTTAACACTTGACCATACAGATTTTCAAGTTTTTGAAATTCAAGATTTTGTTGTTATGGATTCCATTTGTATATCTTAATCCCGAAAAGTTATCGAAAGTTTAAAATGTTGCACAAAACCATTATACCCTCTTTTTACCCATTTCATGGGTAAAGGGTATAATAAAAACAATAATTAATCTATTAATCTAATTAATCTAAATAGGATGTGGAAATAGAACTAATAAGGTTGACAGAAAAATTTATCTGAAAAGCCAAAAGAAATTTATCTACAATACTTCACATTGGGACATTATAAAGGCATTGGAAGTGAAATTACAGTATACAAAAATAAGCTTAGATTCCATCTAAGTGTAATGAGTGATTTCTGGGGAATTTGTGTGTGTGTAAACTATAAATTGTAGAGATCGTCTGGCATATCTGCGCCTAATTAATTGTCAAACATTGCGCGCTATGTGACGTTTATAAATGTCAACTAAATGAGCATGTACGTAAACGAAGCGCAGCGCAGTCCCCCAGAAGCAGTGGCAATCGCAGATGCTGATGCAGACAGGCTACTTAGTGGCAATGCCAATGCCACATGTTGCAGCTAACCAACTAAGTACAACGAAAACAAATGCAGCCAGCCAGCACTCGCAAGTCCCCAGCTAAACTACTGTAGAAATCATTAGTCTGATGTGAGTGAGTGTGTGTGTGTGTTTCAGGCAGGTGTGACGATGAGTAGCTGACTGTTTACCAAATTAGATGCATTTGAATTGATGTGTGTGCATAAATTACATCCTACGATGCCGAATCTCAGCTACATAAGTATGTGTGTGGGTGAGTGGGGGCGATGAGGATTGTGAAGGCTTTTGGGTTGTGCTGCTAGTTTAAATTAAATGTTTTACATTCAATCACATACAACGCCTTTTGTGGCCTGTGGCTTGTGGCTCGGTCCTGTCTCTGCCAAGTTCTAAAGTTAGTGCTTCAAACTAACCGTTGACAGTTGAGCAAATGAAATGCATTGTAAAGTTTTCTATTTGCCACTTATAATCACACATATACACATAACTATATATATACACTAGATACTCACTCGCACACACTCGCGTTGTCTGTGTCACACTCTCACTTCTGTAATCAAGTCAACTTCCGGCCGGTCTTTACACTTTAATTTCCGGTCTTTATTATTATAGTTTCACGAGTTTGAGCTTGTGTTGAGTTGACAGCGGCTACGGTTGAGGCGGTATCCCGATCTGTAAACTAAAAAAAAGGGTGGAAATAACTCACTTGAGTTAGTCAAGTAGCTCTAAGGGAAACTTCCAGAAGGACTACACTGTCCATTCAAAGATGTCTTAGGGCTAAGATATATTAATTGTAGTTTTGGCTAGATTAATGAATTTTTATTGTAAATGGGAAATCGCACTAACGCAGTTATTTAAGCCAAATATAAATATGTCCCAATCAAAACTCTTTTTCATGGGTAAATTAGCATTTTCCTTTTACGTCTTCTCTAGCAATATCCAAAAACTGTGTAGCATTTAACATTCGTATATCATTCCACAATCTGCCCCAAGGCCAACAACCTTCAACAAAAAGCATCTCCATCTCCACCTTCTGTACAGCTACTATTCTACTGTTCTATGTCGTTCTCTTCCCAATTGCAAAGCAACAGCAAATCTCTTTATACCTTAGGTCATTTTCAGCATGACAGTTAGAGGTACGCCCACATACACACACTCGCATCTCGCATTGCTTACGTCCGTATTTGTTTTATGTGAGATTTTTCAGGGCATAGAGGGAGAAGGGACGAACAAAACGTGCTATAAATGTGCGCTTGGGGTTAAATTCTATTTGAACTTCTACTTTCCTCGTTCTGCAGGTGCAGCATAAAAAGATGAGAAATTCATTCACACTTTCATTACATGTGTCACATATATATATATGTATAGATGTACGTAATATATATTGCACTCTGGAGGCGTTTGTCACTTTCAGCAGAGCTAAAATCAAAGTTCATCCAAACAGCAGTGATATATTTGCATTAAAATGCGCTTTAAAACTTATCATCAGCCGGTATATTCGGAAAGTTCAGTAGTTGGCAGGAAGTTCAACTCCGACTACATTCCACTGGCTATCTTTTATAGGTATCTAAACAATGCCGCACAATTAGTTCGTAGCACGCACAACAACGATGCAACGGTTACACGATGCAAAGATGCAACAACTCATGCAACTCATTTCCCGGTATGAAAAATTAAAAAAACGCCCAGTCACGCGGCAGGTTGAGGCGTCTTCACATTATTCATCATTGGCCACACTGCAAGTCGTAACTTGCACTTGTAGGCGCAAGCAACAAGCTGCAAAGTTAAGATTAATTAAGGTCATACCGGAGTTCACTCTCCCAAAGAATGCCGTCTTGAGAGTTGGCCTAGAGACTGAGAGCGGCAAAGTCATGACAAATAATACGAGCTCGTGTTGGCTTCCCTTATCCGCGTCAATACAAGGGGGAACTGTGGTGTCTTGATGCATGTCCAATGCATCGAAATGAGCGGGGGGTGTCGGCACATGTACACCATATGTGGTCCACCTCCACCTACTTGACCACAACACTTACTTGCCCAAAAAGAAATCGAAGGCAAAATCCGCTGCAGAAGTCATCAAACATCATCAATTTAATCAACAGTGCAGTCTAACATCGGCGTGTTGGGTCCTGGCCGTAGGATGGAATTGCTAGAATCTATCGCGTGGGGGTTTCGCCATTTACAGCACAGCGCAATTGCAAAGTCAAACTGCCTGAACTCAAAGTCGATTCCTACATCACGGGGGGCTGCCAGCTTACAAGTAATTAAGGGTGGCAATTTTAAGACAAATCTTATGAGCCGTGTTTCACTGACGTGTGGCTTCCAAAGGAAGTTGACTGGGGGTTGTATGAGGGGCGTCTTTTGTCGTATTGAAATACGTGATAAGGGCATTAATAATGGCTTCAAAGCCGTGCTACATACAACCCAATAAAGCTTGATGAGTTTCAATTATTTTCTGGCGAGGAAGAAGGGGAAAAACTTCATTGATGAGGCGATGAACGGAACTGAGCGGAAGAATTCAAGTGCAGTTGAAGTTATATACGTTCAGCGCGTTTAGTGATAGAAATCACTTGAAATAAAGAAAACTATTCAAATGCGAAATTGCCTTATGCCTTATGTCTAACAACTTAGTACCTGGAAATTTAAATTTAAAAAGTTTTAATATTTTAAAAGAAAAAAAAAAAAAACCAACTTAAATTTATCTCCTATCTATCGAAATTTGGTTCAATACACTAATTAACTTTTTGAAACCTTGGTCTTAATTGGAAATCAAATTTCCTGTCTTCTCATTCTGCTTCTACACGCAACTGTGCAGCTCAATTTTTGCACCTGCAGAATTCATTAAAGTTGCTAAGGATCTTCGCGAAAGAGCATTAAAAAATGACCCAAAGAAGTTACATTTTTGATGTTTGAGACTGAGTTCCTCAAATTAAAACTGAAAAATGTTTGTCTTCAGCTGCACTCGAGTGCCATACATATAAAGCCACACAACCTCATTAATTTTGCACGTAATTACAGGAGAGAGAGACACAGGGCTAAAGTACCTTGTAGTGAAAGGTGAGGAGGGCAAGCTGCAAACTCCACAAACTGTAAATCAGTGCAATTAAATGCGACTTTTCAACAAAATTTGCCGAAAATTTATGACAACAAACGCGACTAATTACCCAAACAAGCAAAAACAAGTGCAGCTGATGATGACGCAGAGCAAAAGGAGGCGACAACGAGCTGGTTACAATATAATGATACGAAAGATACTTGTACTGCAAAAATATTACATTGTTGTTGAGCAAAAAGGCGCGACAATAAACCCTAAATGAGCATCACTCACATTAATCAAGGCTTTAATGAGCCAAGCGACTATGAAAACTGACTCGAAACTATAGTTGCATGCCAAGATTCAAGGCGTTTCGGGACATTATCGCAAGCTGGCCATCAAAATGTGCCCAATACTATACATCAAACTCAGACACTCAGATACTCTGATACTGTACATGGATCTGAGACGCAGACTGAGAACAGTCCACTTAACAAAACTGACAGTTCAGCTGCTACAATTTAGTCGATTAGCGTCAGAGGCCCAGACAGGAGGACTCAGCTTGTAGGTTTAAGTTTGGGTTTTAGTTTTGAGTATTCGGATCAGCCTGGGATCGTTGCAACCTGTCGTCATCAATTTTGTTGTTGTAGTTGGAAGCAAGGCAGTAAAAGGCAACAAAAAACGAAACTCGAAAACCAAAATAACCAAAAAAGTAGCAGCTGTTGGTTAAGAAATCACTAAATGCGGCAGCCGCAGGTAGCAGCAGGCAATGATCAATGATCATCAAGGGGCAACTGCAAACTGTTTAAAAGTTCGAATATGTTGTTGTTTTGTTGTTGCTAACCCAAAGCAGGTGACTTTTGACTTTCCATTTGAATTATGAAATTCTGCGCGAGTTGCACAAAAGAAATTATATACACAGATTTATTTGGTGGTTACATGATATGTCGTCTGATTTTAATCAAAAAGAAGAGAAGGAATACAACATTCAGATTTATAAGTAAAACTAATTAATTTTCTGGCATTTCGCCTTATCGGTCATTTCAAATCTATTGATTACCTTTCTAGGAACAACATTTGTTAGCTTAACAAGCAAAGCAATATGAGCACGAAGAAGATGGAGAAAAAAGATGCTAACCGGCGTTTAGCTGAAGAATTAATGGTCAACGAGCTTTGCTTGCAGTTTTGGTTTCAACTCCGGCATCAGCTTCAGCTAGCACCTAACGCCTGTTTCCATCTGCTTGCCACAGACGTTGCACAAAGGTTCCCCTTAGGTGGCCAGCTTGTGGTACGCGTGTCCGCATTTAATTTAATAATATGGTGCCATGTAGCAGTTGTTAGGATGCGCTAAATGCTCCATTCCCAATGCCCTCTGAACAGACCAGAGTCCAAAGCAATGCTCTCTGGCATCTGTTTGAGCTAAATGTAACCTAATGCCCAAGCCAACTGTTCTTCCCCTTGTTGGTCTGTGTAGAAAATTATAGCGAAGTGTTGTTTATTTGAGACGATTGTTAGGTGCGTTCCCTTTTATGCTAACAAGGCGCATGTTGAATGGTTTTTAAAGTAGCTGCCTTAAATGCTTGAAATTCTCGTTAAATGGAAAGAAAAAACTAACAACAAAAATAATGCGCCTAGGTAGGCAACACTTAAATACAGCTTAGTGTGAGGGCACTGAGAGCTGTTTGAAATACTTCAAATGACAGCGGAGCATTAGAATTAACCGAAAGGACATTAGATATGATCTCAAGTTGCTTAAGAAGTGATCGAATATTGACCACACACTAATAGCGAGTGTTGAATGTCCATCGTCCATCTACCGTCTGCCTGTTTGCAGGAATAAACGAAAAATATTTTTAAATCTTTTATTCATGCTTAAGCACAAAAACTTATTTGTATAGCCTTGAAAAATTTACCATTTCAGCTTCAAATGTACTTAGCTTGACATTATTTAAATATCAAATGCAGGCTATTTAAATCATTGAATAAATAAGTAACGTCATCAAACCTAATACTGTACATTTATTAATATTATTATATGAGACAGTGATTCTTATCACTTTTAGAATGTCATAAGCATCAGATTATCATATCCATCTACTTGTTCAGACAGTTCACAATGAGTCTTTCACTTAATACATATGCAAATGGCAAAACAGATTCCAATCCCTAACTGCCCAACTGTCAGGCAACCCATCAACTTTTATTTGACAACTTTTTATATATGCATAGATATATATGCTGTTACTGAACTATATTCAAATGTAAATCCCAAAACTAATTTTGTTTTTCGAGAACATTTACGCACGGCTGCATTTTCTGTGTAGTATTTGGGAAACCCTTTCAGGGGGCTTTTTTCCAGAATACCAGCTGGTCCATAGCGAATGGCAGTCACAATTTTAGCCACAAAAGCCACTTGGTTAAATTAAAAACCAAGCCACTTTCACACAAACACACAAAAAGAGAATGACAAGAGACGGCAAATAACAATAAATCGCATCAGAAAATTTTTCATTTTCATTTCGAAATATTGCGTGCAATAAAATATAATAATTTTCCACGAGTGGCGTTTGGATGATGGTTAGAGTCGATGGGGAAGTTGTGTAGTTCTGCTGAGTCTAACTTGGGGTTGCTTGGAGTTCGTTTGTTCGTTGGTTGGGCTGACAAAACAGTTACAAACAATTGGCAACACTTGTGACTCAGACGAGGGGGGAAAAGCCAAACAAAAGGCAGCAGCAACCCTCAAGTGCACTTGCCGCAACGGCCCCCTTTACTAAGAGGGTGGTGTGTGGGATGGATGTTGCTGGGGTTGGTAATTGCAATCAAAACGAAATTATTTTTATGGTGAGCTGGAGAGCAAACTGATATATGAGACATAATTAAAGCGCAGACCGCAGTCCAAATATTCGCAAATCAGTTTCATAGTTTAGCGAGGAGGCGAGGAGGGTAGTGAGTCGGACAGGGACTGGCTTCAAATTGGTCATAGCCTGTTGGTGAAGTGTCTTTGATTATGCCACAAGTCGTTGGCGCCTGTCATCGTACCAGATTCCAGCCTCAGACGTAGCTGTTGCTGTTGCTGCCGGTCGGTTTTGTTGTTTGTTTTTAATATAAATGCAAATTTGGCCAACGGCATTCGCCCTGACTGAACGCACCATGACTATGCATACTAGGGCTAACACACACGCACACACGCACACACACACAGAAAGATCTGTCATAATTAATATTTTGCTGCTTTGTCTACGATTTCCTACATGTACTGCAAAGTTGCATGCCGCATGTTAAATAGTTAGCCACAACCATTTCCTAATAACTGATGCGCCTACCAGCTTCTCGCAGTTTAATGCAATCTAAAGTTTCTGTCAAACATGTGTCTTCCCCTCCGACTGCCAAAGTTATCTATGTTTTTTGGAACAGACATCTCCCATTTCGAGCTGAAGTTAGCCCTAATTTATTGCCTGCAATTATAAACTGGCAACTGTGTCACTTTATTGGCCAAAGTTTGGCTAACACAATAATGGAACATTATATCAGTACCTGCTTTTGAGGTGCTTACAAATTACAAAACACAACAAGTAAGAAGGCTCTAGTCGAGTAAGCTCGAGAAGATACCCTTAACCCATGACCATACATACGGACAGTCGGTCGGTCTGATAGACATATACATATATGTACGTGTACCACGGTACCAATGTTTGATCATATCTCCGGTGTTTCTCAACCGATTAAAAATTTCACAGAAGCTCATTATTTTATTTATAGTTTCAATCCTCAGTTTAAATTTTTTGAAATTAACGATTTTTTTGTTATCGATTACATGTGAATATCGTAAACCTGAAAAGTTATCGAAATTTAAAACAAACTTGCTATGCCTAGGGATTAGGAGAGCTCATATCCAAAATCTGGAGTCTCTAGCTTTTGTAGTTCCTGAGATCGACGCGTTCATACATACAGACAGACGGACGGACAGACAGACAGACGGACATGGCTAAATTGACTCGGCTGTTGATGCTGATCAAGAATATATGTACTCCTTTTCCCTGTTACATACATTTGCACAAAACCATTATACCCTTTTTTTACCCATTTCATGGGTTAAGGGTATAAAAATGACGTTCACCCAGAATATGATGAGTGTAAGAAATAGTTTAAATGTTAAGCATTAAGATCTTAATACAAATGGGTAAGTATTGTAATGAGTCTAAAACTTAATTATTAATTGTAAACGCCAATTCTACTGTGAAATTCATAAATTTATGAATTCATAATTGAGCAACAGCTGGCACAAAAAACAAGCAAATTGTGCAGATATGTTGAACCATTCAAATATTAATTGCCCAATTAATCTTAATTTTTCTAAAATAATATATTTTTTTAAAATAATAATTTTTATTCAATTGTGTTCCTATGATTATTTATTGTATAACTTTTACTATGAACGTTATTATTTTGCCAATCTTGTAACTACTCCACTATACATATAATATTAAAGTTTTTGAATATTTCAAATTCATCCTAAGCGACTAATCCAATCGTAAATTGAATTGAGTATTTGAGTTTCTAGAATTGCACGGCTGATTTAAGTACAAAATACTTGAAATGATTATTTAAATATAAAAATTCGTAAGATAGGAATTTAGTACACTTGAAGAAAGCCTAAAAATACAGAAATATAGAATGACCATTTTTTAATCAAGTACGAGTACCCTAAGTCCAAAAGGTTTTTAGAGTTAATATAAATATACAGATAAGAAGTAAGCTAAATAAGCCAAATCTGGTTTTTATACCCTTAACCCATGAAATGGGGAAAAAAAAGGGGTATAATGGTTTTGTGCAAAAGTATGTAACAGAGAGAAGGAAGGGGTCGGAGCCCATAAAGTATATATATTCTTGCTCAGTATCAACAGCCGAGTCGATTAAGCCATGTCCGTCTGTCTGTCCGTCTGTCTGTCCGTCCGTCTGTATGTATGAACGCGTCGATCTCAGAAACTACAAAAGCCAGAGACTCTAAATATTGGATATGAGCTCTCCTAAGCCCTAGGCATGACAAGTTTGTTTAAAATTTTCGATAACTTTTCAGGTTTACGATATACACATGTAATCGAAACCCAAAAAATCTTGTATTTAAAAAAACTGAAAATGAGGATTGAAACTATAAGCAAAATAATGAACTTCTGTAAAAATTCATTAAAATCGGTTGAGAAACACCGGAGATATGAAACCATCAAGTATTGGTACAGAACTACACAGCCATATGTGTATGTCTGTTAGCCCGACCACCTGTCCGTCTGTATGGTCAAGGTTTAAGGGTATCTTCTAGTTCGAGCTTACTCGACTAGGGTCTTCTTACTTGTTACATTAAGAATTTGCTGCGACCAAAATGTGATTGAAAACAATTCAACAGCTAAGGCGCCTGCAGCATTAACGAATGATATTGTAACAAAATCTTAATTTAAGCTTTCAACAAACGTTCGTACTTGGTTTAAGAACGATATTCTCGATTTCAGTAATTCCATTCTTACTGAAAAATGAAAAACACAAAATGCCGGGCTTTATGTACAAAGTACTTGATAATTTCGATGAGAACTTGGACTTCAAATTAATATTGTAAAAAATAGTACCACCGTCCAAACATCAATTTATTATGTTGGGTTTCAGTGTCTTCAAACTAAAGGTAAGCTCATCGCTCTCTTCATCGAGTATGTAGACAGAGTCTTTGTCATTATATTCTCATATCTCTCTATCGGGAATAAAGGCAAAACAAAACCATTAAATCGCCGGCTAGACAGATAAATTGACTCGAAAATCGGTGCTTTGGCTACGTGTGCTGTTGACATGCCACGAACTTGAAAACAATTAACGTACCATTTTGATATGTGAGCTAATCGAAAACCCAGGCACACACACCAACACGTAAACATGCAGGTAAGCCTGTAATATTTGCCAAATGGCTGAACAACAACAAAAAGAGTGAGGGACAGATACGAGGAGAGATGAAGAGATGCCGCTGGCATCCTTACCTGACCAGAGGGAAAACAAGTGCTTTGAATGATAACAAAAGGTGTTGCACAAACTTGGAAGGGCTGGCGGCATGCAGCAGCAGCAGGTCCTGCTGGCTATGCGATTTATGTGATTACATAAACCAGATACAAGCTATATACACATTCACCCACACACACATACAAACAATCTGACATTCTCGGGCTCATTAAATGTCAATTTTTGGCTTGGACGGGGCATTGTCGAGTTGCGTCGTCAGACATCAAACGTTGTTGTCCTGCTGCGCGCGTGTCGCATCGTAGCGAGTTCAGAGTCCTTTTTTTGCCTGGGACAAGTGCAATGCAATGCTGTCCACAGTGTACGAGAGAGAGGAAGACTAATGCCTGACTGACCAAAAACTGTGCCCATAATGCGGTCAGCTTTGGTTCATCTGGTGTGCTGGAATTATTATTATATGGTCAGGACCATTGTTTGCTGTGAATTATTATCCCTTTCGCATATGTTCTTGTCCTTTTGGCTACATTTATACTTGGCTCTCAAGCGTCTGTTGTCTGACGGCCACGCCCTCGTCTGTTTTATTCTTATTTTTATACCCTTAACCCATGAAAAGGGTATAATGGTTTTGTGCAAATGTATGTAACAGGCAGAAAGAAGCTTCTCCGACCCCATAAAGTATATATATTTTTTATCAGCATCAAAAGCGGAGTCGATTTAGCCATGTCCGTCTGTCTGTCTGTCTGTCTGTCTGTCTGTCCGTCCGTCTGTATGTATGAGCGCGTCAATCTCAGAAACTACAAAAGCTAGAGAGTCCAAATATTGGAAATGAGCTCTCCTAATCCCAAGGCATGACAAGTTTGTTTCAAATTTTCGATAACTTTTCTGGTTTACGATATACACATGTATATCGCAAAATAATGAACATCTGTAAAAATGTTATTAAAATCGGATCAGAAACACCGGACATATGGAACCATCAAGCATTGGTCCAGTAGTACATGTACATATTTGAATGTCTGTCAGCCCGAGCGTCTGTCCGTCTGTATGGTCAAGGGTTAAGGGTATCTTCTAGTCGAGCTTACTCGACTAGAGCCTTCTTACTTGTTTTTTTGTGTATTACATTTCTTTTTTGTTTACTTGGGCCTTCGCGTTTTTAAAGTTTTTTTCTGGGCGTATACAACTATAAACTGCTTTGCTTTCTTTGGAATTCTCAGGGTTCGTTTATTGGGTTTGTGCTTCACATTTTACGTTTCAAATTTCATAATTATCGGGGCGTGTATTGCAACATTCTGCATACAGTTTCAGACCCCGTATTCCTCTTGGTGTAACTGCTTCTGCATGTGTGTGTCCTGCACTTGTTTGCAAAGATATAAAATCAATTTATTGTTTTTGTGCTGCGGTCAATGCTGTGTCTATTGTTGTTTTCGTTGTTGTTGCTGTTGTCCTTGTTGTGGTCAGCCAAGTGTTGGACAGCATTATAAATATTACAGCTTGCTTTTGCAGCTTGTCGGACTTTGGTTTCAAATGGGAGGAAGTGAACGAGGAGCCCTGGAGCCAGGCAACGGCAGTCCATTGAATTGTTTAAGTATCCGAAAAGCTCAACTCTATTGTTTGTTTTTTGTTGTAGAGGAGCAAATGTTCTGTATTGTGTTTTGTTTAAGTCCATGTAATGAAAAACATTACTATTCGCGGATACTTAATGATTGTAACACATATAAGAATCAAAGTGTTTTATTGTCTGCACTATTTCGTTTAAGCGAATATTTCACCAAATTTAAAGACTTATAAAAGTTATAAGGAAAACTCTGCAAAAACGAAACTATACACAGTTATATTTTAGTTAGTAAATGAAAATACTTTTGGTGTGATTTGTGAGTTAAACAATTTAACTATTCGCATTGAATAAAATATTTTAATGTTATTATTACAATCCTTTTTACTCAGACGCTTAAACTCCATCAGATCAGGATATCGACATGACATTAAAATAACGCATATACATAGTATACAAAGAAAGTTCTGAAATTTTTTTTAGTTGTATTATTAATTACAAAGTACAAAATAATAGTTAATAGTTAATGTTTTTTTTTAAATTTCTGGCTTTAGATGCAATAGTTAATTTCATAGATTAAAACATATACAATTGTATCTCAACAATGTTATTAATTTAAAAAAAAAACCCTTAAGACATTTTAAATTACAAATTTAAGTCAAGAATCATTGGCCTTGGCCTTGCATATAAAATCCCATACATACTAGAATAAATCTGTTAACAACGCTCACCCTCCATATATGTACACAGATATATTTGATTCTAAGAACAAATCGCTTAGCTTTTGCACTCTGTGACCCTCTGGAAAAATATTAAAAACCCAAACACATAATGCAGCAAACACATTTGCAGTGGCCCCGCAGCCTGCTCTTTCCCATTCCTCAAAGACGTTCTTCAACATCAACCACATTGCGGCCAAATGCCGGTCACATTCGGGGCACCAGCTGTTGTACAACCACCGTTCAAGAAACAATATACAAACCAACCCATCCACCCATCCATCGTATCACCCACAGTCTCCACCTTCCAGCATCGCAACAACCAACTGAATTCTAATAATTTTTAAACAAAAACAAACTTCCTTCCGTTTCGCCGATGTCCCTGCTGCTACATTCTGAAACATTACAAAAATTACAATGAGACACATTCGCCACGAGTTTCATGTGCTTTTCCTGTTTTTGTTTGGAGAATTCGTTACGAAATTTCACGCCAAGGACTGTGACGAAATTTTCCCAGTCGCAGAGGACAAGTGCAGCGGTTTTTTAGATGACAACCCCCTTTGCAGACCCTGTGTAGACCCTTCGCGTACCTCAAATGGGAAAGGTTGCAACACGAGACACATGACCGAAAAAAAGTGTAACTCAACCCCAAACACGACCAAACCGTTGCCACTTTTAATCAGCGCCCTGCGCAGCTATTTAAGGGACCAGAGCCAGGAACAAACCAAGCCAGTATTCCCCTGGCATTTTTGGCACTCTTTCTGCAACGGCATTAAAATTCAGTGTAATACAAAATGAAAATTTCTATACTGCGGGATTTTCGATAGTTTTTTTAGAGCGGCAAATGAATGAACGAACGGAAAAGCTGAATGCATGAATTCCAAAGCAATTTTGATGTTGACATTGAGTAATGTTGGCATTGGGCACTGTCGCTGAACCCCGCTAAGCCCCGCATTGAACATTGGGCTGAACAGTGGGTTCAGTCTGCGTGGGGTGGTTGTTGTTTGTTTGGTTTGGCATTTTCATATCATTTTCGAATATTACATGCGGATTAGCATTTCCTCATTGGGATCGCAGCAAAACGTGCCATCGTTATAGCCATGGGGTGGGCGTGTGGGGGGGCACTCCAAAAACGGGGGTGGATTGCATACGGGTCGAGTTGGGTGGAGTAATGGCTGGGCCTCAGTTAGGCACTAGGCAGCAAGTGTTCTATTGTGTCTTCTCTTGGATCTCATAACGCCAACGAAGGGTTGGAAAATTAACTAAAAAGTGAAATATTAGACTTTACTAAAATTTTTTTGTAATATATTAAAGGTTCCTATGGCAAAGCTTTTAAAATATCGAAATTCAACACCACAAAGCAGCAGAAGACAATATAACATGATTCATTTAGTTACCCTACATTATCAATTTTTGTTTTGTTGGATGTTTCTTTTTTCTTTAAAAAGTATAATATTGAATATATTTTCCCATTAATAGGGAAATGAAAAATGTACATAAATATTTATTATACAGATTATATAGAAATTTGAAATACAAATAATAAATTGTCTTATAAACCTATTTTTCTTAATTTATAATTATTCAAATAGTTTTAGTACAATCAAAAGCTTTCTTTTATATCTGAAATACTTAAAAACATTTTTGGCCATTTCTGAAAATATCTTATTAATTTAATTTAATGACTACTTTTATCCCTCCTTATCCGTCAATTTTGTAGTAAATGTTGATAAGCCCAACCACAATTTGCGCAATTGATTCATTTATATGTGTTCTTAACGATTCCCTAAGTTAACATTTTGATTCTTTTAAGCTTTTGCTACTGCTTGCATCAACCTAACTTGCCCTGCCCCTTTACGATTTACAAAGTTAAGGGGAAAGAAAGTTAGCCCAGTCAAACCATATTCCTTTACAAGCTCTACTTTGCTAGTTTTTAGGAATTCTCGAATCAACAGCCTTTCAAACCTCAGCGAAGAACAAACTTTCAATTTGGCATTTCACACTCACATTTTACAAGCTGCTACATGATTGGGGTCGTTCTGCCCGTCGTCCTCGCAACTCTCACTCCTCTTGCCTGTTCGCCTGTTTCACATTTGACTGTGCTGCTACAAGAAAAATTAAATATCTGAGCACCTAACTAAAACTTTCAACGCGTGGTGTTTGAAATGTGTCGGCGAATGTATGAAGAATTCTTAAAGTCAATCGAAGTGCTCCCGCCCCTAAGCTATACACCCTATCCGAACAGCCTTTCTTTGGGCAGACTTAATCTAAATTCACTGAAATTTTTATTATTAACTGACAGTTCATTAAAATCTCATTGGAAATGGGCCAGATTTCGAGTCGGATTTGGATATAGGTTTGGATTTTTGATTTCGGCTTCGGGGGTTGCCTTCTTATCAAGATGCATGACACATGTCAGCGCTGTGTTTGCTGATTACCGACGCCAGATAAATATTAAACAACTATGTAACAACTTTCCCTTGCCCCATTCCCCATGCCCCATTCTGCTCACTTCGTCGTCGACGACGTCATCGCCTGCTTTTGTTTGGGGAGCGCCAAAACAGCTTCCTTTTTGTAATTGACTCACCGCCAAAGGGCAGGCATCCACTTCCCTACTCCAGACCCGTAGACTAGTAATGAAATTTTTTGGCTATAAATGTATGCAGGGCAACTTCAAGATCATTGTTATTGTTGCTGCCTGGCACGTGGCACGTGGCAGTTGCTACGTGTAGGTTGTTGCGAGAAGAACGGTTGAGAGGTAATGGCATGAAATTGATTTAAGCTTAAGTTATGTTGTTATTCAACTTACCGCCCCCGGCTTGCCTGTAATTATTTTTGAGCAGCGAATTGTGCAATAATTAAAAATGATTACCTCATAAACATTTCCTGCCTATCTCATGATTCATGACACAAATAGGACCTACGGCATATAACAATTTTTTAATTATATTTCTCTACAGTTTCATACATTACAAACATGAAATGGGGCTGTGAAAAACAAAACCTTTGACCCCAATTAGATGTAAATATGTATGTGTGTAAGTAAATATATTTTTCCCTATTATTCTTTCTAGCTGAGCTTCAAAGTAATAAACTACACTTTTTTATGCTGCCATGACAAAATCAAAACATTTTCGTGTGAAAAATTATGTTTTTTGGAAAACACATTACATGAAACATACATACAGACACAGCTCAAACTTTGGGCTATACGCCTGTCTCAAAATTTTGAGGAGCCCTGAGTTGAAGGCTGAGGATGCATCAAGTGGACGACAAGCATGACGATAATGTGGATACTGATACTGTGCGTGCTGGCTGACGATGACGAAGCTGCTCAAAAAAATATTTTCATCTGTGTTCAGTGTCTGCGTTTGCTTTGGCGTCTGGGTTTTATGGTAATGCCAAGTACGTGAAAGATGCACCAAACTAGCCTGCTGATTCCTGGAATTGCTGCCACCATCACCGGCACCAGCAGCAGTACCAACATCTTTGGATAGTTGGGAAAATTTGTGTGCTAGACAAGATTTATCGAACTAAGTCGAAGACACTTGTTTACTGCCCCGCACAATGCCCGCACATACATAATTTTACTTATATGTGCATGTAGTTGAAAAGCCACCAAATGAATCTCTAGCAAATGCTGCACAATGCAACTGAAAAGTTAGTGCAAGATTATAGTCATTAAATAAATTACATAGCTAAAAATAGATTTTCGATTTACGCATTAACCTACTAAGTTTGCAGCGGCAGTTGGGAGCTTTAAGATTTATGTAGAGGCGTTGCAGCCATTTTAGAAGTATTTCTAACAAGTAGTCAATAATAATTATAGATCATCTTTAAATAAAGCTAAACTTATACCGTAACAGCTTTACGAGTCTTTCTGTTGAGCATAACTTTGTTGCTCAAATTATTTATTGGAATGGCTCTATTTAATATAGTTTAATAACCTAAATAATAATAACCTAACATTTTTCTTAACTCGAATTTTAGTTATTTGATTGTTTCTAGATTTCTATAATTAGCTGCTATTAAAGCAGTAAGTCGAATATTTTCCAACACACGCGGTAAATGTAAAAATTTAAGCAGACTTGCTTCAATGACTTACAAACCGTACTGGGTGCTAAACCAAGCCCCAAATCAAGTTTACAAATTGGAAACCACAAAGCCAACAACAGAACAAGCCACAACAGCAACGACAGCTACAACTACAACAACAACATCAACTAGAAAATCAGTTTTCGGCTCGGCCAAGCCACAAAAACTCCACCCAGAAAAACCCCAAAAAGAAAGAAGAAAAACAAAACTCCCACTGCAAAAATGACAGGCGTATAGGGCTGAGGGGATGTGGGAAGCTACTAAAGCCTTTTGTCTAATGTCCAGCGGGAGGAGGCTGGGATTTGGGATGCAGATATGGACTTGGAAATTGGAGTGTGTTGCACTTTTGAATTTCAACTTTGTCTGCGTGTACTTGCACCAAATTCAATTCAAAAGCGATTATCACCATTTAGCTGTCAACGACACGACGCCAACTACAAGAGATTCCAACTGCCCCAAAGTCCAAATAGCCAAAGAGCAATGCCAATAACCAGCAAAGCCACTTCAACACTTCACAGAGGGCATGGACTATATACATATATATATACGTATACGTTTGTACGTATGTATGTATTTGTGTGTATGAAGCCACATCAATAACACTTTCGTTGGCTCAAATAAAATTTACACTTACAAGTGGCGCTAAAGTCAAGTGCAACGATTCCCTCTCCACCAACCATATTTGCCACTGATGCCGTCAGCTGGTCAGACATGGCTAACAGTGTTGCTACCCCGAGCAGACGAAGAAGAAGGCGGTTCGCTGCAGCATAATATGGTCAAGAGTTTTATAAAGTTCATCGTCCATGGCCCGGTCCTAAGCATTTTTCAAGTACAACGCCAAAAGATTTTCAATTTCAAATACGAGCATGTATTATATAAGCAGTTGGCAGGCAGTCGCAGGCAGCCTGTGAATACCATTTCCACACTCTTGCCACAAACTAAAGGCAATGGCTTCAAACCATTTCATTATCCCCTTTACATTGGGGTATAGTAACTACGTCATCAAGTTGGCAAACCTAAAAAAATAATGATGCAAGTTTACACATCTATATTTAAGTTCAAAACTTGATTTTTCAATATTTTTATGTTTTATTTTGGGCTTATATTATAAAAATTTTTAAACTTCAAAGTTGTTTGTTTACATTTTACACAGAAACCTCTAAATATTAATAAAGGTGCAAGTTTATAACTGGTTGGTTACTCTTTCTTTAATAAAACTTTGCAATATTATACCTTATACAACAGAATAACATTTAGGATATAATTTTTTTGTGATATTATGTGATGCCGTTGCTCTGTGTTGTTGTACTGTCCTTAGTGGGAGACGACCGACAACAAAGAAATATAGCAGACGAATAAGCAATTGCCAAACGAAGCAAATATTAAAAGGGTAAAATAATAATTTCAGACAAAGACATTTTAGTGGACAAGTTACAAGTAACTAACAAAGCGCTAGTAATCAATGCATAAGGGCGCTGAATAATTCAAAGCGTCTCCGATAATCTCTTTAACAAAGTTATTGCTTGAAACAAAATTTAAAAAGCTTTTCAGAAATTCCAAATTTTTGTTGAATCAAAGTTTATAAACATTTATTATGTATGATAGAAAAAGAGCATCAAATACATATGAATAACTCATGGATGATTTTTCCCTTCCACTTATCCCGTTGCACACTCATAAAGTACATAATCATGTTCATGACGTGAGGTGAAGTGGGTTTGGATGGATGCCTGAGTTTGGGCTGGACTGTTGGCTTCGGGTTGGTTTCGGGTGTCTGTTGTAAAAGCTTAGACCGCTACAAGTATTTAAAAAGCACTTAACACATAAATGTATTAAGAGCATATTGAAATGCATTGAATTGTTTATTTTGCTTAAATCAATAGCAAATTTAATGGTAACAAGTATCTAGTTACGTAATTTACTTCAACTTTTATCAAAAATGCAATGTGTATAATTAAGCACGGGGTCTGACGGGTGGTCTGCGCTGCATGTTAGCTAGCCTGGCAATATTGTCACAGTTCAGCTTCTGGCCAGGATCTACATGTAATAAAGTAGTAGAGACTTTAGTAAAATGGTAAATGTAAGCAATTTTAAGGCTAGCTCACTATGGCAAGAGATGCGTTGAATATCGCATTGATCTTGATATCTCCAGATCCACTGAGATGCAGTCTTTGCTCGACAAACATCATTTATATCAATTGTTTTGGCGCTTTTTCTTGGACAGACCAGACAAGCCCTATGGATACTATTACAATCAATTGTGGCATTGATGCTCGCACAGCAGACAACCAACAAAACGACGAGAATGCTTTGAATATGCATTTTGGGGTCTACAATTGATTACTGATATTAGTCAAATTTTAAGCGAACTTATATAGGCAGAAAACACCCGAAACAGATGAGTCAGCAAGAAGAAACACCTGTGCTTTCATTTAATTATATTTTTTACTAAACCCATTTATACATTGCTTAATAACATAAATTTATTGTTTTGCCATTGCAATTTCATATGTCACATACTTTTACAAAGAATGCAGCTGGTCAAAAACAATACCCATAAATTACTCAACTTAACTTGATTCTGGACTATATAAACCTGGTATTTTACGAGAGTTAAGCAAGAGTACAGCTTAAATCTCACCACATAACGAACATGTCAAAATTAGTACTGTTGTTGGGTAAGTAATCTGTGGAAATCATAACAGTTCTTTCAGAACTTAACATATTTCTTTTAATCATAATAGCCATTTGCTGCCTGTGCCTGTTGCAAGCTCAGGCAAATCGCAATACCTGTGATAATTTGTCTAAACAGTGTTTGAGACATCAGCGCAGAATAGGAACCACAGATGACGTAACAAACGTGTACAACGACAACTGCCGTCGGGAAAATCGCAATTGGAAAAATATAAGCCGTTGTCAGCTAGAACGAGCAGCCTGTGAATGTGAGCCTTGAATAATTTTTATTGTAATTTGAACATTTTTCTTATTTCCCATATACTTTCAGTATCTTTGGTCAAATGTAATATGCTTAGCTGTACTAATGTTGCCAACGTACTCAGAGGATAAATTAACAAAGGAAATTCACATTATAAAAAAAGAATATTGGATAATTACACCAAAAAAAAAAAGCTTAAAAGAGTTTTAAAATTCAAAATTGTATGTTCGTTAAGTTGTTGAGTAATAAACGTTTTCGAGCTGAAATATCATCACTTATCATTCTTAAGTCAGTCAATGTAAAGCTTATCATGAGCGAGTTTCACGGCTTCTAAGAACACTCAGTAGTTGATCAAAGTAATTAATGCTAAATTGTGAAATTTTACTTCACACAAGTTTAAATGCAGCATTTTCAACTGATACTTATCAGTCAAGTTCACAATCTCTTACGCTATAGCGCAATGCTCACCGCAGTATTCATTTAACTGGCACCAAACTCTCACAACTCTGGCAACTCTTTCACGCTCACTTTCTGTCCTTCTCTTGAAACGTACGTGAACTGAGGTATGCAGCTTAGCTAAACAAAATTTGTTGTTCTTGTTCTCTCCCTCTCGCTCTCGCTCTCGCTCTCTAAACCAGTGTGCAAACAAGGCTCTCGCATGTAAACAAAACATGATGTGCGGCAGTGAGAGGAGATCGGACGCAGACGCACGTAGTACAAAATATGTGTCTGTCTGTCTGTCTGACTGTCTATTTGCCTGTTTGTCCGTCGATCTGTATCTGCTTATGTACATATGATAATAATAAAGATTGCCAGCCGAAAACAAAATTTTTGTGCGGCGTTAATATCGTTGTCATCTACTTGCTCTTGTTATTGTTGTTATTGTTAATTTTTCACATACACAAAAACACACGCACACATTCAAGTAAGGTAGAAGCCAGAGGTTTAACACAATCAGCGCTCTAGATAATAAGCCAGTTGCACGTCGAATGACAGTCGTCCAGTTGACAGTTGTCGTGAGTGTCGCGTGAGCAAAAGCAAAAGCAAAAAAAAAAAAAAACAAAATCCAATAAAGTTATAAATTTAAGCAGTCATATTGCATACATTACTGCTTTTGCGCGTGCTTATTACAAATTTAAATATTGCTTGACTTACTGATTGGTTAACTAACCGATTGATTAAGTGATTCAAGTTGAGTGCGTGAATGAGGGAACAAGAGCAGCTTTAGCCAATGCTGCCAACATGTCAAACATCACATTTATGCATCTGACCAAATCACAACCCCTTTTCCATATGGTAGGTAGCAGTTATGCGGCGGTGGCGAATATCGACGCAGCCGCCCATTCACCTGAGCTTCAAAGCTGGCACAACACCTATAACAATAATAATAATGAGAGTAGTATTGCCAACGTCAACGCCAACGCCAACAACAACAGCAACGACATTTTGGTACTGTATGAGGAAGAGAATTACACTTACCGTTCCACATCGACCATTGTGCTAATGGTCGCCGCCTGGATTCTGCTGATATTGGGCTTTGTCTTTTGCTGCTGTGCCGAGTGCTTTGGCGTCAGTGTCTGGCGGGGGAAGAAGCGCTCCAGCATCTCACTGAGTCGCGTTGAGAGTGGCGCTGCTGCTGTTGCCCCCACCAGTGCCAACGAGCTAAGCGACCTCCATTCAGGTGAGTTTTGCTTTTGTATTTTGTCGCTCGAGAGCTTTCGTGGGCAACAAACCGAAAACAGCGGCATACTTTTGGGCGCTGCTGAGAAATGGCACTACGAACAGTGACAAGCAGCAAACAACGACGATGGAACTTTACCTTATTTCCTGCACACTGGAAAAAGCCACGTTTGGCCAACCGCCCGCCCATCCGTCCGGTGCTTTATAGTCGAAAGAAAAGGCAACAATAACCGATAGATTTCAAGAAAAACTCACAAGTGATAACGAATATAAAATGCCCTTGTAGAATCTTTATATAAAACGTATTAGGTACAACTCAAATAAAATCGCATTGTTAACATTAAATATGAAACAAATTAGCACAAATGTATTGCATTAATGCATTGAAAAGGGACTGGTGAAAGGATCACGTTACCAAATATATAATATATATTCGTATAACAGATATTTTTGTGCAAAGTTTTGGCTTAAGAGTCATCAGATAGCATTGAAAGAGTCGAAGTTTATGCGCCCCTGGGAAACCGTTGCGCATATGCACGAGTGATAAACAAAGTGAATTTCTCCAGGGGGTTAGGATATAAAAACGCATTTGTATGGACTGTCAATGCGCTCGACTGCTCCACTGCTGAACTACTTTTGAACAGAGGAGCAGAAGCAACAAAAGCAATAACAACTGCTAGCTACTGCAGCGCAGCGAGAGAGTCATGCAAATGTTTTTGTTTTCCGTTTTTGAGTTTTGAGCATTGTGCATTTTGCATTGTGCAATGTTGGCAATTTTTTGTGAAGAGTGTATGGGGCGGTTTGGGGATATGAGGCGTTAGAGTCATCGATATCATAAAATATTTTGGTTTTTTTCGTATCTTGTTTTGGGTTTTGTTATTGGCAAATTTGGCATGCGTTTTGGCTGAAATTGGCTTTTGGCCAAGTAAAGGAGTGGGCAGATACACACGTTTGACTACAGACAGACTTAAATTGCCCATATTTCTGGCATCATATTAAGTTTATATGAAACATACCACACACATATACAATACAACAAGAACAACAAAACACCATATGCAGCAGTGGGTTGCAGCTTGTGCATCGTGCAATTGTGACCCCTAAATTTTCAAAGATATTGGGTTTCATTAGGCCAATACTCGGGCTGCCAGGCCAGCAGCATCAGAAGTCAATGGGTCATTAGACGTTCGTATCGATAACACAAAATTTGTTTACAAATTTATTTGGGCCATAACTAGTATGAGTATTTGCCTTCTGGGATTTCCGGGGATTGTGGCTTTAGGCTTTAAGTGGCTTTCAGTTTGCCGCATTCTTCGGTTCGGTTCAATGTTGCAATTGCCAGTTTGTGCTCAGTTTTGTGTTCAAATGAATCGATAAGCTTTCGGTTAGAATGCAAATTTTGTAGCAAGTTATGCAAACACACAAACTCTTGAAGCTCTTAAGCTAAAAGTTTTTGAGGCTGATAGCATACAAAAGCATATATACCTACAACAAATGTGTTCAATAATTTTGATTTAAAAACAATGCAAAGATATCAGTAGATATTATTAAAAGCTTGCTTTTAAGTATAGATAAGAAATTAATTGCTTTCCCCAAAGCACTGTGAAGTTCACTTTATACACATATCTGGACAAAAATAATCGATGACAACTCTTTACCAATAATATTGATGAGAACTGCCACGAAAAGAAGTTCACATTTATTACAAAATCCCGCAAGCATTATTATTATGTAAACGACGAAAATCACGAAACGTTACTTTGATGCGGCCACCATTCCATATGAACCATGAACCATAAAGCGTAAGTACTAAGCTGAAAGCACAGCATAACGTCATACTAAATGACTCTCTCTTTCTCTCCCTCTCTCACCCTCTCCCTCTCTCTATCTCTCTATCTCTCTCTCACTCTCTCTCTCTTTCTATCTCTGCTCTCGTAAGTAATCGATTTGATGGTCCCCTTTCAATATATGCACTTGAGCGCATTGGCCCATTTCGATAACTACATAAGATCCGCCTTAGTGTGTCATGCGATAAATTCTTTACACTTACCCAAGCCCATCCATAAACGTGCACAAAGTTAATACCTTCAACGGTCTCAGAGATGGAGAGAGAGGGAGTGAGTGTGTGTGGACGGGCTTGGTTGTGCGAACTTTAAGTTGCAGCCATAAAAAATTGCGAAAGTCACAAATGTTTTATAAAAGTTTCCGATTTTATTTAGCCTTTTATATACATACATATGTATGTATTTATGTATATATATGCATGTATATCAGCGCCCCGTGCATCGACTCTACACTCAACACTGCACAAGTTTTTAATAAAAGTTGTCTGTGCAGTGCAATTGCAATACCTTTGCCTCTAGCCCTCCTCTTGGGTGTCTGCTCTAGTCGCACTCGGTGTTTCTTTTCTGTTCAGAAATTCATAACCGCATTTCTCTCAGCTCCAGGCAAACCAAGCAAGCAGCAGGCGCAGTTGTACATACCAATTACTTACATATCGACAATACGACTGAGACAATAACCTCCCTCGAAGCCCTTTAGAACTCAACTCAATGGTCCCTTTGGAGCACAGCTGATGCTACTTCGGCGTAAAATAATAAGATCCTTTTTTGTCTCCACGATATTCGCTGGCAAAGAATTATGCTATATGCTTGCCAAGTTCGTAAATATATATATAACTCAGATATACATACATTCGATAGAAACTTTAAAAATGTTTGATTTTGATTATTTATGAGATGTTGTAGAAATTGTCAACGCTTTATTTGCTGTTTACGCGCTCCATTGGACTTCGGCTGCTCCTTCCCCGCCTCCACCTGCTTTATTTTTCGTGTGTTTCGTGTTTATTCGTGTAAATCATTTTTTACAGTCACTCATCAGCGGGGGAAAGCAGGAGGCGCTGCTGCTTAGTTAGTCCTTCATGGCACTTTGATTGCTCATTTGGCATTTATTTGATGACGGCGAAATAGCCTCGCATCTTCCTCCTCTGCTGCTCTTAAATTATTATTTTTGCGTGCCTCCCTGCCCCCCTCCCTGCCTGCCTGCCTGTGCCTCTAGCGCTTCCAGCATCTTCAATCTTCCGCTGCTGCTGCTTCTGCTTCTACTCCAGCTCCAGCTCCTGCTGCCCACGTACAGCACTGCTGTTGAGAGCACTGCGAATTTTTAAAATATTCATGTCCTGCCGCTGGCATCGTTGGCCAAGAAACTCGCTGAAAACATCATCGCAAGGCACTAACTAAATGTGCGTAATTTTTACCGACAGCGCATTGAAAATATCGCTCACAGCTATCAGACACAGCAGCAGCTCTACGTGAGTTTGCAACTTGTCCGTGCTTGGGGCTGGCAGGCGAAAGGCGCAAGCGGAGGCGTACACGAACGTAGTACTCGCAGAATATTGGATTTGCTGGCTCTTAAGCTCGTTGTTGTATACCAATACTCTACAACTTGGTTGAACCAAATAAGCTGCAAAACCAGCCAAGCACTTTGTACAATAACATATATCTTAAATATATTTTTTAGATTATTAATATCTCCTATGATTTTCGGTTACATAAAGACAATTTTTTTTTTGTATTTACAGAACTGCTATAAGAATATAATAATAAAACTTATTTAAGTTTCATGCCAAATAATAGTAAATTGTTATATATATTTTTTTTTTTTTCTTTTCAAAATTTAAATTTAATAAAATTCAGTATTTTATTGACCGACTTAAATTCTACGCATATACATATATCCGCTTTTGGTTCACTTTAAATTCCTGTACCGTTATACAAGCAAACATTATGTGTGAGTGAGCTTGTGCTTTGACATTTCGTCTAATATGTATTTATTGTGCAACTTTTTTTCAAATTGTGCATAAAATTCACATTTTTTATTAGCGCTGTCCACTCACAAGCAGTGGAAGCGTAAGAAAACGAGCTTCATCAGTTTGATTGTAATTCAAATGCCTCCTCGTCTCCTCTTTGACATTTCACATGTTCGCCTGCTGATAGTGCGTAATTTTTATTGATAGCTCGAAAATAAGAACATGGCAGATACACGGACTAACAGAGAATATGTAGATATGTATTTATGTGTATTTAGTTAGTTGTTGACGTCATTATATGCGGACGAAAATATTAAAAAAACAAACTGGACAAGTACTGGCTGGGTTGGTTGGTCAGTTAGTCAATTGGTCAGTTGGTCATGCAATGCATTTGAAGTTGACATTATGCAATTTGATTAAGTTGCATTTAATTGCTTTTGTTGTACAATTATAAATAAATGCAAATTGCTTTGGTTTTGTATTGTCATTTATATTAATTAATAATGTGGATTGCACATATATACGTATGTCCATAAATATATAGGCTTTGTTGGTATTGAATGAATTGTGTCATTTATACTGAATACAAATTAAATTTTGATTACAACACAGACTTCAAAATACCTGCAGCAAATTAACGTTTAGAGCAATTCTCTTTACACAATAACTTTTAGACTCTTTTTACCTCTAAGTCATCTACGAACAAATAGTGTGAAGAACCATATATATTTGGGTGGATAAGTTTTTAATAGAATATTATAACTAGCATAACTTCTCTATTTACTGCAATCCTTAAGCGATATAAGCACATCTTGTAATTTAATAAGAAACCGAGTCTTAACTCTAAACAAACTTTGAAGCCTGTTTTAACAAGTTTCAACTGTTTTATTGACTATATACACTATATGTTTGTGTATATATCTATAACTATCAGCTGAGTAAATTTCATGCCCTAAAGTGCTTTAACTCACACTGCTCACTTATTTATATGCTTCCTTCTCCTTACAAAGACGCCCACTTGGAAGTCTTTCAACGTAAATTACCATAATTCGCGCTTTCAAAAGGCGCACACTTAACCTTTAATTAAGATACTCGAAACTTTTCAATATTCAGCGCCACTGAATGCAATGGCGCCGCATTTGCGCCAATTTTTTCTTTGAGACTCACCTCCTTCTCCCATCATGTTCTTTGACATGCAAACATATACCTACACACACACACACACACAATCGATCTCTTTCTCTCTCACTCACACATACCCGTCAACTCGTTGCATTTTGCCATAACGAAATTAACGCCACGCCAACAGCGCTGCAAAGTATGCAACATAATTTTTTTGCGCCGTGCCAATAAAAATAATTGAAGCAAAATGCGCAACACATGAGCGGCAAAGTAAGAGCAGAAGCAACTGATATTGGAATGGGTGGCTGGTGGCAAGGCACCGCTAGTGGTTGTTCGACTCCAATGTGGCTCCAATAGGACTGCAATGGCAATTTCACTTTTTATTGCCAGCCACTTGACGTTGGTGCTGCCTTTTAAGTGCTGACTCTTTGTTGTGGCCGTTGCTTGTTGCCGCCAATGTTGTTGTTGTTGGTGTTGCTGGTGTTGCTGATGTTGCTGGTGTTGCTGTTGTTGCTGTTGTCATACCCATTTATCCAACGTCAACGCTCACTTGTGCTTGTTTTCATTTCCGCTGTGCTTATCACATTATTGCCAGCTCATTGCCAGCTTCTCTTCTGATTCCATTTTTCTTCTTTTTTTGTGCTATCAGTCAAGTTGACTTTGAATTTCCCTTTGTGGCGTCACTGTAGAGCGGCTCTGATGCACTTGATGCAAATGTACATACATAAATACAGTATTGTATGGTTGGTAGTATTTTCAGTATTTATTGGGCTGACGTAAGTAAGCCCTAAGTATAAAAAAAATAATATTAAAAAGGGCGATATATTGAAACTATTAAAACCTAATGCTAATAACAATATTTTAGACAAAAAAGATTTTGAATATCCGTTTTATATACTTAAATACTGAATTTTACTTTTTCTTATAAATATTTTTATTATACTATAATAGATATAATAGGGATATCGATTAGCTCTTCCAAACATATTTTTATATAGTTGTTTTATAATAGGAAAACCCTTTAAGTCACATTTTAATATAAACAAAAATGGTTTCTTTACAATCATAAATTTGTCTTTGCCCTAAAAAACGATTTAAGCAGTCAAGCAAACAAATTTGTAATCGATTTTCCAACTCAAAGGCTGTTCAACTTATCGAAGTTAATTCGAAAGCCAAAACCTTATACAAACAAGACAAAAATAACTGAGTATTGAGTTTTTCAGCTTGGCGGAACATTTTGCATAGAACATTAATAAATAATTTGGTTTGTGTGAATGATTTTTCATATAAATCCCCGTCCAGGAGTCGTTACTGCGTCCCCTACCTCAATGTGTGTGTGTGTGTATGACTTTTGTCTACTTTGCAGCTCATGTAATATTCATGATTATTTGAAATTTGCGCTTCGTTATCCTTTATCCTTTTTATGTGCAGCACACACAGAGACGAGGAGACACACGACAATCATATGTTAACGCGTCCGGACGCCTTCTGTGTTTGCCCAGATATACAAGACTACACAAACACACACACGCAAGAGAGTGGATAGGTGGGTCGGTGGTTGTATCTGCGTGTCGTTCAGTCGTCAGTCGTTGCATATCATCAGCCTTTAGTCGCCAGCTAACGTAATCGGTTTTCCAGTGGCAACTTGCCCAGGGAATTCCAACAGAGGCTTTGATAGCAACTCTGCCACAGCTCTGTCCATCAATATTCGCCCCCCTTAATTCTCCCTTCACCCTAAACAAACTGTTGCGTTTGTTATACAACTTGAAACGTCCCCCTTACCACCATTCCCCCTTCACACCTACATTACTTAGCCGTCTCTTGGCTGCGATTTTATTTGTCACACGTTTGATGCCGCCATATTGCCAATACACAGACAAGTTCCAATCCCTCTCTTTATGTTTGTGTGTGTATTCCGTTGCAAACACACACTATGCTACTTCCGTTTCAGCGCTTATCAGTTGTCGCTGTGCGCCCGTTGTTGGCGGCTCCCTTGGCGCGCTTTTTGTGCAAGCTTATGCAATGAGCAGCAGCACACAACGTGCAACGTGCCACTTCTAACGGTAGCAAAGTCAATGGCTTTTGTTAAGGCTTTAAGCGCCCGCTGCGCGGAGTTGCAAGCCAATGGAGCAAGGTGTGGTTTCACCGTCTGGTTGCACTGCGATAAAATTGTTGTATGTATGGCGAGAACCTCAACAAGTGAAGCGCTTCACGCGACAAGTCTGTTGACAAACTGAAAAACAATTATGATTGATTGTTGAACACTGGCAAAAGATTGCCACCACACAAAGGTGTCTCCAAGCATACTTCGCAGAAATTCAGGAAAGTTACTTTAAGATCGAAAGCCAAGATACGTTTTCTAGCTAGTGAAGCTAGTCTTGAGCATATATATTTGTATGAAACCTTGTGCTTATGTGTGTATCAAAAATTTACTAACCTAACTTTAAGGAAATTATTAAAAGGATTAAAAAAATGCTAATAAAAGACAACGGATTTGGCATATAAAGCGAAGACATTTGTTTTAAAGATTGTTTGAAAACTAAGACACTAGTTTGTTAAGATGCAGATAGATATATTTTAATAAATATTAGATAGCATAATTATTAAGAAAAGAGTAAACAGTATTTTAGAATGTTTATAAATAATTCCATATATCAATTATATACATATAAATAAAGAAGTTTACATTCAGTTCACATCCCAAAACGTTGGATTATTAAATTTATGGTTAAACAAAAATAGTTTTTTAAGTATCGAAAAGATTTTGGAAAATGCTTTTTGAATGTGTTTTAAGGTTTTTAATTAAATAAGGTTGATTCTAGTTTTTTAATATCTATCTAATCACAAGGGAAAAAAGGCTTTATTTTCAAGTGATTGCAAGAATACTAGTACTTGAGAAAATGCTTATAATTTTATAAAATAAAAGCTGAAAGAGTCCAAAACATATGAAAATAATTATATTTACCCCAACAGCTGGCCTGACTTAACAAATTGATCAAACGATGTTAGCTTTACTTAAGGTTGCCGTTCCTGTCTTATACGAAACGTAACTCCTTTGAGATCCAATGCAATTCTATTGCAACAATCTTATTAAGCCGAACAAGCCGCATCTCCAGCATACACAACACATGTCGCTCAGCCCAAACAAAACACAAATAAACAAAGAAAAAGGATAGTACAGAAACATGCCGTCAGTTGTTGTTGTTACTGATGATGCTTCTGCTGGCGATATGTGTAAGCCAATTTGTAAACCATCAAATCGCGTTAAACGCGCTTTTCCGGTCTATGTCGATATGTATGTATGTGCACGGCCCTCCGTCAGTATCGGTTGAAAAATCTCTCATTGTTATTTTTATCTTTCCTAAACGGAAACGGTTAGGCACCCCTCGCAAAAGGCACTCAATGCACGGCTCGGCTACGCGCATCCTTTTGCCACAATTGCGCCTTAGTTGTGTTTCTATTTATTTGTATTTTTTTTTCATCTCTTTGCGGTGACTACCTCTGCACCTTTGGCAGGGAACAGGTAGATGTATGTATGTGAGGATATGTCTGTATGTATATTATACAAAGATAGACTTAAATCGTTTTTCGCTTCTTTTTCATCTTGCGCCTGTGTTATTCACATTGATTTGTTTGCCTTTTAGCTATACTTTTTGTGTGCGAGAACAGGAAATTGGAAAAGGGGTCAAAGCAACAGCAGCAGTATTAACTAAAGGCACCTTCAAATGGCTCATGCGAGTTATGCAAACACTATTCAATTATCGATTGTCACCAACTTTTACCTCAGTATTCCCGCTTTGTCCCCATTGAACGCCAGCCGACGACTTCCCTTACGGCACATTCATAAAAAACAAAAATGAATTGACCAGACGAGGTCAGTGCGAACCAAATCGAACATTAAAAAAACCCTCCACCTTTCCCTACTCTCATTAAATACCTTTAAAAATGAGCGAGTTATTTACGAGCTGTTTTTCAACAGTGTCCGCAACAGAAAGCCCATGGTATTTTATTTAATAAAGGAAACTCGAACTGGAAATATAGCTAAGACTCAAAACTGGGACGCATAATGAGGCGTTTGATCATTTCCGTTCCGTTTTGTTCCGTTCAGTAGCGAATAAATTTAAATATGCCGATGGATTTTAGCATACAAATCGTATTAATGCCATTGAATTGGAAAGCAGGCAATATATTTTACTTTATTATGTGCAACACTAAAACAGCAACGACAAGTTAGCTCATGAGGTTATGGTTCAAAAAGTTCTGTCAGGGGTTTGTTTTGATGTCAGAAATGTCTTATAGACATGTTAAATGTGCTTAGGTAGCCAAATTTATATGTTAGTTGCCTAAAACTTTTATTTTTTTTTTTATAATATTGATTATTGAACAGGAAAAATTTAAACAATTATATTTACTTTTATTATTTGTTAATTACCCTTTCTGTAAATGTTCTTGAGTTAAATGTAGATTGAAAGCTTTTTTCAATAAAATAATTTGATTAACACTGTTCTTCGGCTAAAATATGTCCCAATGTAATAACACTATTAATTAATGGGCTATTGGTTGGCCCATTATATATTCTTATAGCATAGCAGCAAAACTTAACGTTGTGAAATCTATTTATAATTTGGTGCGAAATAAACAATTTTCATTTTAAAATTAAAACTCTTGCCACCCGCAGTGAGCCAAAGTTCGGTTAACAATATGCGGAAAACTAATATACACTTTTTTAAGAACAGAATTACTACCCTTACAGATACGTTATAAATTTTTCGTTTTACTAACATTACTGATAAGTTATATAGCTTTACGCGTGCTTATAAACAGATTTTGAACTCAGCACTCGTGCTTACTATCAGCCGGTGTAAACATTTATTAAAGCTTATTCAACTGCTTAAATCGCTTTTGAAGTTGACTTAAGAGCTGTCTGTCTAAAAGGTTAACCACACAACCGGCAAATAACATCATGACTCAAATATAAATCTAGGTTGATTTTGTTTAAATTCCAATGATAAACAAAGTACACAACTTGGCGCATACTGACCGGACAGATTTATAATGTCTCTTATGAAAATAATAATAGTTCATGATCTTTTGTTATCATTATAACTTATCGCAAAAATAGCTAGACTTGCTGGCGCTTAATATAACTCAATTCTAAAGAAATTAAATTGAGAGTGCGATGACTTTGGGCCCAGGCATCATGTGAGTTGTGTGACTCCCATGACCAAGCTCATTGAGTGTCTCGCTAAGCCAGTTTTTTAATTTTAATACCCTTAACCCATGAAATAGGTAACAAAGGGCATAATGGTTTTGTGCAAACGTATGTAGCAGGCAGAAGGAAGCGTCTCCGACCCCATAAAATATATATATTCTTGATCAGCATAAACAGCATAAGCATAAAAAGTCGTCTGTTCGTCTGTATGTATGAACGGGTCGATCTCTGGAACTATAATAGCTAATATAACAAAATTAACGATAACTTTTCGGGCTTTCGATATACACATGGAATCAATAATAAAAAGATCTTGCATTTCGAAAATTTGTAAATGGGGATTAAAAGCATTTACAAAATAATGAAAATCTGTAAACTTTTTATTAAAATCGGTTGTGAAACACCGGAGATATAAAGTCATCAAGCATTGGTAAAGTAGTACACGCACTATGTGTATGTCTGTCAGCCCGACCGTCTGTCTATATGTATGGTGCAGGGTTATGGGTTTGGATGCATAACAGTCTCTACCGGTTCTTGTAGCTGTTATTAAGCCGAAGCTGATTAATGCATCCGAAATGGTTCTATATTATTGGACGTAGATGTACTAACGGACAGTACATTCAAGTGGCCCAACGATACCAAGCACCGGCTTGTTAACGCGCGGACCCTAGCACGTAGCAACCCACCTCCCGCCCGTCCGACCGAGGGGCGCACCGCGTAGCGTGCGGTTACGAAGATCGCGAACAAATAGACAAATGAGACAAGACAAGTTTTTTTAGGGAACAAATAGAAATAGCACTATGTATTAAGTGGGAAAGATCATTATATGTATCACATAAGATCCGAAAGGGGTTATGGATAGCATAGTTAGAGTAACAGGGTGGAAGAGCTAAAGGTACAAAATTTCTAGTGTATCTAATAGGAACTGCAAAGTTAATTTGGTTAATTAATATTAAAGAATCTATTTCACCATTTATTAAGGTTATGGAGAAAAGTTACTGCTAGCATAGTTCTACGGTTAGAAAGAGAAGGAAGATTTATTAGTAAAAGTCTACTGTGATAGGAAGGTAAGTTTAGAGAGTTATCCCAGTTAAGGCCCCGAAGAGCAAAAAGCAAGAATTGTTTTTGCACCGATTCTAATCTGTCCTGATGAATCCTGTATTTGGGATACCAAATACAAGATCCATATTCCAGAATCGGTCGCACAAGAGACACATACAAGGTTTTTGTTAGGTAGGGGTCGTCGAATTCCTTCGACCAGCGCTTAATGAACCCCAAGGCACTTGATGCTCGATTAGCAATTGAAGAAATATGCTTGTCGAATTTAAGCTTTGGGTCCATTAGAATACCCAAATCCTCAACCCATTCAATCCGATCAAGTGGTTGGTTATCCAGAAGATACGTATTGAAATGGGGAGTTCGTCTGTAAAAAGACATAACTTTACATTTACTGCAATTGAGATGAAATAAATTTGTTCTGCACCAAGTTTGAAAATTGTCTAAGTCACTTTGCAGTTTATGACCAGACAGAAGAGATGTACCCGACATGCATAATTTTACATCATCAGCATACATTAGCACCCGAGAGTGATTGATAACAGAAGGAAGATCGTTAATAAAAAGCGTAAATAATAACGGTCCAAGGTGACTTCCTTGAGGAACACCAGAAGTGACCTGAACCACTTGAGAAAGTGAGCCATTAAATAATACCCTCTGAAATCTAGAGGTTAAATAATCTTTAACCCAAAGAGTGAGACTATTGGGAAAGCCCAATAGTTGAAGTTTATAAATTAAAAGATTATGACTTACAGTGTCGAAAGCCTTACTGAAATCAGTGTAAATAACATCAGTTTGCATCTTTTCTTCAAAGCCTTTTATAACAAATGATGTGAATTCTAGCAAGTTAGTAGTAGTAGACCTGTGTTTCATGAATCCGTGCTGGCACGGTGAAATCATAGATTTACAAAGATGTTGAAGATGAGAGGTTATCAATTTCTCAAAAATCTTAGGGACAGCAGACAACTTGGAGATACCTCTATAGTTTTTAGCATTAGATTTGTTACCTTTTTTATGCAATGGAATAATATATGACTCTTTCCAAATTTTTGGGAAAGAGCATAACTTCACGGACAAATTGAACAGTTTATGCAAAGGTTTTAGAAGACTCTGAGCACAGTACTTAAGCACACAGCTAAGTACTCCATCAGGTCCTGGCGAAAATATGGGCTTAATATCCTGAAGTTCACAAAGTAGTGCAGTCTCTGTGATTTCCGGTATAAAAATGCAATTTGGGCCATTTAGCCGATAGGGGTAAGGCATGACGACTGGTTGCTCTGAAGGGCTGTAAGTCGTTTGGAAAAATTTAGCAAATAGATCGGCAATGGCCTGATCTGAGTTGGCTTTCACTTCCTCGAAGAATATATTGGATGGAAGTGTTGATGACTTTCGTTTCGTATTAACGAAATCAAAAAACCGTTTAGGATCCTGCTGAAACTGAAATCTACACCCCTCGACAGGTAATTCCTATAACATTGGTTATTCAGGACTGAAAAATTGGAACGAGCAATCAAGTATGCCGAACAAGCTAACGGAGAGCTTGATTTTCTGAAACTCTTGTAGAGTTTCGATTTACGATTTTTTAGGATTGTCAACTCTCTGGTAAACCACACAGGTTTGTTTGTTCTAACTGGAAATAATCATACCTTAGTGTAGACCGAAACCCCGAAATTTTAAGTGTGGTGAATATCAGCAAAGCACATTTAGGTGAATTGTTTGAAGTTACTACACGAGGACACAAACTAGCGATCTCCTGTTTTTTAGTGTATACACAAACCATTTAATTCCCAGTATTAAGCAAACTACTGTTCTGAAGAACTACTAGAATCTGAATAACTAAATTTCATAAAGTGAAAAATTATATCGCAGCGTTTAAGAATTATTAAAATTATCCCGTGAGTTATTTATTAAGCTCTACTACCAAAAGAATCATGGTATATTGGATTTATGAAAAGTCGAGGAATTGAAAATTTAGTCAGATAAAGTTTCAAGATTGGGGCTGGAAAACCGATACAATCAATAACTTCAAAAAAAGAAAAAGAAAAAACCATTTTTAGGCCACCCTTCATTTCCTCGGCCCCCAGTCGCTTTGCCTGTTTGGAAAATCGGAATGATCTATAGTTTTGATAGTTTTGAATGTAGAGTCATCACATTTTGTGGGAATATAGCTTGTGCCATCCCCATGCAGTAAATAATTGCAAATCCCACACATCTAAGTAGATTTTGACACCCGATTTTATGCTGGTGTCAGAATATTTCGCAGTCTATTGCGTCCGACTGCACCTTTTACCTTGTTTTACATTAAACACGTAATAGCTGAACATTATAAATTTTTACGGCAAGTTTACGGCTTAACTTAAACGCTTAATTTTATACATATACAAATTAAAGTTGACATGTTCAGTTTACTTAATGGCAATAGTTAAATAAATGTGTGCTGAATGCAATCAATGCCGGGGATACGCGCAATAAATAATGATAAGTAAATACACATATATTTTTTTTTTCTTTATTGTAACGAAGCAAAATTTCAAACATTTTTTTAGCAGCATTTATTCATACGTTAGTAAATCTCCAGGCTGGTTGGCTCCAGGCGTCTCAGCTGTACTCTTCCTTGAATCTGTTTGCCTCCTTTACGAGAGGAGGTCATTGAAGCTTCTACGTTTTAATCTTCTGATTACTCATCTACCCGCAAGCTCACTGGCCAGCCGGCTCCGGTGTCGCTGCAAACGTGCATTATATCTGATGGAGTAAGCCTTGTGCAGGGTCAAGTTTCTGACGTACCAGCCCGCTCCAGTCATGTGGCGCAGGGCCAAATTCTGGAGCGTCTGAATACGCCTTCGGCTCGTCCGTGATGCAATACCCCAGATCTGGATTCCATATCTCCAAGTCGGGGCAACCACGGCGTTATATATTGTCCGTTTGCAGCGCTGCGCAGCGGCAGTGTACTTTTAGGATTCAGCATCCAGTTCAGGTTTTGCCAGCTTGTGGCGACAGCGTTTGAGGAGTCCAGTAATGTGGGCGCGAAAGCATAGGCTTTTGTCCAGCGTGATCCCTAAGTAGCTGGCATGTTTGCCAGGATGCAGGGGACTTCCATCTAGCCATATTGCTGGGGCTTCTCTACGCCTCAGGGTAAAATTAACCGCCTGGGTCTTTGAGGCGTTGAGTTTGATATTCCACCTGCGAGCCCAGCTCTCAAGCAGGTGAAAGTACTCCTGTGCTCCATCGGCCGCCTCGTATTCGCAATGTGCTGAGTGAAACACTGCCACATCATCTGCATATGTGGCAATGAGGTATTTAGCCGGTAGAGCAGGCTCATCGAGGTCGTCGGGGGTGGGGATGTCCGCCGTATAGAAGTTGTATAGGAAGGGACCCAGTACACTACCTTGTGGGACGCCAGCCCTCATTGTTCGCGTAGATGAGAGTGCTGCCCTCACCTTCACTTCAAAACTTCTGTCCGTAAGATAGGACTGCAGCAGGGAAAAGTATGGGGAAGGAAAGCTCGTTTTTATTTTTTGCTGTAGTCCCCTGATCCATACGCGATCAAAAGCACACATATTTTACGAGTACCACTTGGCACATTTATTTATAATGCTTTGCCCCATTTGATACGAGCCAAATGACAGTTTGCCATTTAAGTTGTCAAGATAATAAACAGCACTTCAGATAAGCATCCATCGCCATAGAATGCAGCCCACTCATCACAAATAAAATGAATTTCACACAGAATCCGTTTCAGCTGTCTTATCAGGATATTTAAGACGAGCTAGATTAAGTGGGTTAAGACTCCACACTACTGTACTCAAATACCGAACAATAACTTCAAAGATAAGCTCAACATCACACGGCATCACGTTATTCTACACATAAATATTTAAAACTAGTCAATAATTACTATAATATTATGTACATATATGCATGTTAAACACAATTGTTTGCCCCTAATACAAGTGTGTTGAAGTTTCTATGTAAACTATTCACATTCACCCACTATGTATGTGTGCAGTTTAAGTGAAATTTGCCCCATTTCCATTTATGAATGTAATTGAGTATTAAATTAAATAAATTTTAATTGCCCGCAAGGTTGAACATCAATTTATTATTATATTCACATACAAAAAATGTGTAAAATCATAAAAGCTATAATTTTATAAAACGATTTAATTAGTTGCATAACAACTTCAAACGAGTTTTTAATAATTTCAGTAAAAATGAATTAATTAAAAACAATAATTCAATTTGAAAACTGCTTAAATTCCAATTCGTGCTCTTTGAACAAGCATCAATCGTCAATTGTGACACTTGGAGTTGCCCTAAAGCTGTGCATAAACCGATTTCAATATTTTACAACGTGAAAAATTATGTTTTATTTTAAGTTCAATAATCAATCGAGCAACAATCTGATTATTCAATTCATTTGATACTAAGCCCAATAAAATGTTAATTGATTCGAATGCAAAACACAAATATGACCAAAACTAATATAAATAACAGTCCAAACACTAGCTAAAACTTTACCTTATCCTTCTATGTACACATTGCAAACTAACTGAGTCCAGTTCAGGTTGCTTGCAGATTGATGCTGGCAATTATTAAAATTACAAACAGTTCACTCGCTGGCTAAAAAATGTCCAATAAACATAATATTTTTAAAGACTTATGCGTTCAAAGCGATTATGTACAAATGTATATACATATGTATACGTATATACACAATACGTATATAAAGGTATGCTGAATATGCAATGAGTGTAATTACAAGTATCGAATGAGTGAATGAATGTTATGATTGGGTTTGTGTTTGCGATAGTTATTGTATGTGTTTGATTATCATTATGGCCACGCCTTTGAAGCCATTATTCAATTGCATTAAAGCGATGCCGCAATTTGCATGCAACAACTTTACAACACAACTATGCAACGTGCCGCATTACTTGCATTATCAATGCTACAACCACAAATACAGCGCAAAATATTCAAATGGAATTTCGGTTATAAATTTTGCGCAAAATAATTAAATGCAAATTTTAATAAACATACCAAGCAAGAGTATGCTGGACAAAAAAATACTGATCAACAAACTTTAAATATGTTTACAAGGAATCAACTTTAGTGCTCAAACCACATTAAACTTAATTAACTCCGTTAGGGGTAAGCTACAACAGTTGGTCAAGTTACCTTCAACCTCTAGAACACCCATTCAAACGGTTTAACTCTTTACAGAGTATTAATACAATAATTTCATCATGCTCGACTGAGTGTTCAATATAATTGGCCAATTGAAAATGGTGCATAACATTTGCAAACTTAATGTAAATACATGACAATTAATTGTAAGCGATATGCATAATTTTTGGATTCTACCCGAATGACCTAAGCCCTCATACACATCATGTATGTTTACAGCAAAATATTGCAACCAGTTTAGTATGTATGAATATGAAAGTAACTATTCATAATAAAGTCACTTTGTGAGACAGGCAATTATAACAAATGCAGTTAAAAGAAACAACACAGCTATTTTCAAATGTCACTTAAAGTCAAAGAAAATTTCACATTATCTATGTTAGTTGGTATCGGCACACATTGCACTATTTTTATATACATTTTATGCCCTTACAGAGAGTATTGCACTTTCTTAACAATGTGAATGGAACTTTACATTAAATGTAATTGGCATGATTTTGCTTAAGATCACAACAAACCGTTGAAATGGCATGCAAACAAGAGTATTTATTGTTCGGCATAGCTAGTTATTTTCTGTTGTTGTTTTGTTATTGTTATTGTTTTTCTATTTCATTTCAGATAGTGTAAAAACATTGAGGTTCCCTTTTTCGGTGGGGACTCCGTCTCCGTCGCGTGGTTTCAGTTTATTTAATTTTTTGCAGCGTCTTCACGCCACATACAGATACAATACTCGAACACACAAACACAGAGATACAGATGCAGAGACAGCCGGCAGCCGGCAGCTCAGTCAGTAGTCGGTAGGTAATCAGCTGTGTTCGGGGCTCTTTTCTTGTAGACGCTGCTTGTTTGCGTTTTGTGCTGCCTGTCCCTATTCAGATACAGATACATATACAGACACAGACACAGACACAAATACAGAACGCAGCCGTAGACGCAGCAACAGTCAGGGCAGCTGTGCGGCTGGCAGCGCAGCAGGCGGAAAGTTAACGTAAAATGTTAACATCAACTTATTTTCAGTTAACTTGGCTTTAATTGCTGGGCGCTACGGAACACTTTTTAATTGTTGTAAACAAGCGCGCGCGTTCAGTTCAAAACTAAAACTAAAAAATAAAAATAATAAAACACAAACTATAATAAATAAAATTATATATCTGCCGCGAGTTTATCAAATTCAAAATAAATTTGTTGATGAAGGTCACGAAATGCGTGTGAAATTTTGTTTTTGTTGCTATCTATTCGAACCATTTATGCAAATTAATTAAGTCCGGCCAAGCAACAGAATTGGCGCCAACAATTTGAAAAACAAACATAATTTTTTTTTTTTTGTGTAGACAGCCAACAAAAACGAAACGTAAGCAAAAAAGTCATAAAATAACTAATACAACCAATATACATATATTCGAAATAAGAATAACGTATTAAACAAACCTAAAAATAAATAAATGAAGTGCATAAATGTTTCAGAAGGTGCACACATTTCCTCCTTTTCTATTTCGCGTGTTGTGCTTTTTCTTTGCTCTGTTTTCTACATGAATGTGTTTTATTCATTTCATTTGAATTTAAAATGGCGGAAAAAATTGTTATTGTTTTTCTTTTTGTTGTGTATTTATAATGCTTAGAATGCGCTTCTCAATAAAACAAAGAACTGCCGATGACAATAGCAACGCCCATTAAACAATTCAACGTATGTTATATTATCACAGATTTTAAATTAACAATTCGATTTGCATAAGCTCTGACATTAAGATAATTTTTAAAACTTGAAACATAACTTTGAACATTCAGTTCATGTTCAGCGAAACAAGCTGTCCAACACGTGTTTGCGCTGTGTGTATGGGTTGCCGGGGAGTTGGGGTGATCGGCATTTGCTGAAGCTGAGCTGTCAATTTCATCCAACTGCCTGACCGACTATTCTGATTCAGTTGTTATATGTACGGAGAATCAAGCGTTAAGATCTTAAAATTTTCCGCTTGACTTATTCATTAATTACACCCTTTATGACTCGTGCTATAAAAATAGTACTTGCAAATGTATGTGTAAAAAAAGTTATTGTAACCACGTTCAGGAATGAGGATTGAGGCCAACAATATTAATAATTGTTAGTCTTTCCATGAGCGGTTAGCTCATTTGCTTATTATATGAGCTGCAATCATCTTTTAACCTGAATACAATTGAAACTAATTGACGGTAAATGTTTTCCTTACTCAATGCAGATAACAAACGATCAGCGACGACTAAGCGACGTAGCGCAACACATTTTTAATATATAGACGATATATAGACGATTCATAACCATATGTATGAATGTATATACATTCAATGGTTAGTTGCCCTTCAGATAGAATAAATGTAAAAACTTGTTTCTACAATATTAACAATTGGTTAAAATCTTGTCACTTGATATTTATCGAAGCTAACTTTTTAAATCATGTCGACAAATGTTTACATTCGAAACTTAACCAGAGATTTCAAATTGCACCACCTTGACGGGGCACGTGTGTCCTTAGTGGCTCTTGGCAGGTAGCTGGCAATTGTTAAATCAAACAGTTGAGCTGTTTATGGCTTGCAAGTAGTAAGAATTGTAAATGAAACAGAGCAAAGCGCAAGCACGACTTAAGCCAAGTAACACTTTTTTATAGCGTTGGAAAATCAACTTTGCAAATCAATACAGTCACATCTGTATGTTTAGTTTCATTCCGTTTGTAGCTAGTGAGCTAGAGGTGCAGAGATACGAGCAGAGCATAAGATACGAACACCGAGTCCAATACTTTATTTAGAAACGTTTATTGTTAAGATAAATCCAGCAAGGAGTTTAATAGCCACTATCAATATTTGTACAACAAATAAGCAACGAGAGCAAGCGTAGCACAATGCGAGCGGGAGTGCGAGTACATTATAGTATCTATAAGATACAAGCGCAGAAACCACAGCCACAACACCAGACGCAGATGCGTATGGCGAATTAACACAAACACGTTAATACAATTAGTTAAAAAGTTAAAAATCTCGTATACATAAAGTACGAAACGAATCGGCAGAATTGGAAATACAAAAAAATAAACTGTTAACTAAATAATAAAATAATAAATAAAATACGCTGCGAGGCTGTCGACAAAAAGCGCCACAACAAATTTGCAACTTTACACTTGTCGTCGGTTTTCAGTCGCGAAATGAATCCGCAGCCCCAAAGCTGAGCCATAGAACGCGTGTGCCACACCACCTTAAAATATATTTACCAACAATACCAACAACTATTTAAATACAAAACATTCAACAAGTGACTTTTAAACGTGTCGAGTGAATAGAACATGGTCGAATTACTCAAGGCCCTCAATTTGACAGGCAATTTGCTGGCGGGCCTTGAAGAAAACAGTCTTGAAAATGTATTGACTCCCATTGCAGTAAGCCCAACCGCTGAGCACAGTTTCAATGCTACGGCCATGAATCTTACCACATCAACGGCGGCGACCACAACTCTAGCCAATGCCACCAATTCAGCCGAGAAAATTCAGTTAGACAGCTTCGATCTGCCGGGAAACTATTCCATATTGATCAATAAACTGGAGCAGTTGGCCCTGGGCCTGGACTCGGCGTTGGGTAACTTTACCATCGATCGTCAAGAGGTCGAGATCAACTTGAGTGGTGGTGCCTCGGCCACCGATGTTGCCGATGTAGCCGACGATCTGCTCTTCAGCGATTATATACCCGCTGCACGTGCTCCGCCTCCGCATACACCGCACGGCTCACGCATATACACCGGCGGCGATGATGAGTTTCATGTGGTCAGCGATATTTGGATTGGTGTTATTCTAACACTGCTCATCGTCTTTATCATATTTTTTATATGCGCTTGCTTCCTCTATCACAAGTTTCAACAGTGGAAAAATTCATGTGAGTGCCTTGGCGTATACTTGATAAATCTGTAAAATAACATTTCGCGTAGGCAATAGGAAGTAAATAAGAAATAACAAGTAAGAAGAAAATTTTAAATAGACTTGTACCGCCTAGGGGGAAGGGAAGCTTTTATTTAAAATCTGGAGTATCTGTGAACAACGTGTCTATACATACTATGGACATAACTATATTGACTCCGCCGATGCTGATGATGCTGATCATATATATGGAGTCGGAGATACTTCATTCCGCCTGTTATATAGATTTGCACAAAAACGTTATACGCTTTGTAAACGACTTCACGGGATAAGAATTATTTGAACTCATTAAATACTGCAATTCCCATTATTTGTATTGTGTGCTGATTTGTTTATGCACTGTTGAAAAACTTAAAAACAAGAGTTAAGGTCATAACGAAATTTTCTAAAAAGTTATGAGGGTGACATCTTTATATAAATAAGACTGTCTATGTGGTTTGTTTTGGGTTTAGGTTTCTTGACTTAATGGAACGAAATAATAATTAAGTTTCGTAGATTTATTTACATTGAGCGCTAGTCAATTTTGTTTGAATCATTTATAATCGATTAAGTTCATTGGGAAAAACAAGAGCTGCGTTTGCAAAACATTTATACAATTAGCTTAAACGTATTAAAAATAGTTATAGCATTTGGTTAACATGTAATTTAATTTATGTAAGAAAGTTGTTAATTTGCTGCAGCTGAATTAAATGATCAGCTGATTTATAAATAAAGAAACAAATCGCGTCAGCACTTAAAAGTTCTATAAATAAGTTCTGTAAATACGCATTGTACGAGAAATAATAGTTGAATTTAACAATGGCTTAAAATTTAGCCCGTTCTAAAAAGATGTGTGTGTTAGTGTGTGTCTGTGTGTCTGTGTGTTTGAGCACCAATAAACAACATAAAAAAGCAAAAAACCATAATACTCAAAGCAAAGTCTGCAGAACAAAAACAAAACTTTAGAGCGAGTGACAAAGATGATAATGATGGCGATGTTAATGATTATGGTAGAATGACTCAGAATTAGACACGGTAGCACCTAAGCTAATGCAAATATATTAATATTTTAGCGTTATTTATTTACATTGCCGGTTACGGAGTAGTGGGAATCGAGTCTTGTGACTGGAAATCTTAAACAAAGCATTTCACAAATAATTCGCAGAATTATAAATAAACAAAACTTGCTGTCGATCTGTCGGCCTGTGTGTTTGGTAGTGTGAGTGTGTTTCGACTCTGTTAGCAAATTTATTTGTTTTGACAATTTTGCCAAATTGTTATGGGCAAAGAAAACAGAAAACAGAAGTTGTTGCCAAGCACTTGTCTCCCATCATAATTAGTCTCTGGCTCTGTTCTAATTATAAATTGTAAGGCAATTAGCTAATAAATTCCAAGCTGCAATGACTAAGCCTACACACCACACTTATATGCTTATTTACACACACACACGCACAGAGAGGAGAAGAGAGAGAGCGCAAATATATATTTGCCTCTTATCTGTGTCTGTTGGCAGAGCTGACCCCTTCGGGTCGCCTTTTGTGTGCCAGCCAAAAACAAACATAACATTTCCAGTTAATTAAAGCAGCATTCAAGTGGCCCATAACACAGGATACAGGTCACCGAAAACTCGAAGACTCTCTCCAAAACTCAAGTGCCTGTTTGTCCGAGTTGAAGGTTCGATTGCATTTGCACATTTGTGTTAATTAATTAAAATTGCTTTGTTCTTGCTAGTCAACTGTTCTACACTCAGCTCAACAAAAGAATCCTTTTCCACACACAACACACACAGATTAATTGTTTGCTTATGACATTTCATTTGTGCTTTGATCTAGGTGTATCAATCGCAGAACATACTCAAAAGTTCAAGTGCCACACAAAAAGGGTGGAATCATGATGAACGAACGATATCAATTCCAATGAACCAAGATTTATCATATATCAGCTTAAGATAAGAATCGAGTCTAAGATTAACACACATATCTCGTTAAGCTATGCATTGTCTATATTAGATGTATACTATAAACTTAAAGCAATCAAAATTCATTGAAAGAATTTAAACCTATTTTAGAATCTTGCTATGAAATAATTCAAGACTCGCTTCAGATAAATATATGTATTTGAAAACATGGTTGGGTTAGTTAAATTTAAATGTATTTTAATTTTTTAGTATAATTTGAAACTTTAAACTACACAATTTTAGAGGCAAGAAAGGAGTTAAGCTCTCGTTTAAGCTATTCCAAAATTACAAAATAAATACTTTAAACTATATTAAAGAGAAAGAACTTTCATCAATCAAATGTCTTAATATTTTAGCAGCGCTGCTGCAAGCTAATTTGTCTACATGGCATGACGTACACACAAAACAGGATTAAAAAAAATAAATAATCATTTTTAGGCGTTAACAATGTTAAAATTTATAATCTGGCCAACGGCACAACTCTCACTTAGCTTATATTTTTTTGTAGTAAGTTTTGGGAGAAAAATTCTTTTGATTCCAAGCTATTAAAAATATTTCCAGGACTTCAAAAACAAGTTCCTAAGCCATCTGTCTTGGTTTTAATGGCTTATTGATTTTGTTTTGCATATATTTGATATTAAGTGTTCTTGAAAATGCTTGCAAATAGTTATAACACAAGTGAGCCTCAAAATACTAATACCCTAATTTGAAAAATGCATCACATTTTATTGCGCAACGTTACAAACTATATGAAATGTTTTAATTTGATGACACAGTAATCAACTCAAAATAAAATAATAAAAAAACCATTTGTGAGATTTGAGACTGTGGACATAAAGAGGCCATAGAGTAATAAATTTGACATTGTTAACTGTATGAGCAAGTACGTCACACAATAATCCACTACACAAAGTATCTCTCATTATTAAACTGTGAAACTAAACACACAATTAATTCCACATACAATCTACACATTTCGTGGCTAAGTGCTTGAAGTGTATTTGTATATTTGCATACGCTCGAATTTTATTATCAAACATGGCAACGTCACTCATACGCAACAGTGTACGCAATGTCTCCGGTGTTGCGGTGCGTATGAGTGACATTTTGTTCGGTTCACGGCTGTTTAATTTTACTTTAACGAGTTGTTTATCTTGTTGTTGCTGCAGGAATTTCTACCTTTTTTACTGCTATGTTATTATTGCTGCTTATTTTGGAAGTTTTGTTTGTGGTTTTTTAATCGCTGGAAGCGATTCTAGTATGAAACAATGATAACAGAAACTTTTTTAATATTCATACTATTTATTTCTCAAATAAATTTGATTGCTTTAATTCGGTTGCACTCTTGTGGTACATGTGCCCCTTGAATAGAGTCGTTAAACTTTAGCACCCTCATGCGCTTCAGTAAATGCGACTGGTTGGCAAATAAAAAAAAACTGGAAATTGTTAATTAAATAAGGCATTGATTGAATTTTCAAATAACTAATAAAGCGTAAATTGCATTGGCAATGCAAAATCGACCGACATCCTCTTCATCCCCAATAACGTAATTAACAACATCATTATCATTTTGCCATATGGGAATTAAGTGTAACTTTCACTGCCCTCTTTACCGCCCTACCTCAAGCTTCTAGCCGCTCTAAGCTGCTTTGACGTCAATATACTTGCCACTTGTTTGTAAATTCGTCAAAACGTATATATTTGTAAAATGCCTTTCACAGCATGCAACACTTTTAAGCGGCTTATGCATAAGTAGATAAATGTACACATATATGTATGTATGAGTGTAGATGAGCAACACGTATACGCTAAATTTATTTGTTATTTTCCAAATTTGTTATTGAATCAAACGTAAAAATTCACAAAAATATGCTAAATGATTAAAACCCCAAAACCGTAAACCAACAACAACAACAACGGTAAAGGGAATGGTAATGGGGAGGGGCAAAAGCCAACATAAAAGCTATATTAGGAACAGTAACTAAAATTGCGTTTGCTCTTTGGTATTGCCAAAAACCCGTTAAACACAATAACACATTCAACATGAAGGGAGTATGGCTAACCAAACTCCACACGGTGCTTCAGTTTATAAGCCACAAAACGTGTTGGATTTGTTTCAACGGCGCTAATTGCTTAATTGAAACTGTTTTTGCTGTTACATCCCATTCTCTCGTCCACTCTGCTAACTATTTACTAATACACACGCTGCCCGCCCACCTTCTGTTGTGCCGTTCATAGCAAAATGTCAATTAGTATTTGAATGCTAAAAGCCAAAAAATCGACTAAACCAAAAATTAGCTACTCGAATGACACACACACACACCATTACCACTCCCCCGGCGACTTGCACATTGCAGCACATGTCACGCTGTCGTACAGGTAATATACATATTGATTAGCATTACGCATACGCCACGATGCGTAGGATTTGATATTTCAAATACATTGCAAAAAAAGCCAACTGTTCCATTTTAATTGCAAATTTGAAAATAAAACGCAAAATTCAAAAAAAAAACTGCCCAGCACATCCTCATCATCATCACTATAATTGGCCAAAGGGGCAGTTTCAGCATATTTCAATAATTGACGCGCGCTATATTTTTAATTAGTTAAATGCGCGTTTAATTAGCTTTATATATTATGCACATGCCACGGTTAGTTGCAAGCTCTGCCATTCCCTCTCCTCTTTTAAAAAATAATATTTACTGGTTTTTACAGTTGTCTCTTTTTTCATTTTTTTTTTTTTTTCATTTCTGCTGTCTTTTCTGACTTTGGAGCTTACTTATTATAATTTATGAATATTTGTTAAACATAGAGTGGAACTGAACTGATGGTCTTTCAGTTATGATTAATTTATGTATTTTGGGTAGTTTTTTATACACTTCAAAAGTGTACTATAACTTTGCCAAGAAATATGTAAGGCGTGAAGGGAAACTTTTCCGACGCCATAAATTATATTATATATTCTTGATAAACATCGCGATATGAAACGATTTCATCTGTAACTATGAAATCACTCAACTCTTAAGATATCGAGTTGAAACATCAGTTGCATTCGTTAAAATCGGTGAGATTGGACCACAAACAGTATAGCTTCCATACAAATTTAAGGCCTTTTACAAGGTTTTACTATGAAACCCAAAAGCACAAAATTTGTTTTAAGTGTATATAATTTTTATTATTATGTTTATTCGGCTGTTTATTTGTTCATTTGCTTGTCTTTTAACTGTCAGCGGAAACGAACTGCGATTTTATTTATTAATCGTTGAATGATTTATGGTTTAACAATTGCAATAACTTTTTACTACGCGAATGACCTGTCAGCAGCGGTACTCAATTACGAAACGTGCAGTCAACCAAAAGCAAGAAAAAAGCGAGCCGATTTTAACGTTCTGCAAGTTAAGTCAATTAACTATTGGATGAATTGTGTAATTGCATTGATTATTTTTTACCGTTTGTTTTTCTCCTCTAAATGTTTTTGTACACTTGTGAACTTTGTCATAAATTGTGTAGCATAAGCTCTTTAACTTTCTTATTTATTCTAGTCTATTAGTTATTTTGAGTATGACAATAAACAGAAATTGGTGTACTGATCGGTATGTATCATACGTACCGTTAGCAATTTAAATATTTTTGAAAATATAGTGCGCGCGCAGTAAAGTGTTGTAAAACGACGTGAAACCGACGTTCGCTCTCGCTTACTTTAGCTCGCTCGTTATCTTACGCTCAGACAGCTGCCCAAGCGGCTCACATTCTGAACAAACTCAAAAAGAGAACAAAACAAAACAAAATGCGACGCGCAATTAACACTCACACACGCTCACGCTTACAGAACTAATAGCAGACGCTACCAAACAACAACAACAACGGGAAGCAAACACGTTCCACAGTTTGGCGGCGCCGCATGTTAACGACCGCACAAAGAATGCAGGACGCGGCAGCAAACAGAACAAAGACCAGAAGAGCAAGAGCAGATTCGCAAGAAAACAAAACTAAACCAGAGAAACATCTCAGAGAGCTGTGAAACAAATAGAGAGAGAGAGAGAGCGAGAGAGCGCAAAAGAACTAGCTTTCTGGTAAAATTGTTGTGGCGACAAAAGCCAAGCGTCACTGTTGTTGACGTCTACGTCGCTATCATTGTTCTTGTCGTTGTTGTTGTTGTTGTCTCTGCGTGTGTCTTTTATGGCTAGTTTTAAAATTAACCACAGCTGCAGAGCCAACAAAGAAAGAAAGAACAAAAATGAAGAAGCAGCAGACAAAGTCGCAGACTGAAACGAAATTCAATTAAAAGGCAGTAGCATAAAAGTGTTAAAATGCTGACACAGACCAAAAACAAGAAAAAAGGGCTGCGGCTGTGGCTGAGTTAGTGGCTGTGACTGTGGCGTTGGCCAGCGATCGGCATACACACACACACATTGAAAGTCGCGTTGTTGCTTTTTTTGACTCTGCAACGGGGCGTATACTCGTTTTTGCGGCTTGCGTGCTTTCTACAGCCGTCAGCCAAATAATGTGTATACGTTGTTGTCTTTTTTTTATCATATTTGTTATTGTGTTTTTGGGTTTGAGTTGAGCGTCTTTTTACGCTTTCTACACTAGCAGCAAAAACAACAACAACAAGCATCAGCAAAACTCGCCACACTTAATTTGCATATTTTTGCACAACAAAAATCGCTGTCTGTTTGCCACCGTATGTGTGTGTGTGTGTGATTGTGTGATTGTGCTCTTGTCTGCCTGTTAGCTGTCACGTTTACTATCTTTTTGGCTATTGTGCACCACACAACTCACACACACACACAGACTAACATAGAAGAGACATGTGTTGCAGCAGCAGTACCACGTCGTATGCGTAATATTGCATTGAAAGCGCACATGCAGCAACAAAATTTTAGTTTTTTATTCTGCTATTGCTGTCCCACATATTTTTTAGCTGTTTTTGTGCTCAGCTATGCGTTTTTACACCCTTAACCCATGAAATGGGTAAAAAAAAAGGGTATAATGTTTTTGTGCAAATGTATGTAACAGGCAGAAGGAAGCTTCTCCGACCCCATAAAGTATATATCTTGATCAGCATCAACAGCCGAGTCGATTTACCCATGTCCGTATGTCCGTCCGTCTGTATGTATGAGCAAGCCGATCTCTGAAACTACAAAAGCTATATGCTTCAGATATTGGATATGAGCTCTCCCAATCCCTAGGCAAGACAACTTTGTTTCAAATTTATGATAACTTTTCAGGTTTACGATATACACGTGTAAACGATAACAAAAAAATCTTGAGTTTCAAAAAAAACTATAATATATGAAACTATAAGCAAAATAATGAACTTCTGAAAATTTCATTAAAATCGGTTAAGAAACACCGGAGATATGAAACCATCAAGCATTGGTACAGCGGTATATGAGTGTGTCTGTCAGCCCGACCGTCTGTCCGTCTGTATGATCAAGGGTTAAGGGTATCTTCTAGTCGAGCTTACTCGACTAGAGCCTTTTTACTTGTTTTTTTTGCTTTTGGTCTCTCGCTCGTTTTTGATACAATAAGAGTAGACTTCATGCTTTTGTTTTTCGCTCGCTTTTGTTTACAAACGATATGCTGTGTCCAAAATAAAGAATATATATATATATATATGTATATGATTGTAGTTATACATGTACATATATATGAATATGTAGCGAAATAAATAGTCATTGCGACGCTTTGATGTTGATAAGCGCTGAATAATAATAATAGTAATAATAATAAAAAGACTACTGCGAATAAAAATACACACAACACAATAAATAAACACCCAAATTGAATGAAATTTGAAAGCTGCAAAAGTACTGAAAAACTTGATATGTAGAATGTAATTTGAATTTGTGTAGTTTTTAGTTTATATACTGTTCACTCAACTCATTCTGAAGCCATTTTTGAATATTTGTTGATCAGTGAATGCCAGCTTAGTAAACATTTCTTCAATTCCAACGTTTCTTACTAAGGTCAGGTTGTTGTATTATAACATAAAAAAAAATATTTGTATGGTTTAAATGAGAGTACTGATTCCGATCCGTTTGCTGATTCTGAACCAGATCATTTACTCTTTGCCACCCCTTTTAACCACACACATATGAATAGTAATCAAAAGCCATATACCACCCCGTTTATCAAATGACATAGTATTACCTTTAATTGTGCTCTTGCATACACATTCTCTCTCTCTCTCCTACTCTCTCTCTGTACACCCACCCCCATTTGGTTGATCCCAAGAAACAGCTACAACAACTGTAAAGTTTACAAAGGGTCCGAGCAACAAGAACAACAGCAACTAGAGCAACAGCAGCTGGTGCTGTTTGGTCGGCAATAAACATAAAACCAAAGGCTATCAGAAAGCACGTTAAAGGTATAAGATACACCCCGAAAATGCCACACATTGTCATTGAGACAGATGCACCAAGGGTTGGTTGATGGCGATGAAAGCAACAATTGCATATAGAAATTGTAAAAATAAATGTATTTTCATTGGACTGTTTGTGTTAAATGTATATGAATATGTATGTATATATGTTAAGTAATATTTATGTTTATAAATGCTCGTAGTCTTAAATTACGAAACTATACTTGTTTTTTGTTTTGTTTTGTTTTGTTTCGTTTCTTGATATCGTTTGCAAATTTGGTTAACTTTTTCCTTGCGTTGTCTTTTCGCTTAGCTTAAGATTCGAGAAAAATCTGATTTAAAAAATAAATCTCTTTTAGTATGTTTCTTAATACAAAAAACCTTTAACTATAAATATATATGTATGTTTTATAAAAAAAATATTTTTAGTGATTCATCAATTATTTGCATATATAAATTACAATTAGACGCGTATAGTGTTTAGATATATTTTGTATAACTAGTATTAATTTGGAATTTGAGTATGTGTAATGTTAAAGGAGTTTACAAAAATCAAGCATGTATTGCATAATTCATGACTGGCAATTCAGTTTGATTCGTAATATTTACATCAAATTAAAAAAAAAATGTATATATAAATTTTCTTTGCATATACAAATGTATCAACTTCAAATTAAGCGCCAAAACTTTGTAAATACAGACATTTGCAATTGTTTTTTTTTTTTTTTTTTGGTATTAATTCAAGTCAAATTGTTATGAATTTATCAAAAAGATTTTCACGAAAAATGTACAACAATTCAACTTGAATGATTATTCGTTTTTAGTTGCTCTTTTGTGGTTGGAACGCATTGTAATTTGATTAGCAAACATTTGCAATTTATATCAAAACTTAAAATTATTCACAATATTTCATTTATCATTTGAATTGTGTATATATATATATATATGTATAATATAATATGGGTACGCATATAAACTCTTTGCAGTCTCGTTTTTTGTTTTTTTTTTCTTCGTATAATTAATGCTTTTAAAACACATAGTCTTGTCTGTTGATTAAATGTTAATTAAATGCGATAAAAAATCTTGATCCCTAAATGGATCTTCTTCAAAAAGTGTTTGTTCATAGTTTAAATACATAAGTATACATTATGGAGAATACATAATCCCTGCAAAATTAAGAAAGCTTTAAAAGAAAATGTAAAATCGTCTCCAAGTCTGCGAGGTTGTGTCTACACTAAGCTACACAAAGTTTCAAGTACAGTTTGCATCTTAACCTAATGAGTAAAAGTAGTTTGTGGATTGGATGCTGATAAGTCTTTAGATTTCCGCTTGTTGTCCAACAACCGTGAAATAGCTAGTAATCTTGCGATTGGCCTTACTCTTTCCATTACCGGACACGGCAGCCGCCGCTGTCCTACCAGTCAACTGCGCATTCTCCTTTTCTGGTGTGATCTCCTCATCGTCAACCTCCTTGGCCGGCTCCACCTGCATAGAAACGGTAACCGAAACCTGTGCAACAGTACCAGCGCCGGCATCAGCAGCAGCAGCAGCAGCCAACTCATTCAAATTGTGTTTCTCCTCAACCGCGGCTGGCATTGCTGGCGACTCTTCGGCAATGTCGGCGAGTGTGCTGAGGCTTCGTTTTAGCTCACTTAGCAGTTTTTCTTGTGCGGCAATCTTCTCCTCAAGCTTCTCGCGACGCGGACGACGCGACACTGGTTGCACCACAGCTGGCTGCTCCGTCGGGGATGATTCCGCTTTTTCTGGATGCTCGCGCTGCTGATGGCGCTGCAAGTTGACCCGTGAGGAGTAGCCACGCTGACAGGCAGTGCATGTAAACGGTTTCTCACCTAAAAATAAAACGAGAATTACAGTCATTGTACAGAAAGAAGTAGTAATTCCACTCACCCGTGTGACGCCGCATATGGACGCGCATATCGATTTTGCGAGAGAAACGTTTGTCGCACATCTCGCACTGAATGGGCTTGTCGCCAAGATGTGTGCGCCTATGCACAATGAGATTCTGACGGGCGCGGAATGCCTTGCCACATAGGTCACAGTTGTAGGGTTTCTCGCCGGTATGCACGCGCACATGAATAGCCAGATCGGAGCTCCGCACGAAACCCTTGCCGCAACGATCACACTTGTAGCGACGATCGTTCTTGTGATGGCGCATGTGCAGAGTTAAGTCCTGTTTGGTGGCCAGCGGCAGGCTGCATAGTTCACACTTAAATGCTTTTTCGGTACGATGGCGCAACTGATGCTCCACCAGGCGCATCTTTAGACGGAATGCACGACCACACTGGCCACAGACGTGCGGTTTTTCGCCGGTGTGCAAACGTAGATGATCCTGCAGCCGAGAGAAACGCTTAAAGGGCTTACTGCAAAAGTTGCACGTGTGCTGATTGCCGGCACTCCGGGGCGATTCCTCAGAGGATTCACGTTTGATGGAAACAGAGGCATGGCTATCATCTGTGGAGCTATTGTGTGGCGTTGTGCACTCGGCATCTGTCTCCTTATCTTCATCCTCCTCCTCATCATCCTCATCTTTTACATCTACCACATAATCCACAAAGGTGCGCGCTTTGCGAATGCGCCGCGGTTCTATCTCCATTTTTATCACCTGCTTTTTCTCCTCATTATCCGTCATGTCTTCTTTTGGCTTTTCTTCTTCTTCTTCGATCTTGTGTTGTTGCTGCTCCTCCTCCTCCTTCTTATGTGCCTTACGGGCTCGCTTGGGTTTAATATGTGGACTTGCCTGCTCTTCATTGGTTTCCTGATGGATCTGTTTTGGTTTATGCTCCTTCTTTTTGCGCTTGCGTCCCGCACGCTTACTTACCGGCAACTTGATAACCATCTTCTTGACCTTGGGATTACGTTCAGCTGCTATTTCAGCCATCAAAGCACTTATCACTGCGAGATCGTCTTTTTCCGCTGGATCTTTTTCTGGTGGCGGCGTCTCTGGTAGCTCCAATGCCGGCACGGGTAACGGAACAGTTACCGGAACAGCTACAGGCTTAGGAACCGGCACAGTAACCAAGTCAGCTGCCGGCACCATTAATGAGTTCTGAACGGCAGTTTCCCTGCTCTGTGCCAAATCACATGGTATACTAACCATTGGCTCGCTGGGCTCTCTTTTGGGCACAAGCAGTTTGAATAGATCATGCTTTTCGCTTAGATGCTTTTTAAGCTCCTTGCTATGCATAAATTGTGCCTCACAGCTAAAGCAAAGCAACTGCTGCTTTCTGGGTCCCTCTTCACCATCATTCTTCAATAACAAAAGTTGTCCACAGCATTTCATGTCGCTCAACTTAACGCCATTGATCAACTCGATGGGCGGTTCCAACTTTACTGTGTCATCAGCGGACGCTTTGCTCTGTTCGCTCTCCCTTTCACGGTCCACCTGTGAGTAGTGCTCTTTGTGCCAGTGGCGAGAGAGACCATGAGCATCACCAAAGAGCAGAGAGCAGCTTAGGCAACTGTAAATAAAGCGATGTGCCTTCTCATCCGCATGTATTTTGGCAGTAACAATAAAAAAGGGGTCGGACTCAGGAGTGGGGACGGCATCGGGTACTGTTGTGCTGACAGCGACGCTTGCGCTGACGCTGGGACTCTCTGAGTGATTGCGTTTATTTCTGTTTCTATGGATCTTGTTGTTGTTTTTATTTGTGCTGCCCGGCGGACGCCCACGCGGTTTGCGCGTCGCTGGCAGCGACTGTTGCGTCGCAGTCGGCTCTTTACCGTTACTGACCTGCGACTTTGCCGCTGCTGCCGCTTCAGCTGCTGCAGCTTTTATATCGTCCAAACGAATGCGCTGAGCCTCTAGCTCAGCTTCTTCCTCGCTGTCGATTTGCAGCGATACTTCATCATCATCGGCATCGTCCAACAAATCTTCTACCTCTTCAATATCCAAATCGGATTCTGAATCCTCATCCGATTCGTCTGTGTCGTCGCTTGCGCAGCGCAGCGACGCAGCTGCGACGGCTGCTACTCCATTATGGCGAGTCTTTTTTGTTTTTGTCGTTGTTGCTGCTACTGCTGCTGCTGCGCTGTTTTTGCCGCTGATGTTGAATTTAAGCATTTTTTGCAACGGCACATTTGTCATTTTTAGCATGTCACAAAATGGACTACAATTGTTATTGTTATTTTATAACTTTGTTTTATATTCTTCGATTTAATCACTATTATTATTGCTTCAAGAGCACAGTAAACGCGCACCACTAAAGCCAGTACAACAAAACTAAATCCACTAACGCCGCAGGCGGATTTTTTAACGCTCTTGCTTCCTCTCTCTCTCTCGTTTGCGCTCTCAGTGTTTCTTTTGTTCTTTGAGCGCGCAGTGTGACGTTTGAGTGAACTTGGTTCACTAAATCATGCTGCCAGATAATAACAAATGTGATCATTATTGCCAGACCCTTATAGATCTTAAAATAATGTGACAAGGTGGCAATACTAATGCTGTTATGTTGTTCACGGTAAGTGTGATTGTTATTGTTGACGATCGACTGTGCAAAAGTATCTTTGCAAATTATCGATTTTTGCCTATTGATAGAGGAAACAACAAACTAAAGAAAAGCTTGTGATAATATGAAAGGAATGCAAACACATTTGAAAAGTTTTGCAGCTGCTGATGCTGTTGCTAACCACTGTGTGCTAATGTTGTTTTGATAGATTTTTGACTCTTGCTCAGCCATATTTGGCAGCCAGTTAAACGGCACTTAACTTATGCAGCTCACGCGCGCAATTGGCACGTTTGCAACTATTGCTTCCCAGTGCATATTTTTTTGCCATAAGTTCTTCGTTGCGACTTGGTTCTTTTTGCGCTACTTCGTGGTTAGCCGTTATACCCCGAACTGGCGCACGCACACATATATACATAAATATTAGCACAGCCTATTGCGTTTAGTGCTTTTTTTGTATCAAGCACACTTTGTGTGTTTATTGTTCGGCCGCATTTCGTTACGCCGGGCAGCATGTGCAAAAGTCAATTTGAAAATTGCGGCATTGCCAAACCCACATTACTTTCAACCCGCCCCCACAACTAAACAGGCTGTTGATGCTCGTATGGGCACTGCCTGGTGAATGGCAACTGGTACTTTGTGGTCTACTTTTCATTGCGTTGCCGCAGCCACAGCCGACATCGATGCCGCCGCTGCACACACATAAACAACATACTGCGACCTCGACAACCCCAAGCCTCCATTCCCTTAGTCACAAGTGGTTTATATTGTTTTTAATACATTTAACGCTGTGGTAGCATGTTGCAACTGTGCATTGCATAAATTACTCTAACTGCCTTTGCGGCCTATAAGTGAAATATTTTTAAATGAAAAACTACATCTCGATTCGAGTATAACAAAAAACAAATTCAATCGGCCTAGTCAAGAATGCTTAATTGGAAGATTCCGTGAATAGAAAATTTGAAAAATCACGGATTTTTTGTTATCGATTACACGTGCAAATCGGAAGTGGGAGGAGTTGTTGATCATTTGAAACAAACTTTGAAACTTTCATAGAGACAGGCGGACATGGCCAAGACTTTATAGAGTTTATGGGGACGAAATACTTCCTTTTGCGTTTGATACCCATGCAAAATATTTTTAACTATTTCAAATAGTTGCTTTCAGAAATATAAATATATTATTTATTTATTTTATTGTTTATTTTCTATTAATTGAAATGTTAATTTTCAAAGTGTTTAATTAACATAAAATATGAAATTTACATAATATTAAATAAATAAAAGTATAAATCACTTTATCAACAAAAACAGTGAACAAAACTTACTTTTATCGCTAATTAAATATTAATACAAACACCTATTAAAACTATTAGTAAACGCTTAATAATAAGACAAGACAAAATAAGAGAAAAAACACAGTTACTTTTTTGTGACCACAGTTTTTTAAAATTATTTTTAAAAGCAAATGCTTATGATTAACTTAGCTCTTCATATTAAAATCCCAAGTGTATACATAAATAATTAGAAGATAGATTCTCTAACACCTTGTTAAAATTGATATGTTTCCAAAGTTGCCCTTACTAATAAAATAACAATGACAAAATATGTGGTCATTGTTATAATAATGTTGAATTAAGTTTTTCGGTAACTTTTTCGCTCCCATTTCATGATTTCCTCATTTTTATTCTAGTACATTCAAGACGCATTGTGTGCGGGCGTCTAACAGGCGGTGACGGTGGGGGCGGCGGTATTTTTGGCCAAAAGTGAAAATAAAGGCACGGGAAATGAAATATTTGCGAACAAATAGACACACTTATTACATTTTCATACTGGCTGGTGCTACTGCTGCTGCTTTTTCTTATTCTCCGACGTCCGTCCCGTTGTTAATGTTGTTGTTGAATGCTTTTGGCGCGTGTTCTGCTTCTCTGGAAATGTCTTCTTCTCGCTTAGTATTTTTTGTCTTCTTCATGTTGTCTCTTTTTGTCCTTTCTATTACTGTTGTTCTGCCTTTAACTGACATGCCGCAATTATTCTTCATTTTTGACCTTTGCGCCGTGTGCTGGTGGCATGCCCTAAGATTCCTGAGATGGATGGGTTACTTTTCTAATAATTTAGCAGTTGGTTAAACTGCGCTACACAAACTACCGGCAATGTCGCCATAGAACTAACGATGTAAATAAAAAAAAAAATGTCTTGAAAATAATGTAAACCGTTTTCGTTTAGAAAACTAATTTTACTTAATTTCTTGCTTTTACTTACTAAATATTAAAATATATACAAATATCACAATTTTATAATTGCTAATACTATATTATGTTTATTAAAATATTTACAACAAGTGCACCTATCCTAAGATTCTTGGCAGCTCATATAACATGCCCAAATGTCGAATCAAAACAAAGAAAACAACAACAACATCCCTTCCCATTTATTGTTAGCTATGCCAACATGTTCATAATAATTTTTCTTATTTCCACAATGCCTCAGCATAAATAACAAAAATAAAACATTGCAATAAAACATAATATGCTACAAAATATTTGAATGTTCTTTCTATACATACATGTGTATGTACATAGGTACCTTGAACAAGTTTAATTAGTTAAGAGACAAGATCTACCCTGACTTGTGGTGTTGTGCGAGAAAACCTTGCAGACGCATAATGTAGCTTGGGCTTTGAAGCATTTGGTTCAGACTCCACGAGGAAGTATAGGTTGCAGTAAACGCCTACCGGATTTCCTCTAGACGTAGTCTCGACAGCCACAATTTCGAATATATAAAGTTGGAGCTGTGTTACACTCAAAGAAAAACAAAGTATACCTAATTAAATTAAATAAATCCCTAAAACCAAGTATGACATTATTATATAGCAGGGGCACTATGATTTTAATTAATCTTATTATCGAAAATTTGAAACAAACTTGTCATGCCTAGGGACTAGGAGAACTTATATCCATAATCTGAAGTCTCTAGCTCTTACAGTCTCTGAGATCGACGCGTTCATACATACAGACGGACAGACGGACGGACAGACAGACGGACATGGCTAAATCGACTCGCCTGTTGATGTTGATCAAGAATATATATACTTTATGGGGTCGGAGAAGCTTCCTTCTCCCTGTTACATTCTTTTGCACAAAACCATTATACCCTTTTTTACCCATTTCATGGGTTAAGGGTATAAAAACGGATTGTGAAAAAACTAGTTTAATAGTTATTTTTGTGGAATTTTTTTCTTCGAGTGTGTTCGCTGCCTCGGAGCTAAGTAAAACGGGGGTCAAGGTATTTGAAAGAAGCCGCCTCTGAAGCTTTGGCGTTGGCAACTAACAGTAGTCACAATAATGCTTCAAGGCCGCCTTGGTCCCACACACATACACACATACATTGGGGAGAATTTAAACGGCAATTTGGTGCCGTGTTTACCAACCCCAAGGACAAAAGACAAGGAACAGAGCGAAACGAACAGGAGCAACATCGAAAACTCTGTGGCTTCTACATTTTTTACTTTGAGCTGGGACGACTGGGTGGCAACTGCTTACGTGCCTGGCAAGCATCACAGTACCCAGAGCGTTGAAGAGAGGAGCCCCCTCAATGTGGCTGTTGTTATTCTTGCTTACTCGCCTGCCAGGCATCGCCATCTTTAGTACTACCACATATAGCCATGTTGTCCTGGGCACGTTACTTTTTTCTCAGCTTTTTTGTCTACTTGAGCTGCGTCGTTTGTTTTCGTTGTTGTTTTTTTTCTCATTTTCGGTTTGTGCGGTGGTTTTGGCGCTTAAATCCACAAAAGAGAAAAAAACAACAAACTTCATGCTTAGCCTTAGCCTCCAACCAAACATAAAGTGTGTTTAACTTTTTCCGCACCAAATATCTTTGGCCCTGCCTTAGGTTATGCTTTTTGTTGATGTACTGTAAGCTCATGCTGCTTCCATTGCTGCTATAACTATGTGCTTGTTTTTTTTGGTTTTATTTTGGGGATCTCCATGACCTTTAGCATATTGACTAGTGTGGTTTTTCTCGATGTCCATTCTGCTTTTGGCTTATAACTTGCGGCGCATACTTTATGCACAACGCACTTACACTTTGTGTCCGTTTCTGTGTCTCCTCTTATTTTATATCGCGTTTCATTCTTTTAACTGCTGCACTTCATTTTATTGTGGTGCTAAGCTGCGCTTGGGGAATTGAAATGCGTATATCCGTGGTGGCTTATGGCGACAGACAGTTCATCAGATGATGCTCCTAAGTGACGTTCGTTCGTTTCACACCCTTCAGATTTAATATTACACATGCAAAAATAAATATATCAAAAATAATAAGAAATTTTACCGCTACAGGTGCAAATGATTATAAGACAGACAATTATACAATACAGCATAAGTAGCGAAAAATCGAAAAGACGGTCGAAAAATGGGTATTTAAATGGCACACGTGCTGCCAACCTGCCACTAAATTAAGCTCAAAGTCAAGTTTTTTGTGCCAACGCAATTAACAAAAGTCAATTGAAAATTACACAAAAAAGGCTTAAGCTTTGCTGAGCTGTTGCTACAACAGAACAGCTTAACATACTCACAATGGACGGATTTCCATATGGTAGAAGTGCCATCTTTATTCCATTCAATTTTATTCCAGCCACTCTACCACCCTCCATTTACACACAAATGACAATGAGTTTTCATTTTGTTGCCTGCTTCTTTCGGTGTGTCCTGTGTGGATCATCAATTTAATTTCGTAAGCTTACAAAGCGTTGCATAAAAAATGAACGGTCCATTCATGTGGGTGTGAAAACGCTCCCGGTTACCATCCCCCATTTTCACCCGCAGCCACACAGACAGACAAAAGGGTGTGAAACGAAGCGTGCGCCATTTTTGTATGTTTTTTAAAGCCACGCAGCATGTGGCTAATCTTCAAAATCATGTAGCACGTCTCTAAACGCTTGCCGCATCAACAGTTTCTCTCCATTTTACTAAGGAGTTAGGAAAGGGGAGCTGTGCTGACTCACCTTAGGGTATATGCAGTGTGGTGAGGAAACTCACCATCCCCCACCATCGGCATCAAAGAACAACAGGGCAATTGAAATAAAAATATCGTTGCCTACTTTTAAGGGTTGGACACAGCTTGCACATTTCAGCTATCACGCAGTTTTAGTAGCTTTTAAACAAAACTGTCCGACATTTAAACATAAAAATTTTATTAATGTCACACAACCTCCAAAAACAAAAAACACTAAAAAGAAACTATAGCTTTTAAATGGTGAAGAGTGAGTCCCTAAGTTCCCAAGGTAAAACCGAATTGATTTGGTAATTTGGATTGCATTGCACTATGGGGCATTTTGCTGAAAATCTGGCATTTATTAATAACTCGAGAAAAACGAAAGATATTTCTATTTTGTTTTTTGCTAAATATTTTTAAAAATCAAAGAAAGGTTTTTTAGAAAAGAGGCGTGTCACCGCCCCTTTATTCATTATTCTATTGTATGCAAATTTCTTAATGCTTTGGATCCATCCTCCTCATCCATTACCCGATCACAACCCATTTCTTATCCAGAAGGTTTATACCACCCAACGTTGGAAGTGTTGATCACTTTACCCTGCCGGGTGACATGCCCCAGTAGAAAACCCTTAAGCCGAGTTCGACAATTTCGGAAAACCGATTTTCCAAAACTTACTAGACTTTTATTCCTGACTGACTGGTCTCTCCTCTGTTGGTCTGACAATTTGGATGTGGCAATCGGTAGTTTTTTTAACATTTAAAATTCATTATTTGATGTAAGTGTCCCTTATGGAAAGCCAAACAGGTCAAACAAACCTGTATGGTTTACCAGAGAGTTGACAATCCTTTAAAATCAAAAATCTAAGCGCTACAAGAGTATTAGAAAATCAAGCTTACAGTTAGCATGTTCGGCATATTTTATTGCTCGTTCCAATTTTTCAGTCCTGAATAACCAATGTTATAGGAATTACCTGTCGAGGTGTAGATTACAGTTTCAGCAGGATCCTAAACGGTGTTTTGATTTCGTTAAAACGAAACGAAAGTCATCAACACTTCCATCCAATATATTCTTCGAGGAAGTAAAAGCCAACTCAGATCAGGCCATTGCCGATCTATTTGCTAAATTTTTCCAAACGACTTACAGCACTTCTGTGCAACCAGTCGTCATTCCTTACCCCTATCAGCTTAATAGCTCAAATTGCATTTTTATACCGGAAATCACAGAGACTGCACTACGTTGTGAACTTCAGGATATTAAGCCCATATTTTTTCCAGGACCTGATGGAGTACCAAGCTGTGTGCTTAAGTACTGTGCTCAGAGTCTTCTAAAACCATTGCATAAACTGTTCAATTTGTCCGTGAAGTTATGCTCTTTCCCAAAAATTTGGAAAGAGTCATATATTATTCCATTGCATAAAAAAGGTAACAAATCTAATGCTAAAAACTATACAGGTATCTCCAAGTTGTCTGCTGTCCCTAAGATTTTTGAGAAATTGATAACCTCTCATCTTCAACATCTTTGTAAATCTATGATTTCACCATGCCAGCACGGATTCATGAAACATAGGTCTACCACTACTAACTTGCTAGAATTCACATCATTTGTTATCAAAGGCTTTGAGAAAAGATGCAAACTGATGTTATTTACACTGATTTCCGTAAGGCTTTCGACACTGTCGAAAGTCATAACCTTTTAATTCATAAACTTCAACTATTGGGCTTTCCCAATAGTCTCACTCTTTGGGTTAAAGATTATTTAACCTTTAGATTTAAGAGGGTATTATTTAATGGCTCACTTTCTCAAGTGGTTCAGGTCACTTCTGGTGTTCCTCAAGGAAGTCATCTTGGACCGATATTATTTACGCTTTTTATTAACGACCTTCCTTCCATTATCAATCACTCTCGGGTGCTGATGATGTTAAATTATGCATGTCGGCTACATCTCTTCTGTCTGGTCATAAACTGCAAAGTGACTTAGACAATTTTCAAACTTGGTGCAGAACAAATTTATTGCATCTCAATTGCAGACAGACGAACGCCCCACTTCAATACATATCTTCTGGATAACCAACCACTTGATCGGATTGAATGGGTTGAGGATTTGGGTATTCTAATGAACCCAAGGCTTAAGTTCGACAAGCAGATTTCTTCAATTGCAAATCGTGCATCAAGTGCCTTGGGGTTCATTAAGCCTTGTGCGATCGATTCTGGAATATGGATCTTGTATTTTGTATCCCAAATACAGGATTCATCAGGATAGATTAGAATCGGTGCAAAAACAATTCTTGCTTTTTGCTCTTCGGGGCCTTAACTGGGATAATTCTATAAACTTACCTTCCATCACAGTAGACTTTTACTAATAAATCTTCCTTCACTTTCTAACCGTAGAACAATGCTAGCAAAAACCTTTCTCCATAACTTATTAAATGGTGAAATAGATTCTTCAATATTAATCAACCAAATTAGCTTTACAGTTTCAGTTCTAGGTATTTGTTCGCGATCTTCTGTTCTGTTTTAGTTAAATGAGATTTTGATGGACTATTCGGACCATATATTTCGGTTAAAAGACCAAGATCTCATTGAATTTGAGCCTGATAGAATAGTAACACGCTAGCGGAGATATTATAATATATATATATCCTTATATTTCAAAAAAAATATTATTTTACTTATTTATTCAATAAATCCTACATATGTAAAAAATCGCTTGAAACACCTTGATCTCATTGAGTTTTAAATATAATTTTTACTGAACAAATGTTTTTAGTTTTACTTACTTTTTGTTCTTATTTTTCTAATGTTCCAAAAAATTAACGGCGTTATTTTGAAACGTTTTTTCTTACATTGGTTCATAATAGGAACATCGGTACATTATTGATCACTAATTGATATAAGTTTAGCTGACGAGAACGAATTTATTTTTTTAATGTTTTGTATAACCGATAAAATTTGACTAATGCAGTTACGATTTTCTGTACCTTTAGATCGAGCCAATCACAGCGATACGGCTACGAATATCGAAATCTGTCGCCACTGCCCGCCTGAATATGAGGCCGAATCACTGCCCTCCTATACGATTGTCTCCGGCTTGCCCACCTATGACGATGCACTTGAGGAGTTCCGCAAGGCGGGCATTATACTTACACCAGCCATAGTGCCCGTCATCAAGATATTTGAGAGCGTCAACACTGAAGCTGGCGGTATCAAGGAGCCTTCTGTCGCTTACAGCCTGGTGGAGACCACATCTAATATATGTGGAAGCGATCCGAATGCAGACAACATTTCGCTAACGTCTATCACCTGCAATTGTGGTGGCACCCTGCCCACCAACTCGTTGCCCAGTTATAATGCTGCCACAGGAACGGTAACTGCGACTGCCAACTCTGCTGGAAATCATTCAAACAGCTCGCAGGTTATCGAGCTGTCGCCAGAGCACCTGGCCTCACTTTCCCAGAAGCGCCTCTCGCTGCAGATCTCATTCAATAACTCACTACGCCGTCGTTCCCGCTCAAATATACGCAACACTTTGCGCTCACGTGCTGTGGTCAATTCGGCTGTCCGGGGTTCCATGGAGGCAACAAATGCAATCCAACCAGCAGCACCAATAACGACCACAACAGGTGGACAAGTCCTACCGACCATACATCGATCCTCGTCAACGGTATCGCTGTCCAATGAACGCCAGTTGCTGGATCAACGCTTGAGGCATTTGCATCATCGTGGATCCTTGTATTGAGGAGCGATTACAAAAATTTTAAATGACCTAACTCTTAGTTATAAGCGACACATACACAAACAAATTGATATCTCTTAATAATAAAGTGTTTATGAAAAGTTGATGTTTTAAATTTGTAAATTGAATTGAATTAAGCTCGACTAGAAGATACCCTTAACCCTTGATCATACAGACGGACAGACGGTCGGGCTGACAGACACACTCATATACCGCTGTACCAATGCTTGATGGTTTCATATCTCCGGTGTTTCTTATAGTTTCAATCCTCATTTTTTAGTTTTTTGAAATTCAAGATTTTTTTGTTATCGATTACATGTGTATATCGTAAACTAGATAAGTTATCGAAAATTTGAAACAAACTTGTCATGCCTAGGGATTAGGAGAGCTCATATCCAAAATCTGGAGTCTCTAGCTTTTGTAGTTGCTGAGATCGACGCGTTCATACATACAGACAGACGGACAGACGGACATGGCTATCGACTATCGACTCGGCTGTTGATGCTGATCAAGAATATATATACTTTATGGGGTCGGAGAAACCTCCTTCTGCCTGTTACATTTCATATGGGTTAAGGGTATAAAAAATGGTCGTCGCACAACAAAAAAATTGTCGTTAAATTGGTGCCTAAGTTTCTATATATAAAAATTGTCAGATTCTTATAGAAAAACTGAAAACATATCTTAATGTAAATATATAGATCAGCCTATTTTAGATAGTTACAAAACTTTAAATATTTTTCGTATAAAACTTAAATAAGTATTATACTCTATACTATCACAACTTCCCTTAGCCTATTATTAATGGAAGATACCAACATTGGGGTAGTTAATGGACTTATTTTGCACCACTAATCTCACCAATTTTTAATAATATTTTATCTGTACAGTGGGCCGGTGGAATTAGCAAGACTTACTCTTTGGGTCATTGTTTTTGAAGAGCTTTTCATAATTTTAGTTTTCCTTAATTTTATTGATATTCAGTGATACAAACATTTTTTTAAACGGTGTCAGGTATAAAGTTTAAACAAGGAAATAAACGCAAAATGTTTGCAAATTTGTTTTATGATATTTCACGTTTGAAAGGAACTTTATTTTTTTTAAATATATTTTTATATTATTATTTTATTAATAATTAAATTATTTTTATATTCATTAAAATTAGCCAAAAATTTAAAACATATCCATATACATCATTATTATGATATTCTTAGCCTTAAAAACTTCCCTTGAACTTTTATACATGGAAGATACCAGTTTCCGGGTAGTTTATGGACTGATTTTGCTCCACCCATGCAGAAGAGATTTTTTAAGATCTTTTTGTCTGATATGCTTGATGTTGCAGACCCAACAAATTCTCAATTACATTTAAATATGGAGACTGGGCCGGAGGAATTATCATGTGGTGGTAGTTCCAGATAAGCCAGGACTACACTATTCCCAACATATGCGTGGGGTCGTTTTCCTAATGGAAAGTTGAATTCTCAGCTTCTGCACCTGTTAAGCCAGTTTTAGAGGTTTTAGCTTCGGGGTTTTCCTTATTTCCCTAAGGATCCTCCGCTCAATCAGTTCAATAAAAATCCTGTTTGCTATTCTGCCCTTGATTGAAATTTCAGCTATTTGACGTTGGGAATACCCTTTTTTTAAAGTGTTCTAGGATGAGTTTTAGCTGTTCAATCGTAGTCCGTTTGCCCATAGTCCTTATGCGCTTGTTGCTTCCCAGATGCAGAAAAAAACTAATCTGCCTACGAAGGATTTAGGTAAAAAAGCTGGCCGCCAGGTATCCATGGTGTAACTGTTCAAAATAAGCCTTAACCTGAAGTTAGGGCAATTTTTACAAAATCCGTAGTTTATGGCAGGCAATTAAAATTGTCTCTGTCTCACTGGACGTATGGTAATCGATAGACAGAGTGATAGGACGATTAATATTTATTTGTACTCTAAAGTATATATTTCTGTAATATGTGTACCACATTTTGTAACAAAAATAAAATACAGTGTTACAAATATACCTAGCTTTACCAAATTGTGCTACACAAACGTAACTATTATTCGTCAAAATAAACGCTTATTGGGTAGAGATATTGTAAAAGTTTTGCCATGGCAACGAGTTGTTGCGTTGTTTATTGGACGCCGATGGTTTTCTGTGAGTTATCCGCAAGAGTTTCTCTTGAGCAGCGATGAGCGGCACAACAAGGAGTGGCCTGGTGCCGACACCGAAGCGTCATATCAAATATGTTAAAAAGGTAAGCGAGGGAAAGAAAAGCTGATTTTGTAAAATATAAGATGTTTATCTAATACAATACGTGTGGGTGGAAAAAAGCGGAAAAATCTTTATGCAGGTGATTCGCGTATGCCATTGAAATTTGAGGCACAGCCGATGCCTTTATCACTACGTCCATTTGGTGGGCTTTTCAATCCCTTTGCTAAGGGATGCTCGGTGCTGTGCAATCATCCAGCTCCGTCGGCTATAAAGGATGTCATAAACCAGCTGAAAACATCGCTGGCCATTGAAGGCAAGAGTCCATTGCAGACAACCAAGGAGAAGACGATGGAGGAGCAACTACAGCTGCATGAGGCAGACAACATACCCGAAGATCTATTTAGACGATATGCGGAAACCGATTCGAGACCCATGACACCAACTCCAACTGTTACCAGTATCCATACACGAACCAGTGCGGGCTCGTTTTATCGACGCTGCATTACGCCGGAATGGGGAAAACATGAGAACATTCAGCGCAAGAAGATTATATTGGATTTGAGGCGTTCTCACTCGCAGGAAACACTCTACTGGAAGCCTAGCTCGGAGCTAACTCAAAGCGGCATAGAGGAAGGCAAGAAACCAAAAAGCGCCGGTGCAAATGAGGATAAGAAGCCCCAACGACAGCCCTCCAATGAGCAGCGTCCCAAATCATCACTAGCAACAGCCAATCTACCACAAGGCACTGATCAACACACCGATTTGGAACCTAAGCCCCCCAAAACCTGCATCAATGAGCATGAGATGAGTGACGAAGATGCACGAAGGGGCAAAAAGCGCAAGAAACTAAAACCAGCACAGGGTGCGTAAATATTGGTAATAGTACTATAACATTTTTTGCTTCGATTAAATATTTAGAAACTAATTTTTCTTTAGAAAACATTTACATATATGTATCTAAAAGTGAATATTAATTTGTAGACAAATCAAACTGTTTTAGCTACAACCACATTTCACTTGAGTGAGGATCCAGAGACTCAGGTTGCTACCTTGGGTCCCGATTCCCTAAATGCCAGCACCAGACCCAGTCTGATACCCAACTCGGTTAGTCTATTGCCCAAAGATAGGCGCGATGTGGAGCGGGAACCCATTTTACTCAAAGGCAGTTTTCTAACCGACGAAGCATTTCAGACACTCAAAACGGATTTAACAGTGGATTTGATAGAAAATACATTTGGCAAATATGTGAGTTTATAATAGTGTAAGTAGGACATTGTTTTTGCCCTCGTATACTTTGAGCAGTTAAATTTTTAGTTTTAGTAAAAAATATATATAAATAAGTTAAAACTACTTTTTAACTACTACTACTTTTATTCAGCTCAATCGCGCACTACGTGAGGCCATCAAGTACATGCCAAAGACAGTACACAGGCCATCGGAGGATGTGGACAAGACAGCGATTAGTTCAAGCAACAAAATGCCTCGCAAGTTCTCAAAATCTGCGACGCGATTTGATGTGCCAATGAATCTGTCAATGCTTAAAAGTTTGTATTTGTTTCAAATGGAGAATGGCTGCAACTTAAATGTCCATTTTTGCAGGCATGACACCGTGGGACTATTTGAGCAAATATGTGTGGGTATCACAGCAGCGCAAGCAGCTCTACAAACGGGTCTTTCTCAAACATCTGAGTCGTTGCGAAGAGCCTGAAACTGAACTGGCCTTGGGCAACGAGGAGACGCCACTGGTTGAGTACAAGGAGCGGACAATGTTGTGGCGCAGTTTGCCTCAAGCACTGGAGGATGTATTGGAGTTTCATGGTACTGAAGATAATGTAAGAAATACACTTAACAGTTTGGGTTATCAGTCAGATGGCAGTGGCAATTTGGATTTTCGTGCCTGGTGCGGTATTGTATCATTCGCCGAACGTTTGGCGCTCTCGAATCCTGCGTGCAGCGATGATGACTCATGCGATGAACTGGAAAAGGCTGATTTTAACAGCATGGAGCAGGTAATTGATCACTTCGAGGTGCCTGAAAATTTACGCGAAATGTTCAGAACTATTCGCATTACGCATAAAATAAAATATTAATAACGTTTTAAATAGTAATCACAAAAATAAATCGATAAGTTCGCAGAAAGCCAAACGATAAGCGTTTACTGCTTGCTATTCACAAAATACGTACCATCAAACAGCTGTCGCTGCAAAGTGTATCGATACTTTTGTTAAGATAACAGAAAGTTTGTTTGCTTTTGATACATTTTTTATAATTGAATTAAATTAAAAGTTATTAAACTGCGCAATGGCCACGCTCGAAGATAAGCTACTTGGCGAAAAATTACAGTACTACTGCAGCAGCAGCGAAGGCGAGGACAATGGTGACGATGGCGATGACAATGAGGGCGCTCGCTGTTCTGGCAAAGCAGCTGCTAAATCTGGACTGACTATCAACACTGATCCCAATACAGCGCCTTCAAACGGCTATATGCAGCAAGGTTCGACGAACACAGGGCCCAAGGGTGTTGTGCAGGACTGGCAGCGTTTCAAGCAACTTGAGGCGGAGCGACGCGAGGAAACAGAACGGCAGCGCATGGCACTGGCCAAAAAACTTAGCATGACCACTACGACATCCGCTGAAGATGAAGAGCGCAAACGGCAAGAGGAATTGGATGCTGAATTTGCGGAATTGATGAGCGAAGATTTTTTGCAGCAGTATCAAAAGCAGCGCATGGCCGAAATGTTGCGTCAAACTGGCCACCATCAGCAATTCGGCAAGGTGCTACAACTGGGAACGCACGAAGAGTTCTTAGCCTGTGTGGAGCAGGAGACTAAGCACACAACCATTATAATACACATCTATGAGCGCAGTCAAACCGCTTGCGGCACGCTTAACAAATGCTTGGACACACTGGCCACCGAATATCCGTCCATTAAGTTTGCGAAGATTTGCAGCTCCGTTGCGGGCATGAGCCATGACTTCCGTACTAAGGGGTTGCCCGCTCTATTGGTGTACAAGGCACAAGTGCTAACTGGAAACTTTGTACGCCTAACTGACGATCTGAGCGATGACTTCTTCGCCTCAGATGTAGAAAGTTTTCTTATCGAGCATGGCATTATAGTTGATAAGGCCTTGTACAATTAGGTATACTTACGACAAACACACAAAAAAAGCTGACCAATTGATGTGTTCGCAAGTCTCGCATTTAAGCAATCCGCACTTCATCATTTGTATATTTTCTTAAGTTGAATTATTCTCAGTTTATAATTTACTTTTTTTTATTTATTTTTCCCATTCAGTAATAATTTTTATCTATGATTCTTCAAAATCTTGTATATAGCTTAATGTGCAACAACCTGTTTTTTACATGAGAAAATAATTTAGTGACAAATATATTTTGGTTGTTCTAATATTTATATACATATACAAGCAAATTTTAAAAATAAATTATTGAAAAAATTTATTCGAAATGCATTCGCAGCAGTTTTACAAAACTGAAATGTGGAACATACTCTGCATATTTAATACGGTTATTCCTTTTTGTTTTTCATCATTAAACATATACAATACAATCAACATAAGATTTATAAAATTTTTAGGGGCTAATGAATGTACTTCACTCGAAATCGTACTATGTAAGATTTATATGTATACAATTCATATATATATTTATATAGCTTATAGCCTAACATAAACGGGCAATATAAAAACTTATGTTGATAATAAAAGTTTTTCTAATCAACAAATTGGTGTTTGCTTGGTTTTTCCTTACTTTTTAGTTTGTTATTCGTTTAGATTGGGCTTCATACTATGTATGAAATGGCCAATTTTACATTTCATTTTATTTCTTAACTTAGTTTAGTTAGATATTATTAATGCATAAATTCAAGTATTTGTTTTGTTGGAACAATAAACACACGAAAATTTTAGCACAGAAAGTGGATTTCAATCTCGATGGATTTTTCGCAAAACTACGCGAAAAGTCAGGAAATTAATAAATAATAATTGTTACAGACTGAACGGGGGCAGTGAAAAAGTTGTGGATTTACATATATGTCGATTGAATCAGTTATGGCTTTAATCGGGCAAAATCTTAAGACAATGAATGAATCTAAAGTAACTAATTTTAATGCACGTGTTTTTCGTTATGAAATTATTTTCACTTCTGCACCTTTACTGTGGGTTGTATTTTGCCTAGCCTCGATCGTATAGCTCAAGGTGTGCTAGCACTAGTTATTAAATATTTATATAAACTTTATATGTGTATAGATATATATATTTTTGACACACAGACATTAACTATACATTAATTACAACTTCGTTTTGAGAATTAAATGCTATTTCAATTTATATACATTGGTTTTTAGAAGTATGTAAGGATTTTGAAGTATGTATATTACTTTCGTTTTTTTTTTAATTTTTCCGCCAATGTTTTTTTTTTTATAATATTACGTATTAATGTATAATAATAATAAAAATAATATTGAGTTTATGTTTCCATCAATGTTAAACTCTTCATTTTGGAAATTTGTGAATATATATTGTATTTACGCACAAGAATGCAAGTGTTTTAGTTTAATCTGTGTCGTTGTTTTTGTTAAGTTTTCTTTTTGCTTTCAGTTTATGCTCAGGTCAAAAGTTGTATAAGAGAAATGCACATAATCTTCGTTTTAATTTGACAATGTTTACAAGTTGATGTTGTTTGATTGTTTTATGTTTTACTATATCAAAAGAGATTCTTGGCTACAAGGTAAAAATGGAAACAGATATTCGAAAAGGATTACAACAAAGTAATGCATTGAATTTAATTTAATTAAGGATATTTTGCTTGCATAGTGTTATCATTAGTTCACTCAAATAAAATTTGGCAATTTGTTGCAATATCGTTAATTTGTATCGTTATAAACTAAAGAAAATCAGCCTTTTCTTGATATACACATAAATAGAAGTATACGTTCATATATATGTATATACTATATAGATGTGTGTTGGGAACTTTTAAGTGCTTAGCTCGTGTATGTAAAATTTGATTTAAAGTTTAACTAAACGATAGTCAATAACTAATGAATCAATTAGGCATGTTTAAAATATGTCGCTTGAGCCTGCGTCGCTTGCCTTCTGTTGCTGGTGCTGGTGCTATTGTTAAAGCCGTGGCGCCTTGAAGCTCAACGTTGTGCTGCACTCCACGCTCAACTGATGCTGATCCGTGGTGTCCATTTTATTAAATTCCAAACTACCACAATCCGCTATTGAATTGCGAACAGATGGCGGCTGTTCGGCGCCCGGCAAAAGGCCCACCAGCAACAGCGGCTTGTTCAGTGGCGCAGCGGCAGCGACAGCTGTTGCTGCCGTTGACACATTGCTGGTCAATTGCTCGTTGCTGATGCTGTTGCTGCTGTTGCTTTGGCTGCCACCTATCTGCTTTTCCTTGTGACGACGCAGCGATGAACGCAACGGGTACTGACGTGGCACATTGACGAGCAGGCGGCGTGTGGTGTTGTTGTTGCTGATGTTGGGGTTGTTGCTGATGATGTTGGGACGACGTGTTGTATATTGTATGGACTCGGCGCTGTTACTCAAACGGATGTTGCCAACTAATTTATATATACATGTAAATTGATTTAATATATATATACACACATCGGATGGCATGGGAGAGAGATAAGAAAAACAAAATAAAATATATATATAATTTGTTTTTGAGTTTAGATAAAAAGGACTGCAATAGTAGTTCTGGGCATTTATGATTGTAATTGAATGGCTGGTTTGGTTGTTGGTACTGCTGGTGTTGTTGCTGTAGATTTGATTGTTGTAGTTGTTTCTGTATGGGCGTGTTGAGCTTTATGCTTGCAGACCAAAAACCAACATAATAAATAAAGTACATACAAAACCATCAAAAAATAACATATAAATCACAGAGTGAGTTGTTCGTTCTCCTGAACATGTTAGTCCACAAAACATAAAACAACAACAATTACAATAAAAATGTATACAGGTGTCTGAATGTGTGTGTGTGTGTTAACATATATTATTTAAATGTGAAAAAAGAGAAACAAATCAAAGTTTTCTAACAATTTTTTAACACAAAGTTGATCAATAAATGCAAATGGAATTTATTGAATACAAACAAAATTTAAATGTTTACACATAAAAAGCAATAAAATAAATACGAAATAAAAGTAGAAATTCTTGTTTTGTTTAAGCGCACGCTATCTATATACAACAAATACAAAGATCAGTATAACGATCAAATAAAGTATAAATAAATATCATAATTTTTAAATGTAAATATTTACATATATAACAAAATGTTGTTTTTATAAATTGAGTGTTGGTAAACGAGGAAATTTGGTAACATACTAGGATTTTTAATGTTATTAACAAAATAATTGTTTTTTCGTTGTTTATTTTGCTTACTTTTACTTTTAAAAATCTAAAAGAAATTATCTTTTGATAAAAAAAAGATTAGAAAACAAATAATGTTGTTTCTAATATTTCGATACCATAAGTTCTTTTTGTTACATAAAATAAAGGTGACTTTTGTTGATTTTTCAAATTATATTTAGTAATTTTATGTAATAAAAGAAAAAAACAAATGATGCATGATAAACACAACTTAAAAATAATGACGCTGGAAACAAAGTTCAGTTAGTCACTGAACCATTTTCGAAAATTAATAATCATATTTATACAATAGTCACTTGGACAGGGGATGCATGGATATGAACAAATGATCGAAACGGTATATAGTAACTACAACACAAGACATTCCACTTGCAATATATAGCATTTGTGTAATTTTTGTTGTATGGGTTGTTTTTGGTTTCAGTGATGATTTTACAAATGAAATTGCATGACAATTAATGTTAAGTGAATTTTAAAACAAAAAGTCCAAAACGTTAAAAATGACTGTGACAAGATTGCTGCTGTTGCTGTTTCTGCTAATGTTAAAATTACTATTGTTGTTGTTATAATGACTATTGCTGTAATTGTTTCTGTTGCTGTGCTGCAACTCAAACGACTGGTAGAGCGATGATGCAGATGCACTGCTGCTCAGACGCTGACGAAGCTGCTGTTGTTGCTGCTGCTGCTCATATTGCTGTTGGGGCTGATGACGATGTAGCATAAGTGGTGTGGAATGACGCAATGGAGGCTGCACATGTTGCTGCAGTTCATGTGCTTGCAACGTGTGTACCACGCGGCCATCTAACAAATCGCATTCGCTGTCAGAGTCAATGTTGTTCTTGTTGCTGCTGCTGCTTCTGCCAACACGCGTAACAACAACATTAACACCAACACCAACAGCAGGAGCAGCAGGAGAAGCAGCTGCATACAAATTTTGTGTCGAATAGTAGCATGAATTGTTAAGCGTATCGTGTAGATAAAAGTTTTGAGCACAAGGCTGCAACATGTTGCTCTTGCTGCCAATAACATGATTGTTGCGTCTTTTGTTAGGCTTGTTAAGCTCGTCAGCGTGTGCGATGTGTTGTTGTAGTTGATGATTGTTGTTTTTGTTTGTTAGTGCTGCTGCCGCTTTATAACTACCCGAATTGGCGTCCAGCAGCAGGCGACGCTGCTGATGTTGCTGCTGCGGCGGCCGCAGCAGACCCTTGGAATGTATGTGTTGCTGTTGATGTAGTTGTTGCTGCTGCTGTCGACTACAGCCATAGCTGTCCTCGGTGTCCATCATGTTATCATCTTGCTGCTGCATCTGCTGCTCCCGTTCCTGATCACGTTCCCGCTGCTGCCGGCGATAGAAGTGATAGAGCAATGCCGCCTGGCTGCGGTCTGCATCCATATCACCAGCTCCACCGACGCCGGCAACAGTTTGCCGCATGTCGCGCGTACTGCCGCCACCCAGGTAATCAGCAGCGGCTGCAGCGGCCGCTGCCAAGCAACAGTTGCTACACGTATCCGCCGGCAGTTGCAGCGAGACGACAGCATCCCGTGGCCCCAGGAACCATTCGGAGCGGGTGCGCATGCGTGCGGTTTGGCGTTCATGGACCTAACACATTTTTGTGTGCGTTTATTTTTTTTATTGATATTTTTGTATTGTTGTTTGTGATTGTTGTTGTCATTTGTCGTCATTGTTGTTGTGATGTGTAGTATTGTTTTTGTTTATTTTTTTTTTTTTGGGAAAGACAGGGATTCAAAAATTTCGCATTAGAATTTTTGTCATTTTGAGATTTTTGATTTATGTAATTTTTTTTTTTATTTAAGGTTTCTTAAGCTCAATTTTAAATTGCTTTTGCTTAATGATAAAAATTTTAGACATTTAATTCAAAATAATAAAAAAAAAAACAATTAAAAATTACAAAACAAAAATACAGAAATAAAAACAAGTAGTAAAAATAAGATTATTTATATATTATTTAAAGGTGCAGCGCAGCGAAAAAATAGAAATTAATTGAGTGTAAATAAACGAAAAATATATAAGATTTAATAACAAAACAAGTAAGAAGGCTCTAGTCGAGTAAGCTCGACTAGAAGATACCCTTAACTCTTGACCATACATACGGACAGACGGTCGAGCTGACAGACATACACATATGTACATATGTACATGTATTTCTGTACCAATGCTTGATGTTTTCATATTTCATATTCGGTGTTTCTTAACCGATTTTAATAAAAATTTCACACATGTTCATTATTCTTTTAAATAGTTTTAATCCCCGTTTTCAAGTTTTCGAAATTCAAGATTTTTTTGTTATCGATTCCATGTATATTGTTAACCTAAAAAGTTATCGAAAATTTGAAACAAACTTGCTATGCCTAGGGATTAGGAGAGCTTATATTCAAAATCTGGAGTCTGTTTTTAGATCCTGAGATCGACGCGTGCATACATACGGACGGACAGACGCACAAGGCTATATCGACTCGGCTGTTGATGCTGATATATATATATATATATATATATTCTTTATGGGGTATAAAATATTCTTTTTTACACATTTCATGGGTTAAGGGTATAAAATGGATTTTTCCTAACTAGAATTAAGCACACAAGTTGTGACGAAAACTTAGCAATTATTAAAAATAAGCCGCAAAACAAGCTTTAGCATAAGTTAATTGTGATACATGTAAAAGAAAAACAAAACAATGAGATTTGTGTGTGTATGTGTGTCATATGTGCAAATTTAGTTTTAAGTTTAGCCGTCGTGTTATTTTAAGACGAACTATGGTCTAAAAAGACTAAAGATAAAAGATACAAGAGCCAAGCTAAAAAAAACAAAGAGTTAAGGTTAATTAAGGCTACGACAAGACGACAACAAACAAAACTATAAATTAACAAATTAAGGTAAAATATTTGCGTTGCTTTAAGATAACTTAAGGTAAATAACAAAACAAATTGATTTGTGTAGTTACGGTGTTTTGTATTTAATTAAAAAATAACATTAAGATGCTAAATACAAATGTGCCTTTGCGTTTGCTATGGTTATTTTCTTTGAATTCTTTGTGCTTTGAGAATGTTTCAACAGATTGTGGAATATTGATAAATGCAACAATCATGATTCGTCTTAAAAATAAATATTTACATTTTCTCTTACTACCTTAAAATAATAAATGATATACGCAAAGCATTTTTTTTATTGATTAAAACAGTCGTGTTTTTATTAAATGAAATTAACAAAAACATTTTTTTTTGTCATCATTTTTTAAGTAGCAAAAATGTGAAGAATACATGTTTAAAGTTAATGCATAAAAAAAAAAGATTAGAATAATAATATATAAAACATATCGCATGTGATTTTTGTTGTTTATGTTGCTGTTGCGTGTTGTTCTTTTGTACAGTGTGGAGTTTTCGTACTTTTTTGAGATTAATTAAATTTTGGGAATTGAAGTGCCAGAGTCGCTTAAAAATACTCTTAATTATATAAAAATTTTGTTGTTGTTTTATGTGTTTGCGTGTGTGATTTATGTGTATGTGTGTAGTTTTAATAGTTGTTGTTGTTGCATGCGCAGCTTTGGTTAGAAATATTTATATTGGTATAGAGAGTAGTATAGAACAAGATACAAAACTGTAGAAAGAGTCGCAAATGTTTAACAATTTTGTAAATCAAAATAGGTTTGCTGTAGTTTAAGCCAAACAATATAAAGAAAGATATATTAAGGTCAGCAAATAAGTAAGATGGTGATATAGGGTACGCTCTATACTTTTGGGGAAGCTGCTGTCCAAAAAAAGAATTTAGAATATCATTATAGAGAGAAAACATAAACGATAAAAATTATAATTGAACAATATTATAATCAATAAGAACATAGGCACAAAGTGAATTATTAAAAAAAAAAGATTACAAAAAATAATAATAATATTACAAATCAAAAGTATTAAAAGTTAATCAAAATCAAGAAATAACTTAAATACTATGCAAAAGTTCGCAATTATTTGCAGTTTGCTTGCTCAAACCTGCAAAAAGAATACAGAACTTAAAAATTCGAGCAACTTGCTTAAGGTCAAAAGAGTTATTTGGGAGACTGGGAAGTGGTAGAAGGGGATGGTTGCTGCCTTTTTTCTAAACGGATATTCTAGAGCCAGGCCAGAACTTAAGCCTCACCTGTGGCAAATACGAGAGACTCTTGGTACTCTCCGCATAGCGATTGACCGCCCGCAGTTCCTCCATGGTCATGCCGCCAGAACTAGCACCATTGTTGTCATTGCCGCCGCCGACGGCACCTCCACCGCCGCCATTGGAGCCAGCAGCACCTCCTGAATTGGAGCTGCAGGAGCTGCTGTGACGTATTCCACGATTGCAACGACTGCAAGTGCGATGTTGCTGCTGCTTCAAATTGCCTCCATTGCTGCTAGTCAGTGCTGTTCCAGTTGTCGTTGTTGGTGGTCCAGCACTTGTTGCAGCTTGGTCTTTAGCAGCTGCTGCTATTGCATTGCTGCCACGACGCTCGTTGCCGCCGCCATCAAGACTTTTAGTGCCAGCGCGCAGTCGTCGCTGGTGATGACCACTGGCCAGCGGTTTCTTTTTGTTCTGACGATAGCGACGTTTCACAGTGGTCAGCTCATCATCTTCATCATCGTCCTCATCCTCATCTTCCTCTTGTGAGTTGTGTGTGGTGCCTGCAAACTGTTGTTGCTGTCGCTGCTTGTAGCGCTGCAAGCCACGTACCTGTAGCTGCTGCTGATGTGCTGACGGCGTTGTAGGCGCAATACTGCTCAGTTCCAAATCGGCGGCAAAGCCATGAGCCAATTCATCATTATCCTCATCATCGTCCGCATAGTCATCATAGTCATAGTCGGTGCCATTGCCATTTCCATTGCCGTTGCCATTGCGTTTGGCGGGCAGTGGTGAGCTGGTCATTGCAAAGATACCAGGTCCCTCCAGAGAGACAGAAAGACGGGCACAGCTCTCGATGAAAGAGTGCTCCGGGGATACACCCAGCGAAAGCACACTGTTCTCCAGCGCCGAACTGGAGCTGGTCAGCAGTGCAGGCGTTGAGCGCGATTCCTCCTGGGCCACTGCATTTAACACGATTCGTTACATTCAAATAGGGAGAAAGTCGTAGATCGTCGTAGTTCGTAGTTGTTTTTTGGAGGTTTCATATGAGCAATGAAATATAGACATAAATATGTAGACATAGATATTTTTAGCATGTGATTTTTGAGTCAAAGCTCGAAATGCGACTGAAACAAAGTGCAAAGTTAAAGAGAAGCCCAAGAGCAGAAAAAACCGAAACACAAATTCCCCAAGCAATGGACTTATGAACTAAGGACGTAACCTTTCCCACACACATTAAGAATAAATTAAAGTTTATAGGTAGAAAGATTTGTGAATAGATAAATAGTTCTTAAAAGCAAGTCGGGATAGATGTTATGGTACTCACGTAAGCCCCAACGCTCGCATTGACACTGCAACCATGTCTTTTCGGCCTCCAAAGAATGTTGCACTGTGGACAAAAGGCAAACGTAATTAATTTAGTTGGTTGTACATTTTACTTGACGCAAGAATTAAAAAAAAAATATTTTTTGTTTTATTATTATATATATAAATATATATATATATATAAATTCATATATATATATATACATATATATGAATTTAAATACATGTTTGCTGTTGTTGTATGAGTTTCTGAAGAAAAATATTATTATTTATTGTGAGTATAAGTAAGTATGTTGCTTTATCAAAAAAAGGTTTTTAATAATAATTTTCATCTAATTAATGTGAATAACAATCCACAGACTCCCTTTTACTTTCAAGAGAAGTTCATAAATAATGATATAAGTTTATATAATTTAAATTTATATATTAATTACTTTTTTTAGTTAGATCTAAGTGTATCTTTAAGGTACTCCCGAAACTAGTAGCTAGAAGCTTCTATTCAATCTATTCTAATCTATTCGTTTAAGCTTTCTCTTTGCCTGGTTTATTAAAAAACCTATTTTATTTATTTATTTTTAAAACATTTTGACTCACATGCATATTTCTGTTGTGCTAATTTACCGCGCGGCGGCGGCGGATATTGAAAACTGCAAATCCATTCGTCCTGCACTTTAAGGATGCGTCCCGTGACGCGGGCATAGTATTCATAATTTTCTCGCCCAAAGATATCGTGTGTGGCAAACTTATCGATTATGTGTTGCATGATCTTAGTGGCCACCTTTAACAAAAGGAAAAGAAAGAGAGCAAATCGCTATTATTTTCCTATTACAATCAAAAGTTGAGTAGAAAACTTACCTTAAACTTCAGCACATCCTCCATACGAGCTGTTTTGCCATCGCTGACGCAAGATTGAAAGAAGCTTGGCGCTACAGAGACGCCCAAAGCCTCACTGGTCATGCCTGTGGATGCGTGGGCCGCATTGCTGGCGATAACGCGGAATGTACCGAAAAGTAAAACTAATAGATGTTGCGTATACTTGGGCAGTGATGCAAACAACCTGCGAAATGGGGAAAAGAGAAAGACAGGAAGAATTCAAACATTAGTCAAGTCAGAAGCCGTGTAAAGATCGCCTTATCTATATATGTATATGTATATGTAGAGTTAGATAGGTAGTTGTGGGGCGGGGTGGCACAACAATTGTTACTTATGTACATTTTATTATATTCACTATTATTACAAAGTGCACTGACTCATTGTCTAGTCAGGGCCATCATCAAAGAAAGCAACTAACTGAGACAAGAGTGAGTTGTTGGAGTACGCTAGAGAAAGAGAGACAGAGAGAGAGAGAGAGAGAGAGAGAGAGAGAGAGGTGAAGAGCTAGAAGAAGAGAGAAGAGTTCACACTTTCATTTTGGCATGCACAGCGCTTGGAAGACTTGGCTCAAGCTAACAAATCTCTAAAACGAGTCTATCCCTCTTGCCGTCTGTCAGTTGGACTATCTCTGTCTATCTTTCGCGTTACACAACGCTGGCATGAGCTGGAGACCGAGAGGCTTTAAGCGTCGACACTATAGACTAGAGAGCAGCGAAGCGAACTAAGCAACAACCATCACAAAACTAACCAATCAATTAATGCTCTTTGCTCTTTGCATCTGCAATCTCCCATAAAATATAAAAAGTGAAAACTTGGAAGATTTAACAAACACACAGGCACCATAAACATCGCTTGACAATTAATTATACTATAAATAAAAATGTGTGTGTATATAAAGAGGAGTGTTCAGGAGTGTAAACTGGCAAACAATAATAAAATAAAAACTTAAATTCATATCACATTGCGACAAAGGAACAACATACACCTGCTAAGGTGTTTAAGGCATTGATAATGTTCACCACAACAACAATACAACATATTTAAAGTTTCCTTCAAAATGCAATTTCAAATGAATACATACAAAAATCTAAATCACTTTTGGAAAACAATTTAAGACAGCAACCAAAATGTTTAAGCCCATAAAGCAATAGAATAAATTGAAAAGTAGTTTATTTACAGTGTCAAATGCTTAATTCGCGGGATCATCAGAAAATGGAAAAAAAAAAAAATAAGCCACAACAACAACAAATAAAGAACTTCAAATTTCTAAAATATAAATAACGCAAACTAGGCAAATTACATGTACAACCGTTATAGGCTCGCTCTTGGTGAAGTTCTCTGTAGTTGAATTCTTTTTTAGTTTCCTCTCTTTCTTTTTAGGCACAACTCAGAATTAACTTAATTACTTTGTATCATGGGTCAAGGCATTATTAACTGCTGTTTTCTCATACAAAGTTTAATTAAGAACCAAAAACAAACCGAGCAATGGGCGCTAGCGTAGCCCATTGAGGGTTTAAACTTTTGAGTTGTTTTCAGTTGTGGCCCCCATCAGTATCAACGACCCATTAATGCTAACAAACTTAAAAAAAAATAAAGTAAAAACGTGCCGCCGCCATAATTTGATATTCTACATGGCCTAATCTTATCGAACAAATGAGGTCTTGCCTTCTAAAGTTTACGTAAACATTATAATGTTGTAGGACATTGATAATGAGAATGCCTCGAACTCGAAATCGAACAGATAAAAGATAAAACAATATTAACTATAGATAGTAACGATTATCAATTATGATCAATACAAACTACTATCACAATTGTTTGTTTTTATTTACTTAGTATATTTGATATGGTTCTTTCTTTTGTTTTTTGTTGTGTTTCTGCGACAGTCATAAATGAAATGCGTACAAATCGTTTACTAATTGCATTAATTACTAGGAATGCCGCGTTAGACATAATGAAACCAAAAAAAGAAACCAATAAAAAAATATACAATTAAACGATTTCTACATCGAAACAAGTGTTTACGTTGACGATTGATAGCGGAACGATAAAGCCACACAAACACACGACACTTCTGAGTTTCCTATGAATTGCCTAATGGATGATTAATGCGGTTTTTGTTATAAACTATAAACTACGTGATTGAGATTTTTTCTACAACGTTATATTCAATAAAGCTTGGTTTTTTGTTGTTTTTCATTAAGTTCGAACGAACTTTTAACATGAAAGTAAATCAACTCATGATAATTTGCAATTAACCGCAGAGTATGCCAACTTCGTTGTGCTATATATTTTGGTTTTAGTTTTGATTTTATTCACACATGATTGTTTGTTGGTTGTTTTTTGTGTAGTAATATTAATGGGATACATTAGAGACCCACATTTGGGCACACACAGTTGTGTGCCTCTCTTTACATAATTGTCCATCGAGACGTCGCGTTACGCATGCGCCGTGTTGGCCGCCAAACGACTTTAGATATATTTACATAATACTAAAGAAACCGGCTATATGTTAAAGGCAATATATCTCTGAATCGGATGCTAAATAGTTTCTTGTATTTATAATGCGTATCTGCATATTGGATAATATGTATGTGTGTGTGTAAGTGCTACTATTAAGGCCAGAGCTACGTCCCATTTAAGATGATTCATTTATTTGTATTGTGTGTTTCATTCATAAAAATAAAGAAATATGTCAGCCGAAACAATGTTTTCATCTCACTTTTGCAGCTCTTTTAAAGTGCCGCATTTGATTTGCGTTTTCCTTATAACGTTGTTGTTGTAACTGTTTTTATTTTTTTATGTGTTAGTTTTTGTTGTATTTATCACAGACCGAAGAACGTTTTTATGTGTACAATATTGTGTGTAATATATGTATATGAATTGTTACGCATTTGTGCCCTACAGAAAAACCAGTTTTGATATTCCCACAACTCTTGTGCCGCTTGAAAGATTTCCGATGCAAGCTTTGCCGGTTGGCTGATAACAGAGGGGAGGGGATGGATGGATGGAAAAGAAAATGAGTCGAAAGCGTACATTTAAAACTGTCTGATTGTTCAAGTCGGAAGCATTCAAGTGGGGTATAATCATGACTTTCTTACACATTATCAAACATAACAGAGCCCAAACTGAGATCTAAATTTACACATTTTGTAACTATTTTCGATTTGTGTATTACAGTTACTTGAATCACATTTATAAAGGAATGTAGAAACAAAGAAAATCGAGGCCCATGAGAGTTTATGTGATTGTTATTGACGTCAATAGGATAAGAAATCGTATGTAACTCTCATGGTGGTTTCTTATCTTTTGACACACTGTTTCTGCCTACTAAGCAGCGGTGGTCACTATTAATATTCATACATACATGACCATATCTTTTAAGTATATCTTTAGAATTAGCTCTGAGTTCGCAGCTGCATCAATATTCATCATAGCGTCTTTCCAAGCTCCACGCCCCAAACAGCCTTTGTGTTAATTTAGCAAAATGAGAGATTCAAACACATGCGCGAAACGCGAATCGCATCAGCAACAGCAACACAAACATCGACAGCGTAAGTTTGTTTTTTTTTTGTTGCTTTTGACGACACAAACAAATCTTAATATATAACAAGTAAGAAGGGTCTAGTCGAGTACGCTCGACTAGAAGATACCCTTAACCCTTGATCATACAGACGGACAGACGGTCGGACTGACAGCCATACACATATGTACATGTACTACTGGACCAATGCTTGATGGCTTCATATCTCCGGTGTTTCTTAACCGATTTTAATTAAACTTTTACAGAAGTTCATTATTTTGCTTATAGTTTCAATCCTCATTTTCAATTTTTTTTTTAAATTTTTTGTTATCGATTACATCTGTATATCGTAAGCCTGAAAAGTTATCGAAAATTTGAAACAAACTTGTCATGCCTAGGGATTAGGAGAGCTCATATCCAAGATATGGCGTCTTTAGCTTTTGTAGTTTCTGAGATCGACGCGCTCAAACATACAGACAGACAGACGGACATGGGTAAATCGACTCGGCTGTTGATGCTGATCAAGAATATATATACTTTATGAGGTCGGAGAAGCTTCCTTCTGCCTGTTAAATACATTTGCACAAAAACATTATACCCTTTTTTTACCCATTAGGTTAAGGGTATAACAAGTAAGAAGGCTCTAGTAAAGTAAGCTCGACTAGAAGATACCCATAACTCTTGACCATAAAGATGGACAGACGGCCGAACTGACAGACATACACCATTTGCCACCATGCACCATTTCATGGGTATAAAAAAAGATGAAAATGCGTCATATTAATGAGCCAAGTGAAACAAACAGCAGACGCAACTCAACGACAATAAAAATATACTCCACATAAGCGCTTTTAGAAAAATACTTTATTGGAAAAATTAAAAAGTTTGATTTTTGTTTTTGCCTAGCTTCGTGGTACTACTATTTTATGTATATAAATATATATACATACATATATATTTATATGCCAATATATAAGTGTGTACATACCAAATGCAAATAAGTGTATTAACGTATTAAGAAACTAGTTAAAAGGGCTTTCTTAAGATACCATCTGACTTAAAGATACCATCTGTTTATCTGCATGTTGGAAGCTTTACAAGTTTCAGAACAGCTCATTTTTAATTTTTTCGTGGTTGCAACGAATATAAAAAGTTAACCTCAATGATATTTGGGCTTGCTAATTTTTTTAAGAAACACGCAATCTAAAACATTTGTAGCACCCTTCGGAAAACCATAAAGATAAAATAGTTCAACATTTCTAGATCAATAACAACATTGTTATTACAAATGTTACAGGGTATAAAAATCAGCTTTCCAACATGCAGACTATACAACAATTTTTAAGAAATATTGCTACACATTATCGACTAAAGAAATTAATAATTTGAAGTTAAATATGCATAGATCATTTCAATTAAAGTAAATCATATGTTCAGACTGTAAAATCTTCTCTGATCAGTATACAAGTTTTAAGCCTTTGTTGTGTAGTGCTTATCCAGCATATGGTTCAGTTATGACTGCGACTATACCAGAAGTTCAGCGTTCAGGGCTTTTACTGCATACAGCATTGTCTCCAGACAAAGTGAAAGGGAGACAACGATGGGGAAATGGAGTCAGAAACACAGAGACACACAGACAGATAAAATATGAAATAAGTACGAGGAATAAGAATAAGAATAAGATATGGATACAACAAGTAAGAAGGCTCTAGTCGAGTACGCTCGACTAGAAGATACCCTTAACCCTTGATCATACAGACGGACAGACGGTCGGGCTGACAGACATACACATATGTACATGTACTACTGGACCAATGCTTGATGGCTTCATATATATGTATCTTAACCGATTTTAATGAAATTTTTACAGAAGTTCATTATTTTGCTTATAGTTTCAATCCTTATTTTCAGTTTTTTGAAATTAAAGAATTTTTTGATATCGACTACATCTGTATATCGTAAATCTGAAAAGTTATCGAAAATTTGAAACAAACTTGTCATGCCTAGGGATTAGGAGAGCTCATATCCAAAATCTGGCGTCTTTAGCTTTTGTAGTTTCTGAGATCGACGCGCTCAAACATACAGACAGACAGACAGACGGACATGGGTAAATCGACTCGGCTGTTGATGCTGATCAAGAATATATATACTTTATGGGGTCGGAGAAGCTTCCTTCTGACTGTTACATACATTTGCACAAAAACATTATACCCTTTTTTTTACCCATTTCATGGGTTAAGGGTATAAAAACAGAAGCAGAGCCAATACTCAACGATGGTGATCAGCTCTATTGACGCACATTTTTGTATGGTTGGATGGAACATACAGTGTTTATGTGCGTTATATGTATGTATGTATGTATGTATGTATGTATGTATGTATGTATGTATGTATGTAGATATGTATGTATGTAGATATGTATGTATGTAGATATGTATGTATGTAGATATGTATGTATGTATGTATGTATATATGAATGTATATTTTTATTGTGCACTCGCTTATTTTACTTTTATTGGTTTTGTTTGCGCATTGTATGTTGTTTATATTGACTGACTAACTGACTGACTGACTGACTATGGCAGCAGTTTAAGTATATTTATGCAGCGTGGCCAGTGAAAAGAAACTCTGAGGTAGCATTTTCTTTTCATTTTTTTTTGTATTTGTAATTTGTTGTTGCATTTTGCGAAGCCCTTTAAATAAGCATATCAACAACCATGACGACTTTTGCACACAGAACATGACAAAACACAGAAAAGACAGCAAAATCGATATATAAAAAAAAAAAAAATAATAACCGAACAAAACAAAACATTTCTTTGCAATGCCGTGACTGACTACATAATGTAATAATCAGGAAGTGAACACATCAGTCGATATATTGCAATAAACCCACCAAACTGACAGACGGATAGACAGACAGTCGGGCAGATATTCAAGACGTCAACATTAACGTACGTACTATGTCGTCTCTCGTGTTGTTAATGCACTGGACAATACGAATTTTTGTTAGACTGTTTTCCCTATCTGCCGTCTCTGTCCCAGGTCCTTCTTTTACCTCTGTTGCTGCAGCAGTTGCCATCTAGCCTGTACATACCAACAAAAGCGGACAATTTTTGCATTATTGTTTTGTATTTTTGCACTTATTGATATTCGCCAACAGTCGCCCTCGCCGACTGCCTGCCTAGCTATTGTCACCGGCAATCAGACGGGCGGGCAGCCATATCCAGTCAACCAATTGTGTAAATATCCTATTAACTTAAGAAATGTACATAATACGGCATGCAGGCAGCTGGCCAATATAGAAAAGGTCTAACCCGAAAAGGTAACGACAAATACCAAATACCCTATTCACCATTTAACTTCTTATTAATGTACATACTTTGAGCGATTGTATTTTAAGGGTAATAAGTACTTTTTAATAAGTAATATTTAATGTTAATTTAATCTCACTGTGAGGATTATAACACTTTCACTTTGATATTAATTAAGAAAATAGTTCTAATATAAAATTTGAAGTTTGAAATATCTAATTTCCAATCATTTTTAAAGCTTACAAATTTCAACCTAATATTTAAGAACTTACAAACAAACCAACCGCTTTGCAAAGTAATAAAGCTCTTTTTTTATAAAGCAACAGGCGCTCAAAAAATAAAAGCTTAGAAAGGCAGACCAAAAAGCTTTGGCCAGGCAACAAGTTGGAGCTACAGGAACCGCAAGATTCTATAGCAAACGAGAGAGACAGAAAGTCAAAGAGCAAGAGAGAGTAGGTTTACACACACACACACTAATGCGCGCCTTTGGTTAAGGTTGTTTTTGTGTTTGTAACATCTAATATAACGAACAAATGGAACAGAAATAATACGCACACATGGTCTAAGACGTACTACATGTGCAATGGGTATTAATAGCGTTTATATATTTTTGGTCTATTGCAAAAACGTGCAACGATGACGTCGTTGCCCGTCTGCCGCAATAATAATAATAATAAACAAAAACAACAATAACAACAACAAGAAGTGTACAAACGATGTACCAACTTATCGAATTAAGTGGGGGACCTGTTGGGTTTCGCTCTCAGGTTTTTACGTTTACGTTAATTGATACAAAGTTTGAAACGGTCGTCTCTGTATATCTATTTATAAAAGTTTTTAGTAGCAGAGTCGCTATTTTCGCGCATTTGTTTAAATCGGCAACCGAATCTGATTGCGATTGCTTGGTGTGTCCATGTGTACATGTGAGCGGGTGTGTGTATGTTTGTAGATATTGTTGCTGGTTGCCGATTTGGCGGCCTGCGCCTGCCCTAAAATGTAAATAAACAAAAGAAAGGTAACAGCAGCAGCAGCAGCAGCAGCAGCAGCAGCGGCAACACACAGCCCATAAACAATTACAACAATATATGTGTATATAATTGTATGCTGGCCACGGGCGCAAAGTTTACAGTAACCGAATTGAGATTTACGTTTAAATTGCCCGCTTGGCTGGCTGGACTGCTAAGAAAATTATTTGGCGGTCGATTTTTACGCATGTACCTGCTAGCCAATTTTAAATTTATGTTTTATTGCTGACGTTATTTGTTTACACGCACATTAGCATTAATGTAACAGCGTTGCTGTTGCCAGGGCTGATGACGCAGTTACCGCATCCACCCAATCTATCCGGCACATCCATCAAAAAGGCAAAGCGTATTAATGAAAATGAGATTAGTTAAAGTCATTTCTGCACGAAAAAATAGACATATATAAAGCGAATGCAATCAAACAGCGGTCAAATGCCAATTCAACACAAACAAAAACAAACGAAAGGCCACGACAACCGATAAAAGAAAACGAAAACGAAAACAACACCAAGATAATATCGAAGTGATTGTGAATGCTTAATTGCAGTCGCCGCTCACTTCACTTCTTTTCTTCACGCACAGCCAACTTTACCTTCTCTCACCCACAATATGCACTGCCGTTGCTGTTGCGATTATTTGCAATTGAAAATACAAAAAAAAATTCAATAGTTTTCGTTTTATTTTAATTGAGTATGCGTGGGTCTGTCTGTTTGCCCACGCTTTATGCTCCAATTCAGTTGGGTTAGAAATTGATTGCAGCAACAATACAAAGCAAAAGCAAGCAATACAAAGCGAAGCAACGCAAAGCAAACGAGCAAGCAAAACATTCAATTTACAGCTGCAAACTAAGTACTTACAAGCCTATAGGGGCCCCTTTTAAAACAGCCTGCCTGTCTCCACTTTTGAATGCCAATTTTTTGTCGCCTGCGCTTAACTTACAAGTGAAAATTGGTGAAAATCTAGCAAATATGTCAACAACTGCCAAGTCAAACGGGCGTAAATCGCAGTACAAACAACAACAACATTCGCAGCTTAGTCAACGCTTTTCACTTAATTCCAACAAAAATCGCCCCCCCCCTGCCCCTACCCAATAATCCCCTTGCACACCCACCTAACGGCTGACATCCACTCATACAAACATTTACTCATACATGTATGTCCATTATGTTTGTGAGTTTGTAGCGAAGATTCTTAAGCTGCAACTAAATCTAGATCCGGTTCAGCAAGTTTACCGCAAGCTAGTTACAATATACATACATACACACGAACACACAAGATAAGTACAACGACGATACTAGAGATGGACGCGTGCTTACTCGATATAAGATACATATATAGGCTCTTTTAAGCCAAGTGCGTAAAATTTAATAAAGGCTAAAATTTTGTTAAATTCTTATGTTTTTGCATTATACCGTTTACAATATTCAGTACAGATATAACTGAAAACTTGCTCGACTACTCACCTGTGTAAACGGTCCGTTTGTTCGGCTTCGTTCTGCAGCTCGTTAATGGCAAAGAGCTCCATCTCACCCATACGTCCAAAGATGCCGTTGGGTATTTTACGAAGAAACTTCTTCAATACGCTGGCAATGGTGAACACTGAATAGTTGTCAACATTTACAAGTCGACCCGCCTGCAGAAAGTGGATGAGCTTCTTCATTGCCCCCTGATGACCAGGCGCACGGAAAACATCACGTCGATTAGGCGACTCCTTGTTTAGCTTCAATATCAGTACAAGCAGCGGTCCCGGAATGTTGTTGTTGTGTTTGCATACCTCCTCCAGCGGCACCCCAAACTTCACTTTCTCGAGGCGATAAGGGTAGGCGGGCGCTGTTGCTGGATGGCCGCAGGATGTGACAACGTTGCCCAAATCGGCGGCGCGTCTATGCACGCGTTCAGCCCAGCTGGACATTGTGTATGCTAGTAAGCGCTTGTTTGTTGGTATGCGGTTATTTTAATGTATGAATATGAGTTTGTGTGTGTATATGAGCGTGTGTGTATGTGTGGGCAGCACTTTTCTTTCGGGCGTTCGTTTTCACAGAAAAATGTGCTCGCTCACAATTTTATGCTGTTTTATGCTGGTTAAAAACATATTCCTCTTCTTCTTAGTCCCGTTTACTTTCCACTGGAATGTAACTGCGTTGTTGTTGCTTATTTTGTCTCTGTATGCATTTATCTTTCGATGTTGTTGTTGTTGTCGTTTGTTAATGCTCTCGTACTTGTATCTATTAATTTGGTGTGCTTGGGCGTTGTTTAAATTTTCTTCGTACGTAGTAAATATTTAGTTCGTTAAGTTTTCTTCAATTTCAATATAATAGTATATTTCTTTAAGTTTTGTATTTATGAATGTGTTTATGCGTATGGTTGCCTTCTTTGATTTGAAAAATTCTATTTTTTTTAAGCTCGCGCAGTCACAGCAGCCACTCCTGTATGCACTTTTTTTGGCTTTGCCTTGCGACTTCTCGCTTTTTCACTGTTGCCGTATATTCACAGTTGAAGCTTATTTAACGCGTCGCGCATATTGAACTGAGGATACATAACCCAAATGCGCGTTAAATAAACAAACGCGTTCGGTTCTTATGGTTGCTTTTTTATTAAATTAATTGGTGAGTTTCGTGGCTTTTAATGTAACTTTTCGCACCTCTACACGAACAACTTACAGCTCCAGCACTTGTGTATACACTAGCGATGAGCTTCTCTTTCTTCCTCTGGGGATGTACTTACTAAATATCGATATGTTCGATATTTCCGCAATCATATACTTTTTTATGACACATTCGTTCGGTGGAATATCGATGGTGTCATGGTATATATCGATTCCGATGCACAAAATGTCACCATGCATGCACTGAGTAGTATCGAATCTCTAATTATGGCGAATATGTGTAAAGTGAAATTGTTGCAAACGAAATAACAATAATACACAGCTCTTAATAAGCCGAATATAAATTAAAAGTTTTATTTCTCCCAAAAAAGTGCGTATAATACAGCAGGCTGCTTACGTGTTTGCAGCGCTTGTGACATTCAAATATATTCATTTGTCTCATTTGTGTTTTTCTCAATTTTTTTGTTGTCTGCTTTCAAACAACAACACCAACAACATAAATACTTTCCTGCACAAAAGAACCAAAAAAATTACCCAAAGAAGACAATAGAACTCGAACGCAACTCAACTAAACCAAAAGCTACACATTTTGGTCCCAATCGCTTATTCAAAATTTTCAAGTTTTATTTGCAAAAACAATTTTTATGTGTATGAGTACCGCTGTTCACCTTGAATTCGACGTCGCCGTTGCTGTTTTTACTCTTTTTTTTCCCTCCGTAAGCGTCTACGTATAAGATATTGACCCTGTACGCCTGATACATATTTAAAGCACTGGCACACACACCAACGCACATACACATATATACACACTCGTACATAAGAACGTTGCTGCATAGAAACACTTTACAATTATTAGGTGAACAAATGACCACCGCTGCCTCCACATCGCAAAATGCGTCATCAAGTTTGATGGGCGCTGCCGGAGCCGTCGGCTCTGGCTCCACAACAACAACAACCCTGACCACAACACCGAGTAGCTCGGCGGTGCGTGCGCTGGCCATGGAATACAAGTCGCTGCAGGAGGAACCCGTCGAGGGATTTCGGGTCAAGCTAATGAACGATGATAACCTATTTGAATGGGAAGTGGCTATCTTTGGACCACCTGATACACTATATCAGGGTGGCTATTTTAAGGCGCACATGAAATTCCCGCACGATTATCCATATTCGCCGCCATCTATACGCTTCCTTACCAAGGTATGGCATCCGAATGTGTATGAGAACGGTGATCTATGCATATCCATACTACATCCACCGGTCGATGATCCGCAAAGCGGAGAACTGCCATGCGAACGCTGGAATCCCACTCAAAATGTGCGGACCATTCTTCTCTCGGTTATATCACTCCTTAACGAGCCCAATACATACTCACCGGCCAATGTGGATGCTTCGGTGATGTATCGAAGATGGCGGGACTCACAGGTAAACGCTTCAAATCAATTAAAAAAAAAATTTGCAAATCTCTTTATCTGTGTAATTTTAAACGCAGGGTAAGGACAACGAATATCCGAACATTATACGAAAGCAGGCTCTGGCTGCTAATGCGGAAGCCAAGCGAGAGGGTATTGTGGTGCCAATGACACTGGAGGACTATTGCCTCAAACCGACTGTTAAGCCGAGTGCAGGATCTGGTCTCGATGCAAATTTCTATGATGATGACTTTGATTTGGAGACCGAAGACTTGCCAACGGATTCAGACGAAGACGATGATGAGGACGATGACGAGGACGACGACGAGGATGATGAAGATGATGATGAAGATGATGATGATGCTGGTGCTGGTCTTGGTGATGAGGACAATGACGAGGGCGGTGGAGACAGTGCCACAGCGAATAGCAAAAATAATGTAAATAACAAGAAATGTACGAACAACAATGGCCTGGTGTCTTCAAAATCTACTGTAGCTTCTGCTACAGATGATGGCGAGTCCGCTGATGACAGTGGCAAGGGCGAGACCACATAATGCCGTTAACTTTCACTGCAAACTTTAAAAATTGCCCTATGCGTCTGCGTAGCATTTAATTGATGTACCCTGTACGAAAAGAAACGATGAGAGAATCAAGCTGCTAGGAGACGCTCCCCAAAGGCCAATCACTGGCTTATCATTTCTTGCATTAAGACTATTATTTTTATCTATTCTGTTTGATTATGTACAATTGTAAAATCGCGATTCGCTCTTAGTCCACAGCTAGGCGATGACTAGAGAATGTTTTAAGTCGATTCAGGATCTTGCGATTCCTTTTAGAAAGCAACTAAACACACTCAAAACTGATTATGAATATACAAAAAAATTATACAATATATACATATGTATTAGCTATAAATTATTATTTTAAAATATATACACATACATATACAATTACATGCATGCATATATGTACTTGTATGTACAGTTAATTAACGAAAGGGGGACCGCGTCAGATGCAAAACTTTTAAAGAAAACATAACTTACCTCCTAACAACATGCGAGGGACATCCTAAAAAATAACAAAAGAAAAAGCTAAACTTAAACTCAACAAATACATAAAGATACAATCAACGGATTTCACGTATTTAAGGCAGAAATTATGAAACATAGCAATTAAGCAATTTGTAAGTGCAAAAAAAAAAAAACACCAACCGCAATATTGAAACGGAATTCCGCATTGTATAAAAATAAATTGCAAAGATAAATAAGCCAAATAAAATGACATAAATAAACTTAACTGTTGGCTTTTTTACAAAAGTAGTCTTCACCAAAGAAATTTACCATCATTTTTAAGAAACTGATCTCGCGCTCATTCTATTTTATAGGTGTAGATCTGAATATTGAAAATATCATGTTTAATCAAATTAAGTATCATCTGCAGAAATTTAATCGTTTTACGAAAAGCTGAGAATATTTTGTTAATGGCATAATTGCTCATCTGCTATATAATCTTAGATTAGGGTTATGAGCTTGGCTCGTTTCCGCCATGCCAAAAGCGCTGGCGTAAGGTCCTTTTCAGTAATGGCAGGCATTCGTATCAGGGAGCTATAAACACCAATGTCTGCCACTGACATTTGATTGCCACCAAAGTATTTCTGCTGCTGCAATCGCTTATCCAACAGTCGAACAATGGCCACCTGACTTTTGTGTGTTGTGCAGCGTAAGAGCTGATAACAAATGTCCAACACAGCATCGATTTCATTGCAGAGCGGAGAGCCTTCATAGCGATATTCTGCAGGACCAACACGGCCCAAATACCTAATTATATTGACCTCGCCATAAATGGGCACATACATTGTTGGTGAGCTGATCATTTCGGTGTGTTCGCCTATCAAACGGAAGAAATGATTATAATATGATTTTATATGGGTATTAAACTGGGATTGCCTACAATTCTTCCATATCAATGTGACATTGATTTTAGGCAATGCTTCATTGACAGGCACTTTGGCTAAATTAATCTCAAATTCGCGCGCCGCTGGTCCAATATCAGTCATTGTAGAGTGTGTAAATGTCTTCACATCAATCGTGTAAAGGTTTCGCCAAGCGTTTTTCAACGCCAACAGCGCATATGGTATAAAGTTGGGATGACCATTAACGACGACATCTTGCAGTGGCACCTGTGATAAGATATATTTTCAGTAAATATGTTCATCTCATTTGTATTTTGGATTTTATTAGATTTACTTCTTTGAGTCCGCCATTCTGGTAAGCTGTCGTATGCTGGATGGTCTTGCCGCACACTTGCACACCAAAGTTGGCGCGAATTTTACCCAACTGAACCTTTAGCTCCTCCAGCTGCTTCAGCACCTTTTCTTGACGTTCTATTACCGCATTTGTGTCTTCAGTCTGTAAAAAAGACGGCAGCACATAAAATCTTAGTGTCACTAAGAAAACTAATTGAGACGCAAATGATTTTTAAATTTAAAATTTTACATCTATATATTAAACTGATTTCAATAGCCAGTTTGATTTGGAGTACTCAAAATATTTTTTTATTATTGTTAGTCAATTGTATTTTATAAATAGATTTATCATTTTGTGTTTATTAAAAAAATTGGTTTTAACCTTTAGCAAATGTTGTATTTGTTGGCCTAAAAAGTCCAAATCAAGTGCACAAGTGACTGCTTTTGATATGTTGCTCACACTCTCCGTTGACCGACTGCATTGAATTTTATGCCCCTTTTTGATAAATGATGAACAAATGTTATGAATTTAATATTCTAATATTTTTTAATATATGCATCTTTCAGCAGCATAGTTATTAATATATACGAAAAAGAGCACTTGTCACAGTGACTTTTATTCACAGTTACGCTCATCGCTAATTTAGGCCACGGAAGATGGAAAGCAACAGACTTACTGCGGGGTGTGCGGCTGCACCAGCGGAGAGACTGACATTCCTTAGTTCGTACATGCAGGTGGGCAGCTTAATATCAAATTGTGGCAACAAAGTTTTCAGCTCGTACATTTCTTTTTCTGATTTAGAAAAAGTAAAAACTGCTATCCACAGAAAAATGTGCTTGAAGGTAGTGATGGAAAAGTGTACTATCGATTTTTATTGTTGATAATTTCATAAAATTCTAAAGAAAACAATTGAAATCCCTATCGCAAATCAACCGATAGATGCAGAAATATTTAATAACGCTACAACAAATTTTTCAATTATTAAGTTAGAGTGTCTGTAACTTGCTTATCACGATGGAGCACTTTTTTAAAAAGGTTTCTTAGAATCTATGCAGTTGTCGGCAATGCGTACTCTGTATTTTATTAAATAATTTTTAAGTAATGAGTACTACAGATTTAATTTAATTTTTGAAGTTTGCGGCTTGATTGATCTGAGGCTCTCAAGAATTCACCTTTATAGAAATAACTGCGAACAATACTCGTTTTTGGAGAATTTAAAAATAACTGAATTAACAGTCTTATCGATATATCGATTTATAAATGACATTCTGAAGTAAATGAGACACAAAAACACATTTTAACGAGTTGGCAGCCACAAAATTGGCGTCTATGGTTTAAATTAAATGAAAAGTCATTTTGTTTACAAGTTAGTAGGATGAATAATAAAAAATCAAGAAGTTCGGTAAGTTAACAAAGCATTTTACATTGAAACATTTTTTATTATTTTCATTATTGCAGCTTAAAAAAGTGTCCATTCAATCCGATGAAGCGGCTGATCCTGCGCGTTGTATTAAGCGTCGCATCAGTTTTAGTGAGAAGAAATTCATAAGGTACAAACTGCACCTTGTTTATTTATTTTTTTTTTTGTAATATATATAAATTGGATAATTTTTGACACAGAGAATTCGATGCAGCAGAGAAACCGAGAGACTATGACCATTCATATGAAATATCGGATCACACCAATGGCTCCGACAGTTCCGGCCAATCCCATGCCACTGTGGCGGAGTCTCTTTTGAAAAGTACAGCTCACATTTCATTTGCTAAAAATGATATAGACAAGGAAAATGCGCAGCCAGACTCATTTGCATCAATCCACGATCAGCAATCGAGAAACGACTTCACACTTAAGTTGCAGACTAGCATTAATGTGACGCTGCTGCCAGATGAGTTGTGCAAAAGTCATCGGCGCAATGAATCGCACGCTTCAGTGGAGCTTACATCGGGCGATAGTCTATCTCTGTATGAAATAGAACGTGAGAAACTGCGTGAAAACAGTGTATATAATATTCCAGTGTTTGAAAAAACAATGGACCTTGTTCCACAACAATTGATTATTACTAAGGTGAGTGAAATAAGGTTGTTAAAAGGCCAAACTTTTACTAATTTCGTTACAATAAATGTCTAATTAAAATTAAATTAAAAATAATATTAATAACAGCAGAAAGCGGCAAAGCAATTGGATAATAAGCAAAATTTTCAAAATTTTGCTATTATCCCTGAGGACATTAGCTCTATGACAACTCCAAAGAACAAAGACATTATAAAGAAAACCGTGGTTTTTGAGAACCATGATATATCGTGTGACTTTATGGATATTGGTAATGACATACAAATCAATAAATCAACGGCCTCTAAAAATTAATTCTTTTCATGATTTTCAGAGCCACCACTTGCCTTGGCTGATCCAACTCATGAAAATATTTCACTTGATATGGTGGAAAAAGACTACATGAATTATTTTGCAGATGATTCGACACTGTCCTCGCCGTTAATACCATCGGACGTGATTTCACAGAACGGCATCAGCAAGAAACTCAACTTTCGTGAGCTAAATGATGCATTAAACTCTGGCCGCATTCAACTCTTTCCCAATGGTCCTAGAACACCAGCCACTGATCGCACGCGTTTTCGGCATGGGTTTGAGCAACAGCCTATGGAAGAGGATATCCTACAAAAAGAAGTTATTAGGCCTCGCGGCACGCTGAATTTTGATGATAGTATGATGATCTCGCCTGCACCTAAAATATTTGAAACAAATCCTGGGACCAAAATCGACCAAATAAATGAACTAGCTAAGGCTAAGAGCTTCACTGAACCAAAACGAAATTATCGCTTCTCACAGGCGGACGAGCTGATGCTGGACAATACCAACTTTCTTGTTCATGCTAAAATGGGCGATGACACGCATTCGCGAAATAGCTCCAAATCATCATCGCGACGCGAGACAACATACGACAACACTGCTATGGTATTGGATGATCTGGAAAAACACGAAGCAGTTGTTGCAGCAGCTCTTGAAACCGTCAAAAACAAGAAATCCATAAATCATATTGAGGTCATTGGAGAAGATGATTTCTTAAAACGCTGCAAGAAAGCAACAGATACGCAAGACAACGATTCAATACAGCACGACAGTGTTAAGAGGCTTCCCGCTCTTCAGAAAAGTAGACCAAGGCAAACATTGCACATGATAGAGCCCATCAAGGATATCTCTTTTCCCGAGCCAGTAGTTGCTACAAAAGAAACTCAAAAAGCTTCACAAAGGCAAACATTGCATTTTGTTGAGCCGATTGATGAAATATCCTTCGTCTCAAAATCAACTTCTACTCAAATAGAACCGCAATACAAGAAGCAACGGCCAACATTGCATGTGGCTGAACCTATCAACCAGGATATTGTAGTACAGGAAGTAAATAATGGATTTAGACCCCGCAGAGAAACTTTACACATGGCGGAAATAATTATTGAAGACATCGTAGAGTCCTGTCAAGATATTTTAGTAAAACCTGTAACTTTGCCTGTGAAAAATCAGCAAAGTAAACGTAGACAAACGTTGCTTCGTGTTGCATCCATGGAGGAAGACTCTTTTTGTAAACAGGACAATGTTTTGTCAATACCGACTGCTGATGCTTCTTCACAAAAATCGACTAGCAACAAAAAAAGGCAAACACTGCATATGACAGAAATTATTGAAGAGGAAAAACCACTACAAAACGTTAACCTTTTGCCGGTTTTTTTTGTAAAGGAGCAGCAATCCACAAGGCATAGACAAACATTGCTGTTAGCTGATCCCATTGAGGAAGACACCTCGTGTGCATATAATCATTTTACAACGACAACCCAACACGAAAAGTCGCATCAAAACAAGGAAAGGCATTCAATGAACATAGCTAAAACTGTTGACGAAGATATCGTTACAACGCAACATGTCAATGATGCTTCTCTAGTTGAACAGCAAAAATCGAAGCGTAGACAAACACTACGCAAAGTAGAGTCCATAGAAGAGGAAACTGGAACAACACAGCCAACAGCTCCATCTGTCGAACAATCGTACAGACAAACAAGTCGACAAACCATGCACTTTGCTGTTTCCATCGAAGACGACACTATCTGTGCACAAAATGATTTTAAGCCAACTGCTACCAACACACATCACCAAATGTTGAATGAAATAACTGCATGTGATAACTCAAGACCACATAATCCATTAGAGGCTATACCTGCAGCTAATGCAATGGAAGTATTACACACCATAAATCGACAAACAATGCACTTGGCTGATCCTATTGAAGAAGACTCCATCTGTGCTCAATATGATTTTAGGCCTAAAAATAAAGATCGCCAAATGTTGGATGAAATAATTGCAGAGGATATCTCAAGACCATATAAACCATCACAGGCCAATCCTCAAGCTCCTACAATAGATGTTTTACATACCAGTCGTCGGCAAACCATGCACTTGGCTGATCCCATCGAAGAAGACTCTTTCTGTGCACAAAATGATTTTAAGCCAACTGCTACCAACGCAAATCGGCACATGTTGGATGAAATAATTGCAGATGATAACTCAAGAACAAAAAACCTAATACATACCAAACCTGCATCTACTACAAGAGAAGTGTTACACACCAGGAGTCGACAAACCATGCACTTGGCTGATCCCATCGAAGAAGACTCTTTCTGTGCACAAAATGATTTTAAGCCAACTGCTACCAACGCAAATCGGCACATGTTGGATGAAATAATTGCAGATGATAACTCAAGAACAAAAAACCTAATACATACCAAACCTGCATCTACTACAAGAGAAGTGTTACACACCAGGAGTCGACAAACCATGCACTTGGCTGAATTCATCGAAGAAGACTCTTTCTGTGTTTCTGCAAGAAATATCTTAATACCACAATTAGAGGTAAAGTCGAAATCTGTAGCACCTTCAGTTGAAAGACTGCAGCCTAAGCGTCGACAAACCTTGCTCTTAGCTGATCCCATTGAAGAAGACACTTCATCTGCGCAAAAAGAAGAAAAAGTAATGCAAAATGCAATTAAGAACAGACAAATTAAGGAAAATGACTTAAAACCACCAGAAGACTTTAAATCAAAGTCAAATCCTCCTTCGGTGGAAATCCAGTATAACAAGCGACGACAAACTTTACACCTTGCCGATTCCATCGAAGAAGACTCTTTTTGTGCACAAAATGAGGAAAGGCTTATGACCAGTTTTGCGAAAAATCAACAACAAATATTTGCAAAGGATGTCTCAACAGCCCCCATAATGAAACAGTCAAGCGATAGGCGTCGGCAAACAATGCACCTCGCCGATTCCATTGAAGAAGATTCGTTCTGTGAACAACAGGATTTAAAAGTAACTGCTGCACCAATTGTATCTAATTTGAAATTGCAATCACAATTCAATGCAAGCAGCAAACAAAAACAAAATTTGCAGGAAGACAAAATTGGTACCAATAAAGATGACAACAACTCAATCCATCAGTTAAAACCCAGACAAACATCACATCTAGCCCAGTCCATGGAGGAAGAGGTTGGTAGTGCGACTAAAGCACTAAGACTGGAAAAAGCACCGGTTAATCAATTTGACTTTAAAACGCGGCGGACACTTCGCATGGAAAAACCTATTGAGGAAGATATCAATTGCATGCCAAGACAAATGATGGTTAAAGGCAATACAAGCGCTGACGAAAGTAAGTTGCGCCACAACAAGATCAGAAACGAGTTACGTCTCTCGGAATCCATGGAAATGGAGCTGCTTAGTCAGAGCTTAAACGAAGGAGCTGAAACAGCTGGCGATCAATGTCCATCCGATTCATCTGAATGGTTGGCTCAGATGCGCAATAAAGCTCGGGAGACGTTAGCCAAATCAATGCTTTATAGCCTGGAGTATCAAAGTCCAAAAAGAAACAAAAAAACGAGTCCCGTTGATAAAGACAAAGAAAATGTGCTAAGACCAAAATACATCAAAACAAACATGGAAACTCCCAAACCTAATAAAAAACAGCTATTGCTTCGGCAAAACTATTTTGCTATCACCCCAGGATGCTCAATGATCGAGTACGAAGACTTGGAGCAGGAGTGCAAATCTGATAGTTCAGCACCAAACTCGGAAGTTGCCCAATCCATATATCAAGCTGTCGATTTGGAACTGGACAAAGATCGCTCTAACTATGGCACACCCGTTGCCGCATCCAAGCAAACGGCCTCATCTCATATCAAACGCTTGCCCATACACTTGACACCAAATTTACCACAATCAAAAAAACGTAACACGCTCTCGATTAAAAAAGAATATGATAATACGTAAGTAACTCTTCTTTTATAATTTAAAAAAGTGTACATTTGAATTTTCTTAGCTCACAAATCGAACTGGACACACCACTGAGGCAAAAAGTAAATAAATTAACGCCCTCTGCAAAAAATAGATCAAAGATACCCATATTATCCAAATCAATCCAAAACTCACCTTGGCACGAAGAGGAACAGCTTGACGGCACCGTTCAAATAGTGAGGGCACAAATGATGCGACAGACACGCAGTCATTTCGAAGCCGAAATGAATAATATAATGGAGATCAAACAGAAACTAGATGCCGCTGGGTATGAGGATAATCCCATTACCATATCCGATGTGTCGAACCATTTTTCAGCGCAGCGGGAACTGGCCAAGCGTTCAGTTGAGCAATCAAAGAATACTACAACCGATAGTCGCGACTCCAATGAGCATAACTTTAAAAACTATGCAGCAGCACACAATGAGTTTATAAATTTAAGTGGTGATACTTGTATCTTTGCCGCAACTGAACTTCCCGAAGACGATGCGAATTATTTGGAAATTGATAAGACCCGACTTAGTTTGGTCTCCACCTTGCTAGACGAGAAGGATAACGCTGAACCAAAGGGAAATGATCACAGCAGCAGTAGCAGCATTAGCACTAAAATAGAATTTGAAGCTTGCCTTGAGCAAATTAATCCGCCAGCTATCGCCGGAACTGTAGACGCCTGCAAAAATTGCAAGCATTGCAGGCGTTCTGTCGATGCAGGACGCAACAGTTCAGCGGATTCATTTGATTTGCCTAATTGGCGTGAGCTTGATATGGGATTTGAGCGTTTAGAGCGACTGCGAATACGTCCGCGTCTCGAGGATGTGCATAAATATTGGGAGCTAAGAAAACTAAAACGTTACTCAAACTGCAGCAATGAGACGGCTAATAATAATGTACATGAAACGACCTGCGGCATAAGTGAAACTGACCTCTTTAATTTACCCCAAATGCTAGAGATTTTAGCCACTAAATGGCAAGAGTAAGTAAATTAATTCATTTTAATCGTATTGAAAAATAATAAGTTTTTTCCTGATGTATGTGTGCAAGGTGCAAGAAAAGCTGTTCCATACCAAATCCAGTGGAAACGTTTGTCAAACGATTAGAGTCGACAATGTGTGTTCAGCTGCCCAATTGGATATTTGATTACCAGCTTCAGTGCGATCGTAATTATATTTTCTCACATCGAAAAATAACAACACTTCGCGTTGTTGTTAATTATGAACCGCTCGATTTACTGGAAACTGATATTCGCGTGAACAGTATTAGCTTGGATACTCCTACCATTATTACTAGAGGTTAGTGATAATCATCAATACCATAAGCTGTAAATATAACTATATTTATAATTTAATAGATCAGTGGAGTGTATATGAGCATTTAATGGATTTCCAGCTAAGGCTAAAGCTACCACTGAATCTGGACAACTTGTTGGACGAATACAGTACTGAAGCGTTTGTCAGATTTCTGCAGCACATAGATAAAATTTGTATTGAAATATTGGATATATGCAATAAGATACACATGGTGTTGAGCACGGCAAAAGCGCGACTGTTAAGGTAATAATTGTATTTTTTAAATATATTCGCACTTTTATAACTTTTTATTTCGTTGATTAGAGAAACGAATCGCAATGTTGTGCGGAAAATCGTTCACAGGTTTTATAAGAACGAGAACGAAGCTTATATGCGGGTGGAGAAAACTCTGTTTCGTATTGAAATCGGTAATGTGCAGGAGGTTTCATTCAAAAACATTCTGGATCCGCCATTGTATCAGTTCGATGAGAACATTCAATTTTTACCAAAGGGTTTTGCTTTTCTTGAAGCTTTTATGCATACCCCCGGACAATATTTAAAGCGCAACGTGAAGCAAACTAATTCAATGTCAGGTACGCTAGCAGAGCTAACTTGAACCAGTGCATTTTTTTGTTTCATAAACATATTTATTTTAATAATTCACTAGATAAGTGTAAGATGTACAGTTAGTTCAGTTAGCTAACGAAAATATTTTTAGAACATGAACAATGTAGTTTTTTTTTAACTTGTTATAAAATAAGTTTTAACTCATTTCTTTTGAAATAAATATTATGCTAATTTTATTTACTTTCAATGTTCTGTTTTCTTAAAAAATGCTATTAAGCTGATTTTACTAATTCTCACATAATACGAACCAAACCAAGACGTCGCTCTCGGAATACTCCGACTATTAAAATTGATATGCGACTTTTGACAAAAAGCATGCAATTTTTTTGTAGGTAAAATGTATAGGTATAAAAAAAAAAACTAACAGTATTACATACACTTTATAGTAAAATCTTGTCAAAACCTTGAATTTCTATGACAGCTATGTGACGAAGTGGTTAGATTTCGCTCATTTTTCAAACGATCTATCTACAACAGAAATAAGATCTTGACGTTTACAATGTTTACAATTTATTCATAGCTCTAAAACTGAGGGACTAGTTTTCATTGTACCATATTGAACTATACAGTGATCCGGGTCAAGAATATTTAGATTTGCTTTCTTCTATGCGTTACATATTTCATAAAAAACCTAAAAGTTAACTTGGTGCATAGTATTTTAATAGTAAAGTGAAGTTACCGTGAACTACAAAATTTTGTAGTATTTTTTATGCTATTACAACTGGTCACATTGCTTCAAGATTGTGGTTGAACCTATCAAAACAAAAAACGAAAAGCATTTGAAAACACACACGAAGAGTTTTCGCTTAAATTGTTAAAAGAAATGTGGTTTGATCCATCCGGCTACTACGTTGTAGCGTTGTCCACACTCCTCTTATGTATTTTGATAGCACTTTATTTTGCCAATTTTCTGAAGGACGATGCCGTGAGTAGCCCATAAAATATTTCAATTTAATATAATATTTAATTGCACTTAAATACGAATATACGCAGGAACTGGAAGACGAAGGCCTTGGCGCTGACGCGGTGCGCTTGGAAGACGATCACGAGCTAAATGCACAAATGCAAGCACGCTTGCAAAGCGATATCGACGATGATGAGGCCGATGAAGAAGAGCAGGAGTCATTAAGCGACAGCGAAACGGAATTAACACCAGCACGAACACTCACTTATAGCAACCTCGTAGGAAAGTTCAAGGCCAAACGCTACCAGCACAAGCTTGCAAAGAATCTATCACCCATGCAGATGGAGGTGGAGCGACGCATCGAGCGTGAACAATTGGCTGCAATATTTGAGCTACTACGTCGACAAGAGAATGAATTAAATCTCAAGGAACGCATTACAGATAACGAGCTCAAACAGCAAGTGAAACTTTATCGTTAGACTGTGCATGTTAAGGAAGGAGAGTATATAATCAAGGTACATCTCCAATCTTAACTGGAATGTGTGATTATCTTTGCGGGACAAATTCATCTGGTAAAATTACATAGTTCATGTACATGCTATGTATACACTATAGCCGATTGAGTTAACCGATTGGGTTCGGTGTCCCCGAATACGTCAGCCAGCGACGAGTCATTTTATTTAGAACACATATTTAAAGAATTTTAGTTAGGTATTCTTTTCACTCTTAAGAGTTTGACGATATTTACATACATATATGCATCAAAAAATCACTTACTTTATCCATATGTTAGTGTAAAGATGTGAGCTGTTATTATTAAATATCAAAAACACCAACTACACATTAAATGTTCTTCAAATATATAAACTGAATGTACAAAATGCGAGTCAACGAAATTGTTAGATTTCCTATGCTTATACAGTCCAATGTTTAAAACAAATACAATTGTTAAATAAAAAATTATTGATAAATTTGTTAACTGTTTCTGTTCTCCTCATTCCACCTATCGAAATGAATAAGTATAATTTTAAGCTATTTTAATAAATAAATTAATATATTAAAAATGTTACTTAGTACAATTTTTAATTGGTCCAAAATGGAAGCTAAAATAATATAAAGCTTATAATTATTTAAGATTTTAAGAACTAAACATAAAACTTAGTAGCCTTATTTATTTAATATTCATCAAGAATGAACAACCCCAAAATATATCCATAGCAACTGGAACTTTATTTATATTTCAGTTTCCACAGTTTCCAGCTGCAAAAACAACCTTTTTTCAGACTTTGTAAAAACAAAATATAAATTTTGTTACCTGCAAAAAAAATGGTCAACTTTGTGCATCCAGAGGAGATGTATTTGTTTGTGGAGAGCGTTCGTTGCTTTCAGGTTCGTGATGTGGGCGGCAAGAAATGGCTGGAGGTGCATGAGATGGTCATCAAACTTAGCCAGCAGGCGGCTCTTGAACTGGCCGAACATCGTGAGGAGGAGGTCAAGGAGTTCCTTATTTCGCGGGACAAGCTGGGAATACTAATTAGTGAGGCGTTCTGTGTGAACCTGTGGAAAACACGTGTTCTGCCGCATCTTTTGGAGATTGATCCGAATCCACAGGCCACATTTCTCATATATACGGTACTGTTTCATGAAGCAGCTGTCGTGGCGCTATTGGATCTATGCCTGTACCATCCCAGTGGCTGTGAGTCAATGCAGGATTCGGTGCTAGATTTGATCGATTACAGTGCCCACGCGGTTGCCCAGGTTATTGGTTTGGTTAGCATGGGCTACCACGAGAACGAGAACAAAGTGGATGTGGACGAGGCTGTGCTTACCGAGTTAGAGCGCCAAAAGCGTGATCTCATCTATAAGATTGGCTTGCGCTGTGTCTCTTTGCTCAGTTACCTGGCTGATAACGTGTCGCTATTCCATTTGGGTGCAGCTCGTCGCATGGTGGTCACGCATGATATTCCCTGGCTAATGGTTGATGTTCTCTGCTTTCGGCCGTGGCAGCGCAACACGAGCAAGGGATTGCAAAAGTTTATTGATGAAAAGTGGACATCTGTTGAGGATGCTGCAAAGGTAATGAAGCCAGAAGCCCAAGCTTGGTTTTGCATACGCCAATTGCTACTAAATCCCCAGATTCTCGACAATTACCCGCTAAATGAGGCGCGTTGCAGGCAGTTATCCAAGGTAATTTATTGAACCGTCTTATAGGCTTTTCGTGTCTAGGCTAATGAATTTTCTAACAGCTTCTGGGAATGATGCATGAGACCTTATTGGATCAGTTGCCTGTGCTAATTGAGCTAAAGCAATTCATCAGTCGCATGGCAATCACTGGAAATGCGGGCAACAAGTCCGAAAATCTTATTTTGGAGGATATGCCACAAATTCAGGACGGCCTCATTAAGGAGGTGGAACGTGAGGGTGGTTTCTATCACGTAGCTCAGAGTCAGGATAGCATCTTTCTTAACAATAACCGAGAAGAGATTTGTGAACTAGCAACTAGATTAAGCAGCGCTTATGGCACAGAGCTCCTTTGTGAACTGGAGCAAACTATGGCAGATTTAGACATAAATATGCCAGGAAAAAAAACACAAGAAATCACCAACAGTGGCGAGGAGGCCACAGAGCAAATAATTCACAAATGCGGCGGCTGCCAGAAGATAGGCAAAAAGAAGTGCGCCAACTGCAAACAGATGCATTATTGTTCACGGTAGGTCCACATGTATTCCATTTTGGCGGGAAACTATATTCCACATTTTTTTACTTACAGCGAGTGTCAGCTGAAGCATTGGCCGAAACACAAGGACAGCTGCAATGTGAAGGCTGTCTAGTTAATTAATAACAATAACTTTGTATCAATGACTCTATAACATTAAAGAACATTCCAAAAAAATTAACGAGCGCTTTCGATGCGTGTTATGGTTAGGTTTTCGTAGTTATTTTTATTTAGCAATAAAAAAATTTGCCAGGTAGTCTCTCATTCAGCAAACAGGGGCAACGGCAGGACAATATGTTTAGCTGTTCTGTCTGAGATGGTCCTTAACTACATCCAATGCAGGCGTCTCCTCACCGTAATCCTTAATGACGACCACAGAGCAACCGCAAACCTTACGTGGCTTGCCCTCCTTGTCGATCTTGCACAGACCCGACCATTCGCCCAATTTCTTGTGAGAATCGACACGGATCAATGGAATCTGGTGCTCATTGCACAAGGCAGTGATTAGTTTCTTGTAATTGGGCTCATCAAAGGACTCGGCCAAAATGCAGAGGACAGCTTGGCGCCTAGAAAAAATAGATACACAAACTTTAAACGCGTTTTCTCAACATTACAATTATAAAAAATCAAGTAAAAAACTCAGTAATTGGAAGGACTCAAATCAATGTAAATTCATAAACACGGACCAATTAATTTCATCAGAGTTAAGAAGCTAAAACTAAACAAAAAACCAAAATCTGCTTACTTGTCCAAAGCCTTGCAGGCCTGGTGGATGCCATGAACGAGACCATCGGCGATCAATGACTTCTTGAGCACTTCCTGGAGCGCGGTGTTTATGTCCATGGCGCCGCCAAGAACGGGCGCTGCGGAGGGTACATCTCTGCAGAAGAGAAAAACAGCATTTATTGGTTAAAGTTCAGTATATCTGGACCGATTAAGAAGATTGTAATGCATTTTATAATTATTACTCAGTAATTGGAAGAATTTAAATCAATGTAAATTCATAAACACGGACCAATTAATATCATCAATAAAATAATAATTTTTTGGGAAAGTTTAATGCATTTTGAACTTACACATCAACGTCTGCCATATCTGAAAGGTTGAGGCTGCACTGCACTGCAAACGATAATAATAAAAGTATTATTAGATATGATTGCACTCATAATTGGAAATTAAATTCGTCGAAGCAGCTTCAGCTCAAAATTAATATGCTTTCGTACCTTTTTGACAACCGGAAAGAAAGAGAGTCGAGTTGCGTTGCGGCCAACTTCATGTTTATATTTTTAGTGATGCTTTGCCATTTAAACATCAGCTGTTTGCCAGCATTGCCTTACAAAGACTGATTGATGTATCACTTACACAAAAAAACATAAAATGTTTCAACATTTATTATTCAGATACATTTAATTCGATTTCTATTAATTTAAACTTGAGTTTAATTTATTATTTTTAAATGGCACATCAAATTTTATAATAAGTTAAAACGTTGTCAGTTCAAGCGTTTTAAAATGCAACTTTCGAAATCCTATTGTTCAGGTATAATTTAGCACATTTCTTGCGGCTGATTTCTGCGTCATTTTGCGCCCAAATCTTTAAGGGCCAAGCAACTCTCGCATCTCGAAAAATAAGCTAAAAATAGCTTATATTAAGTCAAATAAAACTAAGTCATAGCTTAAACAGTGAGACAAAGTTATTTGTAAGCTTTAGCTTCGCCGTGCAAAAACGTGTTTATGTTTACATAAGTTCACAGCAACATCCAAGACAACAACGACAACACAATGACAAGCAAGCTACAGTAAGTTCAGTATTGCCCCTCTTCCCATCAAATACCTAACTCATAGATTATTCATGTCTACAACTGGCACCACGTGTTCGTATTGAATGGTGCATATAATTCCCGAAATTTAAGAGTACAATGGGATCTGAATGAACTGTCTAAATAGTTGCTATAGGAATGTGACGTACTGATAAGAAAAATTCTCGTCACCAACAACAACTAGAACGAGCTCACCGTAAACAAACTGGCTTAACAGTGCTCTTCAAAATTATGATGCACGGTTAGCGACACGTCTAATAAATGTTATATTATTTTAAAAGTGCGTTATGTAAACTTCACCGATATTTATTGCAATTTGCATCATAATAATACAAAAAGCTATATCGGCATCACAAGCAGTGTGCACAATACTATTGCCAGCACTGTAACGTGGGGCTATCGCTACGGTTCATCGACAACTGATACTAATGTGCGGCTGTAGTTCATGTTGAAAATCGGTTTCAATTGCTAATTTGGCAGCAAGCCCTCGACCAGACAACATGTGTGACCAGAGCAAGAGCAACTCAAGCAATGCGAGGTTGCGTAAATAAGGATCTGCGAACTTAACTTAAATGCTAAAAGGATGAAAAATTTTTTATTGCAGAGAGGGCATCCTGGTGGGATGCGGTAATCCGTTGCTGGATATTTCAGCGCCTGTTCCGATGGACTTTCTGCAACGATATGACATGAAAGAGGACGATGCCATTCTGGCCGAGGACAAACATATGCCCATTTATCATGAGCTCGTTCAGGGCTATCAAGCAGAATATCTGGCAGGTGGTTCGGTGCAAAATTCATTGCGCATCGCACAATGGATACTGGGACAGCCCAATGTAGCTGTGTTTTTCGGTTGCGTTGGTCAGGATAAGTATGCAGATATTTTGAGAGAAAAGGCACGAGAAGCCGGCGTGGATGCGCATTATCAAGTCAGTCAAGACACACCAACTGGCACCTGTGCTGTCCTCATCACGGGTACACATCGTTCACTTTGTGCCAATCTGGCGGCAGCCAACAAATTTACCATCGATCATCTGGAGCAGCCGGATAACAAGGCGATGATAGAGAATGCACAATACTACTATATATCGGTTAGCAAGATTTGTATATATGTGTATATATGTACATAAGTAATTCGCTGTTTAATCGTTCTACAGGGCTTCTTCTTGACCGTTAATCCGCCCAGTATAATGCGTGTGGCCGCCACGGCCCTTGCCAAGCAGCGACCGTTCCTAATGAACCTCAGCGCACCATTTATATCACAATTTTTCATGAAGCCGCTGCTGAATGTTATGCCCTATGTAGATATCATATTTGGCAATGAAGCGGAGGCGCATGCCTTTGCCACAGCGCAAGGTTGGCCAGCCGATGAGGATCTGCGTGAGATTGGCAAACGTTTGGTGGCACTGGAAAAACTAAATACGGCGCGACCACGTATTGCCATACTCACGCAGGGTTGTGATCCAGTGCTGCTCATCCAGCACAATGCGATCCAAGAGTTCCCAGTCACACGTTTGGCGGAGCATGAAATTGTCGATACCAATGGCGCTGGGGATGCATTCGTTGGTGGTTTTTTGTCGCAGTTTGTGCAGGGCAAGTCGTTGGATGTTTGCATACGCTGCGGCAACTATGCGGCTGGTCATATCATCAAGAATCCCGGTTGTACCTATAATGGTGCGCCCGAGTTTGTTAAATAATCAAAAGGAAAACACCCACACCGCACACTACACACATACACTCGTAGAGGACAGCGACAAAGAACCTGTAAGGAGGCATTAAGCATTGCTCAAAATAAGTTCAAAGACGTAACTAAGACAATTTTGTTAGCTAACTAATTAATTATTTGTACATATATATATACACACACCCACACATACACATTAATGCAGGGCCTTGGTAGTTTACAATACATTTATAGGCAATGTTAGAGCAATATTCGAATTTAAATTGATAATAAAAGAAATGAGAGAGAAAAATTAAATTCTAGCCCACTAACATACACAAATTTACATTGTTCCTCTGTTTTTTTTTTTGCAGTATTTAAGTGATTTTCGTTTATATGACCTAGAAACGACCCCGACTAGAATAATTGATAACCAAGACCATACATTGCCAATTGTGTATTTTAGCGGACATGTGGCAGTTTTTTTTCTTTTGGTTTGCCTTCTGGCACAAAAGATTATTCCTTTTTAACCCCTCTTTATCATGAATTTTGTAAATAAATCAGACATCAGATTAGATTAGTTTCATTACAGCAACCTCGCTTTACACATACATATATTGGTTTTTTGTTTTCATTGTCATATTTCACACCTTATCCAAGTTTGATTAATACTGTTTAAGCTACTTGTACAACTGAATGCCATATTTCTTTCCTATCTTTAATGAATTGATGTACTAATGTATCAGTTGGCAAATCATAATTCCACAGACGATAATTAGGCGAAGAAGGGAGAAATGAATAGATAACATTTTGTAGTTTCCCTTATTTGCAAAGTTCAACAGAAATCCGAGTTAATATTATAATATAGCTCAAATTGCATTTTTCTACCGGAAATCACAGAGACAGCACTACTTCGTGAACTTCAGGATATTAAGCCCATATTCTCGCCAGGACCTGATGGAGTATTAAGCTGTGTGCTTAAGTACTGTGCTCAGAGTCTTCTAAAACCTTTGCATAAACTGTTCAATTTGTCCGTGAAGTTATGCTCTTTCCCAAAAATTTGGAAGGAGTCATATATTATTCCATTGCATAAAAAAGGAAACAAATCTAATGCTAAAAACTATACAGGTATCTCCAAGTTGTCTGCTGTCCCTAAGATTTTTGAGAAATTGATAACCTCTCTTCAACATCTTTGTAAATCTATGATTTCACCATGCCAGCACGGATTCATTAAACATAGGTCTACCACTACTAACTTGCTAGAATTCACATCATTTGTTATCAAAGGTTTTGAAGAAAAGATGCAAACTGATGTTATTTACACTAATTTCAGTAAGGCTTTCGACACTGTAAGTCATAATCTTTTAATTCATAAACTTCAGGAAGTCATCTTGGACCGTTATTATTTACGCTTGTTATTAACGACCTTCCTTCCATTATCAATCACTCTCGGGTGCTGATGTATGCTGATGATGTAAAATTATGCATGTCGACTACATATCTTCTGTCTGGTCATAAACAGCAAAGTGACTTAGACAATTTTCAAACTTGGTGCAGAACAAATTTATTTCATCTCAATTGCAGTAAATGTAAAGTTATGTCTTTTTACAGACGAACGCCCCACTTCACATACATATTTTCTGGATAACCAACCACTTGATCGGATTGAATGGGTTGAGGATTTGGGTATTCTAATGAACCCAAAGCTTAAGTTCGACAAGCATATATCTTCAATTGCAAATCGTGCACTTGATGCCTTCGGGTTCATTAAGCGCTGGTCGAAGGAATTCGACGACCCCTACCTAACAAAAATCTTGTATGTGTCTCTTGTGCGACCGATTCTGGAATATGGATCTTGTATTTGGTATCCCAAATACAGGATTCATCAGGATAGATTAGAATCGGTGCAAAAACAATTCTTGCTTTTTGCTCTTCGGGGCCTTAACTGGGATAACTCTATTAACTTACCTTCCTATCACAGTAGACTTTTACTAATAAATCTTCCTTCACTTTCTAACCGTAGAACAATGTTAGCAATAACCTTTCTCCATAACTTAATAAATGGTGAAATAGATTGTTCCATATTAATCAACCAAATTAACTTTGCAGTTCCTATTAGATATACTAGAAATTTTGTACCTTTAGCTCTTCCAACCTGTTACTCTAACTATGCTATCCATAACCCCTTTCGGATCTTATGTGATACATATAATGATCTTTCCCATTTAATACATAGTGCTATTTATCTATTTGCTCTCTAAAAAAACTTGTCTTGTCTCATTTGTCTATTTGCTCGCGATCTTCGTAACCGCACGCTACGCAGTGCGCCCCTCGGTCGGACGGGCGGGAGGTGGGTTGCTTTGTGCTAGGGTCCGCGCGTTAACAAGCCGGTGCTTGGTCTCGTTGGGCCATTTAAATGTGTAATAAAAAAAAAAATATATTTTATAGTTTCCTTCATTTGCAAAGAAAGATTGCACAGAAAGCCGAGTTAATATTGTTTTGAGTAGGAAAAAATTAAACTTTTTAATGGTTTTTTTTTAAGCCCCATACAAAAGTCGAAATGACTGTGAAAATACTTAAAGCTAAATCTGTTTTTGGTTGTTGAATTCATGAGCATTTGTGTGATTGACATTTATAATCCCAAAGCTAAACACATCTACTCAATCAGATAGCCTTTGATGAAGGGAAGACCAGTGTGCACGCGCTTCTGGTAGCGCACATAATCAGACTGAAAGAAATTGAGCAGGGAGTACTCCTCCACGTAAATGCGATCGTGAAAAAATAGCCAGCTGACTAGCGTGTAAATGCATGTGCATATCGGATTTAACAGGATTAGCTGTGTGCCAATGGACCAATAGAACCATCCCACATAGGACGGATGACGGCTATAAGCATATATGCCATTGGTAATTAGCTTGTGGTCTGAATGCTTTTCATCTTGCACCTGGTTACGAGTAAAAACAATATTAACGAACTGAGTAAGCATTTAAGTAATAAATAGTACGGACCAAATGTGTAAAGCTACGCCCAGCCGTAATGATGGCCACCTTACGCACCACTTCGCCACAAGTGCAGAGAATTACGCCCAGCAGCCAAATATGGCCAAACCGCTTGAAATCAGGCAAAAAGTGGAGCTCGAGAACAAATTCCGTCCAACTGGCTGCAGCGGCCAGGCCATAGTGCACCGAATGGTTTAGCATGAAGCTGTCCAGAGAGAGGCTGCGTGGATTTGCCCACGCAATGACTAGAAATTCCGAATAATGAAAAAAGGACATGAAGCAACCATAAGCGCCAAATTGTTGCCACGGTGTGGGCGCAAAACAAATGACTAGCACGCTCACGGCCATGGTAAAGCCAAGAAAAGAAGCGCGTATGGCAACCTTGCAGATAAAAGAAACAAGTAAAAATAGTGTAATCACATAAAGGGTGTGAGTCATTGCCCACCTGATAATCGCTGTTCCTGAGCACAAAACGTATGATCATATTGATAAGAGCATAGTACAGAACCGGGCCCCAAAGGATGGCACCCCAAACATTTGGTACAATTCCATAATAGATCTGAGGAACTGATGGCAGCAGCACGAGACTTGCAGTGGCCAGAAAACAATACAAGCTGACACGCCCTTCGGAACAAAGCATTGCGTGGGCGCCGGAAGCTGCTGATGTTGGAGACCGTGAATTGTTGGCGCACATTATAAGTAAATCACAGAGTTATTTGTGCGGTTTATGGAGTTAGACACATCGAATTTTTGGCCTTTTACAGCATTTGCAGGAACGTAAATAAAGAGTGGAAGACCGGCTGATGCGATATACACAATTCCAAGTGTTTTTCCAACTACAAGATTACGTTTAGAAACGTCACAATTGCATTTGTATGCACCTAAATCATAAACTTTGTTAAAACCTTTTAAAAAAATACAATGATTATATATAAACATTTTTAAATTCTCTATTACTGTTCTTTGCAAGTCACACATTTGTCGACAATACCGTACCTACTTATGTCGACACGGGTAATGTTGGTTGGTATCTTTTTAACGTAACCTTCTATGATTTGCAATTCACATTTATAAAAGTCCATGAGTATCGATATTTGTGAATGCGAAGTAAATAGCCGTGAAAATACCGATAGTCAGCAGGGCATGCATAATAATATTTTCGACAAGCTACTTTGTGCAGGTTATGTAAATTGTTAAATTTTTAATTAAAACTGAAAAGACTTCTTTAATTATTGTAAATAATAATTTGCCATGGTGTTTCTAAACACGGCATTGATGGTTCGCGCCCGTGGCCCTGATGAGTTCTGGCGCAAAAGGCGAATTTTTAAACTCGCTGCTGTAAGTACCAAATTCAATGTGCTATGATGATTGTTATCAATCCGGTTAATAATCAATTATAGCACTATCGCAGTCGTACACGCAATGTGTACTCCTTTGCTATACGCAGCGTCCACCGTGCCCTCGCCTACGCCACCAAGGGCCGTAAGCTAAAGAAACTGGACATGGCTCAACTGTGGACAACGCGCGTTGAAGCCGGCTGCCAACAATATGGAGTCTCCCTGGATACTTTTAAGGAGGGTCTTGCGCGCTCGGATATCTTACTGAACAAGTAAGTTAAAGAATCACAAGATCATTGTTTAATATATATAAAATTGTCTTTGTTAGGAAAATTCTGTCGGATTTAGCAATTTGGGAGCCACGCTCGTTTGAGGCTTTAGTGAATATTTCCCGAGAACGTGCTGCTGTCGAAGGCTTGCCAGACATCAAACAGAGATCTGCTTTTAATCAGGTGTACGGTCTAAGTAATTTAAAACTGAATTAGGTTAGCTCTAGTTTATAAAATGAACATACAAATATAGTTTTATATATTTAAACAACACAGATTCATGTTTTATTTTTGGAAGATGCAAACAATAACATTGCATTGAAATTTTATTGTGGGGGGTTACGTACTAATAGAAAACATAGAATTCATAGAATTGCTTTGTATGCCATTTTATTCCAATTTGGCCAAGATATCCGACTCGCGGAAAAGGAACATCTCCTTCTTATCATCGCTATCCAATTGGACCTTGGTGCCACCAAATTCAGGCAGCAAAACACGATCACCTTCCTTTACGCCAATGGGAATGTGACTGCCACTATTCTATAAGAATATTTTACACATAAGATTACATGCTGCAATTATCAAATTCAATTATGAAATACTTACGACATTGCGTGTGCCGGGTCCAACGGCTATAACTGTGCCCTCCAGCACTTTGCCAACAGATTTTTCTGGCAAAACGATACCGCCTTTCGTTTTGGTAAGAGCTTCAGCGCGTTGCACTAAAATGCGATCCAGCATGGGGATGATCCTCTTAATAGCGGCGGCCTACATATATTGTTTAATTAAAACATATTACAAATGCAAACAACGGTCATTGTTGCTGCCTACACAGGGCTGGGGTAATGTTACACAACAGCCCGGCTAGGCGAGTTATCAGGGTTTGTAGAAACTTCTAGAAGCTTATGTTCGTTTTTTGCAGCGCATGCTTTTCGATTTTATTATGCACATAATATAAATTATTAACTTACCATTTTTATCTTATTAAATGCAATCTGGGATGCTCTGGCAAAGCTAAACTTAATTGGCAATTGTATGTGAAGATTCCCCACACGTGCAGACCGGTCGCGGCTGTTCGAAATAGTGATGCAAACGCCTTTTTATATGTGCTTCGATGTGATTCGCTATCGATATATCGTACAATCGGCAAAACAGATGTAGATGTATAATTTAAATCCCGTCGTTACAAGAGTCGTTAATATTGATCGATATATCGTACAATCGGCAAAACAGATGTAGATGTATAATTTAAATCCCGTCGTTACAAGAGTCGTTAATATTAAGTTCATAATTTTTTTTTTGTATTTTTTATTTATTTTATATTTAATTTATTATTTATTTTATTAATTAAATAAATTTATTTAAAGTACTTAAAAAATTGCTAAAAACATTTTAAGTCAAATTAATATCATTAGGCTTAGTGAATATTGTATTTCACTTATAGGGAAATAAACCATAAGTTAAACACACACAAAATGTTTTTTTGGTTCCATACGTTTTATAGAATTATTTAAAATCAAATACAAACATTTTTTATTATATGTATATGATATAATGTGCCTTGTGTTTGTATTAGAATGTGGGTAAGTATACATATTTTAATTTAGCAGCCATAGTTCCTTTTAATTTTCTTATGTAAAAAAAAAAAGTTAAATAGTTTTCAGAAAGAGAATAATTTTAGATATAAGCTTTTTTAATTATTCGGTTGCCAAATATCATATGATATCAGTAACAAAATTCGTATATTTGAAAAACTTCGATAACGTTAAAATGGTCAAAGTAATTCAGCAAACAAATTCTTCCGTGTTAAGCAAACTCGGCATAGTGCTTCTCGTTAAACACACTATTAGATCGAATATCCTTCCACAACATAAAAAATAAAAAACCCGTACGTAATAAAGAAATTTTATAAGCTTCAAACTTTTGAATGTTTGTACATAAGTACAATAACAGGAACGGCAACATTAGAAATACTAAAAATAAAGAAATTATATTTCATATTTGTAGTTATTTACGTCAATAAATTGTAATCCTCTGGTGAAAAGTTGTATGACGTAAATACAGCAGTACAATTAGGCATCATTGCCTTTCATTATAAAGTGACTACAAGTTGTAGTTTGAACACATGATCGAATTTCACTTGCGTACTTGATTTATATTTATTTCTTCTGTTGTAATGTAAATCAATGACTCACAATTAAGGTGTTAAGCTTAGAATAACTACATGGTTATATAGAGACAATGAAAGCCAATTTTAATCGCCTTAATTTTTTTAAATATAAGATACTTAGCTACAGTGCTTTGTGTGTTATGATAACAATTAGAATTTAGTATTTATTACTTTTTTTTAAACAAAATTGTGTGATTGCGAGAAACTAATTCTCTCGAACTGATAACCGCTTTATTTCCAACTGAAAACCACTGCATTATTTCCCATAAAATAAACGAGAGGTGATATTTCTAATACTTTGTAGGGTGTTACTCAGTATGTTTAGGAAATTTTTGAGAAACTGTCGATATCAATATAGATAGCGATTATCTTCTTGTCTGTCAAGTGTAACAAAGTTTAGGGCAAGGGTTTCGGGTATTTGCTACTCCAGATTTCTCGACCAGAATCTCCCTAATTGTTTCATATTGCTGTCTTAAAAGCATCGTTGGGATACATTTTAAATAAGCGCTTTGTGTCCGTCTGCAACCTATCTATTGACTTATTGGCCATCTGTGCTGATTCTGCGTTAACAACAGAAAACAATACGAAGCATTTTAAGCAACTAGTCAACTTATTAATTGTGACCCTGGTTGCGACCACAGTATCAAATGGGAAGAAATTGGTCTCCCAATCTCCTGGGGCAAATATATTATTTTTTATAAACAGTGTGTTCGCTCCGTCCGCTGATTAGCGAAAATTTTCGATCATTTTTTCGGTTTACGATATGTACATGTAATCGATAACAAAAAAAATCTTGAATTTGGAAAATTTAAGGACTGTAATAAACAAAATAATGAAAATATTTGAAACTTTTATTAAGAGATATGATAATTGAAGTTTAATTAAGATGAAGGGTATATTTTAGTCAACCTTATTTGACCAGAGCCTTTATACTTGTTGAGTCTGCGTTGTGCAGTTGCCGCAATTGCTTCCATTTTTATAGTTCTAGATAACTCTTTGATGTAATTATTGCTATAATATGGCAACGTGCAATTGATGATTAGCTTATGCCAATGGAGGGGCAGTCGCATATTCGATGCATTATAGTGCATTAGTTTCTGATGAAAAAGATTATTAGAGGCATCCAGCGAATTCGGTTTTAGAGTAATAATATTCTTTATTTAAAATACAAAAACGATGTGCTTCATTTGAAGGTTGATTACGAACTAAAAACTCATGAACTCATAAGTGTATACTTGTTGTCCACTCTGAATATTTATATATATATACATATATATATATATTTAGTCAGTTCAGTCATTATGCACAGAGCAATGTGAAATAAAATATTCGTTTCATTTGATTAGAATTATAATGCTGAAGATTACAATTTGATTATGTTAATCATAAGCAATAAAAATAATTTTTACCATGATAAACTTACGACTACCTAATTTTAATTTGTTACTTCGAATCTGTGGTCAGAGCAAATCACAAAACATTACAGCAATAAATAAATAACAGCCGACAAAAAATTTGTTCATGCCACGCGAACAATACAGCGCAAAAATAAAAAATTTGAAAAGTGCAATTAGGGATGAGGGATGATAACACAATGATAGTGACGTTAGAAAGGCCAATAACTGCGATTTTCGATATCATAAATAATTGTGGGTACTTAGTACACATTTCCAGAAAGAGGTTTCATACCCATAATAATTTTATATTTCTTTTTTATATTTTCGTATTTCACAATATTTTTCAATTATTTATTGTAATATTTTCTGCTACAATTTATATCTTTTTATTTATTTTTATTTATATTTTATTTATATATATATGTATATATATATATTATTATTATTTATATATTTTTAGCTGTAGTGTATTTAGTCTCTAACTTTAATTCTTTTGTTCTTCCGCGGCAGTTATAATATTAATCGATAATTTTAAATTTAATTTATTTATTATATTCTGTATTCCTTTCAAAAGAGAAATAATAAGACTATTATACTCATATTGAGTGATAGAAGACAATGCAGAAGATGCATGTCCACGTCAAAACTTCGTCGGAAAATGAAAAGTGTGTGACTAGGCATTGTCTTTGTTCGAGTTTTTTGTAATACACAACTTGAAATTCACTCTTATAGACAATTTGCTAACATTTATAAATAATACATATGAAATTATTACATAATACTCATGATATTACTAATAGGCAATTTTCTCAAAGACTGCGTAATTTCGATAAGGGAAACAAGCAGTTATTTCACATACAAATAGTATAGTATCTGCAGTACACACATTAAGTTGTAGGAAGAAAATATATAAATATATATATATATGGTTTTTTGGGCAAGAAGGAAAGATAAAGGATTTTACCCATTGCCCCAAAAGATTGAGAGCTAATTTTTCAGATGAAAAAACTCTTTTTTTTTTCAGAAATCAACACCATGTGAAATGGACGTTCAACAATACACATTGAAAAATGATTTCAACATTTTTTTTGCAGGATTAGGTAGCTCCTTTTCGAGATTGTTGCTTTAAATTTCTGTTAATTTTCTGCATTAATATATGAAATGGTTTTTAAATATGATTTGTTATATTTTGTTAAAAATCAATTTAAATATTATAAATGCATTTTTTAATTAGACTATTTTAGCTTAGAAATATTGTATGATCAATATTAATTATTTCTATTATTTTCGTTACTTTTAAATTGGAAATAAGTATGATTGTTGCACATCCCTTTGGTATATCAAGGAATTTGTTTAAGCTTATGGTATAATTTTTGGGCACACAAAAGTGACTAATGCAGCTGTTGACTTTAAAATATCAATAGCAAGCTAATTTTTTTACAGGCAAAAAAGTATTTTTTATACCATTTAGAGGTTCTGCTAAATGTAGAGATTAAGTTTTAATTGATACGATAACTGGAATTTTTTTTATATTTTTGTATTTTGGGAAAAGTACCAAAAACATGCGAAAGAAATAATATCACCATTTATGCATTAATCGTAAAAATTGTTATGTTTACAAAATCTTACTTTATAAAAGTAAATAACGAAATATAAATAAGTAGTAACTAAGTATATTAAAATCTGAGGAGTAAATAGGCCATTATTTTAAAAAAATTCGTTGTAAATTACACATTAGAGTGGAAAATAGCCGAAATCATAAAACAAAAAGCAAATGACTTTTTTGGTCCCGGGCTAGTTTTCTGTGGAAACGCCCATATTATATTTGCAGATAGATCGTAATACAAATTAAAAACATTTCAAGTGGTCATTTACATTGGACGTCATTTTGTTCTACAATTTGCATTCACATACATATAAGTATGGGTATACATTTATTTTTCCAATTGCTGTTAGTTTAATTCTAGCCAATTTGTTAAATGGACACCCAATGCTCAGGCAAAATAAAAACTTTGTCAATCAGGCCAAGGGCGTCTGGCATTGGCATTGGCATATGCCAAATTGTCATTCCCCTGCTCAAGGGGAACCTCAGCACACCTACTTTTTGGACAATTTTTCCATTGCAATTGACTTTTGCTTTGACAGAGAACATTATCTTGTTGAACCCCTCACTCACCTATTAGGTTATTGTTTCTGATAATACTTTGAAGTTTACTGTCATGGCAGCCAGACAGCAATCGGAGTACAATTGTCTGCCCAAATGACTTGCAATATAATTTATCAGCTATGTTGCTAGGCTTCTAAATACGGATTTTATATGGCTGCATTTGAAGCTACGAATATTGTCAATTTCTAAATTAAAATATAGATTGGTCAGATAAGTTAACAGATTGGTTGATGTTATTGTGCGTAAGTGGTTGTGCAAATTGTTTTGTAAGTCCGTTTTGATGGTAGTGCAAATATATATATTAAAACGGTAATAGTTTTCTAAATGAGCCAACTTCATATTTTACCAATAATTTTCTTGCATTTTTTAAATCAATATTGTTATTGCCAATATAAAAGAATATAAATAAATGTGTATAATAATAATTCATTTTGCTTTACTTTTTTCAATTCGGCGCTACATATAAAATACACACTGATTAGGAGACTTAAAAAAGTTGGGCGGATGCGATGCGAAAAGGTTAATTGCTTTGTAAGGCGGCCTGATGAAAAAAAATGTGAAGCCAACTACCTGGCAGCCTGACGCTGACTCAACTTAATTGGCGCACGAGGCGCATACTTAATGCGCTTAGATGCGCCAGGCTCATCGCATCGCATCGCATTCTCATTTCCATTGCCATTGCTATTGCTATTGCTATTGCAGAAGCAGCTTGTGCTTCTAATTAGATGCCGTTGAACGCTGCAGTTTCTACACCAAATGCTTTTCACCCCGCCAGCATTGCGAATTGAGACGTTCAAAAGACGAAATTCGCTAAATGCGTTCGGTAAGTAAATTAAGTGTAAGGATAAATTGGATTTGTTTTCAGTTTGTCTGATTTTAATTTAAATTGCAATGCAACAAATCCAAATCTATCGACAGTTTTTCCACCCTTTTTTTTGTCAGCTTTGTTTTCAATTGGCTTGAAAACTTGAAACTGGAAAACTTATCTTGAAAGTTAGCCTTGACTTGGTTGAAAGTCAGTTACAAATTCCAAGTATGGAAATCGTACAAGAATCGAGAATATTAAACATTGAGCACAGCTATATAATAATTTAAATGGCACAAAAAAAAGGAAAAAGGCTGAGTAGTTAAGCAACGTGAAAATTATCCCTGTGGGTGTAAATGTAAATCAAGAAATAAATGGACTATGTAATTAAGTACTCCGACTGTGTGACAAGCAACATATTTGATTTTTGCAAATTTAATGCATAACTTAACCCCAGCCCAGCCCTCACTTAGCTACTCGGGTCAAATTCTGAGCAATCTTCATGCTCTATGGCTGTGATTCGATGTCACAAGTTAAATCAACAATAACAAGCGACAGCAGCAACAGCAACCAGAAACAAACCGAATAACAACAATAACAACATTGATGATGACAACACGCGACGAGGACAACAAGAACAAATAAGTCGAGAGTACCCTATTTGGGTGTGATCGATGTGATAATACTCTGTATTTTGATTAAATCTAATTATTAAACTGAAAAGGGGTAATAGTCTCACTGAAACAAGAACAAGGAATAATAGTCTCACTGAAAATTCATAAAAATACAATTTGCTGAAAAGCACAAATAAATTCCAATTCTGCTGAGAAGTAATATCTTAATAATAAGTTACAAAGTTTAAAGATGCAGTAAACTTTTGCTATCTTTAAGTTATATTTTGAAGCGAGCAGGAATATAATAATATATAGCTACTTCATATATAAACATATGCTTGCACAATTGACCAATATATTCTAACTAATTTCATAGGTACAGGGTATATTAAAATAAATGATCGTCTGATTGCGTTGGCGGTTTGGTAACTTGTGCATGTGGAACATTAACATGGCTTTGCATGTTTTGTTATGTGTGTGTGTGTGTATGTGAGTGTGAGTGCCGAAAGCAACAAAAGCAACAACCTTTTGCTGTGTGGCAACAATAACAACAATGTTACACTAATTACACTAATTGTGCACGGGAGGTGTGTGTGGAAACACTTCGCAGCAACGATGATGACAAAACTCCAATTTAGACTTTGACTTTTGTCTGCCCTAAAATAACTTTTCCTTGCACTATTTGAGATGGCGGCGTGACACAGTGGCAGTCAGCATAGTACTTTTCATCAAATTTTTTTATTTATAATCAAATCCCATGCAGCACATGCGAACTGACGTTCTGTTAGAAAGTAAAAGAGAAAGTTTTGTGTTGACGAGTTGATCGATCAATTTACACATTTGCATTTCCTTTGGGACTTTACTTCCTTTTCGAATGTGTTTATTTGGATAAAGTTCAGTGTCTTACACTATTGAAATCATGTTGAAATCACAACTCAAAAAACTACATCACGATCCAAATCACGTGCCCAGCTCTGTTTTAGGAAAACTTGATGCTGTTGTTGCCGTTAACGTCATCAGGTTAGCAAGTTGCCATCGCGTGCTTTGCGACGTGTGCCGACTGTTATTACGTATACGCCAGCGCGGCCAACTGTGTAGAAATAAAACATTAAATTACGTAGGTCGCCAGTTGGTCATTGTTTCTCTCGACACAAAGTACAGAAAGCGACTGCGATTCCAGTGACTGGGACTTGGTGTTGCAGGTGCGGCGTACACGTATGTAAACCGCGCACGTATCTGAAATTTTAAGCAATAAGCCAGGTTGTGGGGTAGGCAGACAGACAGGCAGAGAGAAAGCAAAATTTTACAAACAGACGGACATAGAAAAAGAGAGACGGGGAGACGGAGAGAGAGTCAGACTGAAAGACAGACAGTTAAGTTGGGTTGGAACGCCTGCGGTTTTGCTCTGAAGTGGCCTTTAATAGTTTGCTGTCTGCAACTGCAGCAGAATGTGGCTTATACATATATGTATGTATAAGTGTGGCATGCGGCATGTGGACTTGTATTACGTGCATATGCAGTGATGAGTGTGTATATGCACGTGTGTGTGTGTGTGTGGCAAGCTGTTGCCACAGCAACATAATATGGTTGCAGATCTGCAGGAGCGACGCGAACTTTGTAATTATGCAGCAATTGCAATGACTACTGCTAAGCATACGAGTGCCACATTTCCTGATGACCACAAGCGGATTAATAATGGACGTGCTATCATAAAGTTGAGGGCCAACTTGGGCAAATCACAGAGAAGTCCTAGATGAACAATGTTTTAATGCTGATCGTTCTAACTTAAATTAATAATGGTGATAAAATTAAGTTTATTAATTAAGCTGCAAATTAAATTTATTGCAATTGCTAATCGTCATTGAAAATATCGCCAAATTTTCCGAGTAGTTTGATTTTCTTATCACATCTGCGTAAACATGAAAGTAAACAAATATTTTGAATATTCTAATTTAAATATGAATTTCTTGACGGCTTCCAAGAATGTGTTATCATTAAAACATCAAATGTAAACTTGCCGTATTCTATCAAAACAAGTCAAATCTGCTAATATTGTGTGTTGCTCGACTAGTGATTATCCTGTACCTACCAAAATACTCTAATATACGTTCGCGTTACTAGAATCCAGTTTTATTCACAATTTTACTGTAAGAGTGAATGTTTGCCTAAGTACCAAGTGCATCTTTCTTATTAAACTCAGTAATACACATAATTTTCCTGGAAACACACATATACCTACGTTGAAAACAATCAAGTCAAACCCTTGTGTTTAAGGAACATCTCAGGAACGGCTAGCAAATGTAGCAAAGTCTTTGGGTGCCTTGGGAAAATGTTGAGGCCTTAAGAACTTATTGGGCACAACTTTAATAACACTAGCAATGCGAAAGCCCGTCTCAATAAAACTAAATATATGTGGGGATGGGTGTATGTGTATGTGAAGGCAAGGCAAGGCAATTGTTTGCGTGTACGTGTAATAACAGGACAAAGCAAACAATGCCAAGGAAACATATATTAACAATGCCAATAAACATAAGCAAAGCACACATACTGTGAAAAGTACCAAGAAATAATCCACAAAATAATCATTATGGCCATAAAGGAGGCGAACTCCTGTTTGGATCTAACCACAAAGCTATGTTAAAACTGCAATAACAACAACTTCAGCAATAACAACAGCAATAAAATGGACAAAACTGATAAATGTTCATATCCTTGACCAAGCACTTTTGGTGTATTAGTTCGACTCCCTGAGCTACAGTATTTATTTAAACGCCTGTGTACTCTCATTAAAGCACCACATACGGAATATTTTTAGCATAAACACACACAGCAAAAGCACGCACATACACACACAGACAAAAATGGCCCAATAGGATAATCGGGAAAGACTTAATGGTATTTTTATGTTAGCAAAAGGATTTTTAATTGTTCACATGGATATTTCCCTTTCTTACTTACGGTTGAGACATACTCCAAGCGACACAGACGGAAGTGTTTATTTATATATGTATATGTATGTATATGTGTATGTGGGCAGTTGTGTCGCAAATTAGACAAGAATTAGCAGAGCCACAGGCTTAAAAGGATGCTGTAGTCGGACTAGAATTGAGAAAAATTGATGATAGCTTAGGGCATTCATACGCAGAGTTAATGAGTTTTGTGTCCTCTTGGTTCAGGATTCTATATATATTAAATTATGCAAATTGCATGTTGATTGATAGGACTTGCATTAAGGAGATTGCATATTAGGTAGGTCAAAATTAAATACTAATATAAATTGCTAAAGTTTTTCTTCTCTCTGTGTAAGATAACATAAGGCTTAAGCTTTAATACTAATAAATATTTTGAAAAATAAACAGTTCCAAGTACTCGCACTTAAGGTTAAAAGTTTAACCTTGCAACTAGCTAGGTTTTTCCATTTTGTAGCATTGGCAACATAAATCAGTTTTGGCACTGTTTTTCCAGTATTTCCATTAATGGATTTCCAAATGGACGAATTCAAAAGCAAAACAAATAAAAGTTGAAAATCTGTAGAGCAATAGTTAGGGGTAGTATTCATAAATCAAGAAGATATTCATTAATTCACATCTTGACAATTGGTCAATGTATACGATTTAAAATGCATTAAAAGCAACAGCGAAGCGTGGCAAAAAAGTCAAAGAATTATGTTAAAAATATAACAAGAACACAAATATTCAGCAGAACAGGCGTCATTGAGTTCAGTGTTCTGTTGTCCTGGCCGCGAAAATGATTAATGATAAATTATTTAAGAAACGTTGACAGCAAAATAAAACAGCAACAACAAAACACAGCAGGGTAAAGCAGGTGGCTGAATATTTACGAGCATTAAATCTAGTTAAAACGTTATTACAGTCAGTTGCGGATGCTTCCGAGACGGGCACTCGATGAAAGACCTTAAACAATTCCAGTATATAAAGTATAAAAGCAAATAAATTATGAATATTAAGTTGGCGGACAAAGGAACAAAAGTCAATTGGTAAAGTTCATTGATGGCCAGTGAGCATTGCGATGGCACTTGAAAGCTTAACGGCTTAGAAAATTCCAAAAGCTAACTGGTAAACGGCAAAATGACATAAGTTGCCATTGCCATCCATTTGATGAGATGGCTATTGCTGGTCCAGCTACTGATTCGTAATACACTCGAGGGTAGCAAATGTTTATGCAATTGGATTCAATTTTTGAATCTCATGATTTGAGCCTTTCAAGCATTCTACTGAATGTAAAGTCTCTGCCAAATGCTCCCCAGTGGCGGTTTGAGTGCAGCACCGGTGGTTAGGTGGCTGGATTATGTGGTTGTTTGTCCATTTGTGTTGGCCTTTTTGTATGCAGTCTAGTAGTTTGCAGGCATTTATGGTTTTCGTTTATTAAATTCCGGCCTTGAACGAGATGGTAAGATTTTTGAGTTTCACGCAAAATTCCAGTCCAGCTCCCCACAAAATAAGTTGGTATGTTTGTGTGTGTGTTTAAAATGTGAATCACACACACACACATTTGTGTTTTGCCATGCATTTTTAAAGCATCCATTAACGAAAGCTTTGCACTTTGCCAAACACGGTAAAATCGTTTTCTTTCTCTCCATCTCTCGATTTGCATTGTTAGTTATTCTGAAAGCAAGGATCTTTCCTAAAGATGCACAAAATGATTAGATTTGTGTTTAAAATAAACAATATAACGATACTCATGATAAATGAATATTACTTTAAATTAAGTTATTTTTACAGAGCTCAAATCATATGAGTTGCATGGGTTTTAAATAGTATATTGAAACTTTTATTTTTCTTAAATGGCCAATTTAGTATTATATTAATAATATGAATGAACCCATTAGAATGAGCATATAATTTAATTTAAAAAAATAAATGCTTATACACTTCCAGACTAAAACCAATAAGAGCGCTCTAGTCGAGTAAGCTCGACTAGAAGATACCCTTACCCCTTGACTATACAGACGGAAAGACGGTCGGGCTGATAGTCATACACATACGTGTACTACTACACTAATGCTTAATGGATATCTCCGGTGTTTCACTACCGATTTCAATAAAAAAATTCAAGAAAATTTGAAAGACACTTGACATGTCTACATGTACATGTATCCAAAACCGGGAGTCTCTACCATTTGTTGGTCGACGCGTTCATACATACAGACGGACATACGACCAGATAGACGGACATGGCTGTTAAGTACATCTTTATGAGGTCAGAGAAGCTTCCTTCTGCCTGTGACAAACGTTTGCATAAAATCATTATACCTTTTTTACCCATTTTTATGGGTTAAGGGTATAATGAGATGGAGATTTTATAACAAGTATGAATATGGGGAGTCCTCTAATACTAATTCGATTCCTGAACGCATAAACATTATTAAAATTTTTTTTATAAGATATTGAGATATAACTCATAACAAAATCCAAGCTCCGTCGTTAACTTAACTCTTTTCGAATAACATTTCGTTTTTCCATTACATTTCCTGAAAACCTAGAACATATAAAAAGTAACAATTCGATTACGCTACACCTAAAATGCCAATACAAGCACATGGGTATAAAGTAGACTTAGGCTGACAAAATAAAATCTGAATAGCCGGTTAAGTCCGATATAAAAACCGATTTAATTGAGCTTTCCTTTCTCAGTTCTTCGTTTACATGTACATATGTAGTGAATGCTATGAATTTCGTATATTAAACACTCACAAAATGTGATTTTGCCGAAACGCCATTGAAACACATTCAAACAACATAAACGTAAGACAGACATTCAAACAGACAAACAAACAGACAGGGAGCCAGTCAGACATTATCAAGCAAACTTGCGCCTCAGCAACCGAAGCTAATTTTGTCTAAGTGGGTAAAAAAAAAATGCGGAAAACTTCGTGCTGCAATGTCAGCCCATTTGCCAAAGTAATCCCGCAAGGCAACCAATACGCAATGCTCAGCTTTTCTTTTTCATATTTGTTGCCTGAATTTTACTGCTAGGAAGTCGCTCGAGATTCTAACTTGTAACTTCAAAACAAACAAATAAACAGACAGACATGAAAATAAAACAAAAAAAAAAAAAAAAAAAACCCCGGAAGCAGAAAAAACCGAAACAAATCACAAACAATAAAAATCGAGTATATGCATAGCTTACTTAAACGATCAGCGCGCGTGTGCTGTGTGATGGCATTGTACATTGCTGGGGGTGCGGCCGCGTTTATTTTAATGTATTTTAAGTATAATTTTTTTTAGCGCTAAACATTTGCGCTGCACATAATTACACGTTTAATAAAGCCGCACGTAAAGTGCAAGTGAAAATAACACGACAATCGAGAAATTACTGATATTTTTAATACACCGATATTTACATACCCTTGAAGAGCTAAGCTCAACTGCTGCCCACCTAATGAAGTTAGACATTTTACAAGCATATCGATGTAAGTTGGTAACAAAATAATAATGCATACCCTCAAAAATAACCTATCCAAAAATATTTCGTAAACTAAAAGTTGCCTTGAAATATAAAAAATCTATCACTCTAAATTTACAACCTACAACCTTTATAGCCTATTGAAAAAATATTATATTTGTAGTTTTAATTGCATATTTCTAGAGTATATTTATTTTTTTTTCGTTTGTTTACAATTTTCGAAAAATATTTTTCAACTTTCGTTTGCGTGTTAAAGAAGAAAGAATATAGTGGTTCCTCCATACATTTTTTTCTTTTATTCTTAACAATCTGATGTATATCGAAAATAGCTAAGTTATGTAATGGGATAGGTTTGTTTGAAAAAACTAGTCAGGCTTAAAAGAAATAACTTGATTACTCAAATCGCAGCTGAATCCGGATATCCGTGTAAATCTGTGCTATATCAAACACCTTTGCTATATAATATAGAGACGGATATCTTAAAAGCTTCGACAAGATTAAAATCTAGGAGTTTATTGGTATCGGCAAGTAAAGCCGATTTCTATATATGTGCATTTTATGGAATTAAAAATGTTTACTTGAAGTTTTTACAAACTTCCCGACAAAAGTAAAGTAACTGCTGAAATGCTATTAATATTGCAACCGCCGCCGCATGCTGCGATGCGATAAACATAGCCTGTTAATGGTAATGCATGCCGCGGTCGAAACGTAGCAGGACAATTGTGGCGTCCCGTGTGCCATACCATTTTGCCGGGGCTTACGGCCAGACCATTATGGACCAACTGCAATGGCGACAATAACGTTCCGTTGATGTTTCACACCTGAGACACATTTTGCGAGAATGTGTTTGCGTTGTTTGCCCGTCCCCTACGATTCAGTTTGATAGCTTGAACAGGTGGTTGGCGCTGTGCCCAAAAGAGTGCCATTAAAATCGACTGCGCTATGGACATACACAGCCAAAACGACACACAAGCACTAAGACTAATATGTATACATATATGGATAGGTATGATTTCAGACATAAGCTGAGAAACGTTGCCAGGATGCAGCACAAATTTTGCGGTTTTGTGGTTATCATTTTAAGGTGGCAACAAAACAAATAACCAAAACAGGTACTTGATTTGGCGAATGCTAAGCCTGTTATCCGTGAAATGTGAAAATGTGTATTTGGTGAAAGCGTATTGCCAAGCGTATTAAATAAATAAATTTAAACACAGAATCAGAGGCTTTGCCTATTGATGTGGCTGGCAAATTGGCAGCTTCGAATTAATAGGATTTTTTTATTTACTCGTATATATTAAGGGAATCTTAATTTGATATGGCAATTGGGAAATATCGTTTTGTTTTGTTATAAGTACTATGGGATCATGAACATATGTGTTGAACACTTATAGACTTTATATATTTATATTTATTAGTCAGAGCAGCGACGATTAAATCTTTATTCCTTTTTCATTCAATTAATCATATAAATGTAAAAATGTATCAACACGTTTTTTATTTCTTCAAGCCTAAATTACTGCACAGAATTTTTAATGAAAATTTATAAGAATATTAAAAATAATGTGTGATGGCGTTGATTGGTGTTGTTTAATTGTCGTTAGTGGGAGACAAGTGACAACAGAGACGAAGAACTAGTTATCATACGAGGCAATGACGGAAGTTAAGGGGTTGAAACTAATTTCATTCGGTGAAATAACATAGGGGAAAAATCATTGATTAACCTTTTAACAAAGACTTTTCGGTAAGATCATTTTCCACGTGGGCATAGCATAGGTGAAGTTACTTTTTTAGACTATGTTCGCAAGATTCAGGTAAAATTATGATTCTAAAATGAAATAATTTTGGTTTGGCTTCAGGATAAGATAGTTTAACTAAACAAAGTTTTCTCTCTAAAGCAAATTTAATATTTCCCAGTTAAAAGGACTTTATCTAAATAAATGGTGTATATTTAAAAGGTCATGAGACCATGGCTCGCCTTCATTAACCTAAGCACACAAAATGATTTTGTCGTGTATGCCGCTGGCATTTCGCCAATCAAATTGAGCATAAATCTAAACAAAATTCTAGGCTCTCTGGCAGTTAGCGCTTCTTTTGCCGCGAGCTGCGATTAATTAAACCTTAGCAGCGCAAAAATTTAAACGTTTAATTGAAAAACTTTAAACGGCAGTTGTCCCCAAAGAATATAAACGACACATTTTAGTTGATGGTTGCAAAAGGGACTGAGAGAGAGGGAGAGAGAGAGAGATAGAGCGAGAGAGATGGCCACAAGCAACTGGCAGAACTCAACAATGCCACAAGCGGCAACTTTGACACAGAGTCAAACGAGAATTTTTGAGCGACAGTTTTTGGTTGCTGGCGGGGAAATAAATTCGCAGGGCAGAGCGCCAAAGTAAAGTTATCAAGAGCCAACAATTTAGCTGGCAGGATGGCAGCGAAAAATTATGACAGTTGATAGTTAGCAGACAGTGTGGTGGAACAGTAACAGCACAAGCAGCACCAGCAGCAGCGGCAACACTAGCAGCATTAAAATCACTCATACGCACCGTGAGCTGGGCCAAAAGCGACTAGCGTCAGTTCTTGTTGCCAGTTGCCCTGGGAGCAGCATTAATTGACACGTGATAATTTAATTAACGTGGCTACCAAACGTGGCAGCCCAGCTAGTGCTAAGCATCATCATCGCCATTGCAATCGCTATTGCCATCAGCATCACCAACACCATCGATGCCAAAGCGAAAGCTAAAGAAACATCGCAGGCTTTTTTCACAGCGAGTCTGCTAATTGGGTCAGCTTTGAGGGCGAACTGGGCTTGCCCATCATTGTTTGCGCATTGCCATTGGCCACAGGCGGTGGTGCCATTTGTAGTGGAGTGGAGTGGTTCCACCATCACCATCATCATGCCGCGGAACCCAGTCCTGTTGAGTGTCTTTTAATTACAGCGTGCGGCGCTTGTTGGCAAAAGGGATTTTCTTGTTGTTTGCTGATGACGCACCGTCACAGTATTCCACTTCGCTACGTTTCACCAGAGCAGCAATGTATGCAGAGATAATTGACATCAGCTCAACAGAGAACAGCACGTTTGAGACCTTTAGCCTCCCACCCCAAGCCCACCACGCCTTTTACTCGTCTCAGCCTCCATCTACGAAGACATCATAAACTACATGTGTCTTGAATAAACTGAAGCTGCTCTCTTAAAACTCTGCAGCTAAAGGCAGTCGTTTCTATAGTATTTGCCCGACCTATATAAGCTGAATAATTATGTGAATATACTGCTAATTGATTTTGTACAGTATGTATAGTATATTATAGTGCAAATTCTTAATTCTCCCTTTGTGTTTTTGACTTATTGCAGAAGTTCCATTGAAGCGTTTAATTTTTTTTTTTGAGATAATGTGATGTAGGTTCTTTTTTGAGAACTACTATAGAAAAATAATTGATTGTAGTATATACATACATATTTATACTACACTTACAACTATCAAAGCAATTTCACATTGGTAATTACCAGGACCGGTTGTTATTAATGTAATATTCGCATATTTATTGAAATTACAAAAAACATTTATATCACGCTGTGAATTTATTATTATTGGACGTAGATGTACTAACGGACAGTACATTCAAGTGGCCCAACGATACCAAGCAACCCACCTCCCGCCCGTCTGACCGAGGGGCGCACTGCGTAGCGTGCGGGTACGATGATCGCGAACAAATAGACTAATGAGACAAGACAAGTTTTTCTAGAGAGCAAATAGAAATAGCACTATGTATTAAATGGGAAAGATCATTATATGTATCACATAAGATCCGAACAGGGTGGAAGAGCTAAAGGTACAAAATTTCTAGTATATCTAATAGGAACTGCAAAGTTAATTTGGTTGATTAATATGGAAGAATCTATTTCACCATTTATTAAATAAAATAGCACAAGCTGTTTAATTGATTTATCCAATGCCGACGGCGAATGTGTTTAAATTTCCAAGGCAAGCTGCTTTAATACGCCAAAGGATTCAAAGGAAGGAGTGTGAGTTAGTTGAATGTCAGTTGAATGCAAATATTAATAGCACACATTTCTGTTGCATAACAGGAATAATGTACTGGATTCATTCCATAACTGACTTCGGCTTTCTGTGTGTGTGTGAATGTGTGTGCGCGAATGTATCAATAGTATGTGTATGTGAAAATGGAATTGTGGCTGTTATGGATAGCATAGTTAAAGTAACAGGGTGGAAGAGCGAAAGGTACCAAATTTCTAGTATATCTAATAGGAACTGCAAAGTTGCGTTGAGAATATATCTTGTTCTCATCAAAAGCAATGAGAGCCAACCCAGTATGTCTTGGGTAAAAGAATAATATATGTGCTAACTAAAAAGTCCACAAAATGTTCAAAAATTTCATTAAGTTTAATTAACTTCAGCATATGGGTATAAAATGCAATAGTCTCAAAAAATTACCAGCTCAATTAAATTTATATTAAATGTTGGCCAGACAGGCGTTGCAACATTTGCCGAGAATGTGAGATTTGGTCCATGAAGATACCCTGCATATAAGAGTTGATTTGCAAACAAAAAAATAGATTATATAGTAAAAATGTGCACCAGCAATCGCAATCCCCTCTAAATTTACATCCAGGCATTGCATTGCAAGATAACTCGAACTAAATGAATACCTATGCAAATGCTATAATAATACAGTAAGAATTATCCTGGTGGAAAATGCACATTAATTATTATGCCCAGCTGAATTTGACTTGACCAGCGTTCAACGTTGCGGTTGCTTGATTAAATTTCAGTTGCATGTGGTAATTATGACACCTCAGCACACTCGACTCACACACTTGCACACACATACACATATACCCAGACGGGCACGTACGCACATGTATAGGGCGATAAGCCAATGCAATTGGATGAGTTGTCATTAAGCCGTGGAGCAAAGGATACGTTTGAAATATTGCACAATCAGCGCATTAAATAATTAAGTGCTTAATTAAATGACGACCAGAAAAATAGCAGACAACAGAACCAAAGCGGCCACAATGCAGTCCAGCTAAAGGCAATGTAATATCCTGATTGTATTCCACTCTCTGCTCTCTACCCGCCGTCCCGCCGTCCCGCTCTCCCTCTCTCTCTCTCTCTCGGTGTGTGCTGTGAGGGCTTGAACTAATTTTGTATTGTATTTCGTGTGCTAATGGTGCATACAAATGCGGCCAATTCAGCGGGGGCGGAAGGGCGAAGGTAGGTCATAGCATTATCTGTGTCTCATCGAGTCGAAATGGGAATGAAAATGAAAATGGTATGGCATGCACATCACGTGCGGCCTCAAATTTGTAATGAAAATTAAATAAGAGTCAAATAAATGACCGAAACGGCGGAATTACTAGTTGCTAGTTAGCCTGTTGCATGTCTCATAGATTCACTTATTAACTTGTAGAGCGATTAGCTTCAGGCACAACACATACTATTATTGATGTTCTTCGGGGAGTAGGCGATAATTCTGCAATTGTCAGCTAATGGCTGTAATTAATTATAGTTGTAGGTGTAATAAAAGAAAATGCAGATACAATTAAGGATATGTGTAGTTCAACTTGTGAACAATTAGATTATTTTAGTTATTAACTAAATATTCGTTTGTTAAAATATCTATTTACTAACCATTTTAATCACAATTAATTAATCACCCAGAGAAAAGAAACAAGTAAGAAGACGCTAGTCGAGTAAACTCGACTAGAAAATACCCTTAACCCTTGACCATACAGACGGACAGATGGTCGGGCTAACAGACATACACATATGGCTGTGTAGTTCTGTACCAATACTTAATGGTTTCATATCTCCGGTGTTTCTCAACCAATTTTAATGAAATTTGTACAGAAGTTCATTATTTTGCTTATAGTTTCAATCCTCATTTTCAGTTTTTTGAAATTCAAGATTTTTGTTATCGATTACATGTGTATATCGTAAACCTGAAAAGTAATCGAAAATTTGAAACAAACTTGTCATGCCTAGGGATTAGGAGAGCTCATATCCAAAATCTGGAGTATCTAGCTTTTGTAGTTCCTGAGATCGACGTGTTCATACATACAGACAGACAGACGGACATGGCTAAATCGACTCGGCTGTTGATGCTGATCAAGAATATATATACTTTATGGGGTCTGAGAAGCTTCCTTCTGCCTGTTAAATACATTTGCACAAAAACATTATACCCTTTTTTTTTACCCATTTCATGGGTTAAGGGTATAAAAACATGAAGGACAGCTATGGTTGTTACAGTTGTACCTGTACCGGTGATAAAATGCATATCACCGCGAAGTATCTCTTGCGATTTAATTGATTTTGATTAGCTTGTAAATTTCAAATATTTCACATATTTTCAAAAACTGTAGTCAGATCATATACATAAAGACAAAAAGACAGACGGACGGACAAACGGATGGAAAGACGGACATGCCTCAATCCTCAGGCCATCAAGAATATACATACTTAATGAGGTTGCAGATGCTTTTATGCTCTGTTGTATACATTTAAAATAAACCATTTACCCATTTCATGCGTTGGAATACGAATAAAAAGTTGTTTACATAAACTTTGTTACATTGGTTAAATTTATTCTTGTGTACTTGCATTAATTTAGTATACTATATGATTTAAGTGGATAACGCTTGTACAAGTCTGGTTGCAGATACCGTTCGGATTAAATAATCACTATCTATGAAGTGAATTTTTTAACAGATTTGGAACTTAATGTACCACATTCTAGAACTCTTCCATGGCCTCCTGTAGCTGCCTGTGAGTGCTATGCCGTAGAGGTATCTCGGTGGGATTCTCGTAGATAATGAGCTCTATAGGTATGCCGGGTCTAAACTGCTTTTCCGCCAAGCGTGCATTCAACATGAGATCATTGATCTCCGAGTCACGCAACACCAAATAGTTATCCTCTATGGGTAGAAAATCGCTGGGATTCTGGAAGCTTGTATAGTCGCGCACCAGGCGAATAACATTTCGTGAATTTAGATAATAACGATTGTAAACGGTTAGGGAATAGTACAGCTTACGTGTAGTTTTTGGTGCAACAAGCCAAAAAACATAGACGCCTGCTTTGCTGGCATTTATCGAGACAAGTTGACGCTCCAGTTGCTTATCCTTGAGCTGGGCATACCAGGTGGTGCGACAGACCAACATCATAATAGGCAAATAATTGTCATATCTGTGATTTTTTTTATATAGCGACGCATTGGGAGATATTAAATAGCTTAGGCCTGGTTGCGTTTCTGGTTTACCCTCCACTCCGCCATACATGAAACTCGCTAGGCAGCAATTAGCGCCATATGCGCAAGACATTGGATCGAAGCAGATTATCTGTGGCTTATGTTCATACATCTCCGAATTCACATGCATATGCTTATGCAGGACGTGCATCATCATATTGCATGGAAAAATTATCTCTTTACACATGCTAACTGGACAGTTTCCAGGTACGTGAGATAATTTACGAAGGTCAGCTCTGTAATCGTGTTTTTTCTTTTCATTGTCTTTTGCTTCCTGCAATTTCTTTTCCATATTTTCCTCTAGCTGCTGTTTATGCTTTGCTTTATCTTCAGACATTTTGACGATTGAAATTCAATTACATATCCTTGCAGAAATATAAAAGTTTTAAAAGAAATTTATATAAAAGTGGGTTTAAATTTTAATTTTTTTAAAGTAGGTTGAAGAATCGGATGTGGCCTACTAGATACCAACAAAAATCATAGATTTGCAAAGTTGCAACAACTAAGCAGAAATGGGAGTAAGGAAAATGGAAAACCCTAGCATAGAGTGTAATGTAAAGGAGGTTTCCTAGTAAAGTTTACGCAACTAGTTTCCCAGTAAGTTTGATTATATCTTATGTTTTGCATTATGTAATTGTATCCATTGCGTCTTTATTCATGACCTTAGTGTTTGATATAGAACAACAACCAGTCAACAATGGTTAATTGTGTTTACCAAAAGCCCCTTAATGCGTCTAATTCGAGTAATTTTGATGTTCTGAAAGAGATTAATCGCTAATTTGATAAAAGCGCCATCTCGCCTGTATGCTTAAATATTGCATGTAAGTGAAGCATTTAAGCGATTGAACTATGTTTTATAGACTTCGAACAGCTAGAAAACTCGAAAATGAATGCTCAAACTATGATTCAACGCACCAAATGTAAATAAATCACAAGTTAAGCATGTAATCTAATGAAATAAGTTTGTGATATATTTATAACTTTGATGCTATTATGTCTTACTGAGCAGTGGCGACTGATGGCCGCCTGCGTTGTCTTAGAAAAAAGACGGAGGCCTTTTGTTCGAAGCCATGCTGGATAATAATAATAACATTTCATTATTTTACTACATAAAACAAGTAGTATAAACAAATATAATTCATACTTATAAGATGCAGAAAGTGATTATTACATATTAGAATAGAACATTAAAAGAAAAAGTAAATATAACTACAATTTTTTGTTTATGTATATTCACAAAAGTAGAGACAACATATTCTAATATTCGTTAAACGTCTGCCAAATATCTTTAACTTTTAAACATTTTCAAAACAATATTAGGTAAATCTTCCATGCCAAACAAAAAGAAAACCAAGAAGTGACCAAGCAAGTGATTGCCTCCAATTTAAAAGCTTCATAATTCAGGGCTTTGTTATTTGTTAGTTGTTGTTGTTGCATTTAATTTTTCTTAGTTTAGTTGAAGAGCCAAGTTTTGGCATGACAGAAATAAAAATTGGATTGGACTGCGAGTACAGAAAGCCAAAAATCGTTGCTGCATTCAAAATCATTTAGAGAGGTGCGCGGGTAATTCGAAAAGTTTGCGCATCGTCGCCAAAAAGAAAAGAATGTCAGGCACTTCAATTTAAAGTTTGGAGGCCCACAAGTTCCTCTTCTTTGGGGTCAGATACTGTGAAGATTGTGTGTACAATAAGACGAGTATTATATCCAATTGTTTTGCTGTTGTTGCTGTTTGCCAGTTTAGGCCTTGAATTAAAACACAAAGTTTGTACTTTTCTGTCGGACGGACTTTAAAAGGGTCGCACTTGCATTACAAAAAGTAAATTAATTACATTTCTAATCGCATTTGATTAGTCAGCTAAGCCTGGCATAAAAAATATATTAACTTATAGTTATATTGCATTTGTATGTACATACAGGCTTAAAAAATTAGTATGCATTGTCAATAGCATTCTCTGCATATCACTTGGCCAGCACATGTCCAATTTTGATATGGGTATGTGCCACCTACATCTCAATTTGATCACAAAAGCCGGCACTATAATGCCATGAACTGCGAAAAAGGTCGCTTCTCGAAATGTGGTGGTTGAACTCGCACTGGGCACAAGTTGTATTTAGAATTTAATTCAGGAAAAAATATTCCACTGGCACACACACGAATTAAAGAGTTGTCAATAGTATTTGTTCTTTGTGGTATGCGCCGCCACGAACTTTATCAACACTGTGAAGTGAGTGCAAAAGGTGCGTGTCTAGTTAGGGACTTGGCTTTCTATCTTTCACAGCTCCGACGCTCTGTCCAACAAAAAAATTGAGTGTTGCCCACTTTTGGGATATTCACTCGCAAGAGTCATGGATACAAAATTGAAATAGGAACGGAACCGGATACGCTTGTACTTGCTTTTTGTTGCGCGTGTAGTGTGTGGACGTGTGTGTGTGAGTATATGAAAAATGCGAGAAACGAAATAGCAATTTAGAAGTGAAATATGCACAGATAGCAGGTGAAGTATTTTGAGAATTTGTTAAATGAAAATTTGCATACAGATGCTTAATATTTGGCAAAAAAAATAACATCAAGGCTTAGCTGAAATGCCTAAATTTGAAAGTTGTAGAAAAATACAAACTAATCAAAACTAGATGAATCCTTTCGAATTGATTATTATATTTTAGAATTTAACTCAGCAAAGTGATTAATTGATATGTGAGTTTTTATTGTATTTTATTTAAATCAATAAAAATTTTACTTTTAAATTTTTTAATTAAAAGAATAATAAATTTATAAAATGTTTCCGCATATGCTGCGGCCAAGAAATGAAAGGTAATCAATCGGTACTGACATATTTAATAGCTAAACACATAATCTCATGTTTCTGTCAGAGTAATAATACAAATTATTAAGCTTTCAGCTTTGTTATAAAATGGTTTTCTGACTAAAATTATCGACTTCCTTTTTCATTTGCACTCTATTTGGTAGAATTCGTGTTAGATCAGATAAGTTAGTTGTAGACAGTTGTGCACATTTCATACGTACATTAATCCAACGTTGTATTAAATGACAGGGAATCTCATACATGTGACACCCAAACAATGGGTAAAATCAGCAAAAATATTGATTGACATATCAATATTGGGAAACAACCAATAACACTGAGCACTGACAGGCAGCTGAGTGCAAATTTGAAATGCGCAATTCTTGCGAATTATGCATAATGTGAATAGTTCAATAGTGAGCGAGTAAGGGAGGGCTACAGAGTGCAAAATCCAATGCACAATTAGCCAACAAATCATATAGTTTTGCGGTATATTTGACGGCATTATATGAACTGTGCGGTGCCAGTGAAAATTTCACATTTGCATGCAAGCGCACCAAACTCAAATACAAACTCGAGCACAAACACAAATACGCATACACAAACACTGCTCTTACTGCAAACACAAATGCAAGCATAAATACAAACACACACACTCAGACTCCACTTAATTTGTAAATAGATGCGGCATTGCGAACTGAAGTTGTTGGCATACAAACACATTCGCATGTCGGTTGCCAATTTCAAGTTGATTTTCAAAACCCACTTAGAGGAGCACAAAATGAAGCAAATGGTTTGCAAAACTCGTTGAATAGATGCAAATGAGCCGCATTCAAGCTTTTATTTCAAAGGACTCATAAATTGTATCGAAATCAAATCGTAAATGAGTTGATAATGATATACAATAATGGCTTAATATGCAAATATGCGCAAATTTCAAAAGGTAAAGTTTTCAAAAATATTAGTTTCTTCTAATTTTTTTTTAAAACTAAGCGTAAATTCAAGTACACGTAACAAGGAGTAAAATTCGGTTTCTTCAGTGCAAATTTAAGAACTTCCGTAAACAATAGTCTTTAAAAGTTTTGAGCTTTTATTTCGACCATTCGACCATTGAACAAAGTAGGGTATAACATAATGACGTAAATGTTTAATAATCTTTATTTTGGGGGTGGAATAGCTCTGTTTAAATTGCAATTAAGCCTAGAAATATAATTTCAATGGATTTGTTTAAGTCTTACCGAATATAAGAAACTATTTTTTTTTGCCATGTACACAATCTAAAATTTTTCTTTACTGAGCACATGATTTAACCCTTGTATGCAGTTAGGAAAATGTTAACCAAACATACTCAGCTTTCGGTAGCAAATGCGTTTTTCTATTATAAACATTATTTTTAAATTTGTAAGAATAATAAAAATTTTTTACTTTTGTAGACAGTAATGAACCAAAGTTCTTATTATGAATCATTGTGAACAAAAGGTTTTTATATCAAAAACGTCTGTTCATAATTTCTGAACTAAAAACAATTAAAGATAGGTAATAATAGGTATGCCGTTCGACTTGGACGACAATAAAAGTAAAAATAGGTTCGAATGGTAAGAAAATTGAAAACAATTTGTTCATATTTCTGTTCAAGAAATTTATATTTTGCTTTAAATGCATTTTTTCTATTTCGTTAAAATGATTAATAATAATTAATAATTTAATTTATTAAAATGCCGTTTGTAGAATTATTAATTATTATTATTAATTATTTGTTTAAACTTTTAAGCATATTTAATTTTTTAAAAATAAATAATATTTTAAACATCAACAACAAAAACAGTAAACAAATAATCAATAAAACCAATAGCTTCCTTCTCCCTACAAGAAAAAAAAAGAACAAAATACTGAAATTGATTCACGTCTATATGCCCTATCATAGAGTTATCTACTCAATCGTTAAGCGCAGACACGTACATATCTGTATCCGGTAAATGGTATCTGGCTTACATACACTTGAAGGCCAACATATGCAGGCAAACGATGATAAATGATGACAGAGATGCCGTTAATGCAAAAGAGAATACAAAAATGCGCAAAAATCGGCTGACCCATAAATATGCTTTCGTTTAATATGTATGTCTTTATTGAAGTCGCGTCGTCGCCTTCCTTCGGAAGACCAAAGGACCTAGAAGGGCCGCATTGAATTCCACACAGGCGTGAGCTTGAACATCATTAATTTTCTTATATGCATTATATGGAATTTATTATTGATTGTATGCCGGAAAATGTCTTTGCCCTAACGATTTGGCCTTCTTTCATTAAAGTTACGTGACGGGCTTTAAAGCAAATTTACCATGCGATGTAAACGTAATATGCACAAAAATGGTTTCGCAAACGTTCTTAATTTTTAATCATATAGAAATGCGCTTAATTGGCTAAATTATGTGTTGGCAAAAAGCTGTGCACTCAGCACAAAGTCAGTGAAAGTGTGTCAAAAGTATAAGAAGTAAATTATATTCGAACTTTAACTACCCTTCGGAATAGAAAAATATATATACATATATTTTATTTTCAGCAATCTTAACCATTTAAATGAGTAAAACAATTTATTAATTTAAAATAAAATCATTTTATTTACAGATAAACGGAACCAAATTAAATATATAAAAAAGGGTGGTGCATGCGGCGTATCTGTTGAAAAACTCGGTTAAACTTGTGGTTAAAAGCGCTGCCATTTGCAGTCGAGCTGTGGTGCTGTGGCTGTGCGGCTATTTTAGCCATTTAAATGAAATACATCATGCTGGCCAATTATTTGAGCAATTTTTGTAAATTAGTGGCCATGAATATTTTACTTTTTTACTGTTGCCCAAAAAGCACCAGTTAAATGTGTGAGTGTGTAGATGTGTGCATTTTTGTAGCATACTTTTGTGCAATTTGGTGCTGGAAAGATGAAAGTTGTGTCAAAAAATAAATAACAGAAAACAAATAAAAAACACCAGACTAACAAGTGGCCATTGTTTCTGTGTGTCTCGAGAGTCGTGTAGAGTCGAGGCAAACAATATGACAAGGGCCAAACGCATTAGCACAAAAACAATTGCTAAACTGACGAAGGGTTAAATCAGGATGCGAATGGAAAAAAATAAGTAAAAAGGTGAGCCACATACAATGAATTTTTAATTAAGTCTGAGCCGGTTCGTTTTTGTGCTGATGCAGTCAAATGAAAATGCCACTGATTATTGTGTGTGTATATGTATATGTATATGTGTGCGTTTGCCTGAGTGTATCTAAAATGTTGGCATACATACATATTTTGTTTACACTTTGCTTTATGTACTTTTAGTCATGTATGTGTGTGTTTTGATGTTTTGTTCTCGTTTTGTTCTGTTCTGAATGGCTGCACAAATACAAAACGTCTGCAAGTTTGTGTATGTGAGTGTTTATGTCTGTGTGTGTGTGTGTGAATGTGAATGTGTTTCGGTCTCTGTGCAACATAAATGCATTTGTGTAATTACACAACAAACACAAGCACACAAACAAACACAATTGTATCTATATCATGTACTTTGTAGCATTTAAGTCATGTTTCCAACACTCCCTGGCAGCATTTTAAAGCCCGTTTTCTAATTGAAGTAAATGTGCTAAAGACTGTTAAACTTATGGCAAGTAGAAAATAGCTTAAGTATTGTTTGTAAATGCGGCTCATTACACAATTCTCAATAGTACAATGCAAAGATTTTTAATTACCTGAGTTGCTTAAACGTACTTACTTACGCAACTGTCCTTAATTATACTTTACACATTGGCAGAAAATCTACAATAATATAACTTAAAATGTGTAAAGTAAAATTATACAGTTATTAAGTTTTGTTAAAGAGAAATATTTTAATATTTAAAAATTTGCATTCGTACGAATGTTAAGCGCGGTTTATGACATTCCAATAAGTTGAACTTAACACAACAACTGTAGCATCTAGCGTTCAACTAGAATTAAATTATTGTGCGTTTACATATTTACAATGAAATACTATCGTAGCGGAGAATTCCTAAAAAAAAAATAGTCAGAAGCATATATTTTGTGTTTTATTTTTTAGTAAAATCTTGCCTTTGAATTTGATAAAGTGGTCCGATCTAGCCGATCTTAACAAATCCTTTTCCTGCAACAAGATGAAGTGTTTGTCCATCACGAAACCATTATAGTCGTTTTAGCCATTTTAGCTCTTTTATATTACTAAGTTACTTATTCTAAGTTTGTATAATTAGGTAAGACAATGTGAAACTTAATCAATACTTGATATTTAAAAATTGTATTAACATAAAAATATACAATTAAAGCTATAATTTAAGCATTAACAGTCGTAACTCATTTTAGATTATAGGTAAATTCAACATTTGGAAGGGTTGTGACATGCTTCGGCTACAAATATATTGTCTATTATTGCGTTGCATCACTACGTCTTGGTTGATTATTTATTTGGTTTGTTTTTGAGAGTGAATATTACATAATACTGAAATGCAAATAATATGTGAGTATATTTATTGGAAACTTAGATTGAAGATTAAAAAGGTAATGAACTTCCCCACAGGTTGTTTTGCATAATACTAAAATGCAAATGGCGTGTGAGTATATTTTTTTTGGAAATTTAGATTGAAGATTGAAAAGGGAAGAACTTCACCACAGGTTGTTTTGCTAATGGTGTCTCAATCGCCGTTTTCTTTCAGCCGAAAACAGGCAGAACAACTTCGTGCGACACCGTGGTATGATTTTTGAATATGTGACGCTATCCATTTTATATTAAACAGATAATATTGGTGCGTTAAAAATAATGTTAAGACCGTTTAATTAATAATCGGATGTATTTTATTCACTTACTCTTTGTGCATAATTTGATTATTTTTAATTATACCCTTAACCCATGAAATGGGTAAAAAAAGGTTTAGCCATGTCCGTCCGTCTGTCTGTCCGTCTGTATGTATGAACGCGTCGATCTCAGAGACTGTAAGAGCTAGAGTCTTCAAATTTGGGACATAAGTTCGCCTAAGCCCTAACAAGTTTGTTTCAAATTATCGATAGCTATTTTCGTTTCTGATATACACATGTAATCGATAAATAACTGTAAATGAGGATTGAAACTATAAGCAAAATAATGAACTTCTGTAAAAATTTCATTAAAATCGGTTGAGAAACACCGGAGATATGAAACCATCAAGTATTGGTACAGAACTACAAAGCCATATGTGTATGTCTGTTAGCCCGACCATCTGTCCGTCTGTATGGTCAAGGGTTACTTGTTTTTTTTTATTATTTGTTTATTAGTATATATTTTTTTTTGAAACTTTGAACACGAAAATTGCCCCTAAATGCTTTAACCTCAATTTCAAAGTGCCGTTAGCCTTCAAAAGCGCCAGCAAGTGACCGAGCAGTGCGTCTGCTTTTTTTAATTAATTAAAAATGCAACTCAATGCATGTTGTATATGCCCAGAACTTCCAAGTACAGAGGCAAGCGCTGAATGACCCTGACTGCAAAAACTGTGTCGATGGATGCAGAAGGTAAACGCGTTATTAACTCGTCCTTTTGGCAGGAGTGCAGTTGTAAGGCAAGTCTAGGTGCATAAATGTATTCTTGTTATAGCAGATGTTGTTGTTGTAAATAAAGCCTCTTAGCCAATGACCCTTTGGTGTTAAGCCACGCCGTTAAGAAATGGCAATTAATCACTACTGAGATTTCCACAGCACCAGTATAAATATATTGCCCAAAGACTAAAGAACCGGCCCCCTCCTCAAGCGGACCAGCTTTATGCGTAGTGGTCAAATACCAAACAGTCAGCAAAAACAAAAACAAGAATAAACATTGAATGTTGTTTTAAAAGTCAAGCGGCAGAGCTTAAGGCAACAACGTAAGATACAGGGATAAAAGTAACATCTTGTGATCTGATTGATTGCTTTGAGTGACAAGCTTGTCCGCTTAAAGTAAGTCCGATTGGTAATGGTTAAAGCGAATTCTTTCTATTCGCTTTTTATACCCTTAACCTTATCATGAAATGGGTAAATAAGGGTATAATGGTTTTGTGCAAATGTATGTCACAGGGAGAAGGAGGCTTCTCCGACCCCATAAAATATATATATTCTTGATCAGCATCAACAGCCGAATCGATTTAGCCATGTCCGTCTGTCTGTCCGTCCGTCCGTCTGTATGTATAAACGCGTCGATCTCAGAAACTACAAAAGCTAGAGACTCCAGATTATGGATATAAGCTCTCCTGATTCCTAGGCATAGAAAGTTTGTTTCAAATTTTCGATAACTTTTCAGGTTTACGATATACACATGTAATTAATAACATAAAAATCTAAAATTTCGAAAACTTAAAAAATGGGGATTGAAAGTATTAACAAAACGTACATATATGTATGTCTGTCAGACCGTCCGTCTGTATGATCAAGGGTTAAGGGTATCTTCTAGTCGAGCTTACTCGACTAGAGCCTTCTTACTTGTTATTTATAGATTTTATCTTTAAAATTAAATTAAAAAACGGTTTCTGTGGGCTTTACGAGAAAAACATAAAGTGTGGAATATAAAGAAAATTAATTTGCTTGAGAATTTGGAAACCTGAATAAAAGGTAATGCAATTTAAAGACATATTTAAGGATATCAACAATTATTCTGCTAAGAGATATTGATATTATGTGCTTCATTTCATTTACTTGTTGAACAATTGATGCAGTTAGCTAATTTGAATGATTTCTTACAAATATTGTTAGTTTTAGACTCAAAAATGTTGCACAAAGCATGACACAGTTTCAAGTTGAATGATTTTTCTTAGCACCAAAGCATAACAATTGTGCAATAAATGCACAAATACTCGATTGGCTCGCCCGTGAGAAAATCGCAAAATTTCATAAATAAATAAAAAGTGGGTCATGCCAAATGTGACCGAATCAGACACCTACATTCCCATTCCCATCCACTTCTATACACCCACACCCACATCCACAAACAAGCACAAACATAAACATAGACAACACAACATGTACATAAACCTAAACACAAGCTGAAGCAGATGTAAAAAAGAAGAACAAGCACTCACAGGCAAACGAGCACAGAGACGATTTATTTCAATCATGCTTGAAAATTGCGCATACACCCCGTCAAACGGGCAACAACATCTGACAACTGAAATCATTATAGAAGTAAGGCAGCAAACTAGACGCTAAAGAATATATCGACATGCAGTTTGACAGTTTGACTATTTGACTTGGGTGAATGCCGGCAGACAGGCAGATAGAGTGAGATAGAGAGGCAGAGAGAGAGAGGCAGAAACTAGAATAGAAAGCTTAATGTTTGTGCAGTTTCGTTTCGCCTTCGGTTCCGGTACAAAATGACGTTGCATCAAGCAGGGCTGGCAAGCGAACAGCAGTTAGGGCTGAGCCCAGAGGGCAGGCACTAAATAAACTCGTACAAGATGAAAATCGTAAACATGCTGCCGTCGCTGCTGCTTCTGTTGCCACTTTCCCTTTGCCCCAACGGCTGCCATAGACGCTGGCAATGGAAAAACTTTTACTCAATGTGTGAGCAAATAAAATATGTTTAGTGCACAGGCGCAAAACTGCAACTGCCAGGGCCGTGTTGACGTGTTGCATTGTCGTTTTGTTTATACAGCTGCACAACGACAAGAGCAGGCAACGAACTTTTCGACATGCTTCAACAAAAGCTGCTCTCGAAATTTAAATTTTCCAACTTTAAAGCGTGCCTCAGTTTTTCGCGAAGAAACACATGTATGTTATGACGGAAATAATGTCTGTGCATTAAGTTTTTGGGAATTGGCCAAGTAAATCTTGCATGGCCAAACTAAAAACAAAATGGATTACTCAATAAACTAATGCACGTATTCTAAGCTTTATTATTCTATGACTGACTCATCAATCTACTGCTCATGGCTTGCTTGCTTGCTTCTCGCATACTATGCATAATAAACTCTCCAAAAAACAAAACAATAAACAAAAAAAAAAGCGTTTTTTGCGTCTCACGCGTTTCAAATAAAATGCTGCCAATAAAATGTCATAAACTGGGAACGTGAATGTATAACTGTTGTGTGCGTATGTTTCTGTTTCTTTCTGTTGTTATTGTTACTGTTTAAAGTCTCAGCGATCACGTGCTGCAAAGTTTGGGCGGCCCGACAGTTCACAATCCCTTTATGTGGCACACGCATTGCGCTATTCCCAACTGCAAAGGAATTTGTAAGCAAGGCAAATAGAATTAAAGCAAAGCAAAGCAACAGCAAACGCCAATAAATGTTCAAGCCACTAACTGATACGTATGTTTGTCTGCTAAAACCAAAAACGAAAAATAAAAATTATTACAAGACCGACATAACATGCAAAATCAAAAACACCCTGTAAATAGTATATTATATTATATATATGAATTTCACAAAAACAAAAGTGTATAAGGCCAAACTACACCCTCAACGGCAGATACCGCTTTTAATGGTAGCTTAAAGAGTTTGAACCCTAAATGAAAAATATCTTTCTGCTTATTATATGAAAATTTTCTGTAATAACTATTTTTTTATTTCGATTTTAAACCCAGAGCCAAACGTAGTAATGGTTTACCAAAATGTTCCTAATGTTCTTAACTTTTAATACTCAAATGTTAAACTAAGAATTACAGAACTTATTTTGTTTATTAATATTTATATTGCATGAAAACAGGAGACTTATATATTATTCATATTCAATTTTTATATGCAATACTTTTAATATTTTGGATACATTGAAACGAAATTGTGACATCTATTATAAAAGTACAAAAAATGTTCACCATTAATTTCCATGTAATTTTATCTCCGAGTGTAACTTACTTATGAACAGATGCAGTTACATTACAATCGCAGAGTGTATAATCAATCTATACAAATACTCGTGGAATTTGTTAGCTTATTATTATTATAAAATACTTTATTGGCAAATAGTAATTTGTTTAATGAAATGCTTGCAAAATTGTGTTAATTCATTTATGCCAATCAAACAATTTTTTAATGTTTTTGTCAATTTTGTTAAAATAACAGCAAATATGAGAATTTATTGCACAACGTTTAAATAATCTTTTTTTAATGAATTACAATAAAATGTTGCCCAACAATTTGAAATACTCGTGAATGCCTGGCAGGCCGGGCGGGCGGACAGTGCAACTGACCGGAAAATGTACAAAATGCCGTTTGCTAAAAATAATTAAGCGACCATCGGCATTCGCAAACATTGTCCGACAATAGACAAAACGAAGGGGCGTTGTGTAAATGTGCTCGGTGGACTGTTTGCTACCACGTTGCGTATACGATGTGTATTGCGTCAGAAAATAAAGCACCGCTTGCAAATTGCAATGTTAAGTGCGTCAACAGTGGGGCATGAACATTATCCGACAGCTCCCCCACCTTCCCCTCCTCCTTAACACATCATGCCACCACCACCATCACAGATGTCGTGGCATAATGACGCCAACAAATTGACGACAAATGTGCCGCCAGTTACACCATCACCCATACTGCACACCCACCCACCCTTCACTCTGCTTGAACCTCTTTTCGTGCGGACTGCAATAGCAAATATTGGTCGCTGGCAAAGTGCTGGCGCATTTTCAATTTCGATGCGATATGGAGTTTTTTTTGATGATATCTATCAGATACTGCTATAGTCCTTGTATTATTTGCCATCAGAGCTATTTGTCATGTGACTTTCCGTGCTGTTTATTTTGCTTGCGAAATGCATTCCAAAGTGCTTGGCATTACTTAACAATGTAATTGAAAATGATGTGTCTGCAGCTATCATACTGAATATGATCGATTAACTGAATTATATAAAATAAATTGCAACTGCGAAACTTAATACAGACGTACAATAGATTTTAGCAAATGACACCATGCTATTTAAATAAACGTATTCAGGATCGATATGTAAGCAAATGTAACACACACTGAGCAAGAGTAGGCTTTAAGTTATTGGTAAAATTTTTCAAAGATCTGGCCAACCACAGCATAACCCTTTGCTCAATTCACCATTTAGCACTTCCAGTCGCTATCAACTCGCAAATAGATTCCAGCCCAAACTCATTAGGCTGCAAAGGTAATGGGCTTGGCGCCGGGCAACAGGGCTAATCCTTTGATTACAATCAACATGGTCATGGGCTCAATGCAATTGCTGTTAATGCCAGAACATCAGTGTACAGTGCGGTGTACAGTGCTAAAACGGAGTCATTGTCCCAAATGGCACGATGACACGCCAATCGATTTGCGCGTTTTGATTGACTTACCAAATGCAGGTGATTTGGTGTGCGTACGCCTGTTTATATGTGCATCTGCCTGTTTATGTGTGGGGGAGTACCAACAAAATGGCGGCTATGGCAAACACATGTCTCGGACCATAACGCATTGAAATTAACAAAAGTCAACGCATAGTCAATTACTGGCAGCCGATGTTGTTGACCATGTCGAGGACAGTGCGTCTCATCAGCCAAATGGCTGACTGACTGCGCCTGGATGTGACTCCGGCTCCGGTATTAAGCCATCGCCGGTCAGCATACATTTACCGTAGAGTACGCAACGCTTATACACACACAAATACATGCAAGCACAAGCACAAGCTGAAAAACGCACACTCGCCCACACTTGGGCAATCGTAACCAATTTGCGGCAGGATTTTCCTGCTGTCCTCGACGGAGTTTCTGGTTTCGTAGTTGCTGCCTTGCATGCTCAATGCTCATTGATCGCTGTACAAAAGTTTAGAAATAATTAGTAAACTTTTAATTGGAAACTAGTACGCAATGGCAAATCGATTGCTTTTGCTTTTGCTGTTGCTGCACTGCCAGTTTCGCTAAAGCCTCCCTTTCATCCCAGCCCTGGCTCCATTCATCGAAATCCCATTCTATTGAGTGCCCGTTCGCTTTTTTGGTTTTTTCCGATGATTTTTCGAGTGCTTTTTACTTCGATTGCATTTTCGGTGTTCTTTTGATGCTGTTTTCTTGTTCCTGAAGTTGTTTATTTTTTTTCTATACTTTTTTTTAGTGTATTTCACTGTTGCTTTTGTATATGTGTGCGTGTGTAAAAGTTTATTTCGTTGCAATTTTATTCCCATGAAATTTGTGGCTCCGCACAAATTTTGAAGTCTTTGTGGCTTCAAGGATTTCCTAACGAAATATGCACTGCACTGCTACATGCTGTTTGGATAGCAGTTGCTGCATAGACTTTATGGCCCATACTTTTAAGAGGCATTGGCACCGGCGTGTCGGAATAGGGATGCGATGGCGGGAGAAAGGCAATGGGAAGCGGCGGCAAGTGCGTGCGATACTAAATTAGCTAGCACAAAAATTGTAGCAACATCGAGAGACTGTGCGTACACGTTATTTCACAGAAAGCCAGCATTGGTTTATTTTGTTTTTGTTTTTTGTGAAGTTGTTGTTCTTTTCAATACATTTTCTTTTTTGTTGTTAGAGCATGGCAATTTGGGTCAGTGTACTTTAGACATAAATGTTTTTTCGGTCAAATATATTGTCTGTTTGGGAAAAGTTGTGCTTGGTTTAAGGTTGAAAATAAATTTGGGAATATTTGTTAGTCAATGCAAAACTTTAGCTATTATATTTGGTACATGTGACCACGTTTTTATAAATCATAGATTTTGGTTTCTACATACACATATGTTTTACATATTCAATTTTAAGCCAGTTATTTAAACTATGTGACAAATGTATATTAAATCGAAATTTTCGTTTAATGCAACCTAAAACTCAATTTGAGGTTTCCTCTTTCCCTAAAAAACTTTTGAACAGTTTCTTCCTATTTGCAGAAAATTTGATTATAATCCATTAAATTTAGTACAGCACTGTAAAATGGAAATTTGTGGAGTGCACTTTAAATCTTAAACGTAATTTAATTTCCAATGCAAAGCAACATCCGGGGGTAGAAAAAAAATAGATGCAACGCACCTGTGCAGTCGCCTCAGTGGACGAACTTAGGAGGTGAGACACCAGCTTTTGCTAGACAGGAAGCATAAATATGGAACTGGTATAAGGGAACACGCAGGCGGCAGAGACGGGCTAGCATATTAGCAGTAAGGACAGCTCCTCTTTATCCATGGCGATGCGCAACACTTGCTTACAGTTATTTATATACATTTCTACATATATATATATATATATATATATACGCTTGTACAAAACAAGCGGAATTGCTTCAAATATGCATGCTGATAAACCACAAAATACCCTTTTTTTTACGTAAAAAAAATTATATGACAACATTTTCAGATTTTAATGCAAAAAGACACCGATGACTACAACGAATTTGTTAGCAAATAAGCGTGTTTAAATAAAAGACTTTAAGTAATAGAAAATACTTAATATTATAATATACATCATAACTAAAATGTTTTTTTTCTTCTTTAATATTGTAAGGTTGATAAAAAATTAAGATTAAAGTAATCTTTTAGTAACAAATGGAATATTAATTATAATAATATACAACTTTTTTGGTCAAAAACTAAGTAATACTATGAATATATAAAGAAATTTAAATTTGAAAAAAGTATAAATATTGAAAAATATAGGAAAGAACTGTATTTATATACCCATTAACATTTATTCAATTTAAGGGTATGTCAAATGTTCGAGCATTCAGAGCGCATTAGCGTGAATGTTCATAAATGTCGTTGTGTGCAAGAATGAGTGTAAGAGAGAGAGAGAGAGAGTTCAACCAGCAACCACAACAACGGCAACTCCATCTCCGACTTTGACTTCAGCTTTGACTCCGGCTTTAACCGTGCCTGAGTCTAATGCGTGCCTCAAGGCTTTATTCTGCATCGCTTGCTAATGGTAACGGCCTCCATTTAAAACTCGTTTCGCATGCAGCAGTATTTTGCATTCTTATTTCATGCCCAACGTGAAAATGCTGCATGCCATAATGAAATGAAATGTAATTTGCATTTAAACACACACCCGCACACACGTGCATACAAACCCACACACAAAACATACAGTACAAAAGGCAGTCAAAATGAAAAAAGCGCTTTGGGGCTTTGTGGCTAAAGGGATGTTCGGGTTGAGGTGGGGAGTGCTCCCGAGTACCAGGTAGTGCGTGTCTGGCGGCGCATTTACATTTACACCGTTGAGTCTGAGCCCACATGCATTTCATTTCATTAATATTGCAAAAATACATTTAAAGTGAAGCTGGTTACAAATATTTTTTGTTTTGCTTCTCCAATACTCTGCACGTTAAAGTAATATACGGTAGTATTTTTAAGATCCAAAGCTATCTTCGACATTATATAATTACATTATATTATTTTATAAGTATATATAAGTATAGTTTATGCGTTTTGTTTCTATAGCAAATATTGTTAAGGATCTTGCATTTGTATTGCGGCTATATTCTATAGTAGTTCGATCTCGCCGATTTTGACCAATGATCCCACTGAAACAAAAAATAAAAAGTTGACCAATGTTTTAGCTCGATAGCAGCTGTAGGTATCGACTGCGTACACGATTCTGATCAAGAATATATATACTATACTATATATGCTTCCGTTTATGCATTACACGTATTGAACAAATTTTTATACTATCTTTTTAAGGTGTGTAACAATATTTGGAACTAAAACTATTTTCTTGAGTTATTATTGGGTATTATTAAGTCGATAACTTTTTTCTCATGCATTCGTGATTTATTTTTATTTGGTTGTCAGTTGTTACTATGATTTTTGACCTTTTATTATTTTGGTAATAACAACTTGTTCTCTTTAAATAACAAATTACTTTTCGTTGAATTCAATTTTGTGTGAACATTTTTATGACTAAGTCATAAATAAAAATGCATTTATCAATAATTTTGTGTGTTCTCTACCTTACTTATGACATTAGTTATATTTGGTCCATTAAGTAAATACAATATTTAAGAACATTTTTAAAGCAGATTGTCGTTTGTTTTTGGCATAGTACTGCTCTTAACGAGGTTTTCTGCAGTTGCTCAAATTTTTGCATTTAATCTGTAATCAATAAAATGGAACCTGGTTGTTTTGCATATTCCAATCGGATCTGGTGTTTTATGTACCCGGAAGTATTTGAAATATGTATGCCAAACATACAGTGTAGAAGAAGAGGACAGACCTAGGGTATATAAAAGCTATCAAACGGTCTTTTGAATGTTCTTCATTTTATAATTTACTTGGCAAGATTAGTGACAAATTAGAATATGGTTTTGTATTTAGTTTCTTTTACAGATGTCGTTGTTAGCTTTTGGAACATGTATTGATTTTGCATATTATAGTTACAAATATTTTTTTTTACTTCGTAAGCATTTTTTGTGCAGTTTTCGATCTATCAAGTTGTGCACATATGGGGCTACATTTTTTTAAACCTGCTTATTTTCTGATATCTTTTATGTATAAAATACTACTAGATTTTAAATAAAATTATAAACATTTTTACGATTTAATTTTAATTTTGTATGGTATATAGTTATTTAATAGCCAAGCATACTGGACAATAACGTTATGATTTGTTTTCGTTTGCTATAGAACTGAAAACTATTATTTTTTAACGAACTAACGAATTCGGTTGATTGCACACCAGCAAAGCGTAAAACTGACCAGTGACAAATGCAACAAGTAGTAAACAATTTTTTTATTTGCTATATAAATGGATTACGAAACTATCCGAATGGGGCTGTCAGGACATTGTGGATAGCTTAAATATTTGGGCTTCATCTAAAATAACACAGACAATAATTCGATTTTGCACAAAACGCAAATTGGTCGAAGCCCAGCAGCTATTTTGTATTTGTTTGTTGTTCAAAGCGTTGATGGGTTCGAAATTGGTTAGTGTAAATAGTTGATAAGTTTAAATATTGACTTCTTGATTGATTGAATTGCTCAACAAGGTATGATCTAAACCAATTTTATGTTGAAACACATATATATTACGGTCATTGGTACAAATTTATAGGTGTGATATATATCGTGATATATATCGATGGATTTTGATACCGATTAAGAATGTACTTTATGGAGCAGATAATTAATCTCAGTCTGCCATTTGTTCGCTAATCTGTTAATCCTTAATCGCCCTCATGATCTTTTAGGACACTTCTATAATTTTTAATCATTTTCTTTAAACGTATATTGCAGTGAGAGTGTATTTGTGGAAATGTTGTTTAAACATAGAAACTACCAAGTTCATCTTACCGATTGGCACAGTTAAATGAAAAGGAATCGCACGACTTTTATAAAAAAAATAATTAATTTTTCAAGAGATTTGGCAGTAGAACACAATGCGCTATGCACAGCTTTAGAATCATTAAAATATGTTCTTTACATTATAATTAAAATAGTATGTTTGATATTTATGAAGTTTTATTTTATACAAATAATTCTAATCAGCGCTTAAGCTTTAAAATTTGTTAGAGATACATATTTGTATGTGAGTAAGCCGATTTTTTGACTTTTGCATTCTCAAATATCATATATGCGGCGTATAAAAAACGTGCGTCCTTTAATATCATATGTCATAGGTTCTCTTTTGGCAATCGCTGCTGATGTGAGCTTTGAGTCAAACTTTTCAATAACTTTTTTTTCTTGAGAGACAGTTGTCAAACTTTTAAGAGCCAAACAGCAAGTTTTATTTTTATTAAATTTCATGTAATCTATGAGACTTTAAAAATATCTTCAGGCCATATACCAATGAATACTGTAAGCGGCCGTTAAGAAAAAACACACAATGCAAGGTGCTATTAGAAAGTGATTTTATTTGTTTAGAGCAGTCATTTTTTATTTATGCTATACTCTGTGCATTATAGTATGAGTAGCCAAAAAAACATACGCAAACTTTTAAAGTTATTATGGCTATACACTGAACCCATGAAATGGTGTAAAAGGGTATAATGCTTTTTTGTGGAAAGTATGTAACAGACCGAGAACGAAGCATCTCCAACTCCATTAAGTATATATATTCTTGATCAGCGTTAACAACAAAGTGGATAATGCCATGTCCGCCCGTCTGTTTCTATAAATGCGTCGATCTCAGAAACTTCAGATTTTGTAAATAACTTCTCTTATATACGCAGAATAAAATAGTTTCAAATTATCTTTAACTTTCAGTTTCGGATTCACACATATAATCGATAACAATAATACCTTAAATCTTATATGTAAGGTTTAAGGGTATCTCTTAGGCGAGTTTACTTGACTTTCTTTTACTAAAGCCCTCTTCTTCTATTTATTTCCATTGATAAAAATTACTTAAAACTATAATTTTTTTCTCTTAACTGAGAAGCTTGTTCTAATAACGGAGGTATTTTGTGAATGATTTGGAAATGCTATTAATTTTTGTTTGGCGTATTTCCACCAGTTAAAGAGTTTTCAAGTGTTTATTATAGTTGCTTTAAGCAGCTGAACAACTGTTGCTTATTATTTTTGAATTTTTTTTTCTCTTATGTTTCCCATTTGGTGTGTTCGCCTTTCAGCGATTTTGTGCAATCTAGTTTTTAGTTCAACGAAAACCAGTTGTTTGCATAGTTTACCTTTTAGGAGATCTGCCCAAGCAGTTGGTTACGCCCCCATCGGATGCCTGTAGCTTTTTATTTTCACATTTTCAAACGCCTCGTTTGGGGTTATTTATGCAGCAACCCCTTGGCCAGGCCCCGACCACACTTTTAATGCTATTTGCTTGCCATTTGGGCCAATAAATCATTTTGGGCGCAGATAAGTAATTTTTTTACGGCGGTACGTCTACTTTTTCTTAGCGTCGCTGGTTTTGCACTCTATTTTTCTTCTTCTGCTTCTTTTTCTTCATCTCCCCGCTCAACTAGTTCAGTTTCATTCCGTTGCTCTTTGCCTTTACTACCCACGATGTTTTTCTTAGCAGCAATGTGATTTTGGGTCTGTTGTGGCTTCGTCTTCAAAAATGCCCTGCCACTGCGGGAGGCAAGGCGCTTGATTCATGACGTTGCTGTTTGGCCCAAAACATTTCTCGAAATCTGAATGGTATACTTAGGGGCAGAGGGTAGAAGGGATAGTGAGTGCGCTCTTGTGCGTAAAATTAATTCAACTGGCAACGAGTGCAGACCAAGAAGGCTCTGTTAGCACAGTCTTCTTTTGAAATGACCTTTATCGAAACGGTGCAGTTATTTCAAATTTATCATAAAATTGCAATAAGTTCTCTGTTTCTTTCTGAGTTGTGCTCTCCATTTATATTTATAGTTGTTGGTAACCAACAAAGAAAAAATGCAACTAAAGTAAAAAATACAGGTCAAATACAAGAAATGCATCCATTTTATTTTTATAAGTGAAATTTAATTCTTATTAAAGTATAAGTATATTTCACAGTACCGATTTCCTCATTATCAATCAGCTTTTGCCTAATAGATGCAGTTATATGGATGAAGAAAAGACACTTTTACTGTTGAAATTTTAATTTAATAATATTATCGATCTGGCAACACCGCTACAGAACAATGAACTCTCTCTATGTTAGTTTGTAGTTACACACTTCTTTTTGTACTGCCATCCAGTGAAGACCATTATTGAAATAAATGCGCAACCTCCCATTGCGATTTAAACTCCAAAATTTAACACTCTTTTAATTACAGTACTTAAGTAATATTGCTGTATATTTGATGATGATTTAAATAATAACGTATAAAACGTAACCTATTTTGAATTTTAATACTATTCAGCTATGTCCACTTAATGTTAACTTATCTTAAGGGCATAAGAACAATGATCTAAGAATACAAATACAAATACGCATATTAAATTACATATTAATTTATCTTCTTAAAGTTATAGAAAAAATAAAGCAGTTTACTTATGTAAGATACTTTAGATACCTCACCTTCTGATTATGCAATATTTGATTATCTCGGGGAACTAACTAGTTTATTGATGTCACTGGCTGCCGCAGGCAGAAATATTAATATTAATGTAATTTAAGCATCTGCGCTTAGGAACGCCTAAATATGGCCAATCAAGCGTCGTGCAGTTGCCAACACCTGAGGAGATAAACACAGAAAGGCGAAAAGCGGGAGAAAAGTGAGACAAGGGAGAAGACAGCCAGCTTAGGTGGGTTGATTGGGTGGAGTGGGTTGTGTATCATCTCATGGCATGTCACAGGCAATTTGTTTGTGGGCGTTGTAGCGGTAAAGTGGCACGCACTAAGCGGCCTGATTGAAATTTACGCCTGTAAGTTTTCAGGATCTTGTGGTTGTATTTTTCGCAAGGGGTGTGTCAATATATGCAAAGCATTTTAAAATGATTTTGGATGGCTCAAACTCTATTAAGTTTAATGTGGGATTGATAAGACTTTATGCAAGCAAGTTATAAAGAAATAAAAGCAAAATAAGTCTATCTTTGTTTAAGAAATACAGCAGAATAAATACTATGCACATATTTTACGTTGCTTGTCATAGTCTTACGGCTGAGTATAAAACGTCCGTCATGAATTCTTAGGGTATTTGTCAGATTTGGTATGCAATCAAAAATTGTGTTTGATTTAACTTCTATTGTAGAGATGCTATCTTAAAAATAGTGCAATGTGTTAAAATGTTGCAAAAACTTTTTAAAATGTTTTCTTTTTTTTTGTTTTGTTCTATGACTTTTGTTTCCCATCGCTTCAAATATTATCTTTTTTTTTCTTACCTGTCAGGAACGTTCTCTGTTCATTCTACTACAAACCGCATTTTTTTGCTTTGGATGTAGAAGCAACTTAGCGTCAACTTGACAACAGCCTGACAGCAGCTGCGCCAACATCAGCCGAAGACAGTACAAAAACTTTTGTATGTGAATGCAACAAAAAAGTTTATTGGTTTTGATGGTTTGCAAAATAAAAATGTGCTGAATGTACAGGCTTTTTGTGATGCCTCTTATTTTTTTTGTTTTTGTGCGGCTAGGTCAGCATTTGCTAAAATCATATAATTAACTTATATTTTTAGCTTAGCAAAAGCGTTCGCCATAAGTCGAAGTATAAGCTTTACCTTTGTGTATGAAATTAATAATTGAAACATGTACTTTTAATAATCATAATTATTTGTAGATATAACAAACGAATGATTCATCACTTATTTTTTATTTGTCTTAGAAAGTTTGAACTGAGTTTGAGTCTATTGCACGCAATTACCTTCACAATTACAATTTGCTCAGGCTTGTTTAATTGCCTCCCTCATTTTATTAATACTTATATTACTTATATTACATCTCAAATATTTACAACAAATGTAAGCGACCGCACTCTTTTGAAAGTTTAGCTATCTGGCAAATGCCGAAATGTAATAGGAATTCATAATAATTAGCAAATTGGAACAGAACTGACCGCAACTCGTAAGCATGACCCACATAGAAGTTTGCTAATTTCTACAACATATTAAACGTGATTAATATTTTCTTGGCTTCATCGTTTCGGTTTTTTTTTCTTTCTCTCTGCTCCTTGCTGTTGTTGTGTTTGTGGCAGTAGTTGCCTGCTGTGCCAAAATTTTCGTTTGGGGCTGTTTATTAATGAGTGCCGTTGTGTATGGTCAGGTTTTTGCAGATTTGTTGTAGTTTTTGTTATTTATTATATGAGTATTTGCCGCTTTTTCCATGTTTGATTGCGTTGAGGTTAAGTGCGTTTACTTTTGGTTCCTTCCACAATTTCAGCTTCATGAAGGCCAAAAGCCCCAAAGCGTTAAGTGTGTTCTCGTTTGGAGCATGGGCGTTAATTAATATGAATTAATTTTAGTGTTAATTGCAAGTGGATGGGTATAACACACGTTCGCAATGCGTAGGCCACAACAACAAGTGAAAGTGATTGCACTGAACAAAAAACTGAATTACTGGGAAATAATAAATTTTTTGACTATGTTTAAATATTTAATTCTCATATGTATTATTCGTGTTTGAAAATATATATTTGACCCAAATAAAATATACTTTAGTCATAAATATAGAGCCAGCAAAGTATTAATATAGCTTTATGTAGCTTTAAGTGCTGCTCTCATGATTCATCACCAACATTTCAGCCATCAAGCACCCAAACTTCAACTGATTTCCTCATATTGTTCCATGTTTTATTTCTATGTAAGGCAATTTGGGCATTACTTAAGCGAGTTTGCTAAAAGTAATTTAGTTAACGACTTAATAATATAATTAAGTCGACCAAATGTACTTAGCCATTGGCCAGAAGTACAGACGAAAATGTTTTCAGTGTAGCACAGGACAAGGCTTAAGGTGTCTATCACCTATGAATAGAGTAGTCCATTTTTACACACTTCTTTTTCGAAACTTTGCTGGATTTAGTGTATTTATATTTTTTTTCATGTGACAGTAGGGGATTAGTAGGTGCGTTTGTTTTGGATCTCTTGTTCGTGTTTTATATGTAATTAATATTGAGTATACGCCGTGTTTGACAGCTTTCAGTTGTGTACCTAGGAAGAACGGCACGTAGCATAAGTGAGCCCCAAAGATCTGCAATGTCAAGTTAATTTTACCTTTTTTTTTTTTTGCTTTTTTGTGGGTGAACATCAAGGTGAGCAATCGGACAGCCAGTAGGAGAGTAAATAATAAATAAATATTTGAAGAAAACGTTTCGCTAGCAGGACACGTACTGGGGATTAGCCGCAGCAACAGCAGCATCCAAAACACAGTCACAAAGACGTGCGGGCAATCTGCCCGGCTGTCTCTGACCGAAAACTTGGCACAAAAAAAAAACTTTTGTTGGCTATTAAAGTTTAAAGATGAAAAAGACAGCTGCTGCACCTGCTAACTTCTAGCTACTGGTTGGCATCGAAACCGCAAGCGCTGACCCCGCAGCGGCAGTAATCGCAAGCAAACGGCCTAGGGGATAGGGATGGAGATGCCCACATAGATTTACAATCAGCTGCTGCTTGGCTGGCTGGCTGGCATTATGCCACAAATCATAAAAACGCAGCTAGTATATGTGCGTGTGTCCTTCTGTGTGTGTGTGAGGATGCTCGGCCTGCCTGCTGTGCTGCGTATACGTATGTAATATTTTATGGGTCACTCGTTTCGCAAACGTCTCGTAATTTTTCGACAACGCCCCAAGCGGCAACAAACTTGATTCTCCTGACAACAATGAAGGCAGTAAAACTGAGCTTGTAACTCTTAACCGAAGTGTAAAGCTATAGAAATATGATGTAACACCTTCTTGAACACTTTCGTATTCGGTGCGGAGCGAAAGAGACAAATGCATTTTTTATAAGTTTTCTCAGCGAACGAATGAGTTAAGCCTAATTATACTCTAAACCCATGAGATCGGTAAAAAAGGGTATAATGGTTTTGTACAAAAGTATGTAACAGGCAGAAGAAAACTGCTCCGATCATAAAGTATATATATTCTTGATCAGCATCAACAGCAAACTCGATATTTCCATGTCCGTCTGTCTGTCTGTATGTATGAACGCATCGATCTATAGAATTACAAAAGCTAGCGACTCCAGGTTTTGGATGTGTGCTCTCCTAATCCTTAGGCATAGCAAGTTTGTTTCAAATTTTCGATAACTTTTTCGGCTAACGATATACACATGTAATCGATAACAAAAAAATCTTTAATTTCAAAATACTAAGGATTTAAACTATAAGCAAAATAATGAACTTCTGTGAAATTTGTATTAAAATCGGTTAAGATACACCGGAGATATGAAACCATCAAGCTTTGTCACAGTAGTACATGTACATGTGTGTATGTCTGTCAGCCAGACCGTCCGTCCGTCTATATGGCCAAGGGTAAAGGGTATCTTCTTTTCTTATTCTTATTCACAGATGTTCATTATTTTGCTTATAGTTGCACTCCTCATTTTCAAATTTTTGAAATTTTAGATTTTTTTGTTATCGATTACATGTGTATATCGTAAACCGGAAAAGTTATCGAAAATTTGAAACAAACTTGTCATGCCTAGGGATTAGGAGAGCTCATATCCAATATTTGGAGTCTCTAGCTTTTGTAGTTTTTGAGATCGACGCGTTTATACATACAGACGGACGGACGGACAGACAGACGGACATGGCTAATCGACTCGGCTGTTGATGCTGATCAAGAATATATATACTTTATGGGGTCGGAGAAGCTTCCTTCTGCCTGTTACATACATTTGCACAAAAACATTATACCATTTTTTTTACCCATTTCATGGGTTAAGGGTATAACAAGAGACAACAGAAAATCTTTTTGATACTTTATAAATATTTTTGCTGCTCAAAGCCCTCTACTTTATTTGAAAAGTAAGATTGAAAAGAGCACCGCAGGGACCACACATACCAAAGTATATTCAGAAATTGTGTGCGAAATTAAAAAGAGCTTGATGGTGAAATAAATTGAGCAAAATAGTGGCAGCTACTTAAGTGAAAATATTTTTCGACGCTTGTAATAACTTGACTGCAGGCTTTTTGTTATGTGCCCACCCACCCTAAAACGGTAGACGAACACGAAAGGAGTGCTAGAGGAAGAGGCAATATGAAAAGGGCTTAAGTGCAGTCACTGAGTGTTGCGGTTTTGGCTGCAGCTGATTGGCTCAGCTCTGCCCTCTTCAATTCTTGAGAAGGAATGCTGGTCGTGGCCAGGTCCTCGCCCTGTATTACATTCATATGTTTTCGATTAAGCGGCTACAGGCCTCGGCCCGGACTTCGTCTGGTCTAGCCTTGCCAGGCAGCCGGCGAACACTTTTCCAAAAAGGAAGCGGAAATTTACACAAAGAAAGGATGTAGCAGAACTTTCAGTTGTAAGTGGCTGTTACCAGCTGCAACCGAAATGAGGCAAAATTGCAGCCAGGCAACACAGGCGCCAAAAGGCCAAACACGTGGCAGTTGACTGTGGCGTGCCCGTGGCTATGACTGACAGGCCATTAATTTTGGATTACCCAACTACAAGCACTACTACCACCAAAAACCAAATCCGCCGACTGTAGGTCGCCAAAAGAAACTTACAAGCTTGCTACTGCTGGCTTGCTACTTAGTCGGGCTGTTAAGTATTTCATAATGCCCCCAACATGCCTAGCTTTCTTGTAGCTCTCTGTATTTTTTTCTCGCCAGGTCGTTAACGTTAATGACAACATAAGTGGTCATATATAATTTCTGAAAATTATTCCTACCTGTGCAACAAAGTGGCGCAGCCAACTGCGCTATTATTACATGGATAATAAGTTTCGACCTGCAGTTGCGGTAGCAATAAGGCAAACACAAAATCGGCAACATGCAAATGCATTAAACTGCTTGATAGTAAAAACGTATATACGTTCATATTATTGAATTAAGAACTTGTAATGGAACTTAAGCTTAAAACGGTAGTTAATAAAAAAACTAAAATGTGTTGTGACGTTATTTTTTTATATAAGTAACTGTATTAGTCTGTTTAATTGTAAACAAATATATATTGCTGAAAGACAGACAAAAGTACAAAATCAAAGAGTAAATATAATATTCAACTGCAGTAGAACCCTTTAAACACATTTGTCAAAATCAACACAAAACTAGACTATTAGGTCAAGGTAGTCACTTCAAATCAAATTATATTGTGGAATTGCACTGAATGCAGTTTTGAATGCGTGAATAAACACTTGGAGAGTAAAAAGTTGAGGCTAGGACGCTTTGTCGAAAGTACTTCACCAGCGTTTGAATATAAAAATATTGGCAATTTTATAAGACTTTAGGTATGCATATACTCTAAATAAAACAAGTAATAAGACTCTAGTCGAGAAAGCTCGACTAGAAGATACCCTTAACCCTTGACCACACATACGGACAGACGGGCGGGTTGACATACATACACATATGTATGTACGTACACTACTACTGTACCAATGCTTGATGAATTAATATCTTCGGTGTTTGCCAACATATTTTAAAAAAAATTTCACAGACTTTTATAATTTTGTTAATAGTTTCAATCCCCATTTTTAAGTTTTCGAAATTCAAAATTTATATCGATTCCATGTGTATATGGTAAACCTGAAATGTTATTGAAAATTGAAATCAAACTTGTTCTACCTAGGGATCAGGAGAGCTTAAAGCCAAAGCTTGGAGTCTCTAGTTTTTGTAGTTCCTGAAACCGACGCGTTCATACGTATAGACAGACAGATGGACATGGCTAAATCGACTCGGCTGTTGATGCTGATCAAGAATATATTTATAATTTATGGGGTCGGTGCACAAAACTATTAGACCTGTTATTTTTTTTACCGATTTCATGGGTTAAGGGCATGAAAAAAAACTTTTCAAATATGTAAAATAAACTTTTTTTGACCACCAAAGTAGGAGGGTCTTTATTATAGGGAGCAAATGCCAATATCGTACGCATTACAAAACTAAGCTACTCTATTCAATTGAATATGTTGTATTGTATTGTATATATTTCACATCTTATACATATTTTTTTTAGTTAGTCCAAACTGTGGCATTTAAATATGATTGCAACGGTAGGTCTATATATTGTTGCCTTAGAATATTGCTCAGTTTTTTTTTTTGAACACGAAGCACAGTCGACTAGTTGTCCAAACTATTCTTGTCTAATTTATCTTGTTGTCAGGCTGGTAGCAACAAATGCAGCCGGAATAGTTGAATTACTCCACATATACCAAGGCACACCTACATAGACACCTACCCAACACACGTACACGTGCACATTTATGGCCAGGTGGCGTAAAGTGCTAGAAAGTGTAACTGGGTCGTTGGTAAGTGACTAAGTAGGCAAACTAAAAGCAAAAGCACAAGCAGCTGAGAAAAGTTTTTCACTCGATGTTACAGTTTTTGGGGGCAACAAGATAAAATGGACACACCTTATGTGTTCTCAGTTTGGGGCCAAGTGTGAAATAAAGTGAAGAAAATTGCGGGTACCTAAGTGTATATGTGTGTATTTGCGTTTGTGTGAGGGTGTCTACTGGAGAGCAACTGCTGCCTACTTTTCGGCCACCAAGCTCAGATACTTGGCCAAAAACACACACCAAAATGCCATAGCAATTTGTTAGCGGGTCGGAAGAACGTCGTGCAAATGTAATTTACTGGTTGCTCTTGCCTTACACTTCCAAAGAATGTAGCCGGAATTTATTTGCGGCTATTTGGTAAAGTGAAAGGAAATTAAAGTCGCTACGTACCAAGTACTAAATGTTAAGACATACTTTAAGTTTCAACGTCAATATGGTGCCAGCAACATCATCGGTGGCTTTTCGAAAAGAAGCTAATTCGGCATTTGATTTAAAACACATGCCGCACGTTACCAACTCCAACTACGACTCCGATTCCAACAAAGGACTGTGGCATACAACCATACAACAAATATCTATATTATGTTCACTTACATAAATACTTGTATACTTGTGTATACTTGAATGAAAACCCCAACGCAAAGTATTATTAAACTCCTCAGCTGCGGTCGCTTAGAAAAATGTATCTTAGGTCGCGAGTGCCAAAAATTGTTCTTGGCTTCTTCTAATGTCAAGACGGCGCTGTCGTGTTAGCAACAACCAAGAAATTGTTGATCCATGACTTAGGGTACTACACGGCGAGAAATTACAGCTACGCTCACTAACTATGCCGGATATAGATAAAACAAATATTTATTGTACTTTATTGAGAATAGATTAGGTGTCGAGAAAAGATACAAATAGTTAAAATATTAGCAGGAATAATATAAAATAAATATGATGGCAATAAAACTTACTTGTTAAATTATTTGGTGCGATTTTACATAAAACTGGTAGTATATTATTATTATTTGAAATGTGTAACCTTTAATAAAGTTTTAAATGAAACTATTATTTTGTGGCAGTGTTTAAGGCTTTGCAGTATTCGGCCTTGTCGCGACACCCAAACTTGTACCAGATCCTATTCGAATCCAAGGCGCATGGTGGTTTGGGACCAAGCCCTCGACGCTTTCGCTTCATCATCAACTTTAGAAGTGCCGCAAATCTTTGCGGTTTCGTCTTAATGGCTAAGAAATTGTAATTTATGTCTCGAATCGTGTATATACAATATATGTACATATGTCTATACATTTTGCGGTTCTTTCCGTAAGTGTGAGTGTGTGTGCGTGTGTTTGTATTTGTATATTTGCCAGTGTCTGGAGCGTGGTTTACATGCTCGTTAGATTTTAGAATTTTGGTAACGCTATTGTACTACATTATTGAAAATGCCATCAGTTAGTACTTTCATTACCTAATTAGCCCTAAGTTTATTGCCAAAGATTCCAAAGGTGCGCAAATAAGCTAAGTCGACTTTTACTTCCATCTCTCCTTTTGGCTCATCTGACATACAGTTTTGCCTTTTCCCTCAGCCATTTGAAGCCGTTGAATTAGTTTAATTGAATTCACTTCGCACAGAGAGAAAGAGAGAGAGAGACTGAAGACTCGCCCTGATAAATTCTGAGATTCTTTTGTGCAGAAAAATAAAGTGTTCTGGGCTACAAATTTATTTTCATACCAAAGAAATGGTACAAATGTTGAAAGGCTTATTATGTAATTAGATTGAGTTATGCATTTATATCGGTGTCAGTATATCTTTTACAAATTACCTTTATCAAACAAATTGTTAGGCAAAAAAGTGTTTTGTAAAATAAAGGTAAATCAGTAAGCTATGTCAGTCAACAATTTTAACTTTTTAACTTTATCACAAAACTCTCCCAGCAAGATAACAATTATGAGTTTGTCTAGATATTATCAAATTCTTGTCATCAGAAATAACAATCTAGAATATAAAAATATTTTTTTTTTTTTTGTAAAACTCACTTGCTTGTGCGTTAAGCCTCCAAAGTATGGAGTACATAACAGTAAGGACGTGTACTGTTGAATTTCGTACTTCTCTAAGAATCCCTATAGCTTCACTAACCACTTCGAGACTTATGAATCGCGAAAAAATCTATTGCTTGAAGCTCACAACACTCATTTATAATTTTCAACAGGTATTGGGAAATATCCCCCATGTTGTGATACAATGTAACTCTCAAAAATTACAGATTTAAAAGATTTTTAAAATATTCCAAGTGTTCATCTTCGACTAATCTACATGTAAGTCTGCATAGTGACTTAAGTTTTATAAATTTCTTAAGTTCTTCTAAATTTATATCAATATTTTTAATGACTAAGCTTTGCAGACTCGATTTCACTTCTGAAGAAAACTCCTTAAAAAGTCCCGCTAATGTTCCGACTTCTGGTGAAGCAATATGCATATAACTTAGTTTATTTAAGTGCGCAATAGTGCTAATGGGTTAATTATCAATGGTATCAAATTTAATAACAAATTCTTTTAGTTCAGACAATTGCACTGTAAGATTTATGCTCTCTGTATTGATTAGTTCGCAATGCAAACTTTGTATGTATTTTATTTCATTTGCATTGTCTCTTTAAATGATAAGGGAATGTTTTGAATATTCAAATATTTAAGTGATGTTGATCGTGTGTAAGCCAAAGTTTGAAGAACGTGTGAGATTGATTCCCCTTCATACGATCAAATTGTCAGTTTTTCTAGGCCTAACTGGGCTATAAATTTAATATTCTGTCCATTCTTAACGAATTATTTCTTGAAATAACAGCTTTTTCGTCTAAAGATAAAGCATTCTATAGTAAAGCATTGAATTTACATAAGCTAGTGGTTGAAGTAGGTTAAAATGAACGGGTTATGTAAAGAATTGAATACTTAGAATAATTATATTAAGTTTCAAAGTTAGCGCCCATGGGTTAGTTATCTTTTTTCAACATTGGCAATGCATGCTTAGTGACTACCCTTAAAGTAACAAGTACAGCAAATTCGCTTATTGCGAATGGCGGCTGGAAATTGAACTTATAAAAGGCAATACGAAATTGCACACGTTCCTTTTAAAACTCAAAACCTAGGAAGAAGGCTCAGTCCATGTGACAAAATCAATATTAATTTCTTCATTAACCTTGAAATAACCGCCTGACCTAGAAAAATCAAAGTATAGCTAAGTGCAGAATTTTGCTGGCTCCGCTTAAGGCATAATCGGATCGTGTTAATATTTAATACGATTTGGCAGTCAAGCGCAGTTGGGTTAATATTAAATTGAGATAGTTGCGAATATATATTTGACAACCAGTTTATTCCGGGCATGATCAGAGTCGCTATAACCCCAAAATCACTGGTGCGAGAAAAGACAAGTCGTTTTCCTAGGTAAGCCAGTTTAGCTTAATAGCACAAAAACGAGGAAGGAATACAAAATCATTGGGAGTTTTCAGATAACCTGTGGCACAAGAAAGCTTAAGGTAGTGTTGGTACAGAGCCATACTTGAGAAACAACAAGCACTCCAAACAGCAAACTTTAATTTAGGTTTCCAAAATTCAAATCAACTAAAGGTTTTTTTTTTGTGTTTACGTTTATATGTCAATGAATGCTCACGGATTCATACATTTTACATTAATATTATCAACGACCTTACTTGTGTGTATACTAATAAGATTCCCCTCCGTTGGCTGCCACCTTGCCGTGGTGGCGGGCCCGACTCGGTGCACACCAAGCCGGGCGTGCTGCTTTCTCGCCAAGAGCAGAGTAAAAAAGGTTACGATGCAGGGGGTCGGATCCCCAGTACCGGCTGCCGTCAGGGGTGTTCAAGCGGGCCGCGGGGCGTCGAGATCATGCGACCGCAAAGCATCTGAGGTGAACCACTTGGCCTACGGTGCTGCTAAAGAGACAAGTGCGGATGAAGTTCAACCGATTCGAGCTACCACAACATCGGGTACTGACCAAATATAGTGACGGTGGGTTAAATAAGCCCAGCCGCCCGTGAAACAGAAGTGGGAGAGGATTATCGCCCCTTGGAGGAGCTCACTCCATCCAGAGTCCAACTTTCTGAAAAGGTTGGTGGTCCGGATATTTTGGTTGTAGTCGAAGAATGGATAGTAGGCGACTCCACAATCAAACCTTTGCCAAAACCCAAGCTTGTCCCATTTCAACCCAACCCGACTGGACAAACAAATATCATCGCGGATAAAGATAGCGACATAAAAATTGCGGAGACCGGGGAGCAGATTGCGCGGGTCCGGAGCGAGGTAGAACTACAGATAACACGGTGCCTAAATGTTGTAGCCAAGATGAAGGCGCCAACCGAAAGGCAAAAAAAGGTCTCAATTCACATCAAACAGGGTATGGGTATTTTGGAGGACGCCTTCTCAGCCATAAAGACATGTAGGACAACTTTGATAAGCCGCGAGAAGGAAGAAAAGAGGATTGCGAGAGAAAATCAGGAGAACAAACCGTATACGCCATCGGATAAGCCCCTGCGGGCTTGAACGTTAAAAAACACCTAAAGATGGCTGACACCAATCCTTCACTCAAGGACTCCGTCACTTCAAATAGGGCCATACGGAGGGTGAAGTTGGGTGAAAGAAGGATGGCTGCGGAACAAGCAACCTCGGCCAAAAAAGTCGTCCCTCGAAAAAATCAGGCAATTAAAGTAAGACAGAAAAGCAGGATTACCGGCAAGGCAGCAACGCCGATATTTTAACGGAAATAAAGTCTAAGGTGAACCCGGAATGCTCAGGAGTGCAGCTAAGGAGCATGCTCTAAGGACAGTGGTGCCTTTAGGGACACAATTGCGGTGCCGCTCAAAGGAATGGCTGTTGTGTCCTGCTGGTCCTGCTTAGAGCAGAGCTTAAGTGTGTTGTGGAGATATGGGATCTTGACTACCTAACAGAGACAATCGATATAAAGGAGGCCCTCAAGCGAGATATGCCCAATATTGGGAATGTCTAGATCGGTTTAATCACGAGGACTTTGGGGGCCAAAAATGGTGGTGGTTGAGATGAGTACGCGCGACGCATCCAACTTCCTGGGGCGCGGTAAGATCCGCATTGGATGGGTTCACTGTCAATGCGGGAGCGTACATCTGATGCGTACAGATGCCTTGGCCACGGGCATGTCGCTAAGGGGTGCAAAGGGCGGGATCGCAGCTTTTGTGCTATAAATGTGGACTACCTGGGCACAAGGCCATGATATGGGAAGCGCCAGCACGCTGCATTATTTGTGCGGACAAGGGCCTAAGGGAAGATGACCTTGCACACAAAACAGGGTCCGGAAACAGCAGAGCGTTCAAAGAGGCGCTCGGAGAGACCAAAAACAAGATGAACTGCGTCAGCAGTTGGCAGTAGAAAAGGGGGTCGACTTTTTACTGATAAGCGAGCAGTACCGGAATAGGAGACGTCATCGTGGTACGCAGATCTAACGGGCTTGTTTGGGTGAGGTGTGGGACGGTGACCTTTTTCAGTTGCTATCTCACGCCGAATCAGCCGATCCAAAGCTATATAGGACAGCTGGGAGACCTGGAGCACGCAGTGATGGCGATACAGAGTGGTAGCCGGGGACTTTAACGCGAGGACACTAGAATTGTATGCCTTACCCCAATACTCGGGGAAATCTTGTAATGGGAATGGTAGCGAGAGCGGGGCTTCTGATTTTGAATGAGAGGACCGTAACGACTTTTCGGCGACCGGGATATGGGGAAACAATTCCCGATGTCTCGTTCGCCTCGGAAAGCCTCGGGCCGTTCATTACGGACTGGCAGATCATAGAAGACTACACCGGTAGTGACCACCAATACATCGTTGATGATGTTAATAACAGTAGTCCCTACAGAGGATGACTCCAAGATCACCCGTTAGGTGGAACACAGCGCGGTAAAGGACCGATTTTTTAAAGAGGGATCTAGCAAGCGGTGCTGAAAGGATGGAGGAGGTCGGCCAGAATGGAAAAGTAACAACAGAAATATTAGCTACCACAACAATGAATATCATCAGTGCGGCCTGCGAGGCTTCTATTCGCCGCAGTAGGTCGGTTTACTAGTGGAGACCAGAGATAGCGGATCTGCGCAGAAAATGGCATAAGCTCTGTCGTGTTGCACAACCTGCGAATAACCGAGTACAAGCGAAAGATAAGTCGGCGAAACATAAGGCCGCAAAAAAGAAAAGAAAAGAATTTCAACGAGCCATTAATCAGGGAAAGGCCTGCTGCTGAAGGGAGTTGGTGGAAGACATAGAAAGGGATCCCTGGGGATTGATCGGTTGAAGGTATAGAAGCCGTGACAATGGAGAACATAGTTACCGCGCTATTCCCACAGCGCCCGATCAGGCCACAAAGGGAATGGAACCAGAGGGAAGTAATCCCACTCTTTACACATGGAGAACTGAAAAAGCGGTCCTTTCGATGAAGGATAAGAAGACACCTGGCCTGGATGGGATGCCGAATGAGGCGTTGAAGTTAGTTTACTACCAGAACCCCAGACTTCTACTGCGCATGTATAATGCCTGCCTAGCTGATCACGTTTTCTTCTCGTGTTGGAAAACTGCAAGTTTAGTGGTCATCAGCAAAGAAAAGGGCGACCCGGAGTCTTCATCGTCCCACCGTCCATTGTGTATGCTAGATACAGCGGGAAAGGTGATGGAGAAGCTGATTAGGACCAGGTTAACGGCAGCAATTCGTAACGCCAGTGGACTCTCACCGAGGCAGTATGAGCTTACAGCGAGCCGGTCCACCAGAGATGCAGTCTTGATGTAGTTGCAGCAGTCGAAATAGCCGAGGACCATGGTCGGCACTTGCGCCGAATGGTACTTCTGGTGACTCTCGGTGTAACGAATGCGTTTAACTCGGCGAGATGGACAGATATGATGAAGACTCTGGAGCTTCGGGGTACCGGCTTATCTACTCCGAATAATCGATGCCTACCTTGCGGATCGCGGACTCCTCTATGAGACCAGAGAAGGCGTTCGCAGAAATGTGGTCACAGCAGGGGCGGCGCAGGAATCTATTCTAGGACCGGATCTGTGGAACGCCACCTACGATGGTCTTCTAAGACTGGAAATGCCAGAGAAGACGTGCTTGGTGGGGTATGCGGATGACTTTTGGAGAGATGGACTGCGCCACTCATCGCATACGTGTAGATGTAGACCACAAGAAAGTATGGTGAGGTATATTACTAGTAACCAGAAGTACTTATATTGTCATATATTGTAAGTGACAGTGCCCTTAGGTGTTTATTTAAATCAATAACGTTGTCGGCACAACATATACTTATAGTACCATTAAATGCCACAAATAGCTTAAGAACCGCGTCAGAAAGGGATAAAAGCTGATGTTCAGAATTTATACACAGAACATCGAGTTAATTAAGTTGTGCCAAGACGTCAATACTCGTCAAATCGCAAAATTCATATTCCAAGTCAGTTCAATTTTGAAATTTTTTCTATTTGTTTCGATGTGAGGGGGAATCTCATTATAGATAACACTGAAAGTCTTCATGACATGCAAATGTATTTAAAAGGTTTCTAAAAGATCTTCCTTCTGTCGTTGTTGCATAAATTAGTTGATTCAAAAAACGAACCTTGTATTTTCTCTGAATATGTATTTTAATTCATATCGGCAATTGCGCTAGCTGCACATATTAAAGTTCATCAAAGTCATTCTTCCCTAAAAATGAAAATCTTTGCAAATTTTTACAGTATGGAACAATATCACTTAACTTTCCGTTAATTTCTTTACTCATCAATCGTATACTTACTTGAATTGAACTTGCAGTATTCAACCAATTCCACTACCTTTAATTGTACATTTAAGCTTAGATGCATTACATTGCTATAAAAACAAGTATGACACATCAATATTTGTTTGTATGAACGTATGCACATGTACATATGTTAATATATAAGCGCATAAGTTAAGCAGCTAAGTCTCTCTGTACAACTAAAACGCCAATCGGCATTTACAAGTCTTAAATTTTTTGAGAGTACTCTTCTACTAAAAATACCACAACAATTGGTGAAATCATGATTGCAAGGAAGAGCGAGTATGAGAATTGATAAAATAGTCTCATTTTCACCTTTCATTACCTTGAACTCATAAAATGGGTAAAAGGGTTTTGTTTCAAAGAATGTAACATGCAGAAGGAAGTATATTCTTGAGTAGCATTAAGAGCCGAGTTGATGTACGTCTGTCTGTCTTGCATATTCTGTATAGGCAATGCAGATTAAGCAATAATGATAATGATAAATCAATGATTGAGAATATTTGCTAGTCGAGCGGTTTTGACTACAGTCTTCTTAGTTGATTAGTATACTATTTGATTCGGTAACTATTTATTATTCCATTATCAGATGTTGATAAATTCACAAATTATGTGTTCAATCAAATCAAAAGAACAAATTTCTTGACCTAATTTAAACAAGTAAGAAGGCTCTAGTCGAATACGCTCGACTAGAAGATACCCTTAACCCTTGATCATACAAACGGACAGACGGTCGGGCTGACAGACATACACATATGTACATGTACTACTGGACCAATGTTGATGGCTTCATATCTCCGGTATTTCTTAACCGATTTTAATGAAATTTTTACAGAAGTTCATTATTTTGCTTATAGTTTCAATCCTCTTTTTTTGTTATCGATTACATCTGTATATCGTAAAACTGAGAAGTTATCGAAAATTTGAAACAAACTTGTCATGCTTAGGGATTAGGAGAGCTCATATCCAAAATCTGGAGGCTTTAGCTTTTGTAGTTCCTGAGATCGACGTGCTCATACATACGGACAGACGGACATGGGTAAATCGACTCGGCTGTTGATGCTGATCAGGAATATATATACTTTATGGGGTCGGAGAAGCTTCCTTCTGCCTTTTACATACATTTGCACAAAAACATTATACCCTTTTTTTACCCATTTCATGGGTTAAGGGTATAAAAAATACATTAAATATGAAGGTAACAATAGGTAAGGTAATAATATTGTTAATTTAATGTATGCATACTTAATGCAACATAAAATTAATTTAAATTTATTATTCAGTTAAAATATTCTTTGACTTAATCTATGATTCGGACAATTATTTTTTTTGTTTTGTATACCATAATACATAATACATAAATGTCAGTTATTATTGACATGATTTTGATTTAATATATTTGTTTAGCGACAAATGAATACTATGCAATTAAAGCATACTTTTCCTCAATAGCCTTAAACATAAGGCTTAAAAAATTATTACATACCTTAAGACTAAAAACTACGTTTTAAATCTTGTTGTCAACAGCGATGTATGTGCCCAGTCATCGAAAAAAAATAGCTACCAAAATATCTTTTTTTTGTGGTAAGCTCGCTAGGCAAGGCATTGGGGATATCTCATCGTGTTGACGGTTTTGGGTTGCAAAGACGAATGTTATTGAATGTCATTCAAGCATTATGGAGCCATCTCAAAATCATCAACTTGGAAAGTTGTCTTCGCATCAGCAGTTGTTAGTCAGAAAAATTTGTATGCCATAAAGATACATTGAATCTCAATGGTATAAACATTTTTATACACTGATTCCGACGGTAAAGGTATATTGGTTTTGTGCAATGTCCATAACGGTGTCACTGCTTTAAAGTCAACGGCTTCAAACATGTTAATTATCTTTGTGTTCATCGGTCAACATCTTTGTCAAGTCAACACACATGAACACAGCTAGATTTATCGAAACCACGCCAACAAAGTTTGTTGAACCAGAATCAGCCAACTTGGTGGAAATAAAATCACCTTCACACCAGCTTTCCCGTACACCCGTTCATATAATGATATCAGAGTAATTCGCAGTCGGTTGTTCAACTGCAACGTTTTCACACATTTTTCTTGCCTTTCCAAAACGTTAGCATTAAAAGCATTTTTTTTTAACAATTTGAGTAGTCCTAAAAATGATCGATTGACAGCCATTTTGTTGGTTTTTTTATTCATCTTGCTATAGGTTTTTTTTGGTTTTATTTGAACATTAAACAATCGTTAATTGGTGTGATTAAACAATTTTTCTACTCTAATGCAAATCACTCCCATCAAAACAAATAAATTACGAGGCATAATGGGCTAATTAATTTTAATTTCATTTGATTCAAGCGTCAGCAAAAACTATTTTACACAATTTTTGAGACTTAGAAGCAGCTGTGCTGCTCGCTAACTGTTAAAACGTTTATTTTCATTGGCGATGCACATAAATTTTCCCAGCCGACTACTTGAGGAGAAAGAATAGGTCGTGCACTGGTTGTTTGGGATGGACGACCAATGTTGTAAACAATGCAAACAAAAGTTGCTGCTTGGAATTTTAGTTTGGATTGAATTTATAGCTGCTGACCAAGGTCTGGAACGGGTCATAGATTAAAGGAACGGTCAGTTCAGCTGGACGTACCCCAATCTACGTATTTTGGCCATTTATTTATGCTGCGGCCAAAAAACAAACACGTTAATTTTACAAAATTTCTGTAAATTAGCAGCATGTGTTGCTTGAATTGGGCCATGGGTGTGCTTGAGTGTTTTCCCGGAGCTTAATTAGTTTAAAAGGCTTCGGATCGATAAATCCAACAGTTGGAAGCACTTCTTTACAATTGTCAGTAGCCAAGATGGATGCCATTGGCCATTTCCTTTCGCTCGAAGCCACCTGCCAAGTATTCAAAGTGAATACAAGCGTATGGGCCACTTGGCCGAATTGTGTCCATAAATTCTATGCGGACCCGCTGCCAGCCAAAACTATTATTCACACTCTCGCCACCGCCGCCGCCGCCGTCGACGTCTTCAATCGCCATTATGCCGAGTGCCTTTACTTAGTTATAATTCAGATTGTCTATTTCGCGCAGCTGCCGTTCGATTTGAGTTTGAGTTTGTGTTGAGTCTTGGCAATTGGCGATGTGTACGTGCCACAATCAACATATATCTATGGGGAAAGTCTATTTGGTTGCCTAGGACAACAGTTTAGCCGTTGCCAAGTTTTCCCTGCGCTTTGTTTGTCTTGGACTGGAACAAGCACACGCAGAGCACAAATTGTTGGTCAAATGGCGCTTAAAGTAGCTAAAGGCTTCCTTTTATTTTCAGATAATGCAAAAATTGCAGTTGCCACAAGGGGTCAATGAAACACATTGCTCGAGAAATTGTTTACTTTGTAGTTGTTGCTTGTATTCTATGTCATTTTTGAATCAATAACACAATTTCAGTTGCAACACAGCTTTGTCTGTTCTTATCAAAACAATTTAGAAGGCTCTTGTCGAGTAAGATCGACTAGAAGATACCCTTAATCCTTGATCATACAGACGGACAGACGGTCGGGCTGACAGACACACTCATATACCGCTCTACCAATGCTTGATGGTTTCATATCTCCGGTGTTTCTTAACCGATTTTAATGAAATTTTCACAGAAGCTCATTATTTTGCTTATAGTTTCAATCCTCATTTTCAATTTTTTAAAATTCAAGTTTTTTTTGTTATCGATTACATGTGTAAGTTAAGCTATGTTAACTTTACTTTATATGTGGAATAGAACTAAGTTATTATATATGAAATGGAACTCGACACCTTAGTGCCGAAATTGTTTGCTTGAACGGATGTCGGACAGTCAGCGGGAAGCTAAGCTCAACGACCCAAGTCGGTAAGCTTTAGCGTTCAGCTGAGGCGGCGAAGGTGACACCACTTGTAGCGGAAGAATGCCGTACCATAGCCGGCGAACAGGCTTTAGTTCTCACAAAATAACAAAGCTTCATAGAAGTTCTAAACAAATAAGTACAATAAACTTATTAATTTGTATATCGTAAACCTGCAAAGTTATCGAAAATTTGAAACAAACTTGTCATGCCTAAGGATAAGGAGAGCTCATATCGAAAATCTGGAGTATCTAGCTTTTGTAGTTTCTGAGATCGTCGCGCTCTTACATACAGACAGACAGACGGACATGGCTACATCGACTCGGCTGCTGATGCTGATCAAGAATATATATACTTTATGGGGTCGGAGAAGCTTCCTTCTGCCTGTTACATACATTTGCACAAAAACATTATACCCTTTTTTTACCCATTTCATGGGTTAAGGGTATAATAAAAATGAAAAAGTGTTATTTACTGTTGGCTCAATTAGCAGCTCGCAATGACAGCCACAAATTCTTTCAATTGAAAAATGCCATCTGAATTGTTAGAAAATGTCGAAACTATGTAACATATGCCAATCAATTACAACAATTTAAAAGCAATCAAAGTTTAATTACAGCAACGAACGACTAAAACGTAAAAAATAAAAACAATGAACGCTACCGAATTCACAGGAATAAACAAGCATAATAAGCGAGCGAGTCATAAAGAGAAAGGGATGAAAGTCAGCCAATTTTCACAGACCCCCCAACCCAATTGAGTATAAAACATATTCTTGCCATATGAGGCGAGACTGTACAAGCCGCATAACTATAAAAGCGACAATCAGAAAGCTGTGGAAGTGTGTGGAATGAGCCAGAAAGAAGGCAAAACATAAAAGCAAGAATGGCTATAAACAAAGTAATAAACAAGGCATCAAACGGTAAGTACGATACATACACGAGTACGCGCCAAAGTTGTCTGTTTGCCACAAAGCTTCCGGCGGAAATGATGTGCACACAAACACTTACATAGACGTACAATAATGCCAGATAGCGCTGCTGGCAACAGAAGCGAGCTAAATATAAAAGACTGATAGCCGGCTTAAAGGCATCACATTATGAGGTTGATACAAATATAAAAGAAATAAACAAACGACTGTCTCGTTATTTGTTCTTCACTGTTTCCCTTACCTGTCCAAAAGCACACAAATGCAAACACAACTTACTCAACATATTTTCAAACACACACTTCATCTCACTTGTTTAGAAACAGTGAGTAAGTTTCACTTACCTATTTCAAAATGACATACGTCTAAAAACAAAGAACCTAAAAAAAAAAATAAATATACCACAAAAAAATAATATTATTTTGTATTTCTTAGGCTAAACGATTTAAATTTCATTATGCTTAGCTATTATACTATGCCAACTAAATGAACTTAATATAAGATGAAACGATGAATGTTTTCCTCTATACACTTACCGGTTTGAAAAAGGTTAAAGTCTTCTTCAGCACTTGTTTAGAGCTTTTAAAAAGGTTTAAGTCTCTTTCAGCACTTGTTTAGTGGTTAATTCAGCACAAGTGCAAGCCAAGTTCACTTTAGGGACTCCCAATATGTACACACTTCACGGCCACCTTTTTTGCCAAGCCAAAATGATGACGACCAGTTAAATTCCTGTTATGCCAAATGCCTGACTTTGGCCGCCCGCAAAAAGAAAGAAAGGTGATAAATCTGCGCAGAGCTCTCAGAACTTTTGCAATTTTTTACTAGACAGAGAAAGAAGAAACTTGAACACTTACCAAAAAGCAAATAGAAATATTTAATATTTAAAAGTACTTTCGTTTCGGCTTTTTATATTAATATTTAAAGTGTTTGCAGGCTAGACTAAAAGCTTACAAAATTGGGACAAGTTGAAAAAGTTGAAGAAAAGCGATAGGCATTTTTTTGTTTCTTCTGTGAGAACCGTTTACGGATGAAAGCAGCTGTGAGTGTTTTAAGCCATTTATTGACTTTAATAGTAATAGCCTTGGATTTTAAATCTAATTGATCATATGCATATTCCCAGGAGCTTATTAAATATAGTCATTCATATAACTTGGGAACTTGACCAAATTGCACAATTTGCAGACAAAGAGTATTTTTAACGAGCCGCAAATGCCGTCATTTAAAGGTTCTATAAAAGGCAATCTCCTGCGAAGTCTCCCAACATTCATAGTAAAGCAATATGCGTATGCAGAACTTCCTGTATTATCCAAACTTTGCCTGCGAACTAACCAGGATGCGCCGCTTCGAATGGAGAGGCGGCGAGATGTCAATTGTCCAACAGTCGCTGCTGCAGCGTCTCTGGTTTTACTTTGGTGCACTGAATCTAATATATCAAAATTTTGGAATGGTCCTCTATCTGTACATGGCCGAGTCGCAGGAGAAGCAAATTAGCGCTTTCGTGGCACAAATATCGGAAACCTGCAGTGTGATGGGCCTATCCCTAGTTGGTGCCTTAAACATGTTGCAGTTAATGCAACATCGCAGCGAAATTGAATCACTGCTCACCGAGCTGCAGCTGCTGTATCCAAATCAGACGAGACTCTATCGCATTAACCACTACTATAAGAAGTCATCACGCTTAATGCGCCGTATAACGACATTCCTTACGTTTGCTTTTTGCTATTACAATGCACTACCCATTGTGGAGCTGTTGTACGAGCTGCTTGTGGAATCCGAGCATGTCAGATACAAGTATCAGAGCAATACATGGTATCCCTGGCAATTGCTTGCCGATCCTGATTCATCTGTGAGCTTTGTGACTGCATATATATGCCAGGCATTAGCGGCATCAATGTTCGTCCCATTCCTAATGGCTAGCCAGTTTTATTTTTGCTTTTTCATTACACAACTGCAGCTGCATTTTGACGCCCTTGCCACTGGCCTGACTGTTTTAGATGCTGGCCAACCTGGCGCCAACGAGCAACTGAAGGCCCTAATTGTCTATCACAGCCGATTGCTGGGCATTGCGGATAAAATTAATCGGATATTTAATTTTACATTTCTGAGCAATCTTACAATATCAACGATTTCCATTTGCCTGATGGCCTTTGCCATGATCATGATTAATCTGGCAATGGCAATTAAATATTCTGTGGGTCTGGTTGCCTTCTTAGCTTATCCACTCTTCATTTGCTACCATGGCTCTCAATTCACTTTGGCTGTAAGTTTCACTCGATTACAAGTTGATAACAAATTAATTTCTGAATATTTAATGGCAGAGCGACAAAGTGATGCCGGTTGCATTCCACAGCAATTGGTACGATGGCGATTCTAAATATAGGAAGATGATGCTATTTTTTATCATGCGCTCCTGTAAGTCTCAAGTTATGCGCGCTTACAAATTTACGCCTGTTTCCATAGCCACATATATGGCGGTAAGTATCTGTGTACTACCATTGGTCTTTTCGTGAATAGTTCTTATTTTGTCATCAGATCTTGAAGTTTTCGTATCAGCTATTTACTTGCGTGCAAGCCATGATTTAGTATTTCGCTTGAAGATAGCACCAATAAACTTTGTAAGCTTGGGAAACGAATATTTAATTTTAAATTAATTTATTAATTTAAATGGCATCTGAATTGTAGTATTGCGTATTTAAATTTATATTTTTATAATTATTTTAATACTTATGGCAGTATTTGAAAGTTATATATACAAATTAAACGAAATCTACATTTTCTGATTATGATATTATTAGTATGTTGGCCTTAGGTACCAGACACTACCATCCGTCACTTGACATAAATGTGTGCTTTTAAAACCGCACTCATATACTTCCTTTGGAATTTTTTTTTAATAATTTGATGGTCACTTAAAAAGCAATACCATATATTTTGTTTGAAAGCCACTTCATACATGAACACGCAATCGATCAATGTTGTACACAAACTGAATGTTTGCGTATTAAATTTAAATTGAGTACGTTAAGGTATTCGCCTAACTGCTCTGAGTGGCTACCAAGCAGGAAGCAAACTTATTAAAATTGGATCAGCTCCAAAGGTTGTTGGGTTCGCTTTTATTTAAAGCAGGTGAATTGCTCAAATTCCATTTGCTTTCTCTGCTGCACGAGGGGAGGCCGTCCTTGCCGCTGTGACCCTTGCCTCGGTGACCCTTGGTTATTTACGTAAACAGAGAATGCAAAAGCGTAAAATTAAGTTCTTCAGAAAGAACGAGAAAAGTACAAAAATTGAGAATGATGTGCAAGTCACCTGCCTGTTATTATGTCTGTCCCACCATTCGTATGTCCGTCTGTCCGTCTGTCTATCATATAGTAGCTGTGTTGACTGTCAAGCCTGTGTGCTGGGTGTGATTATCGCATCGTTATCCAGGATCAGTGGCTTGTCCCAAACGCCCGCCACTTGGCACCCCAAACAGAACCGCCTTTGCAGCTGGCGTCGTTGCTCTTGTCCTGGGCCTCACTTTTATTTTATATAATAACATTTTAATTCCCTTAATACACGCTACGTTGCCTGCAAAACCAAAACGTACTGAAAGCTGGAGCCCCATAGCCCTTGGCTGTTGACTTTCAAAGTTGCCGGCTTTTAGTCGCACAGGCTTCTCGCACAGTTTTAGGTATTTTTCTCCTGCACATTTGTGTTGTGTTTTGCTGTTTCGGTTTTTCTTACTTGTTTGCGTAATTCATTAATCATAAGCAACGTATATTTATTGTATTTTCCTCTTGCTGACAGCTTTTAGTTGAGCCTGGGCATCACCATGGCTAGTCCTGTATATACGTATATACATTCATATATATTTATGTACCATTTACTATGTTCACTTACACAACAATGTTGAAATTTATGGTTTTTGCTTAAACTTTTGTGGCTTTAATTTACAATATACAATATGTGTGTGAATATTTTTTGCAAATATGATTTTGATTTATTTATATAATATTCTAAGACATTAAAATAATTAATCAATTGCAAATCAGATATGGAAAACACATCTCTTTTTGTGGATTAAATCTGTTAAAATATTAATTAAATGTTGGACAAGTTATCGAAAATTTAATATGATATTTGTTTGTAATAAATCATATTATATGCACGCGCTCAGACTGGCATCGATTTAATTTTTAATTGCATTTTTACAGTTGAGCGGAACGCGTTCTATAGTAAGAGAAAGACAATGCACCTAATGGTGCATGACTACCCTTCAAATAGAGCTTTTCAGCTTCAATGTTCTGGTTTCTTATGGGTATTCGGGGAAGCACATGCTGCATAGCTAAAACACAAAATGCGACATGTGCCAGTTAATTTAGCCATCAGCTTGTAGGCGCTTAAACAATGCCCAGTTGCAAATTGCCCAATCAAGTGAAATGACCAAAAAGCCCCATCCTATGAGAATACTCATACACACACATTCGCACACACATGTAGAGTGAGTGCATTTTTGCTCGGGACTGTGTGCTGAGGACACACAGAATCGACAGTTGCTATAAAAGTTGACTATATGTGTACAGTGAGATGAGCGAGATCAATGCAGCTCCAAGCGCTTTGTATGCTGTGTTTGCTGTGGCTTTTGGGCTCCCTCTTGCCCCATTCACTTGCAACGGCCTTGATAAGTTTTTAAGCAAACATAGCTCGGCTCGTTACAGTACATGAATTTAAGGACTTGCACAACACAACGCAACACTTTTCCCCGCCCACACACAGCATCAAAGATGTGCCGTTTCAGTTAACCGCAAAATGTAGTCAAGGAACATGTCTGAATTTCATAGCTTTCCTCCGCCCGTATCTATGGAAGAATGAAGCTGAGGCAAACCTCATCAGCTCTTTATACTAACGATTGGCTGTTGTTTGTGGTTGTATAAACAGTTATTTTTGAATTCAGTTGGTTATTGTTAAACGCTTTAAGTCCACATATTTGACAAAAGCAAGTAATCAGTATGTTACCTTTATTTAATGTGTTCGTATGTATTTAATATGTACTCTAAGTATAGAAAAATTTTAGTTTGCATTTGATTCTCAGAGTGCCCATCAATTACTTAGCCTTATCTGCTGGGGCCATATGGTGTCGACATCGCACAAAGGGAAAACAAAACAAAAACGAGAAGCCAAAATTTTTACACACAATTTAGAGACATTTCCGCACGAAGTCATCTACGGGCCTCTCTCCCAAGCTTCGAGTCCTCAACGTCGCGTTAGAAAACAAAAATGTGTATCTACACGTATGGCCCCGCTGCGGAAAAAGTTATGAAATGCGACCTAAACAAAAGACAAAAAATAAAACAGACAACAAAAAATGCGGCTTGCTGGCATCGGCACCCCAGCATTTATGTCTATTAAACAAGTAATAAACTTCATAAATTTAACAAATTGGAATTATTAAATTTTATGTTTGTGACATTTTGGGCGAGGTTAGACGTAATGTTTGCATTAACGGTAATGGAATTTTTCAATGGCTCACTCAGCCGAGTCAAATAATTTATGGAGCATAATTTGCAAAAGCTGCAACTGGATTGTTGAGGCCTTAGCACAGACTGCGATAATCTTTGGCAACAGGCAAATCGTATTCTATTTGCTTTTGAAGTCTAAAAACCAATTTACAACAAAACATATAGTGTGCTACTTTGCATTATTTTTGAGTATGCGTGTTATTTGTGGCCAATGTTTACTATTTATAAGCTATAAAACGCTTGTTGCACCATTTATTGAATGTGCATTATTTAAATATTACTCATACGCCGCATGGTACGCTAATAAAGCCATCAACATGAATGAGAGTTCAACGCAGCATGTCATGCGAAACCATTTGAGTTGCATGCTCCAACCACAATGCACACAGCGGTGGTGGGACGAGCTGACACTGACCACGCAATCACAACGCCACCTATTTCCAATTACCGCTGACGATGCATCACCGGCTGGATTGGTGTTTGGATGTGTTTTGCTCTGCTCTGCTGTGCTGTGTGTGAGCGAGCCTGGAACTGAAACTAGCACTGGCCATGATTGATTGCAACAAAACCAGATTTTGGTTGCTGTCATTTAAGCGCAGGCTAACTTTCGACATTGCCCCAATACATTATTGACATGGGCGGTCTTTGTTTGCCGTCGCTTCTTGTATCTCTCTCTCTCTCTCCCGCTCTTTTTTTTAATGATGATCACAATTTAAATTGCGCCTCTGCTGCATTTTTAATAAAGCGCAAATTAAAAATTGATTGCTTTTATCGCCATACCTCGCGGGCGATAATGCGATGTGCATTTTGCACAACGAGTAGACATCAGATTCAATATTTGTGGCATACTTTCAAACGTTCACATATCAACATCATTATTCCTGAAATATTTGAAATGTGCAATAACAGTCATCATGTCTGTCCCTCTGTCCGCCAGTATAAACGCGACTTTGTTCGACAACTTTTAAGCTTGACACTTGAAACTTTTCAAATATCTTTGTCTATGGCCGTGTCCGATAAAGTGTACAAATTGGGGTGCTTCGTCCACCGCAGGGATGGAAAATCCATAAGATCTTTATCTGAAAGCCACAAAAATCCACATGTTTCTCACATCATTACAGCAAGAGCTAGCAAACCTGACGTTCCCGAAATCCTGCATCACAAAATTCGGAGCCACATCCACCCCATCAAAATCCCGTTTTCAAAATCGTTCGCATTTTAAATTAGGAAACGCCTATATTTTCCATAGCTTTTAAGCTTTCAAGATAGTTTATGACATCCCTCGCCCCTTTGTAAAATTGGAATAGCGTTTTATGTTAGTTTGTAACATGCAGTCACTAAATTTGGTTAAAGATAGCTGCTCCCCTGCCCATACCGCCCACCAAATGTGATGAATCATATCTACCAATATCCACTCAAGATTTACATTAAAGTCCCACGAGCATCCAACGTGCCTCTGTAAACTGACTCTTTAACGTCTATTTGTGTACTGGTATCAGAGTGTTACGTAGTCGGTTACGTCCTACTGCAACATTTTCACTTACCTTTTTTATCGTAATAAAATAAAATGAAAATTGTTCATGAAATTTATATATGCGTGTCACATGCGATGGCAAAAGTTGGCTGCCTTGCCGATTTTTCTTTTGCTTGCTTGTTGCATATATTTAACTGCACTGCAAAGCGGAAGTAGAAGGTTTTAAGCGGAAGTGTGAGGAGTTGTAACAAACGTTTGTATGTGTGGAACTTATGTACGCAGTCATAAAGCTGTGTATGCATATGTGTTTTGGTAATTACATGGCTTGGCTGCTAAATGTTGGCATTACATGCAATATGGCAAACGGTTTGTTTTGCGAACACCAACAAAAAAAAAATGGTGCTGGAATTTAAAATTCCTTTTTATTTTCTCGTTAGCGTATTATAAAAAACGTAAAATACCTACCTAATTAAGATTAAATATACAAGAAACCCGGGGAAACATTTGCAGTCGGTAGCGACCGACGACGGAATTCTCTTATACCAGTTCAAAAATGAAGGAATCTACCTGCAAAGAGGGAGTATGGGCCGGAAAGGGTAAGACGGAGTTCTTTAAACACTCTAAAAATTGTGAAAGTTATTTTCGGTATTAAAAGGCTGAGGGAAAGAGGTGTGAGCGAAGTATGCAAAATTGTAATGTAGATGTTAGGTTAAAGTCCCTTGATATCTTTCTTTTAAAATATGGGATAAATATATATGAGTTCTAACGATTTGCACCTTTGTATGAACTGGTTTAGGGCTGAAGAATGTCGACATAAGTTGCGTCCGAACGGAAAGGACGGACAGCCACCAGAGAGAACATTGATCAATATCAAAATAAAGTCTTTATCTTCGGAATTCAGTATAATAACTATGTGGTCAAACTTACAAATCGAATGTTGATTGTTATTATTCATTATTATTGTTATAATGGGCGATATAATTTATCCAAAGTTAAATTATTAATCGACTTGGCATTGTTTTTTGTTAACTATATTTTTATTCTGTTTTGTAAAAAAAAATAATAAAAAAAGGGAAATCACATTTAACATCTGTTACTTTATTAAAATTGTTATTTTAATACTTCTTTTTAATCGATCTTAATTGCATTTATTGTCTCGAGCCAACTACATAATGATGCAATTAATAATTAACATTAAAATGTTCATTTTGGCATTTAATTAGCTCCAGTTTTGTGTATTGAAATTAATTATTTCGCTTTTTACCAAACGGATGTAATTTAAATTATGTCGGGGCAGAAAAAAGCGACAATGTCAATATGTACACTGAAAGCACTTGATTAATTAAAACAAAAAATAAGGCATGCACATTTGTTAACGCAAGAGTTGGCAATGAATATACATAACTTTATGTCCATTTGTAAATAATGTGGCATTATTTGAATATGTTATTAGCATATTCAAAATAAAACATTAACAAGTCGCAATTTAATTAAATACCAATTAAAAGTGCAACATTTCAGTCCAAGCTGGGCAAAATGTTTGATGACTGATGGAAGCCCATAAACCACTGCTAAAAATATCATTTTACTTCAGCTTCGTTATTTTTTATTTAATTGACTCCTTGAAATATCATTTCCCTGCTGTTTGACACTTTTTGTATGCATTTAATAGTGCACAGTTGGGAAGCATTTAAGTTCTACTAGTCGCTGAAATTCAATTCCCCCTTTTCAAATTTGGTGTGACTTTCGACCCTAGATCTCGTTTCGTCTTGTCTAGTGTGCACTTGGCACTTGTCTGCCTGACGCTGCATGCCGTGGAGAGGAGAGCTCGACTACCATGCAAAGGCGGAAGCACTTAAATTGGGCGTAACAAAATGTCTGACACGCCAATTATTTTGCTTTTTATATAACAGACAGACCGACAGACCGAGAGACAGACGACCATACAGACAGACAGCTTGTTTATTGGTGTTGCTGCTGTTTTGCTGTACTGCGTGTTAGTTTTTATACTTATGACTATGAGGGTGCGCGAAGTTTGTCTTGATGCTGCTTGATTTTTAAGTGGTTTTATCGTTCACTTGTTTGTACTACTTTACCCGTTAACCCATGAAATGGGAAAATGGGTATAATGGTTTTGTGCAAAAGTATGTAACATGTAGATGGAAGAGTCCCCGACCCCGTAAAGTATATACATAAATTCTTGATTAGCATCAACAGCCGAGTCGATATAGCCATGTCCGTCTGTCTGTCCGTCCGTTCGTCTGTATATACAAAAGCTAGAGATAGGATATAAGCTCTCCTAATCCTTAGGCATAGCAAGTTTGTTTCAAACTTCGATAACATTTCAGGTTTACGATATACACGTGAAATCGATAAGAAAAAATCTTGAGTTTCGAAATCTCGAAAATGTAGATTGAAACTATTAACAAAATAATGAACATCTGTAAAATTATTATTAAAATCGGTTAAGAAACCCCAGAGATATGAAACCATCAAGCATTGGTACAGCGGTACACGTACAAATGTGTATGTCTGTCAGTCCGACTGTTTGTCTGTCTGTATGGTCAGGGGTTAAGGGTATCTTCTAGTCGAGCTTACTCGACTACTAACTATCACATATAAACTGTTGCCTGTTATTGGCTTTTAGCTTTTGTTTGTAGACAATTAAGTTTGGATATCTTGGTAAACTGCACCATTGTTGGATAAAAACAAATTAATTCAATTATTAGTTACTTTTGAGCTATAAAATAGTTTTTGACGCCACGTTTTCTTATTATAAACATGATGTTTATATGATGATGTTTTAATCAACATCATTTGCCCTTAAAGTTAGAGATTAAAAACTTTGTAAAAATATTTCTGTATGGCCTGGTCACATAAGTTTTTAAGATTTTAAGATTTGGAAAACAAAAACTGAAATTTATTAAGATACATAATTCCAATACTCTTACAGTTACAACGGTTTCATTTGTTAAACATAATAGTTTATATCAGTCTTATAAACTTTTCAATACAAAATAAATAGCCTAAAATATTTTATGAAAATAACGAGTTTATTATCCATACAATAATTCAATAACTCTTAAATTAAATTCTATGCAATGCAACTTAGAATTGCTTAGAATTATTGGTTTCCCCCAGTTAAACATGCGATATTTTATTTGATTCTTTTTTTTTTTTGGTTGCCTGTATTTAGTAAAGTTTTTCCAACCATCGGTTTTTTATGTAATCAGTAATCAACAACAAAAAAAATCAACAACTTTACATTCTTTTGTGCAAAAGTTTTCATTTGCAGTTTTGATTTTGCATTTATAATTACAGGGTCATTTTTCAAGCGTTTATTGTTTGTTTAACTAAGTTATTGTGTTAATTGGTAAACTAAAACAGTTCATTACTGTTTCTGTTTAACAATTCAATTTTTGCTACACGTAAACACAAAAAAAAAATATTTCGAATGCATAAATAAATACAGTTGTTTGTCATATTTTATGCACACTAGGTACTTAAAAGTTTAGGCGGCAATCAATGATGTCCCTTTGTATCCAAAAACAATGAATATTGTAGTCACCTGCATAATCAAGATAAAAGAGGATTGCAAAGCTGGTGAGTGTCAACCGCATTTTTGGAGTGTGGAAAGTCACCGTCGATAGCAGCACCATTCTACGAAACTGTTGTCCCAGTTCGTTTACCTACTTTGGGCTGTAGTTTCAGATTAAAAAAAATTAAAGAATTCTCTAGTCGAGTATTTTTTTCTCTTACTAACATAGGGCACATATACATGGTGTAGGAGTCTGACATTTTTTTATTCTCTTAACTCGGTTGACTTTTCTACTACTACTAGATAATTTGCATACACACACCTTTAAAGGGGTAGAATTTGTATTTCTTTTTTAAAATTTTAAACATCTTATATGCTTGTAGCTTGCAATAAATGCACATAGTATACTTCGGCTTACAGAGTATATGCTTCTGTATGTATGCGTGTGACCCAGCAAAAATATTGGTTATATTCGTTTAGTGCGCAATAATTTGTCCATCCACGAAGTAGTGCCTAGTATTACAGGGATACTAGCAACTAGGCCGCTAGAAAAACCCACGCGCAGTTTTCAGTTAATTCTTCCTCTTTTACGCATACAGATATTAATTAAGCTTATTGAATGTATGCCTAGCACTTTTTATTAATTATATTATACATTTTCATTTTTTAAATATTTTTTTATCTCCTCGGCTATGTATGAACCGGCATATATTCCAATATAGTACAAAGTATGATCTTATTAGAATCATTGCTTATTGACTTATAATCCGATCACTTTGGCTATCACTGACATAATTAAGTTATATAATTTGTACATATATCTCTGGTAAATGTAAATTTATTTTGAAATAACTTTATTAAAGTGAACTCTCTCTCCGTATGTGTTGAAAAACTCAAGCTGCGGGAATTTAAGATACCCTACCAATATCACATGATGAAGATTCTGAGCCTAGTTATGAGTTCTCTCAGCACTTAGAACGTACACATATGTAATGTGTGTCTGCTCCACTGAAGCTTATTTTATGATTATGACAGTGTGTTGCAAAGATATTCATGAAGTCTGTGTGTATAGTCGAATAGTAAGAATGGCCTTTTTAGTGTGCCTGCTGGCATATTAATTTGTGATTGCCTTGCTGTGCAAAGACACCTGCAGAACTTTTACGCCCGAATGCTTGCATAATAAATAGTAGTAGTAGTTCATAGAGACTTCTAAGCAACGTGCGAGGATTCTGTTCAGGACACTTTCATGTACAGAACTGTTTACCTTCATTGAGTTTTGGCTCGGTGATTAAATGCGTACGAGTGCTTTGCAGCTTACAAACAAACGTACTGAATATTTGCTTACGCTTACTATCAGCTCTTGTGTATCGGTTGATATCGAACTTCATCTGTCAATGGAAGTGAAGTTGCTTAAGCACTCCATTGGATTTGATGTTTAGTCTAATTTGATTTTCATGCATGTTGGGCAGGCAACTAGAAAATAAGCTGATTTAATGCCAGTGAGACTGTCTTAAAACTCATACACAGACACACAAGTTTTAATATTGAAATTGTTGGATAAAACTTTATGGAGAAGGCAAGAATGTGCAGTTTGTTCATTTGTTGGCATGCCTGAGGTTCGACCTCAACAAAAACTGTAACAAATTAGTGCGCTGCTGTTTAGAATTAAAGGCTACAATCCAAAACGGGCAATGTCAATGCAGTTAATCACAGTGCCAATCGGCGTATTGTTGTCGTCATCGTAGTCATCAACGCGGTTGCTCTTAGCATTTGGAAAATTTACAATGGGAATGCGGAAGTGGAACTGGAGGTGGGAATAGCCATACAATTGGCAATGGATGTCACCCGTGCGGCCCGTTCATTGTACCAAGTAAAAGCAGCAAATACAGCAATTGGAACTTCTGTAGCAATGGCGCCCATTGCATAGTTCACTTGTGGGTGCATCGGCCTGGGGCCTATGAAAGAGAAATTCAACCGAGAATTTGTACGCACGACATAATTGCTGCTGCGATGGCAGTGTTGTGCTGGCGACACACACAGATTAAATAGATGGTCAAAAGCGGATAAAGCGGAAATGCAAAAACGGTACTTAGCTGCCAAATGAACCCGAGCGTACAGCGTCGAGTGCCCCGCATCCAATGATTGCATTGATGCGAATGCAGTTTGCCGTAAATTTACATTTCGCTTAAATCTACGAGCAATGGCAAATGCACTGGCATTTGTACCATTTAATGGTACTTTACATGCAGGAATATTGAAAGTCTCACAGTTGTCACACTTGTTCTGATAATGCGGGCAGTTTTATACTACAATTTTCACATATTTACACATTTTTTTTAGTTTTTTCTGTTATGAAGCTATACAAAATCGCAATAAGATGGGAATCATATTTATTTATGTTATTTTCATTAAAAATGTCTTTAATCTATTTAAGCCAAATAAATATAACGCAGCGAAAATTAGATGCTTGTATATATAAAATAAAACAAGTAAAAAGGGCCTAGTCAAGTAGGTTCGACTAGAAGATTCCCTGCTCCTTGACCTTACACATACGGTCATAGTTGCACTACTTAAAAATGCGTAATGATTTAATTTTCAAACTTCTCCGGTCTTTGCGACATAAAAACATTATGGTTTTTTTATTACTTTGATAATGTTTGCAAACCCCTATATATAAATCTTAAAAATGATATTGTTATCTCAAAAAGTGTTAAATTTTAAACAAACTTGCACTTCCTAGGGATTAGACGAGCTTAAGCCAAAAATCTGCAATTTCTACCGTCACTAGTTTATGCGATCGACACGTCCATGCAAACAAACGGACAGACGACACGGCTGTTGATGCTGATCAAAGTATAAATGATTTTATATGGTATATGCTACCTTCTACCTGTTACATTTTTTGGACAAAACCATTAAACAGTTTTACCCATTTCATTGGTGAAGGGTACACAATTAGCTATTTAACTTGGGTAAATTAAACACAGGTTGGAGAAAATAAATTTGTGTACCCCCGAATTGAAATTATTTTCAAAATCGGCTAAACAATAACGGAGATATTAAGGTTTTAGGTTTATTCATCATACAGTGGGCACAATAGTGCAGGCATTTTATTTATGCGATAACAAAGTGTTCGGGATTCAAGATTTTTTGACTAGAGCCTTCTTAGTTAATATACTTTAATACCGAAGTATATTGGTTTCGTGCAACGTCCGCCATGGTGTCTGCCGGTCTGTCCCTATAAACGGAACTTTTTTCGACACCCTTAAAGCTAAATAAATATCAGGGAATGTGTTAGAATTGGGGAGTACCGACCACTGGAAGGTTTGGAAATTAATAACAGCTCGATAACCTATATTTTAAAACCTCTATTTAAAATCCACATATTTGTCACATTTAAACGGCTATAGTAATAAAATTTGGGGGAACGGTATCCGGTGACTTTCCCCAAAACAAACGGTTGAGTTCGAAAAACGTTCTCCAGAGCTGAACTCAAAGCAGATCTGAGGACTTTCAATTTGCGCCGATGCGGTGTATGGGGTTATGTCTTGCCCATTCGCAAAACAATGACTTTTATTCACATATATCCTAATATTTGTTGTTATTGAAATAACAACAACAACGATTTTACAAAATAATTTGTTAAAGAAAAATAATATATTAATACTCTAAAAATACCATTTTTGATGTTAATTAACATAAAATTTCACTTTTTTTTAAAATTGGTATATACTATATTTCTGGAACTGATCATATAGAATCACATCTCAGTTTTACTGGCAGCCATGACCTTGCACGCTTCTTTTCGAATTGTGGCTAATTAAAATAATCACATCTTAACATACTAAGTAGTAGTATTCAGCACATATTAAAGTTTCGGTTTTCGAATAGTTGAAATGTTGCATCTATTGTTCCACAAGAATTTTCGTTGCTGTCCAAGCATTAAGTGGCAAGAAAAAACAACATTGATTCGAGAACTGAATTGCTACCCAAAGTTATGCGGCCACAATATCAGCCAACAAATAATTTAGCAGTTATAAGTAATGCCCAACATAAGTATAGAGAACGTAAAATGGTCCAGATCCCCACCACAACAAAAACAAATTAAATCAATTTTACACAGCCCAGCGAAAAATACAATTATAAAAGGTTTCATTGGTGAAATAATTATTAAAATAGCTATTTAATAAATTGTTCAAATAATTCGGAAATCACTGCAGGTAAAATAATAAATAATATGTGCGAGCTACAAGCAAACAGACCCAAACCTATTATTTTGCTCCACTCATCCAGCAGAGCATTTATGAGATTCTCAATATCCTTTAAATCTGGAGACTGGGCTGGTGGATTTAGCAGGTGAGGGCAGTTCCAGATAAGCCGGAAATTACGTTGGCAATTACATACGCCAGAAGAAGAGCAGACGGACATGGCTATATCAACTAGGCTGTTGATGCTGATCAATAATATATACCCAATACATTAAGTATATATTATTGATCAGCATCAACAGCCTAGTTGAAATAGCCATGCCCTTCTGCTCTTAGAGTGTAAAACCGATCAAAGTTAACAAAAGGATATCTGCAACCAGTTTACATATTGATTGAGATATTGAGATATTGATATATATATATATACATATATAACTGGTTGAATATAAATACCTTACAATATACATATTATATGTAAATGTGAAAAGACTGTTAGCAACCGAAATTGAGAGTTATCTAATAACTAATTGAAATTCATTTAAAAAATTTACTGTTAACAATAGACATACACTAGAAAGTGCAGAGTACTTGTGCACAAAGCTTATAATACAATTTGCTTCCAAATAAATTACGAGTATTAAAATAGTATTCATAGCACAGTCAAAGCTGTGCACCATTTGCCCTGATATAACAATAATCCACCATAATGAACACATGCATATTCATAACACACAGGTAAACACACACACACAGTGGAATAAAGGTGCTATACTCTGCATGCATGTGACATAAATCTTGGGGAAATAAATCCAGCGAGGAAGGAAATAAAAAAGCTTCAACATACGCAGAAGACAGCATATGAAAACTCACGCGCTGCTGTAAATAACCAAAACGGGGGCGTGGCATCTGCTTGGCATAGCAATCATGAACACCTAGCCGCCTATAAACGCAACTGTCGACGGTTTTTGCATTTAAATGTGCGCAATTTGGTCTGAGCGTGCTGAAAAAAACTATTGCCTACTTTGCCGGGCAAGCAAAGAAAATGGCGTTAACGGATGTGAAACATGTGCGGACCCAACGAAAAATTTGTACAGGAACAAGCACACGAACCAAAAAAATAAAAATGAGAGTGTGTCTGTGTGTGTGGGTATGGCACAAAATGAAAATGATGATAGCAATGATGGGGCTGGGGTTTTTGGCTTCAATTATTCGATATGCCACGATTTGCATAGTAAGCATTTCGTTTGACAGCGGAAGTTCATTACCGCTAAATGCGCAACGGTATACAAAATGTAGGATCAAAGAACCAGCAACAAGAACTGAGAACTCAGCTCAACAATGTGTGTGACTCGGTAACAAAAAAAAAACTAAACACTTAATTTGAAACCACAAAGAGCAAGTAAAGCAAAGTGCACAATGTAACAATTGATTATATTTTCGTTGTATACGATATTTCTTATACGCTGATTCAAAAGTAAAAATAAAAGTACTGCTTCTGGCAATGTCTGTTTGTTAAGCTTTTAAGTATAAAGTTCGCTATTCAAATGACCAATTCAAAATTTTATTTTTTTCGTATCGTTAGTTTGCGAATTTTGAAAAATTCATTTGAATAAAACAGCGTTTTCCATTTAGGAATATTATATTTTATATGACAATGCGATTTTTTTCCTTAATACAAGTATTTAACCTAGACTTTCGACTGCTGCAACCCTTGCGAAAGCAAGGTAAAAGTATTCAGCGGAACTTTATTCAACATTAATTACGCTCGTGGTTGTCGTTCGAACTGGGTTTTTTTTTCTGCCTGTGGTACATTTCTTTTTGCTCTGTCCAAATTTAAATCACTGCCAGAAGCTCTTGGCCGGGTCTGGATGACCATGATGGTATAGGGGTTTGATGTGCTACGTCCATCATAGACATCACTATCTGGTTTGCACACCCCACACACAGCAGCTACAAAAAGAAAACAAAAAACAAAAAAAAATTCAGCAGCAACTACAGTTTCAGCTTCAGTGGATGGTAATCTACTCGGCTACCATATGCAGCGGTTGAAATGGTTGCATCAATTGAATTGAATAATTTGTATGTGTGCATTTTATATGCTCTCAACTTTTATTCTTTGTCTTACTTATTGTTTTGTATCTTTTGTCAATTTTAAATACAGTTTCCTATTTTAATATTATCTCAACATTATAATATGTATTTGTTGGGCCATTTGGTAGTTGGCTGATATTTATTGCAGATATTTTCAAGCAATTTAGATGTGTGCACTGCGAACATTTTAAAATAGTCTTATATCTATATATGTGGGACTGAACTTTTAAAGCCACATAAATCAAAACAACTTCTTTGATTTAATATATAAAATAATAATTATATCGTTTATTCAGCGAACATTTCATTGTAAGCGAACACAATTTCAACTACTTCATTTGTACGACCTTACGCTTTGCCGGTTCAGTTCTACTATCTTCTTAAATCTTTTAGTGGTGTGCTTATACTACGATATCCTATCGATTATTACAACTTAATATTAGATCTTATAGATAGTTATCGGCATCAGCTGCTAGAGCTGCCAATCCTGCATTCGGCCATCCTAACAATTATTCGTCCCGAATAATGGGTTAAAAATGTTTATATTTTCAGCAATTGTGTTAGTATTTGTCGGTCCTTCAAAGTTACCTAGCTTTTCTACAATGTACGTCTCAACTTATGTTTCACAACATAGGGACCAAGAAACTTCCCCTTCAGTTTTAGTCCGGCTCCGAACTGGGTTCGCTTAATGGCAACCATATCGTTGACGCTGTACTCGTTATCTGGCTTTCTTGATATATTAAATGACTTACGGTTTTCTTCTTGAATCGACAAAATATTTTCCTTTACCATTTGCCTTAATTCATCTTTCTCTTTTTGTAACTCAACTACAAATTCCTCGTCTGCCAAATACTTCGGCCTGCTGCAGCAGGCATATCTGAATTATCGATAGTATTTAATAATCCTTCCTTTTTGCCACACTTGGAATCACCTATAAGCATTCTACGCACGATTTAATGATTAACTTGTAGTACTTGGTGATTTCAATATTGCCGAAGTTACATGGATTTCTTGTCCCGACTCTGGCGCACTGACCCCCTCGGCTCAGAATGAATTTTTAAATAATTTACTTGGGATATCATTGAATCAAATAAATGATATCCCAAATTCTCTTAATAAAATGCTTGATCTGGTTTTTGTTTTGGATCCATCCTCCTCATCCATTACCGGATCACAACCCATATATTATCCAGAGGATTTATACCACCCAACGTTGGAGGTGTCGATCACTTTACCCTACCGGGGGCTATGTCCCAGTAGAAATCGTTTAAGCCGAGTACGTCCATTTCGGAAAACCGATTTTGCAAAACTTACTCGGCTGTTGGCCCTGACTGACTGGTCTACCCTCTACGGGTCTGACAATTTGGGCGTGGCAATCAGTATTTTTTATAAAACTTTAATTTCTTTATTTGATTTGTGTGTCCCTTATGGAACGCCAAACAGGTCAAACAAACCTGTATGGTTTACCAGATAGTTGACAATCCTTAAAAATCGTAAATCTAAGCTCTACAAGAGTTTTAGAAAATCAAGCTCTCAGCATGTTCGGCATATTTGATTGCTCGTTCCAATTTTTCAAGTCCTGAATAACCAATGTTATAGGAATTACCTGTCGAGGTGTAGATTACAGTTTCAGCAGGATCCTAAACGGTTTTTTGATTTCGTTAATACGAAACGAAAGTCATCAATACTTCCATCCAATATATTCTTCGAGGAAGTGAAAGCCAACTCAGATCAGGCCATTGCCGATCTATTTGCTACATTTTTCCAAACGACTTACAGCCCTTCTGAGCAACCAGTCGTCATGTCTTACCCCTATCAGCTTAATGGCTCAAATTGCATTTTTATACCGGAATTTTTTATACTTTGTGAACTTCAGGATATTAAGCCCGTATTTTCGCCAGGACCCGATGGAGTACTAAGCTGTGTGCTTAAGTACTGTGCTCAGAGTCTTCTAAAACCTTTGCATAAACTGTTCAATTTGTCCGTGAAGTTATGCTCTTTCCCAAAAATTTGGAAAGAGTCATATATTATTCCATTGCATAGAAAAGGAAACAAATCTAATGCTAAAAACTATAGAGGTATCTCCAACTTGTCTGCTGTCCCTAAGAATTTTTGAGAAATTGATAACCTCTTATCTTCAACATCTTTGTAAATCTATGATTTCACCGGGCCAGCACGGATTCATTAAACATAGGTCTACCACTACTAACTTGCTAGAATTCACATCATTTGTTATCAAAGGCTTTGAAGAAAAGATGCAAACTTATGTTATTTACACTGATTTCAGTAAGGCTTTCGACACTGTAAGTCATAATCTTTTAATTCATAAACTTCAACTATTCGGCTTTCCCAATAGTCTCACTCTTTGGGTTAAAGACTATTTAACCTTAAGATTTCAGAGGGTATTATTTAATGGCTCACTTTCTCAAGTGGTTCAGGTCACTTCTGGTGTTCCTCAAGGTCACCTTGGACCGTTATTATACGCTTTTTATTAACGACCTTCCTTCCGTTATCAATCACTCTCGGGTGCTAATGTATGCTGATGATGTAAAATTATGCATGTCGGATACATCTCTTCTGTCTGGTCATAAACTGCAAAGTGACTTGGACAATTTTCAAACTTGGTGCAGAACAAATTTTATTGCATCTCAATTGCAGTAAATGAAAAGTTATGTCTTTTTACAGACGAACGCCCCACTTCAATACATATCTTCTGGATAACCAACCACTTTTGGTACCACTGTGGTATTCTAATGGACCCAAAGCTTAAATTCGACAAGCATATTTCTTCAATTGCAAATCGTGCACTTGATGCCTTGGGGTTCATTAAACGCTGGTCGAAGGAATTCGACGACCCCTACCTAACAAAAATCTTGTATGTGTCTCTTGTGCGACCGATTCTGGAATATGGATCTTGTATTTGGTATCCCGAATACAGGATTCATCAGGATAGATTAGAATCGGTGCAAAAACAATTCTTGCTTTTTGCTCTTCGGGGCCTTAACTGGGATAACTCTCTAAACTTACCTATCTATCACAGTAGACTTTTACTAATAAATCTTCCTTCACTTTCTAACCGTAGGACAATGCTAGCAGTAACCTTTCTCCATAACTTAATAAATGGTGAAATAGATTCTTCCATATTAATCAACCAAATTAACTTTGCAGTTCCTATTAGATATACTAGAAATTTCGTACCTTTAGCTCTTCCACCCTGTTACTCTAACTATGCTATCCATAACCCCTTTCGGATCTTATGTGATACATATAATGATCTTTCCCATTTAATACATAGTGCTATTTCTATTTGTTCCCTAAAAAAACTTATCTTGTCTCATTTGTCTATTTGTTCGCGATCTTCGTAACCGCACGCTACGCGGTGCGCCCCTCGGTCGGACGGGCGGGAGGTGGGTTGCTTCGTGCTAGGGTCCGCGCGTAAACAAGCCGGTGCTTGGTATCGTTGGGCCACTTGAATGTACTGTCCGTTAGTACATCTACATCCAATATATACGAAAAAAAAAAAAAAAAACTCAACTCTTCTTGCTAAGTCTGGAATAAAATAATCACGTCTTACTAGTTCTATAGTTCGCCTAGCACTAAAATGTCCTTGACGATGAGCAGTAATAATAATTTCATCTTCTATTTTTGACTATTAATTCATTGATTGGATTCTTATGTAAAATGTCATACTTCAAATAATATAATCATCATAGATAGATGTCTCTAAGACTTTGCAAATTGCATTATTTCTCCATTCTTGTAACAATAAACAATGCACTGTGCTTAGAGCATCTACATGCTTCATACTTGTCCCTGACCGATGTTCAATTTTATAATCGAAATCTTGTAAAAAGATTGCCCAACGAGAAACTTTAAGGGTCATGGCAAAAATCTGTTATAATTTTGACCTTCATACCCAGCAAGTAAATACGCCACTTCTTTAAAGCCTCAACTATTGCAAGAACTTCTAATTCATATGATGGGTATTTTTCTTCAATTGTTGTCGTCTTCCTGCTCATGTACTCTACAGGGTGGAAATACTGGTCTTCAGAATTCTTTTGCAAAAGGACTGCACCGTATCCGTACATAGTTGCATCGCAATGCACTTCTGTTTCGGCTTTTTGATTATACAACCTTAACACTGGGGAACTTAATAAGCAATATTTTAATTGCTTGATTGAAGCTAACTCTTCTTCTCCCATTTTAAATGTAACGTCCTTCTTCAGTAAGTTTTACTCAACGGTCTGGCACAGGACGCAAAATTTTTTTCGAACCTTCGGAAATAAGAAGTTAAGCCCAAATAACGTTGAACTGCTTTCTTATCTCGAGGAAGTGGAAATTCTCTACCGCTGACACCTTTTCTACTGAAGGTTTTATTGTTGAATTCTCTATTATGTACCAAGAAATTTTACCACATTCAAAATATCACAACCGATTACTTCATCGTACAGACTGTCTTCATCACGGACGACATGGAAACACATTTTGATTGGAACACTATCAAGATTTGTTGAAGCTATGAAAGAACCCAACGTGTAAATCTTTTTCCCACCAATACCAGACAATTCTTTTACATTCGACCTAAGGGCAACTGGGTAAACATCCTTGTAAATTGTTTTTCGAATAGTACACAGGTCGCTGCCAGAATCAAACAAAGCTGTGACTTGCTTGCCATCAATAAAGAATGTTTTAAAAGCACGATTGATAAATGCCTGAAACTGCTGCATATTTGCTGATTCCTTCTTAATTTGTTTATTAAATATATTATTTACCTCACACAGATTTGCTTTGTGTCCTACTTTATTGCACTTAAAACATTTTAATTCTTCATCCTTACATTCTTTTGCGAAGTGATCGTTTCCACCACATTTGAAACAGCGCTTCGCTGAATTACTCTTGCCTTGATTATTGTCAGTCTCTGGCCTTTGTTTAGGCTCATGACTGGGACAAAATCTTTCATAAATCTCCATTTTTTGTTTAAACTCATTCAGGCTTGTCGCATTATGTAGAGTTGAGACTTTCTTCGATATATGTTATTATATATACCACCCATAATGTAAAACCATGGTAAGGTTGTATTGGCGTAAAGCGTACAAATTCATTATCTTTTTCAATGTTTTGTTTGTTGTTTATAAGAGAGTTGTTCAATATGCATATATGCTCGGGTATATATTTCCATCATCACTTTTTGTTGTATTTTCTTTGTTGTCTTCGGCCCGTGGTGTTAACACAAAAAGCCTGTGTTTTTTTGACTGCGGTGGGGGGTTCGTCGTCTCTTTGCGATCGATCCCTTACCCGCCGCTGGTTTTACAAACAACTTTTATTCTGCTCAGAATCTTGTATTCCCTCTATAATGTAATCCATTGTACTTTCTTCGTCTAGCTTATACTGATTTGCAATGCTCTTCATTTCATAAAAATATTTACCTAAAGATTCATCCTGTTTCTTTTTCCTGTCTGTTAGTAATTTATGAGTTTCTTTTGCCGAACGCTTCTCACTGAACTCAGTTTTAATGATTGCTTAAGCGTTTCCCAATTATTGACTTCGGTTTCACTATTCAAAAATAATTTAGCTGCACCTTTAACTAACTGTCCACCATAAATAAATTTTTGTATATCATTCCACTTAACTGTCACCGCATTCAGTTTAAAATCAAATAGCCATTCGTCAACGTCTGGAGAACCATTGCCAGTAAAAACCAAAGGAGAGTCATCGATATCCCTTAGTGTGAATGCCGAAGCTGTCGTATGATTATTTGTCGGTTCCATTTCGTAATCTTCTGTTTCTCCGTAAGACGAGTTTTCACTGTTTAAGTCGTTGTCCTCTAAATTGATTGAAATAATTTATTAGTCTTTGTTGTAAAACTATTTTAACACCTGCACTTGGTAATGATAATGATTTCAATTTTTCTTTAAGTTCTAGTACTGAAAGGCAAGTAATGTCTTCCAACAACATAACTGTTAACAGACCCATGTTAACACAATGTTAACTTTGATATATACCAACGCCAGTTTCACTTCTCTCTTCTTATGAACGTGTGTAGGTGCACAGGAATCCGTCTTTTTCTTCTTATGTGACACCAACAAGCTTCTTAAATGTCTGTTTCTTTTATTCGTTATTCCTTCCAGCCGTTGCTTTAAATTTTTGTTGATCGACTTCTCGACGTTGTCCTTCTTTTCGCCGTTATTCCTCTTTTCGTTGACTACGTATCACCATGGTCTTCACGTCTGCTGTTTTACTAGGTTGTCCACCTCGCGTTGATGCGCAAAGTGAACACACTCAGTATTTATTGTTGTTGATCGCTTTTCCGTCGTTATACTTATTTTCGCTGTTATTCCTCCCTTCCGCCGGTGTACCTCTTTTTGCCGCCGTTGCTTCTCTCGCCTTTCTACTTCTCAGCGTCTCTGCTTGTAGCTCTTGTCGCTCCAACGTACAAAGTATTCTCCAGCTTCTGAATACTTTCGCAGAATGTCGCCTATTCTGCCACCTTTACATTTAAGCAGTTAGACGATACCGACTGCGTAGAACTTAATCACTTTGCATTTAATTTGCATTAACTGCAACCTCGTCCATCAACGCAATTAAATAATGTTAGTTGCGCTGAGCTTAAGCAACTTTGACAATTTTAAAAAGCACTTTTTGTCACCGAATTTGGCATTACTTTTTACTTCGCTGTGTTGGTCCTTATGTTCATCCCGGACGAGCCCCCAAAATTGTAGGACTGAACTTTTAAAGCCACTTCTTTGATTTAATATATAATATAATAATTATATCGTTTATTCAGCGAACATTTCATTGTATGCGAACACAATTTTAACTACTACTTCAGTTCTACTATCTTCTTACATCTCTTAGTGGTGTGCTTATACTACGATATCCTATCGATTATTACAACATAATATTAGATCTTATAGATAGTTATCGGCATCAGCTGCTAGAATTACCAATCCTACATATATATATATATATATATATATATATATATCGTTTCCAATTAAAAAGCTTAATGGGATTTTCTTCAGTTTCATTGTTCGACTGTTTTTAACTTAGACGGCCATGATAATTTAAATTATTATATGCCAGTTATCATTTTTGCTTTTGGTATTTGAATATTTTTCACTAAGCACACAACACGAAGTGATTTTTTTCAATTTTTTAAAACTATTTGAAAAAAAAAATCTTTTTTCGATCATCAAACACATTTTAATGGAGAATTTAAAATCGGCAAACGTTGACGAACTGTGTAAAATATGGGAAGATAAGCAACTAGAATTTAAAAGGGATATTCAAGTGCTTCTAAACAGAAGCAATCAGTTGGAAAGGGAGTTGAGGATGACGGTTAATGCGCCTGGAGATTCGACAGTCTCGGAACAAAAGTGCAAGTTGGAGCAAGTTATGATGCATTTGACAGTGGATCTGCAACGGATGGACGACAAGGATAATGCAAAGCGAGAATTTGTAACGTCTTTTAATAAATTGCGAGCTAAGCTCAACAGCATGACGCAAAGCCTGGCGCTTGTGGATCTCGTTGACCACTCGAAAATAAAGGAACTTTGCAAAATTAAAGAAAGTTCACAGAAAAACTACGAGGAGCTTAAGCATGCTGTTACAACATGTGAAAAGCTGCGATCGGAAAATATTCCGATTCTCATCGACCACTTGCGCGTTGAAATCGCTCACTGGTACGAAATGACGCGACAATGTCCACCTTCAGAAGACGACGAAGAGCATGAGAATGATTATAGCGAAGTAGACGTGTTGCTAAAGCTGGAACAAAAACTAGAGGAACTGAAAGAATACTACAGCACTAACAATGTAATCTTGGAGCTATTTGACAAATATGTTAAACTTTTCGAGCGCATGACCGCCCTTGACGATAAGTCTAAAGATAGCAATCGCTATCGCAACCGTGGTGGTACTCTGCTAATGGAAGAACGCGAACGCAACAGCATATCCACCAGGATACCGAAGATTGAGAAGGAACTGATTGAAATGGTGCGAGCCTATCAACAGCGCACCGGGCAACGCTTTTTGGTGCATGGGGTGGATTTACTCACACGCATAACAAATGAGTGGCGTTATTACCGCCTGAGCAAAGCGCAGAATATCACAGGTGCTATGCGTAAAGCAAGATCAGTGCCATTCGTTATATCTTAAGTCTCAAAATTCTGATCCCCCCACCAAAAAAAAAAACCCGCTGTGTTCCGCATGTGTTTTTGCAAAGCAAAATTAAATTTTAGGTGTTAAAAATTGTAGTTTTATTTGCTGTAACTATATGAATTAAATTTTCGTCCCTTACTGGGTTGTCTTTAAAAAAAAAATAATAGCAGCAACAAAATATTAAGTAAAACGTCAACAAAGCAAAACTGGTTTTGATACACAAGTGACCTTAAATATTTTGCTCCTCTTTGCGGAACCTTTTCACATTTTTCACCTTCGCCCTCATCAGGAAGACTTAATTAAGCTGCCGAAAGCATAAGCTACAAGTGAAGTACACCTACAATATTGCAGTCCAGTAGGAAATTCTAGAAAAGTGAGTATTAAAGATATTCATATTTTGGTTAATTGTAGTCAATTTGCCACAGTATGCCAAATTAAGACCTTAAAATGTGTGCTCACACTCTCACTGCTGTCACTCAGACGTTTTGACGGAGTATTGGCAATTTCAGTGTTCGCCACTAATCCAGACAAACTCGGATTAATTACTTACAAGCAAATTGAAGCCATAAATAAATAAAATATGTGGCAAAAGGCAGCGCTGAAGCGAAAACTTCAACGCCAGATCAACTATAAACTATAGGAGAAGAGATTATTGGGTCAGTTGGCAGTTGAACGTAATGCCAATATTGATAACATAAGCTGCCTTATACATATATGCAACGGACTCAACCAGCAGTTGAATTGGGGTTGCGTCTTGAATTTTAGCTAAGTCCTATCGATTTGACTTTTGATTGATACTCAACTCGCTATTTCGATGAACTCTTCGCAAATCGGCAGAAAAAAGAAGGAAGGGGCGAACACGAATTGTCAGGTTGGTTATTTGATTAGGCCACTGCATAAATCTACGTAAATTAAGTTAAAAAGCTGGCGCGCCTGGCTCAGCGTATCAATTTTAATAAATTTGCACATGGCCTGCCATTAATTTCAGTTAATTTGCCATTTTTCATGTCTGCCTGCCGTTTAACCTTTAGCATTGGAGCCCTCAGCCCCCGCTCCCAGTGCTTTCTTCAGTTCTTCAGGCGTTCAGTTACCTTTTGCATACACAGTCGTACATCAATGACACGGCAGAGAGCGGCACAGCCGTAAATATCCATGAAAGCAACCAATATGTTTACACGCACCCAATTTCAGCGCCTGAGCGGTTTTAGGCTTCACTACATCCGCACTCGCCCTTATGAGGTCTTGGATATCCTTCCGCCTCAGCTCGTTCGATGGATCATAAATTCTCCAATGTGTCGTAATTCTTCACCGAGTCCATTAAGTGGGCGGAAGCAGCAGCTACAAGTTATTTGGCTTATTGGCGCTTTGCAGAAGCGATTTGGCTAATAGTTGGCAAAAACTTTTTGCAGAGTGCAGCAAAAGATAGCCAACTTTCATTGAGCTAAATGCGGCAATTGTCAAAACTTTGCCAAAGCTCAATATGCAACTGCTACTTCAAAACGTAAATATTAAAAAACTTTAAAGCTTCTGGGCTAATCCCAGCAAATAATAAAACATGAATATATTATAACAAATTAGGATGTTTAATATTTGAATAATAAATATTGCAGTTTTTTAGCTTATGGATAAAAAAACTTTTGTGCCCATCTAACATAAAAGGAATGCGTCAGTTTTACTGTTTTTCGTATGGATCTCATATTATCCATATTACCTGAAAGGCGTACCTTTCGATTTTCGTTGCAATGGATAGGTTTACTGAAATAACCTTTAAACCTGAACTTAAAAACAAATGAGACCAAAATAATGCGTCTGGTTTTTAGTCGGTTGCGTGTTGTGAAGTTGTATGTTTTCGCAGCGTGTTAATGAATCCGCCCGAAAGAAAATCCATAACCGAGAGCGAGCTCGCGAATAGGTTAAATTTGCGTTGAAGGTGCTCAACTCATTTGAAATTAATTAAAAAGCTGTCAATTGAAGATTTTGGGGGGAAGTATGCGACGAACTCTGAGGTTTGGTACGTATGGAGTTGGAGTTGAAGATGAAACCTGAAGCCATAACAAATTACACGCGTTACGTATACGCATTGTGTGGCATTGACGGTAAAAAAGGCAGGCGCCGGAAATTACCAGGTGAGTCAACAGTTTTCATTTTTCTTTTTTTTTTATTCTCGCTCTCATATTTTGCAGCTCTTTTATCAAGAAAACCTTTTAAAACGCATAACAATAACGAAAAATTTGAAAGAGATAAAAGACGTACGTACGTGGGTTGGCAACGGAAATGATTATATCTCCTTTGCCAGTTAAAGGTGGATATGGAGGTTGATGTGAAGGTGAATGTGGATGTGGACGGGCTGCCATTGTTGGCAACGTTGTTGTCATTGCGGGCCCATTGTTCCATTGCCATGCCAGTGCAATTTTCATTTGGCTGTGCTGTGCTGTTCTGTGCTGTTCCTTGCTGTCCTGTGCTGTCTGGCCGACGGTTCGTCTGTCCTCTGCCTGCGCCGTTATCAGTGACAAACGGCCAGGTCGTAAACCGAGAGAGCCAACCGAAGAAATCAAGCAACACAAACGCAATTTACACATTTAAAATTCAAATAAAGTCATTTGCATGCAGACACAATGAGCAGAGCACTCACAACCATGTGGACCGAAGGAAGAGGCGACGAGCTGGCCACTGTCGCAACATATGCGACTATTTTGACCGTCTGACCTTTGAACTTACCGGCGATGAACAGGTCTCGCAACATAAAAATGGCCGCCTCCTAGATTTGCTTTTTATACATTTGTCATCATTAGTCGCTTAGCCTAAGAAAAAATGTCAAAAAAAGGGAATTGGTGTTTTCAACAAGGTTACCAAATTGTGTAAAACATTTGAAATGAACAATAATAAACATGTTACCTTAAAATACAAAAAAAGGTTCTTAGCTGAAAATTGCTAAAATTTTAACCTTCAATTTAAATTAGCATGAGATAGATATTAAATATGTATTTTTAAACAACACATATTATTATTTATAAATATAAATGTACATTTGTGTTTATATTAAGGTAAAAGGTTTTTTAAGTTAAATTTTAATTAAACAAATAAAAATTGCTTGTTTCTGATGACTTTGGTGACACATTACAGTGTGTAAAGGGCACATCCATTCCAGACTCCATTGAAATTTGCAAAAATTTTTGCATTTTTCAATCGGGCTAGGGCTCTTAGCGCGCATGAAATGGCCAAGGTAAAAGCTTTCCCACAATTTTTGGTTAGAATGTAAATATTATTTTTCTACTCCTGGTCTGTGTGGTACGCAGCAAATGTAACTGGTCTTCGTCTCTGATGCCATGTCAACAAACTTTTTACTGTACTGGCACTGGCACAGGCTCAAGAACAAATAAAAAGCAACATTCACATACTCACATTCAGAGCTTGGGCTTGTTTATTCAATCAACAACGGCAAGTTGATAAGAGTGTGGGAACAGGAACATAGTCGGCACAGCAATGTCACAATGCAAAAGCAAATGACAAACGCAAGATGACAGTTGCCATGTTGGGAAAATACGACAACTACACATATGAGTGTTTGCGTGCTTTTGTGCATGAGTGTGTGTTGCTAAGTTTTTTTTTTATATATATATATATTTTTTGTGTTTTTATTGTTTTCGTTTGCATTTGCGGCAGGTGGCTTGTCAGTGTTCCAGAAGTTTTCCTGCTATTTAAATCATGTCAGTTTATCTAAGCAACACCTCACAATCCACCCTCGGCAACAGTTGCCCCGCCTACTGTAACGCCCCTCGTGGGCGTCTTTGGTTAGTTGTGGCCGCAAAACACAGCCCGCTGTTTTTGGCATCAAGTTTTGCCGTCAGTGGGCAGCATTTTTGTGCTTTTCTTGTTGTTCGTTGTTGGTCTGACTTGCAGTTTTCATTGCGTGTGGAACGGGCATAAAACATTTTTCCCCATCTTTCCAACTTTCCCTCTAATACAAAGCCCTCTATGCTGTGGTACTTTGGGGTTTATATTCTTGTCATTTAGGTTATTGCAGTTGGATCATTTTTGATTTTGTTTTTCTTTTTTTTGTAACTACAATGAATTAGAAGGTATTGTATACGAAGTGGTTCATAAAAGTTACTCAAGCCCAATGTAGGCTAAGACAATAGGTCATCGTTGCTGCAGAACTTAGAGGGAAACGTAAAAGGTATTCGTCATTGGTTTTTTTCTGGGCTCAAGAACTTTACATTAAAAAGAAGCAAATAAATATGCTCAAATGATTAATAAAATGCAAAATTTACCAACATATTGCTAGTTAAACATATACAGTTAATAACTTAGTTCAAAGTATGTACTTAAGTGCTCTTTTGCAGCTGTTTGTTAAATTAATTTCATAGTTGTCATTGTAATTAAACAATAAATAAGCGCATGTTAAATATTGTAAAAAAAAAACGCAAACTTACAAAACTGTCAACGCACAGAATGACTATGACTGGAACAGGACAGGACACGGGAGGCAGGACAACAACACAAATGAACGTGTGACATATGCGAGAGAAATGTTTGTGCGTGTGTACTAGTATGTGGAGGTTTACATGCTCATTCGTATTTTAAATTAATTATACGGCGAGTACGACAGCAACAGCTTTCCGTATTTACTCACTGACCTACTGCAAGGAGAAGGAGATGCAACTAAGAAATACAGACAGCAAGTGCTAAAAAATATATGTTGCCACACTTTGAATTCTCTTTAGTGTGTAATTAATGACATCTGAGCACTTCATGTGGCTTGTTAAGTTTGGACTTTTAAAACTTAATGCTTGGACACTGGGACTTTATTTTATTTATTTCTAGTTGAATTAACACTTGTAAGTTAATTTAGAATTGAATTTTGGTTAAAGTATATAATTGTTGTTATTCAAGTGAAAATGCAGGAATAAAACAAGTAAATTGCTTTTAAGAGTTTATTTACTCGAACTAAGCTTATGGTACAGAATAAAATATGTCGAATTAAGCTTAACATACTCATATTTACCTTATTTCAATTTAGAAATCGTAGCGCAATTGTGTTTACACTTCTGTTGAAGAAAACTTACTATTTCTTACCAAAGGATGACCAACGAGACTGATGCTTATATACATAAGCTGTTACTTAAATTGATACAAAAACAAATATAAAGTGTATTTATAAATATATATAAATACAGTCGCGTATATATATTTATATAAGCATATATTTACTGAGCATCATACGACTACAATTTACACAGCGTAATTATAGCATTGCTTTATCAAGTAATAAGCCGATTATGTTTCGTTTGAAAACGTCTCATAAATTGTCGCACAAGCTAACAGTATTTTCTTGTTTCTCATTAATTGGTATATTTATGTTTACTTGAGCGTTTCAAATTTGACTTCAGAGCTGTCATTCAGAAATAAATGCATAAAAGGATTTACGTTTTCTTAGCCAACTGTGCAGAATAATTAAAAGTAATAAAGTGAAATGCAAACACAAACAATAGCAAAAATGCCAGCAGAAAGTTCAAAACATAAATTTATTTTCAATTATGTAGAGCTGTTTAATTGGGCCATTAACATATGGAGCTGGATTTTCTCTACTTTTTTATTATTGTTTTTAGGGTTTTGACATGTTGACATTGATTGGCCATTTTAAATTATGTTGAGGCATTTAAAAGGTTTTTTATTATAAATATCAAACTTACTCTTGCAATTTTCACTATGTTATATTTTTGGCTTTTTAACTTGGACTGACAGTTGAAATAATTTAAAAAGCCTCGCCATGCCATAAGGGGATAGTAATTTTGAAACATGCGCGACTCTATTAAATTTGTTTTCGCTATCTAGCTGTAGCTTCTCCGCATATTTTGTGATGTAAACAGACTTAAAGTTATGACAAAATGTTGCTCTTCAATGCAAGCATAAAACAGATACACAATAAATCCGTTTGGTATATATTCATATATACATATAGATATATTTTTTTGTTTGGCTTTTGGTTATGGCTTTTGTAAACTGACCTCGCAAGGAAATTGAAAGCGTATCGAGAACTCAGCTACGCGGTCAATGTAGCAAGCAGCGCAAACAAAAGTTTTGGTTAGTTTTTATTATTTCTTTTTTTGTGTGTGTAGAGGGCCATAAAATAGAAATTAGTTGCAATTGGAGTTTGCGTTTTGCTTTTGGGTTTTTGGCTATGTTGCGGTCGATTTCGCTCTGACCAATGCCATGTATCTGCAGCTGCTGCCCACCCACAACGACACAATGACCATGCCAAACTCCCACTTATACTAGCAGCCATAGTTGCAGTCCAGCTGTTTGACTAGCATTCGTTTCCGGTTTGGTTTGCCGGAGTGCAAACTGTTTGGCTGCGTCGAAACTGCAATTTCACATACTAATTTACAAATTTCCTCATAGCCTGGCAGCAGCGGCAGACAATCGAACTGGGCATCAAAATGGTAGTCCGAAGAGTTGAGCTGGCTAATATGCATACATTTCAGTTGATTTCTGGTTTGCTGTTTTCGATATGTTCGGTTCTGTTCCGTTCCGTTCCGTTTTGTTGTGTTCTGTTATTTTTATATCTGAAATATGTACGCCGGAAATGCGTCTTAATCGAGCGGAAGAGGAAATGCTATCAAATGCTTACTAGCAGTACCATTTGAAATTGAATGCATTGATTTTATTTCAATTAAAGATGAAACTCTTTGTGTCGGCAATTGCCATTGGGCCAACATGTGTAATTTGATTTCATAATTGATAAAGCTTTAAGGTGAAACGTAATTCGAATTTCCAATTGATGTCGATGATGATAATTGATTGGTATTTATTGATGCAAAGAATTCCATTCCAGCTAATTATCAAAATTAAAAGCACTTTTGAGCGATACGCCCAAATTCCATTTAAGCAAATTGTTTGTGAATCCAAATAAAATTACGTATACGCAACATAATAGCATATGCGGTGATCTAATCAACTTTCTATTCTACACATAATTTTATACCATTTTCAGTTTGATAAACTGCTAATAATTCTTACTTAAAGTTTTTTTAAAACTTTTTAATTTAGTTTTTAACTTTTTTAAACCAACAATAAATCAATAAATAGCCATTGATTGTTTTGATGAGTTTTGTGGCTTCGTTAAAAAAGTTCTCTTGACCGCAGTCTGCACATGGCAATCAATAAAATCGAACAAATATGTTAACGCCATTCCAAATTGACGCAATCAACAAATCAAAAAACGAGTCCATCAATATATGTATGAACATATGTATGTGTGTAACCATGGCTGTACACATAGATAAAAACCAACATATTTATAGAATACATATAAGGATAAATTTTTTTACCAGAAAATATATTTTGCCCAAAAGCCAAAATACAAGTGCCACATGAGACACTTGACTGCCCCCAAAAAAATTTGCAACGATTTTTGTTTTGCTTTGTTTTGTGTTGCCAATTCCTGCCTGCCAGCACTCTTCTTGAATTTTGTGAAACATTTTTTCATGTTCATACCCACATAAAAATGCCCCGGTCATATGGACAGCATATAATATATTTTGTATTCTCCTTTTACGTTTATCTGCCATTATTTCTATAGGTAGTATGCACCTATGCTGTAATATTTTTTTGCGCTATGACCTGACAACTGGACTGCTTGCTTATATCAATTAGCTTTATCATTTTTCATGGGACCGCGTGTGCATGAAAATGCGAATTTTATAGTTGGATTGATAAATGTGACAACCTGAAAATTTCTCTACAGCAACAGAAGCAAAGCTAATGATAGTCATTATTTAATTCCCCAGTACTTACGATTTGCAAACGAGATATTGCCATTATGTATATAACTGACTCAAATACTGATTTTATTTTTACAAATCTGCAGCAGTCAAACCAAATTACAAGGTATCTTATAGTCAAACACATTTAGCTTTTACATCATTTTTTGTTTTGTTTTGAAGTGCAATTTTTATGAACGCGACAAATTGATTTATGCATGCATTAATTGCCCCAATTTATTCATTGGTTCAGAGATTCATTTTTTTCCGGTTAAACGAATCTCTTTGAAATTTGACACATTTTAAAATGAAAGATGTTAAAATTGTTACTTTTACAATTCGTTATATCTACTATTAAACAAAATACATCCATAATTAAATCCTTTGACCAGTGTAACCAATCAATTTAACGCCATTTTGTGGCCAATGCATAAATCCCATAAATGTAACAGCAACATTTATAATGTAGTACAGTAACTACATATATACTTAAATTTACATATGATTCTAGTTCGTTTGAAGGCTTAAAAGATGTAAAAAAAAGAAAAAAAGAAGCGCTTATCTTGTTTCGATATAATTTTTTTCCATGCGGAAATCAGCTTAAAATATTTGCAAAGCACGTGAATTTATATTTTTTTATAAACGATTGTATGGTTAGATATAAATATGTTTTTTATTTTCCATTGTTAGCATATTCAATAAAATATCACAAAAATAAAAATTAAAATGTATATAATAAAAAGAGGGCGTAAGAGCTTAGCGGCAACAAAACCAAACCAACGTGTTTCATAAAATGTTTTCTGTTTACCAGCAAATTGAGGACATGGATTCAAATGATAAAAGTAAAAAATGTCGAGTTTTTTTTTAAGTAACATTTTTCATCATGTCAAATATACATACAAAATGGTCAGTACAATATACAATACGATACATAAGAAACAAAAACTCTTAAGACTTAAGCCGAACACTCTGTTATTGAACTATCGAGCCTGCAATCAGTGCTTTGTTTTTATCAAGTGTATAATATTCGGAGTGCCGAATAAATCCACCTTACTTACTTGATCATTATTACTGCTTGAATTGCTCATGTAATTGAATCCAAATGTTTGGATATTGCTTCCGCCCATTAACTCGTTAAATAAACAGTTTCAATTGCAAAATGTTTATTCTATTTTCCACAACCGCCTCGAGCAAGTTGCAAATACGTGCCTATAAATTTAGCTGTGGGTGGAAACAAACAGCAGCTAATGGGCAAACAGGATGCACAGTGAAACAAACATACATCCATATTTACATTTTCTCATTCCCTTGATCACTTGTCCATGCAAAGATGATACTTTATTGAAAAAAACATGAATTGTATAATTTATCATATTCTTGTCATAGATTTTAAAACTTTACTCATTTACCCATGTATTCATCCGTGTGTTTATTTAAATTTTAAGCCCACGGCATTTCTTTGCGCAACTAATTTAATATTTCTACTCTTACTCCCTACACTCATCAGACACACACACACATATATACATAGGCGCATCTAAATTCATTTCGCTTATGTTGTTTATTTAACTCATTTTCCATGTTGACTTTCATGCGCGTAATTTTTATGTCAACAAGCAGTACGTGGAAGAGTCGCTCCCCTCCTTCTTCACACATTTTAGTGCGCCAACTAAGCAGTTTTTAATGAATAAGCCACAAAATAAGCTACCTAGGTGGTTAGCAGGCCGTATTATACCCATATGCAACCTAACCAAAGGTCAAGTGCTCAGCTGTCAACATGATGGGATTTGTGGAAATTTAATGTAGCACAGGGCAACTCATACACTAAACACTGGGAGTTGACACAATAATGAAATTAAACCATGATATAATCTCCAGGTTTACGGCAGACTTTCTTTTGAGATTAAAAAAGCGTTGCCTAGTTACTTTTGTGGCTTGATATATTCGATGTGTGTGTGTGTGTGTGTCTGTCTGTGGGTGTGTGTAAGCGCAGATGTTGCTATTGTATTTTATATACTTCCTTATGCACATATGCAAGGCATAGTAATTAGAAATTTAATTGGATTCGAAAGTGAAAATGAAATTTTAATGTTTTTGCTACGCAATTACATTAAAAAACAGGCAAATACAAAACACACACACCCACACATACACACACACTAACAGCAAGTTCATGAATAATAAAGTAGATAACATGCACAGGAGGGAGAAAAAAATTGAAATTAGATTTCTAAGCAAGTGTAACTTACATTAATTGCCTACAAACTCATTTAAAAATATAGTGCACGACACAGGTCTCAGTAGCACACCACAAATTTCACTAATGAAATGTGGAAAGTTGTAGATGTTTGGACTTTACAAACTGTTCAGCTCAGCTCTACATTGGTCTGGTCTGGTGTGTGCTTGGCTGGAAAAGTTGTGCCTAGAATATATGTATGTACAAACATTTCAAATACTTTTGAGATATATCAAGTTACCTAGGAATACATATTTGTAATTAACCCTGTGTAAAGGCAGGATCCTATGTGTTAATTGAAATTTGTTTTAAATTTTTTCTACTAATAATGTGAAAGTTTGTATGGATTTTAGTTAGTCTTTCCCACAATAACTAATAAAACTTTACAATAACACATTTTTATTTTCAAAAAGTGTCTTTGTACGCTATAAGGACAAAATGTTGATGTTAGTCGCGCAGATCGGCTAATAAATTTATTCTAAATTTTCTAAAATTTTATGTGCACATATTCTTTTTTTTTTATTTCTGATGTAATAGAATATAACATAGGCCAAATTTTTTAACAATATTGCTGTGCTATGCTTATTCAAACAGCAGGCGCAGAAGTAATTGCTTTGCGAAGCAGAGACTGCACGTAGAAAATATTTTCATTTGGTAAAAGTACAGTTTGGGAATACATTGTGCTTCTAACGTCCATAATATAAAACATTTTTTTGAAAAACATTTTCCACACAGGCAGAGTTCTTAAATTTTATATTAATTTTTGTAAGCTAAGCATAACACTAACAGATTACAATATTGGACAAGTAAGGCTATTAATTTATTTACATTCCGTTAACTTTGATTATCTTCGATTGTATAAAAAATATCTGCTGCTTTGTAACTTTTGGGTTAACCGGTTCACTAATACATTTCTTAGCATTGCTTGTTTTTAAGAAGCCAGTAGAGAACCGCAATCAATAAGAAGAAAAGGTCTTTGTGATCTGTAGTGCTGGTGATAATTGATGGTAGGGGTGGTTACATTCGTCTGAACACATTTTGAAGTGTGACGCAACAACAAAGACAACACGAATATCAACAACAAAAACAGCACAACAATTAGGCACTGCAACATTTTTGTGCTTACAGGATACGCCACATAAAATTTTCAAGAGGCACAAAATCAAAGCACGCACTGAATTATAATTATTTCATGTGTGGAAAATGTGCGGCATACACAAACATAAAACCACGCAACCAAATCCGAGGTGCACACTAAAAGTTTATTAGAGTAATTGAAGCGGCAGAACTTCGTTTTTAAAGCGTGGTGCCTTAATACAACCACTTCAATTACATAACTTGCATACTAATTTTTATTAAAGGTTCGCTTTGTTAAAGTTTTATTTATCACTCATATTTGTTGTCAACACTTGCGAAACTTAATCGGCAGCCCCTCTTTGAAATGTTTAAATTTAATTCCATGAAAATTAACAGAGTGTGTCGCATTTGTGTTTTACATAATGCAGGTTAAACATGAGCTGAAGGGAAGGAAATTTGTTGAGGTAGATGTGCGAATATACAGTTTTACTATATGCATGCAATTACACTTACACGCATATATATATGTATACGTGTATACATATATGCATATGAACAATATGTATGTATATATATGGTAATCATCTATCATCTACGTGTATCTACCCACCGTGTCATTTCCACTTGTATTCGTATCTGCGCTTATTTTAATTGCTGCTTTTGCTTTTGATATGCAAAATTATACACAGTTTGCTATCAACGGAGCGCAGGTCCCTTTATCCTTGGTCCAGTTTTAGCTTTTTTTTATTTTCGTAGTTTTGTGCGGCTCGTTGATAAAATTGAAATATAATTTTCCGCAGTTTAAGCACAACATAATACAAATTCATCTGGCTTTGTATTAGACTGGATGTGAATTTTAATTAAAATTGCGCATACGCCTGGCGTAGCTATTATCAACAGTGAGCAACATCGTTTCATTGTGAGATGCAGAATATTCATTAATGTAAGTGAAAACATGTAGCAAATGGTACTCAAATGTATGTTTAGTAATGCAGGCCCCATTATAGTAGAAAAGCATAATTTCATCAATAATATTAACGATTTTTTCAAAAGGGATGTAAAATTAAATTAAATTAAAGTATACACACTATATTTAAAAAACACAATTTGCAGTTACTTTAGTGGCCAAACAGAATGTAAAAATAAACATAAATTGCCCTTGTTATTGATGTTGTGGTCCTTGTTGTTGTAGGCTAGTCGGATTTCAAGACTGGAAATAATGAATGGCAACGCGATAATAAATCCTTAAGCGAATTTTGCTTAATAAAATGTAAGCACAAGCTGAAAAAAACCCGATATAATAATATGCATAAAATGAAAAAGTGACGACGTTTACGTGCACTTTAACGTAGAATAAACCGATTTTGTATTAAAAAAATATATATTTTTAATAAACTAATTGAAGATCAATAAATGGGATGATATTTCTTAATTATAATCAGTTCAATATTACAAATCAACAATGTTTAGAGAAATTCGATTTATATTTTAAGGATATGTAAACTGCGATCATAGCCAACTTTTTAAATTGCGATGAGTTGCAGCATTTGACATTTGGCTGGCGTCTGTTGACCACTTTTTGTCGCGGCTTAGACTGCTGAAAATTCAGCTGAAATTAATGACTGACAGCGGGAGACTTGGAACCACATTAACAGGCTACGAAATAAAAGAGAAAAATATACAGAGTGAGAGAGAGAGATAGTAGAAGAGAGTGAACGTCTGTGGTGGCTTTTGCTTTTATTGTTTAACTGATAACTGCGTTGAAATTTCAATACACATTTACACGAATTGTGCTGTTTGAGCTGGCCGAAGCCAACTGTACTGTGAAGCTGTACTGTAAAGCACAATGAAGGCAGGCCCAGCATAATCTTTCGCGTTGCCCAGGCGTGCTATGGATGCTTTCAGTTGCTATGGCTGTATATGTGTGTCTCTGTATCTGTATTCCTATAATAGTATAAGTGTATCTGTCACAGAATATGCATCTATAGAGTTGTTCAATTGTTTGTTATGCAAACGGTCGACTGGGTGTTGTTTCTGCTCTTGGCCTGCTTGGTTAGCTATCGTTTTGTGAATTTGCGCATCGTGTGGCACTGGCTAAACACAACAACTGGCAACTGTCTGTGCCTGGGTGATACCGTCACTATTGTCATCATCATCATCATTATCATCTGTGGATAAAGAATTAATAATAAGAGAGGGCTGCATAATTTTGCTTTTTACTTGGCAACGAATTTATTTGTTTCTGTGGTTGTTGTTCTTTTTGTTATTATTGTTGCTGTTGTTGGACTCTTTTGTTGCCTTTTCGTTGCTTAATTAAAAAGTCATCATAACTCTTGTTGCAGCTGCCATCGACTTGCGACTTTGTTGTAAATTTCTAAAGCTAATAAAATTGCTTTGTATCTAAAACTGGAAATAAAGCATTTTAAGTGCTCCAAGCTTATCGCAGAAAGCGCAGTTTTCAAAAAATGTTAACTCAATGCAACGAGCCGTCTACCACTTCGGCATAGCCTCACTCCTTCAGCTAACAAGTTAAAGTACTTGATGAAAATTTTATGACATTTTAAAACTTGGAGCACGGCCTCCAATGGCAACACACCAGCCAGTACAAGGCCATTAAAATGTTATAAAGCTACATTTAAGCACTTAACTTGATATCTTTCAATCTCTTTAACTTACTCTATGTATATAGAGCTGAACAAGACAAAGCCGGGCAAGAAATGTTATTATTACAATGCGGGTCACAACAACAAAAACAACAGCAGCAGAAACAAGAGAGATAAATATCAAGCAGAAATTTAGTGGTTTGCATATTAAGGAGCATAAAAAGCTAACAATTAACTGACATTCAGATAACTTCTAGCTGCTCAAAAGGAGTAACATTCTTTTTAAATAGCCAAATTGCTCAATTGATTGCATTGAATTCAAAATCATGAAATTTGAATTGGATTATGTTGATTTGGGCTGTGTATACTAATAATATTTAACATAATTTTTGATGAACGTAAGTCAAGATTATCTTAAAATATTACATTCTGATTACAAAAATTTGTACTTCAATTTGTACAATCAAGAACGGACTTTCATTCAGGGTACTTCTTACCTTGTAATAACCATAATTAGGTGCGATAGCAAAATTTTGCATGCCAAATAAAATAAGCTCTCGAAGCAAAGCCGACTTGTTTTGATTTTATGGCAAAATCTCGTAGAGACATTGAATTTGTATGGCAGCTTAACGATCTAGCTGATTTTGAAAACCTATTTAACTCAACATAAAAAGACCAATGTTTCAGGTCGATAGCTCAAATGCTTGGTGAATAGATTGCATAGAAACATAGAAATGCTAAATGTTCGATATGTTTTAAATTTAATAATAAAACAAGTAAGAAGGCTCTAGTCAAGTAAGCTCGAGTAGAAGATACCCTTAACCCTTGACCATACAGACGGACAGACATACAGACATACACGTATGGCTGTGTATTTCTGTACCAATGTTTGATGGTTTAATATCTCCGATCTTTCTTAACCGATTTTAATAAAAATTTCACAGATGTTCATTATTTGTTAATAGTTTCCATCCCCATTTTCAAGTTTTCGATGTATAAGTTAAGCTATGTTAACTTTACTTTATATGTGGAATAGAATTAAGTTATTATATATGAAATGGAACTCGACACCTTAGTGCCGAAATTGTTTGCTTGAACGGATGTCGGGCAGTCAGCGGGAAGCAAAGCTCAACGACCCAAGTCGGTAAGCTTTAGCGTTCAGCTGAGGCGGCGAAGGTGACACCACTTGCAGCGGAAGAATGCCGTACCATAGCCGGCAAACACGGCATATTTGCGTGGCCGCTATGAATGAGAATGTAAGCGCTCAGCGATTCCCACGAGCGTCAGCATTTTTACCATTGTAAGAGTTTTCATTATTTGTCAAATTGTAGTCTTTAAGTCAGTCTAAAATCAACCTTTGAATAAACTCGTGTGTAACATCAACTCAATTTGAAGTGTTCTAATTTTAGTTCTCACAAGTTACAAACAGTGCTAAATACACTTCCACCAAATCAGCTGTATTTATGCAAGTAACATAACTAAAAAGCTTCGTATAAACAAATAAGTAACATAAACTTATTAATTGGCGCCCAACTAGTGGTAATCCGACGAACTCAAAGTCAGTACCCACGCAGCTTCACCAGGAAGCCCTCATTACCAAGGATTCAAGGATTCAAGGATCTGCAGTGACTTCCGTTAACACGAGACGTAGAAGGAACAGCAAGTCCAGCCTTATCTTCACATCGTCAGGAAAAGAAAGGGGCCACCACTCTTAGCTCAGTACAATACAAGAAGCATGTAAGTGGACTTTTCTGACAAACCATTTTTCAAGTCACAAATTTACGAAAAAAGTGAGCGAGCATTCCGTTTTGCAACGGTTCATGGCATTCACAACAAAAGATCTCCGTCTTGTGTAAGGGACCCCTTAAGAATCAGATTCGGCTTAAAAATACCTTTTTTGGTCGACTTAGTTATTTATTTTTGTTGTAATATCTCGCATTGAAACCCTTTTTGGTGACAAAGGCCCATAAGTAAACCGTTCCTCCAGTATAGAACTCCGCGTATTAGTGATTCAGAGTCGGACTGTGACGGACACTTTGAAACTCCAGACCGCGCCCCTAGAGCTCCCCCCACAGTTAGGAAAAGGGACGCTAGAGAGGTCAGGACCATGATACAGGTAGCTGTCAGCCAAGCCTTAGCTGAGCAGGCAGCTAAGAATGCTGAGCTCACCTAGAAAGTAGATGAGCTTTCCAAACAAGTGACGGCAACAAGTAGTTGGGGCAACAACGCCCCAAGCGAGCAGTCGTTCGCACCTGTAGAGAGGACTGGCGGCGTCGATTGTGACGAGCCGCTGAGCGTGATGAAATCCCTGGAAAAATTTTTCAGGGACACATGAGTCATACGTCTCATGGAGGCAAGCGGCCTTAACGGTTCTATGAAAATATGCGAAAAATACCGCAAATACGCACTGGAGGCTTTTGCGTCAGGGCTTAGACTTACCCACCGCACTGACGCTTGCACAGGACCTGGAGTCAAACCAGGCAAAAAAGATAATGATGGGAAAGAGTCAAGGTACGAGGAATCCTCGTTTTAGAATGCAGCATTGGCAACAGAGCCAGTCCAGCCAGAGTAGCAATAGGACACAAGGCCAGTTCAATCAACGCGGCAATAGGCGACAGGGCCACGGTGGCAGACAGGAGCCCATGGAATCCAATCCAAACATAAGAATGGCCACGCCTGGCCACAAAAGATTTAGAAAATACAGAGCCACATACCAGGGCCGACTATGAGACTCTAGCAAAAATTAACAATGAGGATCTCTCTGATACAGTGCATTTTTTAGGAGTAGGTCCCTGCTGCCCGTCATCAGGCGAAGAGTAGCAGGGCTTGATATGAAGTTCCTCCTAGACACAGGTGCATCCAAAAATTTTATCCGGCTACACAAAGAGTTGTTAGGAGTTCGCTCAGTAGACCCTCCATTCCTAGTCCGTTCAATCCATGGTGAAACAAAGATCACTAAGAAATGCTTCGTAGCTTTGTTCGATGTAAAAGCAACCTTTTTTATCCTTCCGAACTTATCGACATTTGACGGGATAATCGGTCTCCATCTTCTGAAAGAAGCAAGAGCATCTTTATGCTTAGCTTCTGGTCGACTCAAATGGGGCAATAAAATTGAACAGATTTACTTCCGCACCTGTGCTAGCGTTAATTTTACCAGTGGGGATTGTTTGGACGCGCCTCCTGCAGTGAGAAAGGCATTCCACAGGATGCTGAAGGACAATGGGCAGGCATTCGCGAACCCTAACGAGGCGCTAGCCTACAATACTTCGGTGTCGGCTACCATTAGGACAACAAGTGAAGAACCTATCTATACCAAACTCTACCCGTACTGATTTCGTTAACAAAGAGGTTCAGAGTCTGCTCAAGAATGGTATAATTAAAAAATCGGCGTCCCCTTACAATAATCCCATATGGGTTGTTGACAAGAAGGGTACCGATGCAAAGGGTAATCGAAATATGCGTTTAGTTATAGACTTTCGCAAGCTCAATGAGCGAACGATTCCGGACAAATGCCCCATGCCAAATATTTCTTTTATACTGGGAAACCTAGGTAAAGCCAAATATTTTTCGACTCTAGACCTGAAATCTGGATACCACCAGATCATTTTGGAAAAAAGCGACAGAGAAAAGACATCTTTTTCGGTGAATGGGGGAAAGTACCAATTTCGGAGACTCCCATTCGGTTTGAGAAATGCGGCTAGCATCTTCCAGAGGACTATTGATGGCATACTGCGTGAAAAGATAGGGAAATTTTGCTATGTTTACGTTGACGACGTAATTATCTTTTCAGAGGATGAAAGCTCGCATGTCAAGCATATAGACTGGGTCCTTAAAAGCCTGACCAAGGATAACATGAAGGTAGCGATGGAAAAATCACAATTTTTCAGAGAAAGCGTGAGCTTCCTTGGGTTTATAGTTACCAATAAAGGCACAACAACAGACCCAGAAAAAGTCAGGGCCATAAAAAACTTCCCGGAACCCAAGTTAGTGCTCGAAGTAAGATCTTTTTTGGGCTTAGCAAGCTACTACAGATGTTTTGTAAAAGATTTCGCGGCAATATCGAGGCCCATTTCGGAAATATTAAAAGGGGAAAATGTGTCCGTCAGTAAGCATAGGTTAAGAAAGATCCCGGTGCAATTTGCTCAAGCACAGCAGGAGTCTTTTCAAAAGCTTCGTAACATTCTGGCATCCGAAGATGTCATGCTTAGATACCCCGATTACAGAAAACCATTTGATTTGACAACAGATGCATCAGCGTACGGTATAGATGCCGTACTGGCCCAAGAAGGTCGCCCGATCACAATGATCTCAAGGACATTGAGTAAATGCGAAGTTAATTACGCGACCAACGAACGCGACTTGTTGGTCATTATATGGGCCCTTGGCAAGCTACGACACTACCTGGGGTCAGGGATATAAATATCTTTACCGATCACCAGACTTTAACCTTCGCGGTATCGGAATCAAATCCTAATGCAAAGATTAAAAGGTGGAAAGCGCGCATTGGCGAGTCTAATGCATGCATCTTTTATAAGCCAGGCAAGGAGAACGTGGTGGCAGATGCCCTATCTAGGCAAATGCTCAATGCTTTAGAGGATCAGGGTGTAGACTCGGGCGCAGCAACGGTTCAGGATGAGCTTCCGCTCACCCATATCATCGAGACAACGGATAAGCCGTTGAACTGCTTTCAAAACCAGGTTATCATTGAAGCGGCGCAGTTCCCGTCCAAGGAAAGCTTCGATCTGTTCGGGAATAAAAGACGCCATTTAGTCAGGCTTACCCGAAAAGGGTTGTTACTGAATGAGCTTGCAGGGGTAATCATACCGAAGGCCGTAAACGCATTTTATTGTGACCTGCGCACGCTTGTGATGATACAGGACGAGATAGTTAGAAGGTTCCCATCTACAAAACTCTGGCCCAGGAGAATGTGAAGCAGGTTCTCTCCAAATACTACTTTCCAAGAATGGGAAGACTGGCTAGTGAAATAGTGCAAAATTGCAAAACGTGTGCCAGGGCAAAATACGATAGGCACCCAAGGAAGCAGGAGATTGGATTGACTCCAATTCCGTCATGCACAGGGGAGATGTTACATGTGGACATCTTCTCTACAGACAAGAAATTTTTTCTCACCTGCATCGACAAATTCTCCAAGTTTGTTGTCGTACAACACATCCCTTCTAGAACGATCGTAGACCTGAAGCCAGCAGTGCTTCAACTAATGAATTTCTTCCCAAAAGCCAAGACGATCTATTGCGACAATGAGCCGTCATTGAACTCACATGTGATCTCCTCCATGCTGACCAACCATTTCGGCATCAGCATTGCTAACGCACCTGCATACCGTCTCAAATGGACAGGTGGAACGGTTTCACAGCACGTTGCTGGAACTGGCTAGATGTATTAAAATAGACAAAAACATGAGCGACACGATAGAGCTCATCCTATTGGCCACAGCTGAGTACAACAAATCGGTCCACTCGGTCATTAACAAAAGGGCGGCTGATGTCGTTCAAACGCATCCAGATAAGCCGCAGGACGGGATCCGCGACAGTTTAGAAAGCGCGCAGAAGGCGCTCATGAACAGGGAGAATGCTTCCCGGCAGAATAGGACCTTTGAAGTGGGCGAAAAAGTCTTTGTAAAGTCTAACCGAAGGCTAGGGAACAAGCTCACCCCCATGTAAGAGGAAGGGTGGTCCATAAGGATAACTTAAAGTAGGTCGGCCCGCAGGGAAAATGTAGAATAAGCCTCGATATAGGTATTTATTAAGCGGCCCTATTAGTGGCAATTTCCTCTCCACGAGCATAAAGTAGTAATCATCTCTCTCACTGGGTTCCGCACTAAAAGTCGTTGCAGGCACACCAGATGCCAAGGACTTAGAAGAAATTAGGTTTACAGAAAGGCGGTTGGTGGAATTCAACAACAGGCAGATCGAAATAAACACAAGGGCCCAAGACCAGATAGATCAGTTAACTAACACCGTGAATCGGATTCTCAAGGCAGCCAAGAAATCGCATGTGGACACAAATCACTTGTACGAGACACTGCTAACCAGAAATAGGGTGTTAATGATGGAGCTGCAAAACTTGATGCTTGCCATCACACTTGCTCGAATCAACGTTGTTAGTCCAAACATCTTGGACCATGCTGACTTGAAATCTGTTTGGATAGAAAAGCCCACCAATACCCCTATAGGGGACCTAATGTCCGTGTCGAAAAGGTGCTCCAGTCTGAGAACATGTTGCATTTTATTATTAAGTTTACGAAGATAAAATCGGCCTGACAAAAGGTTATCATCCTCCCTGTAGTCCACAAGGGGTTCATCCTGAACCTCAAAGATGACGTCGTAGCAGAATGCGCAGATGGCATCCACTCCGTAAGAAATTGTACCTCCTCACCAGCGTCCACCTTCTGTCAGCTATCGGCAGAGAATTCATGTGCAAGGGGACTCCACACAGGCGTAGCGGCACATTGTGAAATCAGGCCAAGCAACTTAGATCCAATCACCTACGTGGATGATGGGATCATCGTAGTCAACGACCATTCGGCCGGGGTATGTGTGGATAACAGCACCGAAATTCAGGTGCGGGGCACATACCTAGTCACATTCAAGAATTCACATTAGTTAAGCTATGTTAACTTTACTTTATATGTGGAATAGAATTAAGTTATTATATATGAAATGGAACTCGACACCTTAGTGCCGAAATTGTTTGCTTGAACGGATGTCGGACAGTCAGCGAGAAGCAAAGCTCAACGACCCAAGTCGGTAAGCTTTAGCTTTCAGCTGAGGCGGCGAAGGTTACACCACTTGCAGCGGAAGAATGCCGTACCATAGCCGGCGAACGCGGCATATTTGCGTGGCCGATATGAATGAGAATGTAAGCGCTCAGCGATTCCCACGAGCGTCAGCATTTTTACCATTGTAAGAGTTTTCATTATTTGTCAAATTTTAGTCTTTAAGTCAATCTAAAATCAACCTTTGAATAAACTCGTGTGTAACATCAACTCAATTTGAAGTGTTCTAATTTTAGTTCTCACAAGTTACAAACAGTGCTAAATACACTTCCACCAAATCAGCTGCATTTATGCAAGTAACATAACGAAAAAGCTTCGTAGAAGTTATAAACAAATAAGTAACATAAACTTATTAATTTATATATCGTAAACCGGAAAAGTTATCGAAAATTTGAAACAAACTTGCTATGCCTATGGATTAGAAGTTCATATCCACAATCTGGAGTCTCTGGCCATTGTAGTTCCTGAGATCGACGCGTTCATACATACAGACAGACGGACGGACAGACAGACAGACAGACGGACATGGCTATATCGACTCGGCTGTTGATACTGATCAAGTTTATATATACTTTTTGGGATCGGAGAAGCTTCCTTCTGCCTGTTACATACTTTTGCACAAAACCATTAAACCCTTTTTTTACCCATTTCATGGGTTAAGGGTATAATTATTATTCATTTTTCAGGTGTAAGTGAACACAGACAGAGCAAAGAGGAGCTCGTTTAAAGATTTTAAAAAATGTATTCCAGTAATGTTACAGCATATTGTACATATATACGATTTAATCATTATACACAGGTTTTTTATAGAATGAATAATGAGCACACGAATTTACAAAACTTATCTGCCATGTGTTGGGCCAACTGCAATCTTAAATTGAATTTTGAGTGTTAGTAAAGTTAGTGCAGTGGTTATATATATTTTTCCATTTTTGTTTTTTTGGTGTTGACGCAAATGCAATAGAAGTAACTGCGTTATAGTCATAGCCCGCATTGTAGCATTCAAAGTTTTTGAGTCATACGGCGCCTGCAGGTATGCAACGTACAACGTACGGGATACAACGTACAGCGTGTAACGTGCAACATGCGAACGCCACCATGCGTTTGTGTAATAATATTTCAAACAGAGCACAGCGTATTTTGCATAATTTTAACTTATAAACTTTTGTGCGTGTGTACGTATGCGTGAAGAAAGCTGCACAAACAAAGGGAACAAAATGGGGCAAAAAGAAAAACGCAAAACATGAAGGCAGTGCCACAAACAGAAAATAAATTTTTCATCTAATTTCAATTTAAAGCAATTCCGAATTGCAACAAATTAGAAGGGGATAGTGAAGAGAGAAAGGCAAACATCTTTAAGGAGGGAGCTTAACTCTCAACTTCCAGACATTTGGCACTTGAGCAGCTTTCGACATAGCCATTGTTCACTTGGGCTTGACTTTTGCTTTGCTAGCAACCACTGCCACATGTTGAGTGGTGGAAAATTGTGTCAAAGCTCAGCCAGCGGGTGGTGGCGATGGCGATGGCTATGGCTATGGCGCTGCTCCTACTGAAGCTGCCACGCGAAGCATACAATTTGCATAAATTAAAGAGCGCAAAGTCAGCAATGGCACAGACCAGAAAAATACTTATAAGCAAACTGGCAATAAGTTGTTTAATTTTGCGTAAAAATTGTAAAGCTTTGCTACTTGTTGCATTGTGCTTTCTCTTACTCTGCCACTCGATTGACTGCCGCATTTAAGTGTGCGAAAAGAGTTGTAGTTCTTATGCATGGAACACTTGAACTTAGTAAAATAGATTTCATTTCAAACTATTTTGAATATTGAATAAATTCAAGTGTTTTGTGAAAATATTAAAAACATAACATTGTAACGCAATACAGTTCAGGTTGCCCGATGCAATCTCTATTTATACACATACATACACATTAATTTGCACACACACACAAACGGTCTTTACATAGACATATATACGCCTGAAGGAAGAACTTTTTCAGAGTTTTCACTTGCGTGGCAGTAAGAAAAAAATGAACGAAAACAGCACAAAATATCTTTCAGAATAAAATTTTTCATTTTGTTTTTGCACATTAAGCGATTTTTTGCCACACAGGAATATTTAAAAAGCAACAGCCAAAAGCAAATGAGCATAAGAGTGTTCAAAAAAGGGCAACTGATAGCAAAAAGTAAAAGCGCACAGTGTATTAAAGAAATTGAGAGAAATAAGATTTTGCTGAGATTTGACTGCTTCATTAAGTACTCCAACATGGTGCAAAGAAAAAGGAGCACAAACTTTGCTTATGCTGCAACCGATGTGAGTTAGTCAACGCTAACTACTATGTGATGTGATAGCAAAAAATCTACTGATTTCCTGTAAGAGTATCGACTAAGCCAGTGTTTCCTGGTGTCTGTTTAACAAACGTGTTATCATTTTTTTTCATTTTTATTTTTTGTTAATACTTTTAGCCACCACCAACTGCTAAATAAGCCCGGGGCTATAGCCAACTGGCTCAAAGTTGTTCAACTTGCTCCTACTCCTTTCGTCGGTCGCCGTCGACGTCGACGTCGTGAGCATAGACGTCGTTTCTGTTGCTGCAATGTGCCTGTAGCCCAAAAGCGCTACGAAGCGGAAATGTCAATGCAGCGGCACTTGCACTTCCGTTGCCTACTTTCGTGCGTCGGCAGAGTCGCCGTCACCCAACTTTGCCTGCGCCTCAACTTTTTTGTTCCAGGGCGCTCAGCCTGCTGACGTTAACACAAAATGGAAACAAATGGCAGCCGTCGCCATGGCCCGTGCCATTGCTTTTGCCATCGCCATAGTTGTTTCTGCTACTGCACTTCCCTGAGGGGCCCCCACAAAACTTCGATTATGATAAATGTGTGTAAGTATGACACACACAACGAAGACAAAAAGCAAGCAAAGTATCTAGGGAAATGCACGACTAGCAGGTGCTCTAATAAACAAAATCTTTATAAGGAATGCATTTTTTACTTGTTTTGAATTTTATAGCTATGTGTTTATTATTTATACATAACAGTTTAATTCTAGTCAGCAAAGTAACGAATAATTCACACAAATATTTTACTTTAAGCGCATGTAAACACCAAACACTCAGTAGAGAACATTCATAAGTAAATAAATTGCACAAAATCAAATTAAGAAGCATCTGCCACACTTGGATGTTATAGCGAATAAAATTTACTACAGAAAAGTGTATGCCAATACAAGTTTTTTAAATTGTCAACATCGACTTTTTACGCGTCATCAATTTCCGTTTATTTAGTACCCATTTGGGCGTTGTCTTGTATTTTCTAGTTGGTGGTACGTATGGACTTGTATGTACGTGTATGTATGCAAGTATGAAGTAGTTTTCTTAGATATTGACCGGCAGCTGTCTTTTGTTTGTAGGCCATAAATTTGCTCCTGGTGACAACAATGTGGGGTCGACCGGGCTGTCAGCTGTGTGCAAATCGCGCATAAATTATGGGGCAAGGGTGCGTGCGGGCTATTTTATGTTATCAGCATCAGCAGCATTCGTAGCAGTAACAGTCGCAACAGTAAAAACATGAGAGGTGGCATCAGAAAGCTCCTTGTGCAATTGCCGCATACTTAAGGTAATCTAGTATAGCGTCGTGCTTACTTCTAATGGCCATTCATCAGCTCGTTGAATGCAAACGGAAAATAAATGGCAGCCCTGACTGGACCAGGAAAAAGAACATAGAACGCAGCACACAGCAGACAACAGACAACGGGACAGACGATGACAGGCGGCAACAATAGGGCTGACCGTCACCCAACAACAATTGTAAAAGAAAACTGTCGACTTGAGTCCACTTGCCACGGCAACACAAACATATACATGTATACACAAAAAGATAGAGATGGTGAAAAGAGCGGGAAACTAGAGGAGTTGGGATCACAAGGCGAGAGTAAGAACGGGTCGCGGTCTGTAATTGCAATTGTAGCTGCGCACTTAGCGCAATTTTACTTTAATGCGACTTTCTTTGCAATTTTTAGATGCCATTGTGCCTTTGTGTTGGATAAATGTTTTGTAAACTATTTTATTTGCCTCAAATTGCCTGTCAATAGAGCAAAAGTACTATAAGAACATAATCTATATGTAAATCATGAACTCAATGGGACATAAAGCACAGCTTTTCTATTCTGTTTTGAATAAGCTTAGAAATCTAAATGAAATCAGCCTAGAAATTACTGTGATTATCATTCTGAATGTTGAACTGATTAAGCTGATTTTCATGTGGACTTGCAAAACGTTATTAAAAGTTCAATAGATTAGCCAATCGCAGTTTTAATTTAGGCACGAATGCTAAAGCAATGTTAGAAGGTATGTGAAAATAATATGGCAATTTGAGGCAAGAGCCAAAAGCACTTTCAAACTTCGCCTTATTTAAAGCGTATGTGGCTGCCAAGAATATGGCCACATGGCGTTGGCTTCGCGCCAGTTGTTCTAACAAGTTTAGCCACTTTTTGATGACCATAATTCAAATTAGGCCGCCGACGGCGACGAAAATGTCGTTGGAATTGCGATGGCCATCTGACAAATAGGCCTGCCAGAAGTCGGTCGGCCTTAAAGCGTACTTTAAGTTGGCCAAAATTGGGTCGCTGTTCGCCTGAGACAATGGCACCGCTTGCTGTTGCAACAAGCGATGGCGGAAACGGATGCGAGCAATGGACAGCGCGGCCTAATGTTAGGTGGGTGGGTGGATGGTTAGTTGGGTGGGTGGATGGTTAGATGGGTGGGTGGATGGTTAGTTGGGTGATTGTATGGCTGGATGGTTTGGCGGTTGGATAAATGGCTGGCACTGGAGCGGTGGCAATGGCGGCGACGGCGGCAAACGGAAGCTTTTAATTTCAAGCTGCAATGCAAAAGGAGCCACGAACAGCCTCGGACTGTTCGGCTCAAAGCAGAAAAAGTAATTTATTTCGTATTGCGGCTTTTAACCACATTTTCCACTTTGTACAACGGCAACGACAGTCCAAAAAAGGAAAATACCCCCAGCTCCTAGCGCAAGCACAAACACAAGCCAAGACTTCATTCTCTTTATATATTTCAGCACCTCCTATTCCCTTCCATATGACTAAAGTATAAATTTGCTCAGCTCTGCACTGCTCGATAAAAAAGGCTCAAATGCGGTTCCGCTTTTTTGTGCTTGACCTCTTTTCAGCACATTTTCTTGCCAGTTTTGTGCGCTGCACATGGAAAAAATTGCATCGCTTAAATTGCATTTGAGTCAAAAAAAAAGTAGAGCGAGTGGGAATGTTTTGCTATTTTGTGCTCGTGTTCATTTTGGTTTGGCTTTTATCTCCTTTCTCCTTTTCACCTGAACAACAGCGCCAACGAACTTCAACTTGAAGTTATGAACGAGAAGTGTGCGAATGCGACTTCCGCAAGAGCAGGCCGCCCGGAGGAGTATTTTGTGTGTGGTTTCCGGCCAAGTAAGATATACTTCTTGATGTCTATTTGGTATGCAAGGCGCAGCTAGGAAGAGTTATGCATTGTGAAACTCAAGCAGAGCTCTCTTAGCCCAGCATTAATAGACACGAATTGGGGCAATGAAGAGCTAACTGCATAGCGGGCCTGTCAAAAAAAGGAGCTACAGAACAGAGTATGCTGCCGAAAAGTTGAATGGAACGGAATTAACATTCGGATAATCACTTTGCCCCAGAGTTTTCCGTCTAAAAGGAAACTAATTTGAATATTTCCCATCCAAAAAGTGCAGCGCCCGGTCTTTAATTTGCCTATTCTTTAAGGCAAGACTAAATAGAAAAGTTTATTGAAAATATCTAGACTCCGGTCTTGATAATCAAATTTCCAGTCACATCTCTAACACTTTACTTTGTATTCTTTTGGCAATCGACTTTATTTACTTGCAATTTGAAATGTTCAAAGCACATTCAAATCAATTGTTTGAAAGAGTAATGCAAATAAAACAGGCCACGTTGTGTCTTTAGGTAATTTCATTAGCCTTTCGAACTGAATTGAGTCAACAATAAGAAACCGCCACACAGAGAAAAAGAGAGAGCACAGAAACAACAGAGAACAAATATATAAAATCCAAACAAAAAGGTTGTACCTACGGCTAAGAGGAATGTAGCCCCAAACCAAATCGAAGCGCAGTCTTAAAGGCAACATTGCATATCAAATTCAATTGTCAGCCTTTGTAGATGAAAGTGTACGAGTCTGGACATAATACTCAGGAGTAAGCAGTAGCCTTTGATAGACTTCCTTGCAGGCAACCAAATGTGTGTTGCACCTGCTATTTAGTTGCTGCTGATGACTTCATTTTCAAGAATAGCTTGACCGAACTGTAAATACAACATCTGCCATTAAGCTATATTAAAATGCAAGCAATGTGCTCTATGGCAAATCAGACTATGCAATGTGTAAGAAAGCATTAGCTTGACTAAATTTGTATATGCAGCTGCTGAAGAGGTAGATAACAAGGTGCGAAAACAAATCATTTTCTCCAAAATTCAAAAATATCCGTTAACAATAGTCTTCCCTCACACAATTATCTTCATTTTGGAAAGATTTTCTTAAATTAAGAAAAACATTTTTATTTTTAAACGAAATTATTCGACAAGAAAATACCTATGTGAATTTTCATTTGTTACAATCGACATTTCGTACAATGAAAAGACTAGAAAATATGTCGAATCATTATGGGTGTAAGTGAGCTGTAACTTATTTTGGTCAGTTTGCTTTTCCTAATTGTTAATTTAATTTTTAGGAGATGATGTTTTCCTATTATTAATCGCTGTAGAGCCTAATATAGAAATGTTTAACAAATTGTTGTATTGTAATCTTGAAAATTGGTGTGAAGTTTCTATTATTTGAGAATGTTTTCGATGTTTTCCCCTATATATAATGTAGCCCAACAGAACTTTACAAGATCTTTTTTTGCATAAAAGGAAAGGCTTATATTTGAATTGCTTAGCTATTACTGGTTGATCTGATCGTAGATAATCAGTCAATAAATCATCACAAACTAATTTTCACAGAAGAATAGCATTAAATTTTTCCAACTTAGTAGTTAAATCGCCTCGATGGTAAATTATGAACAAGAATATAGAATATACTTATTACATGATGTCGGTTATCCTAATTTCAGCATGTCCTTAACAATTTCACAGCATTAAAATACACTTTTTATACCCTTAACCCATGAAATGGGTAAAAAAAAGGGTATGATGGTTTTTTTCTAATTGCAAATGTGTACAGTTAATTTTCTTTATTTATGAAGTATTTTGAAAAATGTTAAGTAAAGGCCCAATTTAGCTGGTATGCAGGTCATGCAGTGCACTGCAGTGGGGCAAGCGATGACAAAAATGTTCTCTCAAATATTTGCATATTAATGCAATGTGTACATGTTGGGATACCTGTGTATTTGGGAGCGTGTGAGCTGTGTTTACATGTGCGTGTTGTTTGTGCAAACTCCTGACCCTCTTTTTTGTCATGGTTGTTGTTGTTGTTCAACTTTGTTCTGTCACTCGTGCAGACAGTTCAAACATTTACACACAAAATAAAACACAAAAAAAGAAGATAAATAAAAATGCACAAACTGAGATGGAAGATACAAAAGTGGCTGGCAACAACCAAACAAAACAAGTTGAAAATGTGCATAGCGTGAATTTTAAAGTCACTATAGTGTTCATACATTTGTTGTTTTTATTCACAGCTTAACTCTATTAACGATGATTTTGGTTTCGTGCACAAAGGCATCATAAATCATGAAAATCCCTTTTCCTTAAGATTTGTTCGTTATTGTATTCTCTTTCTATTTCAATCTGTGACTATACAATTGTCCTATTGCTGCTCACCTCTAAAACATAATTTATGTACATTCATATGTGTGCCCGACCGTCCATTTGTTCGTATCTGTGTGTATGTGTGCGTGGGTTTAATTTTTTTTTTTCATTTTTGGCATAACTCTTTGTAAATTGTAACATTTTCGCACGTCTGAATGTGCCTCAAATGTGTTTCTGTGCTAAATATAAATTGAGGTGCTTTTTGGGTGCTCACCTCTTCTTTTTTGGGCCACTCTGAAGTGCAAATGAATCGACCTCAGATATGACCGAGTTACGTGTGTGTGTGTGAGCGTGGGACACGTTTTCCATTAGGCTCCGAACTGAAAATGTTGCATTTCCGTGTGCTTTAATGGAATTTTCAGGTAGAGTCGGGTAATAATTTGGTCATTTTATGTTTCGCTTGTACTTCTATCTGTTTAATTGGTAGCCCATCATTGATAGAATATGCCGGCAGTGTTACAAAAAATTTGTAAATATTGCAATTCCGGCAAAATAAATTTCTAAGACGAATGCAAATAAACATATGTAATAAAAGATTTGATTTAATAAATTTGCAACGATACACCAGCACGATATTCGATGGAAAATACTAAATAGAAAAATGTACCATTAAAATATTTTAAATTTTTTATTGCAAGCTCAACAAATGTTGTTCTTTTTGATTTGGAATCGACTAGCAGAAAGGGAGCCAAACATTGGTATACCTAGTATCCCCAACTACTACTCAATATTCAACAGTAAGCCGCTTTATTGGCAGCCCGGGGCAATATGCAAACTCTGTTGCAATCTCTAGACACAAAATGCTTGCCTATGCAAATTTCAAAGCATCAAAACAACAAGTAAGCACTCAATATACACACACATCAGTATGGAACTGAACGCGAACAATGTTACCAATGGAGAAAAAGTAGCAGAGAACCATTTTTGCTATACGAGAGAGAGAGAGAGAGAGTGCTGTTCGATGTGCAAAACAATTCAATACAGAATGAACAATTGGAGCTATAGTTGATGTTTTTATTATATTTTTCATTGTTTTCCTTTTTCCTTTTTGCCATCCCAGAGGTGCACCACGTGCCTGATAACCAAGCAACAAACAATGTGGCCAGAGAGAGAGTAAAGCGCCATCAGAAGAGCAAACTAATTAAAATTAAAGCCACACTTTAACACCATCTGGGCAATAGCTCATCTTTAACGCAGCATCATGATAAATTCAGTTGCATTGGCTCACTCTTTTAAATTTACGACCATAATAAAAGCTATGACAATAATTCTAATTTCCCCATTCAAGTGATAAAAACAAGACACTCATAAAACTGTTTTTGTGTGTTCAATGAACAAACACAGCAATATGTATTAAAGTTGATAACTCTGGTATGAATCCTTTAATTTAGAGCACAACGAATGTCATCATAAATTTCCACAAAATTTTAAAACAATATTATTATTTTTTGGCAAAATCAATTTTAGGCGTGTGGGTGTGTAGACCCCTGTTTGTGACACATGTGCATTTATCTGTTGGATGAATATATCATTTGACAATTTGTACTAAATGTAGTCATAAATTGAAGACAATTATTAGTTTTTTTTAAATTGACCAATATATTATTTACTATAGTAAAGAACAATTTTTAAAACCAATTTAATATTCAATTCATTTATAAGTAATAACTTCTAAGTATACAACTAATGAAATGGAAGTAGCTACACATATACTTTTATCGATCTGAATTAATTTTCTACTTGACAAAGACACAAACTACTGTCCCTTTCAGCGGGACGGACACTTATAAATAATGTTATACTATGTTCAAGCTGTCGTTCGTGTTATTGCTCGCAGGCATTGTTAGTCTCACTTGCTGAACTATTTATCATTACTGGCAAAGTGCTAATGTTCAAGTGCAGCAAAACCAAAGAAAGTGCTGCAAAGGGTATTGTGGATATAAGACAATTAAAACTGTTCATAACATTTGCTAACTTAACTGATATAAATCAAGTGACGACCTGTGACCTCAATTCGCAATATTTTCCATCATCTTATATTAATTAGTTGCTATATTCAAATGCAGTGTTGTTGAAATTATGATCCTTGATTAAAATTAGAAATAAGAATATGAGCAATAAATGTATAAAGCGCCTAAAGCAATTTCCCAGTAACTCACACAACTTTACATCTACATCAAGTTTAGTGGATTGAAGTGAAGTTGAAAATTAAAATATGTGCATATGTAGTTGAACTAACATATTTAATAGCTTTTCCGCAATGGTAAGCTGAAATGGTTATTGCTGCTAGCAAAATGGTCGCTTCACGTAAGCTTGAACATTGCCACTTGCTACTTGCCACTAACATCATTTTGCGCCATATCTCTAGAGCATTCGGCTAATCCCCGACCGATCTAAAGTGAGCTTGTACTTTCGCATGCCGCAGACATTGAGTGCAGCTGCATCTATCTGCCTTGCCTCATTGCAGCTTTTTCATCCCTTGCAGCATGCTGCTCACATTGTCACTGCCGGCAACCCAAAGATGACAGTTTGGATAGCAAAACGTATATAACAAAAGCACAAAGACATAGTCTGTACTATTCTGCGTGAAGGTTGTGACAACAAAAACTACAAGCAGGCAGTAAACAATATATCTATGTAAGTATAAAAATAGGCAAAACTGCCGAGAATGTGTAACGCGTCTTTGTTAGGTGGAACAACTGACTGTGGGAAAGTGGGCGGCTCTATATGTATGTATATGTGCATTTGTCGAGCACTCGAATCGTTTTCCTGGCATTCACATTTGTTAAATGCAGTTCTTTTCGTTTTTTTTTACTGTTGCTCGCAACGAACATCAGCTCCTGACATTTCTAGTGGCTGCTCGCTCCCAGCACAAGTCTTCTTCTTCTTTATTGTCAACACATAAAACACAATCTCTCACCTGATTCGATTCACAATATTTCAAAGACATGTTAACGCTGCCAATGATTTTAATCAAGGCGATACCATCTAAACAAATCTGTTGTGCCCTTAAAGTTTATCGTTTAGCAAAGGAGTTGGCTTAAGCATTTGTATTTTCTATGCTACCAGATACCATGACATAAGTTCTATTCTATTACGATGGCAATGACACAATATATGGCGGAAAATATGCGTTGTATATACCTTACCTAGTGGCAAACAGACACACACACACACACTCACCCACATACATATAAGCAGTTAGCAGTTGCCTTCGCAATGGATCAAATTTGTGAGCCAAGCATTCTTATCCAATAACCTATAACAGTGAATAACTAAAATGAAAGGCACTATTCAAGTAAGTGTGGGGGCTGCTTACCACTTTTACACCACAATTTACCACAGAACCCAACATCAACGGCCACGCTTCACCATCATGCTTCTGCTGCTGCTTCTGCTGGAACTGTTCAACTAGCTGCAACACATATTTCTCATGATTAAAATTGCATGTGGTTGGCTGCACTTATTGGGTGATGGGTGGTGCGAGGCGGGTGGTGTTCAAAATGCGCAACAATTGCGCAAGCCTGCCACCCAAGAGCATATACCCATATAATATCCGAACTAAGCGGTTTGTGATTTGCCATTACCCGCTTTTAGGCATTCAGGCAAATTGTAATACAATTAGCGTCATTTACATGCTATGCATAGTTGCATTATTGCGTATCTGAGTGCGTTCGGATGTATGTGTGCCAAGCAGCTTAGAACTTAGAGCCCACACGCCTTGGGGGCTTCAAGGGCGGGGTATGGTGTGTGTGTTTCCGATTTACTCGGTTGGCAATTTATGCGCATTTGGTTTTCAATCAACTATCGTCTTATTAAATAATTTTGAGCTGATAGTGCCTAAGCTGAACTAAACCTGGTCGCTTGACACTATTGAAAACTTTTACCATAACTCTAACGGTTATACTGCTTAACTTAATTTGGTTTTAAGAAATGTGTTTGATTAAAAAGACTGCATTATTCATTTAGGCATTACGGTTTCAAGTGTAAGTCACGGGTTACTAACTAAACTAGTCCTAAATACACTGATACTAAAAAAAACTACTGCAAAGCTCTATATAATTTTAAACTTTAGATCTAAGGTTATTAAAACTCAGAGCTTATTATTAAAAGGTTGAAAATTGTTATTAAAATCAATCACATGGTAAAATATTGTGCACGATAATCTTGTTTAATTCCCCGAAGAGGGACCAGTTGTCTTGGGGCGCAGCTTTTTGGTGGACGACACTTTGCCAGGCAGACCGCGTTTGACTGATAGCTTGGCACGGGGCATTGTTTGCTTGACATATAGATCCTGTGCCTGTGCCAACATCACCTGCAGCTGCTTCTGACTGCTGTGGCGCACCTTTGAGTTCAACGGCTTTTCATATATAATCAGTTCCATTGGTATGCCGGGCGCTTGCTGTTTGCCTATCGGTTTAAAGCTCGATTTGCCAATGCTCATTAACTCGCTGACCTCCGAGTCACGCAACAGTAGATAATTACCATCGTTCGATAGAAAATCGCAAGGATTCTGCATGCCAGTGTAGTCGCGAACCAGTCGAATAGCGCTGCGAGAGTTTAAGTAGGTTTTGTCGTAGATGGTGAGTGTGTAGTATAGCTTGCGAGTTGTTGATGGTGAGGTCAGCCAAAATACATAGATGCCTGCTTTGCTGGAAACTTTGGCGACCAGTTCGCTCTCCAAATGCTTATCCTTGAGTTGGGCAAACCAGGTGCTGTGACAGACCATCATCATTATGGGCAGATAGTTGTCATACTTGTGATAATCTTTGATTAATTCCGTATTGGGCAGACTCAGAAAGCTCATTCCCGGTTGCGTATTGGGATTGCCCATCTCCCCACCATACATAAGCGTTGCCAAGCAGTAATTCTGCCCGTCCTCATAGCCCTTCGGATTAAAGTATATCTTCAATGGCTGATGCTCATATATCTCGGCGCTCGTGGTGACTGAAGCATTTGCGTGTTTGAGCAGCATGTGCATCATCAAATTGGATGGAAACACGATATCAGCACAACTCCCAACGGGACAATTACCAGGCATGCGGGACAACTGTTGCACGGCATGCTCGCGTTTCTCTTCTTTTACATCTCTCTTCACCTTATGCTGCGCTTTCGTATCAGCATTCATTTTTGCTTGCCAAGCCAGCTAACGAGTGATTTAATTGACTAAATTTAGATGAATTGTGTTTAATAAATAAACAAATAATTTCTAAGGCTATTCTTTTGTCATCGGAATCAAAATGAATATGACTTGGCAGACAAACGAATCAGAACCGAAAAATTTAGGGAATGTTATTTAAAAACTGAATAATGTACAGCTTGGCACCTAAACCAGACCTACGAGAAAAAGAAAAGAGTTAACGTAATTTGTTTCTCTAGCTGCTCCTAAAAATATCCGCACTGTTTGCTTTTGTGGCATGTTAATCCTTTGCACCAAACATACATGCATTGAAAGACACAGCTGCTTTGTATCATCTCTAAAGCGACCAAATTGCAGTTTGTTCTCAACAGCGGCTGCCACAGGAGACGAAGCTACAGAAAAACTGACAACTGCAAATGTGTAAGTCTGTGTCTGTGTAGAAATAAACAAAAACCGGAATTAGTCGACAAAAGGCCAAAGCAAAGTGCCAAAATATTTTTTCCTTCCATTTTGCAAAATGCCGCAAAAGCCACAAAAACTTCAAACGACCAATGCTATAAGCCAGCTGCTTCTAGCTTATCAAGTTGTTGACATTACACGTCTTTTTTTCTTTCAGGAAGCACAATAAAAGACCCAATGAGAAAAGCAGATACTCAGCTCAAAGCGTACGTTTGTATCTAGTGGCAATTTTTTGAATTTTTTTTTTATGATGTGTAACACACTGTCCAAGCTCACTTTTTGATGTTTTTGTCACAAAACGATTTACTATTTTCAATAGTTCGTCTTCGATTCAGTTTATCTAAGTGCACTAAAAGTTTAAATTGTTTTAGTTACAAAAAAAAATGTACAAACATTTTTACCTTTTCGGCATATTCTGTAAGATTTATCTAAAACATTTATTTCTATTTATTTATTTATTTATTTCTTTTACTAAAGCACTCTTCTATCCTAATTAACATAAAGAGAGAATAAAAATCATTTTTCCGCAGTTCATTTCGTTATCATTATGAGCAAACCAAAAGTTACCAAAGCTTAACCACAATACAAAACAAACATATACAACTTGGAGGCCCTCGCCAAACTACTGTTTTGCTTTATGCAAATGGGCATAAACTAATTTTGGATTGGATGACAGCTGCAAATTAATTCAAATTGAGTGATCACCGCAAGGCAAACAACTGCAACGGTTCAGGTCGAGGAGCTCGCCAATGCCAGCCATGGATTTGGACGCCCAACTCGCCCGGGGATTGGTGTGAGAGAGTGAGAGAAATTGCTGGAGAAGACTCTAATATATGGCGCAATATGTATGCCATAATATATGCAGCCTTATTACACACATACACATACATACACACACACACACACACACACACACACAAACACTTGCTGCAACTAGAACCAGAAACTCGAATTGAATCGCATGCACATGCACGGTATATCAGTGTCCTGGGTGTGGTTTGGGTCTTTGGCTGGGTCAGTTAGTTCAGTTCGTTTACCAGGTCAGTCGGGGTCAAACGCCATTGTGCCGCAATCTTAAATTTCCATTGCATGTTGCAATCAAAATTAATGGGCGCTCTGCATAAAAAAACGCCTAAATAAATGTTTGCTGTTGGCGCTTACCATACAACGCATAAAGCCCTTTATTATTATATTAAATGCTTTTGTTAAAAACTATACTTTAACTGTTCTTAAACACTGTTCCAAAAAATTATAGCTGCAGTCGTAAATCTGGTCTAATCTTTAAAAACGGCTTCGCTTCCGGCCAAAACGTTCATCAATGTGTCAACAGCAAATAACTAGTTAACAATACCTATTGTTTGAGAATAGTCCATGTCATCAATGGACATTGATCTGTGAGACATCATACCAGCCATAGCCATTTGTCAATGCAATGCTGCTCGGCATGCCTGCGTCAAAGGAGCCAGTTTGTTTTTCACCTTGGATGTGCGGGTATGAGTGTGTGTGTCATAAGCAGCCGTGCGATAATCAGTCAAACAGTTTGGTGTGTTTTACAAAAGTGACGCTGAATCTATAAATACGGTTACTTGGCTGGCCACGTAGCCAAAGCAGTAATTTTTCTTTGATTTATTTACCTAGCACGCTGCTAGCTGTTAACTGTCGTCTGTGGCGATATCAGCTAGTCGCCAACCCTTGGCTAAAATGTTCATGTTCATGTGAGTGTGTGTGTTGTTGTGTTTGAATGTGTCCGGCTTGGTTAACAGCATCTGTAACCATGCCTCAGGCCGTGATAACGTCACGCATGCCAAATATGTCTGCTTGACTAGGTGTGACTATCAGTTGATAGACTGCCCGCCCGACTGGTTGAGTAAGTTACTTTCTTTCTCGATTTCGTCTTTTTTTCTCACTGTCCACTGTCTTAGTTATCAACTGTCATGCCACGTGTACTTTGTGGCTTGTGCTTTGTCCACAGAGCACACATGTCGAATGCGTATCGTCTATTTGTTATGCTGTTTGGCCCTGTGAGCAAATTCAATTTGTACGCAGACCTCAGTTGTTGCATATGTTTGTTTATTTAACCACCACCCAACTCTACCTCCATCTGCATCTGTTGCCTATTAATGCTCAACGTGTAAAAAGCTTTAATTTTGTATTTTATTTGGGTAGACTTCAGTATTTAAGCACCCTTATGAACTCCAAGCCGGATTGTGTGGCAAAGGAATAGTCCCAAATAAGCTGAGGTTAAGAACACCACATTATGCTCGTGGCTTGAACAGTTTATTAAGCATAACAGAAATGGCAGTTAGTAAATATTTGTGCTTGGCATTTAAAATTGAGTCTTGAGTGTTTTTGCATGTTAAGTCAACTAATAGAAGCTTATATTTAAGTTTAAGCTGTAAATTCATTCAATTTTTTTTTAATTTTGTTAAAAATTTTAGCCTAACCTAAAACAACTAAGAAGGCTCTATTCGAGTAAGCTCGACTCGGGATTAGGAGAGCTCATATCTAAAATCCAACCGTCTGTCCGTCTGTATGGTCAACGGTTATGGGCATCTTCTAATCAAGCTTACTCGACTGCAGCTTTTTAACTTGTTTTAAATAGTCAAGCTAGAGTTCAATCTTTTTTTTTTAAATAGTCAAACTTAAGTTCAAATGTATGTAATAAGCAGAAAAAAGTATCATCGACTTTAAAAGTTTTTTTTCTATGATAAATAATATCAATTTATTACCGCCTTACACATGTAAAATACAGCAATAAAATCCTAAAATTGGTTTTGAAACTATCAACATAGTAATAAAAATCTGTAAAGTTTTCAATTAATATCGGTTGAGAAACGCCGGAGATATAATATATTTCATATAATCAAATATTGCTGCAGCAGACATAACTGTATTTATTAGGTCAAATGTTAAGGCTACTTTATTTGGAAATCCTCTTTTACAAGTTAATATACTATTTGCAGGAAAGGCGAGTCTAATGAACCAGGTAAAAATACGAAATTGTTCACTCCTTAAAGGTACATCAATCTTTCTGTATATATTGGAAGTTCGCTTTTACACCCTGGTGTGGGACTTGCTCTAAGCTGAATAATATAAAATGACCACTATAAATATATTCTTTAAACTTTGACCAATGTTCCTTTTTTCAAATTAGTTTCGCATTTCATAACTTATATCAGTATTAAGTATACGGCATGTGTTACCAACGTAGAGCGAAGGCTTTCCAATGGCATGTCAGTGGAGAAGAACGGCATGGCAGCAACTCTGACGGCCACTGCTGTCCTTCGCTGATTGCAGCAACAATTTGCAAAGTTATTAAGTTTATTATTAAAAATATAAAAACAACAGCAGTTACAAAGACTCCAGTTCCACTGGGAAAAGTGGAAAGCTAGCATGAATTCCATTTTGTTGTGCGCCTAACTTTTGCTTGCTGCAATTCAGCATAATTTACTTAAAGCATTTTGCTACAAATTCATACATTGCACGCAACTAACCCTTCACAATCACACACCCGGACAGTGTTCCCAATTTCAACTTCAAATCTTTCGCTAATGTCCGTTAATGTTTGGTTAGTTTTTCATTGCTGGCTGGCATGGTCTTGCTTTTTAGATTATCAAAGTAGGAGTATAGCTAGTTTTAACCGTCTTTAGCTGCCAGCAAAGACATCTTGTCACATTCAGTGGCCATTTTGTTGTTTGTCTTATTTTCAGTGTTGCCATTAGCTTTAGGGTCCTGTTGTTCGCTTGCTATTTTTATACCCTTAACCCATGAAATGTGTAAAAAAAGGGTATAATGGTTTTGTGCAAAATTATGTAACAGGCAGAAGGATGCTTCTCCGACCTCATAAAGTATATATATTCTTGATCAGCATCAACAGCCGAGTCGATTTAGCCATGCCCGTCTGTCTGTCCGTCCGTCCTTCTGTATGTATAAACGCGTCGATCTCAGAAACTACAAAAGCTGGTGACTCCAGATTATGGATATGAGCTCTCCTAATCCCTAGGCATATCGAGTTTGTTTTTTTTTCGATTACTTTTCCGGATTACGATATACACATGTAATCGATAACAAAAAAATCTTGAAAATCGAAAACTTGAAAATGGGGATGGAAACTATTAACAAAATAATGAACATCTATAAAAATTTAATTAAAATCGGTTAAGAAAAGAAGATATGAAACATTTAAGCATTGGTAAAGTAGAACACGTATGTATGTGTATATCTGTCAGACAGATGGTCAGGCCTCTATCCGTGAAGGTGGTCAAGGGTTAAGGGTATCTTCTAGTCGAGCTTACTCGACTAGTGCCTTCTTACTTGTTTTGGAAGTATTTGTCTCACTTTTACACGAAAAGTTTTTGGGTGATGTTTGTTTCGAATTATTTTTAATTACTGTTATAATACAATTGTCTTTTGTTTTCTTGATCATTCAATTATGCTAAGTCGGACGGTTGAATTTGCCGTTTTCCCATTTGCTTGCTAAAATTCCGCTTGACTTTTTCAAAGAACTGCAAATACCCGAAATGCAAACACAAATTTTCTAAAATTTTGATGAGTTGACTGCTGGCTAGGTCTTGCTTGTTCCATGTTCGCTGATTTGTATACCATAGAAAGTTGGTCCTGGAATTCATTTTCAATTTGCTACGATGCCTACAGCTGCATCCTGAGTATATTGCAATTTACGCTAGCTTACAGTAACTTGCACGTTTGCTCGGGTCTTGGCTTTACCTTTACCTTTACCTTAGTCTTAGCTGGGACTGATGGCAAGTTTAGCTAGGTACATTTCTGCGCACATTTTCTACATTAATCAACATTAAAAATTTATTTGCTTTGAGTAGATTACTCGCATACAGCACGCGATTTGGATAGGTTGAGGTCGGTGCAGAAAAGCAGGAAAGAAGTGATTCTTAAGGATAGAAGGGAATGGCAAGAATAAGTAACAGGCGTCTAAAGTTTTTTTTCCATATTCTCTTGTAGCCCTCACAGCATGTACAAATATTTATACATTTACATAAATACAACGAAAACAAGGAAGAAGACTCTAGTCGAGTAATCTCGACTAGAAGATACCCTTAACCCTTGACCATACAGACGGACAGACGGTCGGGCTAACAGACATACACATATGGCTATGTAGTTCTGTACCAATACTTGATGGTTTCATATCTCCGGAGTTTCTTAACTGATTTTAATGAAAATTTCACAGAAGTTCATTATTTGGTTAATAGTTTCAATCCTCATTTCAAAATTTTCAAATTCAAGATATTTTTGTTTTCGATTACATGTGTATATCGTAATCCGGAAAAGTTATCGAAAAAAAACCGAATTGATATGCCTAGGGATTAGGAGAGCTCATATCCAAAATCTGGAGTCTCTAGCTTTTGTAGTTCCTGAGATCGACGCGATCATACATACAGACGGACGGACGGACAGACAGACGGGCATGGTTAAATCGACTCGGCTGTTGATGCTGATCAAGATTATATATACTTTATGGGGTCGGAGAAGCTTCCTTCTCCCTGTTAAATACTTTTGCACAAAACCATTATACCCTTATTTACCCATTTCATGGGTTAAGGGTATAACAAGAAAAGAACGGAGAGCATAATGCCTACAAGCACAAATGAGCTGCCAGCAAATTAAGTGCAGCTGGCAGCGTCACTTTGGCTTGCCAATCAACTAGTTTAAAAAACTTTTCAGAGAGCTTTAAGTTTTGCATTAAAAGTCGCGGCCTGCATAAATCCTTCGCCAGGACTTTATGAAGCCGACCGGGGGTAGTCCAGAGTTAATCACCAATGGCTACCGCAACAGGCCAAGGCTTCTTCATATTCTCGTATTCGTATTGCTGCATCTTTTTTAATTTAACGCCCGGCAGCTGCCCAGGTGAGCGCAAGAGTTATTGCCGCCAGATGAGGCTCCGAGCTCTCTGGTATGTGTTAAATTTTGTGTGAAAATTGTTGTTGTTGTTTTTGTTTTTTGCAATGAGTATGGGGTTGGGGTGTTAATACGAATGATTCAACGCCTGACTGGCATTGTTCTCATATTTTATATTTACACTTTATTTCCATTGAAGTGCAGAGTGCAAAGTCATCAGAAAACAATATTATTATTTATGCATATAATTAAATATTTATTAAAAACTTAATTGCTATTGTCTGCGACGCCTGCAACAATTTTTATGAGTTCTTTTTCAATAAGCTGATTTTAATTAATCGGCACATGCCATTTCAAATATTTAAATTACCTAACTGATTTTAAAAATATTCAAACACATTCCAATTGAACTTGCAACAAATTAATAAATTAACTCATTACGGCATTTTCTTGGATATCATTTTATTAAATATTTTTGAAATAGCTTTGTCATGGTAAATTGAATTAAGTTATGTGTTTTTATATCACAATTAAATTAATAATTTTAAATATTGTTATTATAAATCGAGAAGGATGAATATGACACAACAAACACAATTTGTATGCATTGGAAGCAACAAAATTGCCAATTTAATGCATTTATTTTGTACATAAATCAAAACTAACTTTACACTAAAAACCATGTCAATAAAATTGCTGGAATGTAAATTTTGCCACAATTGCAAAAACCAAAACCGAGTAAGAATTTGTTTACTAATGTTTTTTGAGCAATATAATTCCCTAAGGCAGTGTAAACTCATTAATTTCATTTACATTCAACGGAATGTACTGGATCCTTTTGTAAATATTTTATAATGCAGCTGGGAGTGTGTAATTGGGAATGGCAACTTAATCAAAGACAGTTGTTTATTGTTGAAAATTCGATTAAGTGGAATTTGATCGAAAAGGCATTTTGTCAGCTGCCCTGCGGTTTCAGTAATAATTAAATATATTCATCATGCGCAAATCAAGTGAGGCTCTTTATCGGTTACAAAGTCAAGTTTTCGATGAAGTATTTAACGAAATGAAATACTTTATTTGTAACTAAGAAGTTTGATTAATTAAATTAATTAAGCGAATAGGTAATTTTAAATGTTTGAGTTCATGCAATTATCTGGGCAAATATAAATGGAAAAGAAAGTGGTCAACTTATGAATAAGAGGATAATTTTATAAACAGATTAAGCACAAGTAATATGAATTATTTTTATCTTTGTATGCAATTTTCGACCTGAACTTCTTAATGTACTCTCGATATTGTGTCACAATGTGCAGGTAATCTGTCAGCTTTGGAAGTTCAAATTGGCATCTAATAAACGAAAGGCATCAGGCTGTTGTCACACACTGTGAATGAGTCCGTTAAAAGCGGCTCGGGCCGGATGCGTTTTATGCAAATTGAGTATACGCAGCGTGACAATTGTGTGTATGCAAACGTTCATTTTCAGTTGTCACATGTGTTTTATTCACACACACTGAAAGCTCAGATACAATGCTAAATCAATTATTTAGGCCTAGTGCATTAGTGTACGGGACCACATTGGCATAATTTGCCAGCTGTCGAGACAGGGAGCCTACCTCTTTAAATATGCCAACGTGCAAAATAAATTTCCAAAGTGCTCGTCAGTGAGTGCTTAACAAATAGCAAACGAATCAAAACCTAGCCAAATCAATTACTTACCGACATGTTGTTTCATTCCATCTCTCCAAACTGAGCCAGTCCAAACGAATCAAATCAATCCTTTGCCAGTCACCAAGAAATGGTCAAGTAAATGTATTGCACTTTGTTTTGTGGTCTCGTGCACTGCAATTGCCAATCAGACGTTGTCAGCAATTCTGTGGCCGAGTTTTCTAATTTTTGTTTGTAGTCTCTTGACTGGGCCTTTTGTGAGTGCTTTAATAGTTGTTGACTTTTGCGAAGAGTCTATTTGTGTTTGCAGATGAATTAGCATTTTCGGTTACCTTATGCACTTGGACTTTATTATGAATATCTCTCATTCGCACAATGTTTCAAAAAAAATAACGCAAAAACTCTTTAATGCGAAAAGTCGTTTATTTGTTTATACTTATGCTGCTAATAAGTATGGCGTAACACAAACAAGTAGAAGTGTTAAGGACACGCCAGGAACGCATACTTTGTGTGCATTTTTATTATCTGTAAATATTCGCGGCAAGTTTATTATGCTACTGTGGACTCCTCACTCATACTCATACAAATAATGTATTAAATACCAATAATTAATTTCTCTTGTGCAGTTCACAGCAAATTATTAAGTTTAACTGTCGGTTCGTTCGTTTATAAAACTCACAAAAGTTGCTTTAATCGAGTTGGAAAATTTTTTTTTGCAGCCATGTTTTACATGATAATAATGTAACGATGCGTATGATTAAGTTGCTTAATCAATTTGCATATCCTGAAAAATGTCTGCAAAAAATTGTAATTATTTAAATTTTTTTGACATGAAATTTATACATATGACCGATTTCGATTTGCATAATCAATTTGATTGTGCAATAAATACTAATTAGTTATTTATGAAACGTGTTTTATTCATTATGCTGCGCTTAATATAACATTGCCTATATCAAAAATTTAATGCTGAAATACATTTATTGATACCAACCGCTGCACTAGCTTAAAAGTGTTTGAAAGACATTAAAACCCTTTAGCGCACATTCAATTAGACAGTCTGATTGGCCGTTAGCCACATGCCAATTATCTAACCTTTCTCAAAAACCAATTAGCCATTTCATACATGGGAGGGTGGATGCCACAAGCTGAAACTTCAAACCGAGCACTGGCGACCCTCTCACTGTGTTGACGATACCTTTACCTTTGCCTACACCTTTACATTTACCTTTACATTTAACGTTACCTTTACCGTAAACCAATTATATCTCAAGAGGCGCGTTGTTCTTGTGCATTAATTGGATTATATATGTCAAGCTAAAGCGTAACACAACTGTTTTTGTTTCGAATGTGTAACAAAGATTTAGCTCATATGAAAATATTATTTTCCAAGCAATTAAAGCATTGTAGAAGACACGGTAATATTTTTAAAAGGGCATAACATATACTTTGGCTCACTCCATTCTTGATTCCATTTTTTATCTTTTTATAGCCATAATCCAGAAAATGGGTACAAAAAGGTTATAATGATTTGGTTTAAATGTATGTATTTAACAGGCAGATGGAAGGAACTCCGACCACAAAAGGCATATACATTCCTGATCGTCTGTATGTATCAAGTAGTTGATCTTAAAAACTCTCAAAGCTACAAACTCTAAGCTACAAGTTTTATCGATAACTTTTTCATTTTCTAATCTAAACATGCAATCGATAACAATAAAATCGTTATTTTGTAAAACGTTTTTGAAGCCATAGAAAACATACTGAAAATCTATGCAAATCAATTAAGAAAAACAACAGATTTCGAAGATTAAAGTTAAGTCAAGTAATCTGTAGTAACGCTGTATTCTATGAACTCTCTGTATGAGCGTATACACACACATATGCATTCTTGCAAGCACAGACTGTACGCGATAAGGTATAAGGTATCTTCTTTCTTGTTTTTTGAAGTTTAATAGAATTAAACCGACATCAGTCAACATTATTGTTTACCATCTATAGTAAAACATTTTATACAAAATTGCTAGTTGTCAAACATTCACTGCTAGATATGTTAGATAATAATTTATTATAATCAAAATGGTATAATCTTAACGAATGTGAAAAGCCATTGTCTGCCATCATCTTTGCCATGATTTGCTTAGATTCACGTTATGCACAATGTAAGAACAATGTATTTAAAATTATTATTATTATACATGAAGAAACGTTATTCACACAACATCTTTCATTTAATTACTTTGATATATACACTACATATATTAGGGTAATATTTTATGAAAGTTAATTCAATAGCATTTGCGTGAAAAAGTAACAAAAAATTTTAACAAACTTTCACATTTAGGTCTTGCGCCAATAAATATGTTTCAATATGTTTCACCATATTATAGCTAATGGAATGCTATAGTAGGCATATGTTATTCATTCAATAAATGCAAAATGTACAAACTCGTAATTTAGAATATACGTTTAATTAATTTTCAACAAATATGTGTTTGAAAATTGAATAACAAATTTGATGGGATTAAAATAAACAAAATATTGTTTGCACAATCAAGAAAATGGCCACACAATTTACAAATGTGTACGTTCAGTAAAAGCAAACTGCATTTTGCAATATGTAAACATATGGTTATTTAAATTTAACCATCAATATATTAAAGTTGTAAAAATCACTTGACTGAAAATAAACCATGTATCTCACGAATTGAAAGTGTACACTGAGAAAAAAACGAAGAGCCGTTTGTTCACATTGGGTCATAATAAAATCTTTGTCTTATGATTGTTTCGATATTATTTGGCGCAGAAAATACAATGGTTTTTCATACAAATTATATATAAAAATTAAATTAAATAAATACAAAAATTTAAACATTTTTTTAACAGAATTTATTTATACATTAATAAATCTCGAAGCTGGTTGTCTCCAGTCTGATAGCCTCCTCTACAGGAGGATGTCGTTGAAGCTTTTGCGTTTAATTTTCTAATAAGCCGTCTACCTCACTGCAAGCTACCTGACCAGCCCGCTCCGGTGTCGCTGCAAACGTGCATTATATCTGATGGAGTAAGCCTCAACCTGATAGTCTATGGTTTCCATTCTGAGGTCCTTATAAAGGGTCGAGTTTCGGACGTACCAGCGTCTGAAGTCGGGGCAACCACGGCGTTATATATTGCCCGTTTACAGTGCAGCGGCAGTGTACTTTAAGGATTCAGCATCCAGTTTAATTATGCCAGCTTGTGGCGACAGCGTTTGAGGAGCCCAGTAATGTGGACGTGGAAACAGAGACTTTTCTCCAGCGTAATCCATAAGTAGTTTGCATGTTTACCAGGGTACAGGGTACTCCCATCAAGCCAGATTGCTGAGGTTTCTCCACGCCTCAGGGTAAAGTTGACTGCCTGGGTCTTTGAGGCGTTGAGCTTGATATTCCACCTGCGAGCCCAGCCCTCAAGCAGGTGGATGTACTCCAGTGCTCCATCGGCCGCCTCGTATTCGCAATGTGCTGAGTGGAACACTGCCACATCGTCTGCATATTTGGCCGGTTCGAAATCGTCGGGGGTGGGGATGCCCGCCGTATACAAGTTGTATGGGAAGGGACCCAGTACACTACCTTGTGGGACACCTGCCCTCATTGTTCGCGTAGATAAGAGTGCTGCCCTAACCTTCACTTCAAATCTTCTGACCGGATGGTAGGACTGAAGCAAGGAGAAGTAAGGGGAAGGAAAGCTCGTTTTTATTTTTTGCGGTAGACCCCTGATCCAGACCGGCTTAACGTCGACAAAAACACCGTAGAAGTAGTCCTTGTCTTCGTATGCCTTGAGTGTATGGTTAGCCACCCTGTAGACCAGTTAAATTGCACCATGCCCTTCCCTGAACCCAAATTGGTGGTCAGGAAGGATGGCCATACTATCCATAAACAAGTCTTCGATAATGAAGGCAGAAGACTGATCGGCCGATATGACTCTGGGTCATCTTCCGGCTTGCCCGACTTGTGGATCATATGGATCCTCGCTAACTTCCATTAAGCAGGGAAGTGCTGTGTCCTTAGTATAGCGTTGAAGATCAACGTTATAAAAGGGAGCGCGCGCATTGGTAGGACTCTCAGGGTGGTGTGGCATATACCATCATGACCAGGGGCATTGGTGCGTGGCAGGACCTTGATCACGTCGATGACCTCCTCCACTCTTATGGGGGTAATGGGCAGTGACATTTGAAGTGAAGTCTCCAGTACTCGAGTGGTCACATCAAGGACAACCGGGTCAGCTAGGTCCAACGGTGTGAAGCGGTCTTCCAGGTGATTGGCAAAAGCTTCAGTTTGTTCGTCGTCTGAATGACAGTGCCTGTTACCGGTGAGTCGGAGCGGAACCAGCAAGAGGCGTTACGACTGCATTTCTAGCCTTGGGCGAGATCTGTTTTTTTGTTCCTAATGCTGCCTGGGCGCTGGTGGTAACAGCTTTTGGGGCTCCCGCTCTCCTAAAGTATTCTCTTTCCCGTAGGCACCCCTTGTAGTTCGCCGGGTGGCTACCACTACAGTGCACGCATGTAGCTGGGACGTCTGTGGGCCTGACACAGTCAGCAGACTTGTGGTTATCGCCGCATTTAACGCATGCTGCTTATTGCAGTAGATAGCGTGAGCCCGTAGTCCTGACACCTATGACATTGTGCCACTTATTGGTTTCTTCGAGCAGTCTCCGTTCTGACTACTTGTTTGCAGATTTTGTTTATAATAAAGGCCTCCTTATTATTCGCTGCTGGTTGTAAGTTCAAAAGTGCAGGTTCATAAGCTCACTAGTGCCTTTTCTCTTAGGGTTGTGTAGATGTGTAGCATAATAAAGAATGTTTGACATTCTATTCCGCAATATTTCTGTGACCCACTAAAAATAATATTATTATTTCCTATTATACTACTCTTGACATGTTTATTATTGTGGACTGAAACAAGAACTGTTAGTTGAAAAATTCGCTCTTCATTTTGAAAAATCCTTTGTAGTTTAGGAAATCAGGTGCTGGTCTCCTAAGGTGTAACGTTTGTTATTTTCATAGTTAAAATTTTATCGCAAGTTGTTCTTGACATTTTTGTCGCCTGCGATAAAATGCAGAGATAACAGTTTAAATGCTGCAATGCTCTTTTCTCTGAGCAGTGCGATTGCTTCCAGAGCTTAGAAGCTTTAGAATTAAGAATCCAAACCAAGGCTAATGAAACGGAATTTCTCATTATTAAATTTTTATACAAATTTTAGAATGCAGTACTAAATTGATTTAGCCTTATTGACATGGTGGCAGAAGCGATAGTAACGTAATTAGTTTTGGGGATTTTAAAAATATTCCGCTAGTAAAGTCCATGGTTGGGTAGGGTATAGAAGGCAGTTGTCAACCACCAGCTTCAGACACCGCCAACGCCAGTGAATAAGAGAAGTCACCTAATTGTTTTTTTTAAGCATATCGGTCCGAGAGTCACAGCTCGTCTAGCTGTCTACTTTACTTTTATTTGGGACGATATTTTGCGAAGTTGTTTCTTTAGTGTCCGTAGGGATCCTTAACAAAATTTTGTAAGCGAGAGTCAAGGAATTAGCAAAACCCACCCCACCCCGAAAGAGCTACGGTATAATAGGGTCCCGCTCGCTATACATCCTTCGACTCATTGGACGAGTGCTATTGACCAACCCGCTAACACCCAGTCAATTCATGCAGACGTTGGTTTTCAAGCTAGCGCAGATACAAAGGACTATTGTAAATGGTTTATTTTCTCTGTGTTCGATTAAAATTGATTTTATTATTGAATTAAATTAACATAATTTTCCAATAAGTGAAAATCAAAGAAACTGTATGAAAAAAGTGCTTAAAATGCAGACATTCTGGTCTACAACAACAATGCCACAAAGTAAATGCCGATCTATTTGGTGAAGAAAGCAGTCATAGAGTTCATTGTATGTGTGTGTGTGTGCGACTACTTGAGATGTGGCTAGAAGGACTACTTGAGATGTGGCTAGAAGGCTAGTGTTCAATAAATGTCAACAAGTTTTCAAGCTTAAATTGAAACATTTCAACACGTTGGCATGAAACGTCAAGGAGTTTTTGCCCAAAATCCAAATATTTTTTAATATCCTTTACGCTAGAAATATCCGTGTTCTTGTACGCCAAACATCTGCATCAGCTGCAGCGTGTCAAGTAAGTTAAAAAGTCAACAAGCCTTACATAAACTTTTCCACTTGGCTTTGCTGCAACCCAGGCCGGAGGGCAACTTACATAAGTTAAGACTAAAAACTGTCAAAAGGTCACACAGTTGGGTCTTTGTTAAACAATGCAATTACCAAGAAAATCCTAAGCAAAAACAAGAACAAAAACTACAATAACAACTATAGCAACCGCAACATAAGCAATTTGTCTTTCAGTTTCAGGGCAGTACAAGTAAATTAATGAATGGCAAATGCTGACAAAGCCTTTTCTTAGCACTCCCAAAACTAAATTTTCATATTTAAATTTAACATTTGCTTGACACACACAAAAACGAAATGTTTGAAAAGCTGCTCAAATTTTTATGCGCTATAATAAAAGATATGAAAATCAAGCTTTTATTATATGACTCATTAAATGTAAAATTGACTTCTATAATAAACGTATAAGAAAGAAACCCATACAGACATATTTGCTACTTTACGTCTAATCAATATAAAAAAAAATAACTATGCAAACTGAACTATAAACCAAAATTTTAAAAGTTTTTTGTTTCTATCTAAGCTAGTTTATTTGATGGAAAAGTGTTTTATTTCACAGATTTAATTCTTGGAAATGGTTCAACGTCCAAAGCTCGGCTATGTTTGCCATAATCCTAACTGAAAAGCTGTCTGTCCGTCCGTCTGTCTATCTGACTGTCTGTCTGTGTGTGTTAGAATGTTGGAAAACAAGAATAGAAACAATAATTTCCGTTATTGTCAACGCTCTACTCAAGCACACAATGGTAGCCTTGAGGAAGCTGTCGCCTGGCCGTTTCCTGTCTTCCTCACCCACACTGTTTGACCAGATCAAGGCATCCAGCTCATCTTAGCACTCATCTCATCGAAGGCATTCTCACAGTTGCGCTCACAGCTGACGTATTTCCGACTACGACAGTTGCTATTTTGTTGCGTAGACATTTCATTTGTCAGTCTCTTGGGACACAATCGCATTGTTTGCACTTGAATTGCTAATACCCTGGTATAATATACTGGAATGTGAGAAGCGTGTATCAGTTGCCGTTGCAGTTGCAAACTTATAAAGTACAATCAGTAGATTGAATAAATTGAATTGCGCAGAGGGTCTTTTATAGTCGAGCTTGGTTTTGTCTCTTTTTAAAATATTGCTGGTTTGCCAGGTAAATACTTTCATGAATTTCTTTACGTTTATTTTAATTCTTTTCACTTGTTTCTAATTATAAACTGTTGGTGGCTTTCAAGTGAACAAATTGTTTCTGACATATTTAATTAACAGTTCGAAGTTTAACATAATTGAAAATGTTGTTTTTATGTGAAGTTTTATATTTTTAGATTTTCAGCTTTGAAGTTTCTTGCTCGTTGTGTTTGTTTTCATTTTCCCAATTTTACATTAAAAACAAATTTCGCGATGAAGTATTTTTATTTCCATAATATTGTACAACACTATTTGAAGAGCTTAGCTTTAGTTTGTTGTTACGTTTACATTTAAGGCCTGCTGGTGCTTGTGATGGTGCTTGGTATGACAAACACAAATGAATAACTTTTGCGTAATTAGGCAGGAAAAGCTGAACGCGTGTATTTCAAACACACCAATATTTTGACAATAAATATTTTATATAAGGTTAACCGTTTTGACCATAAATCTAACCAAATTGCGTTTCATATGTACTTTTGTAGCGTTTAATAATATTTATGAGACTTGTGGGCCATCTTTTCATGCGAAAGGCTAAGCATTATATTTCCGGATAAAGTGCCCACTTAAGTGGTGCTGTGCTGTCAAATAACTGACAGGTTTTTAAGCGCTCTGCGGATATCATCTTCACACACAATATATTCGTCGTCATTGTAGTTCTAAGAGTTTTGAATAAAACAAAATGTATCCCACTTTTTGTTATATAATTTTAGGGTAGTTATGAGTGACAATGTGAAGATGAAGGGTAGTGAGCCAAGAAGGGGTTGGCTTATATATTGCAAAAACATTTTTCACTGTTGCTTGCCAATTTCAAATAAATGATAGGATTTTAATTCGGCGCAGTTCCACGTAAATGTGTCATTTTAAAATTCCATAAATATTAAAAAATATCAACAAGCTTGTAGCAAATACCGGCACTTCACATGCCATTCACACACGGACGCATTAACTTTTATTGGCATCATACAACAGTAGTTGCACTGACCTACTTTACCCAACTGCAGCGTGCTGCTTCGGGACCCATACGAGTGCCCACACACCTTACCATAAAACACTTCCACCCCCCACAAACATACCTGCTGACAGGGCACACATATGTGTGTACGTATGCATTTCGAGCGCAGCGCAGCACAGCATAACAGAACAGAACAGAGAGAGCTTTGATGTATGGCTCGTCCCTGAAGCTTGTGTGCCTGCCCAACAGGCTGGACAAACAGAAAAAAAACTTTTCAGAAAGTAATTTTAGCCATTTGCACGTTAATTAAATTAACAGTGAAAGTGTTCATCATCTTTTTCAAAGCAACGAACGTAAGCAACGAGACAGGGAACTAAAGAAAAAACTGCTCACTTATAACGATACATAAACTTCCCAACAGTTTATTACACTCATTTATGTAAGCTTATTTCAGTATAATATAAGCTTATTTAAAGGAAATAAAACTCACAACTTCTTTTTTTGTTTGTGCAAAGAAACTTTCGCAAGCTACTTAACAATCGACCCACAACCCATTAAAATGGCCGCTTAACCATCTGCAAGATTAAATTTCTGATAGAATCCAAATCCAAGACGCTAAATCACATTTTATGGCCCTTTTGGCAAATGCAAAGGAGCGTCTATTATTTTATTTTTATTATTATTTTATTTCATGCTATAGATGTGCACGCATATGAATACATAAAAACTCGATCAAAATGCATGGCAGAAACAATTTAAAATAATTCAAGAGACCCTTGCGGGCAAGCCGCAAACAACCAACTGCCAGTTGGCCCTGTGCAAGCCCAGTGAATACGTTGTATTATCTGGCTGATACTCGTACTTACTTATCGCACATACATACTACAACGATTGCACATATTCAAGGCAAAGTGCGTGTATGAAAGGAATTATCAAGTGTTTGTCAACACACACATACACATACTGATAAGTGTCAGGCAGTAAGCACTACAAAGAGCTTATGTAAAGTGAAAGTGTGCGCGGTTGTGTCATAAGAAAGTGTCCGTCTCGTCGCTCATAGCTTCCCTCGGTCCATTTTCACATACGAGAAATGCGTAAGCCAAACGACAGGAAATATACATATACAAATACATGTATTCTCACACACACACACACACACGCATACATACTTATGTACATACATAAATAAGTTTCCGGATTAAGCGCACACCTCGACCGCCATTGTCATCAGGCCAAGTTGGCGCAATAAAACCAAACTGAAACTCTGCATGGAACCTTCCCTCGTTGGCCAATGCCCACCCCCTTCTTAAGTAAGTAAAGTATGTCATTCTGTCTGATACTTATAAGCGTTTGTGTGTGTGTGTATGCGTGAGCTTGAGTGTGAAAATGCTATCTCATAAGCGTACATCGATGGCATAAGTCACATGCATAATAGGATTTGCTTCAGACAATCGAGCAGTTGACATATTGTATTACAACTCGACCAAATTCTTATTTATTCAACATTATCCTTCTTAATTTATAACTAAATGTGTATTTTGGTTTTTAGTTTTTGGCTTGCTATTTCTTAAATTAAAATGTATGTCTTGGGGTTTTGCCGCCTTTCAAAAGGGAAATTGTCTATCAACACATAAACATGAAGATAGTTGCGTAGTTGTGTCTACTTCCCAATGTTTTCCATTTATGGTGTAGTCAAAATACATATATGTAATGAAATTGTATGCAAAATTAAATTTAGAACCAAAAATTTAGAAGAAGATATTTTATATTTCCACTTAAGCAATTTTGAGCTAAAGTAGGCATAAGTATATCTGCTCCTCATATCGTCCACCTTTCCTTGTGTTAACCGGGAATATTTCATTTTTATTATGTATTTGTTTTTTTTTGTTTTTTGGCCTTGTCCCTCGATCTACATTCAATATTTAACAGTCTCAACAAATTACTTTAACCCTTCTCAAAGCTGGTGCGCCCTAAAGGCTTTAAGTCATTTGTCAAAAACTGCAAAAACGGCTTACGAAAAAACTTAAAGGCACACACACTCTTATACTTCGAGTCGGTCATAAAAGAGCTGAGCACTTTCCTATTCAAATTTCGTGCTTATTCTTATGTGTTTGAAGCGATCCGAGTAAGAACCCACACAAGTGTACACGTACATATAGTGAAAATAGCTCGGGGACAGATGGCAACTGGCGATGCTAGCCTTTCAAGCACGTTGCTGTCAACTCCTTCGCACATTAAGCCTACTTTATTTTTTGGCACTTGTCAGATTAAATTACTTGGCCAGACGACGACCGGCGCTGAAATATCATTGTTAAGCATTTACTATTGGGAAATTAACGTCAACTCCTAAACGAAAACACAAATCAAATGCACGTCAAGCATAGCAAATCAATTTTTTTTTACCTACCTACAGCTGCACATGTAGCAACGTAAAACACAAGCCAAGTCTTGTGTCTGTCAGGCAGACTGATTTTCAAAAAAAACTGTTGGTTTCTTACAACTTTGAAAACCTTATATACAAAATATCAGCTAGTCAGTTCCTTACTTTATAGTTACCTTAATTCGAGTATACGTTACAAATAAAATATCATAAAATAATCATTCACTAAATCTGTCAACTCAATAATTTAAATGTTAAATATATTTTACGCTATAGTTTAAACTAAATGCAGAGTTCCTTACCAACATAGGTAAATTTTTGTAGATAAAGTGCATTATCTTGTTCTGTAAAAAAGGAAAGAAAATAGTAGCGAAAAAAGGGGATCAGGTGTAACCGTACACCCGTGCCGTTATAAAACCTTATAATTGAATTTTTTATAATTCGCTGAGCTGGGCAACCAACGAACCGAAACAACTTTGGCCCAGCCGAAAATGCCCAGCCAGTCTCTTGTGCTATCAAAGGTGGTAGCCTCCATCCCTATTTATTTTGACCACATAAAACACCCGTCACAGCCGGCACAGGGCCAGAAACTCGGATATTTAATAGTTGGAGCCATAAATTCGCCTGCTCTTTGATACAATTAGGAAAAATGCTTGGTATTGGATTCTGGCACATCGCTGATAGCTTAACGTGGTAGCTAACTGGCTGGCTTGTGGTTTTCTTTATTGGTTTGCTTTGTGGGAAACTGACGCGAATTGGAGCCATTAAATATTTTCTCTTTTTTATGGGAGGGGGAAATATTAAATGGATGTTGTTGGTTAACCTAATGCCCAATTGGCAAGTTTATCGCAGAAGGCAGAAACAAAATTTTCAAAATCGATGATTATTTCAATTAGTATTTCCATAACGAAAAACTTAAATATTGTTAAAACTGATTTTGAAATTTATACAAGGCTTTTTAAGGTTTCTAAAAAATATACAATTATTTTTTAAACGATAGTTTGTTTAATTTGTTATTTTACATTGTTACAATAATAATCAAGGTTTGTTCTGTTCATTAATATAAATGCATATATTACTCTCCAAATCTACAAGCCAATCAACCAAAATTCTTGTAGTTGCTTGCACCTGAAATATTCTTATCATTGAAAACCTATTTAATGTTCTGAAGATGACATTTTTTATCTTTGAGTAATTGTCTGTTGAGCGAATTAATCAAAATGTTTGGTTATGATTTGAAAGATAGGGAGGTCAAAATCCATAGTATGAAATGTTAATAGGAGTGTTTGACACAAACTGGCGTTTCATTATTATTATTCTGAAATTTATCGTAATAAGGTATTTGATTTAAGAATCAAAACAAACCCAAATAAAAAAAAAAGAAGTTTTTAAAAATAACAAAAAATTTTAGTTTCGCTACATCAGGATATCGGCTGGAGCAGATGACTTTGATCCTTTGTGTGGTGATTGCCAGGAATAACTGTAAACTTTAACCAATCATGAGTGTGAGGAAATATTCTGCAACCTCAAATCCCATGCAATTCCGCATCCAGTTACTGGCGGACAAGAGTGTGGTTCTAGTGGAGACGCCGGGTCGTGAGTCTGAAATATTTCTGCCTGAGCTGCAATCCGGTCGCGTCACATTGACGAATGTCATCTGCAGCCGCCAGCACAGCCCCCGACCGATTGAAATGAGCGGGTTTCCCTCTACCTTGCCGTCAACTTCGTTCCCATACCGAGAACAGCATGTGGCGAGACGTAAGCTAGCCACAGCATTAAATTCAGGCTTATCGGCGTACAGCCAGAGTCCAGAAGGAAGCATCTCCAAGTTAAACTTCGAGCTTAAACTCATTTCAAACAGAAACGTGGTGCTTGCGGAATGTAATGGCTATGAATCTGAGATTTTTCTGCCTCATATTTCTAGTCATTGCGTTACCATGAAACGCGTCTCCGCTGACCAGCTGGCGCAATTTTTGGGCTCAACCAAATCAAAAAGAAAGCCATCCGCATCGGTTTTAACTCAAACCGGTACAGCTGCTAAACTAGCCGCTTCCTTGGCAGCCCAGGCAGATAGCCTATCAAAGCTCCTAGTGAGTTCCTCATATCCCAGTTTGCAAGCGCACAAAGCGATTACGAAACACACACAGCACAAAAAGCACAGAGCGAAAATTGTCAAGAAAGAACCACAAGGAAGGTTACCACCAGTTGAATCAAAGAAGAAGCACTCCAAAGAGCTCTTTCATAGAGCAGCTGGTGATGCGTAAAAGATCAAAAATATGTATTTGTTAACTCATTGTGCTCTCACATTACTAGGGCGCCAAACTTCAAAATTATAGTACCTGTCTACAAACATAAAATTATACAAACTTCTTTTAGTTAAACTATAGTTTTCGTCCTCCATTTATGTAAACCACTTAGTGAAAGCCATCATAAAGCCAAAACGTCGTCAAAAGTCTCGCAGTTCTGCGGACGTTCAAAAGGCCATTGTTAACAGGAGTTTCCGGGGTGTGCGATCCACAAGCAGTACACTTCAAAAGTCGAGCCGCAAGACAAAAAGCGTAGATAATACCAGTGCTCCAGCCTTGCACTCTGCTAGCGTGCCCTCAGTTAAGACCGGGAGAAATCCACCTTCCCATTTACATTCTAAAGTCAACCTGAGTACATCAAAACTTAAAGAGGTGCGAAAGCCCTTCTTGAATAGGGGAAAAAGTTTACCTTCGGTTAAAAAAACGGTGATTTAAGTGTCATAGGCAGTTGTAGACAAAACCAAATTTTATGTTTAAACTGGTAATTAACTCATTTATACAATTTTTATATACATATGTCAACTATATCGCACCTTACTTTACCTTGGATTCATTAGCAACGAATTTCTTAAGTTAACAACAAAAGACTTTTTGAAATAAAAATAATTCCTCAAATTCTATTTAATTTTATAAAAGTAACCATAACATTTGTAATACCAACTGTTAATTAACTTTAATGCAAAACATTCTTCATTTCATTAACACTTTTAATACCGCTTTTACATAACAAAAGTATTACAAACTCATACTTCACACTCTAAGCGACTGTAATACCATATATGGATGTATAATTTTTCCGATACTCACAGTCAGTCAATGACTATAAAATAAATAGCTAGTTTATGAAATGACACTCTCACTGCGAGTACTATTATTAATTGGTTTTTCAGACTTCGTCAGCTGTTAAGATTGTGTTAGGTCAGTATTAATGCACGAGCCGAAACCTGTGTAGAAAGCCGATAATAAGAAACACGAAGAGAAACACAATCAAATGTGTATCTCATATACTATATACTATATACAACTGATTAGTCATAATGTTTACATTCATACGTGGCACTAGATTGCGATGGAGAACTAATTCTTGTTTACTTTCAATTGAAAATCATTTTGGCATTTAAAACAAAGCGCGCTGGGTCGAAAAAATGAGCTCGCTAAATATTTTAGATATACTAAACGATGATTGTCTTACTTTGTTGCTAGACTATCTAACTCTTGAAGAACAAATTCATTTTGCTCAAGTCTGCCAACGGTTTCGTAATGTGTTCAAAACTTGGGCTAGAAGTCAATATCGCGAGTTTATTATCGACGAAGGCAGCGCACGATATTCGCTGATCGCACTCTGCATTTGCCGTGAAACAGTTCAGAAGCTAATCATTGATTTGGATCACTTTGACACGGGGCGCACATTTAGATCTCATGGATGCGAAGCACCCACTGGTTGTTTTGACAGACTATGCTTTAATTTGAGTGGCATGATCAGCTTGAAACGCTTGATAATAAAGCAAGTAAATTATCTGTTTACGCCAATTGAAAAACCATTTGAACGAATATTTGCTGCTGCTAAAGAATTATATGAGCTTAATATTTTGGAAGTGCATGCTAAATTTGGTAAGTAATGATAAATAATATAATATAAATATAAATAATATTACACATACTTGGCACCGTACAGTCCGTTGAATTCTAAGTTAGTAGCAAGTTTTAAAAATATTACTGACTATTACTATTAATTACTATTAGTGACACCATTATTACCAGAATTGAATAAGAAGAGGCGGGGGCGGCATTGGCAACCCTATTTAGAATAGGTAGTAGCAAAGTTGCCGAGATCAGAACACACAGCACTTCGGCTGTCGAGCGAACGTGCGCTCTCGCTCTCGCACTCTCATTCAATATTAACTTGGTTGCGATAAGATCCAGAGTGGCAACCGACGGAGAAGGTTGGTTAGTGCTGCTCTGCTTTTAATAAGAGTAAACACTTTATGTACGTGTGCTAGTATATTTTCAGTGTTTTTGTTCACAACTGAACATGAAGCTGCCTCAGTGTTCATGATATGATATTTTTTTTTACATCTGCTTAATTTTATTTATTTTATTAATTTTCAAAATTTTTTATATATCCCTTATTAAATTTAATAAAAAAATAGCTTAAATTAAATTGGTAACAACAATTTTAAATTAAATTATTGAAAAAGATGTTAATTTAGGTATTGAAAAATAATTTTAATTAAATTATATCGGCTATTAAATAAGATATGGTAACACATTGTTGTTGGCTGCTTGTTTGAAACACTTTTGCAGTTATAAAAGCAGCAACAACAATCAGAAATTTGTTAGCATATTTGTATGACTACAGACAAAATTTGTTTTGATTAGTATAATGAGCAAGCTTATTAGCTACATTATCTGCTACCCAACTCTTAAATAACATTAAAAGATTTAATGCTTTTGAACTAAAACAAGCATTTCTTAATATTTTAGATATTCGTTTAGATATAAAAGCCACTGATACTCAAACAAACGCGTGCCATCAAAAGCCTTTTCTACCTACAGAATACATATATTTAGTTTAATAATATATTAGTAAAAATTATATAATTTTATTGACATAATTTTTTGTTTAATTAACAATTTGGACAGCGCTACAGATAGTTCAAAAGCTGTAAATTTTCAATATTTTAATTTAAATTATTTTTTAACAATTTAGATCCCCTGAAAATATCAGAGCCCAAGTACATAAAATGCATACTCATATAAACAGCAGAGCGGCGCTAACCAACCTTCTCTATCGGTTGCCACTCTGGATCTAATCGCAAGCAAATTAAAATTGAATGAGAGAGCGAGGGCGAGAGCGCACGTTCGATCTCAGCAATTTTGCGAGCTAAAAACATTATATGAAAATTTATCTCTATAATATACACACTCGTTGGTAGTGTTAACGTTAATGGTGTAAATGACAGTGTTGACAGTAACAGTGATTGTAACACTATAGATGGCGGTAGGGGAAGTATGCTAGATGGCGCTGGTAATGGAAACGGAGTTAGATTGGATGGCAGCACTGGCGATACAGATGACAATAACAATGCTGGCGCGAATGCAACTGTAGATTAGCTGATAAACACTGTTAAAAAAAACAAATAAGCATCATGGGAAATGGAAACGACATGATAAGAAAGATGTTTTTGTTATGAATCAGTGGTTCGACAAGAAGTTAGTTATGGATAAGATGGTAAATGAGTTGTTGGCAAGAACCAAAGTATGGACAATAAGTTGATAAATGTGAATAATTTGGTAAATGTTGATGATATGGCTGTGGATAAAATGGTTAAGCCAAAACGAAGAAATGTTATGTACAGTAGCTGGATCAATAGATCCAATTGTCAGTTTGGCCCAGTTGTAGTAGGATAAACACATATAAGGTATTATCGATAATACTATACCAGCAGTACCTCTAATGTTAAGCCTAGCTGTGTAGTAATATTATTAGCAACCCTGTATTACTTGGTCTAACTTTAGCATTAATATATTAAGTTTCGCTTAGCTCTTATTCAGTTAGCAACGAAGAAGGTCCATAGAGTGAAATGAATAAAGAATATCAGACTCCTACAATAGATAATTAATAAGAAATTTTACCCGTTTTTTTATTCAGATTGGACCTTTGATACAATTATGCAGTTGTGTTATCTAGAAGAGCTACATTTGCAAATTCAAGAAATAAGTGCCCCAATTCTGGTTAAATGCTGCAAATCAAACCCTAATCTACGCATGTTGAGTCTTGGTTATGGTTGTGTCCGTAGTAATCTCGCCAAGATAGTTCCCTATTGCGCAAACTTGGAAACGCTTCAGTTTGGCATGATGGCGGAGGCATCGGATTACAAACCGCTTGCCAGGCTACCAAAGCTAAGGCAGCTAATTCATTCGGGACCGCGACGCAGCAACTCCTTTGAGCCGCTGCTTAAGGCCCTGGCTGTACGACCACAACTGCTTTGTCTTCAAATCGATGGAGGCACCGTATCTCCACAGGAGACTTTGCAAATTGTTCGACAGCGACAACTACAGCAGCTCAAGTGCTTCTTCTCAACCCCCGACTGTGTGGAGATGCTGGCACAGCTAAACCAATTAAAAAAGCTTAGCATTTGGATATCCAGCGGATGTGACATTTCTGATGCTCTATACAAAGTTATTGGGGAGTGCAAGGAGCTGCAGCTCCTTTGCGTTGCATCGGGAAATCTAAAATCGGATTTTGTTGACAATGTCTCGAAATTGTTGCTCAAGCGCAGAACAGATGGGGAATCACTACAATTGCAACTTCCGAATGCCAGCAATGCAAAGTCTTTTGAGGTAAGAGACTGATATTCTTATGTATGATTCTTTGTTTGTTAATTATTTCAACATTATTATCCTTAGGAATTGTCGATACAAAGTAAACTTTCGTCCTGGACACTTTAAAAAATGCATGATTATTACAATTGATTACAATAGTAAATCAATAGTTTTAAACAAAATGATTTTCGGATTATTTTATATAGTACATATGCATATGTGTATGTATATGTGTATACATTTTTTATTAAGATATATTTTATTTATTTAAACTAAACTTCCTCACTTCACACTCTTTTACTGATTTGATTTATGATTTATATGCATCATTACGATTATCTATTGATAACATGGTAAAAGAAGAAAGATGCACAAATAATGGTTGCGTATATAAATATTACCCGTTTAGATAAAAAAGTACAAATAAAGAACAGTGACTTAATTTGAGTTTGATTGATTTTTGGCCTGTAATCAATTTAATTTACCGCATTCTGCGTCCACAATGCGGCCAGTGAAATTCAAATCAAATTAAATGAGTACACTTAACATTTCCATTGTCGTTGATTAAGCCGCCATGCGAGTATAATGATATGTATGTATGTGTGTGCTTGCGAGCTAAAAGAAGGGAGGGGATCAATTGTTGGCAGAATAAGAGTACATCAGTCAATTGAGCACCAGCCAATGCCTCTTTGTTTCGATGTAAAACAGTTTTTCTGTTCTTTCGCATGCTGGGCACGCTTTAACACGTTTACATTGAATTAAATGCTGCAGCAAGCACAACGGCAACATTACAGATAACAACAATAGCGCAAACAGCAAAAGCAGCAACATGAAAAAGTTAAAATCAACAGACATTGTTGCTTTTGTGCGAGACCAATGCAGAAACCGGAAAGTGAAACGAGCTCTACTATCTGAAGTGAAAGAATAACAGCAACAGGCATCGTGCAGCATGCAACGTGTAACAATGGCAACAATGTACTTGAGGCAACCCTGATATCATAATGTATATTACATCAAATTAATATTCGAGTTCTTCTTTCATATTCTTATTACAGACAGCAAAAATGCTAATTGATATGCAACAATATACTGCAACAAAAACATGTACAAAGTTGATTCTTGGGAATGTTTTCTCTCACAGAATTACATTTATACTGGAGCCGTGCTGACAACTAAAAAAAAACAAAAACAAGCACAAGCAACGATTTAAAAAATTTAACAAGAAACACGAACTATATCTTTTGAGATTGACACTTAAAATTTTACTTTAATTTTATAGACGATATGGAATGTTGCCGGCCATCAATTAAATTTTATCGTTCTTGTTGTTAAGTATATTAAGCAGTAGTATTATTCTATGTTAATTTTTTTATTTAACAATCAAACATATTCCACAAATACCATTTCACAACACCACAAGCTCAACATTGATAGGAACACAATTTGACTTATTTATACCAGCATTTAGAACAATAAGGTTTTGTTATCGACTTTTTTAATTATTATAACATAAACGGCTTCAAGGGCTCTTTTTACGGCAACTTACTGCAATGGCAGAATATTATAAAAAAAATAAAAAATAAATAAATAAAATAAAAAAATCACTAATAGAAAAATTCTAATAGCTGCTAAAATTAGTTTTACAATAAATAATTTTACGTTGAACAACAAGGCAGGCTAAAGAGGAAAATGCTGCTTGCAAAATATCAAGCTAGTTCTGGCTTTTTACACACCTGAGCTTTAATTTTGCCAATAAAGTTCAACAGACCATCTACAGTACGAACGATGCCAGTATGAATATTTTATGGCAATGTGTGAACCCGCACATTATTAATTAAAATTTGCTTCATCAACAACAACAGCAACAATAACAACAACAAGAACGGGAACAACAGCGTACACGCAATTGAAGGCAGTAAAAACTTCCAATTACTCAAGCGAGTCCTCCAAACAGGAGCAGCTACAACAACATCACATAAAAATGTATGTATGCGCGTATTTATGTACAAACATCTGTGTGCATGTGCGTAAGTTTGTGTGTGTGTGTGTGTATTTGCATTTAATATCCTTTTCTTTGAATAATTCATGCACACTGTGAGCTGACCAACAACTGAACAACATCAACAGCAACAACACTCATACACTGAAATCAGATGAAACATGGCCAAAAGGGGTTTCTGACCAAAGGGGTTCCATTTTATTGATGTTGTTGTTATTTTGAACGCATGCCGAAAGCAAATGTTATTAATTGGCACTCGCGTTGTGGTGGCCGAGGCTCGACAGGATTCACGGTTTATCCAAAGCGCACCGTCATTCAAATTTTTGAGCAGGCATAATGTAACAACGTTTTGACCATGGGCTCCTCCGCTCCCATTGGAGATTGGCCGATGAACATGGCTGGTAAATCTCTCACTGAAATAACAAGCAATAACAGCAACAACAACAACAACAGCAACAGCGTCCTTACGATGCAAGATTGACGAACATGACGGCCAAGTTCCAATAACCAGATAATACCCTGCATTATACGCATACCATATTCAAACGAAACAAGGAGCAACTCAAATCTACAACGGACTCATTGAAACATGTCTTTGAACAAATCTGTGTTAAAACCTATTATAGTTTTAACAACGAGTAAATTTCAATCATATGCATTTCTCTTTTAACTTTTTAGCTCATGGCTACCTTGTGGTGTAGGGTATGTTGCAAGGATAACTGCGAGTGTCGTTGACTGACTGACGTCCTGGACACATGAGACAGTCTCATAACCCCTCAGTGAATGCGCTATTGTCACGTTTTAACATTTAAATTAAAATGCTTCGCTCAAGAGAGAGAGAGAGAGAGGGCTGCAAAAATTGCTTACGCCTGGCAAAGGCACAACGAAATGAACCAAAATAAAAAAAAAAATCACAGCCACATCCCTTTAAAAACAACACAACAAAAACGTGAAAAATAAACGGAAAAAAAATGAAAATAAAAATATAGATGATTTTTTTCGCAGCCCCGTTTGGCGCTGTCTTTTGCAGTTGGTGTTTCAGCCAGCTGCACTTGAAAGCCGCCTTGTTGGCCATCAGTGCCAGTGCCAGTGGCAGTGGCCTGTTTGGCCATCGCCAACGCCATCTACATTTATTCTGTTCTTCTTCTTCTTCATTTATTCAATGCCGCAATGCTGCCATCAACAGCGTCGGCCACACGGCGTATCAGTGTTATTCGAGGGGGCTTATACGCTGTACTGCAAGAGCTTTTCAGCTCACTTCATTCAAAAGGATGAAAAGAACGATTCTAGGTAAGTTACATAAGGATATGTATACGAATGTATTTTTTATCTGTCTTAACTCTGAAAGCCACTTTTGATGTTTCTTACGCTGTTAAAGAAAATTAAGATGCACTTGTTTTATTTAAAAAAATAATCCAATATAAATTAATAAACGAATGTTTTCTGTACTTTCTTAAGCAAATTACTCTGCTTATGAATTTAATAAAAACTTACCGAATCAGCATTCAATGCATCCATTCATTGCATCCGTCCCCTTCGAATTAAGCACTTTCATTAAGTAACTACGATCTGGCAAGAAATTATCTGGCGGCATCTGCTGTCTTAACATTCTGAACTGCCGTGCGATATCTTAATGCACTTTTAATTGCACTGAGCAGCCATATGTCAGGGACAAAGAGCGGCAAGGGGGCAATACAAATTAAAAAAAAGATAACTATTAAAAAAATTATAATTAAGCTTGCAAATAGCAACAGCCAGCTGTTTCTGTAGTACTATTTCTCATCCTCGAGCATTGATTTTGGCAACTAATTATTAGCGAATGACAAGCACATTGCGTACAGGCCATGTGTTACGATTAGTTAACATAAATTATTGAAAATCAAAATTTATGCGCGAGTGTCATGTTCACGCGTCCAACTCACACCTGGCCCGAAACAAAAGTTTGATTAATGCGAATCTGCTAAATTTGTTGTCCCCAATTGCAGGCTAAAATAATAAATACGAGTCTAATTATTTAACTTAAAACAATACATTTTTTTTTTGTCGAACCTGCATTTAAATAATTTAAAGCTATAAAACAGTTGGTGTTCTGACTTGTACGCAATTATGTGTAACTAAACATAAATATATATAAATTTGTATATTTTTTTATGGTTAAAATCATGTAAGGAAGATTCAAATATTTGTAAAATTAATAAATATAAATAAATGTATTCTTGATTAGCATTGCAAGTTGTTTTTCTGTCCGATTGTTTCTACGCAAATGAATACCTCAGGCTTAGAGCTTATTGTGTTGCAGGTTGTCAAAATCAGTGAGATCAGACCACTATATCATATAGCTGCCATAAAAATGTAAGGTCTTTTCTAAGTAAAAATTAATTTTGGCAAGGCCGAGATAACTGCTTTACTTGTTCTAAAATTTAAATAAGACTTGGTTGCTTGAGCACATGTTATCGTAATTCTCATGGTATAACTTTAGCATGTATTGTGCGTGTAAGCTTAAATAACTCTGCCTGATAGCAATGTGTACCATTTGGGCGCAATGACATTTCAACCACTTTTATTATGCTGGCTGAAATTACGCTTCTCGTACCACTTGGTACCACAATTGGCCAAAACTGATGTGTGTGGCCATTGATTAGAACTTCTATGCATAATAATTAAAGAATTCTCAACAAGAAACAAGTCTTCAATTACTGTGCCAGTGTTAAATGTTACATTTCTAGCCATTTGACGTGTAATGAGTGGTACACACTTATTTACTATATTTTATTGATAGAGGGCCTGTGAGCTGCAGCTGTCACTAACAAAGTTGAATAAATTGTATTTCAGAAAATTCAATTACCAAATGATTTGCTTTTACAAACAATTTTGTCCTTTTTGTTTCTATCTAGTAATACCCTGCTAGCACAATTTTATAAAAATGGGGAATGTTAACGTGTTGTGAAGAGGTCAACAATTGTGTGCATATAACGATTTATAAGCATACAACATTTATTACATTAGCGGTAGTTCTAAGTAAAGAATATCTTCAACGCCAGCACTCTTGAACTGCAATTCTGTTATTTTTTCTATTTTGTACCACAAATATTCGAACAGTGAATTTCCGAAAACTTACATGCACGTACTACATACTGCAAATGAGTGAATGGTCGACAGTACGAATACTCGCATGAATATCTTCGCCTGTCGTTGATTGTGATGGAATACAATTCTATGCCTTTTGGACTTTTGTTAATGTCTGGTTGCATAGTAATAAATGTTTTGTTACTCGCAGACGTTAGCATAAGAAATCAATTAGTGTGTGACAGTTTATTATGCTTGATTTCTTTATTTTATTTTTAATTTTATTCTTTAGAAGCAAATTTTGTTTACAAAATGAGCAAATGTTTATTTAAAATGGCTAATTATTTCCACTCTTTTAATTTTTCCCAAAGAGAACTATTTAAAAATCAAAATTCAATTAACAGATCCAAGAACTAATTTGCAAACTATTTCATTTCCAAAAATAAACTTTACTTTCGTACATTTTATATTTTTAGTGCCCTAATTGTGTAGTAAAATTGTATAAGTCTATTTCTTGATAAGAGCATATAAAGGCAAATAATTATTAAATACAATTTTATTATAAATGAATATTTTGAGGCTCAACTCGCCCTTACATAATTAAAAATCCATGTGATAACTTACTGAGAACGGTATTTGCAGGAGCTCATGATTGTAAGCCGTGATGATGTTTATAATAATATCAATAGCAATAGTTTATTTTAACCAAAAATGCTTCCGTCAACAATCGGACCATGGCCGCAACTTACCAATTTCTTATCTGCAATCTAGTGTCATAAACAAGTGCGTCGATAGCGATAATTTTGACAACCGTCTTGAGCAATATTGTTGACTTATAAGAATATACGAAGACTACAAAAGATTTTCCATAACGCACTTATACGCAGTGCCATGAAGTGCTACGTGACTGTGATTCTAATCCTGAAGCTGTTGGTCAGCTTTAGTTCGGCCCGTGTACGCATACCTCGTGTTTTGCCTTATGTGGAGGATAATCCAGGTGTTCCCGTGCACGGTGATTGTGAATTTCGTGTAAACGGTGATCTTAATGATCCAGCACCGCTTTTCGCCCGACACAACTTCTTCGAACTGATTGTACCCGATCCCACGGACACAGTGCGTCTGACCAATGGTGAACTCCTTGACATGTTCTGTCCGGGAGCGGGTTTTGCTGCACCCTTCCAAAACCAAACGCATTTAACTGTGCAGTGTCTGCAGCAAAAATATTTTATGGTTGATGAGTTGATCTACCCATTTTCCAACTTCAGCTGTGCGGCATGGCCGACCTTCACGGCTCTACGAACAGGGCGAGAATGTAACGGTGGCACAGATCTGGTCAAAGTTGGCTTTGAGGTTGATGACGACGGGTTCTTGCAAACGTATGACGTGTGTCACGATGAGGTGGCTGAAGCCACACGCTATGTACACCATGTGCTCTATCCATCCAGCTACGACTATCAGCATGGAGTGGCGAGACCTAGCTTTATTGAGCTGGACTTTTATGGTGGACGGGACGTTAATGTCAAGTATACACAGGTGCAGCAAAACATTACAATAAGCGAAATTCTTGGCTTGGATGCCACGCCCTACTTTAACTACAGTGAGGATCGATATTTAGCTCGCGGTCACTTGGTAGCCAAAACGGATCAAATCTTTGGTGCTGCGCAAATGTCTACATTTTTGTTTATCAATGTAGGTCCGCAATGGCAATCCTTTAATGGCGGGAACTGGGAGAAAGTTGAGTCTAGTGTTCGTAAATTCATTGCCGACAGGAATCTTACCGCTGACTGCTATACAGGTACTTGGGGAGTCACAACTCTGCCCGATGTCGAGGGTGTCGAGCGTGAACTATATTTGGACTTTGATGAGAACAACAATGGTTTAATACCAGTGCCCAAATTGTACTATCGTGTTATCATCGATAGGACGAATCGCGAGGGCATTGTTTTGGTGGGTGTCAACAATCCTTATGTTAGTTTGGAGAAAATACAGAGTGATTACATTCTGTGCGAGGATATTGGTCATCGGTTAAGTTGGGTCTCCTGGCTTAAGGAGGACCTGCATGAAGGGTATTCATATGCCTGTACCGTGAAAGATTTCACAGAAGTGGTTAAGGACTTGCCCCTGGAGGATTTGCACACAAATGGTGTCCTAGGATTAGATGATATACCTACCACTATCAGCACCACTGAGGAACCAGTCACCACTGTACTACCCTCGACAACACCCGGAGCTAGCACCACTGCAGTACCCTCAACAACCCCGTTTGTCACAACTGAGGAGTCAAGCACAGTTTCCACTCTCAAGACAACTGCAGTACCCTCAACCACTCCACCTGTCAGCACCACTGATGATCCAAATACAATTTCTACTGACAGCACCACAGCAGTACCCTCAACAACAACCGCACCTAGCACCACTGCAGTACCCTCAACAACACCGTCTGTCCCAACCAAGGAGCCAAGCACAGTTTCCACTCTCAAGACAACAGCAGTACCCTCAACCACTCTAACTGTCAGCACCACCGATGATTCAAGTACAATTTCTACCGCCAGCACCACAGCAATACCATCAACAACAATACCATCTACAACGACTTCTAGCAGCTCTTCATCACTCACCACCACAGATGCACCATCCACTATGTCTCCTACGAGCTCAACTGCAACAAGCGATTCACCCGTTACCCCAACTTTAACGCCAACGCCTAATCCCAATCAGTGTCAATTTAATTTGAATAATGATCTAAACGACCCAGCACCATTGCTCACCCCTCAGGGTTATTTAAGTTGGCTGCTGCCCAACGAATCAGGCTTCTATACTGTGGATGATGGATCCAGCATCGACTTACACTGCACTGCTGCAATGGCCACACCCTTTAATCGGTATACCGCGCTGACAGCAACATGCTTGGGTAATCAAATGTACGCGGCAGAGGGTCAGGAGGTTAGCATCAGGTCATTTAGCTGTCAAACCTGGCCGACATATGAAGCTGTACGCACAGGCGATCCATGCGAGGGTGGTACAGAGCTTCTCCAAATTGGCTTTAACGTGGCAGCAGGCATGTTGCCCCAGCTGGAACTATGCTATGATGAGGAAGAGCAGATCACACGCTATGTGCGCTATGAACTGACTCCCGCGAATATCGCCTATCAGAAAAATGTGGCCCAGCCTGGTTATTTGCGTGCCGACTTCTACAATGGCAAGGATGTTAACATGTTCTATGCCCAAGAGCATCAGCTGCAAGTTTTAAGTGAAACTCTTGACCTAGATGCCAGCATATATTTGGATAATAGCCAGGACCTATATTTAACACGTGGCCAGCTAGCTCCACGTCAGGACTTTGTGCATGGTTCGGCGCAAAGAGCAACCCACTTTTATGTGAATGCGGTGCCGCTGTGGAGAAGTATTAGCATTGGCAACTGGCTGGCCGTGGAGCGCAGTATGCGGCAATTTGTGGCTAACGAGGGCTTCAATGTCAGCATCCATGCAGGCAGCTGGAGCATTGCTACATTACCAAATTCTAATCAAGAACAAATAGAAATCTATCTGGATCGCAGTGGACAGCAATTGCCTGTGCCTCGTCTAGTTTATCGCATTATTATCGATCAGCTGAGTCGCAAGGGCGTTGCTCTGGTGGTGGTCAACAATCCATATGCCAGTCTGGCCGAAATCCAAAAGGACTATGTTGTATGTGAAGATATTGGAGCGCAGCTAACATGGCTTGATTGGGAGAAAACGAAGCTGGAACAGGGGTATGCCTATGCCTGTGATGTAAAGGACTTCACTGCTGTTGTTAAGGACTTGCCTTTGGACCAACTAGATACCAATGGAATTTTGGGATTATCTGATCTCCAAGAGGAGATGCCGTGCAACTTTCGCGTCAATGGTGATCTAAAAGATCCAGCACCACTTTTTGTGGTGCGTAACATGCAAGGCAAAACCGAATATCTAATGCCCAATAAAGAGGGTCTGGTGGAACTAAGGCATGGCGAGACACTTGAGATGCACTGCACTGGCTCAAGCAAATTCCAGGGGTACTTTGCAGACTATAAACACCTAATTGCCAGCTGCTGGCAACAGCAGAGCTTTTTAGTGCTGGGCAGTGTCTATCACCTCCAAGATTTTGTGTGTAAGTCCTGGCCAAGTTATACAGCAAGACGCACGTCTCGCACATGCAATGGCGGAACTAATCTGCTGGAAATAGGTTTTCAGTTGTCCGACGATGAGGAACACGACGACTTCTTGCAAACTTACGATGTGTGTCACAATGAGCTGGGACAAGTAACGCGTTATGTACACCATGTATTATACCCAAGCAGTGCTCAATATCAGCGTTCTGTAAGCCGTCCCAGCTTTATTACCGGAGACTTCTATGGGAGCACGGATGTAAACGGCAAATACACACAAGTGCAGCAAAATGTTACAATTAGTCAAATTCTAGGCATGGATGCCTCGCCCTATTTTAATATCAGTGGCAATGTTTACTTGGCCCGAGGACATCTCTCCGCGAAAACGGACTTTGTCTTTGGAGCTGCACAGCAGGCGACCTTCTTCTTTGTAAATGCGGCACCTCAGTGGCAGACCTTTAATGCGGGTAACTGGGAACGCATAGAGGATAGTGTGAGGAAGTTTGTTGCCGACGAGAATATTACCGTTGATTGTTATACCGGCACATGGGGCATTTCAACGTTACCAGATGTGAATGGTGTTGCTCAAGAGCTCTACTTGGACTTTGATGAAAACAATAATGGATTGATTCCAGTTCCAATGTTGTACTTCCGTGTGATTGTCGATCGTGTTAGCTTAAAAGGCATTGTATTGGTGGGCGTTAACAATCCACATGCTAGTCTGGAGCAAATTCATGAAGACTACATTATATGTCCAGATATTGGAGAGAAGATTGACTGGATTAGTTGGACCAAGCAGGATTTAAAAAAAGGCTATTCGTATGCATGCTCTGTTGAAGATTTTATAGAAGTTGTCAAGGATTTGCCCCTGGATGATCTGCAAACGAGCGGAATATTGGGTATTACGACATAGATTTTAAAACTTAAATGAATGTTACCTTATATGTTACAATCTTGATACAATCAAAACTTGAGCTTACAATAAATAATGTATAAATAATAAGTCGGCCATTGATAAGCAGCTTGTTTGTCTTGTCAAAATGATAACACTTTTTTTGGGGAGTTCCAACATCGCATTCAAGCGCTCACGTGCCACACGTTTTCCATTAGATCCACAAGAGCCCATGTCGCCCCTGACTTTGACATTGCTTATCAGCACACAATAATCTGACAATGTATACAAATGTTTTTAAAGTATCTTTTATAAATTGCGATTTTAAAAATAATCTTTATGTTAAACATTGGTTACTTGATTACTCAATTTCATGCATGTCAAAAATATATTTGTTTATTTATTTTGAGATATTTAATGATCCATAACTATCAGAGGTATCATAATTTGTCAGTTACTTTCAATTACATTTTATTATATATTTGTTGTATGTTAGAGGGAGTCGTCAATAACAACTTGTGTATTAAGGTAATGAGTTTTACCCAAAACAATTAAAACCCGAATAAAATTATCCAAGCATATCAATAAAATAATATAAATTGAAGTTCACTTTCAAAATATAATTCAATTTGAAATATTACAACTTGTTTGACTGCGCTTAGAGTTATTAAAATCATGTTTTTAAAGTGGCAGTTGGGCTATATGGCCTGTTGCGTATTGGTCATGCTGATGCCCACAACAGCTCATGTCAGCGCCTACAGGAGTAAGTATTACGAATTTTCCGATCTTTGACAGTTAGTTAATTGTAATTATCTTGTTAGTGTTTGGACGTGATTGTCATGACATGAGTTGTGCAACTACTGAAAGATGTATTCTTGCCCACGTTGCCTGTGAACAGGATAAAAAGAATGACTTCCACTGCGGTCAGTACCCAAAATGTGTGGAGCGTTCAATGAGCGCAGGTGCGTATACTCCATAATTATTGTTCATTTGTTAGCACCATAGGAATCATCTTACTGATCCGTTTCAGATCAGCAATCTGATCATTTCGCGATCGACACCACATCCACCACTGCCTACACTCGTAGTAGCATCAGCGCACCCATCTCCAGTCTCAGCACCAGTAAGATTCAACTAAGCCCTAAGCCGAACATGGACACGAGCAGTGGGTTTGAGTTGATAAATAAAGGCATAGGCATTCATTCAGCCAGTCATTCATCTCAGAGGCAGGCAAACGTTTTAGTTATTGTGCAGGATGGCACACAGCAGCCCAATCCCTATCCCAATCTTAATCCCAGATTTAACTATAATAACAAGCCGTGGCGGCAGCCATGCATTGTTGGCCCTTACTATCCTTATGCCTGTATACCCGGTCCAGCACCTGTGCCGGCTTATGGCAACGCTCGTGGCTCTAATTCTAGGCCCCAATTGGTGCCAGAAACACCACCCTGCTATTTCAATTGCTATCCCAGAGTGCCTGTCAGATATCCGCTTGTCAAATCCGCAAGGCCATCCTCATCAACAAGCAACTATTTGATTTATTTAACAGTTTAGTGGCTAAATTTTGTTCGTGTGTTTTGCTTCTTGTTTTACTCACCAGACTTGTCATCTGGAACGCGAGCTCGTCGTTCGCCTCAAGTGTTCTACCCTCCTCCAGCACCACTCCCACCTGGCGTATTTCCGGCACCCTATCCACGCCGGGTTTTGCCTCCAGTGCAGCCAAGACAAGTATTATCGCCCTTACAACCGCGTCAAACACAGCCACAGTTTAATCCGTATATGTCACTTGGGCTGGCCTATCCTACATATATGTTCTATGGTAGCGATTTGCAAATGAGACATGCACAACCTAATTCGCCCTATCCAGGCTTATATATCCCAACACCCAACTACTACTCGTACAATATCAAAGTGAATTTACCCTTTTCGGGCACCTCTTAATAAGCACACAGCTTTAAAATATTACTGACAAATACGAGATCAGTCTTTAAATTTTTTTCTTGGCAACCTTCGAACATTCCCAGATTTCCCCGACTTTATTGACATGGAAACAGAATCATCTCCCGCAATTCATAACGTTACCACACGACAAGTATCTATGCCTGGACCTATGCCTGTACCCATGCCTATTCCTCTGCCAATGCCAATGCCTAGGCCAATGCCAATGCCAATTCCTATGCCGAGACCCCGTCCACTTCCCGGTCCTGTGCCCTATCCCGGCCGCGTATATTATCCACCAAGGCCTATGCCAATGCCTATGCCCATGCCTATGACGATGCCTATTCCTCAACGGCAACCGATCTATATTCTGCCTATTGGCATGGGGAGTTTTTCTGGTGGGGGCTTCAACTATAACCAATATTATGGGCCAAGCGGGGCGTATCCTACCTACAATACACCGCAATTCACTACTCCAAGGCCAAACTATGACTACTATAACAACAATAATAACTACAACAACTACGGCAACAATAATTATAATGATTACAACAATTATGGCTAACCATTGAATAAATACAAATTAAAATAAAAAAAATTAAATGATTTCATTCACGAGGTCAAAAAATATCGAAACCACTTTAAAGCTAGAAAGTACTGTAATGATAACAATATTTATTTCATAAATATTTGAACGATTTTATTACCATAATATATATTTCAGGAATATCATTAGAACGACTCAAGCGATCAATCCATAGCTTTGATATCCTTCGAAAACCTCCACAAATGGCAGTTGGAGTAGATGGAGGGGTTGAAATGGGTACTTATGGGCTGTCGGGCAATGGAACAGTGAATGGAACCATCAATTTAAATAGTGATATGGGTATGGGAGGCTATGCAATGGGTTATGGCGGAATGGGTCCTGGTAGAATGGGTCCAGGTGGAATGGGCCCTGGTAGAATAGGCCCTGGTAGAATGGGGCAAGCTGGAATGGGTTCAAGGGGAAATAGAATGTGTGAAAATGGAATAGGGTATCAAATGGGCGGACGTGTTGATCCAAATGGCGGTACTGGAACGAACGGGAATCAATATCAATATGGAATAAATGAAAACGCTAAATCTATGAATCGTAAGAAGAGAAATGTGAACAGGCTTAAAAATCATCGAAGTGCTGGGAAGCAAGGTAACGGAATGGGCGGAGGCAATAGAATGGGTGGTAATGGAATGGGAGGGAATGGAATGGGTGGAAGAGGTAGCAATGGTGGCCCTGGAATGTGTGGAAATGGAATGGGCATGGGAAATCAGATTGGAGCCCAAGGAAATTTGGGTATGGGCCCGAACAGAATGGGTGGAAACGGAATGGGACGAAATGATATGGGTGGCAATGGAATGAATGGTAATGGAAGAGGCAACAATGGAATAGAATCTAATGGAAGAGGAGGTAATGGAATGGGTCAAATGGGAAATGGCGGTGGAATGGGCGGTGGAATGGGCGGTGGAATGGGCGGTGGAATGGGCGGTAGAATGGGCGGTGAAATGGGCGGTAATGGGATGGGTCAGATGGGAGGACGGGGTGGAATGGGTCAAATGGGGGGTCGTGGTGGGATGGGAGGTAATGGAATGGGTCAAATGGGAGGTCGTGGTGGAATGGGAGGTAATGGAATGGGTCAAATGGGAGGTAGTGGCGGAATGGGAGGTAATGGAATGGGTCAAATGGGCGGAATGGGCGGTAATGGAATGGGTCAAATGGGAGGACGCGGTGGAATGAATGGTAATGGAATTGGACAAATGGGAGCTCGTGGTGGAATGGGTGTAAACCCCGGCCAATGGAACAACAACGCCCAATCGTCAGGATTTTCATATGGTAACGGGAGAAGGCAAATAGGTTCATATTCAATCAGTGGTCAGCCTTATACAATGCAAGCTGATTGGAAACATGGACAGGCGGTTAATATTTCAACAAATTATGGAACCAGTGTCTTCACAGATAATGGAGAAAATGGCGCCTATATGGATGGTAGTGTCTCTGTCTCTGGCAATACAAATGAATTAAATGAGAGCACCTGGAGACCAACCAAAAGCACAAGTACTACGAAAAGATCATAAAACTTTTTCGAACAAATAATAAAAAAAATAATGCACCAAATCTCGTATTGCTTTACCAAATTTTTTACATACAAATATATATAGTATTAATAGCACGACACTTATCAACCAAGTCAGTTTGCACTTAATTATCTTTTATTTTTGAATATGCAGGATGCGTACATAATGCAACGCATTTTATTCATAACCAACTAAGAACTTTACTGTATTATATCAGAAAAAAAAATATTAAACAAAGCTTTTAAATACGAACACTATTGAAATAAAACAATCAACCATTTTCTTTACACAACAGCAAACAGAACTCATTCGAAAATATTTATTTATATATTTATTTTTATCTTACTCTCTGCTCTCTTCAAAATTCTGTAAAGTTTTATCTCAAAACCGGCTGTGGAACAGCTGAGAAAAGTGAGCAGATAAGCAAATGTTTAAGCCACTGTTTACTTAGTCTGCGGCTAAACACCGCACGGAGAACACTTTGCTGTCAGCAATGCGCATATTTTCGACTTTTTACTGGGTGATCGTGATGGCGATGGAGATAAAAGCACGCGAATCAATAAAGCCCGCAACAGAAGTAGGTCAAATCACCAAAGAACTTGAGAAAGTGCATTTGGAAGAGTTAATTCAGCCAGGTAAGTGCAGGTATACAATCTTATAAACAAATGTTCGAATTGACCTGTTTTAAAACCTATAATACATATGTGTTTATCCCAGCTAGAAAATAAATAGACAAATTCATATATTTTTAGAACTCCAACGTTAGATTCGTAAAATTCTTAATTGGTTTAATTATTATTAAATAGAAATATTGCTAAAATATATTTTTCACCAAAAATAAATGCTTAGTTTATCTTAGATATTTAAAGAGAAAGTTCTTTATAGATAGTGGCTTTGGTAAATAAGCATTTAAATTAGGGAACATTAGGTAAAATCAACCATGGTAATAGCCAAAACAAAAAATGTATTGTACCAGTATAATACAATTTATATTTATATTTTAATTATCTTGAATAAATAAGTAGAGATGATTATTATGATTGAAACAAACGAAACATGTCTTGTTAGTATTGTCCTTATTGCTGTTGTACCCTAGGTCCTCCTTGCACACTGAACATTGATAAGGATTTGCCAAGTTCAAACTTGCAGCCACTTTACCTGCAACCGAACACTGACACCTACTGGCTACCCAATGCAGAGGGGCAACTGCAGATACCACGTGGCGACCACATTGAACTCTACTGCAGCCGTAGCTTCGCAAATGTGAGCCGCAATGAGAATGTTCCATCCACCTTTCGTTCCCTGAAAGCACGTTGCCTACACGACAAAATCTTTGATTGGGTGGGTGGCAAACGTGAACTACGCGATTTTCTTTGCGCCCAGCCACTATTCTACACAGTGGAGCGTATGGAGGAACGGCCATGTAGCGATATTAGCCATGTAGCTCCCTCACCGGCGCGCATGTATCGGGTGGGCTACAACATCAGTGTTGGCCGGTTTGTAAGCACCCTGGAGCTGTGCCACGATGCGGACCAGCTGCGCACCCACTTTGCCTTTCATCAGTTGCAGCCGGCCAACGAGCACTTTCAGCACAAAGTAAAGCGGGTAAAATTCAGTGCCGCCGGGCACTTTCCTGACTACGACATGGGCCGACTTTACTCCCAGGCACATCAACAGCAACGGGTGGCGCAACTGTTGCTACAAGCCAATAGTACGTACATTAACGGCCTGCTGAATGCGACGGCGGGACTCTTTCTGGCACGTGGACACCTGGTAGCCAAGGCGGATTTGATTTATGCTAGCCAGCAGAGGAGCACATTTAACTATCTAAATGTTGCGCCACAATGGCAAATTTTCAACGGTGGCCATTGGGCCATTGTCGAGGACGTAACGCGTCGCTTTGTAGCGCGCTTTCACCTCTCTGTGAGCGTATATACGGGAACCTATGGCGTTATGCCGTTACCAATCGCTGGACAAGCCAGCTTTCATCTGGCCACGGATGCCAACGACAATGGCGTGCTGGGCGTGCCACTTCTCTTCTACCGCGTGCTCATCGACAATGCCAAACCGTGGCGCGGCTTGGCGCTTGTCGGAGTGAACAATCCGTATGCCACCCTACGACAGATCTTGGAGGCCTATGTGATTTGTGATCCGGTGGAGTTGCAGCTTGAGCCATCGCTTGGGCACTGGCTGCAACATGAGGATCTCAAAAAAGGATATGTGTATGCGTGTACAGTGGCGGACTTGGCCTTAGCCGTGGGACATTTGCCGACCCAGTTACAACACGTTAATGAGCTGCTAGATGCAACTAAAATTACTTCAAAGTTACTTCATGAAAATAAATAAACGTCATTGAATTTTTTAAATCCGCATACAATTTTGGGTTTTACGTGTGGTTGTTAACTTTCAAGTCATAATCAAACATTATTTATATAAGAAGATTAAAATTGCTTGTATAATGATGATTTTACCAATAATCATTTACCTTCGAAGTTTATTGTTCTTGTGAGTTTAGAATAATAAAACGATTTCTTTTCTAATAATAATAAGAATATTTGAGTACCATAGAATATAATTTAATATAATTTTATTTAGTCGTAAGTTTATAGTTTGCACAACAAAAGAGTTGAAACGAGATAATTGAATATTTGCGGGATCTTAAGTCAACACAGATTACTTACGCACATATTGATTATAGTGGGCTAACATATAAAAAATATTACTTTTAATATTTCTAACTTACCGGTTGGATGCAAATGCGAGGAACCTAAACGTGCGGAAAACAGTTGGAAGTGCGATTCAACGTTTTCAAATCAGTAAATGCAAATATATAAATGTATTGAAAACTCAAATGGGACCAAATGCACAGCAACGGCAAAAGAAAAGGAAATTTATGGTAATGCGTTAAGGGGCCGTCGAATGAAAATAAAATTCAAGGACAAAAACGCCGGATAACGGCAACAAAAGCAAAGCAAAAATTTAAGAAAATTGTGTCAGACGACTACGTTGCCTTTTTATTTCTGTGCAGAGATGTTTTGGCTTCGGTGTGCGTGTTTGTGTGAAGCAGAAGAGAAGGATTAAATCAATGTTGCGGAACAAATTGCATTTTTTGTGGGGTGTCTGCATGGAGGTAATATAGACCTATGTATTACATTTCTCAAGCTAACAAGGCAAGACCATGAGTATGGGTAGCCGAATGTAAGCCAGCTTTTCGACCACAACTGACGACCCAATTTAATGGTGTCAAACTCACACGAGCGTTAATAATATCGAATACGATATGGGAAGTAAACAATTAACTGTAAGAACAAATTTCATAAATATGACTGCAAGCGGTTTTGTAATGTAGTTGATTAAAGCTATGTGATTTCCATTGTTGCTTTATTGTTGTTATAATTTGTTTTGGAAACTTTCATTCTTGTTTTTCAGTAAAAATATCAATTGGCGAGCTCGTCAAATTGAATACAAAACAAAGTTGTGTTTGCGAAACAATTTGAAACATTGAAGAAATTGTTTTCTGCGCTCTTGAGTTTTTGTTTCGGGGTCGTTTCATTACTTTTGGACTGCTGTTACTCTGGTGACTTTCATTTTTGTGGCAATAACGTTTCGCTTAAAATTCTTTGTGAAACAAAAAATTTCGGTTTTGGTTTTTCAACACACACTTATAAACTTGATGAAAGTTTATATAAGCAGGAGGGGTGTGCGAACCACAACGAAAAACGACCCCGACCAAAGAAAAGCAACAAAAATCTAGCTGCAAAAAAAGTAATTGAACGCACTTCATGCAGCTGCTGTCGGAATATTTTTGTTGTTGCTGTAGTTGTTGTCATTGCTGTATGTGTGGAAAAGAAGGATATGTTGTGTCCTGTGGCTGCCAACGGAAATTATTATTTATATTTTATATTCGGTTCGCGGCATTGTTAGTGCAACTTCATCTCGGAATACAAATTTATTTAATACATATTACCACTATTTGGTAGTCTCGTTTTTTTTTAATTTTGATTAAAATGCATATTAAATCTCAGCAAACAAACAAATATATTAAAATTAAAAAATAAATAAATATAAAAAAAAAAACCAAAAAAGATTTGTGAAGTATTAAAATAATATAAATAATTTCCTGTGACCGGCTCTCTGTTGTGCTCTCTGTACGCCTTGTTTCCTTCCGTTTGTTCGGCCGTACAGCAACTACGAACACAATACAATTGAGCCACTGAACCACTGAATTCACCCAATCCAATAGCCCACACACACATTCGGGTCAAGTCAGACACATTACATGCAAAAGGCAGTCGAGTTGAAATATTTTGTTAACTGTGCGTAGGTTTCCCAAAAGACAAACAATACGTATGTAGTACATACATATATTGTATATAAATAATATGAATACAATATACAGTATATACGGTATTTTTCTTATGGATTATTTACATGTGTAACGACAATGGGCGCTCCCAGAGGCGGGCAAAGGATTGATTGAGGGATTGGGGACACCAACGAACAAAACAGGCACGAAGCACGCATGCAAGCGGCGGCATGATTTATATTAAAAAAGCTTAAGGTATTCGTTAGCTTTCTTTTATATTCCTAACAGAATTCATTACTTAAATCGATATGCAAGATTTGATGGATGGGGTCAATGATATTCAATGATCACAACCAACATTGCAGTTAACAACAGTTTTGTTAATTTCACATAGCTTGAATTTAATTCAATTTGAGGAATGCGGCTGCAGTTGAACTAAGAACTAAGCAGATAACAAGAAGGATAAAAGATTAATAAAATACGTGCATACAATGAATAAGCACACACATACACACAAACCCGTGCACGCTCGCCAAGACAGATTCAGCAAGGACTACAATATGAATATTGCCAAGAAATTGGCGTTTCATTTTACTTGTTTGCAGTGTGAATCGAGATGCCAAAATGCATAGCGATGGAAATTGCATTGTTGAACTTTAGACACCAGGCACACTGAGAAAAAATAATATATATGTTCATATAATATATATGTTCATATATTTCTTTTGCTCTAAACTTTTTTTTGCTCTTAAATTAAATAGACCTTCTTGATTTAAGAAGCGTTTGTCCTCATTGATCCATTAAAAGATCTTAGGTTCATATATTTTTGCAAATGTGACAAAATTTAGCCAGTAATATTTGAATATATTATACAACTTATTTACCACCCAAAGTTGAGACTAATTACTTAATCTGCTTTGTCCCCCAACATTGTCAATATATAGGGGCTATCGGGCTACTTCTTTCAGTCTAGGAACGTTGTGTTATTATAGTACAAAAAATAACAAGATTATTTCGTTTCTAAAGCAAGAACGTTGGTTTAAAATATTAATTCAACGTATTTTCTTGAATGTGCATTGGAGAGAACACATTTATTTTCTTAGTGCAAGGTATGCATAAATACATACATATGGAAGTACGTATGTATGTGTGAATGTATGTATGTGTTTATCGGCAAGACATGACGGCAGTGACATCTAATATCCTTATTGTTAGCAAAGCGAATTTATGGCTAACGAAGTCCTTAGCATGGTTCAAGTGGTAAGCAGTGGCTGCAACGCTGCCTGACATTGCCAACTAACTTGAAAATTGCCGCGTATTGTCCCCGAAAGCCAGTCTGCAGTTACGTGCGGGCCAAACGCACTTCTAATGTTGCTAATGAGTCCGTGGTCGTTGTGAAACTTAAGTCCTAACTGGGTAGTGGCTGAGTGTGTCAGAGAGTTCAAAGTTTACAATCACTTCAATAGGTGTTTCGTTAATGAACTAAGGCCCGCTTCATACACAAATATACATATGTATGTATGTTTGTCTCCGTAACATTTAACATTGGCAAACTTTACTTTGTTATGTGGCTATAATAGCTAAATGATATGACTTAAAATTGTCACTTCGAAGTAGGTTACATTCAGGTTTATATTTAAAGGTTTTTTAATATCATTACTCATATAATTTATTATACTTTTAAATTAAATTGAATTTAAAATTTTATATTGATCTATAAGAAATTAAAATATAAAAACATATTCAGAATATAAAAATTCATGTTTAATGATATTGAACTCAAAATTAAATTCAGATCAAAAATTATATTGCACATATAATATATATATATATTAATTATATCGGTACGAGTATTTTATTAATACACAAAATTACACTTACGCAGCACGAGCGAACTAAGTCTCATCAACATATCTCTGACTTTGGATTCATTAATGGCAAATGGAGCAAAAAAACGACATGGTTACATAAGAGCTTATTAGCACACTAGGTGTTTTTTATTTTTATAAAATCACAAGTCGAACGTAAATATATTTTTAGACTTCAGTGGCAATGGAAGGTCCTTTTGATCTCAGCACTTACAGCCGATAGCAATATGTTTGTTGTTGTTGTTGTTATCGTTGTCTTTCTTGCTTTTTGCAGATTATGAAATATTTTACACATTCGCACACATACATATATGTGTGTATACATATTTACACATATTAAAATTCATACCTTCAGTGCCTCTTTGTGCTGGATGCCAAGTAATGGCTTTATGCGACAGAAACCAATTTATTCACCCATCCTGTTCCTGTTTCAAATTACAGCCAGGTGAACTGAAGTGCTCCTTAAAAAAAAGGGGCAGCCATTAAGAATGGGTCGACTTTAAAGGGGCTTTTTCTGTTGGCAGTTCAGACCAGGAGCAAAAATGTATACGGCTTTGTTCTCGATTTCAAATAGAATTGTGTATTTTAGATTGTGTGCCTTTAACTCTTGGGCTAAATTAATAATAATGATATCTTACAATACTCAGATTTGTAGAGGTATGAACAGGAATTAACTTCGTCACTTTAATATTTATGCTGTGTTGTGCAACGTGTTATTAAAGCTAATACGCAGATTTACAACCTATTCAACTGCCTACGAAACTAGGTGGAAAAAATTTGATAACTTCAAGTGCAAGTTGCAAAATTAAATTGTCTCTAAAACTAGATCTGAATCAGTAGTAAACTACACGAATAAAAGCAGCGTCCAATGACAAATTATGTGCCATAGAAAAATGAAGAGAAAATAAAAATAAAATAACAAGCGCAGGAGGAAAATGAGAACATGAAATATGACAGGTAATCAAGCGAGACGTGAGAAGTGAGTCAAAAGAATCGTAAATTGTGAGAAAATTGGGATGAGACGGATTTTTGACGTACTTCCATGCTATAAAAGGATGAAAACATGTCAGCGAACAATAACAGCATATATTCTAAATGGGTAAACACATATTTCAAAACCGCGCCGCAGCGGCCCACACCACTAAGAGCGATTGCTGAAAATGTATTCATGTAAATAAGTATGTACTTTTTTTATTAGGTTTGTGCACATGAATATAAGGCTCATTTGAAAGTCAGCTAAATAGACTTTTGTTGGGTGCTGCTGCTTGCAGCACAACCAAGCAAACTCAGCCAACCCAGAATCTTGCTAGCTTCTACACACATTTATACGGCAATCTGTGTTGCGCTTTTGAGCGGGTTTCATGGTTGTTGCCCTTTAGACGCGGACAACTTCGCAAACCCCAACATTTGCCACAATTGGCATGTCGCTGCGGCCGTATCGCCATGGATACAAGCTGCGGGCACCAAGAACTGCATGTGAAGCCACAGAAATGCGGTAAAACGATTACCGAAACTCTGTGCGGAAATAAACACAAATACATACACATGTATACAAGACAGCAGTCACGGAACGTGTTGCAAAAGGTAAACGGAATTGCATAAAAATTTGGTATACAAACTTAATTTTCTCCACTTTCGTATGCCCTACTTCTACAATAAAATAGGTGCTCTACTCAGAGATACACTGTTCGCATACGAACAATCAAACACGTAGGATTTGTATGGGTGCCACAAAACCATCAGTAAATATGTTGGCTCAAGGTTTTTATGAATGCAAAAATAAAAACACTTTCTTACTTCTATGTGCCTTAGTCAATATGAATATACAATTTCCTACATAATAGCTGAATTAAACATAGAATTTTGATGAAATTTCGTTAGTTATTATTTTTTAAAGGTGTAATTCGATCAAATCAAAAAATTGTATATTTTTAATTTTATATACATTTATTTTCATCTTTTGCAACTTTTTTTTCCATTGAACATTTTAATTGACCAAAGCAGCAAATATATATCGCTTGAACAACTTTATGTTAAAGTATAAATTGTTTTTAAAGCGATTTAATTTCAAATTGCATAGTTTACAAAAACTGTGAAAAACATATTTTGCTTGGTACAATTAAAATGTACGATATATAATATATAAACACATTTATTTTATGTTTTTTGCCTTAAGCCAACAATAAATCAAGTCAACGATAAGGTTCAGGTTTCAGCAATTTATTTATAATAACTGATAATTGCTTTTCATTAATTTTTCATTTACTGTCGTCAGAGAGGGAAAAGTGTTATTATTCCTTGTAAAACCACATAAATTAAATTCAATTTACACTTGAGAGAGTTGAGCTCAAAAGTTAACAGGGCAAGAAACGAAAACACACCCATATTTGGTGTCCTAAACTGGGTCACTTGTCGCTTGAAACACATTTCAAGTGTGTGAATTTGATGTCTTCGCGGCGTCTAAACATGTTCAATCAATGATAAAACCACACGCACACACTCAAAAGTACAAAAATGTTCAAATAGTAGAAGTATTAGTAGTATGTGTGAAATACATGCTACATGTACATATATGTATACTATAAGCATTGGCCCATACTATTTTTATTGCTTTTGATACTGTCAAATCGATTGAATTGAATTGAACTGAATTGAAAAGCTTTATAAAGGAATTGGGGGAATGTAACTGCGACACCCGCTGTGGATTTGCAAAGGCAGTTCAGCTCGTCAATGGCGTTCATTAGAAAGCTTTAAGCCACTGAGTTAACCCTGACAATGGCTGTCTGACAAATTGCGGGCCAGCGAGATCGACTCCTTAGACCAGCCAATTCCTCAGAGATTTCCAGGGGTGCTGCCAAAAAATAAAGTAATAGAAAATGCACGCGAATTGATATAAAAAATGTAGTCCACTTTATTTTAAAGGCTTTGATACTGTTCCTGTTTTGAGATTTATAGCCTCTGCGGTTAAATACGCCATCAAGCAATGCAATCGTACGTAGAAAAAAGGTTCGATTGACCGATATGTAAATGTATGTTTTTTATATTGTGTGCGCAACAGTTGGATGTGTTTTTAAATCCTTAACTACCTATGTTCATTCGATAAGGAACACATTTTAATAGTTAATATCTTTTATTCAATAAACTGATACTGACACAGAACACCTAGTCAATATTGCATACGTTCATATTCAGTTTACATTTTTTTTTAATAATATAATTCTATAATTTTTTTGTTGTGCGGTCGGCCATTTAATTAGTTAGTCATATTTTGAATGCATATAGCTAAACTTATTTGTTGTTCAAATAGTTTTCCATGTGTGCATTCATAAGTGCAAATCTATGTCAACTTCAAGTTGTCGGCCCCAAAAACATAAATTCAAATACACGTATTAGGACTCCACCCCACCCACCACCCAAAACATACACACACACATACCCACTCGCACAAGTGTGTGTAAGCACACTCAACGTCAGAGCCTTTAAACTCTAGTTTAACGAGCTGTTTCCAAAACCACCACCACCTTCTCCACCTTACCATCCAGCTTCACCTCCTCCCAAGCGCATTATGTATGTCTCTTGCAGCAGCAACTGACTCTAATGTGACGTTTATAAGTGCTGTGCGACGACATGTGCGACTATGACGAGAATTACAAAGTGCATTTTTCATCATTCTGCCCAGGAATGTGAAGTTTCGCTTGAATTTTGTATCATTCCATTCTGTCATCTTGTTGTTTTACTTGCATCTTTTGGATGCTGTCCTTGTCCGACTTGAGTGATTTAAGATATGAGCAATTTCAGCTTTATTACTATTTTCTGAAGAGATCTTCAAATAAGCAGCTTTGAAATTGCGTATCTCTGAAATTACTATTTGCGATGAAAGTAGAACAAAACTGCTTTCGCAAAGAGCACTTAGCTTAAAAATGCCATGTTTAAAGATAGAAACCAGTGATTAGTCTGCAATTTATTTATTAATTCTAGGATTTACTATTGAATTTAATTGTAAATGAAGAGATATGCGCGTGATATTCATTTTGATGTCATCAGAATTTAATCTCATTTTCATAATTGTAATTTTAATGCAATGCCATTAATTGATCGGGGATTGAATAAGCAACTAATGTAGTATTTTCCTTGGTAGAGAGCATTAGATCGTTAATGGCACCAGCCACAAAATTAACACTAGTTGGGCTTAAGGCACCCAAATTAATCCGCCCCGAATTGGGAATGTAAACGTGTCTGCTACGCAACTGTTTAAGTTGTGGCTCCTTCAGATTTGTTTGAAGATGTGGACCATTTTGATCTTTCAGGTTCTCCCAGTTGCCAGGCGTTTTAAGCACTTCCAATTTATTGCTCATAGCTATGCGCATTTGCTTAATATGTGCATGGTTACCCTTAAGTGCTAGAGACCTACACAAAATAGTTGATAATAATATTTAATAGACATATTAATCATCCTCGAATCTTCTTGTTTACCAGTCATGTCGCAACGATGCATTGTTGAGTATCTTAGCCACAATACGACTGGCAAATACTGAGGTACTTTGGTCATTGTTCTCACGCAACATGTACTCAAACTGTTGCCGTACCGTTTCCAACTGAACGGAATTGCAAAGCACAACCATTAGTTGACCCAGGGTCTCGTCTGCATGAAAATGGTGCTAGTTAGTAGTTACTAGTGGAAACTACATCGGCGCTGCAATGCAGCAACCGCAGCAACATTTTACTTACTATAGAGGGCGAAATTCTTAACAAACGACTGGGCACAGAGCAAATCAAAGCCACTGTCCACAAAATAACGAACTGGCCAAGCATCCTGGGTCGTATCACCGCTAGCCAGACCATGCGATTCCAAATGAAAGAGCGGCAACAGTTTCTTGCACTTAATAATGTGGGCAATCAGCTGCCACTCATCGATAGTTGGATCCAAGCCAGTGGGATTTTGTGCACACGCATCCAGCAACACAACGGCGCCTTCGGGTGCGCTCATTAAGTCGGCCACCAGGCCATAGATGTTCAGTTCGCCTTTGCCCTCGCTGCAGTACTGATAGGTGTGACAAGTGAAGCCGGCACTCTTGAATATACGCTTATACAGGTCACAGCTTGGTTGGGCCAACAAACAAACAGTGCACTTCATCTTATGCCGCAGAAATTGTGCAGCCAATTGCAATGCATCTATACTGGATCGTGTCTGCAATCCCAACACCTGAAAATAACAACAAATTAGATGTCTGATTTTGTTTGGCGGATTCAAAATTCCTTTTTCACTATTTTGTTTAATATATATTCAGATAGAAAATATAGTGTAAAACAGCGTAAATGCAGTATACAAAAGCACAAAGGCCACATTATATACAAAAAAAAATGTATTCATGCTCAACTTTATTGTACAGTTTTGCTATTTTGATCATGACTGAAGTAACATAGGCATAAAAACACCACTGTAGACAAGTGGCCAACTTCTCTACACAAAAATACTTAAATACAAGTTTTTCCATATACATTTTCGTAAGTAAACTAAAAGTATCATTGAAGAACTTACACGATTCTGTATTAGAGCAGGTGCTGCTTTATTTAGCACAAGCTCATTGGCTACTTGTATGAAATCGGGATTGCCAAGAACTGGGAGCGGCTCATTTGTAAATTTTTCTTCACAGGCAACACCAAGTTGGGCTTTGCGCACCGCCTGAAAAACATGTGGTTTGCCATCACTATTACGATACACATCGCCAGCGAGATTGATCTTTTGGGCATTAGTGTCCAAGTCAAAGGCTAGTTCGAGGCTGTTCGACTCATTGGGTTTGACACGTTCGACCCGAGCAAATGGCAAAAACTTTGCGTTTGTTGAGCTGCAACGGATGCTAGACATGCTCAATCCCAGCTGCAGGATTCTGTTTGCTAACGTGCCAAATGGGCACATTTCTGCACAAGTTCGTGAATTTATAAGAGTCCAAAAGTTTGTGTGTAAATTTAGAAAGCTAAGTAAGATACCATGAGCTATTAGGCAAAGTCTACTAAATAGTCACAATACATAATTTAAAACAAAAATCAATCTCATTCTTGCCTTCAATTATAATTATTAACTAATTATACCCAATGCGACACGATGTTATAAAAACTATCAATGCTAGTAATTTAATTTGAATTGTTTGCAAAAAAAAATAAAGAGAATAAAAGTTTTCTTGTTCTGGTGGGTGTGTGTCGGCAAACGCACTTCACTTAATCAAATGGTAACAAGTGAAAATTTGTGCGCTCAAAAATGTATTCTTACACACACACACACACGTGTAGCGTAAAGAGCTGACAAAGAGACAGACAGATAAGATAGAAAGGCAGCGGCTCAAAATCTGCCTCTGCCACGGTTCCACGATTCCGTGCCAGAACACAAACAAAAAAATAAAATAAGCAATACAAAACTAGCAGAAGGCAGCAGGCAGCAAAAGCAACAGAAAAGACAGCATCTTTTTGGGCACCCTCGCAATAGTTTCAAGTGCCCGCGTGTGGATCCCTGCCAAAGCCCGACGGCGTGACTGTGTCCTTGTTTGGACGCGTCTCTCCGTCTCCGTCCGTCCCTGTGCTGTTACACTCCCTCTTTGCCTGTGTGTCGTTTTCGTTGTCATCGTCGTTGTCGTCTTTCCACTTTCATCAACATCAGCATTTGTATGTAAATAATTTCGCTAAAAAGTATGCTATACAAAAGTTGTTTCTTGCTTATTTTGCTGCTTCTCGTTCTCGTTTGCCATTATTATTGTGCTTGTCTGTGTGCTGTGTGTGAGAGAGAGAGAGAGTGAGATCGAGGGTGCATATGTAGGTATGAATGTATGTGTTTGGGAGTGTGAGAATAAAATGCTTGCCTTATTGCTCATCATATTTGACTAAAAAAAAATGTACACGCTTTTGCGTATTTGAATCAGCATTTGCAAAACTCTACAACTCATTTTAGCAACAATTTTGCATCCTTCGCCATCGAATTGCTCATCACGCTCATTCCATATATTTTCAGTTTATTGCCTTCATCTTTTCTACGCATATTCCTACCCGTCTGTGTATATTAGGCAACCTTGAAATTTGGCATTTTCTAGACTTAGACTTGTACATTAATTATGTACAAGGTTCGGTTAGTTTCACATGTGTCAAATGCAGCGATAACAATTTGCAGCATTGACATAATTTATGAGCAGAACTACTACGACAAAAAGTTCCGTCTGCTAAATAGCATCGCAAAACTTTTAGTTGAACATGTTAAAGCATAACTAATTCATGCATGTATATCGAAATAAGTTTATAGCGCACACTTCACTTAAGTTGATTTGGGTTAAACACTGCTTGGTTTCCTCTTTCTCTCCATAGCTTGATAATTGCCAACTGACACCAACTGATACTGAATGGTTGGGAAGATACTAATTTAGTGTGAAATTGTAAAAAGTTGCTTGAACTTATAAGTGGTATCGGCTAAAAATGGGAAACTTTATTCCACAAAGTTTCGTATACAGCAATAAAAAAATATACATTTAATCACTGGTCAACAATAAACTTACTTGTGATTGAACGAATCCTTCTATAGTTTACAATAAACTGATTTAAGTTGTGCATTTTCCATACTTTACTCAAGAGCTGTAACAACAAGCCAGAGACAACTGAAACTTACTGCAAAGTGCATGGTAAAAGCAAAAGTACATGGCCAAATCTGAAGCCTTTCAAATACGACCGCAAAAGCATTAGCTGTGATGTGCCCATGAAATAGAAACGAATGTGTAATTATGAATCAGATTGAATATGCGCCCAGCCAGCTGAATGCCTTGTCTTAAAGGCACAACACAGGCACAACGTATGCACAATATACATACATCCATACATGTGTATGTGCAAGGCGAAAAGTGTAAGAATTGCCGTAATAAGGCAGCGTAGGGAGCAAACGCTCGTTAAATATTTGAGCCACATTTACGACACTTATGATCCGCTTAAAGTTCATCGTTCGTTGTCTGGCCTTTAAGGCACAGTGCTATGAGTAAATAACTAAACAAGCAAATTTCCTTCGGCTCACTGCGGCAAATGGGAAAAGTTGCTTTTGCTTCTGCTGCTGCTGCTTCTTTATTTGGCAGACAAAATTTAAATATCATTAAAGTTGTAGCTGCTGCCGGCAACAACAACTTTAATAAACTCATGTCCATATGTATGTATATAGTACTCAGTAATGGCAACTTAAATTTATTAAATAAATTATGTTCAGATTGTCCAACAAAAGCAAACAAGTAGCTGGAAATAAAAATGAAAAAAGTTTTATGTATTTCGACTGCATAATTCAAACTTATTAATTAAGCTCATAAATGTTCAAGGATCAAGAGTTCTAGTTTTTGTACACAACTTGAAAAAGTTTTGTACATTAATTAAAGGTCACCGCCGCCGCATTTCATGTTTAAATCCAAATGTATTTTGGGGGGTTTCCTTGGTGTTTGCTTGCTAGTTTATATAAGAATTTAATTTACATCGCATTACAGACGGTCCAATTCGTTAGCAAGCCAGAACGAGCAAATGGTAATCTACGAAAATGCTCTTACGCAAATTCGGACTCGCATTACAGCAGAAGTCAGCCAATTAGATACGGATACAAATATTCCTACAAACTTAAGCTGCAACCTGTCTTGTATTGTACAAGAACAAAGACAATCGAAAGCGTTCGAGGTTTTCTGTTGGTGTTAGTGTTGGGGCAATTACTCAGGTCTGCTGTTGCTGCTGTCGACCTCTACTTTGCAAATAACCAAAGCAACAGCAACAACTGATCAATTATTGAGAAAGCATCGAACTGGGTCATGTTCAATGACTCGAGTTGTTTAAGAGCTGAGTACACAACGCTCACTGATTGACTTAAGTTTGCCAAGGTCACATTGATTTCCCCAACGCCGTTGCTGCTTTTACTGCTGCCGCTATCGCTGCCACAACCATTGGTTACTACTAATTTCTGAAGTAATTTTTCTTTGAGCATTGCGTTTGCTGTAATTAAATTCGATCAAGCCCAAATATAAGCTGTTGCTACTACTGAGTTCTTGACATGCGAAAACTTTTCGTATCCACAATAGCCAAATGTTGAGCGGGGACTATTTCAATTATTCCACTGACGCAACTGGACACGGAGCGCACTGCCTCAATGGCAAATTAAATAACGCGCCTAAAGTTTGTACAACTGATGCGATTTTACGCAACACAGCCCACCAGTTAGACACCGCCCAACCCAAAAATGAGAAAAAAAATAAAAAAAAAGAAACAAAAAAAAAATTCAACCATAAAACGGAAGAAGTTGGCCTGGGAGCAGTAGCGGAACAAAAAGGTAGGGAACAAAAATTGAAAATATACCACGCAATAAAAGAAAAATAAATAAAGGAGGAAAAAAGTTAGCAACTTGATTCTGGAATGATGAGAACAAATTAACTGAACGGTAAAAAAAATATAAGAATGGTAAAGGAAAACAAAAATTATCAGTTTGTTTGTGTTGACCTAAAAAAAAAGAAGAGAAAAAACAAATGTCATTAAATGGCATTCAGTAAAATCATAAATTAAATATTAAGAAAAATTATGATTAAAACATGTATTATAAAAATATTAATGTATCTATTATAATAAATTAAAAAACACAACAGAATATTACAATCCCCAGCAAAGTTAAATGTTATTGTCGAAGGTAGACCGCGAACACTCATTAGTTCAATTAACAAGCGGACGACAACAAAACAAATTAATACACGCAGGACGGACCCAAATGCTTACATTTAGAGGCGCTTGTTGAAACCACAACTGAAATGATTGTAAAAATTTGTTGGTATAATTTGGAGGGACGCCCACAAAATGAAGCTGACTTTGTGATAAGCCAAAAAAGAAATAGACGAAATTAGAAATAGCAAAACACAGGCAAAGTGAAAAACAGACAAGCGACAAGCACGAAGGGAGCGGAGGTTAGAGACTGGATATGCGTTAAATTTAAACAAATAAACAGCAGTAGCAGGTTTAAATAAAAAACGTTGAATACTGTGCTATGCGACTGTAGTATATGTATGTATGTATTTATCCAAATTGCTGCAGGCTGAAAAACGTGTGCAAATACACAAGCCGTAAAAACCTGGCCCAAAAAGTTTCCGTACACACAAACACAACTAAATATATGTATGTGTGTACGTATGTACGTATCTACATATGTATAAAATAAAGAATAAAACGCGGCGCAGCGCCAAAATGTGGGCTTCTGGGTCAAAGACATAGGCGGCAAGCGGCATGGCAAATAAACAGACTGACAGACAGACAAACAGTCGACCCAACAACATAGCCAGAGCCAGAGACGGAGCCGAATGTGAGGAATAGACGGCGGGGCCTAGACAACAACTTGCATAATTTAAATGTAGATATGCGGTTGGATGGCGCCTAAAGATATGCTACACACACACACACTAATATGCATAGGAGAAGAGAGCTCTTAGCGGGGCTAAAGGAAAAACCACTTGAACTGCCGTCTGTGTAACGCCCATGTGGCCACATCCTCAGTTTGCTGTTGTTGTTATGCTTCTTCTCCGTCTCTGTCTCATCATATTGTTGCGTATTCGCTACCCAGCTGCGTGGGTGTTGATAATGAGCCATTCAGTCCGCGTATTCTTATGTGTTCTGAGTGTGTGGTGCACATATGTTCTATATGCATACATTTATAGTCTACTTTATGGCTTACTAATGAACTTTCAACTTTTACTTGTGCATTGGGTTTTGCTTTGATCCAACCGATTTGTGTAGGCGTATCTGTGCCGAGATAATAGAGCTCAGCCTCAGCAAGTGGTTTCAATCTGTATCTGATCCATTAGCATTACCACCCTTAACGATGTTAATGTATTGAAATTGATTTTCTTCTTACGTGCAAGAGTTTGCCTTGAAGCGATAACAGTTAACATGACTGACAGGAAGTACCTTAAACTTACCATAAATACAATAAACACCACAACATAAAAAACAAACAGTGTCACCATTAAAACGCTATTAAACGACTGTGGAGTATGAGATACATCATCAGTAAAACAACAAAATCAATTTGTTGGAATGGACCCCGAACACTGTTTTTATCAATTGAATGCCATTTTTTGCGTCAGCTACTACCATAAATCGCTCAAAAAGTGCAAGCCAAGTTAAACAAATTGAAGTGCGGCACAATAGGGAAACAAAATGCTGCTGCATTTCTCGTGCAAAAGCGACCCGAAACCAACAAAAACTGTGATATTGTGCTACTGTGCTAGACGCACAAATGAAGTCGTAAACCAAACCAGCTATAGGCCTGTATATCCACGCATATCCACGCAGAACGAACGCAACCATTTGTCTCTCAGCAGTATGTTAGCCGCATCTCCACGGCGTTTTTGTTGCCATTGTTGTTTTTGGTCTCTCGCATGCATATGTAACGCAAATTTACGAGAAAAATGCAAAAGGCGCGCAGCCCGCAGCAACATCAAACTATGCAAGAAATAGCATAAGCGAGCCGAGATGGAAAATGTGGATTTTACGACTACTTCTCCATTTGCACTTTGGTATGCCGTAGATACCAATAGGTATAGTATAGTAGATACCAAAGGGAAATAATTTAAAATAGTCCGCTTCTGCAGGGTTAACAAAAGGAAAATGTAAGATAACTTCTATCATTCATGAAGAAAAAAGGGAAGAAAAAAGTCGCTAAACGGATGTATGAAACTTATATATTTATCATCAAATAATAAAATAAATATTGATTTATCCGCAAAATCATGAAACCATGCACAAATACAAAGTTGCCTTGTACAAACCTTGTATTGACTACTCGTGAATAAGTCATAAATTAGGACGCGTCATTAGGGTCCCATCATTTGGCAGGGGTCTTGGGGCCAATTCATGTGCAATTTTCTGTCATATTGTATTGTGCCTGTCAGTTGGCCAGTTTGTCAACTTGGCAATTCATCAATTTAGAGAAACCTGACTGCCTGTCTAATAGGCGCAATTATTTAGAAATAAATCAAATTAAAGTGGCTCAGCATAAGAGAAAGAAAACTGTAAGCTGGCGCATTTACAAATAATTGTGCATAATTGACATTAATCTAAAAAATCATTGAAAAATATATACATATATTGTACATCTATCTATTGGTGTTCTATGTGCATCAAAGGCAGCTGAAACATTATATCTATGTAACGGCATTATGATAAAGCTGTCGACTCATTAAAACGCCATTTCTCTCCATTAGCCGGAGGTCAAAGGCAGCCCAGAAGAAACAGATTTGTAGGCGCACGGCGGCAAGGAGGCAACAGGGAGAACATGAGCACAAAGACAACAACACAACAAAAAGAAGGCGAACGGGAAAAGGGAGAATTGTGAAAAAGTGGAAGCAAAAGGCAAACAAACTAAAGATAAACACTCACGGGTTTCCCTTTTTTATTTTTCTGCTTTTCTGTTGCTGTTTCTGTTGCTGTTGCTGTTGCTGTTGCTGTTGCAAGCTATAAAATCAATAGAGGGCAACCTTTTATTTATAGTCTATCCACGCCCTTAAAGCGACATGCGGCCAGGTTCCTGGCCCCCGAGGCGGCAACTCCAACCCCGAAAACAGGAAGAAAACAATCGCCATTTTTGTTTGAGTTGCCATTGGTGCGTTTTTCATTTGACTTGGCTTGCAGTTCAAAGGCGCAACATTTGAGACCAAATGTAACTGGGCTGAGTTCGAAACCGTATGTCCGTATCCGCATCCGTGTCCGTGTCGCCGTTCCTAGGCTTGTTCGAGGTCAGCAGCGTTAAAGTGTTTGTTTGCCTTGGCCTGTCAAGTGGCGTGTGTGTGTGTGTGTGTGTTTGAGCGCGTATTTCGTGCATGTCAAAGTGCCTTTCTATAAGAAATACTCCAATGTTTTCTTTTTATTTTCGCTCTCTGAAAAGAAAAGCCATTAAGTCGATAACTGAGCGATTAGCCAAACTCTGATGTCGATAGGCTGGCCGACTGGGCGACTGGCTGTCAACCTGACCTCTCCAAAGTTGCCCCCTGTCAATATTCATTTATTAGTTGTCATTGTTGGCCTAAAACTTTGCCAATAGTCTGGCTTACACACTTGACCACACTTATGAGCCAATACGAAAGTCCAATAGTAGGCAAAAAAAATATGCTTTAACGAGAATATATAATATATATATAAAAAAATTACTATGTATTTATTTAATCGTTTTTGAAATAATATTAAATTAAAATCGGAGTTAACTATTAAATAATAGTAAGACTGTTAATGTTTTATGTACTAATATATAAAAGAAAATAAGAATTTTCAATCTTATTAAATGATTCTTTCCATGATTAACTTCATTAATTTTGTTGCGTTAACTATGTTTCTCACACAAGAAATGTAAAAAGTCACAAGTTGCAACACAATTTTAATTAAACAAAATTACATTTATTAAAAATGTGAATTTAGAACTCTGTTGTGACACGTAACAAAAAATACTAATTAAAAAACTGTTAAATATATCTAAATCACTTTTAAAACACATGGGCAATTTTCCCAATCAATAAACTAAACAATTGCAAAATATTACATAAAAATTGCGTTTCGTGGCTTTTTTCGTTCAATTCCAACCCATGAAAGGCCATTAAATGATGGTTTAACCGCTTAAACGTATTTATACGCACTGCAAGTGCTGTAACTATTATTGGTTAAACATCGGTTGGCTTCCTGATGTCTAGAGAATAAACCGGATACTGAATCAATTGAAGATGCTTGTGTGTTTTTAAGTAAACCATTTAAAGACACACTTTACAAGTGAAGCGTACATCTGGATTTTTGATTATATGCACATTGATGTATTAAACAAGAAATACATTCAAGTGGGCCAACGATATTAATACCCTCCTCCCGCCATACGGACCGAGGGGCACACCGCTTAGCGTGTGGCTAGAAAGATCGCGAACATCTGGGCAAATGACACAAAACAAATTATTTAAGACAAAAAGTAGGACGATGCACAACTTAACTTTGCCTTTGCCACGACAATCGTTGGTTTGAGCCTTATCTTGGTGCGCAAATATTTTAGCTATTTTATTTTCAGATGCTGGCTTGCAATGATCCACCGCGTTCTGTGCGTTGCCTCTAAGCCATTTCACATTCTCTACATGCACATACGTATATATTTATATTGTGAAACATGTATTACAGTCAATTAGGTCAATCGTGTGGCCATATTTATGGCCTAAAATAAGTTTATAAATTTTACGGGTAGCATAAAACTATATAGCCAAAAAATGACCGCAATAAACTATGTGAACTTAGGCAACGGACGCACCATAAAAATCGAAGTTATATAAATAAGCCCGCATTTGAAAAAAGAAATACATATGTATGTATGTCGAAAAAAAAAACTAAAAGCAATCCATTGCGATACACGTATGATTTTTCTTTTCTTCTCTGGTTATGCTTTGAAGTGCCGACCACTTGGACAAACTGATTAATTGGCCCTTGACGAGCAGCAGCCCAGCCCAGCCCAGCCCGGCTCGACTCGTCTCGTCTCGTCTCGTTTCGGCTCCATCACAAGCCTTTTGTGGCACAACGCATTGTGTGCGATTTGTGCCACAAGACACAAGACCAAAGAGCAGCCAGCACTCCATTCAAAGTTCACTGTGTTCTTCGAGTTCCTGGCTTCTTCTGGCAGTTGGTTCTGTCACTGATTGTTGCGGGCATCGTGGCCAGGACGGCAAGCCAACAATGTCCTGCCAACGTCGTTTAGCATAGCAAATTAAAATGTTGTCCTGCCACTGTCGTCGCGTCCTTTGCCTCCTGATGAGTGGCTGCAAGTCAAACAAAACGAAACTTGAAACGCTTTGTACCCACAATGTAGCTGCTTTTAAGGCTCATGTAAATCTAATAAGCAGCAATAATATCCACCACGAATTAAAATCGCTGCAATTAAGTTAATGTCAATAAATTAAGAAAGTTTGAATATCACAGCATATAGTTTAGGGGCTTATAAATTATTGCTGTGTGTACTGTGTGTACAACAAGAACAGATTTATTGGGTGTTTGGTTCCCAAACAGAAATCTTAGTGCTTGGGCGCTTGAAGACTCCGTCCGGTCGGTTTAGTTAGTTCGCTAAATAACTTAATATCAGGCCCTAGTTGTTAGACATACTAGTACTTCTGAATTGAGATCGGAACAGCATAAACGGTATGTTGAGACAAATGTTGTTGTTGCTTGAACTGGACTAGGCGGTAACTTCGCCCTGATCTGATTACCTATGCCCATGCGTTGGAGGAAACAACGCTTGCCTTAGAAAACAACCTGCTGACTGATGTTGATATGGTTCAGCAATTGGAGAACTCTTTGGACTAAAAATAGCTTAGCTTAGCGTTATATCCAAAGTAAAGATTCTTCTAACTTTAATCAGACATCTGTACGATGAAATCTTTTTGATGAGTAACTCGTTGATACTTGCATCAGAAAAGCTAAAGCAGTAGCTCCTTATAGCTTGTGCATAAGATCCGAAAAGGGTTATGGATAGCATAGATAGTATAACAGGTTTTAAATATAACCGCCTTGAAAAGAAATAGATAGCAAATGTCAAGTATATGTGATCGGACTGCATTACTAATTTGATTGACTAATTCAGATGAATCAATTTCACCATTGCTAAGTCCGTGTAAAAAGAAAAGATAGAAATTGATTAGTAAAAGTTGGGTTTATAGTCAGAAGATCAATGAGGGAAAAAAACAGAAATTGTATTTGCAGCGATTATATTCTATCGAATTCCTAAACCGGCGCTTAACAAGCCCTAGGGAACTTTTCCCCGAAATTGCAACGCGCTCTATGTTAAATAAACGGCATTTAGTCTTGGCGCGCCGGTCTCAGCGAACCCAGCTTTTAGTTCCTCAAGTGTTTTACTTTAAATGGCATAAATAGAGTAATGCTTCTCCTCTTAAATATCAAAGAGTTTTTCAGGATGTTCCCAATTCTCTCAGACCGATATGCGTACATCTCTTCTGGAAGATTTTCTTGTAATTGGGCCAATCGAACCAGTATTTACGATATGAATGAAAAGTCTTTCACGACTTAATTTGCATTATTATAAGTAGAGTAATTTGGCTTTTGCAAAAGTCGGTTATGGATATCGGGGTTAGAGAACGGTTCTGTAAATATATAGAAATGTATAAATCACCGTTGACAAATGCAATAATTTAATTGAAGTGATTATTACCGAACATTCAATTTAATTAGGTGACGGGATGCACTGCGGTTTCACTGTTTCCAAAAATGTGACTAACTGTACGTTCTTGAAAAACACACAAGAGTACAGGGTGTCAGGTACAGGGAATGGAATTGTATTGTATTTCCGTATGAGAGCTAACTAACTTACTCCGGTAAGTGTAAGTTGCAGCAAAAATATGTCATAGAATATATATTTCAAATGATTAAAAATTAACGTTGGCCGGATTTCAATAAACATAAAGCTGGCAAACAGACAGCTTTCGACTGATCTATTTATGGTCCCTGCGTATTTTGTACGTTATGCGAACGCAAACATTTCCTTCAAAGCACTACACAGTTTACGAACCCCGAGCAAACGGTATAAAAGTTATCGAAATCCAGCATGAAAGCGACACAGCCGACTGAAATCTCAGTAGCAGTTTTCTTTTATGATGCTATTGAAAACACGATGTGCTGAAAAATTCCACTGTGGCACGCAAGTTTGTATTTTTTATGGCACTCGCTTTAAGGTCATTTAGCCACTTGACGAAAAGTAAGTGCAAAACTGAGCTCAAAGTTGCGCTATAAGAAAACAAAGGCATAAAAATCGATATGAGTACTCGAAGCCATTTGAGTTCTTGAATCACTTTTCATAAATATTAAATATTATTTTGTGCGTTTTACATTGTTACCGAAATTCCTTCAGAACTGATGGCAGCTTAAAAAGGGCTTCTTTATAATGTTCATTTAGATATTTATAAAACAAGCTAACTAATCACTCCAAACCAAGCAGCCACATGATACCCGGTTGAAGGCGAGCCTTGAGTCTTGAACTGATCCCAACAATGACCCAATGAAATAGCAGTTGAGGCAAGCGGCAGTCAACACTTAGCTTTTCAGCTTTCAGTTCCCAACTCTCTACGTTCGGGTACCCGCTCATTTATATGGCTTAGGCAAATGCAAAATGGGCGTTGCGACGCCTCTTGACAAATGACATGCAATTTTGCTCGACACAACAAAAATGCAATTAAAACCCAACACCTCTGCCTAAACAAAGGGGGTATCTAAGCTCGAAAGGGGTTTAAAAAAATGGGACAGACCTATGGCCAAAAGGAGAGAATAGCGCATTAAAAGGACTTACAAAGTGGCGCCAAACATTCGCAGACGGTCACAAAAGCTGTATGTGAGTGTGTGTGTGTTGGTGTTGGCCAGCAGCATTAGAAACCGCAAATACCCAGTTTTCAGCTGTCCCCAGCTGTAACCCTTTCCCGCTTTTAAAATCACCGCCCCGCCCCGTTCACCCCTCTATAGAATTTAGAGTTGTAACCGACGGATGTGACTGCAATTTTTAGACGTTGGCGTCGCTTGGATTTTCATGTCAGTCCCGAGCCAGAGACAGAGCCAGAGCGCCGCAAACAAAGCGCCCGCAGTCCAAGTGCGATAAATCCTACTGAAAACACACACACACACACACACACACACACACACATACACATACAACAAACAACAAATACAAAACAAATAAAAACAATAAAAACAAAAGCCAACCCAAAAGCGTGTGTAAGCTACACACACACACACATATCCATTAAGACGAACAAGCATTTATCCCCAAGTCACATAAATACAAACACAAATACATATGCCATTGTACACATTTTATAGTAATATTATTATTATTATTATGTACATGCATATGTATGTGTAAGTAGCATATTCTTTGCGCCATTTGGCATCAAAGGCTTTTCCAATCCACATTCCTGGCCGCAAAGTTAGCAATCTTATTTGGTATGAGATGATAATTCGTAAATTCGGGTAAAATGCGGGAATTGACCAGCAGCCTTAAACTGATTCCATTTGCTTTAACTCTAACTTTAACTTTTGAATTATAATTTTGTCTTGTATTGTGTAAGTTTAGGATTGGTTCCAACTAAACTTGCCATTTAACACTGAATAAGGGACTATATGTATGACGATTGAGGTTATTATTCCCTCTACGTTACTTACTACACTCTATCAAACGAGTTTGTGGGTTTAGTTTTTTATTATAAACTCTGAGCTTATTTATTACAATTTTGCCACTTAAGGCATTCAGTTAAGTTAGCTATGTTTAACAATGGGTTAACTGTCGCCCACTTCCACTCTTGCCTAACGTCAACTAAATGTATAAATTATGCATACTAATAAGCTTTTGGCTTTAATGTGAGATGTGAAAATGTCATACAAGTTAAAGGTTATAATAGAAAAAGATTTCATTCTCATAGGTCATGAAAGGCACATTTTTTATTGTGTTTAATTCTTGGGTTTATCTCATGCTCCATTATCTCCTTCACGTTACTGCCATTGAATTATCTTCATTCATTTCCTATTATCATATAAGCTTTAGGAGTAACAGAAAAAATAATTAAAAGCCCAATTGGCTCTGCATTGCCCTTTTCCAACATTTAATCGATTTTACAGCATTGTTTACCGTCGCATTAAATTTTATTGATAATTGTTATTTTGTTGTTGATTGCGAACTTGATGCTGGCTGCAACATCGAACACATTGTGACAGCTATGGGAAAAGTCAAATAAATGCTGCACTCGCGTCACTTTGGGGCACAGGCATACCCTCAAATTGCCATTGTAATTGTTGATATTCATCCGTCCGTCCGTCCGTCCGTCCGTCCGTCCGACCGACCGTCCGTCCGTCAGCATTCTGTGTGTGTGTGTGTTTTTTTTTATCGATGTGCCTTGCTTTGTGATTGTTTCCGCTTGAGCGACAAAACACGGATTGCAAATTTCAGCCACGCATCAATGATATCTCGTCATTGGAATTCAATTTGCATTGTCCATACGCCACGGTGTCCGCTACATTGCCACAAGCTCTCACATTCCTCCGTTTACGATTGGCCGAACAGGAAGATTGCTAAGGGAATGCAAATGTGTGTGGGAGAGGGCTTGGAATTGGGAGTGAAAGTGAGAGTGGGAGTAAGAGTGGGAGTAAGAGTGGGAGGCCATTTGACTTTCGTCTTTTGGTCCAGTTTGTGGTTCGAGCAGCGGCTTGGCATCGCAGCTTTGTGGCCAACATTTCCCGTCAACGTTACACACTGAACACACACAAATTCATATACATATGTGTGCATTTTACATACATTTTTTTTAGTGAATGCGCACACGTTCACGTTCACGTTTTTATTAATATGCATTTAATAGTGGTGCTGTGTAATTAATTTAAATCACTTTACGCTTCACACTGCGCCATTCGCCCGATTGTCATTATTATAATTATGTCAATTTCATTTTGATTATTACTCTCGTTATACACTTTAAAAGCGTTCTTTCAGTGTTGGCATTAAATGTGCGACGCACAGGCCATAAGCTATATACATTATTGATCGCGAGGTGAATCGATGTGGATATATCCGTCTGAGCCATCGCGCGAAATCGGACAAGATTTTACTAGCTGGCTTGAAGTGTATATAATATTCGGCATGCAGAAGATAGATTCTTAACATGTTTTTTATGTGTGGTGGCTAATTAGGTTTTCTTGTTTTGACGGCTCATGTATCGAAAAAAAAAAAATTAAAATAAAATAATTAAAATTTTTTAATGGCAGTCAAATAATTAGCACCGAGCATTTGATTTTTATGCGTGTAAAATGTACTTTTCATATTAATAATTAATAATTAACACAATGGAACATAGTTAAATAATGAAGTAAATAATGAGTGGATGGTAGAAAAAACAAATGGTTCTCATATAAATATTCCAAGGCTGCATTCACTGAATTTTTAAGTTTTCAGGTTTTTTTTTTATCTCCATTAAATTATTTTGCTATCACTCTTTGAAACTTTAAAAAACTATTTTCTGTATTGATTTTAATTTTTTGTTCTTCAATCAGTAAAGCTGGTAGTGATATATTCATGATTTTCTAAATATGTTCATAACATAAAAAGTTAGACGGCTTACGGACAGACGTTCGGCTTGACAGACTACTAGTGCTTGATGACTTCATATCTTCAGTGTTTCTCAACCGATTTTAGCTAAAATTGCACAGATTTTCATTATTTGACTAATAATTTCAATCCCAATTTTCATGTTTTCGAAATTCAAAATTTTTTGTTATCGATTCCATGTGCATATCGTAAACCAGAAAAATTATCGAAAATTTGGAACAAACTTGTCCTCTCTAGGGATTAGGAGAGCCCATATCCAAAATCTGAAGTCTCTAGCTCTTATAACTCCTGAGATTGACGCGTTAATACATACAGACGGACGGGCGGACAGTCCCAGACGGGCATAGGTATATCGACTCGGCTGTTGATGCTGATCGAAAATATATATACTTTATGGGGTCGGAAAAGCTTCCTTCTGCCTGTTACATTCTTTTGCACAAAACCATTAGACCCTTTTTTACCCATTTCATGGGATAAGGGGATAAAAAATACTTTGCTTTCCGAGCTGTTCGGTTAACATATGACTTAACGGCATACGAAATATGTTTTATTTTATTACATACACCGGTAAACACCGTCCAAAAACTTCCTATTGTTTACTATTTTGAATTGTCATTTACAAATTTCTTTTTAAGACATGTAAGAAGGCTCTAGTCGATTAAGCTCGACGAGACGTTACTCTGGACAAGTGCACCAACGCTTTTCGTGACTAAGATTTAACATTCCATATCTCTCAGGGGTTTCTCAAGCGATTTCAATAAAAAATTTCATTATTTCATTCAACAGATTTCATTATTTCAGATTTCATTATCTAGTCATCGATATCATGTAACAAAGAAAATTGGAAAATGTATCAATAATCTTGAATATGGATTAAGATAACTTATATTCAAAATCTGGAGTCGCAATCTTATACATACGGATGGACAGAAAGACGGACATAGCTTCATCAACTCGATTGTTAGTGCTGATCAAGAATATACACATATACTTTATGTGGTCGGAGATGCTTCCTTCTGGCGACTTCATAAATTTGCTTTCTCTTATTTCTTTTTGAAGGGCATTCGCTTAGAATTGTTGTTGTGCTGCAAAGCAAACAGCTTTCGTCATTTGACTGAGGACAAAATGTTTAGATGTCATCAAATTTACATTATAAACTTTGCAAAACAAAGCGCCCAATCTCCATTTACACAACTTAAATACATTTGAGTAAATGTTTGCATTCATACACACATACATACATAAATGAATTCAAACATAAATATTTAAAAAAAGGGCTCCACAACATTTTTGAAGCTGTCGAATGGAAAATGGCGCACAAAACTCATTAGTAAATATTTGACCCCTAAAAAGCAAACAATAACAACAACAGCAACGAACAAAAATATTGTGAAAAAAAAATATAATATAAAAAACCAAATCACTTAACACCACAAAAGTTTTGCGGGTTGTTGATGAGAACGCTGGGAACTAGGAGCTGGGCGCTGGGCGCTGGGCGCCGTGAACAACTGTGTGCTATGTGCTCTGAGCCGGGGATAGCCGCAAAGCCCTAAGGTTGAGCTAAAGTCAAGTTTTTTTTATTTTTGCCAAATCGTTTATAAATCATTTTGTCCGTCTGGCAGCAGCATACAGATTCGCTTGTTGGAGCAGGTGGAGAGGAAGAGAAATGGATGTAAATAGTACATCTGCAGGGCTGCAGGCTAGACAGATAGAAACAAAAGCTAGATAGCTTTACGAGGGCTGCGGCATGCTTGTACATCCGTTTTTAGCTAGGGCTGCAAACGCTAAACGAAATTGGTGCAAAGGGTTAATAATTTGCAATATCCGCTGCATGCAGCGCCACTTCCGGTTTCCGTTGTCCAGGCCAGTGTGCAGTTGTGCTAACCACACAACAATGAGAGACACACACAAAGTCACACACGCAAACCAATTCATCCCTGCTCCCTCACTCAACACTGTTTGTAAACAAAATCAAACAATTTTAATCTGTTACTGTTTGCAGTCAAACACAACAACACAAACACACATGCACCATACACGCTCAAATACACACACAAATACATCTCAGAATTGTATCGGCAGCGCGTTTATAATTGCGAGCTATTGCGAGTCAATTTAAAAAAAGAAAAAAACAAAGTTTGTGGTAGGTCTGAAGTGCGAAATACTGTTTTTATACATCTTATATGAAATACGTTCGGAACGTACAACGGTACAATTTTTCACGTTTTACCGTCGGCACTTTTTAGGCACTCGTAAATAAATAACTTTGACAAAATCGAGGATTTTGCAAGCGAACATGTTTGAGAGCGCGTGAGCACGGATAACACGTGTTTGAGAGAGTACGGATAACACATGATTGAGAGAGCGAGTGTAGCCAACATGTTTGAGGGAGAGTGGATAACATGCTTGAGTGTGAAGCGTTCCGTTAAGTCATGTTGAAGGATCAAAACAGAACATGCTCGACCTGTTAAGCTATTTACAAGGTTCGATGTATAAGAAAATTTTCCTTACATGCACACCATAAAAATATTGGGTTTTTCTATACTCATTATCAAGTATAATAACTTGTTGTATCCCACAGCTGTGTACGTGCACGTGCCTTGAGCGTAGTGCAACAAGTTCGATGCCTTAAAGTTAAACTGATTTATGTAATGTGCCGTATTATGGAATAAGAATAAAACAAACAAAAACATTTTCTCTTAGTCCTGTTGCATTTGTAACTTAAAATTCCAATCAACTCTCAGAGTTTGTTTTACCTAAGTGTTGTTGCAAAAGTCTTTAATGTCTCAAATGATATTTTTAGCACAAACATATCTGTTGATTGGATGGATTGGTTACCTTGGTAATGTTTCTGTAACCAACAAGCAGAATACCTTAATGCCTTAAAGCGCTAAAACATATGCACTAACAAAAGGCAAAGGGAGACGGGGTGGTGGGAAATGGGTTTGGGTCTTGGGTCTTTGCAAGCACAACATCACAACATCAACATGGCTTTTGTTGTCCGTGGACAATGTCTGAGGCTGAACACAGGCCGCACAACGCAGGCACAACAGCAACACCAACGCAACAAAAACAATGCGGCCCCTAACAACACACACACACGACAATAACAATAGCGGAAGAACAGTGAACAGTGAAAGCTGCGGCTGTGCTATGAGAAGATGTAGTTTAGTATTGGCTTGCAATGTGGGTTCGACGGGTTGTAGTGGTGGTGGTTGATGAGGGGAAATGGGATGAGGGGAGTGGTTTTAGTGTAGTGCTCGAAGTAGGCTTCATTCTAACACTTAACATGCTAAAAATAACATTCGCTGCTGTTATTACACTTTTTTGCTGTACCCCGTTTTGTTGTTGTTGTTGCCGTTGTAGTTGTCGCTGTTGCTTGTGTTCTGCTCGTTAAATGTCAAGCAGAAAGTTAAGAGAAAGTCAATGACCGGCAGCGTTTGAGAATGATGGGAGTAAAAAATGCAATAACAATGGAAAAAGTTTGTTTTTCGGAGTTGAATAAGCGCACTTAGTTAGTGCATGAAGGGTTAGGGTTCTTTCATTCATTCTTTCCTGCTTGTTTTGATTTTGTTTTTGTTGTTTTGCATGGTGTTGACGAACAAACTCCGTTATGTCGTTACACCATTATTGCGTAGGCGCGTTGACGTTGGTGAATTACCAAACAATGACGAAATGGAAGAGTATGAAAAGAAGATGGGAAAATAAGCCATGTTTAAATTAAGAATGCAAATTCAATTTGTAATTTTATGCATATATGTGTGTGCGATTTTAATTAATTTATTTACTACGCCAGCCATAAGATGTCAATTTATAAAGTCAAAACAAAAATACATCGCGAATAAATTGTAAACAATGTTGAAATTTTTCATTTTCATGCTCACTTTGCATATATTAAGGCCGGCGACGAAAAATTAAATTATTTATTTACTTATTGCAAATGCAAATTGTATCTCAAAATAAAATGAAAAAAAAAAAACAACCCAAAGAGTATATAAATAAAAAAAAAACCTGTGAAAACAACAGTTGTTTGCGAACGCTAGAAGCATGTGGAAAGAAACAATAAAAAAGAAGAAACACACAATAGTAAAACGAAGCAAAATCAAGTAACTGTTACATATACACAAATAGTCTGATGCTGCTGCTGTTGCTGCTGTTTCTGCTGCTGTTGATGCTGCTCCACCATTCAAAAGGGAATATCCAGGCTTATCCACCTTTTGGCGGTTCGTTCGCGTCGTAAAATCGCCGAGATCCAACCGCACTCAAAGAAATTATGCGAAAACAAAAAATGCCAAGCGGGTAACGGTGAACGTGTGTGTGTGGAATATGCCAAACAAAACGGAACAGGCAACAAAATGGCAAAACACACACACACACACACACACACACACTTGAATCTCATACCCTGTGTGCAAGGGTAACATAAAAGCAACACGGGCGATGCCAGCCATGCCATGCCGAAGAGCGAATAAGCAAACAGCCTTAATAAAAATTTCATTTCCTTAATCAAATGCATTATCAAATTACAAAAACAACAACAATAACAACAAAAACCAACAACAGTAGCAATAGCTACTCGCAGGGATGGTGGGTGGAGGGGGTTTAACTGGGGTGGAAGCAGGGGGCGTGTCAAAATGATGTGCAGCCACAAGAGGCCGCATAAAAAGTATTTTTGTTACCCTTCTTCCTCTATAGCTTAGTCAGCAAGCGTGGAAATCCTTGCGGTTAGCATCCCACACAACAACAAAAAAAACCCTCAACCCTCAAACATCAATTGACATGCAGAAGCACAACACAATCACACCCACACTTACACCCACACCCACACTTACACCTCATTTGGCACACACAGACTGTTTAGCGGAGTTTTCTGTCCCTCCCTGCCCCCCCTCGCGATTACTGCGGAATCAAAGCGCCAAAAATTGTCAAGCAAAAGCCAAGATCAAACGAAACCAACAAGCATGAAACGAATTCAATATATACATACATACATGCAGACACACATACATATAAGCATCAACAGGATGCACTTTCCCTTATGCTTGGCCTTAAATTGTTATCATTGCAAAAAAACATATATTTATATAAGATACAGAACATATTCAAAATAAAACTAGGCTTACTAACAACACCAAGTATCATTAGATAATTTAACATTCTTATAGTGTAAAATTCCTTCATAAACATCGAAAATCATTATCTGCTTTATCAAAAGGTTAAAATTAGTTAGGCAAGAGCACCTTCTTGCAGACATTTTTGTATACACAAATCTTACATAGAAATTTGTATTGTTAACTGTAAGTTGATTTCTTAAAGCTCTATTAGGACAAACTTCAATTAAGTTTGTAAGCTTTAATCGTTCACTTTTAATTTTGATGAAACATTAATGTGAAATTACTCTGCAACTGTCTATCATCTCTTTTAGAGACATCTATAACAATGCAAACATTCAAATGCTCAAATACTCAAGTGCAACAGATCAATTTCAGACACGACAGTTGTTTTAAGTTGTCAAGAGCACTTGAATAATCGTTTCGGAGTTGTCATAGGTCGATTTTGAAAAAGAAAATTGGGGCACAGACCCAGATACACACACACACACACAGACAAAAACAACTACCACTAATAGTAAAACACACGACACGACACGACACGACAAAGTCTATTTCGTTATAAGCTGAAAAGTCAATGATTGCATTTGCATTTTGTTAGATTTCTGCTATTCTGGAATTATGCCAACGTCTGGCGCGTCCTTAGTCTGTTGTTGTTGCCGTTGCTGCTGCTGCCACAACTGTTGTTGTTGTTGCTGCTGTTGGGTTTATTGCTTATTGCTGTTGTTACCGGATGCATGGAAAACGAGGAGGCGCAGACGGCAGCAACAGCAGCAGCAGCAAAGTCCTTTAGCGTTGTGAGGAAATTAGAAATGGAAATTATTATCGTAATTTGTAATGCTGTTGCTCTTGCCGTTGTTATTCTGTTGCTGTTGTTGTTGTTCTCGCTATCGGTTCTGTCATTTAATTATACAGCGAGCGACAACAACAACCAGTAGCCTAAAGTCAAGCGTGTTGATTATTATTATTGTGAAAGTATTAGTTGTGGGCATTAAGCTCGCTTCGGCCAATGTACTGAATCCACTTTTGCATCCACCTTCTTTGCAATCGGTTTTGCTTTTGTTGCTTCCAAATACGCCGGGAATCTTAGTTTTTGATTATGACAAGGTTCGAGATTCCAGTTATCAAAATTTGACCAGCTGAGTGTGCTCTTCATCTTTGGATGTAAAAAAAAAGAAAAGAGGTTATCGCAAATTAAAGAAATAATTAAGAAGGCAAAAAATATCTAACTCTGTTAGTTCTTGGGGAATAAAAAAAAAAAAAAATAATAATCTCATTTATACTAAAATAAAACAAACTAAGCTCAGAATAGGCAAGTGAAATGTAACAGACATAAGGAAGCATCTACGAACTAAAAAGTATATTTGGTAATATCAATTTGTATCAAGAGCCGAGACGTTAGAACTTGATAATAAGCTACTCTGTGTCATAGGTAAGACAAGTTTGTCTTAAACCATCGATATTTGTTTTAAATATTTGTATTTGCTTTAACAATTAGACGTAGTGAAAAACCGTGAAAAGTTCAACGAAATCGGTTGAGAAATATCAGTGATATCGAAAAATGAAAATATATCACGTTTTAATTAAGAATATAAAAGTTGCACATACCTACCATTAAAAGATTTGTGAATATACAGCTTACCTGTTTTAAATGGGCAGAAAAAAAATTGAATTTAATGTTTATTTAATTTAAATATAATATTTAATCTTATTAGCTGAGAATTATTTCCTAACAGCCCCAAACAGTTTTTTTTTTTTTTTGTACTTTATTTGAAAACTTCAGAATTGTATGTCTTGGCTTATTTATTCTTATACTTCTGTGAATCAAACAGCTTGAATACAATCGAAATGCTTTGATTTTTGCTTTCATTGTGTAGAGTTTCCTCGAATAAAAGGCCGATGACGATTGAGGAAGCAAATAATGGTTAACTCTTGCCTTTGGGGGCATTGACTTCGACTTCGACAGCCGATAAATAGAACACCTTTGAAGGCTTGTCCATATCCGTTTGGGTGGAGTTCGGGCACGGACGCCTAAATGTAGGCAATGTTCAGTGAGCGAAGTTTTGCCAATCGATAAAAGTTACTGCTCCATATGCAACTTTCAGCAGGCAAGCACAAAATTCGAAGCCCTCGAGGTCGAAGTTGCCGCCTTTTTAGCTAGTTAGCCGGCCCGCTCGTGTGTAGATAAAGTTAAGCGATTGTGGGTGGCAACTCGCTCCCTCTCTCTCTCTCTCTCTCTCTCTCTTTCTATTAATCTCGCTATCTCACTCACTCTCTGGCGTTGTAGCTCTGGTGTGTGTAGTGCAAATGCAAATGTTGCCAAATTCTGAATTGCTGCGCTTCTCCAATATATTTAATTGCATATTCTGTATTGCGGCATATCTGCCGGCTTAACCAGGTCTCTGGGCAGATTTTAACCGCTTTTGCATCTGTTGCCCCGACCAGATTAAAAATTCCAAGCACACACAATAAAAAAGGAAAATGGAAAATAAGGGAATACCAAATAGAAATGAAAATGAAAATTCATCGATTCAGCTGTTCCCCAAGCAACAAAATAGTAAAAGTTAAGGCAGTTTTCTATAATGCCAAAAGTCAAATACCCTTGGCAGTGATCCTAGTTTGCTACATAAATATTTCGATATATGTGTTGAAAACACCCCTGATATGCTGTATCCAGGGTATATACAAATTCCCTTAATAGGATCTTAAAAAATATTTAATAAATTTGAAACATAAATTAACTGCCCTATTGTATAGAGCAGTGGCTCCCAAACTTTTTTTGTCTACCGCCCACTTTGAGAATAAATATTTTTTAGCGCCCCCCAACCTGAGCGCAGTAGGTAACATACAACGGCGCTTAGGTCTCAAGTTAACTCTTACGGGCTCTTTTTGGGTCTGGGCGTTCTCGCCCACTTTGGGAAACACTGGTATAGAGTCTTGATGTTTACTGTATTATTTTTTATATACAATTTTATTATATTTAATTTGAATTTAATAACCTGATGGACCAGTTCAAAATTTTGAGCATTTTGTATATATTTTCTTTCAAATGTTACGGTAGGTTACTAAGCATTTTGAAATATTAAGAAATCCCATTATGGTTTGAACTTGCCTCTGTTAAATTAATCCCAATCAGAACTTATAGCAGGATGTTTGGTTTATTTAGTAGCCAAGTCGATAGTGGATATAATATATAAGTAAAGAATATAAGTTAAATTGAACCCTTCTTTAGATCTGTACATACACAAAAGAAATTCTCATGTTGTTCTAAAATAAGGACCTTGAGCATATCCTCCAAAAGATGGGAAGTATTATTCATTTTTAAATGTCCCAATTTTTTGGTGATTACAGGACTTTTTTGTTCAACTAAGTTAAGAACCCTGCAAAGGTGTGTGGTAACAAAAACTGTAATGTTAAATAAAGATTTTTGCAAAATATTAGCGGACATGTATATTATCAAAGAGCAAAAACCAGTAGCAGTAATTCTAACAGAAAAAGATGAAAGCTGTGTTTAAAAACATGGGGAAGAAATTTGCTTTCTGCTTTATCAGCTTGTGTTTTCACCTCTTTGAACTTCAGCTGGTGCTTGCGAAACTGAATTTAAGGAATAAATTTGAAACTTTTGCTTAAATTAGACTTTTGTTTGATGCTGACAAACCAGGGGTGTTATTGATATATTAACAGAGGCATTTTCAGTATATTAGTTTTAAATGAACTTTTCGACTAAGCGTACGAGAATTAGGTATGATTTTCGATAAACGTAATGTATATGTTAGGACATTTATAATTAATTAAACAACTTAATTTAATATTTCAACTAACTTATTTTGTCTTCAAATACTTCAAGTAAATTGAATTTTTCTTAAAACTATATACTTGTCATTTTATAGACCATAACTGACCATAATATTTTTTTTTACTTTGTGCAGTTGGCGCATTATGCTGCGTTTTGCTGAATCTCTCGGGCACCCACACGTACATACACACAAAGCCAGCCCTGACCTAGGATACGTTTTAAATCAGCTTCAGTCGTTTTGCCGTCGGCAACTTAAAAGATTAATTGAGGAAAGGTAAAATATTTTATTATATTATATATTATTCTAATACTATTGTATTATATATATATTATATATTATTCTTATATTGTCTCAACTTATTTTGGAGACTATTAAAAAAAGTAAGATATTTCACGAATAAAACTAAGTACGTTAACCTTTAGTCTTAACTACTTCTTTTAACCTATTATTCATGGAAGATACCAGCTTCCTCAAATAGGTAATAAATCGGCGTTTCCGTAACATAACTAACCAAAATAAGCTGTGACCGAAAATTTGGTGGTCTTTTATACTTTTTGCTCGGCACTATTCAGAATAAGGTGGGACACACTGTATGTAACGGCTAAATACACATATAACAATTTTCATATGTATATATTTATTTCAATTTGTATTGTACATATTATAAACAAAAATTTGAGCATTATGTTTTTTTTTAATTTAAATACTATAAAATAACTCAGAATGTATTGGTTTGATTTCTTTCATTATGTCATGCATACAAACATACTTACATATTTACGAAGGTATATCAAAAATTCAAAGCACTCAGCAACACAAAACAAACTAAAAAATTTCAAATATGGCCGCCAAATCACAAAGTGTCAACAAAGGGTAAAACTCAAAGCAAAAGCAGCTGGCCGACTGCTTTGTTAAGGAATACAGCCCGTTTTCGCTACTTTGTAAGTGCATTAGTGCATTAATGAGTTTTTAGAACATTGTGCAACATTTGAGCTGGCAGCTATAAATACACCACCCTATATATTACTTACTCGTTGGTTTTGTTGGCTTTAGTTAGAAATGTAAGAAATTAGAAAAAACAATTATAAATTTTCTTGGTTACACTTGCTTGTCGGGATTCGAGAACCTGAGAGCCCTCTCTTGAGTTTTTCACAAACACAAGAACAAAAAAATATTTATATAAAAATCTTCTTTTTATTATAAATAAAATAAAATGTAAAAAAAAACGTTTGTGGATTTGAGCTCGCGATTGAATCAAGATTTTTAGTTCTTGATTTCAGTATTTCAATTCAAGTTCACTTTTTTATTTTAAGAATACTTGTACTTGATTTAATTATTTAATACTTATTTAAAGAATTCCATGTTTCCATTATTTTTATACGCATTTCAAGTATTTGGTACTTAAATGAAAAATGCAATTCTACAATCACTAATACAACTAAGCAAATAATCGATTATTTGCTTAGTGCTAATACCAACGAGTAGGTATATGATTTAAATTAAATTAGTTTTTAATAATTAAATTTAAATTTATTTTTTAACAATATATTTTATTACGAATTTTGAAAAGGAATAAAATAAATAAAAATAAAATTAGGCACCTGTAATAAAAAATAATCATCATCATCATAAACATTGCAGCAAGTTCAAGTAAAGTTCTGAAAACCCACATCGAAAATATGAGAACCCACATTGAACATATCAGAACCCACGTACGTAATGTACGTATACTCATATAAACAGCAAAGCGGCGCGAACCAACCTTCTCCGTCGACCGCCACTCTGCATCTAATCGCAAGCATATTATAATTGAATGAGAGTGCTGAGAGCGCGTTCGGCTCGACAGCCGAAGAGCTGTGGGTTCTGATCTCAAAAAAAATTTGGCACAAAATCGCTATATGAAAATTTACCTCTATCATATACCTACTCGTTGCTACGGATTAGGAGAGCTTAAATCCAAAATTATAATCTTAAGATTGGCGCGTTCATACAAACAGACAGACAGACGAACATAGCTATATCGACCCGGCTGTTGATGCTTTCCTTCTGTCTGTTACATCCATTTTCACAAAACCATTGTACACTGTTTAAAAACTTACTTATACTAAAGGAAATAACTTCGGAAGCCGACTGCTTGGTATAACAATGGTTTTATATGTGTTCTATACCTTATTTGTCCGTTTTGAGTATTTTAGTGTATTTATGTTCACTTGAACAACTTCTATGTATTTTTTGAACACTTTGTCAAACAGTGAGGCGGCTGACGTTGGACGACAATTTATTTAAATCAATATTAAATTCTATTTGGGTTACTTTACCCATTGGTCATTTATCGGCACATTGTGGGACTGTCGCAATGTGGAGTTGTTGAGAGACTAAAGCTACAAGTAACTTTTGTTCGTACTTAAATTGTCTCAAGTCGCATGCCGAATGCGAAACTGCCGATCTAGCGCCTTATGTAAGCATCGCCTTACGCTTTTTGTTGTCGGCGATATGCAACAATGCAACACAACCATGTTAACATATATTTCGAAATATATCTTGTGAAAATTTACACACGAAAAGCGCCATCTTGTATCGGAACTAAATTGAGCTTTCAAAAGATGGCGTATATCGTTTTATGGTCTGCTGAACTACTCTGTGGACGATTTAGGTACAATAAAGGGAAATGCAAATATTAATTCCCAATATTATTATTGCAAATATTTCACAATAATTTTCGAGTATAAGACATTTTGTAGAAATAATGGTATTTAATTTTTCGAGCTCACTGAAAGCTTGCAAAATGGCGACACACATTATGCCCATGCCGAAATATCCTTTTAATCCAATTGTGCTTTAGCAATTCCAAGTCAAAAAGATTAACTGCAAAGTTAAGCTTTCATACAATAGGCCATGAAAAACTTAGCCTTAACAAGCACATAAGTTAATACTCTTTTGAGCCACCTAGCTAATACTATCATATACACAACTTAAGCTATTTGAAAACAAAATAAACATAAATAAATCTGCGTATGGAAAGCCTTTTGGTTATTTAATAGTCATTATATTTCCGCTATTACTATTAAGTAACACAGTATTATATATTTAACTATTTTCCATGTTAGTTTTTTTACTTCTATTCGGACTAAATTTTTTTTACAAATTTATGTTGACATACATATTTATTACAGTTCTTAGAGGTATTTGCATTTAACTTACTTTTCTTGCTAACAATTCGTAAATTATAAAAAATATTACTTAAAATCAGTTCAAACAAAAACAACTTTAACAGATTTCTGATATACATAATATGTACAAGTCATGAAGTATGTGATTACAAAGTAAATAACGCTTCACCGATTTGTAACTATTTTGGAACGGAGTTGATCGAAAATTTGTCTTTTAAGGTATTTTTAAAGCTTAATGATATTCACATTCTAAGATAACACATCAGAAACAAACTTAGCAGACTTTTTATAATTCAAAACAATGGTTGTACCAAAAACCACATAAACAATTTGGTCTACCTTATTGTTTATAAAAATAATTGTCCTCTGATTCGAAAAGTCGACAGCAATCAACAATTAGTTTTCATTCACTACAGTTAAAAATCCGACAATATTTCATTAACATTCATAGCCTAATTACATAAAAATATGCAAATAGATACACATACACACCGACAAAATCTTACATACTTTTCTTTTTTTACATACTAACTTGAAAGTAACGTATTGAAACTTGGATATTATAGCACTTAATTGGAGTACATAGCATTATTATAGTGTTTAGAGTTTGTAAATATTTATCGCGCAAGGACATTAGATAGTTTGATAGATAGCTTTTCTCCACTGTTATTTAGATATATTTAGCATTTAGCACAGAAGAGAAGTCAGTGTGAGAGAGAGAGAGAGCGAGAGAGAGAAAAAGAAAGAGCACTGGTGGACTTCATCTGAGTGCGTATTGCAAACATTATGCACTCTCTGAACATTACATAATATGAATCAAGCAGTTTTAACCTAAGCTGCAGTTATCCTCTCTCCTTCTGAGAAGCTTCAAGTTCCATTTGTGAATGCGTCTTGCCTAATTTAGATCTCCTGCATCAGTGCCTCGGGCGTTTGTGGATCTGTTGTGCTGCCACCAATCTCACCACTCATATCTCCCACCGATGACGATACGGCCGATAGCATTGTGGTTACAGTGGCATTCACCAGTTCCGCACTGCTTCCCGCTACGGTGCTGTAGAGTGCCAGTGCTGTGGTGGTGATAACGGTGGCCAATGCTGGAACAGTACTTGTGGAGCTGCTCTCTGTGCTTGTGCTGGACATACTGGCGGTTGTGGTGTTAAAGAGCAGCGGTGCCAGTGATGTGTTTGCACTGAATACCGAGCTGGTGGTGCTGGTGGGCAACAGTGGAGGTAGATGGCCATGATAGTGATCCAGCATTAAGGCGGGCACATAGGGATACGTGGGACAGGGATTCTCTAGCTGCGGTCCCAGCATGCTTTCGAAGACATAGCCAATCAGTGATCCGGCAGAGAGTCCAATGTTGTAAGAGAGTGTCATTATATTGCCGGTGACCTCCTTGAGGGTACCAGGTACCTTGGCTGGTGCCAACATCATGGGCAGACTTCCTGCCAACCCATTACTCACGCCTAGAGCAATGGTGAATAGGAAGGGAGCCGTCTCACCCGAGATAACGGGACGATGACGAGGCGCACAGCAGAGCAGAAACATCGGAACAAGTACAATTCGCAGTCCCGACAACAGGATAAGCTGACGTCGTGACCAGGGATATGGACTGGCTGCCAGTATTTTGCCCACCACATCGGATGTGTTGAAGCAAAACATAAGAAGTACGGGCATCCAGGTGCGCAAAGCACACGAATTTACCTCCACCTCAATGCCGGGATAGAGGGACAAAGTCACACAGTAGGCCAGTGCAATGCATACCATATATGGATAAATGACCTGGGCGACACGCCAGCGTGTCACGAATCCTTCCCGTATGTCGCCCAGTTTGCTCGGTCGACAGCGACGTGGCGTAATGACGTGCTCCACCTTAAAGGCCACCGTTGTAGGCGTTGTTGGTTCATGTGGCGTCGCTGGAAGTTCGGGTAATGGACCAAGGCCTTCAATGATGCTCTCACCAGCCGTCGGGTTTGATAACTCATACACGGGATTACTGAAGCTCAGCGTGTTTGTTGCACCTGCACTGGAATGATGCGGTCCAGCTGTTGTTGTTGTCGTGGTGCCATCCATGGAGAGAACGCCATACTTGGTGCTACTCGTGGCACCATCAATCTCTTGCTGTAAATACAAAAGCCAAACTAATTATTTACATATACAAATTTAAAAGTATGTATTCAGAAAAGTCTTATATTTCTTATTAACATAAAAAGTGTATTCTAATGGTGTCAGAAAATGTGTAACGCATGGAAGTAAACATAGCCGACAACATAAAGTATATATCTTCCCAACTAGCATTGAAATTTAAGTCGATACAGCCGAGTCCGTCTCTTCCTGAGCAAACTAGTTTCTCAAGAAAAAAAAATTAGAAGGATAAGAACATAACCAAGGAAACTTTTTAATTCGGTTCTTTCTTCACATTCGTTGGTATATTAATTTTTCTCCCAATATTACAAAGGAATGGAATTAATAAAATTCCAACCCGTTCTGGTATTCGAAACACGCAAATTTCTATAAATTTCATTGATTTTCTAAAAAAAAAAAAGATACCTTTGATAACAAAATCAATAGTTTCGCGTCCTATGCTAATTTGTTTGTCTACAAAAAATTAGTAAAAACATTTTTATTTTCGCATCTGTCGAAACATATGTACTATGTCGTGGTCAGCTACCTCAACATCGGTCTATCCCACAAATAAATTGCACTTTAATGTCATATAGGTTACATGAAAAGCACATAACAATTTGTTTGATATTATATTACTTACCTCATCGGGTCGCAGGACAATCTTGGAACATGCCTCCACATGAAAGCGGACAAACGGCGAGTTAATGGTTGCCAAATGTAGCAGGTAGCTGAAGAGTATATACAGCGTGGATGTCAGGAAGAAGATGACCGTCGAGACACGATCATTGTTTATGAGCAGCTTGGTTACAACACGATTGGAAGACACTAGAAATCCGGCAATGCTCTCGCCAGCCATCACCGCCTGCGTATATTGCTTGGGCAGCATCGAGGCGAATCCGTAGAAGCTGGACTGCTGCACTGTGCAGCCAATAGCTGTGAGGGCCACCGCCGACATGTTTACCACATACGCTGTATTGGTGGCAAACATGTGCCAGGCCACCTCGCAGACAGCAACGAAGATCAGTGTGGTGAAGGACACCATGTAGCCAAAGAGCACACGCGTCTGGAATGGGGCCAGCGAGAGTACAATGTTGTTGAACAGAACCGTGCAAAAGGCCACAAAGATGTATGTCATGGACATGTCCAGTGCCACCGGACGACCCGGAAAGCGTCCCTGCCAATAGTCTGCTGCGATAATAAAACTACATAGAAAAAAAGAAAAACAACACACTTTAATACTTGTTTGTAGAAACACTCAATAAACGTATGACCCTAATAAAAATAACTTTAATCAAAACGTAGTATTATTTACCTAGACAATCGGAAAATATTGGGTAAAGCCCAGAAATAAATTATTGAACCAATCACAAATACCCACAGAAAAACTAAGCACAATTTTCTAAAAATACATTAAATCTGTTGGAAATTATGATTTATAGTAGAAGTAATTGCTTTAAGTGAAATTTAAATAGCGAGTCGAAATCAAAATAAAATATTATATTCAAACATAGAAACATCAATCAGAAATGCCTATTCGGTGCAAAAATACACAAGTATAAAAAATATATTAATCAGTAGCCTTATAAGTTTAATTTGAAGTAATTAAAATACATTTTAGCAAAAATTTAATCAACGGTAATGTAGTCATATAACTAGTGTTTTTTACACAATCGAATTAGGCACTGGGGCTTTCTGTGTTGTACTTGCGGGTAATAAATTTCTAATTCTGCACATCATTTAAATATGTTTGCCACGCATTAACCCATGTTGTTCACGCAATGCGAGCAGCGCGTCGTAATCAATCATTCCCATTCTCAAATAGTATCCACCATTCACAAAATGTCCATATGCCCATTCCAGCTCAGATGCCGTTTTCATTTATATACAAATTCATATTCACACCAACATTCGCACATACCATTCGCACATTCGTTTATTTGAACATTCGTTCATTCGCACATACTCACCTATTGTAGGGTAAAACGAATCCAATGCCCGCTGCAAGCAGTGCCAAATAGACGGCATGTCTTTGGTCCTTGGGGGCGCGGGTAAATTCGGGACTATCTATGCTTGTCGGATGCCTCATGCCGCTGCCCGAACCCCGACCGCTGCGCCCCTCCAGCGGTTCGTATGTGGTTTCCTGTGCACCCACATCCATGTTTTTTATATGTTTTATTATTTTTTATTGATGGCTTGTTGGTTGTAGCTATATTTTGTGGTGGTTTTTAATTCAGATCGACGAGCATACTATTAACTTTTTTCATAATTTATGCGTTAAAATCGACACGCCTGCAGCGAAGGGAATATAATAGAATAACGTTGAATGTCTCGTCATACGCACTTATACAGGGTGTGTGTTGTCTTGTTAACTGCACCAAAAAACTATTTGTGGCACGCCAATCGATAAACAACAGACGCAAGTTGTTGCTCCCAAAGATTTCACTCAATCGTAATCGAATGCAAATTGAAATAACCCAAAAACACAATAAGCTATCATTTGCATTCTTCGTTTTTCAATCGGCAACACTTTTCACATAATTTGTTTGCTTTTGTTTTGCAGTTTGCTTGCATTTATTGACAACATTTGTTTAAACATCCTTAATTTCCACACAAGGCACAAGCACGACTAAATTGCCATCCTTTGCTAGCGCAAGGGTTTTTGCAGTTTTACAGTTCATGTTGCTCACAACCCTCAACTGAACTGAAAAACTGTAAAGCATTACTGCGCATGTGGCGTATAATAAATTTTTCCTGCATCGTCAGACCCAGACAGTCAATCATTTATCCTTTGGTTCCTCAACTAGTCGGTAGGCACGCAAATTGCACTGAAGTTTAAAATTACCAGTAAAATTGTGTATGATTCAACAAGATACATCAGTTAAGTATATTCTATTAAAAGTAAGTTATGCCAAACAAAAATTTAATATTTTATATCATTTCGTTGCAGAGTCTTATTGAGGAGAGAATTAAATGCACTTCGGGTAGAATGTGCCGGTAAAAAGGTAAATACAAGTAACAGGCTGAAAAATGGTAGAGTGCATTAAGAAAAAAGCTGAGTAAAACCGTGCAAATAAATTTTTTATTATTTTCATTCATATATACATATGTGTATTTATCTGAAAATTTGCATATTGATAAGGATCCTCCCTGTCTGGCAAAAAGCAAAAACAGATACACACAAAAACCGTTTTGATTGCAAAAGGGTGCGACAATGATAAGTTCGAGTGTAAGTTTGCGCACTCGGTAGGCCTTTTTGAACTTTCAATGAAGAGCACCAACGAATAAGCACTAGAGCTTTTATTTGAATTCATTTGTATTTCCAAATTAACATATATTGATGGCGTTTTGCTGTTCTTGAAATTCTTTAAATTGCATATCTCGATGAATATGTTTAAGTGAAAAAGTAAAAATCTCTCATCTTTTGCCAGCATATAAAATGCAAGTCATCGTTAATATTTCGGGATTCTGTGGTCTCAAGTAACAGTTACTTGAGTATATATAGTAGTATATAAATGTTGCAAAATTTAAATGGAACAGAATTTTGCAATTTGAACGATAATCCGCACTTGCGCTGGCTATCGTGCAAATCATCGTTTATGTTGCGGGATTCTGCGATCTAAAGCAACTTTTTTAAAGGAACATATTTCCATACATCTCTACTTATCAACTCTGAGAACATACAAAACATTTTTACTCATAATCAAAACATTTTTTCATTAAGCAACGGAAGATCCCGCCACAGTTGTCGGTGCTTTGATAAGTAAAAAGAAAGATTCCCTGAGTCCAGCTCGTGCTCTTTTCACTTGTCAAAGCAAAGGCAACGGCGGAATGTCCTGCCAAAAAAAAAAAAAAAGAGAGCAGTGCTATTAGAGTTGGATACTATGGCACAGAATTTTGCAATTTGAACGATAATCCGCACTTGCGCTGGCTATCGTGCAAATCATCGTTTATGTTGCGGGATTCTGCGATCTAAAGCAACTTTTTTAAAGGAACATATTTCCATACATCTCTACTTATCAACTCTGAGAACATACAAAACATTTTTACTCATAATCAAAACATTTTTTCATTAAGCAACGGAAGATCCCGCCACAGTTGTCGGTGCTTTGATAAGTAAAAAGAAAGATTCCCTGAGTCCAGCTCGTGCTCTTTTCACTTGTCAAAGCAAAGGCAACGGCGGAATGTTCTGCAAAAAAAAAAAAAAAAGAGAGCAGTGCTATTAAAGTTGGATACTATGGCACAGAATTTTGCAATTTGAACGATAATCCGCACTTGCGCTGGCTATCGTGCAAATCATCGTTTATGTTGCGGGATTCTGCGATCTAAAGCAACATTTTCAAAGAAACATACATATATCCTATCCATACATCTCTTCTTACTTATCAACTCTGAGAACATACAAAACATTTTTTTCATTAAGCAACGAAAGATCCCTCCACAATTGTCAGTGCTTTGATAAGTAAAAAGAAAGATTCCCTGAGTCCAGCTCGTGCTCTTTTCACTGGTCAAAGCAAAGGCAACGGCGGAATGTTCTGCCAAAATAAAAAAAAAATAACATAGTGCTGTGCTATTTAAGTTCTATACTATGGCACAGAATTTTGCAACTTGAACGATATCCCGCACTTGAGCTGGCTATCGTGCAAGTCATCGTTTATGTTACGGAATTGTGTGACTGTAAGAAACGGTACTTCTGACATACTGTGCTGTACAGACTTACTCTACCGACTTATAGTTGGTAGCTACAATAGCTTTATTAACCTGCTTATTAAGATAATCTGAGAACGCAGCTAACGCAGCTAAACGTGTTGCCAATGGACAGAGAAGACAAGATGTCGTGCTGGTGTTGGCGTCAAGAAGTACAATTATAACACATACTGGTTTAGATTGACTGCACATTTTGGAACGTTTTTTAAGCTTCATCTATATATTTATTGTATATAAAATAGTTATATTTGTATTATTTGAATCTAACAAAATATCTTTTAATTATTGTTATAAAATATGCACATTTCATAATTTATATGTGATAACAAATAACAAGAAAAAAATATAGAAAAATTGTTTAACATATATTGTGACTCATTACAAACATCAAGTGTATTAAATAAAAATATCCAGGAAAAACCAGAATCCAATCTTCATTGTTTAGTTTTAGACATCAATAGATCGAAAAGCCATGTTCGATTTATCTACTATTATCGAATTTAACAATATATTTTTTCATGGCCATACAATTAATTTAAAATATTAAAAGAATAAATCCATTGTGTCCGAATAAATTCTTCACACCTCAATTATTTGATGACTGTGGAAAGCAACAAAATACTCTATGTATGATACTAATCGGAATGTGCCGTTATTTTGGTTTAATGTAAATAACAAGTTGTTTAATTTTGACAAGCATTAATTTAGGGTTGCTTTTTCGATGCATCATTATAGCTGGGCAAGTTCTACACAAAAATAAAAAAAAAACCAGAAGGTATTATAGGTAGAAATTAAGTTTTGTGTTAAATACTTTGCCTACTCACATTATATGACGGCGGCATATCGCTGGATCCTGATGCACTTGATCCACCTTGATTATATGGTGTATTATAAGCGCTAGCCGCAGCCTCAGCTTCTTTAGAATCTGTTAATTCAAGTTATTTGATTATTTTGATAGTGTTTCAAAATTGTATGATATGAAAACTGTTTTCGACTAATCATAATATCTTACAGTCCTTTTTATGGAAATATAACAGGTATTGGTATAAAACACAAAGTTCTTGCAACTGGAAAACAATTGGGATAATAATAATATTGCGTGCTGCTGGTTCCTGCAAAAGTTTGCATTGGAAAATGAAAGAAAAAAATAAATCGGTATAGAAGTTACTAATTAAGAAGCACCATTGCAAAACTGTTGGCTCGGCTTTTGTTGTAAATTGTATTTTATATTGATGTATATGCATAGCATACATGATAAAAATAAAAGACCATCGCTAAATCTTACTTGTTTTGCGGTATAGTAGTTTTGCTTTTTTAATTTGCAGTTCACACTGTGAAATAAGTAAGAAAAACAAAACATTTCGTTTCAGATGCCAGAATTGGTAATAATTAGTTCTGTTTAGTAACTTGTTAGATTTCGACATATTAATTATCCACAACAAAATGATTTCTAATAAAAGCTACAAAGGATTTAACTCATATCTACAAAAAAAAACTTAACAGCATTTTATTAACATTGGTAATAATTAATACAAAATTTGGAAGCAAGTCTTTTTTAACTATAGCTAATATAAAATAAATAAAAGTGACTTAATAAAAAAAATTTATAACAAACCATTATATATTTATGTAATAAGATCTTGCTGAGATTGAAACAGTTTGCATAAAGGAAATGTCCAATAGGATTTGGGTATTTTGCTTAATTATTCTTAAATATTGTAATTAACTAGTCTAGACAACAAATGAAGAGAATGATGATTTAAACAATGACATTTTTTTATGTTGAATACTCACTTCCTGGTGGCAAGCTAAAGCCCATAAAGTTAGCTGCAGCCGCACCGCCAGCAGCACTGGCGGCTGCACCACCTGTTGAAGGTTGTTGTGGTGGCGCAGAACCCGGATAACCACCAGGTTGCTGTTGTGGGCCACCGCCAGGATAACCATTTGGTTGCTGTTGTGGACCACCGCCAGGATAACCATTTGGTTGTTGTGGTGGCAATAATCCAGGTTGCATGAATCCTCCAGGTACATTTGGATTATAGCCACCATAAGGCACGGCAGGTGCGCCATAACCTTGGGCTGGCTGTCCGCCATAACCTTGGGCTGGCTGTCCGCCATAACCTTGGGCTGGCTGTCCGCCATAGCCTTGGGCTGGCTGTCCGCCATAAGGTGGTCCACCAGGCGCACAAGATGCGTATGGGGGAGGTTGCGCATAGCCACAACCGCCCCATCCTTGGCCACCATAGCCAGGCTGCTGTTGTGACTGCTGGTCTGGTGGTGCTGAAAAACCATACCAAGTGGGTTGAGTGGGCTGCGATTGGGGCTGAGGTTGTGGTGCCGGTTGATTATTTGGTGGTGCTATGAAAAAGACAAAAAGAAATGGTTTGTGGAATGGTGCGTTAGAGTTAGAAAAGCGGTGAGCGAGCACAATTTTATTCTTGCCAATTGTACAAAAACAAAAGCCGAGTATGGGTTTGGAGACAAAGCAGCCAACAGATGCCGCCAACTTACTGATGCCCGGATACGGCGGCGGATTGTCACTGATAAAGACAGTGTTCGGTGCTGGTCCACTGAACGCATCATGTTGCGGCAACCAGCCATAGTAGCCAGGCGGTGGCTGATAAGCCGGTGGTGGCGCCTCATGCCAGGCACCCGCTGGTGCATATGGTGGTGGATCATCGCCAGCGAGTCCGCCGCGATGGAAATTGCCTTGAGCTGTCTTCGCAGCGCGTAACAATGCCTGACCATACTCTATGGCGCCACCAGCCTTAAAATACAGCTTGAACTTCACCTCTCCTACATAGTTTCCATTCGGCTGGGCGCGTACTTTGCCCTTAATGTAATTCGCACCAAACACAGGCTGCTCGATTTCCACCTACAAAGTGCAGTTAGTATTGACTCAATAATTCTAAATCATATCAGTCAAGCACTTACATCCGATAGGGCCACAAATGGTGCACTGAAAGATTGCATCACATCACTGGATTTCTTGCTATTGAAAATCATCCGATGTGAAGTCAAATAAACGCGTCCCTGCTTAGAGCCTTTGAACAGGGATCCATCTTGACCAGAAAATTCCATTGACACGCTATCACTGTGCAATAGAATGCTACAAAAAAAAAATCAAAAACAATCGTGGTGATGGGTTTTTATCACAACAACAAAATTGTTGTTGTAGCTAGCAGCTGCTGGATTCTATTATCTTAGTATACAGGCAATATAATACAGAGTATATAATACTATCTGCATACACGTCATTGATATTTACTATCTGTTTTAAACCAAAAAGGCAATTGCCAAAGCTATTGAAGCCTTATTTTATGACGTCAGTTTTTGCAGGCAGCCACAACAAATATTTTACCGATAAAACGGTATCAGAAATACATACTACTCTCCCGCATGTATTAGCACGCCGTTATTGGCGTGCGCCGTATTAACCGACATGCCGAATAGTTTTTTTTATAAAAGAACACAAAGATTTTCTCGATTTACTGTAAACTGCGTTGTGTTTTCGTGTTGTTTTAAATCTAAAATTTCTCGAAATAACGACAGCTGATGAATCACGACCAGTGTATACACATGTGCTGCAATGCCTCATAGGAATGCCTAAAAAATACCACATTTTAGTAACTGCAATATTAGCGGCAGCCCTGGAAAGCAATAAAAAAAAAAGGAGTTAGTGACTCCACACCGCACAGCCGGAGCTTTAATTTTGTTAAATAACTTAAAATTCAAGAGTAATTGTTGAAAAATAAAATAAAATGATTGTAAAGGCAATGCTTATACTTTTAACACACACGGAAAGCAAAATAAGCGTGCAGCATCGTAACTAACTCGATATTTTACACCGTACTGTGTATATAAATCATATTGTTCCCAAATGGCGTTCAATTATGCAAATTTGGCCGATAATATATGTAAGCAATACCCCAACTATAAAATAAACTTAACACATGCAGTAAGCTTTAAATTAAGCAATTGTATGCTGTGGAGGTTATGGGATTCACGGTCTGTGCTTGTGCAAAACACCATCCCATACATAGAATATATAAATGAAAAAAAAATACCAGACTACTTATGACATTACATTTTGTCCTTTCAAATATTTCATTGTACGCTTTGGTGTTTAGTTCGCGTTTGATAAACAGCTGATTTTTATTTGTTTTTTCCCCTATTCTTATCTGGCTCTTTTCCCCTTTTTTTTACAGTGCCAGTTTTTGGAAGTTTGCCAAACGGCGTCAACCTGCCAAATCACCCGAGTTTTATTAATCAATTGGCGGCTGCCATTTCTACCGCTGCGGCGGGCGTTGCCACAACTACTCCTTCAAATAGCAGCAGCTCATCAGTACAAGTAAACGCTCAGGTACCAATAAAAACAACACCTAGTAAAATGAAGCCACATAATGCTCAGGGCAGCGCCCCAATGGATTTGGAAAATGACAACGACCTAGATGATTCGGAAGTCATATTGCCTGTAAAAACGGGTGAAAAGCTACCAGGCACAACGTTAACTCTGCCCGATGCCCAACAACTCTATTTAAATGGTCTGATGCACACGCCACCCGGCTACCTTTACTTTCCTACAACACAAAATGCTGCTGCAGCAGCAGCAGCTGTTGCAGCAGCCACACCCACGGGCAATTCATCTTCAACGGGTAATGCGAGCAATGCCAATGCGCAAATGCTGATGGATTCATCAGCAATGATGGCGGCTGCAATGCAGCAAATGCAGCACAACTATGCTGCAGCAGGCTATGTAGCCGCCGCAACAGCTGCTGGCATGCCAACTGATGCAACGGGAACAGGAATTGATGCTACTCTAGCAGCGGGTAAGCATTAATGGGACAATAAAATCAATTGAGTTCTTTTTACTACTTATCGTTTAGATGGCAACACGGCAGCACTAAAGGAGGTGATTAAGACAAAAAACTGCATTTTGTTTCCACCCAATCCGAATGCACCGCCGCCTACCATACGCGAACGTCCGCCTGGCTGCCGTACGGTGTTTGTTGGCGGATTGCCAGAGAACATTACGGAAGAAGTAATTCGCGAAATATTTGAGTCATGTGGTGAGATTACCACATTACGAATGTCAAAAAAGAACTTTTGCCACATACGCTATCGCCATGAGGCGGCCATCGATCGTGCCATTTACTTGTCCGGCTACAGGCTGCGCATCTCCAGCCTTAATGAACCACCAAACTTTGGCCGGCTGCACGTAGACTATGCACAGGCGCGTGACGATCAATATGATTATGAGTGCAAGCAGCGGCAATTTCAACGAGAGCAGCGTCATCGCGAACGGATGTCCCTAGATCGGATGCGTTCACAATCGCCGCCACCAATACCGCATTATTCGGATCATGAGTCAACCGCTGTTGCGGAGCATTTGCGCAATAACGAAACGTTTGTAAAGGCCATACAAACAATTACCGCATGGCTGGAACGTGGTGATTGCACCAAACGCAATGCTAACGTCTTTTACTCTATGATACAGAGCACTCATGCTCATGTAAGGCGTCTTCATACGGACAAACAGCAGCTGGAGGACGATTTGCGCAAAGCGCGTGCGAGCTATCGCAAACAAATGGGCACCATGTCCACACAATGTAAGTGGGCAACATATTATCATCCATGTTTATGTAGTCTTAGATGGGTTTAAGGTGCGCTCCTTCAACTTTTTTTGTGTTCTGGTTTTTTTTTTTATTACGCTCTTGTTAGCGTCTAGCGTACCATGACAAATTTCAACACACACAACATACACACACACAAACATGCTTACACAACGACAATATCTAGCAATTTTGTCAACGCGCTATGAAAAGCAAAAAAACCAACTTCACATACAAGATTTCACCGTCTAAAATTTGCTCTTAAAGTACAAAACATAAAACTGGTCAAAGGAGCAAAACAAGCAGCAGTTCCAGGTAAAAGTCCAGCCACAAGACCAGTGCTGCACAGTTGCAAAAACAATTGATTTAAAAGCGATCAAATTGTATTAATACAATTTTTGTCTAACACATATGAACAGGCAGATAAGTTCGCCTTACCTTTCAGTAATCTTTTATGATAACTCTTTTATATTTAAGCCTTTTGTAGTTATAAACTGAAGGTAATTTTTTTATTTATCCAAACTAAAGTTTATGATATCGTAAATACATTTTAATGTAGAAAGGTATTTAAGAAAAGGATTATTTCCATCCAGTCCAATCACATTTCGATCGCTATACGTATTTGATGCCACTGTGCAGTGACTTGTTTCACTGTGTCTGACTACGCAATGTCTGATGAGATTGTGCCAAGTGTAAGTCCAGGCCAAAGGTTTGTAAACCAAGAAAGAGATATACTTACCATAAAGTCATCGTAGCCTCTCGGACCAGACACCAACCGCCTTTCAGGCTGTCTGTAGAAAAACTAACAACTAACTGCAATTGAAGTATTTTAATACATACATGCATGCAATGTATGTATGTATATGTAGGTAAAAAGCTGTTGTATAATATATTTAGACTTTACTTAAAGCAACTACATTCAAGTATTATGTTTTGCGAGGGTGTTTCAAGTAGTTATATTCTACTTATTATTTTCCCAATGATTTTATATTTAAAATTGTTAAACTAGCTAAACAAACGGTCACGCCCTAAAAAAACACATTAAAAAACAATATCTACCCTCTGTCCTCCCTTAATATTATTATATATTATTGCATTATTGTTCAGTCACTCAGATTGAAAAAGTGTTCAATGCCGCTAGTCCCAAGAAGGTTTGGGACCATTTCACCAAAGCCCAAAGAAAAAACATCGACCAATGGAAAAAATTAGCCACGGTACGTACAAAAATGTTCAAAAATTGAATTACGACACACACGTTCAAGCTGTTCAAGAGATTTTATTTAACACATATAACTAATGCTATTTAATTGTAGCTCTCTTGTGCCTGTTCTGTTCTGTTCTGTTCTGTCCTATCCTGTTCTCTTCTGTTTTGTCTCTCTCTATACTGCTAGTCTAGAATTGTAATTCGTTTTTTGTTATCATCATCAACCTAGTACCTTACTGTTTGCACGTTAACTTATCTTAATAACCTTGAATTCATTAATTTACTTTTTTTTTCTCGATCATTTGGGTATATTCTAGTAATTAAATTTAATAATCCTAACGCTTACTATTATTGTATTTGTATTTGGAACTGATGTTACAATATTTGCTTAGTTTTTGAAACATTAATTTTAATATCACATTTGCGTTCCTGTTCACCTTCTCCGGTAATAGTTCATAACACAATTTCCATTATTATTAAACTCAAAACTATCATGTTTTACGTATCTAATATCTTATTTTAAATATTAAGAATCATTGAATATCTTTGCAAATATTTATTAAAGGAAACTGTTCCAAATGTGCTCGTGTATTTTGAAACAATAAAAAAGTCAAACTTATTTTTTTTTAGTGCACAACATTTTTTGAGTTTTGAAACAGTTACCCAATTAATTTCAGGTTTAAATGTATCCTCATTAGCTTTTCATCGTTAAGAATTATTATAATGCAGTCGAACTTATTTATTACGAACTACCTTTTAGTTGGCATAATTGGTAGTAAAATTGCTTTCGCTATGTGGTAAAAATAAAAAAATAACTAAACATTTGCTTACATTTTCTTATATGCTTTCCATTTTAATTTTTAACTACGTAACTTTTAGACGATTGCCAAATAACTTGTACTATACATTAAACAGGCAAAAAAAAAAATTAACAAAGTTTATTAAACATAAATAGCAAAACATTTGCAACAGTTTTAAGGCACTCACCGCGTTCGATTGGCTGGGTGATTTGCGTTGGTAAACAAAATAAAACCTTAAAAATAAAACGATAAAAACTCCTTGTGGGACATTTAACATAAGTATTAAAGAAAGAATACATGAGTATAGAAATTTAAAAAACTTGTTGAAAGTTGGCGAGGTAAGTAAGCGGACCGAAACAAAGAACAAAGAGCAACAAAAAAAGAATTCATTTTCACTATTTAAACAAACAAATTATTATATTTAGGCTATAGAAATAACCATCGTAAGCAATTGTTATGCATCAAAAGCAGTTTACAATAAACACAAACCATTTTTTAACGACCAACATATATTTTGGAATGCCATGCAGGAACTGCGAACTGTCCAAATCGACGATGATGAAATGGAAATATCAGATGATGAACGCGATTACGAGAAGCGCAATAAACGCATCCGTTACGACAGCGATGGACTTAAGGTGAGCTGTCTTATACATATATTATAGAATTCATTTAGGAAAATATTCTTTCTTAGGATGAAAATGACTCGTTACGCTGTCAATTGGAGGCCATGCGCAATGAGATGTCTGTAGAGCGTAGCGATTGTCAGCAACGCGAGAAGCAAATCAAAGTGTTGCAAGAGACCATACGCAACATGCAGACCCAACTGTTGCAAACGAAACTGCGCGAGCAAAAGGACAGTAAAACCATTGAGCAGCTGGAACGGAATCTGAAGGAGGCCGGAGTGAAGCAACTGCTGCTCAAAACAAAAATCAAAGAGACGGCTGATAAGCTTAAGGACAAAGAAACCTACAGTACATGTGTTTCAAATGCCGGTTACAGCAGCGGTGACTCTAGCAGCAGAAATGTTGATGATATCAGGCCGACAGATAAGAAGGAATTCCCCGTCGTTGCATTGGAACTGGAAATTATTGATATTGATAAGGTAGATGACGACGTTCGCATTATCGAGCATCAAAGTGGTGTTGTCGAAATTCATGAGATCGAGGACGATGAGAAATTGGATCCAACACTAAATAAAGTTGTTGATAAAGAAAGTCTGCCATTAGCCATATCTGAGAATAGTTCTAAGTCCAACATCGTAAAAACAGTTAAGGAATCAGATGTACGAGTTTCTACGGTTAGAATTACATTGCATAAACGCACTTTTTTATTTTATATACTAATTCCACCTTCGCTTGCAGAGCAACATGATACCGCTGGCTCTTGTTGAGGCAAAGATCATCGCGTTAACATCTGCTTTTCTGGTAATGCACCCCCATGGTGTGGATATTTCAAACATTGCCAACTATTTGCGTGGCATGCTTCTCAAGTCGCTGGAGCTAAAGAGCAACAATGAGCTCGCAAATGTACTCACAAAATATACAAATCTCTTCAAGTCTGAGCAGTCCAAATGGAGTTTCTGTGGTTTCACCGACGAGCCCTTAAACACAAATGCGAACAAAACGTTAACAGCAAACAGAACAATGTGATGCTTTAATTAAATTTCAACTATTGTATGACTAGTGATAAGGCAGGAGAGTAAAGTGACATTTTAACCAAAAAATATAATATATAATTTAAAATATAATGTTTGATGCAATCACATAAATGAGACCAGTTTTCTACAGCATGAACTTGCAGTTAACCTAAGCTATTAAGCAAAACAACAATTATGACAACAAGAATGAACTACCGTTTCAATTATTTTAACAATATATGTGTAAGCAAATTAAATATATACACAATTATATATTAAATAAATATGTATATAACAATTGCATTATCAGAAAAGACACCAAATCTAATGTTGCTATAAATGCTTTCAAAGAAATAAAACGAAGCAATACATTTTATGCTCCATGTATTTATTACTTCTTAACTATTTTTATATAGCCTGAACTAATTAAATGGTAACAAGTAAGAAGGCTCTAGTCGAGTAAGCTCGACTAGAAGATACCCTTAACACTTGACCATGCAGACGGACAGACGGTCGGGTTGACAGACATAACCGATTTTAATAAAAATTTCACAGATATTGTTAATAGTTTCAATCCCCATTTTCAAGTTTTTTTGTTATCGATTACATGTATATATCGTAAACCTAAAAAGTTATCGAAAATTTGAAACAAATTTGCTATGCCTAGGGAGAGATCATATCAAAAATCTGGAGGCTCTAGCTTTTGTAGTTCCTGAGATCGACGCGCTCATACATACAGCCAGACAGACGGACGGACAGACAGACGGACATGGCTAAATCGACTCGGCTGTTGATACTGATCAAGAATATACATACTTTATGGGGTCGGAGAAGCTTTCTTCTGCCTGTTACATTCTTTTGCACAAAACCATTATACCCTCTTTTACCCATTTCATGGGTTAAGGGTATAATGGTTTTGATTTTTTCTTGATCGAAATAGCCATAACTGTCTGTAGATTTGAACGCTCCGATCTCGGAGACCATGAGAGGTAAAGACATAGACTTGGAAAATAGCCATTCGTTAACACAGTTTGCCTAAAATTATCGATAACTTCTACAACTTACGATATGTAATGTATTTGATAACAATAATACCTTGAATTTGGAAAACTTGGAAATTATTTCTTTTTTTTTGTAACTATAGACAAAATAACAAAAATCAGTGAAATTTAAAAAATTTATTGAAATCGGTTGAAAAATATAAACATTGCAGGTTAGTAATTAAGGTGTAATCGTGCAGATATGACCATACGACTAGAGCCTTCTTACTTATTCCTCACAGCCTTTTTTTTATATTTATAACAATTTGTGATCCACTGACTTTAGATTAAAATTCTGATAGAACATAATATTTGTTGGGAATATTAGGGAGTTTATTCTGTTAATTTTTAAATTTACAAACATTTAAAAATTTATCAAATCATTGTGAAGGAAATAAAAAATAATAACAATCATTTAAATTTTGTTTGGGTTTGGGTAAATATTTTTTTAACTCTCCAAAATGAGTACTATATACTAGTGAGCGATTTTACATTATAAATTCAATTTATCTGCACTCCCATACAATTACGTGGTAGTCTTACGTTTCTTGCGTAAGCTCGAACGAAATGTGAAACTGCGTTAGTCAAGGACAATGCCTTGCTCCATGACTAAGCAAGCATACACACAGTTATATGTACGATTTTACACCCAAAAGCATACAAAAAAACATCCTTATGTATGTATAAGCATCCTGTACATCAGAATGTCGAAATTCACGCAGCTGAAAATTCTGCTATAAGCCACATTTGACGTCACATGTTATTCTATTTTATATTTTAACCTCAGTCGTTTATTCGATTAGTCAAATCCAAATATTGAGATTAAATAGCAACAACGTTAAACCAAATTAACGTGATTTCCCACTTTAACGCAGGGCACAGTCAGCATCTCTGCCTTTGTCTCTGTGTGCGTCGCTGCTAGGCACAGTGGTGAACTATGCGAAAAAAAAGTAACTCAAACATAACATTGATAAATTTGACTTATTTAATGGTATCATCGCAAAGTTATACCAAATTAAATTGAAACTGTGATTTAATAAGTTTATTTACTTATTATAACTGAATTCTAAAATGTGGATTTAAGAAAAAATATAATATAATACCGCTTTAAATTAAAATTGCACAGGTTATCGTTTATTTTTTTTTTCATTGCCAAATGCATATGGTTATATCACTGTGCGCTGCCACTCTCAATGTGAAATTCTGTTGAGCTACTTACACAACAACAGAGGCCCGTCATATCAACGATATCAGTTGTTTTAGTGAATTCATCGCGACCGGTCACTAAAACGACGAGCCAAAGGGCAGAGAATTTATTCAAAAATATATTTCGTTATCCATGTCCATGTGTCTCTATACTCTTTTATAACCGCTAGTGAAAAGTTTCTGTAAAAAAAAAAAATACTAAACTTTAATTTTGTATGCCCGGTGTCTTGTGTATTTGTAATTTCGTATATACTTTAATATAATTACGCGCGCTTTCTTTGCACCGAAAGCAAAACCACATACTCAGACTCGAGAAAGGACAATTCAAGTTCAACGCATCGACTGGAAGCTGCGTAAGCCCAAAGCCATCGAAGGACAACACGTGATTGCTATTGTTGTTTTTTTCGGTAAGTGTTCGCCAGGCCCTTTGATACAGTTTGAGAGGAACTGTTCAACGGCTAATAGTTTCGACAATTTTCCGTTACAGCGAATGAGATAAATAATAGCTTTGATGTAAACTAAATACAGTGGTTACAAACAGCAAAAGAGCAAATGAATTAATGTTAGGCAAACTTACAAATAAAAGAAATATGTCTATTTATATATAAAGTGATATTATTAATTAAAATTTTGTTTTTTTATTCAAACTCCGAAATAGAAAGTTGCTCACAATACTCTTACTGATAAAGCAATTGATATTCATTTATGAGCGAAATTTCGCGCTTTAAATACTTTGACAGTGCATTGACTTTAGACAAGGTATCCTATGTAATAAACCTTTAAATAACCGTTATCATTAAAAAAATGTTGTTGCGTACGAGTATGGTAGATTTCCTGCTAGATAACAATCAAGCAAGTTTATTTCTTAAAGTGTGACGTGTTACAGTAAGATCCAAGTAAAAACAAAACATTGCTGAAATAAGCGTTTTATTTGGAAGACACTGGAACGTGCCAGTTGTTAACATAATGCAGAACAAATTGATTCATAAGTACTTATGTATGCTCGGAAGTACTTTAATGCAACTCAAATTATCTGTAAAAGTCATTTATTGACAAATTATCCAGAGGTTTTCGTAAGAAAAAACCACTGCGCATAATATGTATATTTCCCACTATGACATACGCAAATAGGTTTTTGACAGACACTAAATCGTAGAAATCTCTGATTGAAATACCCGTCAGCAATAAAGCGATAGACTAGTATTGTCTGAGCAAAAAAACCCCATACATATAGTATTTGTGTGTGCACGACACAATAAACTTAAATCTTGGTTAACTTTTTTTTAGATAGTCTGCTTTCTTACATCGATAAACAATCACGTACTTAAAGTTTTCGTGTGCATGCCATACAGTTTTTGTGATTTTTCGATTTGGTTGTGTTATCGCCAGATTAGGTTTATACCTTTTTTCGGTAATACTATAAAACACGATTTCGTTTATTTAAGGTTGTTAAGCTCAGTGATAACGAAATCTTGGCAGGGAATTAAAGTTAAATAAGGTTAAATGTAGTCTATGTTTTTAAGCTTGTACTACTGAGTAAATGGGTTAGATAAATAAAGGCCTGACAATAAACATTATTGATTGGTTTCAATTGGTTTTCAGTTAAATAAAGTTAAGTTAAAGTTAAATAAAAATATGTTATTCATAAACAAAAAAAAATGAACAAATAATCATTAATTACCACAGCGTGCAAAATAGATAAATAACTGTAATTTATAATGAAGCTATAAAGGGAAAATTCAAGTAGGAAGTCAAAGGGAATTTTCTATTCTCATATAGAGGTAATTTGCTTTTGTGAAAAATAATAATAAATTGAGGGAATATTAGCGGGTGAAAATACAAATCAAAGTAAGCAGCGATTATTCAAATTCACGTGCACAACTTTTAAATGTGTTCTTATGTAAATGGCAGATGGGTGTGATGAGGAGGCTACGGGGCGTGTCTAATCGAAACCTAACTGACGTGACGTCAACAAATTGGCTATTTTCACAGGCAATTTGTAAACAACTTGCGCTGGCACTTATCACTGTTACAGTTACAGAAAATGTAGTTTGGAAATAATGATTCATTACACATGGCAATTACAAGTTTTAAAATCGATCAATTATTAAGCAATAAAACTTTGTCTGGAAAATAAAACCGTTTTCATAAAATTAACGTGCTCGAAATAAAGTTCAAATATGTTTGTAAATATATATAGACTAATTATATGTTTTGGTCATTTTTATGCGCAAACACATTGAATATCCAAATATCCGCATATTCAAGAACGCATATAAAATAGATCACAAGCATTTCTATGACGTAGTATGCAGGAAAATTTGGAGGCACATCGTCAGTATACACCCACGCTATCAATATATAAAAAGATTTCATTGAAAATAAATTCCATACTATGTTTATATGTTTGTATGTGGTTTGTACATAGTATAGTGAATCTAGACAAAACATGTCAACAGCTGAATGAATGCTCGAGAGAGCAACACAAAATAGTTTTTTGAGTAAATGAAATTTTATAATTATAGACTATTCAGTTTTATACAACTTTTTTGTTATGTGTTAATAAAAATTACACACTAAAAATTTAAGCAGAATCTAAATCGGTTAAGATGTTTTTTACGTTTTCATTGTTCAAAAATAATAATGTGCTTTTATTAATTTATTCTTATTAAAATTAAATGTGTAATTATATAGATTATACAGCTATTTGTTGCCAACTTTTTAAATTGGGTTCGCAAAAATAACACGAGTATGAATCATTTTGTTGACAGCTTTATTTACATTCAACCAGCTAAAATATCAATACGCCTTTGTTTTGCTTTATTATTTGAACTGCCGAAACTTGAATGCGGCTCTGACAGAACCGGAATCAATCGAGTAAATTTAATTTAGAAATGTCGCAGTTATAATATGTATAAAAAATACTAATTCGAGAGTATAGTAGAAAGGCAATTGCATATAACTCATATGTATACAAATGCATATGTATGTAACATTTAAACGGAAAATGATTTTTACCTCTTAAGTTATGGGAGATTTAAAAAATGGCAAAACAATTAAATTAAATTACCCAAGTGCAAATATCAAATTTGTCTGTACTTTAATTGTGTAATATCTCACTTAATAACAGTATTTACCTGCCTGTTTTATGTTTTGTATTTGTTTTGTTTGGTCCTGAGAACAAAGCAGTACAAATACAAGCACATAAACCAACAATTTGTTACAAGTTTATTTTTACAGCTGTTTCAGTCTGCGGCTAAATATGTACAAGTTATCGACCCATTACATGTTCGGATAAGCGGGCTTTTCGTTTTACATTTCCTTCATAACCTTTCTTTTCAAAACATTTGTTCTTATATAACTTATTTGTTTCTTTTCTGAAATTTCGAACAAGTTCATTGTTCTTTATTAAGAGCACAGAAGATGAAGTGAGGTTTTAAATAGAATTTAAAAACGTAAATATAATTTGTCAGTTTGTTTTGCGAGTTGTAGTTTTTTAGAGCTTATCAATTAGCTCAACCTTAAACTAATGTCAAGGTAAGGAAGGAATACTACGACATTATCATGTATTGTGCTCAAAACTATAAATACGTAAAAACGTGCACAATATCCAACAAAAACAATTCGTAAGTACTCAATAAATAAACAGTTTTAATTGTACTAACAGTTAGCTGTAAATAGAATTACTATCTCTCAAAAGCTCATGTCAACAATAATTCTAACTCTAACGATCAAAACCAAAACACACGCACTAAAACAACCTCATCCGGATTTGGATTGTGTTTCCACAAGGAATCATATTAAATAAGAATAAAATCCATTATTTATAGTGGTTTTTTAAGGCACATAAAGCCTTTCGGCTTACAAAAATATTCCGCAAAAAAAAAGTATTTAATTCACGTGTACCTTGAAAATAATTCTTTAAATGGAATGGACTTGTTATTGTTTGCCAGATAAGAATTGAATGATATATGAAAGAAGCTTTATGAATGACAAAACTATAAGGTTGTTAGGTTGATTGCTGAGTTTATTCGGCAGTTAACAGAAAACTGTCATATTGATTGTGATAATGTTTCTGATTCTTTTGAAATAGGTGAAACAATTAATGTTAGGTTTAAAATTTAAATCTTTTTTGAAGCTAAATAACTCAAAAAAATTATTGCAATCAAGCTTAATTGCATGTGCGACCCCATAAAAAAATGTTAAAATCTAGGGAAAATACACAATGGAAATGTTAAGTTGTATTATACGTAGTACTTTAATTGTAAACTATTTAAATTTGAAGGGCACGTTTTATTAATGTAATTAAAAATTATTTACTACAAAGCTACTACATTTTCTTCGAAAAATTCGTCATACTTAGTAGCAGACGGCTTATCGTAATGCACTTGACTGTACTTTGAACACAACTCGCAGCGGTGGACAATCCAACATTTCCCAAGCAATGGGGGCACAGCATTGCCAGCAGCGAGCTAAGAAAAACGGTACAGAAAGCAAAAAAAAAAAACGAAATCACTCAAGTACTTAATTTAATTGAAATCCCGGAGACGGGCCTCTCGCCAGGCTTATTGATAACCCCGTTTGATCTTTTGTTGTCGTTTTGTCGTTCTCGTTTTGTCAGTTATCATTGTGTTGTCAACGCAGACCCACCAATGTCATGTGATAGCTAGCGTTGCATTTCGATTCCCCACTTACCTCCCAAAATGATCATTCCTAAACACACATACATATGCCTTTTTAGATTGAGCCTTATCACAGATTCTATGCATCTTTCCCGCAGTTCGTTGCATCCAAACAATTCTTGCGTCAATTCTTCAATAAGTGATTATGTGCATACACTAGAAAAAAAGATTAGATATTGGTAATCAGTAACGCCTTACGCAAATCGATTGCATATATACATAGTCGTTGGATTTGAGTCTTTTTCAGTACATGAGCATGAGGTAAAAATTAGCTAACGCAACTGTTCAAGAACAAAGCCCTGACCAATCTGTAATAGCCCGTTATATTGGCAAACCGCAAACTATTTTATTTATAAATTCAATTAAACAGCCAATGCATAATTACGAGTCAGTAATTAAATATCAAAATACATATATAAGTACAACTTGTAGATTCCAATATGATGGGCTCAAAAAACATTGAAATTATATTGGTTTTATGCAGTTGATATCTCAAATGACTATTTTGAAGGCTTTATTCATATACAATATTAAGAGTAAAGATCATAAAGATTACTGTGTATAAGACAAAAGTGGTCTCAATTGGTCCTAATAAATTCGCAGCTAGGTACATTCTCTTCTATTTAGTAAGATTGTGGCACATGACATATTCAACACAATATTCTATTTGTGTATATGTTTTATGAATTTAATCAGGAAATTACTTGTTAACAAAAGCGTGGGACTCGTATCAGATCAAATGTGGGCGTGTGTTTATATATTACTACTATTCGTGCATTTTGGTCAATGGATAAATTCTTCGTACGTTTATACGAGCTGTCCATCAAATATGACCGTTTTGCTTAGTATCATGCTCGAAAGTTGATCAACAATGCACTCAAAATACAATTTTCATATGGAATGAACGTGTTTACACATAAAAAGCCGAAAATAAGCGCACCATATCTGAATAACTGATATCGATAGGGTCATAAAGAGATTAAGCGGCACTAACAATGACATAACGCGATAAGGCCAGTAAACTAGCGATAATTTATAAATGGCTAGTGGAATAATATGTATGACTGATTTTTATTATTGTATTGAACCCAATTCTATATTATTGATAAGATGAGTTTGTCTGCAGTATCGCATGCTGAACTTACGCTGATAAGCCCAAGCATTATAAGAGTTTGTCTTCTTTGTTTTCTTAAGCTATTTACTTATAATGATTTAGTTTATTGATATTTTTAGGTACTCGCACTCCACTTAATTTATGATTAAAAGCATATAAAAAGGTTGCCTATATATTTCTTTTAAGTTAAGCTACTTCGAAAACTTACATTAAAAACACCTGCTTTGCAGCTTTTTAAATATATTTGGTTATCTACAAACACACGAAATTGTTCATGCGCGGCAAGCCAATAATAACAAGTAACAGTTTGGATTTCATTACGTTTGAACCGCAGTTTAAGAGCCACTGAAAACTGCTACCTTCGCATTGTAGGAAAGCTTTTAATAGTAGCTTTTGCACCGACTGTGCTTTTCGCTTTGTCCGTTACAAATTGAATAAATTCAGAATACCTTTATACATATATATTACTGTTTTTGTGATGTTATTATATAAACATATAACAAAGAGAAATGCTCGAAAACATATTAAGCTACTAAAAATCTGATGGAACTGCTGAAACATTTCTCTTACATATGCATTAAACCAAGGTCATTCACATTATTTCCCACATTGTATATGTCATTCAAACTAATTTCGCTTTTACTCCAGGACACGTCAGAAAATTGCACGTGTGGTTTCCTATGTAGGATACATTAACCTTCTGCAGGCGAGGTCTACTTATTGATTTTGATTAAATGAATTTTGACGCGTGTTTCTTTACAAGTTCAAATGTAGGTCATACTGAAAAGAAATTGTGTTAGTTCAGCGAATATCTCATTGCTGCACTTGAACTACCAGAAATCGCGTGATTTGCGTGGGGCAACAGTGATTAAATTAACTTGCGTTGAAATTTTTAGCTCGAAAATTGAAATACGAATGTTTAACATATACATATGCACATATACTATAATATGTCTAGTGTTGCGCTGTTTGTTTTTGTGTGATGAGGGGGCCCGGTGGCCGTTTTCCGATTGGCCAAGTGTTTTGGGGCTTGACTCTTGTGACGTCACGCGCATAGCTAACTCAAATATATACGTGTAAACATGTAAACATGTATCTGTATACATATGTATCTGTGAGATACAGTTTGCACGACGTCACTGGTGCTTTGACGTATGTACGAACGGCTCGTACATTCAAATCGAAGACCGAGCAAAGCGTCAACATCAGCATTTGTTGCCCTAATGAACTTTTTTTAACATAACTCAAGCGTGTTTGAGGGCATTTGGACGTCTCGGGTTTCGCCTTTTGCTCTGCTTGGGCTCGTCTGTGCTTCGTAATTAGTATACATACACATTGTCGACATTGCGTGCTCTGGTCATGTCCCATAGGTACAATACAAACAGAAACAGCAACAGATACATCTAGAGAAAAAGGCATGCGAACATGCAGGTGAGCATGCTTTTAGGCGCTCTGTGCGCCTGGTCCCATCATGAAGCGTGCCAAATGTTTGGTTGTATTTCAGTTCCAGCTCGCCACGCAACTTGCCTTGATTAACCAGATGTGATGGTTAACAGATACTAGGGGTAGACACTATGGAAAAATGTACACAATAATGCTGCTCATTGAATAGTGAAGGGGTGGTCAAGAAATCAACATAATTTAAGTTAAACTTTTATTTGGTTATTAGAAAGAAAATGTTATTTCAACGTGGTTTATTCTGCGTAATTATAAATACACTCTATTGCTCCATCCTTATATTACATTCTCTTTTGTTAGTTAATCATTTCCCTTTTCTTTTTTTCTATTTATACCCTAATATTTTAGTTTTGTTCAATGCCCGTCGTGGTGTCAGTCCGTTCGTCCGTACGAATTCTTCTTCTTTCGACACCGTTAAGCTAAAATCTTACTTTAAATCTTTACTTTAAAAATACCTTTGTCCATGTGTTTGTAAGACAAAGTGTTAAAATTAGGGCGTTACGCCAATAATACAATAATCCATATAACATCTGCATTAAAGCGCTTCAGCTGCACCTGTACTTTCCCATAGCATTTAGATTCTACATTTTAGTCAGAGTATTCCGCAATTGGTTGCACCAGACTGAAAATTTTGTTGTTTATTTACTCTATTTATGTGATATGCGTACATAATGTGTTCATTTCTCTAAACATACTTAAAGCACTTATTATCAGCATTGTCATATTTATTCGTTAGTTTTATGCCCTACAAAATTGATTATGATAGGCTTATCAATTTTGTAAAATGGAGGTAGTCAATTTATAGTCTTATGAACAAAAGAAAAAAAAAATTTATATTTAAATTTTCTCGCTTGTTATTAGTGTTAATATTAAATTGTTAAATAAAAAATTAACATATTCATTTGTATATTAATAATTTAATAAGTAAACAAACAAAAAGCAATTTTAAAATCAACATAAGACATTTTTATAGATTACCTGTTAGTTGGTAATCAAAAGAAAAATAAGTCGTTGCAACTTAGTTGTTGTTGATGAGACTCAAGTGTTAGTTGATATTCCAATGTGTGTACACAAGCATTCAACCACACACTTACGCACAGAGATTGTGCAAATGCACTCATTGATTCATTACCGCATATTCATTACTGCATTTCTCATATACATATGTAGCAAGAATAAGACAAACGTGAGCTATTCAACGTATGCAACGGTGCGTAAAGAGCTTTATTGGCTTCAAACCCGATCCCGGACAAGAATCAGTTGTCTATATCGAAGATATGTAAAATGTACATACATATGTAAAGAAAATCGTTTGTAAACAATGTACTAGAATAATACGTATGTATATATGTACTTGACGATGTATGTACGTGTATGCATGCAAAGGCGCGTGTGTGGAAATGGAAATGCATGAGCGAGTATATATGTAAATATATAGACTGGTTCTATACTACCTATACTACACCATATACAACTGTACCAGCCGTCATGTGTACTTCATCAAGAATTGGAAATTTAATTTCGTGCCTTTGTGCGACAATTGCGTATTTACCAAAATATGCAAACAGATTGCCCTGAATTGGTTCGTTGCTTGAATTAGTAGAAATTAATTAAATAATTTTAAGCCTGTTGTAAATATCTTAATACACTTTTACTATACATGAACTGGCATTGAACAAAAGATTTAATCATCGATTAAGAAAATAAGTTTATTAAACTACAATTCTCTTTGTGCTATGTTCACCCTGTACAAATATCATCAGCAGCTTCAACTATTCGACTAGTTAAATGAACATTATTATTTCAAAAGCATTATAAAAGATCCTAGTAACTTGGGCGCACGTAAATTGCTCTTTGTGTGTGTTGTCACTCGTCTCCCACTAAGGACAGTGCAGCCACATAATATCTTCTAAAAATATAATAAATGATAGCCTATGTATTTTTTATGTACAAGCTATATTATTGTAAAGTTTCAATCAAGTTCATTTATTTGTTTTTGTGTGAAAGATTGACAAACTTGTTTCCAATCTCTCATATTTAAAATAATAAAAGGATAGGATATTTACTTGGTGTTAATTAAAAAATATTTTTGGTAACTTAAGAATTTAAAAATAAAAATTAATACTCAAAAATTTTGTTAAAATTGTTGTACCGAACAAAAAATAACTAAATATATATGTATATGGCTTGTAACTCAATTGAGGTCACAATCAACAGTAATTCAGACAGCACTGAGGATCGTTTGCCTTACAAAGTAGGGACTGAGAACGAATGCAAACTTGAATGCATTTAAGTGTGGACTACAGACTGCACTATATACTCAATTGTTGTTGTTCTTGCTGATGCAGAACGAAATCTTAAACAGAACACGAAACGACGAACAAGGAGAAACAAATCAAAGGCGCTTTTAATTTCCAGTTTCTGTTGCAAGTCAATAGCCTCGACAGCGTCAGTGGCCACCCCAAAGCAAACAGCATTGACGCCGGGAGAACGTCTCCGACAGACCAGTTGAGAGCGAGACAGACAGAGAGAACGGAAAACTGAGTAGTGAAAGAGCGCGTTGCTGGTTTTTCTTATAATTTGGCGCGTCATTTGCCATCCAACAATCGTTGCGTGCGGTTAGCAAATAGAGAGAGACATACATATGTGAATAGTTGAAGGACTGAACGCCGCCCGAATATATTGTTGTGTTGTATTTACATATATTTGGTGGCTTATCTTGGCTAACTAAATGCAGTTTTTTAACAGCAACTTGTTTGCCAGTCAATGCGCATGCGCCTAACAGTACTCTACAATCAATGTATTTATGTGGGTGGAAGACGTTGTGTTAAAGGACAAACGGTCGGTCGCACAACCAAAAAGGACATTGAAACGCTCGCGCGTATTATTTAACAATTTGGCATTGTTAAATACACATCATTACATGAAAATCAAGAAAAAACCTTTAAAAAAACGACTGTATTTCACAAGTTAATCGAATTAAACAACGCGTTGAATACAATACATATCCACAAGTGACATAATACACATCAAGAACCGAATACAAGCTGTGCATTTTTTTAAACACTAAATAGTAAATACACGAAAAGAAAAATAAAAAAAGAAACGGTCGAATAATCGCAATTACATATCAAATTTAAGTAACAATGTCAACGGTATCATCGAATAACTCCAGTGGCGATGAGCCCAATAAAAAGCCCGATGCCAGTAACGAGGAGAGTTCTCATCTGCTGGAGGCCAATGAGAATAGTGCAAAATATGGCTCACGGCAAGCGGTAAAAATCATCAAAGCCAATGTTAATGACAGTGCCAATGCCAATGCTAATGCCAATCTCCAAGTAGGCCAAAAATATCTTACATAAATTAGCTAACTGGTGCTGGTACTAAACATTATAATACTAAACACAACACTCTCACTACTTTTTTAAAGGTATCTAGTCGACGGCAATGCTTTGACCTTGACAAAGAAAAAACATGTTAAAGTACCACGACGCAGCCTATTATCGTTGTGTGAAGTGTTTTTCCAAAGCATACAATCTGAAATATTTACTTAGTAAAATATATGAAGTGTGTGCTGGGAATAGAATTTAAGCTGATACCAAAAGTTGGGAGCATTTGGTTGGGGGAGTTCAACTAAAATTTTTTTACAAACTAAATTGAACAAAGCAGAAAAGATAAAATATTAAAGAATGTTATAACCGTTAGACTTTTTGACAAAATAAAATAGAAACCAAAAACATGTTAGAAGGCTCTATGTGAGTAAGCTGGACCAGAAGATACCCTTAACCCTTGACCATACAGACGGACGGACGGCCGGGCTGACAGACATATAGTACATATGTGATGGATGGTTTCATATCTCCGGTGTTTCCTAACTGATTTAAAAAAAAAATTCACAGATGTTCATTATATTGATAATCATTTCAATGCCCATTTTCAAGTTTTCGAAATTCAAGATTTTTTGTTATCGATTTCATGTGTATATCGTAAACCTAAAAAGTTATCGAAAATGTTAAATAAACTTGCTAAGCCTAGGGATTAGGTAAATTCCTAAGATCGACGCGTTTATACATACGAACGGACAGAATGACATGGCTATGTCGACTCGGCTGTTGATGCTGATCAAGATTATATATATTTTATAGGGTCGGAGAAGCTGCCTTCTGCCAGCTACTTTTGCACAAAACCATTAAGATAGATAAGATAGTAAGCTAGAGGTTTCAAAACGCTTATTAAACTCTACAAATACACTTTCGTTTTATTATACCCTTAACCCATGAAATGGGTCCGTCTGTATGGTCAAGGGTTAAGGGTATCTTCAGGTCCAGCTTACTCGACTAGACGCTTCTAGCTTGTTTTTTTTATGAAAACGTTATATTTATACAATTTTGGCAATTGATAAAGTTTACCTAAAAGCCGGCATTTGAACATGATTTATTTTTAGCGTGAACAAAAGTTCACTTTGTGCAATGTTTGAAACGAGCTTGAAATAATTAAGTATAAACTTAATTTTTGTTAGTGTATTTTCTTTGCAAATAAACAACATGTTTTGATTTTAACGCCCCTTATAACGTATTTTTGTCGATAAACCTCTTTATCATTATTGGCTCTCAGGGAACTTGCTTCGGGAGATAATATATTCATTTGCTAAACGAATTTGGTACATTTGCATTCTCGTCCGCTAACAGAAAATCCAGAATATAAGGAAGGAATTTTTATTGAACCTATAATATGTATAAACTTGTTGTCGTTGCATTTAGTCTTGTTATATTAAATTTAATGTTTATAGTGGCATTATTTAGATTAGACTAAGACAGAAGCCGCTGGAATTTAAAAAAAAATCATCAAAGGTTTTTCTTTGACACGAACAAGTTGCCGGCTTAGCACTCGGGGAAAATATAACTCTTCATAACATTATTATGCAAATCGTCGAGTTACAAAATGCAGCTTCATAAATATTTGATTTCTGTGGGTATGCGTAGAAACTGGCAATAAAACGAACTTGGATATGGGACTTGATCTAACAACATGACACTGACATTCGTTGGGCATCATCCTGACCCGACTCAGAGCATGCCCCTTAGGCAAAACCAGGCGCATTAACGCGTGGGCGCCAAACAAGTTATTGACTTAGTTAACTGCAAACGCAAATCGAATTCTAAATATAGTTAAGGCACTCAGTCGAGGCAGCAGTGGCAGTGACCACATGAAAAAAGCACAACAAATATCGATTTCAGCGCAGACTTACTGCCTTAAGTCTGGAGGTGTGTACCGACCACAAATAATCCAGCCCACACCTCTACTTGGTTACCGGTTACCGGATAATGCAACTCTCAGCCATCGTTTACCATGTGCGGAAGTGAATATTGTGAAACATTGGTGTGGGCTTTGATTGGATATTTATACGCATATATGTATAAGAGTTTATGGCACATTCCATGCGTGGGCGGAAAATTAAATAAAGCAAATCGCAAGCAGAAAATTCAGCAAGAGAAAGGAACAATAAAACGTATGCTAGTTGTATCTAACGCTTAAAAGACAATCTTTGTTAGAATAAAATATAATAGATTGGTAGATTCAATGCATACATTTGAATTTGTGGAACAAAGATACAGGTTAAAGACCTTTTTCATATCTTTGCTTATTTTTTCTAGTTATCAGAAGAAACATGTCGATTTTATATTTGTATTTCGACATACTACATATATAATACCACGCCCAGTTCTGTTTCGTGTATCACAAATTAGTCGATCTATAATACATATATATCATAGTAGATACCACCAACTGATTTCTATTCATATTTGATAATCACAAATGATAATTATATGAATAATAGATTGTTGCCCAAATTATGTTTATTAATTGCGAAAAATAATTGCATTGTAGTATTTAGGTATATAATTGATTAGACAAGCGATAAGAATTTACTACATAAGTTTTTCATATGTACTTATCATTGACTTATTTATTGGCAATACGCTGGCCAAGGCCAAGACAGCAAATATTTTAATTGGTGCCGCTTCAATGGCTTGCTTAGTATTTACATATATAACTATAAATATTGGATATGCCTATTAAATATCAATTATCCAATTTATTTGATGTTAATAAGAATCAATAAAATCGAAGATGGGTAAATTTATTTTCCAATTTCCAATAACTAATTGGTTGTTTGACAAGTATTTGTATATCTAATCTTCAAAATTCCATTGCCTCACTTTTTTAAGTTTCACGATGGTCATAAAGGCTTATCAATGACGCACAAGCTTACTAAAACTCATTTTATTAAATTTTGCAAAAAATTTGACTATGGCTATGTGTTGCACCCATAAAGCAGGAAGTCAACACTTATGGTTATCAGCATAATAGTAAACTTGGCTATCACAAATTGGTAATTCCTATCGGATAAGGTCAAAACGTCCAAGCGTCTTAAGCAACCGCCTTGTGTCCTTATCAATGGACTAGGGTCTTAAATTATAAGATCCCGTCCAAGCAGGTCTTTTACGATTAAGTCGTGGCTCTAGGGTTTGTTAACCACCCGCTCGACAACTTGACAGCTTTGGCTACAAAAACCAAAGAAATGTGCCTCAAACTAAGGTGTTAATGTGTATATATTTATGTATAGGCTCACTATCGCAACACAACAATGCTCGTGAACTGTAGTACGACGAATCGGCCGGGGGTATTATTATGGCTTACCTATAGTCGAGTCGATTCGAATTATGTGATATTACGGTTAGGCGGCAGTTCTAGTTAGTGGGTCGAACGATTCACATACACAAAGCAGAAAACGCCAAGTAACGTTTCGATTGGTTTTTTCAGGATCAGCAGAATCTACTTGGCCAAATGGTACACACGTCTACCGAGAACAGGTCAAGGACCTTTCCGCAATATGTTGCAGCCTTGGCAGCAGCTGGTGGTGCATTCGCCGCCGGTACACTCCTTGGCTGGACATCGCCGGCGGAGACTGAAGTCGTTGCCGGCAATGCTTACGACTTTGATGTGACCTTAGAGCAATTCACCTGGGTCAGTTCGTTTATGACTTTGGGTGCTGCCTGCGTTTGCATACCGATTGGTTTCCTCATCAACTTTATTGGACGCAAGTGGACAATGCTATTGCTCGTCTTGCCTTTTGTAATAGGTTGGGCGTTGCTTATATGGGCCCAGAATGTTGTCATGATGTATATTGCACGCTTTATTTTGGGTATCGCAGGCGGTGCCTTCTGTGTTACTGCGCCAATGTATACGGGCGAGATTGCCCAAAAGGATATTCGTGGCAGACTTGGCAGCTTCTTCCAGTTTATGATCACAATTGGTATTCTCTTTGTCTATGGCATCGGAGCAGGTCTTAATGTTTTTTGGATGAGTATTGTGTGTGGCCTTTTGCCCATTATCTTTGGCGTCATCTTCTTTTTCATGCCGGAATCTCCTACATATTTGGTAAGTCTTATTTAAATATACAAAGCGGCTTTAATATGAGCAAGAAAATTCAGTAGAAGTATTTCATATCTTAAAACAGTAAAGTCCACTATGAATGCCAAAATCTGAGCATCGAAAGAAGTTGTTGTATTAAAAGTTTTGAAGCCTGTTATTTAAAATGTTTTAAAAAATGTGCCCAAATGTGAAATAAATTTATTCACTTTTTCGTGACTCTTTTTTATACTCTTAACCCATGAAATGGGTAAAAAAAGGGTATAATGGTTTTGTGCAAAAGTATGTAACAGGGAGAAGGAAGCTTCTCCGACCCCATAAAGTATATATATTCTTGATCAGCATCAACAGCCGATTCGATTTAGCCATGTCCGTCTGTCTGTCCGTCCGTCTGTCCGTCCGTCCGTCTGTCCGTCCGTCCGTCCGTCCGTCTGTATGTATGAACGCGTCGATCTCAGAAACTACAAAAGCTAGAGACTCTAAATATTGGATATGAGCTCTCCTAATCCCTAGGCATGACAAGTTTGTTTCAAATTTTCGATAACTTTTCAGGCTTACGATATACACATGTAATCGATAACAAAAAAATCTTGAATTTAAAAAAACTGAAATGAGAATTGAAACTATAAGCAAAATAATGAACTTCTGTAAAAGTTTCATTAAAATCGGTTGAGAAACACCGGAGATATGAAACCATCAAATATTGATACAGAACTACACAGCCATATGTGTATGTCTGTTAGCCCGACCATCTGTCCGTCTGTATGGTCAAGGGTTAAGGGTATCTTCTAGTCGAGCTTACTCGACTAGAGTCTTCTTACTTGTTTTATAATATTTAACTAAACAGTTTTTAATCGAACTTGAACAGGTTTCAAAGAATCGCACACAAGCCGCTGTAAATTCGATTCAGTGGTTGCGTGGCAAGGACTACGAATATGCACCCGAATTGGAGGAGCTAGAGCAAACCGATCGCGAGATTCGTCAGAACAAAGTTAATATAATGGCAGCGTTGACACGTCCTGTTACAATAAAGGCATTAAGCATTAGTTTGGGTCTGATGTTCTTCCAGCAATTGAGTGGAATTAATGCGGTCATCTTTTACTCCAAGGCCATCTTTGAAGTAAGTTAATAAAAAACTAAATTGAACAATGTGGTTTGTAATTATAATATTTTCTTTCTTACAGGATGCTAACACCAACATCAGTGCTAGCACATCAACGATTGTGATTGGTGTGATGCAAGTTATAGCCACGTTTGTTTCCGTCGTTGTCGTTGATAAGTTGGGTCGCCGAGTTTTGCTACTTGCCTCAGGTATCGTTATGGCGCTATCGACCACCGCTATTGGAGTGTACTTCTATTTGAAGGAACAGGATGCGAAGGGTGTTGAAAATCTAGGATGGCTGCCAGTGGCCAGCTTGTGTATATTCATAATCATGTTCTCTATTGGCTACGGACCGGTGCCTTGGCTGATGATGGGCGAGCTGTTTGCCACCGATATCAAGGGATTTGCCGGCTCTATTGCGGGCACATCAAACTGGGTGTTGGCCTTTATCGTGACTAAGACGTTTAAGAATCTGAATGAAGGATTGGGTAGCGGTGGCACTTTCTGGTTGTTTGCTGGCGTCACGGCTATTGGTGTCATCTTTGTTTTCTTCGCTGTACCCGAGACGAAGGGCAAGAGTCTGAACGAGATTCAGCAGGAGTTGGCAGGCAATCGAAATGCATCTATCATGCAGCCAGCAAACGGTGTTAGAACCGAGAAGTAAAAACTCAGCAATACTCTGTTTAGTTATATGCATTTTAATTTTTTTAACTTAAAGTATACATTAATGTGTGTTAGGTGCAAGTCGAGATCCGATTTCATTTGATGAATTTGTTTCATAGAATTTATTATCTGAATACAGTTTTATTTGCACAGCAAGAGAAAGAAAAAAACATTATACCCTTTTTTACCCAATTCATGGGTTAAGGGTATAAAAACCGGGAGTGAACGATACAAAAAAAGGACTTAGCAACAGCAAAGAATTACTATGAATGAAGACTGAAGGTCAAGTGCATAATAAGCAGATAAGTTAGGGCTCTGTTAAGCTACTCTCAACGCACTTTTAACTCAGCCACACTTTATAAAATTATTGGAAATAGTGTTTTCTGCTATGTACCTTCAAGCGGCCATAGAAAAGACAATAGGATTCAACCGTAAATATAATACATATGCATATTTATACACATATATCAAGAATTATATATATTCTTAATTGAAAATCGTTATTATCAAATTATATTCTGTGTACGTGTATACATACGTTTGAATTTAGATCGTTAGCTGTTTGTGTGTAATTCAGAACATTCAGTTTTAATTTATGTAAGCATTTTAGCCTGTTTAGTTTGTAAGCCACGCATTTTGCTAACCTATTTATTTACAAAACGATTATTTTTTACTTTTTATACATATATGTATGTCAATATAATTTAAGTTTAATTGTTTCTAATCGCAATAAGAAAAAAAATTATAAATGCGCTATCGCTGCTTACTATAGCTCAAGAGTTAAGGCGTTATATCATTGTTAAAATATCTGCATCTATTCGAAAATATTGATGTAAGATAAATATATATATATATATATTTTACATTCACGAAAACCGCATATAATTAGATGCAGATTGTAGAGAGAAATATTTTAAATATATATGTATGTTGTAAATAAATTTAAAATTGTGTTTTTGTTACAAGAATATTAGATGGTCATGTATGTATTTCGTAATGATTATACATCTTACATATCTATTTTTGGACTTTCAATAATATTTTGCTTCAGCGTTTCGATTTGACCAGTATTCTTCTCATATAAACTTTTTATTAAGGGAAGCGAGCTTAAATTACTTTCCATACGGGCTATTTTCGTCACCAAATATTCCACTCTTACTCGATAATCCTCCAAAGTGTGTAGCCCGACTCCAGAAGCTATTTGCTTACTTCTATCCATGCTTAAATCCTTTTCAGCTTTCTGGGCTAAGAAATTATTAAGTTATTCAAAAGGTGATAGATTTCTATTTTTTGTTAATGAATAACAATTTTGAACATGCAGAGCTGATACGATTTTAAATGCTTTAGATTTTTGTTTTTAAATGACCTTTTGAAGTATTTATTAATAAAGTTGATAAATACAGCTGTAGATTTTAAAATAGCAACACCAAACTACTTTTCACAGGCAAAGTAACAAACAATAAGTTTTGCAATTTTTTAAGCGATTTTACCGATTCTCAGAGGAATATTTTAAATTATTTATATATATATTGTTTAGTGAAAATGAAATCGAGTCGTCTCTAAAACTTATATTTAGCAATTATACCAACCTTAATTTTATTTGCTTATCAAATATTTCATCACGCAAGTGCTGACAAACTTATAAAAATTTTTTTGAGTGTACATTTTTGATGGTCTTATGTGTAGTTTTAAAACAGGGCTTTTTCAAAGGCTTACGCTTTTAAACAATCTTCTTTTAGATCTTATCAATATTTTGCGGTTTCGCACGTTTCTTTTATGCAGTACTCTAGTACTTACAAAGAACAACTTTTGATGAGAAATTAGATTAGAACGCATTATTGATCATGTTTATTATCGCTATTTCTGTAGTTTTTCGTGTTTTGTTTCTTTTATCAAAAACTTAACCAAACAACGAAGTTCAATTTCAAATTTTTCAAAAAACAAGTAAGAAGGCTCTAGTCGAGTAAGCTCGCTAGAAGATTCCCTTAACCCTTGACGATACAGACAGACAGACTGGGGCTAACAGACACACACATATGGCTGTGTACTTTTTTACCAATGCTTGATGGTTTCATATCTCCGGTGTTTCTTAGCCGATTTTAATGAAAATTCCACAAATGTTCATTATTTTGCTTTTAGTTTCAATCCTCATTTTCAATTTTTCAGCACTTTTTGTTATCGATTACATGTGTATATCGTAAGCCGGAAAAGTTATCGAAAATTTGAAACAAACTTGCTATGCCTAGGGATTAGGAGCGCTCATATCGAAAATCTAGAGACTCTAACTTTTGTAGTTCCTGAGATCGACGCGATCATACATACAGACAGACAGACGGACGGACATGGCTAAATCGACTCGGCTGTTGATTCTGATCAAGAATATATTTACTTTATGGGGTCGGAGAAGCTTCCTTCTGCCTGTTACATACTTTTGCGCAAAACCATTATACCCTTTTTTCCCATTTCATGGGTTAAGGGCATAAAAAACCGGCAAAACTTAATGATTGCTTTCTTCCCTTAAAAAAATGGAGCTTTGTAGTGCTATTTTAATATTCGCAGCTGTATAAATAAAATACAAGTAGCGTAACGTCCTTTTAATTTAATTTTTATTTACAAATGTATTAAATATTATGTTTTTGTTAATTTAAATAGATTTCATACTTGCAGTTTAGAATGTGTAAACAAAATATTTTTAATAAATACATATATTTTGCAAATACAGTTTTATGACCGTTATTCTAACAGCTACATATATCAATATTACAGGTTCTTTACCCAGTATTGCTAATTATTAAAAAACAAGCAACAAAGGTATCTTTCTAATCAATAATGTATCGAAAAGTGTTTGGTACGATCAAAATAAACAAAACGTAATAGTCCATGCTCAGCCCCCACAGCGGCCCAGTTGCAGACACCATTATTCCAGTTCCAGCGCACACAATTCAGGCGCATAAAACTAAGCATATCAAAGTTGTGTTGTTGTCTGGATTTACGATAAGTTGGGATGTTAGCATGGGGCGCATTTGTAAGTGGCTTAAGCAGTAGACCATAATCTCGCTGAAACTCTTCAGAAGTAATGGAATCTGGCTCGGAAGAGCCGTTTAAATAACACGCAATGGTTGCGCATACAGTGCGACATTTTGTTGTACGTTTTTTTAACTGAGATTCTCTATTTAACTGATTGGTTTGTATAAATGTGATGTCACCGTTGTCAGTTACTGTGGCAAGAGTCACTTGCTCCGAATTAAAATGTAATGATCGCGGACTGCTGAGCAGCGAGTCCAGCGGATTGTGGTCAAAGTTAATTCCCGACGGATTGTGAGTTAACAAGCGGGCATATTCTGAAATATACATTTGTAATTAAAGTTCAATTATTAAAAGGACACATGTACGTTTTTTGTGTGAAATGACTAACTTACGGTATTTGTACATCTCGGTGACACCAACAACCAAGGAATCCCACAGAGGAGGCCAACTAAGGGCACCCAAAAACAAGTTGTGTATGGTATCACCTACAACTGGTAATGGCTGCGCCCAATTCAATATATCATAGACCCATAATTTGCGCACTATTGCTCCAATGGCCAGCCAACGTGCTCCGTTCGTGTCATAATGCAGCTCCAAATCTGCCAGAGAAGTAATTAATGTACACTTCAACAAAATCAAAATAAAATATAGTATACTTACAACTAATGTTACGCTCGCCAAAGTAAAACACATTTGCGGGTAAAAAGTGTCGCTGATTGTCACGTTTGACGAAGTTAAGTCCTTGCTCATCGGAGATGTCCCAAAAGGCAACGTTACCGCTCGAGTAGCCACTTACTAGTAACTTGTGACCAGCGCTCTTAAATGATTAGAAAAAAAAAAGAAATACAATTATGTTTTATACATTTTATTTATTTTTTTAAGTAGTTACCTCAGACCAGCTTATTTTGGTACACGGATCCCTTATAGGATTTTCTATGTCCAAGCTGAGTATATGAACCGGTTCCAATATAATAACTTCATTCAGTTTGTTATTTGACTTTTCTTTTGTAAGGTGCAGGGGCAAAGCGTAAATAACCGCTCTGAGTGAACTGCCCACAGCTAAAAGGCCCAACCGGTTGATAGACTCATCAAAGCCACCGCTGGGCATAAGTGCAAAGCTATGGACTGCATCCTGACGTACACATATGCCATAATGCAGCCGCGCCATTAGTGGGCATTTGTTGTCCTCACCAACGGGCGACATTTTGCACTCAAGCAGCAACAACATGGCATCGTCTTTCTTGTCTTTTGAAGGTCGCGCAAAGCTGTTGATTTTATTGCGTTGGGAACACAATAAATACTGCGTCTCCTCCGTTGAGGGCAGAGGAATCCATGCCAGCTCCTTGATAGGGGTGCCCAGATAGCATATATATTCATCTATGGTGAGCATAAAAATGAAATGGTTATTAAACATCAACAGGTTTGGTTCAATTAACTTGCCCTTTTCACTAAAGCCCTCCAATGGCGACAACTGCATCCAAGCTTGGTTATCAATATTATTGTAAGCATAGCGCATGGAAGTCGATTCCTTAGATGGCAAAAAACTAATGGCATCGTCGGGCGCAAGCTTCTCGTAGCATGGCAATAGATGCGGGTATAAAACTCCTTTTGCATAATTTTCTTGCGTACTATATTTAGTAATCATGAATATATGTATATTGTTAAAAAAAAAAATACACAATACTTACAAATAATTCCAACGATTCTTTGCCACATTTTTAACTTTAATACGTCCGTACACTATAAAAGAGTATTGAATTAATACTATAGTTTGTTTAAAGCAATTTGGTTGATAAAATAACTCACAAGTCTTTTGGCTTATTCTAGATTTGTTTGCTATATGTGATTTCTTGACTAGAGATGAATTCAAAATTGACGCGTTCACTTCATCTTCATTGAAGTCCACTCCTTCCGATCCCGATTCCTCAGATGTTTCATTATCTGTGCTTATATCAAAATCGGATGCATTGCTATCGTAATCCTTATTATTAACTGGGTTATCATCGCTATGTTTTTTCATTTGTGCTGCAATTTTAACGAGCTTTGACTCGGCTCTACAGGAAGAAATTCATTATTGTCAAATACAAGTTTAATTTAATTGATGTGAGCTACGAACTTTAATGTGGACTTGCGCTTAAAGCGACCTGCATTGCTGTACACTTGTGTGTTTTCGTCGTTATCAGCTGATGTCTCGGTAACCACCTTTTCTGCGCTAGGTTGACGTGCTCGCTTGGGGCACGTACGAGGATGAGTTGAATAGGATAGTTTAGTGTAGCTGGCCTTGCAGTCCGGACATACAATACGCTCCTTTACGCCACAATTTTCTAGATGTAGTAACATACCCAGACTAGTAGTGAGACTCCGATTACATAGGCGACAACTTAAACGCTTATTGCCCGCATCGATATAAGCTTTCATCATTTTCATGACAATGTTGCGTGTTAACAACTGCAAAAGATGGATATGTGTAAATTCCATGCCTTCCAATTCGGACCCTTAAGACTAACTACTTACCGGTTGCTGTTCTCCCACTAGCCATCCCACGCCATAATGTTCGCCGAGATGACCCTGCCAGTTATCACAACGCACGAGGCACAGGCCACATTGATGTGCTCCTTTTCCACGTCCATCTTCGCGCAAGTCTTCATCGTTCTTTATTTGCTCTCGTTTGCGTATAAGTAGCAGACGCAAGTCAAAGTTTTCAGTTGTTGTTTCAGCTACTACACTTTGTTCGCTTAGCTGAGGTTGTTGCTGTGAGCAGGTGCGAGAGTGATTTGCGAATGTAAGTTTAGAGTAGGTGCCCTTGCAGTCCGGACATACAATGCGCTCCTTGACACCACAATTTTCTAGATGTAGCAGCATACCCAAACTAGTGGTCAGACTTCGATTACATAGACGACAGCTTAAACGCTTATTCCCCGCATCGATATACGTTTTCATCATTTTCATGACGGTGCTCCGCGTTAGCAACTGCAAAAGATAGATATATGTATGTAAATTCCATGCCTTCCATTTCGGACTCTTAAGACTGACTACTTACTGGTTGCTGCTCTCCCACTAGCCATCCCACGCCATAATGTTCGCCGAGATGACCCTGCCAATTATCACAACGCACGAGGCACAGGCCACATTGATATGCTCCTTTTCCACGTCTATCTTCAAGCAACTCCTCTTCGCTCTCCAATTGCTCTCGTTTGCGAATGAGGAGCAGACGCGTGTTAAAGTCACTTACTTGTGCACTGTTGTTGACATCTGGGGTCAAGAGTTGTATCGCTTTGGCCTGGGAAACGCGACGCTTGGGTGTTGCTTGAATCCCAGCATCTGGCGTAGATGTAACTATTGGTTGTGTTCTGCCACATCTTCGACCAGATTGCTTTCCTACTTTGGGAGTTGCTGAATCCAAAGAATCTATCAGACTTGATATATCTGATGTGCTTGTATCCAACGAAGCAGCTACTAAACCTGATTTTTGCTTTTGTCCTCGCCTTCCCTTGACGACGGATTCAATCTTTTTCGCAATTCCTGTAACTGGTTTTGTATCTGTGTTTTCTGGTGTTTTCGTTATTACTGTTACTATCGATTCTGGCTCATTCTTCTTGACTTTACCATTAACACTACTGCGCCGCAGTCGTTTTCTCTTGTTTTGTGATTCCGATTCTTCTTCGTTCCTGACAATATCTTCTGTTTTTTCTGTATCACAATCTTTCTCGGTTGTCATATTTACTTTTGCTGTACTAGTATTTGATTCTGTTTCTGCTGATTCCGAATCCTTTTCCATGTCTTTTGCTATTTTATTAGAGAGACGAGGACGCTTACGCTTGTGTTGCAAATCAGTTTCCTGTATTTGAGTTGTTTTCTTGGACATTCTCTGTTTGGGCAAAATGTCCTTGATATTATTTTCTGGTTTCTCAGCACTATTTGTGGGTTTATTTTCATTTGTTTGCTCGTGGTTGTCTAGTTTAGTACTTTTACTTTCCGAAGCACTCCTTTGGAGTTCTTCTTCCATTACTTCAGAATGTTGCTTGTTTCCTATGACTGATTCTTGTAGTTGAATGCTTATGCTAAAAGTGTTTTCGCTAGTCATATTTTCTACAGGATCGGGAAGTTCCTTGATTATTTTAACGTATTCTTGCCTAACGACAGCAGTCTTTACCAGCTTTGAGGTGGTTTCATTCTGCTGGTTTTCAACCGTCGAATCTGGCTTGAGTTTCTTAGACTTAGGCATTACATTGATTGTTTGGGGCTCGTCTTCTGTCTCATCATAATCGGGAGTGGCATCATCACTTATATCAGTTTCAATAATTTTTAAATGCTTTTCGACTTCGCTTTTAACCAAGGGTTCCTCTTGAAACCCATGAAACACGTCGCCATCATCGTCACTTGTACTAGAGGTCAAAACCCGATGTGCGCCCTTTACTTTGATCTCCGCTAGCAGTGCTCTTTTCCTCGGATGCAATGCTTCCATTGACTTGGATGTTGCTGCTCCAACCATTTTGTATTCAGCAACCTTGGTAGACCTCTTGACGTTCAGCACTGATCGGGTTTTCACCAATTTTTTTCGTGGTATCTTATCCACTGACTTAACTGGTTTGGGTTGTGGTACCACGTTTTCAGCAGCCAAGTGTGTTAACAGATTTTGTATACCTTTCGCTTCCAGTGACTGTTGTTTAAAGGAATTGGATTTTTCGGCAACTGTTTTGTCACTACTTCGAAATGGTAATTGAGCTTCACACTGCGGTGTCGGTTGTTCCTGTGTGAGGACGTCCAAAAGCGATACGGTCGGCGCTGCTACATCTGCCGGCTGATCCGCGAGGATCACCTCATTACCCTTTTCGATTAGTAATGTTTGTTTATGCTTTGGTAGTTTGGGTGGATGATACAGTTGCGTAAGGTCTCTTTGTTTTGACGTCAATTTAACATCCAAGAGTTGATTTTTCTTAGCAGTTTCGTCAATTTTCACATCCGCTGTGTTATTTTCTTTTGCTATTGGCTTAAAAATACTTTCAGTGGTTGTCCCGCTATCCAAACTTTTAGCTAAGTTTTCGGAAACTTTTATAGTTTCTGTGTTTTCTGTAATATGTTCAGGGACAATGTTTCCGACTTTGTCCGTTATCTCTTCCGTGAAATGTTCACTATCACTTGCATCTTTAGGATTCCCGCTATTTACAGTTTTTGCTATGTTTTCGCAAACTTTAAAAGTTTCCGTTTTTTCTGTCAATTGTTCAGGAAATATGGTTAATAATTTATCTGATGCTTTTTCCGTGGACTCTTCACTAGCATCAGCATCATAAGTATTCCCACTATTAACAGCAATAGCTAAGTTTTCACAATCTTTTAAAGTTTTCGTTTTTTCTATAATCTGTTCAGGGATTATGCTTACTAATTTATCTGTTGCCTTTTTAGTGGCATCTTCACTAGCACCAACTTCAGCAGTTTCCTTTATTACGAGATTTGCATCTGATTGCTGATTAGGTTCGTTAGTTGTCTGTTCAGTCATAACATCTGATATTTGAACAGATTTTTCTGTTTTCTTTTCTGATATAGTTTCATTCGTTTTGAATATACTTTTTTTGTTACGTTGCACCAAATTAATTTTTGCCTTTTTTGGCCTAAACTGCGCAGGTTTGGTGACTTGAGTTTCTTCTTTATTCACTTTGGGTTCAGGCATTTCAACTGATTGCCTTTCGAGCATGCCATCGTTTTTTACCATTTCAGGAGGAACTGTAACCACAGTTGATGCGCTTGACAATATAAACTTTCTTTCTGTATTGGTATCATCCTGTTTGGGCGCTGGGACTTCTTTAATATCAACACTGGCACAATTAACTTCATTGGTAAACAGACTGCTCTGCAGTTTGATGGCATTTGGGCTAATTGACAAGACATTTGGTTCATTGCCGTTAACATTTAACTCTGCATGCAATATATCCATGTCCTCCATTTGTAAAATTTTGCCAATGGGCAAGGCTTGATCAATTTTAACAGACAATGCTGGTGAAAATTTCTTGCTCATACTCAGCTCCTCGGCGGATAATTTGGCATAATTAGACAGATCGATTGCATTGCTTGCAGTCAGTTGAGCTATGAAATCTACAGCAGAAAGTTCGTTAACTGGCGTTTCAGATTTGACAATCGGTGGTGACGATGACTTATAGCTGGTGGTAGGGATTACTTCGTCTTTAGCCTTAGGACTTTTAGAGTGCACCTCGCTTTTTATAGAATCCTTTAAAATCGCTATCGGCCTGATATCAGTTTGTACACTTGGAGCAATCAAAGATTTTTTAATATCTGTTGAGAGCGGGATGGCTGCGATGGATGTTCGACTGTCAGAAAGCGTCACAGAACTGTTGTCACTCTTGAGGATTGGAAGGCGTATCTTTCGGGTTACAGGAATTGGAGTTAATGCTGGCACTGCTCTTGCGGCACCAATATTGCATCCGTGCTTTTGCTGTTGTTGCTGAATGGCCTGTCTCCGAACCTCTTTGGCCAATTGAGCAAGCTTCTCACGCGGCATCTTTAGTTTACTAGCATTCAGTATAATTTTCTTCTTAGCTGTTAAGTTTGTTCCGCTCGTCGCATGCAGTTTGTTGAGTATCGTCTTGGCCATTTCAGTGGGTTTCCTAGATGGCATTTTCAACTTATCCGGGTGTCTGATATCCTTTGCAGTAGACACAGCTGATGACGTCTGGCCACTTGGAAGACGCAAAGCACTTAGATCTATCTTCTCATTGGGCGCCAACACTTTGTGCTCCAGAACAATCAATGGCGGTGGAGATGTTAACAATGCAGAGCGGGTAGGTTGTGTGGAGTATTCTTCTGTGGGTGCTCTGGAAGATGCTGATGCAGGTGATGTCAATGATTTGGGTGATGCTGGTGCTGATCGTGTTGTTGGTGACTCTTGCTGACGCCGGGCATGTTCTGTGCTGCTTCCACAAGTTGCACGATGTTTGGGCAATTGATTGACTAGATTAAGCAACAACGGCGGCTTCGAACGCACCGGCAAATCTGCTTTAGCTATTGGCATTGCAAAAACACCTGATTGACCACCTTTGCTACTCTCTACAGTTGATGTTGTTACTGTGGTTGTGGACTGCTTCTGATGTACTGGAGAGCTGTGAAGTTTGTTTAATAATCGGTGCTTGATGATCGCTTTTATGTTTAATGACTGCTGCTCAGCGGAACCAAAATTCCTTGGTTGATTACTCTCGACAGACATTGGAGCTGAAAGTGGCATATTTAGCATATGATTATTTTTTCTTAATTATATTGTATAGTACTAAGGGTTGGCGGATTCTACTACTAGCGGAAAAAATTTCGTGAATTTAAATTTTATTTTTCAACTGTATAAAAAATGTTAAGTTTAGGAAAACCAACAGTAATCATTTAACGCTTTTTCATATTTAGAAGTTTTGCTAAACTTTTTATTTTTTCTGTAAATATAATATAAAAATTTGCAATAAGAGTTGTCTCCTATTCATAGAAAAACAATCCTGAGCTGTGAGTTGAACTCTGGCCAACGGCCAACTCTTGAAATTAAGGCATCCTACCATCAACATTTATCACGATATACCATCGAGAGGCGTCAAATTAATGTGTCAAAAGTAACACTTCAACGAGTTCTAAAAATTGGGTGTTCAAAAAAAAAATATAGTATTACCACTTAGCAAGCAACAAGTGGTTATACCACTAAGCATGCTTAGTGGTTATACCACTAAGTATGCTTAGTGGTTATATCGCAAATATAGAATTAACTTTTGTTTGACATTATTTGTTACGGTATTTTATTATTTTACTTTATCTTTAACTTTTTTCCACTTTCTTATGATTTCTTTATTGATTTCTGGACGAAGAATTTTACAATAAAAAATACATTTTTTCAATTAAAATTTAAGGAAAAGTTGTTATTGCTTAAACAAAAAAGCCTTGAGTTAGTTTTTCTAGATAACGCAGTAGTAGTAACCTACCAATTTGTCTAAATTCCTTTTTTTCATAAATTTCATGCTTTTATTAGAAAATGTGTTTCTGAAAAAATCGTTCGTTTCGAGTCGGGTAACGAACCCGAACCCTAGACCGTCTACATAAAAATACTGCGAGAACTCAACCAGCAGCGCCACAAAAGAACAATTGAAACACGTAGCAAATAAACCTACATATTGACATAGTTTTATAAAAGCCAACTAAACAAACCCCTCCTATATAATTCGTTATTATTTAGTATGCACTAAATTTTAATTTATTGTATTTAATTACCAGACACATGTTCATTTTCCTCTCGTTGCTGGTTCTGTGGTTGTTGTTGGTGTTGCACTGCAGTTGACGGCTCAGAAGTTGACATCGCTTCGGCAGAGGAATATAAGGATTGCTTGCAAATTGGGGCTGATGCAATATATTGGCTAGAACTTTTATCTTGTTTGCTTAATAATGCCTGTGCCAGTGTCCTATGCAAGCCAGACTGCTTTAATTTATTGAAATCCAGTGGAATTTTATTGATAATGCGCTTGGGCGGTGGTGCTACTGCATTTTCTGACGAGGAAGTCGACGGCGACAATGAAGGCCTGCCCTTGTCATAGCTCTGTCTACCGTGAGGCATTGTCGGTATTGTTTTAAAACAATGCTTGGTCACTTCATCCATTGCAAATTATTCATTCTCTCGTGTTCCAAATTACGCAGCAAATAGTTTGAAATTACAAAAAAAATGTACTACCGTTTTTTAAATCAAATTTTGCAGCGTATTTGTGGCTTGAAACGTATTTACAATATGTTATTTCATACGGATTTACACTAACTATTTACTCTCAATCACTTATTTCATGACGTTAATTGGTTAATATTTGTAATTAATAAAATTCCCAAATGCAAAAATCTCGAAACATGTGCAACTTTTAGTCTGATTAAGAGTGGCCGAATCTTAGTAGTAATATTATTCTACTATTTCCCATATGAGCTATGCCTTATCGATGTATCGATTTACTAAATTAAATGATTTATAATATTTTGTATTTATAAAAATACATTTAAAGTTTGAGTTTTGTTTATCTACATACTATTTTTTTATGTTTTTTTTTTGTCTTTATATTAATGTATCCATTGTTTGCTTGGTGGTTTAACTTATGTGGCAGTAATGGAAATGTGCGTGCTATAAAATATCGCGTCAAGATAGTATTCATTTCTTATCGATAGATATTTCGGTATTCGGAGCCTGACAACCCTGCCTACTGTAGCAGAAAAAGAGCGTTTACCTATTTTTATTGATAAACGTTTTTAAACAAACTTAACTTAAAACATGGATTTCCAAAATCGGGCCGGTGGCAAAACCGGTAGTGGTGGCGTTGCCTCCTGGTCAGAGACGAACCGCGAGCGAAAAGAACGTCTACGCCAGCTGGCACTTGAGACCATTGATCTAAACAAGGATCCGTATTTTATGAAAAACCATCTCGGCTCCTATGAATGTAAATTGTGCCTGACTCTGCACAACAACGAGGGTAGCTACTTAGCGCATACGCAGGGCAAGAAACATCAAGAAAACTTGGCCCGTCGTGCAGCCAAAGAAGCCAAGGAATCACCATCATCACTTCTTGCGCCAGAAAAGCCGCGAGTCGAGCCCAAAAAGTTCGTAAAAATTGGTCGTCCCGGCTACCGAGTGACAAAACAGCGCGAACCCAGCAATGGCCAGCAGTCGCTGCTCTTCCAGATCGACTATCCTGAAATTAGCGATGGCATTGTGCCGCGCCATCGCTTCATGTCCGCCTACGAGCAAAAGATTGAGCCACCAGATCGCAAATGGCAATATCTGCTGTTCGCGGCCGAGCCATACGAGACAATTGGCTTTAAGGTACCATCGCGCGAAGTGGAAAAGACGGAGGGCAAGTTCTGGACTCACTGGAATCGCGACACCAAACAGTTCTTCTTGCAATTTGCATTTAAATTCGAGCCAAAAATATTACCACCACCTCCACCGAGTTTGCATCGCGCTTTGGGGCCACCAGCCGGATTTCCAATGGCAGGACCACCGCGTCCGGCCATGCATCCAATGTTCAACGGTGTGCCACCGCCACCACCAATGTAATCATAGTCTACTTTTTCTACAAGCTAACAAAATATAAAACTATTTGAAACATTGTTGTTATTTTTGTGGGCGACTATATCGCAGATGCATGCTTTAATTCTTTATTTGGAAAGAGCTCCTCAAAAGATATTTCAAAACCAATGAGTTGCCAAAATAATGGGCCTAAAGCCCATGTCGTCCATTAGTTGCTAGTTATTTGCAATATATTTAAAAGCTGTTTGTAATATAATTATAATCTTAAACTAAATATTTTGGCCAATTATGCAAATGATCTAAATATTATTTGTCTTTACCTACCTACCAAAAGACATTAAAATGTTAAATGGTTCTTTCCCTTTTCCAATTTAAAACGAGAGTATTGTTTAAAAGATCATAAATATAATTTATATTGGTCTTTCTGCTTAACAAATTTGAAAAAATATTGCATTTAATTTTTGTGTGGTTGTTATTTAGTGATTGTATTTCTTGATGTAATGTGATATATTACATATTAAAATATGTATGTTTTGCTTATAATTAATTAGAAAGTTAATATTAAGAACATTTACAATGCTATAAACATATCGAGTCATACATAAAGGCGCAAAATCTCGTTGTAATTATGTTCCGGTTTGCTTTTAACCTCACTCTACAAAGGTTTTTCCTATAACTTTTCACGTTTCTTAAAATTACGCTTTGATTGCAAACGATTGATGATATCCGATACATGTGGTTTATGGTCAAAGATCTTCATTAATTGATTTTGCGCCTCATTGATGCCATCAGTAATAATCTTGCCACGTTGAATATTACCCTATGTAAGACATAATTCTTCGGTAAATTATTTTTTCTTTGCAAAAATTAATTAAGGAAGTTACCTTTAATAGCTCACTGACACGGTCAATTTCGCTGTGGTTGTCTTTGTCCTTTTCCAGCTGCTTAAGCATGGTTTCCAATTGACCCAGGCTAACCATTTCAGATTCGTTCTGTAAAAGATTCAATATTTATTTAGTATGTATTTCATTTCGTTTATTTTTTCATTCTACCAGATCCTCCATTTGTGAACGCAAATGGTAAAGCTTCCAACCGCTTATTTTTCCCTGAACATTTGGCTGATTGGCCAGATCAATGACGGTTGCACGTCGCTCATCGCGAGGCTTTACATCTGTGTAGCGATGGAAATGATTGTTTGCCAGCTTATGCGTTTGCTTATACGTCTACAATATTTAACGATTTATAATCAAATTAAGTTATATTCAGCGTTAAAACTCACATTAAGTAGCGCACAATTACGCGGACGTCGCAGCACAAAGTCTACGGGATTTGCATTTTCCTTGTTGCCAGCAACAGCGGGCGTGCCGTTGCCACCAAGACGATGATTGTTATTTTCGCCAGTGGTGGCAGCATTGGGCGTTGCACTAGTTGTGCCAGCTGCTGCCAGCAGTAGACCGCCATTGTTGTGGGTCTGTTGATGCTGCTGCTGTTGCATGAAAGTGGATGATGCTTCTTGTGTCGTGCTGCTGCTATGACTGCTTATGCTGCCCATTGGCGGTGGCAGCGACAGCGATAATGATGCCTGACTTTGATTTGATTGCTGGCTATCATTGCTGTCGATTTAAGCACAAAACAAGTTAGTAATATATATTTTGAATTTATAAAATACAACTTACGTTGATCGTCGCGGTTTTTTGCGCGCCAAGCCATCGAAGCTAGAATTATTGCTGGTTCCGCCTGTTCCATTCATTCGTGTCTGTTGCAACAAACTCGCGGAGAGTGTAGCTGCTTGTAAGGAGACAAGATGAGAGCCCTGTTGCTGTGGTACATCTACAAAGGCACTAGCAACACCGCTACCACGTGATCCTAATGATGTATGCGCAACATTTTGCGGCAGCCCAGACGTATGAGATGCGTATAGCTAAGCAATAAATAGGGATTATAATTAGTTTGTGAATTGAAATACATAGAAATAAGAGTATTCGACTCACTTCATTAATGGGGTTAAAGTGTGTGGCATTGTCGCGCACTGCTGTTCCATCAGCGTCATTGCCAATTCGATTAATAGTCAAATTGCTGTCCTGCAACTGTTGATCGACGCCAGGTGACGAGTTGGCCGAGACTGTGGTGGAGCCATCGGATGAAGCCGGTGATTCGGGTCGCACATTACGTGTGCTCACAATGCTGACACCAGCTGTTGACGCAGATGCTGTGGACACAGAAGATGCTCCAACAACGCTTACAACTGCAACGGAACTGACACGCTCACGTTCCTTCTTTGCAAGCGCCTCGATAGTTAAAGCCGAGCTGCTCACCGTTGTTGTTGTGGTGGGTGGTGGTGGCTGTACGACTGGTGCCACGGATACTGGCTGTAAATTAAAGGCGGAAGCAGCAGCAGCTAGATTTACTGCTGTGATGTTTCCAACGGTAGTTGGGGCATTGCTATTGCTGCTCATAGAGAGCAGAGTGGGTGCCAGATTCTTAACACCTCGTATGGGTGAACCTTCGGCATCACGTTTACGCATAAAACTGGAGACGAGCGTATTTGCTGTTACTGGTACTTGCATGGGCAAAGCACTGACTGTGGCCCCACCGCCAGTTGTTGTTGGCACAGCGCCTGTTGTCACCTTGACGGACGTATGCAGCGGTATGACCATGTGCTGAGGGGGTCCACCACCTGCAAGTGCAGCACTCGCTGGTATGATAAGCTGCTGATGACCAATTGTACGATTAGCGCCACCTGCTGCCGATGATGGCAGCACTGTAAATGTAGCCGTTGAACCACTTCCCGCTCCTCCTCCAACTTGCTGTGCATGGCTGGCAAAGGGCAGTGATGAGACGGATAGGCTGGTGCCACTACTACTGTTGCTCACCAATTGTGCTTGAGATTGTGCTTGAGCCTGCGTCTGGCCATGCGTATGTGTGCTCTGCGTCACCGTTGTCGTCGTCAGTGAGAGGACGCCTGTAGAGGCTGGTATTGACTCGTAGTAGATGGCTGAGCTGCCCGCTGGCAGAAATGATGCACCTGCCGATGTTGCCACAGATGTTGCTGTTGAGACAGTAACACCAGTGCCGCCACTTCGCTGTTGTATAAATACGTTAGTTGGCGTACCCCCAGTCTGTATTCCACTGCCGCCACTTGCATCAATGCCCGCTGACTGGGTCATCATCATTTTCCCTACAGTTATGCCGCTGGCATTCTTAATGGGAGTCAGTGTACCCGTCAATATATTGCTAGTGGGTCCACTACGGCTGCCAATTGTCAGCGGGAGCATTGTGGCGGCACCGGCTGCGGATGCGGCAACTGAGCTGCCAGCTGTCACCGAGCTGGCTGTAACGCTGGCCGAAACACTCGGCACCGCCTGTATGCTTGCACCTTGTGGTGTCATTGTTGGTCCACTTGCTCCACCCGCCGTCGACAGTTTTCCAATGGGATTGAGCTGTGTAATGGTCAGTGATGGTTGCACCTTAGTTACCGGTGGTCGAATACCTGAAAGTAAAAATATTTTGAGTCTTGTTATATATATTAATTCGAATTTATTTTTTTTAATTAGAAATATGTCAAATAATCAATTTTGAATTATTGTTGCCAGATTAATGTACAGATTATTTTTTAAATAAGGTGACAAACGCACTTTTCCTGCAATTTATTTCGATGGCACAACACAATCGTTTATTATAAGCTTATCGATTATTAGCTGTCACCGAAAGCAGTTTTCATAAATTTTGGTTTGCTAGCTTTTAAAGATTAGAAATAAATATTTTAATTTTCTTAAATTATTATTATTATTATTAAAATTCGTATCGTTGTTGTAAAATATTTTTACAAGGGATATAAAGATCGAATAAACAGAAAAATTCTAAATAAAGTCGATCTTTTACTTTTCACTTACCAATTTTAGCAGCAGCGCTGGTGCTCATTAGAAATGGCTGCAACATGACATTGCCACCAAGACGAGCGGTGGAGCCAATGATTTGTTGAGCACCGCCAGTTGCCTGCTGCTGCAATTGAATAATCCGAGTGGTGGGCAAATTTGTAGCAGTTAAAGCAACGGGTGCAACACCGCTACCGATTGGTCCGCGGCCAGCCACTGTGACACCACCAGAACCACTCACAGGTGTGGGCGGAACATTTGAACTGAGCTGTGGTAAGCTGGGTGCACGTATGCTAATGCTCGTTGTGTTAAGCTTGGTTGCTGGAAAACTTTTGCTTAGCGGTATGGGACGAACGTGCCGCGGTGTGACTGTGGTGCCCAATGGAGTTGTGCCACCTCCGCCTCCAATACCTCCTCCAGTCGAGCTGCCCAGAGGCGTAGCAACTGTAAAACGTGGATTAAACTGTTGTCCAGCATTTGTATTTGTGTTGGGCCCACCGGTGGCTGAAACATTTGAGGAGTAGACAAGTGTTGCTTGATGCTGACGTGGTGGCAAAACAGTTGCCACATAAGCTTGCGGAACGCCCGTCGGACCCGATGTATGCGGCGGCATCGGTTGGGCAGCCGAAACGGTAAGTGCTGAAAAAAAAAAAAATGATCATTAGGTTAAAACAGAATTAACTATAAGTTCGTTTACTAACCTGATGGCGCCTGAACCGGGGTAGCTGTGGTGGAAACACTAGCACTACTAACACCTGCCGATGTGGTAATAATTCGTTGCCTCGGCTGATGAATGGCACGTATAAGTTGCACCTGCCCCGTTGGACTTTGCATCCAGGCCGCTGCCGCGCCACTGTTTGCTGACGAGATAACCGTCGATGGCTGCGACGTCCGCACGAAATTGCCGGTACTAGTGAGGCCTGATGGTGCTGGACTAACGCTGGCCGTGGTTGTCGCACGCAATGGTGTGATAAGACGTTGGGCGCCAGTCACGTTAACGCCGCTCATTTGTGTGGCTGTAACGCTGGCACGCGGCAAATAAGTGGCCTGTGTAACTGGTCTCGTGACCGTAATGGACGCATTTGAGACGTTGCGTGTCTGGGTTGCTGGTATTGCTGTTATTTGTGTGCGACCTGTGGCAGTGACATTCTCCAGCTGCTTGATCATTGGCATGACGACACGCACCTGCGTTGATTGGCCACCGGAGCCAATGGCGCGTATTGAGGCGGCTGTTGTAGACTGTCCGGTGCTCAGGGAAATGGGTGTTCCACTAAGCGATGTCGTCTGCACACTGTTGCCGGCGGTGGCCACTTTAATTGCGCCGCCACTAATGATGGGCGTACCGGTTATAGAAATTCCATCCGATTTTACGTGCGTTATTTTGGCGGCAACTGTGGAATGTGCTGCGGGTGGCAAATGTGGTAATGAGTATCGATTTATCGGGCCACGTTTATGAATGTGCGTATGTGTCGGTGATATCATTGCATTTGGCTTTGTTGCTGTGTTTGCTATCAAGTGCTTTGTGTTTAGATGTGGATGATTGCATATTTTAACGGCTTTTAACGTGGCTATATTTTGAAATGAAAAAACGGAAAAAAACGAAACAAAAAATGGGGATGGAGGAACACATTTCGTCTTTCTGCTTATTGGCAACGCCATGAATTATACTCTTTACTGGCAACACGAACACGAATTTACTGTGTCAACAAAATGTACACACAAACATAAATACACGCACACGCATACATTTAAACAGCCATATGCTGCGAATATGAGACAGAAAAGAAAAGCGTAATAAGCACTGCGCGCGTATGCGACCACAAAAGAAAACTAACAATAAAGCACACTCACATTAACGCACGCACATACATGTGAAGTACTGCAAAGCGCAAATTGTTATGTATACATACTAAGGTTAACACAACACATGAACACATATTATTTTATCCACAAACTACATACATATGTACATACGAACGTACATTTTTACATTTGCACATAATAGATATTCTTTTCAAATACATACCAGGCGTCGTTGTTGTAGCTGTACCTCCAGCGCCGCCACCCACCGCACCAACTGTGCCACCCTCACTCGACGCGCTCATGCTGTCCAAGAACGCAGACTATACTGATAAAAATACTACACAAAATTAAACAAGCAATATTATGTTTTATCTCAATGCAGTTGCGTTTTTCTTATCAATGCACGGTGTATACACACAAACATTCAAATGTATACATATGCACACGTCTTATATACATACATACAAATGCACGTATGTATGTAAGTATTTATCGAGTGTTTTATATACACGCACACACAAAGTGCACACAAAGATTTAAGTTATTTCACATTTTTATAAAATGTACTTGCCTTGCACTTTTTTTGCTGTTTAATATTCACAATTGCGACTTTGCAATTTCTAAATTGTCTCTAAATTTAACACGTTTGGTATTGCTTCTTAACAAAATGTGGACAAGTCCACCACTTAGTTTACAGTACATGTACAGCTGTAGGCTTAAAAAATAACATTTTTCTAAAATGTAATTAACAGCGCGCACTTATTTAATTTCGATTGTATTAATTGATAGATTGCTTAATATTGGTTTAGCTATTAAATTAATTTTTCCACATTTATAAAGATATCATAACATAATCAGCCTTTCGATTTATTGTGGTTTTTATGCTAACGATTGCTGTGATATTTGGCCTTAACACAACAGCTGTTTAAACACACAAATATCTGCTGGAAGCCCTGACCGATATTATATATCAGTGTAGTTTGAGTATAACAGTGGTTTAACATAATTATATTCCCTAAAGAAGAAGCACAATGTTGTATATTTCTAAAAGAAGAAGAAAATCTGTTCAGCACAACATTGCCAATCGCGAAGTGGAAAAAGACATGCACAATTGAAATTAATTGGAGGAAAATAAAATTTTTGCAGAAACTGCTTAAAGCTATAGTAAAAAATACCGCGAGTGAGCACACTATTTTTCTTGTGTATGTGTGTGTGTGTCAGTGTGAGTGTGTGTAAAAATATAATAAATTACACACACAGCAGTACTAGCACACGGGAATGAATACAATAGAGTTTAATTAAATTACAAGCTAAAAATCAAAGGCAGGTGTGTCTGTGTGTGTGCTCAATTATTGTTTATAGCAAGTGGAAGCTGGAAAACAGCTGGCAGAAAAACCAAAACGTTTACAAAGTTCACTAAAACCTTTTCTTTGAGTTTGATATATGCGAAAAAATTGATTTTCCACAACGATTGCAGTTGCAGAGAGCAGCTGAAAAAGTAAAACCCTCGCCCAACACCCCCAATCTACGGTGCGTGTGTGTGTGAGTTCGATTGTAATTGTGTGTGTGCGCGTGTTTGAGGGCAGCTCGTGGTTTACTGCAACAGCAGCAGCAGCAAAAGCAAGTAATTGTAAGTCACTAACTAGAATATTAAAAGCGCGTCGCTGCCGGCGCATGCAATGAATATTGTCGGGGAGTATGAATACAGCTCCAAGGATATGCTTGGCCATGGCGCCTTCGCTGTGGTATACAAAGGACGTCATCGCAAGGTATGTAAACGTCATATAATGCGTCTAACGACTTATTTACCACTTATTTGTTTTCATATAATTGTACGTATGCATGAATGTGTGTTTGTGTGCGTGAATGTTTTTGCACTTTGTTATTGTTGATTTCAGAGTGTGGGCTTGGCTCGCATTTGTAAAATTAACAACAACAATACTAATAACAATGCGTCATTGTTAAAGTAAGCAACATGAGCGGATTTCGCATAAAACGCAATTAAAAAGTGTGTCCACACCTATACCAACAAAAAGTACTAGCTGCTTCTCATGCTCTTGCCAAATTTTAAAGGCAGCCCAAAGAGTGACAGCGCACCAAAGAAGAGACGTCAGATGACGCCCTTTGTTGTTTTGCGAACTCCTTGAGCTTTAGTTTTTCCTTCTCTCTCTACGGCACTATTTTATTATTTTTCTATATTCCACATACACTTCTCTTATCTCATTAGTTTTATTTTGAATTGTTTCAAGAGAATTTATTCTACACGTGCGCGCCTGTTAGTATTTTCTGTTTTTTCTTTTGCGACGTGTTTTGAGGTCTGCTTACATACATACAAATAATTTTATGTATGTATATGTTCGTTTGTATGCTTCTGCTTGAATGTATGTACATATCATTTGAAGAGTGTTTTGAACTATTTCAGGGTCACACCACACAAAAGTGTGTAGATGGGCTTCATTTTTTTTTGTGTTTGTAGACGGATCTGTCATCGAATCACCAAAAAATTAAATGAAAATGTAATTTTATCACATATTGTTTGCTTTAAGGTTAATAGTTAGCATTCATCATATATAATATTTCAACAAACTTATTATAGAAGTAAAATATGTTTTACGTACGTCTGAAAGAAGTGAGAAACACTTTATTTATGTTATTGCAATGTAACTTGTGCTCATTAGATTCTTCTTAAATAAAAACAACAAAAAATAAAATGTGTTAGCTTTATTTTCACAGCTGATAATGCATACACGATATTCTTATATATCGACAGTTTAAAATTCGTTTCGTGTTTGTTTTAAACCAATTTAAATGCTCACCGCTTCACCGACGTTAACATAAATACACTCGTATGTGTAAGCTTATGTATGAATATATATATGGACCTGTGTATAACTAGATCTTGTAGATACAGAAAACAGCTGATGCAATAACTGGCAGCTGTTGCCGCAAAAGTTTTCGCTTTTTAGCGTCTAGTTTTTTTTGTTTGTTTATTATAGCTTTATTTTTGTTTATAATTTGTGCTTTGATTTTGTTAAATAACGCGATTTTCTTGCTGTGTATATAATAATAAAAAAAATTATATTCATTTTATTGAAATGTAAGAAAGGCTTTAATGTATAGATCTTGACAAGTTTAAAGTTATTTTATTGACTTTTTCACATTGTAGCTTTAACATTGCTGAAAATAAACTGGATTGAATATAAAACATACGCAATTCTCCTTAATTTGTGACATGCAGACAGATACACGTGCTTCGCTTCATCTAAAAATAGTTAATCGTGGAACATGTGCTCTGTGTTCAGACAGCAGACAACAAAGTATTCAGATGCAGATACAGATACATAGGCAGCAGCAGATGCAAAAGATGCAGGCAAGACGAGGCTTGTTATTAAAAATAAACACAAACCGCTTTTAAACTGAACTCTGAATGAATGAATTTATAACATCATTGCTAGATACAAACAAGTAAGAAGGGTCTAGTCGAGTAAGCTCGACTAGAAGATACCCTTAACCCTTGACAATTCAGACGGACAGACGGTCGGGCTAACAGACATACACATATGTACGTGTACTACTGGACCAATGCTTGATGGCTTCAAATCTCCGGTGTTTCTTAACCGATTTTAATATAAATTTTACAGATGTTCATTATTTTGTTAATACCTTGAATTTAACTTTTCGAAATTTTTGATTTTTTTGTTATCGATTACATGTGTATATCGTAAACCGGAAAAGTTATCGAGAGAGGAGAGCTCATATCCAAAATTTGGAGTCTCTAGCTTTTGTAGTTTTTGAGATCGACGCGTTCATACATACGGACAGACGGACATGACTAAATCAACTCGGCTGTTGATGCTGATCAAGAATATATATACTTAATGGGGTTGGAGAAGCTTCCTTCTGCCGGTTACATACTTTTGCACAAATCCATTATACCCTTTTTTTTACCCATTTCATGGGTTAAGAGTATAAAAAACACATGTGCACAAATTATTCTTTTTCTTTTTGTTTACTCTAGTGGCATTGCATAAGTGCACAAAATGTCAATATAAAAGTCGTTGTGTTGTCACAATATTTGACATAGAATTAGGGTTCTTCCGCAGATTATCAGCTTTTAAAACAACTGCCTGTAATTTATTTAAAAACAATAAAAATGTATAGGCTATATATAAAGACAGTCGAAAGTATTTATATAAACATAAATATCAGTTTATATTTTTTTGAATTTATAAGAGTTTGTGACACAATACAATCATAAAATGCTTTAAGAGTGTGATTAAAATTAATAGCTACTATTTACAATAATTAAATAGAGAGGTGAAAATAAACTTTTGTACAACTTATCACAAACAGCTCGTTTTTCTATTTTTGTACTATGAACAGTTATTTTTGCTTACACTTATTTTTCTTTACTTATTTTTGTTGAACTTTACAAACTACAATTAAAACAAATAGCTTATACATTTTCACTTATTAATTTAAAAACAAACCACAACTTCTAAAAGTTTAGGCAAGTCTCGCAGGGCTCTTCATGTTTCATAAAACACCTTATGGCAAGATTTCATAATACCCTCTCACTCTAGCAACTGCTTTCCTATATCTCTGTCGGTTTGACTGAATGCACGCAGTTAATAATCGTTATTGTTGTTTATATTGTAGTTGTGCAATGGAATATTACATTTGCATTTTTGCCGCCTTTTAGTTATTCGTGTTTCTGTTCGAGCTGTTGTCATTTTTATACCCTTAACCCATGAAATGAGTAAAAAAAAGGTATAATGTTTTTGTGCAAATCTTTGTAACAGGCAGAAGGAAGCTTCTCCGACCCCATAAAGTATATATATTCTTGATCAGCATCAACAGCCGAGTCGATTTAGCCATGTCCGTCTGTCCGTATGTATGAGCGCGTCGATCTCAGAAACTACAAAAGCTAGAGACTCCAGATTTTGGATATGAACTCTCCATCAAGCATTGGTTCAGTAGTACATGTACATATGTGTATGTCTGTCAGCCCGACCGTCTGTCCGTCTGTACGATCAAGGGTTAGAGTATCTTCTAGTCGAGCGTACTCGACTAGAGCCTTCTTACTTGTTTTTCTTTGCGTTTTGGAAAATTAACAAATATTGTTTGAGTTGAGATTCTAATCAATTAAAAACTATACAAATGTAATACTTATCTTTGTCGACCATAGATTTCGTCAAGTTCAATGTGCCAGATTATATTTTAACCTAATTTATCATAGAATCAGTTATTAAAAATTGCTAAACAACGATAGAAAAAAGCTATATAGAAAAATAAATAGACTAAAATATATTAATCTCGGGTAAGCCAATTAAGGGTTGATTTTGAAACAAATTTGAAAGTTGAAACGGAAGCTGACACCATAAAGACCTCTCCAAAAACAACATAAAGCTCTCTTTGAGCAATCACAACAACAACATATTTCAATGGAGTTGCGAGTAAAATTAGTTTGCGCATATGATATGATGGTAATGGTAATTTTTGAAGGTTCAATGCACCGCGCGCCAGTTTTTTTTTTGTGATAAGGCTAACGGATCAAGTCAACAACACAAAAAAAGAAAATAAGAGCGCAAAAACCGAATGAAATTTGGAGGCAAAGTGCAATGGCCCCCCGCCCAAGACCAAACTAAAGAAGGAAAACAAATTTTTGGACAGAAATTGTAAAAACAACAACAACGACCGAACGAAAAAGAAAATAATTGCGCACAAAATGCGAGAAACAGAAACGAATCTGCAGCAAAACACAAAGCATTTGACAGATACATACACACGTACACAGATACGTTTGAGTTGAGTTGAGTTGAGATTGGAGCTGCTTCAACTGGTTTTTGATACGATGAAAATGTGGCTGGAAAAGCGCAATTGGAAACGCCTGGCGGAAAACTCTTCTTGCCAATATTGCGTCGCAGGTTTTCAATTTCGCGCAACGCGTTATTCAATTAATATGAAAAGAGAAGAAATGAGTCAGCAATAAAATGTGACATGATCATCAAATACCCTGTTAGAATGCATTACATTCAGTTTCGAAACACATTCCAAGCTAAACTTAAGACGCATAATAATAATTGATTTTACAATTTCTAATACAGGGTATTGTTAAAACTCAAAGCCGGCTTTTGTTTACTTCATATTATTACGTATTTCAACGTGAAAATAAATACTTATAGATATCTCTGTAGAACGCTAACGAAGTAGAACTCAAGTAGAACTGTGGAATGCTCGTTAGACCAGTTCGTGTGTGATATGATCATTCGTTTCAATAGCAAACAATTTAAATATGCGCATATGTTTAGAAATACACACAAACAGTATTTCGTTTAACACGTGGAAGCATTTAAATGTGTCTGAGACATGTCTGAAACTCAATAGGCTGATTATAAATGATTGCTACCACTTTTATTTAGTATTCGAATGCATCTAAGTTTGTTTGTTTTGTTGATTATAAAATAAAAGTGCCTACGACTTCCGTCCACTTAAAACATAAACAAATACTATTCTGGTTTCTTAACCATTTCTTTCCCCCTTATCAAGCAAAATGTTTCTGATTTCACTTAAAATCACCTACTTTCTTAATAAATCAACATTGTCTTCATATTATTGTAAGCTTTTATTTTGTTGTCAATCTGTTCTGTTCGACTCTTCTGACCTAGGACAGAGTCTGTAATCAGTTCAAGTTAATGCCATATCTTCCAATGAAGCATTAAACATTTTTTAATTAAAAGCCGAATGGCAACGAGAACAAAACAATTCCTTACTCTATTTATACTTTTCAGAAACGAACAAACAAATCGACGATTTATACTAAAAGGTATATAGAAAATGTTTTCTTGTTATCGGTCAAGTTGCGACAGTTTCTTGATTGTCTAGAATTAAAACCAATGCAATTGTTTTTAAATAGAAAATTGTGTTTGTTGCTTATAAAGATTTAACTGGATACAGTTATTAAAAGATATATTTAAAAATGATCAAAGTAAGAATTGATTAAATGAGGGGAAAGCAAACTAAAAGTCAGGAGAAATTCAAGATACTTAATTGAGTAAAAGTCCCGTTGGACTTATTCACGTCATGCCGTAGTTAAATCAAGCTCAGAAATAAAAAATAGTTACACAAATTAACACTTTTAACTTTTGTTCCGGGGATAGGCTTGGATGGAGAAGGCTGAGCAAACCAACAGGGAAAACAAACAAACTGACAGAGTCATTGTCATTTGTTAAGTGTGTCTGTATGTGTTTGTTTGGCAAATTAATGAACTGGATGAGAACGACGCAACGGAAGGTACTTAACGCTTATTGCAATAAGTAAACTAACACACACACACACACACATACCTATTAATGATAAAGGGCGAATTCTAGCCTTATTTATCAGAAAGGCCGTCAAGCAGCAAGCGCTTTAATAATCAGCCAACAACCAGCCAATGCAAATCTAATAATAAACAAGAATCTGCGTACCGAGAAAACCGATGCATATTATTCGTAATTATGCATTCTGCAAGTTCCACTATTAGCTCTACATATGTACCTTTGTGTATATTGTATGCATAATTTATATATATGTGTAAGTGTGTATTGAGTGTGTCTATATACCAAATGTATACGTATACCAAATGCGTTGTTTCCTTTAAAACGCAGAGCTCGTTTGATAAAATATTATAATAATATGAAGTATTTTAGGAATTATAAGTAATACCAAAATATAAATCATAGTAATGAATCCCGCAAATTTTTAATACCTTTGCAAAAAGCAGATTAAATTTCTTATCACGTTGCAGTTTTAGATACATATACACCAGTTCTTTTAGTTTCAGACTTGGGTGTCGGGCAATGACTTTTTGTGTGTTAACTAACACTAAATAATGCTAAATTTTAACACTTTGTCATTTCAGAAACTCGTGCCAGTGGCCATCAAGTGTATTACCAAGAAGGGGCTCATCAAGACGCAGAATTTACTCGGCAAAGAGATTAAGATTCTTAAGGAACTAACGGAGCTGCATCATGAGAACGTTGTGGCCCTGTTGGACTGCAAGGAGTCCCAGGATTGTGTCAATCTGGTCATGGAGGTAAGTTGAACACAATTTGAACCTTGATTTTTTATACCCTTAACCCAGAAATGGGTAAAAAAGGGTGTAATGGTTTTGTGCAAAAGTATGTAACATGGAGAAGGAGGCTTCTTCGACCCCATAAAGTATATATATATTCTTGATCAGCATCAACAGCCGAGTCGATTTAGCCATGTCCGTCTGTCTGTCCATCCGTCTGTCAGTATGTATGAACGCGTCGATCTCAGGAACTACAAAGGCCAGAGACTCTAGATTATGGGTATAAGCTCTCCTAATCCTTAGGCATAGCAAGTTTGTTTTAAATTTTTGATAACTTTTCCGGTTTACGATATACACATGTAACCGATAACAGAAAAATGTTGAAAATCGAAAACTTGAAACTATAAGCACAATAATGAACATCTGTAAATTGTCTGTCAGCCCGACCGTTTGTCCGTCTGTATGGTCAAGTGTTAAGGGTATCTTCTAGTCGAGCTTGCTCGACTAGAGCCTTCTTACTTGTTTTCTATTATTATCGTCTAATCACCAGTCTCAGACAACATGTGCCATGTCATTGTTTATATCGTCGCGTTTACTTTTGTACCCACTACGAATGCATACATATATACTATGTATATGGATGATATCGAATGAATAAGTTTGGTTGTTGTGTCGTTGTGATTATTTAGTGCAGCTCGCCGTAATGCACGTAGACACCTTTCATGTCTCTTTTAAAATGACTGTGTCTGGCTTTTCCCCGAGCACATTTTTAGTTAAAACGCTACGCAATTAATTGCGGAAGTTGCACAATTATATTCGAAAGCAGAATACAAATATTTAGAAATAGTAAATATTCTCGTTTGTGTAAATGAAAACTTGCTAACTGTGGTATACCCTGTAGCTTGATCAACTATTGACTATTGACTATTCTCAGCTAAGACGACAATTTATCATCTTGATATGTTTTCAATTATTTCTATTGTCACATTCCTAAACGCTTTTGCTTAGCTAAGGAATTCATATGATTATAGTGTTGTTTAATATTTGGTATTTGCAATTTACTTCACGAAAAATAGGTGTTGGGATGCACCCAATAAAAAAGGTAGAAAGGTGTGCTAAATCAAAAATTAAACATGAAATATGATTTATTTATGTAACGACAAATAATAAGTAAGAAGGCTCTAGTCGAGAAAGCTCGAATAGAAGATACCCTTAACCCTTGACCATACAGACGGGCAGACGGTCGGGCTGACAGACATACACATTCATGTACTACTATACCAATGCATGTTTCTTATAATATTCTTTGTTACAATACAATATTCTTTGTTATTGATTACATGTGTATATAGTAAAGTGGAAAAAAGATCAAAGTAGTTATTATAGTTCCTGAAATCCTGTTTAAATCAAATGTATGTCTCTGGAAGCATTAGTTGTTGCCTTGATAAGATTATGAGATAATTGCGTAGTTTTGTTTACTTTCCAAAGATATGAAGATCACTTGCGAAAGAGAAAGAATAACGAATATGCGTTGTGTTTTAATTATTCTGCCCTTGTCGTTGTATTCGAATAATGTGCAGGTGTTTTTCAACACATACATATGTATTTGTAGATGTATTATTATCTATTCGGGTTGTTTATGTGTCAAACTGCACGATTAGTTCAGTTTTGTTTGGCTGGCTTTGACCTCATTTTGTATGTCTCTACTTACCCTGACTTCTCCGTTGCCCTTCCTTGTGCTCTAATTTGTAATGTAATCAGTTTTATTTTCGTATGTGTGATACATACTGTTTCATTCCACTTTTAAATGTTTTACTTTACACATTGCGAACATCGCTAACTTTGGCCTATAAAAAAGTGACTCAACGTATACTTGCTGTTAATTGTATAAGTAAATCAAAATATAATTAAATTCAAGTATGTTTTTCAAAAACCTACAACAAGATCCTGAAATATAAAAAATGCGCTTTTATTTTTCGATACTATTTACAATAATTCAATTTTATTGTTTGGCAAAATGTCTATATGTATATATTAGAAGTAGGGAAAGGTCTGAAATCGAAAAGTATATGATTGAAGGTAATATTATATATAGATATGATGATGATGGATGTTTGTGTGCTCCGAATGTAACCACGAAATATATATTATGTATATTAATATAATATATTTTTATTGCCTACCAACACAAAATATGAACGAACTAGTATTACAAATGTTTGGCTGAGTGTAAAAACAAAGACCTAAGGCGACTAGTCCGACTTAAAACTATATATTGACTAATTTTAAGATTACCCCCTACAAATTTTGGGAATTCGTTTGTGCTAATGTATTTCTACAATGCGAACAAAGTTTTGAAGTCTCGTCTTGTTTTGTAGGCAAAAATGATGCAGTTTTTACATCACAAATGGAATTTGTTCTCGTAATTGTTTTGGAATTATTTTTAGTAAGGCAGCAGCAAGCAGCGTGCGTGTATTAGGCTAGCTTATTTAACGGTATTTCCTCAGTGGGATGCACCTGATCCTTTGGCTCCGCTTTGCTGGTGCGGCAGCATTTTGTTTTAATGCCTCCAACATCCTTGCGGCAAATCAATCCAACAGCAATGCCGATTATTGCAATGACCATAATGCCTGCAATTTTAAAATTTTTATTTATCATTTCATTTATATTGATATTTATATAAATAAGCCTACTTACATATGAGCAGCGTGTTAATGGTATCTTGTGAGATTGGCACCTGATATGGTTCCTCTTTTTCGGGTGTTTTATTGCCGGCGCTATTAGTCATGATGCCCGCTTTAGCTATATTGCTCTCCGTTTCGTTAGACATTTTATTGTTGTTGTTGTTTGTGTTGCGATTTCGATTTGCTGCTAAAACATTTTTAGCTATGTACATAAATGTTTAAAACAGTTTTGTTTACATTATATTTTTTACCTGTACGGGGGGACGCTGTCGTCGCTGCCTTTGAAGTTGTTGGCAGCCCCGTCACACGCTTGAACGGCGGATCTGTGGCCTGGATGAGGCTCTCGTTGAATGATGTTCCCAGCACGAGTTCAAAGCAGCTAACATCAAAGTGTTTAAAACTGATATTGTCAATTGACTTTAGCAAATTGCACAGCTCCTCAATGTTCTTTTCATCTAGTTCAGGCAGCTTTAGTTTAATAATTTCTTTTAGCGGTGTAAAAGCTTGCGTATTGATTTGCTGTCAGAAATGAAAGAGGAAGCATCATCAGTATAAGTTCCAGTGCGCATGCGGGAGCTAGAGCGAGATAATTATATGAGAGCAAGCACATAGTGCTGCCAACTCGTCTGCTGCCGACCTAACTATCGATAATTGTTTGGCGCGCAACTTACTCGATTGAATTCATTGTGATCCAAGCGGAGTACATTAAGAGAGCTCATATTCATGAAACTCTTCTCCGGGAGCTCTGTCCAGCTGCAATTCGAACAACTAAACTCATTCAAACTGGGTTGATTCAAAAAGGAACCATCTTTGCGCTGTACAATGCTGTTATTACTTAAATCCAACAACGCCAAATCGGTGGCGCCAGCAAATGTATCAGGATCGATTTTGGTCAACTGATTGTTGGCCAAGCGCAGGCGACGCAAACGTTCCAAGCCATTGAACGCCTAAATCAAATACAAAATGTATTAAATTCAGTTTTTGATAACTTTTTAAACTGCTTACCTCCTTGTCAAGACGTCTGAGCAAGTTGTGACTTAAATTTATTTCCACCAATTTCGACAAATTGGCAAAATCTTCGGCACGAAGCTCAACAATCACATTATGGCTCAAATCAATAATTGCCGCCATTTTTGGCAAATCCAACGGCACATGTGTCAAATGGGCATGAGTGCATTTAACATACTTGAAGTCCTCCAGGCACAGGCAATTTCTCGGACAGCTTGGCTCCAACACATGACTACTGCGACGTGGAATGCCTATAAGGACACGGAGAGAGGAGAATTTAATTAATTTTAATGTCTATTAAAACCATTAAGTTCTTGACTCACTAAAAATTGGTCTAAATGTGGTGGTTGTTGTTGATGATGCTAATGGCAATTGACGATTGGCAGCAATCTCTGGTGATATTATTTCGTGTGATTCGTTTCGCTGCGCTTCATCAGTATATTCATCATCTTCATAGTCGTAATCATCATTGAAACTATTGTTGTTTTGATTATTGTCCGCTGGCGCTGTAGAGCTAATACTGTAATGGATGGATAACAGAAATAAAAGATAATGCAACCTTGCTATTAGACTTATTAGTAGGTTGGTTAGCGACAGTGTTTCCTTTTAGCCAAGTTGTTTAGCCAAATATTTCAAATTGGCTGTAGATGTTTGTCAATTCGAACATAAAGTACGCTTACAACATGAAATGTATATAGCGAACACACCCCAGTAGTTTGTTCTGAAAACCGTTCTCGACCCATTTAAAACACGCCACACTCTAATACTCTATATGTCATGCATTGGAGGGTATAACAGTTACCTGCTTGCTTAATGTTTACATACTTTTCCATCGTATAAATATCTTATGCTGAAATAGTTTTGCAGGGTATTTAACTGATTTAGTTTTCTGCTAATCCTGCTTTGCCTTTCCCTGCTCTTTATCATTATTCGCTTTTGTTTATTATTGCTGCGATTTGTTACTTTAGGAGCCGCATGAAAGGAAAAAAACAAGCACAAACAAAACCTGTTTACGTCATGGCTAACAGAGGCAACTTGGCCGGGTTTTTTTTTTTGTGTCTTCCCCATTCTCATGCTCACTCTCACTTTCGTCTCTGTCTTGGCTTGTTGGCCAAGTTTGCTTTGGTAAAATTCTGAAAGTACCTTCATTAGGCGCATCGAGAGATTGTACGGGATTTAGCTAGGTATCGCACATTCCATTCCATTCAGTTTTTATGGCAATGTTGTCAAACAAAAAAAAATGTTACGAGGTGACTTACTTGAGTTAACTATACGTATACGTATGGACAGTTCAAGTGCTTCTTATAATCACTCGCCACTTGCAACTTGTTTCAAATTGCGTGACTCTTGATTCACATGAATACAAACATATAAGGCTACACTAGTAAGAATTTTAAATGATGTCTAAGCTGCTACCTACTCAATTAGATATATATTTTTAGAAAAAGAATATTATTAACTATAGGGTATTGCTAGCGCTATTAGTTGATAAGTGTCATAATTAAACCCCTAATGATCAACTCAACTTGAAGTTTACATAAACTTAATTAATTTGGCTGATATCACATTGCGTTGTGCGATAATGAATAAAAATACCCCAAAAAACATATGACTTTAGGTTTCTTCGATTCCTATATCGGTACAAAGTCTAAATATCCAACTGCCGGTGAAAATGTTGTGATGACAACATACACAAAGGTACACAAGACAAAACGACCCTTGAAACTTTTTCATATACATAAGTATAGTATAGGAGTTTAGGGAGTGTGGGGTAAATCAATAAGGTGTTCGTGGATGGCGCTATAGTCTAAATATATCTGAACGTTGCTTGAACATGTGTCATAAAACTCTGTTAAGTTGGCTTTGAATGCTTGCCGCATACTGAATATAAACTATTGATAATTGAATGTGATCGGTGCAACTGGATTTCTTATCAACAGCAACAGGCCGATTAGAGTACACATATATAAGTAGGTAGTAGTAATAATAATAATAATTAATTGCTAGTGGAATAAACATATGTCAGGCTGTTACCGTGCTGACCATAAAAATGTTATTAAAAAATTCTGTTTAATATAGTGCGCGGTTCAAGGTTCGTTTGTGTTATGTACTGACGAAGTTTCTTTCAACTGGTTTCCCCGTTGAATTGTTTTTCGGTATTTGTTGCTACTACTCAAAATGGCACTTTGTATTTTATGTGTGTTCGTTGTAATTGCTCGTCTCGCCCGCTCTCACTCTTGTCTTTCAACAAACCTGCGAAAGGGTTATCTCTCAATGTGTCATCGGGAATGTGATAAATTTTGCTTTTCCCCATTGAATTGAGTTATTTATGTCTAAACAATTGGCTGATAAATCCTTATATTATATTGCTCATGAGTATTTGTTGGTTGTTTTGTTTACCTTACGCTCAGCAAAAATATTAAAAGTAATCCAAATTTGTAATACACGTGCATTTTGTTTTTGTTTTTAAGTTATTGTTTAATTTGTCGCTTAGTGTTTTTAGTTATAATGTTTATATTTTTAATGCAGGTCAACAATTTCATGTCATTATTAAAGTTGGTTATTTCACTTTTAAATAAAGCCAAATAAAGTTAAAGATATTTGATTATATAACAATGGAAATAAATGTTGAACTTAAGCTTCAGTTGTAGATACAGTTTCTTAATACTTTTTTTGTAACGTATTTATTTATTTAACGCGCGAATTTTCACCATTTAAACATGATTTCGATGGAAATTCACTCAATGAGCAAACATATTTCTAGGAATGAAATAGAACACTTGAACGCAATTTGACTGCTAATTAACTATATACATGTACGTATAAACATTAGTGCATTATGGCAGATTCCTTCTTTCACTCAAAATATATTTACATGGCTGCTAAAAATATTATATGCGCACATGTATATTCCTATATTTCGTTTATAATATACACATATCAGAAACAAACTTTAAGCATTCGTCAAACAAGACGCACACTTTGAACGGCACTCTGAGTTACGCGACGATAAACTGAACGCGTTCACAGCCAACTTGTGACTGAGCGAAATCGGATATAAAAGCTGAGCGAAAGCGACAAGAGTTTGCCAAATGCAGCATCGGCAGAAGCAGCGACAAACTTTTGCATATTCAGTGTATACATGTACACATGTATTTGTCTTTATGCTGAGTACGTGTTTGGGAGTTCTTTTTGGTGAAGAGAGTTAGTCTCTCACGGCTGCGCACATTGCACATGGAGTAAGCATATTTTGTTCATCATGGTCTCATTAGTTCATATTTCTCTATATTTTCGCGTTACGTGATTTTTTTTTACTCGGTCGTTAGACCAATTATTGTTGTGAAATATTTGCTTTGCTTAATCGCTAATCTTATCAGCTTATTGCGAATTCCGTTTTCATTAATAAATAAAGTCGATTATATTTTGTTGTCAACTTTTTAGATTTCGTTTGTTTGAAAAAACTTTTGTATGCTTCATGAGATAAATCATTAACCATTCGCCACAATGCCTTTATTCTTTATAAACATTACAAATAAATATTTATATTAATCAGAAAAACTGCTTTATCACTACGTTTTAGTTAGTTTCTTGAAATTAACACAAATACTAGCTGATTATAAGTAGACATGCTGTTTGTTTTATCGTCTCACAGCTGCTAGAGAATTGTTGACCTTTAGTCGCTGACGGCGTCAAGTTATTTAATTTTTTTTTTTTTACATTTTTGTGATTGGTATTGTATTTTAGCATTACCCGGCAAAGTGCTTTTTTTTAAACGGCACTCACTGTTTACACATAGCGCGAGCTTAAAGCATTTTATTATTCATCGTTTGGGTGCACATGTGTGCGTTTAACTTAAATACAGTTAGCACGAGTCATTCGAATGGTGTGAGCGTCCCTGACAGACTGAGCACAGCGCGATTGTGGCGTCGGCGGCAACGCCACAAACTCAGAGAGCGCTTTTTTTGACAAACGCTCTCAGGCTAAGCTCGTTCTCTTTATTCCAGTAGTAGTGTTTGTTTTTTTTTTTGTATTAGGACTTGGCAAGTTTATTTTACGCATATGCTCTGACACATGCGCTTGTGTTGTTGTACAATTCATAAAAATTATCAAAATATAGATCAAAGTGCACTCTTCTCTCTCCCAATTGCATTTGCCTGTTATTTGTTGCTGTGCGCTTTATATGTCATTGACTTTTGTATTATTCTGGTTGTTTTTGTGCGTTGGCTGTTCACAAGTCAAGTCTTTTGTCATATTTTAATTGCATTGTTGTTGTTGAGCGCTTTGTTTACTCATTACAGTGTACAATGAACACACATTTCGTCAAATTTATCAACGAATTTTTGTTTTGCTTATTGGTGCACAGAATTTCCCAGCAAAATTGTTGTTCTATTCAAGGCAAATATTTTATTTGTTTTTCTTAGCATTGCGGAGGTCTTATGAATCCTTTTTCGAACCTTTTTCAACAATAACAAAGTACTTTTGCATTAGAATCAAGGCTGCTTTTTAGCTGCAGCTGGTTTTAAAAGCTTTAAAGGGAAATTATTCAAAAGGAATTTAAAAGCAGCTGTTCCATTAACCCTTTTTAAAACAGCATTAAGTGAAGTGGTCCTCATTATATTTTGTTCTGGTTTAGAAATTGTCATAAATCATTTCACTATGACCTTGAGACAGCATAAAGGGGCAAAAATAAATCGAATGTGTGTCTACTCTTTAACTGTTTTATAAACAGACAAAAGATCTCGTTTGAACCTAAAGAAAACTACAAGCCGAGACACAATCTATGAATAATTTACAAGCAAGGCTGGCATGTGGGGCTCTCTTGATTGAGCTTAATTCATCGGCATGGTACGCGATTTGTTTGCCACAGCTTTTTGAAGCAGTACATTTTATTCTTGTTGTTAATTTTTAATATTTTTTTTTTACATTTTTTTTCGTTGCCTCTTAGTTTACTGTATATAGTGCACTACGTATACAAAAATTAAGTTATTATAATTAAATTGCATTGATTCTATTACAAGCTCAGATTCCCAAGCAGTCAAATTTCAGTCATAGGTCAGTTTCCGGTTAGTAAGGGTGGCGCAAGATTATTCCAAATTCGTTTTGTTGTCGTCTTATATGCTTATGCTGTCGTTGATTGCTCTTGTGTGGATGTTGTTGTGGATACCGCCGAGCTAGACTCTGGTGCCTTCTCATTAATGGCCAGCCAGGGGCAACGTTTCTGCAACTCCAGACGGTACCTGGGATGACTGATGGCATAGACGAAGGGATCTATGCAGGCGACCAGCTTGCAGGTGCATGCAGGTATCATAGTTGCTCCTGGTGTTAGCAAACTCTTATCTCCGAATGCACCAATGAGGGACATTACTCCATATGGCGTCCAGGAGACAAAGAATAGGAAACATATGGTTATGGCTGCTTTGGCAATCCGTATTTCGGCTGTTTCCTTGCTTTTGTCCACATTGGATCTTAGTGACTCCACATTCATCTTCTTGGCCTGCTCCCGTAGTGCCTTCTCGTGGCTGAAAACATGTTTTACAATCTGGCTGTAGTAATAGATGATCATCAATGTGGGGCACACGAAGCTGAAGAAGAATATTGTGCCCACAAACACGCGTGTATCAAAATCATCTGTCAGATAGTCAAAGGAGCAGGATGTTAGGTAACCCTCTGGCACAAAACGATCCCAGAATTGTGTTAGCGGCAATACAACCCATGGAGTACAGTAAAGCCAAATGATGACGTTCATCACGATGGCCTTGGTAAAAGTCATATTGCGATTCATGGGCTTCGTTATCACATTAAATCGATCGTAGCCAATCGCAGCATTCGTCATGCCAGCACCGATTCCCGAATATGAACCGATGGCAGCAAAGAGTTGGCAACCCGTATTGCCCAAAGCGAAACCACGATGGAAACTATTGTAGATAAAAATGGGTGCCTTAGCGCACATTATAAAGTCAAACACGGCTAGATTCAGCACAAACATATTGGATGGTGTGCGCAATGATTTCGATGTGCTAAAGATATAGATGACCATTCCATTTCCAACGGTCGAGGCGCAGAATAGGAAAATGTAAAATACGCCAAGCATATAATGCATCGAGGCGGGCGGCTCCAATTGCGTTAGCCAATGCTCCGGTATATATTGTATCTGATCCGGCGGCACATTCCAACCCAAAAACTGCAGATCACCGTTATCCGACATCCGAGCCTCTGGTCTCAGCACAGGACTCCCGCTGGCATTACACAGCGACGCCACGCGATCCACCATTGCTTAGCTCTGCAACAAACCACACTGCTTACACTATTCGATTATGCTCTGTTTAATGTATTAACCACAGGTTTTATACCTTTGCCCTAGTAGACTAATTCAATTTGGTTGAAAGGTTTGCGTGCCGCCAAATCTTTTTTGTTTTTGCCAACAGTGCAGTTCAACTTAATTCCTAAAAAAAAACTTGGCTATAAACGACATACAATAGGTGGATTTTGTTTGGCAGAAGATGAGTCAGAAAACAGCAAGAAATACAGTAAAATAAGTAAAATAACATTTTTTACATTTTCATTGCTTAATTACATACTTTCTTTATCTCATTTTGTTTTCAGTATTGCAATGGCGGTGATTTGGCGGATTATCTTAGCGTTAAGGGCACTTTGAGCGAAGATACTGTCCGTCTGTTTCTCATACAACTAGGTATGTTATGCTGTTATACCATCTATAAATTTGATCCAGTTTATCAATCTCTGTTGGTTTTTAGCTGGTGCCATGAAAGCACTCTATACCAAAGGAATTGTGCATCGTGATCTCAAACCACAAAACATTCTGCTATCGCACAACTATGGCAAAACTTTGCCAGCACCATCGAAAATAACGCTGAAAATTGGTAAATTAACTTTAAACCAGAAAAAGACAATTAAAGAGTGTAAAACTAAACAAATAATATTGTTAATGTTTTTCTTAAAGCTGATTTTGGTTTTGCGCGTTTTCTCCACGAGGGCGTCATGGCAGCCACTCTGTGCGGCTCACCCATGTATATGGTAAGGCGTTTGCCTCAAAATAGTATTCCTTGCTTCTTTAACACTTTTGTATATATTTTTACAGGCTCCAGAAGTGATTATGTCGCTTCAGTATGATGCAAAAGCCGATCTCTGGTCGCTGGGCACAATTGTCTATCAATGTTTGACAGGCAAGGCGCCATTCTATGCACAAACGCCCAACGAACTTAAGTTCTACTACGAGCAGAATGCAAATCTGGCACCCAAGTAAACAATGATCTCATTAATAAACTCTTAAATTATATCTAATTGGGAATTGTGTATCCCTTTTGCAGAATACCACATGGCGTCTCTCCGGAATTGCGTGATTTGTTGCTGTGTCTGCTGCGTCGCAATTCCAAGGATCGCATATCTTATGAGAGCTTCTTTATGCATCCGTTTCTGCAGGGAAAGAAGACAGCCGTGTCGTCGGGTAAGATTGAAAATCCGCTACCCCAATGGCAGCAACAACTAAGCTCTCTGTTGTATTGCCTTAGGTGTTGATATACCACCGTTATCCAGCGGCACGCCACCCGTCAAGGCCAAGAGTCCACTACAACAGCAGATGGAGCAAGAACTGCAGCTGGTCAAATTGGCCGAGCAGCAGCAAAAGGAGCTTGAAGAGCAGGAGGCAGCACTGGAAGAGGAGAATACTGGTAAGTTTGCCAAGTGAAAGTAAAACCACAAGTGTATTTATCTTTTATGTTTCGCTTGCAGTCTCTGTGGTGGCTAATCCGGCAATTTGTGCCACCATTACCAATGTGGGTGTGCTGTGCGACAGTGAGAATAACAGTGCATCCTGCAGCTCCCATGAAGATTCGGATGACTTTGTGCTGGTACCCAAGAATTTGCCCGAGGATCAGCGCCAGGGTCACATTGCTACTGGACAGACTCGTCAGCAGCAGCAACAGCAGCCCATACAGAACCAATCCAGTCCACCGCGGCCCAGCAGCCTACCCATTTCAGAGCCCAAACCAGTGCCTGCACCGACGCGTCGACAGCTGCCAAATGCGACTGGTGGTGGCGGCTTAGCCGTTGGCTCTCCCAGTCGCCAAAGTGGAGTCCCGCTCACGGTGGCCACCTTGGCAGCTGCTGGTCACCAAATTCCACGATCACAGCCAATTAGCGTGAAACAACCGCGTGCAGATCACCGCAAAAGCAGCGTCAGCAGTGACATCAACTCAATTTCACCGCCGGCCGTGCAGTTTGCCATTGGCACACCGCCGACCCGAGTGCGCTCTGCGTCTGGTGGCTCGTTATCGGAGACACCGCCAGCTCATGCGCCCAGCACATGGCAAGTGTCACCGGGTCACTCACAATCACCTTTACGCAGAAGTGGCAATAGCTCGCCGGTGCTTCCGTCCGCTGCGTTGACCAAATTGCCAACGCTTGGTAGTCCCACGCTGTTAGTGGCGCCAGGATCGCTAGGCTCCATCGGATCAGTTAGCAGCGGCTCGGAGAATAACAATCAGCATCACATGCTGGGTCCGCGTGCCTTCACGTTGCCCGAGTTGGGTGCCACCGGTGGGCTACAGAGTCTTTTAGATACGGCTGTTGGCGGTGGTGGACCTGGTTCAGAGCCACATGCATTCCTGGCACCGGAGCTGTCCGAGGAGACTCTGATGGATCGCGAGCACAACGAAACACTTTCCAAACTGAACTTCGTGTTGGCGCTCACCGATTGCATTCAAGAGGTGGCGGACTCGCGATGTGCACCGCTTTCCACACTGATGGTCGCTGGTAGCCAAAACACTGAGAATCATCATATTCCACCCCACGCCCCCGAGCACTGTAAGCGAGCAGAGCGTCTGGTGCTGCTCGTACGCGCCCTGCAACTGCTATCGTCTGGCTTGAATTTGGCCTCACAGCAGCTGCGCAACGGGCAACTGAAGCCTTCGTCGAACGTAAAGAATGGTAAGTGAATCTTGATGGAGACTTCAATTCCATTTCCATTTCTAACACGTTGTGCAAACTTAATGTGCTGCAGCGCTGCTTACAATGAATGCCAAATATCGCAGCATCTTGTCCGAGTCGAAGCGTCTTAATGGCAGCGGCCTTCTGCAGAAGGCAAATGCATTTAACATAACAGCCGATAAAATACTTTACGACTATGCGCTGGATATGGTGAGTAAAAACAAATCACCTTTTAATAACTAAAAAAAATTCTAATCGAATTTTCTTTACAGTGCCAGGCTGCTGCTTTGGATGAGCTCCTTAAGAATACCAAGAACTGCTTTGAACGCTACAATACTGCACATATTTTGCTTCACTCTTTGGTGCAAAAGTGCAATCATCCACAGGACAAATTACTCTTGAATAAATGTTAGTTTGTGTGATTGAATTAATGTTTAGCCAACTAATCTGAACTATTTAATTGCTATTTTTACAGATCGTGATGCCGTCGAGAAACGTTTAAGCATATTGCAACAGCATGGATACATCTATGTAACCGATGAGAATGCCTAAAGTGCAGATCACATCAATTGTCGACAATTCCTTAAGTTATTGTATCCCATTAAAGTTGAGCGTACAACATGTGATTAAAGAAAAACTACGAGTACTCTATATTCGTTCATGTACAGCTTACACAAGTAATAATAACAACTAAACCATAATTTAAAGCAAAAGATCTTAGTCGAGACTTGAGCAATTTTTAAACTGACAATTGGCCAATGTAAATAGTTTAAAACTCGAGTACGAACGTAGTTTTTGTTTATTTTTTATTTTTAAATATAATTTTTGTTAAAGCTAATAAATGCGCCTGCGATCGACGCCCATGTTTTTAAGTTATAAATAAAAATATAAATATAAATATACATATATATTTAAATACACATACACATGCAATAATATACACATACATATAAATTTATATAAAGATGTACGAAAGTTTCAATTTATTGATTACATACTTGAAACAAATTGATAATGAATAGATTTTTGGGCAGAAGCAAGCCAAACTTCGTTTAAATTATGTTATAAAAATGCTGAGGTGCAGGCAACTTTTCTTAGGTTTGTTCACTTAGTTGACATTATGTCTATTGCTATTATATATATATATGTATATATATATATATATTATATTTATATATAATTAACATTTTCCATTAAACAAATGTCATTTCGATATTTTGTTATAATAACACAATACGCGTATTTATAGCTACACAAACAATTTATAATGTGCTATGTTCATAGATTTTAGTTAGGTTTTTCTCTTAATCAATCAACCGACAAACACAAAAAAATCAATTATTTTTATGTCAAGTAAACTTTTTACAAAACCCACAAATTAAATAAGATCTATCTATGTATACATATGTATGATATGTAGACAAACACAAACGAAAGTGTATAAAAACAAAAAACAAACATGAATATGAAATTTTCAAAACTTATTAAAATACCATGGAATATAAAGAATAATTAAAATGATTTTAATTTATTTTTAAACACAACAAAACATTGAAAGTAAGAACTTAAGAAGTGTCCATTGTTAAGTCATTTCATCATTTTACGCTAGAGCCAAGATAGTTAAAAAACAGGTTACCGGATTGCCGTTTAAAACAATTTTGTTCCTTTACCGGATAACGTATGAGGTTCCGCATTATATATTTTGCCTGCTCAATAACAACCATAATGAAAACCTGGTCTTATGTGGACAACCGATGCGGATTCAGCTCGAAAAAACATTTAGAAAAGTATTGTCTAGCTGATGATTATTATTTTGACTATAGAATTTTTTCATAATTTTGACTTAATAAAAAAAAAACGAAAACGAAAACGATAATTTAAACAGCGCACAATCAATGTTGAAGCTTGGTTTTGTTGCGGCGTATTTTACTGCTTTTGATGGCAAAGCTAACTTCCAAAACCTCAAAATAGACACGTAAGTGATTAGTCGTAAAACGGAATAGAGTTTATACATTTGGTATGGACTGAAGTGGCGACACCACCAACAATCCGCGGATCCTTGTTCTTATTTGTTTGCGTTGTGCTTGGTTGGTTTTGTGCTTTGGTAGCTTCCGGACGTGCATTTATTTTCGGTGGACTGGTTGGCTTTGGACAAGGAATGGGGCAAGAGTTGTTGCAAGTGTAATTACAACAGTCATTGCCGCTACAACAATAACGATTTTTGCACCAATAACATCCTGTGCACGGATTATAATAGTAAGCGTAATTGGGCCAGTAACAGCCGCCGGTGTTGCAGACGGAACTACAGCAAGGAGCATAGCAGATTTGAGGCGTTTGTTGGTTATCTTCGGTGTTTTTTGATTGTGCCGCTTGTGAATTTTGCTGAAGGCTGTAAATAGGGTTAAAATTTCACCGAGATACAAAATGTTTTAATTCGCTCTTACTTTCCACTAATCAATGTATTGCAGCCACAGTTGCGAGTTGTCTTGCTGAAGTTCTTTTCAGATGTGACATTTTGGTTTGCAGTGCCATAGGTTCCCAAAGGATTTTCCGACTTACTGACTCTGTCTGACATTGAAATTGGCAGCAGAAGGTAGCAACTTTCAGGTGGGCGTGGAACTTGCAACGATTTGCAAATGCTGCCAAATAAGAAGTTATTATAAGCAATAAGTCCTGAATAAGGGTCAATATTTTGTTTTTGTATTATTTTTTTTTTTATTTTGTGTGATACAGAACTCACCGATCGATGAGATCCGGGTTCGCATCTGAACAATTCACAATTTGGGGATCCTTGTTGCCTTGCGCTGTATTTATAAAGTTAGGCTTATCAATTTTTCCTTTTAATCCCGAAACTTTCTTAGATTTCGCTAGAGTTTTTGAGTTGTTTGCTTTTGCTTGAGCCTTTGCGTTGGCCTTGTTTGCTTTTGCTTTAATCCGTGTCATTGGCATATCAAGATTATTGTCTTTGAAACTAGTTGAAGCAGCACTAGAATCAGAATTCACCGCATCTCCTGGACATTTTTCCAACATAGCAGTAGTAGAGCCAGAGCTCGCCAGAGACTGGTCTGACTTTCTGGGGGACTGCTGAAATGGAGCCATAACAGTATTCTCACTAGCTTCTGGTGTTGGACGATAGTCATGATAATTAAGACAAAAACATGGATGCCTTTCAGCATCTTGAAGGGTGGCTGGACAAGATCGTCCTTGCCTTGTTGGTCGTCTGGCCGGTTCAAGCTCTCTGCCCGTACAGGGATCGAATTTTGGGCAATGCCTGCTAGGTAGACCAGCAGCTCGAATACCACAAGAAGGCTGAGGACAAGGATTAAGCCCACAATATTCAATGCAAGGCATTTGACATTCTTCTGCTTGAGGATTTTCGTTATTCCCACAACCCAATGTACATTGATTAGGATTTACAATATTATTCTCACTAAAAAAATCTCTATTGACTTGCATAATTGGATTGGCTCCAGAGTTTTGTTCAGCCGCTTTACTGTCATTCATTTCCTTATCTTTCTCATAGCAAACAAACTTGACTTTACTTTTATCTGTTCTGGAAGCCTTTAAATTTTTGCTAGATTTCAAGCGCTTAGGCTTTCCAGTCGTTTCTTTAAAGCGATCGGTTAAAAAGCTTGGAGGTATCATATCTGAAAACTTAAGCTCACGTTGAGATAATGCGGGAGTCCCACAATTGATTGGAACACTAAAAGAAAACTTTCAATATTAATTAAGAACTTTAGTTGAAATATTTAATAAGTTACCTTTCATTGCAACAGGATGCGGGAGTCCCACAATTGATTGGAACACTAAAAGAAAACTTTCAATATTAATTAAGAGCTTTAGTTGAAATATTTAATAAGTTACCTTTCATTGCAACAGGATCCGCCGCAAGCAACTCCTATACAACTACACAACAATTGTTATAATTTTTAATGGGTAAGAGATGTTGAATACTTACTCATTCGTACAATGGTCATACATTTTATATTCCTGTCCACTTAAAAAAACATCGTAAAATCATTAACGTACAATTTACTAAAAAGTTATAAAATATTTTATTTTGATGTTTATATCAAGGTTAATTTATTGTATAATTGTGTTAAGTTCAGCTTTTCTGAACTTTATTCAAGCGCTATCGATGAGTTCATAATTCTTGTATAAAAATGCTTAAGTTGGTTTTATTAATATTATTATAATTATTATTATTTTCTTTTTAAATAATTGTATTCTCTGTTTCAAGACTTGTTTCCTTTTACGTGATTAAAATATAAGTTCTTGGGCACAAGAAATCAACAAAACATTTTCCTATTTTGACAATCTATGTTGGTTGTTAAAATAATTCGATTATGTCAACAGATTTTGAACGGAAATTCGAACGGAAGTATTGTTGAATCTGGTTGCACGAGTTCAGCAAAAATGCGTAGAAATCGAACAGGAAACAGCACCCCCATGTGGTACACTGCTGCAGCGGAGTACGCTATTAAAAGACAAAAGAGACTTAATAGAATATCGACTTGGAATGAAAACTTTATTGGACAAGGCAACGAATTGCATCACTTACAAGCCTCAGTGACTCCTTGCTGTAGAACTGCTGGCTTGCTTCACAACACCCAGACGATCACTTCTTTTAAACAGTGTGTTCCTACAAGTAATAATTTATCGTCAACCAAAGGAATGTCCCTAGCAACATCTACTTCTACAGAGCCCCAGATGGTAGAAGGACCCAATTATAATCGTAACATTTTTGGTACGACCTGCAATATTGGTCCTTCTGCCACACGAACTGATGGAGGCAATGAGACCAATACAACAACAAAACCATACGAGACTCGGAAATCTGCACATTTTTTAAAATCTAATTTACGAAATGGAAACCCAAATGACACATCCATTCCAAGTCAACGAGAGTCTATCACTGAAAAGGACGATGCTGTAGTCGCGACAGTAAAAACTGAGGACAAGAATTTAAACATTGAGGAAATAAACAACAAGCCGGAAAAGCTGATTCAATGTTTACATGGCGAATGTTCAACGGCGGCTTGTTGTTCCAATTCGAAGGTTCTTGATGAGAACGTGCTAGATACTTGTGATGTGGCCGAAACGCGCTTTATAAGGTAGATTTACAAATCGGTCATTACTGTTGTATTTTTATTAATTTTGTTTTCTGTATTAGCTACAACAGTGCTGACATGAGACTAACGGATCAGAATTCGCATTGGAGAGCCACACAACAGTTTTCTCTGCCTCAATGTGGTATGTGTCCAGATCATTTGGTCAACACATCTTGCATGGATGCACAACAACAAGACCAACAACAGACAGGGTGCAATGCTAATGGTTATGGCCGCAACAATGGCTCTGCCTGGAGTCAACCAAATTTCAAATCACGGCAACCCTCTTGTCCAAACGTTCCAAATAGTGGCTACAACATGTCCTCCCATCAGCAGCAAAGCCCCTCGAACGGCTTAACTGAACTGCTTGCTCAACAGCTACAAAATCAGATGACGAAGGCTCAGGCTCAAATAGTCCAGATGCAAATGCAACTAAACAATGTCTGTGTTGCAAACAGACGGCAACAAATAGAGGAGCTAGAACAAGGAACGACTACAATGGAGGAAATACAAAGTGATTGTCAAACAGATCCACAGGCAGTGGATAATGCAGAGAAAGCAATGGTTCAGTCCGTAAAGTGTGCAGCTCATGCAGATCCTTTACCCACCGATCTAGAACAACAACAACATTTGTTGCCACAAACACCAACCATTGCTTTGGGAATTTACGCCATCCGTACTGCACAACCGCACCAATTCGCCTGCGAAAAATGTAATCCACAGCGCAGATGCTGCGGCTCCACATTGCCAACTGCAGCTCATAACCAATGCAGCTTCTATGCACCAAAGCAATATACCAATATACATGCCTCTCAACAACAGCATCAAACACAGCATCACCAGCAACCTTGCCAGCAGCACCAACAAAAATTCATACATTTAGCACAGTTTCCTATCAAGCCTTGCTGCCGGCAGCGTTGTGCTCAAATGCGTCTAATGGTACCACGCTGCTGGCAGCGTCACTAAAAGGCCTGCCAAAGTTGTTAAAAAGAGTTCGTAACGTATCGTGCCATGTACATTAATACATTAATACATACATACAATTAATTTATACTTATGTATAAAGTACGCTTCGTTGCAAGCTTTGATTAAGAACAGGAGCAACCAATTTGATCAATGCTTCCGTTTCGTGTTAAATAGAAAAATAAATAAGGCTTTTAGAAATACAAAGTGTACAGAAGGTATTTTTTTTCTATATTGCACTGCGTTTCTTATTTTATCTACATTCAAATTTTATCCGACCAACATATATACAGTTTTTCAACAGATAACACAGACGCAAAAAATGGGATCTTTGCTTACTAACTTTGGCACGAAAATTTATTTTTCATAGTCCACTTTTTAAAGTAGGTTTAATATTGAACTGAAAAAGGATACTCAGCAGTTCATTTGGTAAATTAAAAAACCATGTAAATATTTGGAATTTTCAACTAAATCAATAAACATAATTTGTGCAAATTATGTAAGAGACTGTAGGAAACATCTCCGACACCACAAATAATATATATTCCTAATCATTATCCATTATAAATATCTCTTTTTATTTACTATTTACACATGACATCAATTACAATTACATATTTTTTGAATTTGGAAATTGTGAAAATTGTTATGGAATCTATTGATAAAACAATAAATATCTATGAAATTTTCATCGAAATCGGTTGCTAAGCACTAGATATATTTTGAAGATTAGTCAGTTAGTTGCCGTAGTGCAATTATAACCGTACGCGGGGTTTCTAGTCCTTGCTTGACAAGAGCCTGCTTAATTCGTTTTTATGCCAAATATTATCTTTCAAAAACGTTGAAAACGCTGTATGTCCTTCTATTTATAAGAACTTTTTATAGCTTATATCGAGACTTGAAATATACATACATATATATATAGTTAGTACTTCGATCTGGGATTTGATTAAGAAGATTATATATTTTTCCCAAATAAAAATCACTGAATTGACAATATTGTCATTTCAGAATATATTTTTGTAAAATTAAAAGTGAATTTTTATTTTAATTAGATTAACGACATATTTCATTGAAATTACAGATTTTTTTTAAATCATCATCAACGATTATATTACTTTTGAATAAAATGTGTAATTTCAACGAAATGAATTTTTAGGTAAAGTTTCTGTGATTTTGACCTTGGACAGCAGTCAAACAAAATCAGGTCAGAACAGAAATAAAAAAAATTTAAAATGGATAAAGCATTAAGGAAGAAAACTTTACAAAGAAAAGAAAAGAATCAATTAAATAAACCTGACTCTTCCCCAATTACCTGTGCTTGGCCAAAGTGTGTGAAAAACAAAACGAGGCAAACAATGTGGTAAGACTGCTTTAATTTGTATTTTAAAAATTCTTTACTCTCGTTTTGGTGACAGGTTTGAGTGTAATATGCCCATAAGGGTAGGCATACCCGGGACAGTTGGCATGGATACTTCTTGCAACCTCTTTAACTCCAAAATGCAGCTGGAAATCGCCGAAGACACAAATAAATTAGATAAATTATTATTTGACCATAGCAATCACAACTTAGTCAAGTCGTCAGGATATCCAGCTGCACTCAAACGTAAATTGTATATAACAGTTCGTCCCTTGGGCTATGGAACTAGTTTGTTGCCCCAAATACCTAAAAAGGTACCAAATAAAGCAGAATCCAAAATGCAATCAAAATTATTATCAAAGAGAACAGTGTGCAGACGGAAGTTAATGTCACCGCAATCAACACATTGCCCCTGTAGGTCAAGTGGGAAAAAAGATTTCTCTAATTTCGTTGAAGCTTTACGATTGGTAGATTTGATATGCAGCGCTAAATCTGGAAACAAATCCACTCTGAAGATTGAACGAAAACATAAGAAGAACGTTCCCTATCAGTCATCAAAAACAATAGGACATTTCGGGTTGAAAAGCACGGCATTTATGCAAACTAATAAGAACATTATCGAGGATAGCCTAAATGCGGCACCACAGAGTGCAATATTTGAGAACGCAGTTCTTAAAAAAGAATCAGAGGCAAACTCAAAGTTCAAAGTTGGTAAAAGTTGTTCAAAGACTAGACCAACATCAAACAAATATAATTTAGAAAATATAAAAAATGACTTAGCGGACAAATCTAACCTTAAAAAAGAATATCAGACGCCAATGTTTAAATTAAAAGATAAAGAGAAGTTTCAAACGAGTTCTAAGCCTGATCCTGAACCTGAACCAGAACCAGAACCAGAACCGGATCCTGAAGGCCTAAAATATCTATTGCGTTCCCTAGAAGCACCGCCAATAAGTAACAATGAATGGTTTGCAAAATTGCTAAACAATAATAATAATGACCACCATGGGGAACGTTACGACAAACACACAAATACATCATTTATTGATCCTACGAGCTCAAATGATGAACTCAGTGTAGATCCTATGGAATCTGAAGAATCTGCACATTCATGCGATGATTCATGGTGTACTAATGCAAGGAAATCGGAAAGGCCGGAAAATAAATGTGAATCTGTAATCTTAGAAAATGAGTCCCAAGTGAGAGGGCAACTTTCAGCTAAATGTTCTTTCACTTACAATTTAAGCATTTCGAGTGAAGAGCAGCAGAAAGTTTTGAAAGAACGAGAGCGAATGTTTCTGGATGAGTTACGAGAGTTATCACAGGAACAGAAGAACGCGAATGGTAATTGCAATTGCTTTGCAAAATTGCTCCAGGATTTGCAAGAGCAACATGAACAACATCCACACCAGAAACAAGAACGCAATAACCAACAAAGAGAGAACCAGCTCGAACAACAACAGTTACAGGAGCAGCACCTGGAAGAGCTTCCGCAGCAACCACAACGCAATGAGCATCACTGCCAACACCAGCAAAAGGAATTAGGGAAGAAGCAGCATCATGCAAATAAATCACATCAGCAAGACTGGTCATGTGATCCCGATCAACATCGACAAGAACATGTTCACCAACCGCAAAAACAAACCGATATGCAAAACCTTCAGCAACATAAACAGAACGATGAAAATTTCCAGAATATCGATGGCTTTCTCAAAGTGCCACATCAGCAACAACACAATGAACAAGTCGTGCCACAAGCCCAAAAGCGGAGTTGCAAAAAATGTGTTCGCATTGAGCATACGCCGAAAAAATATTGGTCGGATAACTCCTTAAATGTATCCCAATCTTCTGGGAGTTCAAAATCAACAACGAAAAAAATCATAGCAATATTGAATCCATCAATAGCTCCATCAACAATGAAGATTGTTCACCCCAAAAGAACAAACCACAATGCATGCAACTGCGAACAATATATTACAAATGCAAGAATATTACCCAAGGAGTTTTATATGAAAACCTTGGCCAAGTATGGCATAAAGTTCATGCCAGGCGATTGCCTTAATTCGGATGCATGTGTCAATGCCAATTAATTTCATGCTAGCTACTGAAAGTTCAAAATCTGTAAAAATTTCAATATAAATTTTAAATTTTCGGATCAATTTAATGTTTTATTTTAGAAAAATGTTCTTTAATTTTTGTGCGACGAGGTGGGCTTCAGCATTAGACATGTACTTGTTGGAAATTATGGGCCTATTACTCATTTTTTCGGCAATCTTCGGAGTACTTGTGGGTGCAAGTATCTGTCTCCAATGTTGCTTGTGAAATGCTAGATTGAAACTGTTCTGAATGTTCAGATTGCTTCTGCTCTTTTATGGGCTGCTTAGCAGGCCTCATAGTGGAATCCATGCTTCTACTGTTGCCATATTGCTGTTGCTTCTGAAGTAGCTGCTGTTGATGCTGCTGCTGCAAATCATTGTGTAAACTAGCACAATGTGTACAATGTGATGCTGGAAAGGCTGACATGCTGCATGCATGCATTGGATAACTTTGGCAACAGTCGAATGCTGGCCGCGGTAAGCAGCAACAATTGCAACAAGATATAGTTGGTCCTAGATGTTGCTGTTGTAGCGGTTGAGTCTGCGGTTGGGCAAAAGAGACGCGCTGACAACACGGACTGTTAGTTGCTGCAGGCCCTTGTGGGCAGCAATGGTTGCAGCTACTGCTTGTTGGCATATTAATGCAATAATTTAAATTGTTGTTGTTCTCATCAGTAACTGCTGTTACTACCAATGGTTGCTGCTGTGGGTGGGGGGTTATAAAGCTAATGTTGACTTGTGGTGCCCTTGTGTCGGCAACAGCTGGTGTTGCTACTGGCGCTACATTTACAGAACTTGCCAGAGGCTGATTTTTTTGCTGATTGATTTTATGATGCACGCTCAATTTGTTGGCCATCTGACTGAGGGTACACATTGTCGAGGCAATTAGGTTCATTTTGGAAATACTCTCAGGCAGCGTTACATCTGTCGCTTGACAGCCTCTGCTTTGTCCTTTTAGCATCTTGGAGCGCAGAGCGCATTGGAGTAGGAACTCATCGGTTTGGCATCCAGTATGTGCACCAATGTCGCATGGTGATGTCTGCTGCTCTGCATTACTGTGGCAGATGTTGCGATCCATGCGCTTTCGCATTAGTATATTCTCCAGCACAAGAAAGCTCGGCTTGCCCTGCACTTTTTGATCATAGATTTTGACAAACTGGTTGACCGGGTCAGTGTTGTCCAGGTCCTCGTCAGAGCTACTACCATCCTCCTCAATCAATGCTATGCGTATCCGTTGCTTTCCACAACGCGACCTTTTGTGAGATTCTTTTCGGATCGTTTGATTGTTTTTGCCTTCGCTGTTGTCTTGTACATGGTTATTGGGGCTAACTTCTATATTGCCATTGTCGTCCACGAGCAATATGAACCTGCGACTGGCATTGTTCTGCTCTGGTGTTATGATTCCGTATGGTATCCGACAACTATCGGGCAAATGTTTATCTTCATCTGTCGACATTTTGTATATTTTTTATGTGATCCGAAAAAATCCTGTTTTAGTTTTATATTTTACATCTGATTTTGGTATATGCCAGATTTAAAAAAACGACTCGGTTGCTTAAAATGTTGTCTACTATGTTTGTTAAACGAATTGTTAAACTATTGGAACAACGAAGTGGGTTTTAGTCAAATGCAATACAATTTTTTCGATTCGAAAGTTCGGCGGTGGACAATCGAATTTATTAATGTTATTGCATACAATGTTATTACATACAATTCTATGATTAAACTACAAGTGAGGCAACAACAGCTCCAGCTCAAGCAGCAAAATTATGATCAACCGCCTTAAGCCTTAGGTATATAGTACACTCCAATGTTGGGAAACAACTATGATTACGATTTACAATAGACAAGCATTTGCTTTGTGACCGAGAGACTAAAGGGCTTATTATTCAGTAAAATATTTTTTTCATTTATATTTATTTTCTCTCTTATCTCTAATCCCTAACTTCCCGCCACATATGAAACTTGATAATTTTTTAATTATAGGTAAAGTTTATGAAGTGGATCAATATCTGACAGTTTAAAAAAACCTCAGCGAACTAACTGCCCATAAACAGAAAAATACATTATTTCAACAAAATTTCACAATTAGCCAATACCATCTTTCTGTCAGCTTAAATCTCTTGCCTTATGCCAGTAAGCAAGGAGACCTTGACACCGACAACAGCTTGGGCTAAAATACTACGCTTATCCTTCAACATGTAGTGTACTTTTACCGAATCTGCAAATTTTTTTTATATATAAACAAATTTTTAATTTCGGAGCTTATTTCCATGTTTTGGAACATGATTTTCAATGTTAAGCGTTCAAATATAAACTGATTTATTCACACAAATCTCAAACCTTTTAAGCTAACACAATTTCTCAAAAGCTAGCAAGGATCGTAAACTAATATCTAATTATATTAATATTATAATAATATTTTCCTTTGCCTTTGCACATAGTTTTTAACATTCTTTAGCGACTACAGAGGCAGTATTTAGATACTATAGGTATTTATACCATGAATCCAAGAAATGGTTAAAAACGGGATAATGATTTTGTACAAATGTATGTAATAGAAGAATTTTTCTACAACCCCATTAAGTATATACATATATTCTTAATAAGCAATAACATCCTAAACAGCCAATATAGTCCGACTGTTTGCCCCTATGAGCGCTGCGATTTCAGAGACTATTACATATAGAGACTTCAGATATGGAACATAACTTCTTTGAGGCAATTTGTTTTATGTCGATAACTCCAGGTTTGAAAACTTTTAAATTTTTATTGTAATCGGTTGAAAAACATGAGAGATATAAAATATTAAAATTTCTTCTTCATGTCTTTTTGATTTTGTGTTTTGAATGTAAATTTATAAATAAGTTGGCGAGGGTACGTCTTACAGTATTTTTATACCCTTAACCCATGAAATGGGTTAATGTTTTTGTGCAAATGTATGTAACAGGCAGAAGGAAGTTTCTCCGACCCCATAAAGTAAATATATTCTTGATCAGCATCAACAGCCGAGTCAATATAGCCATGTCCGTCTGTTTGTCTGTCTGTCCGTCCGTCTGTATGTATGAGCGCGTCGATCTCAGGAACTACAAAGCTAGAGACTCCAGATTTTGGATAGGAGCTCTCCTAATCCGTAGGCATAGCAAGTTTGTTTTAATTTTCGATAACTTTTCAGGTTAACGATATACACATGTAATCGATAACAAAAAAATCTTGAATTTCAAAAAACTGAAAATGAGGATTGAAACTATAAGCATGTTAAAAATGATTGTTATCCAACAAATACACGTAAGATGGTTTTAAGCAAAAGAAGTTTAACTGGGATATACCTCTTACCCTTTGATTTGGCGCGTACAATCATCAATTAAGTTTTGTGCCGAGTGATATTTTATTTTATTTATTTATTCTATAATAAAAACTTCTTTCTTATTAGTTAATATATTACAAGCTAATATGTCCAACATATATACTAGATATCTATTTAAAATTCTTTATACATACTATCTTTAGTGAAAAGCATTTTTAAAAAATCACAAACGTAATTATAAGTATTATTCTACGGATCTGCTATTCCTATATCATTGAAATAATTTGTGACATAATTGCTTATAAAGGACGTAATCGCAGTTCGTTCAATTGCTTGATTTTCTTCCCTTCTGCCACTCAATACGGAAAACGCAGGCCAAATATTGTTAGTGGCTGTCGGTTGAGAATAGTTTAACCTTGCAGCACTCACATTGGGTTGCTGAAACGGGTGAATATAAGGCGAAATATGGTTTGCTCTGTAATCAATGATTGAACGCTGCTGACGCATAATACATCCGTTAAAGCTTTCTTTGAGAGTTTGTTGCAAGTTGTTCGCACAATAAGCTGATATTGGTGGAGGCGGTGGTGGTGGAGGTGGTGGAGTTGGTCGTTGTATATGCTGCCCACCTGGTGATATCTGGCAGTGAACAAATGCATCCTGAAAGCACTGCAGTCGAGGTGAATGAGCTGGTGCCTGCAGTTGTCGAAAGAAGTGCTGATGTTGATGCTGCATCTGCAAGTGTTGCTGTTGCCTTTGCTGTTGACTAAATGCGATCTCTTGTTGCTGCTGCCGTTGAAGGTGTTGTTGTCGCAGCCAGTGCCAGGTCCTTTTTTGTTCCAACAACTGACGTTGTTTATCAGTAATATGCAACTCTAAGCTGTTAAGCTTTATCTGTAGCTGTCTTGTCAACGAATTCTTTTGTTCATATATGTTCTCTTCTTGTTTTTTACTCTCCTCCATTTTTTGCATAAACATTCTCTGATAATCGGCATGTTGTCGCTCCCTGAGCTGGCGATTAAAAAAAAGTGTCTTAAGTGCTTTATTTAAGCCATTGAACTGCTCATCTTCCTTGATCTTCAGAGCATGGTATTGGGCATTGAGTTGTTGAAGTTCGTTTTGTACAGCTTCCAATTGATGATCGGGATACAATGCTTGATGTTGCTCTTGATGATTCAACAATACTGAATGTGCTTGCTGCAAGCCATGTGACGAAGCTGGCAAGTACACGCGTCTTGTAAACTGCTGCTGGTTCCATTGCTGCATCACATTCAGTGGCTCAACAAAGTTCTGCTGCAAGTTTTCGCTGTTTGGTTGCAACATTTTGGCGGTCTGTATTGGTGACAAGCTAAAGCGTTGCATTAAAAGCGAACTGAGTGTCAAATCAGTGGGTTGTATCTGAAACGCATTATGGTTTGATGTTGTTGTTTCTGCGGCTGGTGTTGGTGGAACATCCGGAAAATGTTGATATTCCTGCAGCAATCGCTCATCTATTGATGTATCAACAGTGTTTACAGGCTTTTCATAGAGTTGCTGCTGTGGTTCGTTCAATTGCTGTTGAGTTGTTGGTAACATGTTCTCAGGAGGAAATTCCTCTGGCTGATCCAAATACAAATCTCTCCTTTCCTGTTCTTCGCCTTGCAACAGTGCAACATCACCACCAGTCATGTCCATTTGAAAACCATCGTTTTTAATACGGTCGAAGTCGTTCATGATACCCATTGTAATATCCTTATCGTTGCTGTTGGGATCATGCCATCGAAGGAATGGATTGAGCTGGTTGTCTTCTTGTTGCCTGCAATTATTAGTTGATTATTAATGTGATGATATTTATTGATTATTGCATTTTCTTACTTTAAATCCAATTGTATATCTTCGTTCAACTGACGTCTGGAGACGCGTTCTATTAACTCATCCGTACCGTCCTCCTCTGTCTCAGTTTCAGTTTCAATCTGCTGAGAGGTGGCATTGACAATGTCCTCGAGGACAATACAACGCTCATCATCGCTTTGAAGTTGGCTTCTATTCTCAGTGTGTTGCTCAAGATTGGGCATGATAGGTGGCCAAACATCATTAAATGGCTCACTAGCTTCATTATTCTCCTGTTTCTCTTGATCACTTGGTTCACTTTTGATGCAATCAACTTGAGTTTGTGAATTGTCCTCAGCCAATTGTAATATTTGGGTCTTTCTCATCCTTCTTTTCTGCATTTGCTGGGCAACGTAGCGTGCTCGGCCGGATCCCACCGGAAACTTGAGCATTCGAATGCAATAGTCGCTGTTACGACTGATTTGATCCAGAGTATTCACCGATGAGTAGTAAGTTCGTTGATGTAGCTCACTGCGTGCCAGCTCCTTGGGTATAAACAGATGCTCATTAGAGTGAACTCTGGCACGTCGCTTCTTCGTTTCGGCTCTGAAAAGTGTGAATTTTAAATGAAATTTGTTAGACAATATAAGTAGTATTATATAAGTCACGATTTGTGCACTCTTGTTTTCAAATCGTGCATGCAAAATTTACATAGAAAGTGAGTGCCTTTCTTCGAGGACAAGTGGTCTATCCTCACGTTCCCTTGACGGTTTGACCCTCTCCTTGTCTGACTTTTGTGCAGAACTGCTAACTTCATCATATTGATAATTATTTAGTATTGTATCCGTACATTGCCTGGCAAAAATTCAAAAACTAGTTTATTGTGTCGCAACTTTAAATCAATTACTTACTCGTTTCCGAATTCAGAATCGGACTTTTCATTTGCAAGTTGCATGTTATTTATTTCTATAGCCAAACAAAACTCAGACTCGGACTTAGACTTAGACTTAGACTGAGATTCGTCTGCGTCAATGTCGCGTTGACAACTGTTCTCAGTCGGCTCCATCATTTTGCCTTTTATAGCATATTTCAATTGTTTATAAAAGTCGTCACACATTTATGCGAGTGCGTAACTGGCATGTATTGAATATATACTTTTGTATACATTGAATTTGCCAAGTGACAGAGCTCCTTCCAAGAACATTCGTACTAAAAAATATACAATACTATTATTATATCGATTATAACAAATTTTCTAAAAAGTTAAAGCTATACACCGGTGCTCCAAACTGTAATTCCTTTAGGTCGTTGGACCATTGGCGGCAAACTGGCCGACGTCAGCGTTTTAGGATTGGCATTAGTAAGTTAAAACAATTAGTAAAAATGTATGCACATTTAAAAAAAACATAGAAGCCTTTAATATTATGTGTATTATGCTGATATCAATTCTTATTATTATTATTAATATTATTAACAAAAAATTAAAATCTGAATTTGTGTGAGATAGCTTTTTATAATTAATACGGTTAGTAAAATTTGGAAATGTATAAAAAATTGTACTTACATATTGCGAGTTTTTATGTAAGTTCTTAATAAAAATTTTAATTGTTAGTTTTTGTAGCTAATATTTTGTACTTTTAGTTTGAATTGATATTAGATTACTCTAAACATTTAATTCCACTTTTATTCAGGAACTATTCTCCAATTTTTCACAGAGTATTGTATGCAAATTTAACGCAAATCTTATATAAATATTCTACATTTGTATGTATTATCTTTATGCATAAACTTTTTTCTTTGTTTCGTAATTCGTATTAATCAAAATTTTGCAAACTAAACATAATTCTGTTTATTTACAATCACAACTCGTAACGCTGAAGCGCAGACAAACAATAAACATAGGGCTCCGTTTAGGAAGGAGGTTTCGCTAGTTATGAGTTTTGTTTCGGTATTCGAGCGACGACGCTGTCGCGACGAAATTTGAGTTGGTTAATGCCGACGAACCAATCGCCTAACTGACTGACCAAGCGTCGTGTTGCACAGCCCAAGACTGAATGAGTGCACCAGGGGAAAAAAACCACATACATATCTGATATAAATGTATATGTATGTGTGCATGTCCAAGGATAGCGGCTACGGTGTGACTACCACAACACCTATGACCACAGGCCGAAGAACAATTATAGCGCATTCATATTCGAAAATAGTTGCAGACAATTACAACATGTAATGTGTGTAGTTGGTTGGGCTTTGGGCCCATTCTTTAGATATGACAGTATAGATATAACAATCCACCTTTGTCTGTTGGTAATAGCAGTAGTTCACGTATGCCATGAGCTGGATAAACGGTGTTTGCCCACTGCTAAGGACACGTCAGCTTAGCTCGCGTATGTTCCCTTACAACTCCCGGTACCCGCTGGACGTATTTCTACAAATGTGGCCAAGAATAATTCCTTTGGCTTAATTGTAATTGTTTTTTTAATGCCTTATGAGCACTTGAGGAGCTTTTAATGGTTAATGAACACGTTGCAAACAACCAAACAAAAATTTTGGCTTAGATAAACGATTAGTTTGTACATATATTCAATATTTACTTGAATATTTATACTAACCAAAGTTTTATACAATACATAAGTTATTATTTATTATTACTCTATGACTAAAGATATGCATCTATTATTTATCATGTATCTTTATAAGTTGTATTTCTGAGAAACAATAACGTTTAAACCAATTGGTTTGAAAGTACCGGACAACTGTTGATCTATCGGCTATCGATTGATAAGCAACCTAGAGTTTTCAATAGGCAGTCCAGTTTTGCTGCAAGTTGGCAGCACCTTGGGATTTTCTGGCTTGCCAAATACGGGCACACCACCACTGGAAGAGAAAAAAAACAATAAGAAAGTATTATAAGCTGACTTTCCGAGATAAATTCGTGCAATAAATATGGACAAGTTAACAACAATAAGTGCGACTCTCTTCATGGCCGCTGATGTGTTTGCCATAGTTAGTCTGGCGCTGCCTGATTGGATCATAACAGAGGAAGCTGGTAGATGTTGCTAACCATATATACTAACAACACACACAATCACATTGATGCTAAACAATAAAAATGTATTGGTTGGTGTATTTCAGGTGATATACGCCTTGGCCTAATGTGGACTTGTATGACATTGTATAATAGGCCGCAAGTTTGCTATACACCCGATTTGCAGCCAGAATGGCTCATTGCGCTGGTTTGCATTTTTATTGGCTGTATTTGCATCACCACAACCATAATACTGCTGGCATCGAGCACATGGGACCGCAATGTTATTCCATATGCACGCTGGGTAGGATTTGCTGCTATGGTTCTCTTCTGTATGGCAGCTGTTGTCTTCCCCCTAGGATTCCACATTGAAGAGATTGGCGGTCAAGCGTATCAGCTGCCTAATACGTTTAAAATTGGCATCTCATATATAATGTTCGTTCTGGCGCTTTGGATAACAGTCGTCTCTGAACTCTTTGCTGGCAAAGTGTGTTTGCCACACTTTTAAAGACACAATTCAGAATATTCAACGGTGTTTATTGTCAGCACTACTCTAGTATACACATACAAGTATCGCTTGGGGTAGCACAAGTTGTAGTTGCTGTGCACTGCTGCAGATATTTGTGACACTTCTTTACTACTACTTTAAGTGTATATAAATTATGTACGAATTTCTTTAGTTTATAGGTTCAATTTGTTTGAATTATTTTCTGTGATTTGTTACAAGTTTTATTTAATGTATGTAAATATGTGTATATTGTTTAAGCCATATGATCAACACAAATCAGTTAAGACACAATTATGGAAATCTCGTTAGTCCTAAGTATGTTACAAATACATTATTTTGTATCCAACATATGTTTTTTAATGCGTATTTTAAATTAAAGATAATTAAAACTAACATTTTGGTCATTGTTTGTGTATATTATAAGGGAAGCATTCAGCACATAAACTGACTACTAAATGGCGTCGCAACTAGCAATTGTAACTTGTTGGACTACTTAGAGGGAGGTCCTCCGATGCGCACAGTAAGTGCGATGGTAGAAATGAATGAATAAATTTGTATGAATATACAAGAGTCTATAAGACAATGACTTTATTGAAGAGAAATACGTGGCTTATATACAGAAATGCTTAGACGATAATGCTTGCTTAGGATAGTTTAGGAGTTGACCTAAACAATCAAAGGTTATCTATGCGAGCACAGATACTATGTCTTATTTACGACACTGCCTGTAAATCTATCTGCTTGCTACATTTCTTATTATAAACAATGGCTCGGGTGCATCTGCTTACTGCAGGCGGCTCGAAAGATAGTGTGAACATATTTCTAATCACAACCCATGGATTGGGTGCATCTCATTTGCTGTGTATCTGCGCTATCTGCAGCGTACGATTTTCTGCTAAGCACTTACATTTTGATCGTATAGCGTAAATTTTTATTTAATTTGCAATATAATTTTAAAACCAAATGTTTTTTTGTTCATGTCTCCGCCTGCGTTAGGTATCCGAGTTTATGGGCCGCCATTTGACTTGTCCAGAATTTCAATGCCACGTATACAACATGCCGCTCGTAATCGGACACCACCTGACAACTGGACCCACATATTATGTGTCGTTTGCTTATGCTCGTTGTTGCATCAGCAGTCTTTGATGGTTTCCCTCAAGAGTGTGCTCTTCAATCCAACAAAAAATTAAGAGGAGAAATACAAACGAATGAAAAGCGAATTGTAGCTTATAACTAAAGAGAAGCCCTTCGGCATTCAACACGGGCTTCAGGACAATTTTATGATGGGCATACAAAACTTCTAACAATTTCTCCATATACAGAAACATCAGTGGCATTTTTAAAATCCAGAAGAGTCTGATCATCAAATATCTTACTCGGTGTTTAGATTGCTCAGATGTGAATCTGGTATATACCCAGTATAGAATTTCGCAACCGCAAACGGCTAAAGTAGCAACAAAGGCACTCGTCTTGATTCCATAACTGTTTTCTTGAATCAGCAGAATATTTTCCGTTCCATACGGTATAACGCCCCAAAATTTCAAATGCTGTGTTTTTACCATGTAAAGTCGCGAGTTTATTAAAATATACTGACTAAAATAAACGATAGCCGCGACGAAAAGTTTCAACTTTGAAATTGGTGATTTCATGATTGTACAAACTTATCAACGTGAATAAAGCGAATACAGTTGACAATGTTTTGCATTGAAAACAAACCTTATAAAATAAGGCACACTATGGTAATTTTCGATATAATAAAACCAGTCTAAAACCTTTTGAATTATAAGTATATTATTTAATAAATAGTAAGTATTTGATAAAATTATTGAGTTATACAATAATCAAATGTGTTATAAATAGTTTAATTACATATGTGTGTATAAAAAAAGCACTGCAAGCTACATCGAATTTATTATGTGTACTTAATATTTTCAACTTCGAATGACTATAGCTAATACATCCGTATATATATAATTCGATTACATAGTGGGTTAACTGTAAAGTTGTGTTAGCAAATACAAAGATAGCAATTTAGTTTTAATCGGAGGTATAACTTGTTTGATGGGATATGTTTAGTTAGGATTCAGTGTAGAACAACCCTGCGCAGATCTTAAAAGGGTGTACAATATAAATATGACTGTACAAAAATATATAAATATACAAATTTTCATAGGTACAGAGTTTAGGTTGAGGTTGTTGAAATAGGTTTAACCATTGATTTGTTGTTGATTTGATGGCACATAGTAAGCAATATATTAGCAAATAGTCGATAAACCCATTTGGAACATAAATGTATAGTATTATTCGTATTGATTAGTTGTTGATTTGTTATATGTATGTATTATGTATATACTATAATTAATTATTCGCTGTTTTGGTGAGCTACGCAATTATTTGCCAACAAATTGTGCTACATAATAACAATTAAAAACTAACTAAAACTTAACATAATTCCTAATGTGCAACGCAAAATTAAATGCTTAAAATTCTTAATAAATGTCTAACATGAAATATTCCACAAAAAATAAATAACAACATGCCTTAACGTAAAATAGTCTATAAATAAATAGCATTATTATTATGTTTATGTTTATTAATATTTAAGTTAACAACAAATTGCGCTTTTTACTGGTCGCTTCCAATTACAATTTCCCATCGAATGGTGTCTTTACAAAATATGTGACTAGATTGCCTTTGCCCTTGACATAGGTTAGGCCCCGGCACTCGCACTCGTATCCGGCGGCCATTAATATCTTAGCTGTATTTTCAGTTGTCTGTGAACAATAAGGCTTTAAATAGTTCAAATAACCAAGATAGTGCACTTCTTGTTGATTTCATTACCTGAAGTCTTCCCATGACGCCACAAGAGTCCATGCGAGATGCCACATTGACCGTATTACTCCAGATATCATATTGCGGCTTTTGGGCGCCAATCACGCCAGCAATTACCGGTCCATGGTTTAGTCCAATACGCAGCCGGAAGCGTTGAAACGATTCCCGATTAATTGAATCCAATATCGACATCAAAGCAATTGCAAACTCCACCAATATGACCACGTTGTGCTCCTCGGTGCGTTTCTCATCCTATTTACGAGAAATCAACAAAATAAGAAAAGAAAGAACAAAAAAGAGAGCGAACAAAAGTTAGGTTTTGGTTGGCTTTTAGGTATTTTATTATGCTCGTATTCTCTTTTATTGGCCTGGTCAACAAAAGTAAAAGCCAATTGAGCGTATGCCGCCTAAACTTTGGCTAATCCCTGCCCTGTTTCTAACCCTCATTTGGATCCCTTTTTTATATTCCCTTATGCGAAGGGTCATTGTTAGATTGTCATTGAAAGGGTCTGTTTCCTGTGCTACAAGTTCAATTAAACTTCCGAGAAGCGATTAAGGGGCATTTGAACAGTAAGTAACATAGTTACAACTGAAATTGTTCAGTTAAACTTGTCGGGTTTAAAGTATTAAATATTTTCGTTTTCAACAAGAACAACAACACAACTTACTGTTTATTACGCTTAAGCATAGAGACAAAAATCATTTCCTAAGCTCTAACTATTTTGCTCCGATTATAAATATGAAGTATGTAACCATAATTTATATACATTTAGAAAGGCCACAAGCAAATTTAGCTCAACTGTGTGCAGACAGTTTGAAAAACGGAAGGATCTGGGCTAAATTCCATTACAGCCAATAACAAACTAAATGAATATAAGAAATGAAAAAAAAAAGAAAATTAAATTGTAGATAATCTGACCAGTTGGTAGGAAAGGAAGTCTGTGAAATACATACAATATCTGCAATATAAAAGTAAGTCCGCTTTAACTTTTCTATAACCAAACCGAGTTTAAAAATATGCAAAAGTTTCACTTTAATTTGATTTTAAGTTTGATGGAATGTACAAATGTTCACTGCCAAGCTTATTTCTACCACCATTATCCACCAATAAAACTTAAAAATGTAAATTTCGTTTGTTTTTATTTTTTATTTACTTACCGCAAAACTACGCGACTATATTCGGCATGCCAGGAATGCACATTATTTTTTTTATTTACAATATTAGTCAAGCATTAAAGAAATATTTGTTAGCATTAGTACATACATAAATTCATTTAAAATTGCTATGTTTATATTGGAATAGCAGGTAAAACTTACCGTTGCGCCATCCTCCTTGCCCGGCCTCAGGCCAGATGCACACATATATGTGCTTGCTATTGTTTTAATCTTTTCGATGCCACTGAATTTCGGTTTTAAAAGTAACTAAACGTAAAAGACACATTGGGTTTAGTTTTGTTGAAGGAAGGTTTGGTTTGAGTTTGTCAACTCACCTTATCAAAATCACAAATGATCTCGTTTAAGAGACGCAAGCACTCCAGGCCCTGTTTATTTACATCCGTCTCATCGTAGAATTCCTTGTAGTTGGGTATGGACGCAAACATCACAGCCACACAGGAGTAGCTCTCGTGATACAGCTCCGTGGAGCGTTCCAGATGAAGAAAGTGTGTGGCCACGTGAGCCGGCAGAATATTCTCTAGCAGAATCTACAAATAACAAATACTGAATATACTTTTGTAAGGTAAATAATGGGTGGTAGACGGTTTACCTTATTGATTCCACGCATTGTTTCGACCTCCTCCTGTTCGACCTTAAGCTTTGCCTTCCACAGAAAGTCGGTTCGTGCCACGTATTCACCCTGACGATCCAGTATGTGCAACACGCCAATCACCAGCAACAGCAGCAGAAAGCCTTTTACTTCCAGACGTAATCTACAAAGTAAATAGGAAATACAATATAACTCTTATCAAGCATAAATTGTAATTCTCTGAGCTTGTAAAGAATATTTGCTTTGCAATAGACTAGTCCATATGCATACATATGTAAAGTTCTTTCTGAGCTTTACAAATACAGTTTGTAATAAGGCCAATTCGCATTCATCTTTTCTCTATGAATGTTCAGTGAACTGTACCTATGTATACCGGTACTTTTCTATCTGAATCGATTTATTACCTATTTTCTCATCGTACACTCTATTTTATTTTGTTAGTGTTAAACATTGCTCACCCATTATCATAGTTAACTAAATTGTAGTGCATATAGAGATCGCTATAGCCGAGCACAATCATCTGTCCAATGAGCGCAACAACCATGGCAATCAGTTTGAGTATGAATCCAGATCGCAGGAAAGCCGAAATGGCCGCCAAGCTAACGGCACAGCAGAAAAGGAAAATGGGTGCCTTGGGTATGGCATATGCAATATCAAAAGGCTCATTCAACAAAGTACTGTTATTTAAGCTTTCAGTGGTATTGGTGCCATTACTAGCCATTACAATGAATAACTCATCGGGCAGCGAGTAATTTATCTGTGTGCAACATATATACTAATTAATACAGTACAAAAACTAAGCAAGTAACTATTTGACTTACCACGCTGAAAACGGCGCAGGATGAGATAAGTATGTTGACAACAATGAACATGGCCAGACGTAGATAACGACTGCTGGCCACCACCTGGCCGGGACCATTGCGCTCGGTGTTTGAGTTGTGCATATCCGGCACTGACATATTGCTCAGATAGAGGAATAGTGCTAGAGATATAAAGCTGGCCAGCAGAGAGCCAAGCAGTGCCAGGTTCCTGTCAAGACCAAATTTGAGTTAAGCTAATCGCAAGTGGAACTCGAGCTCACCTACAATTCGATTACAATCAGCTGCACCACGGCCAACGAGAGAAAGAGCACGAAAGCGCATATCAGGTCATAGCGGAAATGGGTGTCCGGCTGTTCCCGGTACATTTCTTCCCGAGGCGTGTTGCGATACCACATGGTTAACGGCTTTAGCTCTGTGGGTGGCCCCAAGAAGTTAAAATTGAAACATTTACGCTCCGGTGGCAGTAAATTTGATTCAATCATGGCAATGCTCTGCAAAGATGTGGGATGCGGGAAATAATAAGTTTTACTTCAGCTTCAGCCCCATGCTACAGTGTGTCTTCAAGCACAGCAAGAAAAACAAAAATGGCAAAAGGCAACTGCACACTAACACAATGGTTTAAAAATCATGCCTGTTTCTTGTTTGCGTAATTTGAAAAAGCCAACAAACTTGGTCAAATCTACAAACGGCTTTCTGTCCAAGCAGTAAATTCAATTTTGTGCCAGTTGTGCGACATTTCCTGTCAATTGAAATTTAATTTTAATTCTGTGTCCGGCAGCTGCCATTTGGCCTTTCATAGCTAGAACAAGGTCACACACTTACTGCTAGTCCAATGTTTTTCACCAGCTTGGACTCCGCAATATTAGCAAAGGGTCGATCGGCACCCCAGCATTCCACATATTTGGTCATCTTTGACGAGGGCCGATTGCGTGTGACATGACCTGGAATTATAAGGGAGTTCATATTTATTTTAGGACTGTTATTCGAACCATAGCTAATACAATATTTATAAATAAAAGTAAGAAGGCTCTAGTCGAGTAAGCTCGACTAAAAGATACCCTTGAACTTACATATACAGTTAATTTAAGTTCAATATTTTTATTTTTTTAAAAAGTTTTTAAAAAGTTGAAACAGACTTGAACTGCCTAAGGATTAGAAGAGCTCATATCCAAAATCTGGAGTCATTCATCGTTTTTTTTCAGAGCGACGCGTTCAAAACGATTATACCCTCTTTTACCCAAGGGTATAAAAATGAATCTCAGCTGTTTATGAATAAAAATTACATCAAATATACAATAAAAAGCCCTTTATCATTTACATGCTTAATCCCTGGCCTTAAGGCTACTTGTTAATTCGATTGATAACTTTCAACACAATGTTTAATCAACTTTATTTTCGACGCAAACGAATTAGCACGTTGCCTGCATAAAAAATTCCATCAAAATGGCAGTTTGTCAGCTGCCACACAAGGGCCAATATTAAAAGTTATAAACCAGCTGTCTGTCAAAGAGAGGGCTTAAAGGCAAGTGCTGTGGTCCAGAGTGGACCACCTGGTGAACAGTTGTACTGGCCATAGCAAAGTTTTTACACAAAGGCCGAATCCACAAGCAAATGCAAGCACATCAAATTTATGATGCAAAAGTTGCCAGACCAGCGATAAAATTATGCATAAGCTGGAACTCATTTTCGAAAGTTTCGAGATTTTCAACTGTTGCGTTTTATGGGCCTTCTCTTTCTCTTCCACATCTACATCCACGTTCATTCCACTTCTCTTACTCTCTTATCACTCACCCGCATGGCTTCGAAAACTTTCGCCGCTGTGTATGGATAATTTTCTTCCCTCGATAAAGGCGCCAGAGGAACGGCGTCTGTCGGCAAATGACATAAGACCTGGAAGGAAGATGTCAAAATAATAACGACAAATTTAATTATTTAACGGCTTTGTGAAAGCTAAACACCCCAGACGACCTCCAAAAAGCTCTAAGGAAATTAATGTGTGTCCATCCATATGAACAAGTCGATTTTAAGAACTAAAAGAGCGAGACATTTTTTTTCTCGCTGTAGTAAGGTTTGTTCTTAATTATCAATCCATACTGTTTGAAATACTATATTCATCTTTCGTTATTTGATTTGATACCAATCGAATAGTCGATTTTATGTTTTTAACGTTCATTATACTGTAAAGGGTCGAAGATATACTATATAGTTGAGTGATAAATATGCAAATTAAGCATATCTTAACAGTTTTCCCACAATTTTCAATAATACTACAAAGTTGCAATAATAATACACCCTTGCAACATGTGCACCTTGTGCTACTCACCCTGAACGGATAACTTGCGTCGGGAGCGCTCAGGTGCTTCGGCCACAGTCAAACTGTTGGGGCCAGCTGCAGTGCCTGGTGTCGCTGGTCCTTGTGTTGTGGGCGTGGCGCTGGCTGCACTACAGGCAGCAGCAACTTGGGTGCCACCGTTGGAGATGCCACTCTCACTGCTCATACTAAGTAAATCGTCGGCGGGCAGCGATAGTGCTGCTGATTTGGGTGCCGATTCAGATGCGGCTGAATCACCGCTGCCACGATGTATGGCATTGGCATTGATTGTTGGTTGCTCACTACTGGTGTCTTGCTCCTGGTGCTTGCTTACCAGTGGTTCGGTGACAGCAACATCATCATCCTCCTCCGACATCTCTTTAATAGACATTGAGGCTGCGGAGGTGAGCGGAGCACGCAACGCCACATCCTGGCTATGAACTGAAGTGGGTGAAAGCTTCTCGGCAGCATCCGTAACTGCGGCAGGAACAATAACTGGTGAACGTGTCTCGGCAGGCAGCAGCTTCTCGTTGACATCATTATCCTCCTTGCCCAGCGTTTCATGGTCATCTTCATGCTCCGCATGCTCAATGCACTCCACAACACGTGGCACACTATGCATATAGGCGGGCTGTCGTTGCAAGAGTAAAGCTTAAGCTAAGTCAAACGACACTTAACAATACTTAACAAACTCTGCTGCACATACCTTGGGTGGCACAATGAGATACGTTTCAATTTTATGGTCCGCCAGATATGCATCGCGACCGCCGCCCTCACCCTGCTCCACCTCAAACTTATCGCCCAGAAAGTCCAAAGTTTGCTTTGTGATGTGCACACGCCTGTAAAGAATTTGTACATCTATAAAAGACCAATCTGCATATGTACATAATTTATATTCTCATTTTATTCCCTTGATCTTCATGCATATTAAGCACCATTCTTTATACATTACATGTTATTTTGCTTGCCTTCTCTGTCAAGATGGGTTATTCATTTTTCCTTCGTTATACGTGTTTCTCAATGCATTCGTGCGTAACTCGCAAAAAGAAGTGACTGAGTTTCATCCGGCTCATTGGTTTGCTTTCAATTCAATTTCGAATAATTGCAATCTACGTATGGCTGTATGTACATGTGGCATGAACGCACAGGATACCAAATTGTTGGGATACATTCCAATTGAATTGAGTACAAGCAAACACTTGTTGTTTGTAAATAACAAAGTAGAAGTAAGGAAATTGCTTGACATTTTGAGATTAAGGTTGCACAATAGCCAAGTTTAAATGGAATTGTGTGGTAACAAAAGAAATAAATTCTATCCTGATTGGGGAACTTGGTAAACTTTGTTTTACTATGTAGACTAGGCTAATAACACAATTGAATCTAAACTTTTAATTACAAGTACTAAGCCTTTTAAAGATTGAGATTTAATTAAAAACGCCTCAAATTAATAAACATGTAAATAAAATAAAAAATTGTTATACTGACTAATGCAGCAATATTAGAGAAAGAGAGAATTTTAATCACAGAAACTTGTTGCTTGTTGTTAATGTCAACTAAGTTTGTTGTAAAATTATGCACAGCTCTTGCTGGCCACAAATAGTACATGTGTACAACATTGTGTTGGCGGCATTTTTAATTGCCTTGCCTATGAAGACAGAACTAAATTGCTATTATGACGTGTGTAGTACAGCCTGTGTGCAGCAGGTCCTTTTGACCACCTTTTGCAGTTAAGCGTTCGTTTTGTAGTTTCCAGTTAGCTTAGCATGTCATCAACTGAATGAGAAAGACAGAGAAAGGACAAGGACTTACCCCGCAACGCCGCCGCTTTCCATGTGGTTGGCAAGGGTAACATCATCGCTCCAAACATCAAATTGCCACTTGCGTAGGCCAAGGACGCCGCAGAGCACGTTGCCCGTGTGTATGCCAATTCGCATGTCAACATTTATGCCGGTCGCCTCACGCACGTGTCTGTCGGAATGACAAAAAAAAACAAAAAGCAAACGAAGGGCAAACAATGAAAGCCGCACTCAATACAAGAGCATATGTATATGTCTATTTACATACTTATGTGCTAACTAGCTCTAGTTCCATACTAGTTGTGTAACGAGTACAATTTTATGAGCCATAAAACAATGGCGCAAGATATAACCCTGATATATGTTTGTATGTATATCTGGCACACCTCTGGCCAGGTTAACCAAAACGCAGGCCACTCATATTAGTAGGCATATATACATACATACATACATTCGTGTCCACACAGTTAAGAGTTCTTGAGTTATTAACATTAAAGACTATTTTTTGTTTTTTTTGTAGTGGTAGTGGTAGTGAGGTGTAGGACTTTCTATGCCAAATGAGCCGCAAACGAAAGTAAATCCCCTTAGCAAATAAATCACTTCGGAGCCAGTTTGGTTTATTTGCTATTGTTTCTGTGGGACGATTGGGTTGCCTTTACGATTATGTTACAATCAAACAACCGCTTGTACCAATTATGAAAACTGTGAAGAACTTCAGGTTTCTTGAGAGCAAAACCTTATTCACAAGTCCTATTTTATTTTGGGTGAAAGCCTAGCAAATTTATTTTTCATTGTTCGGAAATATAATTATTTTTGTAATTTGCCATACTTTTGATCCTGGTAAGGGTACCTATATAGGTAATTTATAAAGCTAACCAGTTTCAGCTATATTCAGAAAGCTATAGAATAATTTAAAGTCAGGTATATTGAAAAAATATTGCCTACTTATAAGGGTTATGTTTTATTTTCTTAACAATCAGGCATTATGCAAAAATTTAATAAAATAAATAGAAGGAAACAAACATTTTTTGCGCTGCACAATTAAACTTTCACCTTTCACACGGACACAAAAACACAAACAAACAAGTAAGAAGGCTCGAACCAATGCTTGATGGCTTCATATCTCCGGTGTTTCTTAACCGATTTTAATGAAGTGCATAATTTTGCTTATAGTTTCAATCCTCATTTTCAGTTTTTTGAAATCAAAGAATTATTTATTATCGATTACATTTGTATATTGTAAACCTGAAAAGTTATCGAAAATTTGAAACAAACTTGTCATGCCTAGGGATTAGGATAGCTCATATCCAAAATCTGGAGACTCTAGCTTTTTTAGTTCCTGAGATCGACGCGCTCATACATACGGGCAGACGGACAGACAGCCGGACATGGCTAAGTCGACTCGGCTGTTGATGCTGATCAAGAATATATATACTTTATGGGGTCGGAGAAGCTTCCTTCTGCCTGTTACATACATTTGCACAAAAACATTATACCCTTCTTTACCCATTTCATGGGTTAAGGGTATAAAAAGTGAAAACCGAGTGGAAAGCTCGCTCTTCACTTTTTCACTTTTAGCTGCTTAATGGGCTGCATCTGCATAGCACTAACAAAAGCGAGCGAAAGCAACTTGAGCAGCAACAGTCAACCCAGAAATTGAAAAAGCCAAATGCCTTCCGGCCAAGAACAAAAGAAATGCTTAAATGAAATGAAATGAAAGAAAGCGGCCAAGCCAGAACAAAATAATAAACACAATAGAAGAATGCCTGGCCAGTGACGAAAACATAAAAAACAAATGCGAAGGCATCAAGAATTAAATATGACACGACGACACTTGGATATTCTTTTCTCATAAGCACATAAAAAATTACCAAGTCTGCTCAAAAATTGTATGTCTTAAGAGTGACGCACTACATAAAATGAAATTTTAATATAAAAGAAATGTTTATTTTGCATAATACCCATTGTTAGGGTATAAAGCTAAGAGTTACAAGACCTCTCGGACATTATATACTTGGGTACTTGGGCATTTGGGCACTAGCGCATAAATTCTAGCCCATGATAAAATAGCTTTTGTGTCGATATTGTATGTTCTTCTTGTGTATGTGTGTTTTTTATGGCATTATATGTTTTTAATAGGCGCCATAAAACATGGATACGTGTCTATATGCTGGCAATTAAATTTGATATACCAAAACAGTGAGCTGACAGTAAATTGAAGGCAATATAATAATATCATGACATTTATTTACGGCCAGATTAAAGCTAAACATACAATCTATGTATTTACAAAAGTATAAAATGCATGCAGCAAAACGCTTGTTCAATTTACTGTTGCATGTGTTAACCATTGTTTACACTTGTGTCAAAGATGAGTGTGCGGAGGTGTGTGTGTGTGTGCTTATTCATCTATAACAACGTGCCACATAGAAACTATCAAAGTGTCGAAGGAAAAACAAACGTTTGCAAAAGCCTTGACGGCAATAGCAAACACACATACACACACACACGCAAACACCCGCGCACACATACATACACGTACTTACTGAAAAGCAGAGCAAAATCAAACACAAAACACCCAGTCAAAAGGTATGGCCAAAGGCAAACATGTCGTATACGCAACAAGCGCCAATGTTGACACTTTAAAGAGAAAACTCACCTGATGGCATCGATCATTTGCAGGCCCATGTTGACGCAATTGGTGGCATGCTGCGGCCTCGAAATGGGCAGCCCCGACACGCAATAATAGCAATCACCCAGAATTTTAATGCGTAAACATTGATTCTCCTATGTGAAAGAGTCGTACAAAATGATACAAAATGGGTGAATATTATATATGTATGTACTTTGTCACTCACCTGAGCTATTTGATCGAATCGACCAAAGAGATCGTTTAATGTCTTTACCAAATCACTGGCCGTCAGTGATGAGGACAGCGGCGTAAAGTTAACAATGTCTGCAAAAAGTATTGTGACATTCGTATGCCGTTGCACGTGCAGCTCGTGAAAGCGTGTGGCCGTTGTGGAGGCCGGGCCACCAGCTTTCTGGCAGGCATCCGCCATTTTGAGCATTATGCTCCGCTTGACCTACCATTAACAAGAGCAGTCAGTGTTGGAGTCAAAAACGTAAGGGGGGAGGGGGGCCAAACTCACCTCGGCAGCAATGTATGCTGGTATGACGCTCAGAAGCAGCTGCTCCTGTTGCTCCTTTTCACACTCGAGTTTTACGCGCTGCTCGATGCCAGTGCGTGTGCCGTCCACGGTGCGGTTGTGTGCGGCATCCGACATGATGCGATAGTAAAGACCGGAAACGGATGCGCTGGCCAGCATCACAATCTCACCAAAAAGCTAACAACAGAGACAAAGAGAGAGAGAGAGAGAGAACAAGCACATCAAAGGATGTAAATTAAATGGGGTCATGCCAAGAGCCCTGAATGATGACGCCAATTCGCAGTCAGCTAACAAAACAAACTATGTTTAACCACAAACTCGTAATGGTAATCGAAATTCCCAACACACTACATTTGTGTCCCAGCTAATTAACGTTGGGTTAGAATTTGCCAGCCACAGAAAACACACAAATTATATTGAAGGATGAGAGGGAATGTAACTAGGGAAATTGAGCGCAAAACTAAACAAGCAATTTGATTAAGCTACTCTTGCTAAAAGCTTAAATTCAAAATCATTCGGTTAACTATGAAATGTTGCATTTAATTATTGGCGCTAATTATTTTTATGTGTTTGAAAGTAGTAGTAGTGAGTAGTTAATTAAGTTTCGAAAATCATGCCAATGTGATAATTGCTTAATGTGATTGCAATAAAATTTTGTCAATAAAATAAAATTATATAAAATTCAAATTACATCATAAAATACTTTTTAAATATAAAATACTAAAAATATAGAAATTTTAAAACTTTGCAATGTAAATTAAAAATATCAATCTTCTAGTTACAAATATTTTTGAAAATGTGTACAATAAATAACCCAATAAGAAGTTTTCAATTCAGATTTGTAGAATCCATTTTCAAAACATTATGTTCGAAAGAGAAATACATTAATTTCAATTTAGATTTCGTATTCGTTTTCTGACCTTCACTTACATATAAATCTGTTGAACTTACAAACCCAATCCAATCCCCAATGAAATCAAAACAAATTAAACTTACCATTGGCAAATCGGGCACATAGTCCGGACTAGCGCCGATTCTATAAACGATGTGTATGGCTGTCATACATAACGCCAGCACCACAGAGACTGGCCACGATATGGGCAGCATTGTGTGAATGCCCTGCAATACCAATGCCAATACCAATACCAATGCATTAATACATATTCATAAGCATTGAAAATCCAACTAAGCCACTTACCAGAAACAATGCATACATGGGCAGAGGAGCCAGCTCACTGCCGGTGATGGCCGCAATGGTGCCCAGCGAAAAGGTGGTCACAATGGCAAAAGCCAAGGCTGCAGCTGGTGAACTGAGCACAGCTGGAAACTGTAGGGCCGTCAGTATTGAGCCAGAGATTATGGCCGCCAGTACCAGCAGCAGCGTTTGTAGCAGGTGCTGTAATCCACCCCAATATATACACATTAACTTTCCACAAACTAACTAACTAAAAGTTGATGCCATTAGTTTGATTATGTGTTGTTGCACTTACCTGCTCGTAAGCGACGCCAATTACTACGGACACAACACATGCCACTAGCGATGTGAGCAGGCCCGATCTGAACAGCGACTTGCGCAGCCTCTGCCGATAGCGTGTATATAAATCGTTCAGGTGTATATCCTCAGCTGCAAAAAAACAAACAGAACAGAACGGAACAGAAAAGTCAAGAGCGCGGCCCATTAGCGTTGCGTGTTAAATGGGTAATTTGTTTCAAGTGCCAAATACTACGGCACAGCTGCAATGTGCCCAACATTTTGAATGTGGCATTCAACAGTGCCGTGCCATACATCAAGTTAAATGGCAGCTCATGTGCCAATCGAATTATTTTATTGTAGATTCGTATCTGAACTTGACCTTAATTTTGTGTTATACTTTTCTTATATGAAAACTTTTACTTTATTTTACTGTACTATTTTCTCGATGGCCAATAGACCCTTATATTAATTATTTATAATAAAAACATAAATTAACAACACAACACAACAAAATAATTTGTGCTGTTCTTTAGCAATAAGTTTATTTTAAATATGTTACATGTTTAAGCAAGAGTTTGTGAAATTTTAAGCGTCATTCTTTTGTTTAAATTTTCATGTAACTAAAAGATAAACATTTCATGGCATATTTATCAATGGCTTAAAATTAAATGACGCCTGAAGCAATTCATAAATTTCAGCAGAAATCGTCAAACAGGTATCAGAAAGTTTGTACGAACGCATGTTAATTACTATTATAAATTATATTTCATACCAAATGTAGACATGTTGATGCATTTACATACACAATTATCCATGTACCTCATTATGGTGACATATTACGTCAAATTATAAAGGTCGATTGGCAGACATGTCAATGTTAACGTACATATTTCGTCTTTGTGTTTTAGCTTATATTCTTTTGTTGTGCGCGTAGGTGAGTTTGTAAATCGATATGGATAGTAACCATGTGGCCTGCTAATTGTCGGTATTTAAAGTCTTTGATTTATTTATGGCGCAGACATTGTTGGACTGTGTGTTCAATATCTGGCCTAGCAAAAAGTGTTTGAGTTGTTTATTTATAGTAGACCATACCTGCGGCAGGTGTTTATTGTTTATATATTGCTTAAAGTTTATACTATACCAAAATCAACCTTGATTTTTCGAATATATAGATATATATATATACATACAGTTAGACAGAGTTTAAATGGATCAGTGTCAAGTAAAAATTTTAAAGTGCTATGAAGTTTAAATGAGGGAAAACACTCAAAATGTTTAAGTTTGAAAAAGGACCTTTAGTTTTTATAAAAATATATATATTCTCAATCTATATTTTGAATATGGAGACGAACCAAAACATAAATCAATAATAAAACAAGCAAGAAGGCTATAATCGAGTAAGCCCGACTAGAAGATACCCCTATCACTTGATGGTTTCATGTTTCTCGTTTTTTTTTAACCGCTTTTAATAAAAATTTGTTAATAGTTTCAATCCCTATTTTCGAGTACTTTATGGTGTCGGAAAAGCTTCCTTCTGTCTGTTACATCCTTTTGCTCAAAACCATTAAACACTTTTTTACCCATCTCATGGGTAAAAACATGCAAATCAGTTTGTGAATGGACGTACACACTTGAAGGGTCAAGTTTTAAGTTCGTCTGGATGGTGGCTTCTGCCGTTCACAGACAGCCTGATTCATAGATGAAATCTGAATTGGCCAAATTACTTGCTCAATGTGCAAGGAGAATGAAACCAAAAAAAAAAAACATTTGAAACTGAATACATGTCTCTGAGCAGCAACAAATTGGGTTTAATTACTCAATCTTTATCTGAGTTAGACCGAAAAATAGAGTGTTAATATACCTTTGTATGTATGTGGACTGTTTTGTAAAAGCTGAAGATCATGCTTTAAAGGTTTGATGAATGTGATTTACACATTATATAAGCAATTGTCTAATATTGTGAGAAAAACTATAAGGATAATAGAAAAGTGTGTAAATTCTATGTGTTTTTAAATTTATACACATATAGGACAGTTGAAACTTTTTTATTGTATCTAAAAGTAACATGAAATAGAAAGAAAAGCACTTAACCGCAATCTTAAAGCACGCTTTAGGGATAAGAAACCCACTCCAAGCCAGGGTATGTGCAAAATTCAACATATGCCACAAGCAAAATGGAGGACAAATCAACACAGTCACTTATTGACGAGGGTAGGTCCTTAAGCTTAACATTCTTGAACATTAATAATAAATAAAATGTCAAGAACCAAATCTAGATTACAAATTATATCTTTAAATCTTGAAATTGTCAGCAGTCAAGTGTGAATACAAAAAAGAATGCACAAAATGACTTGTTTTTATACCATTTCTCAGCTAGTAATTAATTTAACTAAGTCGTTATAAACTGAGCAACCCTCGCAAATAGAGGATGTTATGTGCTGCTTTAGCTAGCTGCCTTCACTTGTTTATTCTCTGCAATCAAACAAAAATTCTTTTGAAAGAGCTGGCTCAGTTAACACATACACACACATACACAGACTCACAGATAGAAACCCACTTAGATAGGTGGCGTGTATACACATACGTGTGTGTGAAAGCATGACAAATGCGCTCGTCGTATCTAAAGCATAGCTGTGCTGCTGAGGGTCATAAAAAGTAAAACGTCTAAAAGCAAAACAGTTAAAGACTTTGGCAACACAGTACACAGGATATGATGTTGACTAGAAAGTCTTTGGTGTAGATTATATGTATTTGACGGCGCGGTGAATGAAATGGGGAAAAGCCGCAACGGCTTTTCACTGGGTTCCATGTGATTAAGTACGTGCAGACACATGTCAAGCCATTCACAAATATAACACAGAAGAACTTTGAAATGGCATCAATTTATATTGACGGCATCAATTGTGAAATGTGAATTCCACTAGGTTCAAAAACGAACATTGAAATGAGTTCAACATTACAAAAGTGTTGAAAAAAGAATCATTTGAACTTTGCATGTGTATTCAAAATACCTTAACCTTACTGAACATCTCAAATAAATCAAATAAAATACAGTCATTTGAAATTTTGGTTACAAACATTTTCATAAATAAACAAAAAATGTCAAATCCAACACAACGTTTCCAACGATCACGAGTTTCACGAGTGAGTTCATTTAATTTGAAATAGTATCTACAAGCAAGCTATAATATATTATGCAGAGTGACTTTGATCAGCTAACACCGATTGATGTGCAGTGTAGACGAGATGATCGCTACTTTAATTTGCTGTACAGGAATTATAATAGGAATAGTCTATGCTTCAACGGACAACACAGAGCACATAGTACAGAATCTATCAGACGTAACGACTCTTTGGACCACACAGGAGAGGCACTAAATCAGAGTAAGAACTTAATATTGTGACATGTGTTATATGGCGAATTGAATTATACATATAATTTTAAATGTTTTCTTTATGCTTAACAGATAATCGAACACGTGCTCCAGATTTGCCCGACCAAGAGCTCAATACACTTGGGTCTTCACATATCAGTGAGAGCTATATTTATCCCAAATGCGTTACCTGCCGCCGGCATGCTTTTGACATTGCCCGTGTACAACAAAGCATTGAAACACTGCATGAAGGTCTGCAACTGCAACCGTACCCACGTACTTCAGATGCACCACAGCGCATTACTGTTGAGCCATGCATGCCACAAAGATCAGCGGCAACGGAACATATTTCGGATGACCAATATATCACATATACATCAACTACGCCTGATGTTGAGCAACCAATAAATGATATGGTTGCAACGCCTCACAAATGTCCGGTGTGCTTGAAATGTGTGCAACAACGCGAACCCACGGCAACCACCTGTGGTCATGTGTTCTGCAAAAGTTGCATAAGAGCCGCTTTGCGTGCAACTTGTAAGTGCCCCGTGTGCCAAGCCTGGACGACAGTACGGCACACACTTCGTATATATATCTAAACGTTTGTGTTATAAAACTTAATTTAAGATTCAACTGTTTGTACAACCTTGAATAAATTTGTTCGACGTGCGCCCAAAAATATGCAATGTTTTTCTATTCTCACCAAATGCTAATATTGCACATGCAATACATGCATATGTAAAAGTGTATGCATAAAATTATATATATGTATCTCAGGGGCACCACCAGCTTCAGCTTTGCAACATTGTGCATCGTCTAAACAACCATTCGATGCGGCGCCACCACCTGCTGCAACATTGTAAATAACGTGTTACAGGCGCTGCCAAGTTCTACAAGCTTTACAGTGTGGCACCGTGTACAGAATGCCAAGGATAGCAAAAACCCTTTTAGTTCCATTAGAGTAGCAGGCATTGCACTGCATTTACTGCAAACACAGCCTGATCTGTTTATTCTATAGATATATAGCTTTTGAGCTATATTTAATGCAACAATATAATTTAATTGTAAACTCTATAGAATTTGTAATAAATACAAGAAATAAAATAAAAATACTTGACAAGATACTAAAACTACATACAATATCCTCCATATTAATGGTTTTATTCTGTAATTGCGGTTAACAACAATCATCACCACAATTCTTTGCTGGTTTAATTGGCAAGCAGCTCGTTTTGAGCCGCAAAGCCACAGGCCACAAAAATAAATCAACAGCTAAGCTCAACAGCCGTACTAAAGTAATCAACAGCCTTGGTCGAAATGAATAATGGAAATGCTTTGCTGAAAGCTATCACCATAGGACGTGAAAACGTGAGGTTTCCTCAAATTTGGTGACACCACAAGCAACAGCTATCCATACAAGTTTCTGTAGCACAATGTCTGCTAATGGCAGCTCCGTTGAACAAAGGAGGCACAGAACACAATTGTCATGATATCGTATTAATCAAGGTGCTGTTAAAACTTGGTGGCCATGGCAAGCATCAATCGCAAATGAATATACTAAAATGTTTAACGTTGACACACAGTACAATATATATATTTTATCATTTTTTAAATCCATATACAATTTATAGCATAAATATTTTTTATATATTTTTTGGTAAAAGAAAAATAGCTCATTCAATGACACTGTGCAACAGGACAGCGAAATGAATGTAAGTAGGCAGCACACGTGTTTGTATCGTTTGTTTTCCTTACACAATGTGCGACTATTCTGCAATGTGTTTTCGGGGTAAGACAATGGCCTCCCGCATATATTTGTTACTGTGCGTGAGCTACTAAATAATGTTCAGCTAAGATAAAAGCTGGAGCTTAGGTAACAGCCAACCGTTGAAAGTCGACGTTCAGCAATTTTTGTATTTAACCATTTTGGTTCGTTTTGTCATTTCATATTCGTTACCTTTCGTTTTTGTATAAGCCAATCAGCCATTTGAGCGGAAAACGTTTAACCTTTCAGGACCGAAAATGGTAAAAGGACAAAGTGACATCTACCTTCTATCATCCTTGGGGAGCTCTCATCATTTTGTTTGCTTTTTAAATTTAACAAAATTTTGTAAATGACTTTAAGGATATTGGTTTGTTTTCCAGTTGAAATGACAGCTGCTTTCAGAATTAATTGAAATTGTATCAAAAAATCTAAGAACAGATAAAATATGATGCAATCTTATGCTTTGTTAGTGTGCTAAGAATGAAAAATATATTCAAGCGACGCAATATAATAATAATTTAATGGTACTATTGTTATATGCACTTTGCGGTGACTTAACGATTGTTTTTCTAGGTTGGTACGTTAAGAAAGTTACTTTTTAACTGTAAAGAGCTCTTCAACTTTTTAAAGTGACCATGAATGCACAGAGACCATAAATATAATAAGAAAGAAAAAGCAAAAGCAAAAGCAAAAGGAGTGACATAGAGAAACAAGAACATAGTGAGAGAGAGAGAGAGATTTAGAGAGAGAGAGAGAGAGAGTGAGAGAGAGAGAGAGAGAGTAAGAGTGCAACCACTGCATTTCTAATTTTGTCTCTTTTGAAATCAATGGATTCGACCCTTGGGGGAGGGGAGTCGCTGAACGATGCGCATTTTGTCACAAATGTGAATTTAATAAGAAAAATATAACAATGGCATGCAAATTGAATTTGCCACGAGCAATAAACGATTTGCAATACAAATGCGATATATGAGTTTGACGAGTGTATTATATGATATGAACATTGGCTCTTCCAATCGAGAGAGCCGCAATCAAAAAGGCAAACCTTGTAGATATGCGTACAATCATTTCTTTTATATGGCATTCAGTTCGCTTTATTTCTTTCGGCAATGTAGCCCAATAACACTCAGCCTAAGAGCTAAACAAGAGATTGAGTGTGGGCGTGATTCTGGTTGCGAATCAGCAAGTATTGTGTATTATAGCCATTGTTGATGGCATAAATCTTAGATGAGCCAAGCTCGAAATACACGAACGAAAGCATGTTGAATGCAAAAGCGAGTGCATCTGTGTTTGTGTGTGTGTGGGAATCAGAAACGGTTTCGCCATATTGTACAACATAATGTGTTAGGCCATAAACTCAAATATGCAGAACCATATTCAGATACAGACTAAGATACAAATTGAACACTTTTTTTATATAAATGTTGCATTTGTTTCGATTTAAAAATAAAACAATATAGCATATTACGCAATAATAACAAAACTCGAAATGAGTGAGCTTAAGAATGTCAAGTTCACTTATTATTGAGTTGCGGTCAGTTCTATTGTAAAGAAAAAAATGGAGAGATTTACTAAAATTTCATCAACGATATTCTATAAAACGGCAACTGGACGAACCAAACATTTATTTTGGCTTTTAAGAAATAACAAAATGATCCTCCCGAAGTTTGACTTCAGTGACCAGGCTATGCAATTAAAAAGAGTTGTTGGTTTCTAAAAAAATTATCATTTAGTATAGAGTTTTCACTATTTCCTTATAAGAAAGTACCTAATTTAATTGGCTCAACGTTTCAACGTTATCGATTTGATCAAGTGCGAAATGAACGTATTAGCTTTAATTAAAAGCAACCCCGTTATAACACAAGTCAATGACAATTATATAATGGGGTTCAATTTCTGACACTTGCACATTATGCTGGGCTAATGGCTTGTTTATCTCGGTGCGCCCATGTTTGCAGCCCAATCAATTTTACAACTTTTCAGTCAATCGCAAACCAATCACAGTTAAAAATAAACACATACATACTATATACACAATCAGACCAAGCCAATTGCTGAGCTAAATATTAAAGGGAGCTTGGGCTGCCGACCAAGGTGAGGCTGTGATTGGTTTGGGGTGGCGGGGGGAGTGGGGAGCTTTGTAAATTTTGTCGCATTGCTGAAGCCATCAACAGCAGGCAGACGAACTTCCCCCCGGTGACGATCCCATAAGCAACGGCAACAGCAGCAGCTGAATAAACAGCAACAACAACAACAACAGAAAGTAAGGAGAGAGTGTTAGGAGGAGAAGGCGGGATGTGGCATTGTGGATAGCTGCAAAACACACAAAGCGTTGAATACCGTTTCATCGACACTTTTTCATTGAATTCAATTAAAAGGCGAAATTGAAAATTGAAATTCAATTAAGATGCTATAAATACGGGTCGGGTGCGAGCAAAATATGTACAAAATAGAATGCAAGCGGTAGAAGCATTCTGAATACAACAGGCATCCATCCGATGATGATAGATGAGCCGCTAGTTGCATTTAAAAGGATGGCGCATGGAACCTTGTGGGCTATGTGGATCCAAATATTTGTTGAAGTGTGTGGACATGTCTGTTGATGAGGTTTTTTTTCTCGTTCGTTTTCTGATTTTTAATGACTCATCAACACTTTGGTAAATCCATTTGATATTGGAGTATTGATATCAAATTAATGAGTTGTGCAATCAATCATGCCAGTTGGGCAGCTGATATGCTTTTGGAACTAATTAAAACATATGTCAGAGCAAAAGCTGTAGATGGAAAAAAACTTAGAACAATGACTTACTGACTTTTTAAAAACGATTAAGGTCAACTAACTAAATATTGCATTATTGAATGCTTCATAATAAGTTATAACAATAACCATTTCTAACTGTTTAGCTTCCTGCAAGCTAGCTTTAATCAACTTTTGACAATTGATTGCGCACAGAATTTGTAAGGCCAGCAACCAGCAGCTGAGAACCGAACAGCTGCCATCAATTAAAACAATGAAGTAAATCCAGCCAAATTGGTAAACTCCAGACGTCAAAATGCAAATGGCACGAACTTTGCTAAACTTTTTGCAACAAAGTTAAGCCAACTCGGAGCTCGGAACTACAGGCAAACTGCGGCCGCTGTACCAAAGGAATGATCCACCCAGATTGGTACTGCTTGCAGTTATCAGCAGACCATTAAAAGTCTTTAACAGACAAAACAGAAATAAGTAAGCTCAAATTGAATTTAAAATAATGCTTTTTGCCTTACGCTCAGCTGCTGCCCACATAGATAATAATAACAGAATAATAATAAGTGAGTACTTATCTTAAAGCATATCAAATAAATAGACTCCTCATTCATTTCACAGGGCTTATTTCTCTTATGCAACAGGCCCCTCTTAACTGTCATCAAGTGAGTGTGTTTGTATTTTTGTTAATGCGTGTATTCGAGTAACATATTCTACTTATTTTATTATGTCTGGAAATTTTCTTCGTTTGTCTTTCACATGACGTATGCATAATTTATATATCTTACACACAAAATCTTACACACACCACATCATACACACTCACTCACACTGACAGACTTTATGTTTTATTACTTGCTCAGCTGCTGATGTAGAGTTTAAGCAAATTGCTATTATAATAATAATAATGTTAATAGCCCACCAAGCCCAGGGCGTATGCGTAACATCTCCATCTATCTGGCTTAAATATTAACTTTTTACATTATTTGCAATTTAAGCAATTTAAATTATAGCCTCATTAGCATCGCGGATGTGTGTGTGGGTGGCCTTGGCCTTGTGCCATGTGCCATACTCCTTTTCGTTCCCATCATCATGATAATGGAATTAAAATGGAAATTGAGTCAACAATATCAACAACCAGGACAGTGTGACAGGAAATTTGGTTATCAACACATTGACATGCTGCATTATGTATGCAGAAACAGAAATTGGAATTCGCTTATTTTGTTGTTGCATGGGAAATGACGTTATTCATTTTATTCTCAATATATTGCAAGTTGCTGTCAATGTGTAAATTGGTTTTATACGCTGCCTTAACGTTTGCTTTCCTAATAAAAAAAATTATTATTTAGTATATAACGAAGAGCTTTAATCATCATTGCTGCTTCACTTTGGAAAGGATGCCTATATAAACTATCTATTTGGAAGCTCTTAAATGTACTTAAGGCATTTAAAATGAAATATTGTTTCTATAACTATGAATTCCGTTATTTCATTTTAAACTATTTTAAATGGTAGTAAAAAAATTTTTGAAAATTTTTAAGTGTTTATTTAGTGTCAATTTAGCATAATAATAACTTTTATTTCATTTTTTATTTAATTTCTCTTTTTTATATATGATAAAAAATATTCTTCTTTAACTTTAAGTCAGTATTTAAGGCCAATTAATTAAAAAATTAATTAATTCAAAAAGAATAGAAAATAAATCACAATAACAAAGAGCACGTTTTGTAAATAAATAGACACACTTTGAAAAGTGTACATTTAGTTTGCTATAAAATGTGTAACGCAGAGAGGGATGCATATACGACCCCATAAACTATGATTATTTTTTAACAGCACCGTAAGGTAAATGAATAGTCAATTAAAATCAATTACTTGACAAGAGCCTTCTTACTTGTTTTTTGTTGCAGTTAAAACATTTGTCGAAAACACATTAGTTCCGAGCCACTGCAAAAGCTTTAACTTTCAATTTTCATTGTTTGCAGAATCCCAGAAGCCTTTGCAATTCACAACGCATGTCTCGGAACACGACTAGAAAGAAGTAGGTTTTGTTTCAAGTGTATATAATATTTGGCATGCCAAAAAAAAAATTCCCTTCTTGCTAAAATTACTTTCTTATCACACCACTCCTGGAATTTTTGTTTTTAAATACAAAGCACAAATTAATTGACTTTTCATAGCGCAGTGTTCAGGAATTTTCTTGACCGCTATCTCTGTCGTCCCTGCCCCACGACATTTCCTTTTTAAATAAAAATCAAATATGTCATATTGAGAAATATTTTTATATATGTTGCATTTCTTAATTGGTGGAATGCCAATTAGCTTTAAGTAATAAAGTACATTTTTTATGATTTGCCTTATTTGTCATTTATATAAATACTTTTTTGCCACAATTTGCTCGTTTTATTCCATAATACTCTTCCAACAACTTTGCCAACGCCTCAATGTGACAAGCCCCTCAAATCATCATCATCACAAAAAAAAGCGATAAAGTCTTAACCATTTTTTATCGGGCGCCTATTTAAAGCATGATGGATTTCAATCAATAAACGAGACTTCATACCCAAAACCTGTGTCGCCTGTTCATTCATAAAAGTTTTTCTGTGCGACTCACGCTTCAATCAATATTTGCAAATGACGGTCAACAGGTTGCCTTAAGGCCAGAATAGACTTCACCCACAAATTTTCAACTCACAATATATATATATTATTGTGTGCGTTTGTTTATTCTGGCTCAGGCGCATAACAAACATTTACAGTTTATTTAAGCTTAAATTCTTGTAAAATAAATCTGGCATAAGCTGTACTTAAGAATTTAAAGTGTGTAGAAAATCATTAGCTTATTCGAGATGAAACGAAATTTATTGCCAATAGCAATATTCATTTTGAGTTTTGTATCCCTGAATGACCGAGCTGAACATATTAATAATTATAATTATTTTAACTTTGGCACACTACAACAAATTTAATTAATACGATAATAACAAGTTCGTCAAGTAAAAGTAATTTCCAGAATTGGCCAGCAAATGGCGTAGGCGTGGGCGTGGACGTGGGCGTGGGGATGGGCTTGATGCTATCGTGACAAACCTAAATTAACCAGCCACTCAGGGTTACATCAGCCTAGGGCGGCAGCGAAGTGCTCTTGGCTCTTGCCTCTTGGGAAGGAAGGAATTAACGGTGGCGACCAACGAAAAAGTCAATTTAATGGTAAAACAACAAGCAGCTAGCACGAGCAAGAGTTAACTAACCTATTTAACAGGCTCTGGTTGCGTTAAGGCAAGTTTAAGTTTCTTATAACAGTTTAAGAAGATTTTAGATTTTTTCCTATTTACTGAAGCTACCCTGTAAAATTTGTCTATCATTATTATGCCCCGACATACCTAATTACCTATTTTGTTTTTTTTTTTGTTACTGGGTATTAGAGTTGTTTTCAATATTTATCAAATCAATGAATGTTTTTTCCTAAGCAAGTTTAGGAAAAGGCCATCAAAAAACACCTAAAGTTTGTATTATTTTTAATCTTTAATATATGAAATAATAATGAAAATGAAAATAATGTTTCTTATAAAAAAGGTATTATTATTTCCGAACCCGCACACCCGCTTTGTTCAGGGAAACTCTTGAAAATATGGCATAAATTGAGAAGGCATCCTTTATGAAACTAATTTGATTTGAAGAAGCGCAGCTTCTGATTATGCGTAATTGCCGCGTTGTCATGGATTAAGCCTGGGGAATGGTGCGTTAGGGTGTGAAACCTGTAGCTTTGTCGCACTTACCCGTTGTACCATTTTCCTGGTCGCTCAAGTCGCCTAGCGATGCCGACAACGTTGTCGCCATCATCGCCGCCGTCGTTTTAGTCGTTGTTGTCGTTGTCTTGATCGGCTCCGTTTCGCCAGCATTACTTCCTGCTACTGCTGCTACAATAATGGAAGCGTTCGTGCCATTTGCCGTTTTCACAATTTTTGCATTGTGGCTTACCATGGCCAAAAGAGAAGCCTGGCAACAAATCGAAAATTCACAGCCGCCAGCTGCGCGTTACGATTGCCTGCCCAAAGCAGGCGCCACGATGCACTTGCTGCAAGAAATTAAGCGAGAATAGAAAAAGATGTAAATGTTGTTTTTCTTTCCTTAAGACAAATGACAATCAATTGAGTATGGTTCAACATTAAATTGATTTAATTTATCTAACGATTTAACATTCTAGTTTTGGTTAACATAAAACTTAAACTCCTTAAAACAATCTGCTGTTTGTGTTTTTAACTCTTTGTTATGCTTCCATCTTATATTTTGTGCATTTTCACATATTTTAGCATAACAATACATTTTTTATATATAGTTCAAAGGAAAACCTTTTACTTAAGCCAACAGCCAAAAGGCGTTTCCATCCGACTTTAACACTTTGTGATCCTATTAAAAACATTTCACAAGTTCTCACGCACTGTCCACACAAACAAAGATGCAAGGGCACAAAACTGTGACAAATTTCAGACCTTACACTTTAGCTCCTTTCAACTCTAGAAGTAACAAATGTCTACATTTGTCAACTGTAAGCAATGCTTGACAATCTCTTTATCTCAATTAGAAAAGTTTCGCCTTAACTCTGTTGAAAACAGACAGCACACTTGGCCCAAACAAAATTGTCAAGGGAGACACTGTAAATTCGTGCAGCTGTAATATTATAACATACTTGGTTAAAGAATAAATAATGTCAAAGACAGCTAAAAACGTTGTAAATTTGTATTTGACTTGAACATGATATTTAATTTGTTGCACTGAGATTTTTTATTTACAGGAGAATTACGAATGCAAAGAAACCTTATAACAAGAAAATATATCGTCGTAAAAAATCTTTAAATATATGTGGACCACTTTTGCGTTAATCAGAAAAACATATGTATATCGTATATTAACACAATTTTTAAAAGGCTAGTTCTTTCAATGTATGTATTTTTGTTTTAGGGTACAAGGTTAAGAAGCTAGTCAGTTCTTTGGACAGTGCTGCATAAAATTCTAACCACAACCCAAATTTTTTTTGCAACTTTTGCAATGCCAACGGGTTTCTACAATGCAACCAAGTAACTTTTGTCTTTGGTCTCGTTGTACTTGTAAGAGTTGGATCGTGTAAAAGTTTATTTCAAATCTTTACCCTTTCCTAACCTTTCGACACTCTTGTTGCATCTCTAAGTTGCACACTCATTTGAATTAAAGTGTCGCGTGCAGCAGAACTGAACTCAACTAAAAATTTAAGAGATTCAACACATATATCTTCAAAACGTTGCCTTTTTATTTTTCATTTGCATTGAAATACGAATGCCGTTTGTTTTGTTTAACTGATGTGTTATAAATAACAAACAATATATATCGACTTCATTCGCCGCAAACTGTTAAGCACCCAACACAACAACACAGGGCGTATGTGTTATTTTCAGAGCAACTCAAAAAAAAACAAGTAAGATGGCTTGAGTAAGCACGACTAGGGGATACCTTGAACCCTAAACCTTTAATGGTATGGTCATGCATGTCTCTGGTGTTTCTCAACCGATTTCAATAAGAATTGGACAGATTCTATAGTCTGAAAAAGATTTAAAAGTTTGAATCAAATCTGTATTGCCTATAGATAAGATATATATAGACTGGTCTGTTAATGCTTATCAAGAATATACATACTTTGTGAGGGAGAAGATGCTCTCTTCTGATTGTTACATACATTATTCAGGGTATACATGTAAAATAAATAAAAACTGATTAGAATATAAAATACATGTTTTTTTGTACAAAATATATATCACTGTACTTGACCGCTTTCTAAACATTATAGTTCAAGTTTTTATCGTTACCGAGAACGACGTGTTCATACATACAGCCGGACGGACAGACGGAAATAACTGTATTGACTCGGCGGTTGATGTTTAATGGGGTCGGTTTTTTACCCAGTTCATGAGTTAAGATAACCCTTCAATACTACACCAAATAGCAGGCAGTAGCAGTAGCAACCGAAAACACATTTTTTGTAAGCTACTTGAACGATTTATTTTTGTTATTGTTTAAAAAAGTCCAGTATGACTTATGAAGGTCAGATGATCTTATATGTATATATTTACATAAATATGTATTTTGATATCCTATTAATACGAAGGCATTTAATAAATGCTACGCGATTTCAATGTGATTTTTACTTAAGTATATTTGTGTGTGTGTGTTTATGCGTTTGCTTTGTTCGCCAACCACTTGTAGATTTTCGCATTTTTAAACAGCAAAACGAGCAAAAGGCGGCCACGCGCTTGACCTGCACACAATACAGAGTCAAAACAAAAAACACACAAAAAAGTCAAAATAAATTGGAAAAACTACTCATAAATAAACACACAACTTCTCTTCCATACACACACAATCAAGCATTGTTAAGGTCAGTTATCTCTTTCTGTTCTGTTCTGTTCTGTTCAATTCAGTTTTGTTTCGTTTTGTACTCTTTTTTTTGTTTTGCTTGGCTTTGCTCAGTAGACCGAGTGTTTTGTATTTTATACATAAACATATACATAGTATATAGGCAATGTAGTTTTTTTGTTTTCTTGTTTACACCGCAAAATCGCCGGCAGCACTGCGGCAGTATAAGTTAGTGCAACTGAGAAGAGCACCTGGAATGAAATGCAAATAAATAAAATTAATAGCTACCCGTGTAGCTGTAAGTTTTGATCTTTAATGGGCGAAAATAGTTAAACAAATACAATTCTCATAAGAATTTGCCGTTTTGTTGCAGCACAAAATGAAAATGCACTAAATCTTTCTCGAAGCTGTTACGATTTAATTACTTTTACATTTCATATTTGACTTCAAATCGCTTTCAACGCATTGAAATTTAAACATTTGAATCACATTCCAATTACGCCCAATTCGAGTGAATTAGGGTACGAATTCAATTATGTTCCACTTCAAAGGTTTCGAATTAATTGTTAAATTAAAACAACGTACATGCGAGTATCATTTACAGTTCCCCCGAACTTGAACTTAAATGATTCCAGGTCATATTGATGACGTCAATTACATAGCGTATACTTAATCTAAGTTTCATAAAACGTATACGAATGCTCCCTTATTCGACGGTACTACAAGAAAAAACAAAAAACAAATATAAAATGGAATGTCTAGTCAATTATCATTAATTTGCATCTGATTTATTATCGAAATTATCGTGTGGCGCTGAAGCGCATAGAGCGCAACGAAATGGACAACAAATTACCGTTGTTAAATGGCTAGTCATAAATGTTGCAGCTATTATGCAATTGTAAAGTCTTATACACGCATAACTATTTAAAAAAAATACAATTACTGCACATATGCACTATATATACATACATATATATATGAGTATATGTTTCATTTGAGTACAAATTTATCAGTTTGGCAAATGTTAAGTCGTTGCATTTGCCGGTCACAGACATTTGTCACGGCTCCCCTCCCCTCCCCAGCACTGTCTTCTTGCACTTGCACCCTCTTTCGTTTGCAGTATTCCTTTCAATAAACAGTATTTTATACAATAAATACAAAATAGTACTCGTCTACACACAATATGCCTTAATAACCTTGCATTCTTTTAGCGTCGCGTCGCTCTTTCCAAGTGTTAGTTGTTGTTATTGTTTTGAATTGATTAAAGCAGCCAGAGCCAACAACAGCCGAGGCCTGCTCCCTCAACACTCGTACACACATGATTGAGTGTGTTCCTCCGTGCATGTGTGTATGTGTGTTTCTTGTTTCAGTACGTGAGTGTCTGTCTGTCTGCTCTTTTCAGTATCTTTGACTTTGATCGTTCATGATTAATGATTACGCCCGTGTTTATTGCCCCAGCCAGCTACTTGCGACACATGGGACTGTGCTCTGTTGTAAGTTATAACAGTTTTTATCGCTCTTCGGGGTTTCCTGAATGCACTGCTGTCATATTTCAATTCACATTTGTACATACACAGCCACACGCATATATTACATGTATGTGAATTGTGTGTATCTCAGTAGATGTTTGAATAAATCGCAAAGTTATGTTAAGTTTGCTGCTGCCAAATTTACCCATTTACAAAATTTGCTTATGTTTCGTGTTATGATAAAAAAATAGAAAATTTTTAAACAATTCGTATGTAATAGTGTTCAAGAGCTTATCAGTTGTCGGTTATCTTAGATCTATGTAAAATAAATACAAAATTAATGTTGAATCTATTAGTTTTTTTCAAATTCGTCATACTTATGTATATACAAAAATAAGTATTAATAAGTATAAATAAGTGAGACGGTTTGAGGCGAGAATAAATGTTCTTTTTTTTTAGTTTGTTTGGACGTAGATGTACTAACGGACAGTACAATCAAGTGGCCCAACGATTCCAAGCACCGACTTGTTAACGCGCGGACCCAAGCATAAAGCGACCCACCTCCCGCCCATCCGACCGAGGGGCGCACCACGTAACGTGCGGTTACGAAGATCGCGAACATGTAGACAAATGACATAACACAATTATTTTTAGAGAAAATGCAGAAGTGGTACTAGTTATAAGGTGGGAAAAATCGTTATATAAAGAACATAAGATCCGAAAAGGGTTATGGATAGCATAGTTAGATAAGCAAGCATGCAGGGCTATAGGTAAAAAATTTCTACTACTTCTAATGGGTACAGCAAAGTTCATTTGGTTAATTAGTAAGGGAGAATCTATTTCACCATTTATTAATTTGTGAAAAAAGGTTAATGCTAGCATAGTTTTACGATTAGTAAGAGAGGGAAGATTTATTAGTAAAAGTGTGGTAAGCAGGTACATTTTTACTATTATCCCAGTTAAGACCCCGAAGAGCCAAGAGCAAAAATTGTTTTTGTACCGATTCAATTCTATCTTGATGAATCCTGTATTTGGATCTAGATCTATATTCAAGAATCGGTCGGACAAGAGACACATAAAGAGTTTTAGTTTAGTAGGGGTCGTCAAATTCCTTCGACCAGCGCTTAATGAACCCCAAGATACTTGATGCTCGATTTAAGATTAAAGCAATATGCTTGTCAAACTTAAGCTTTGGGTCCATTAAGATATCCAAATCCTCAACCAAATCAATCCGATCCAATGGTAGGTTATCCAGAAGATAGATATTAAAAAAAGGCATTCGCCTATAAAAAGACATAACTTTACATTTACTGCAATTGAGATGCAGTAAATTTACTTTGCACCAAGTTTGAAAATTGTCTAAGTCACTTTGCAGTCTATGACCAGACAGAAGACTTGAAGCTGACATGCATAATTTTACATCATCAGCATACATTAGTACCCGAGAATGATTTATAACAGACGGAATGTCGTTTATAAAAAGAGTAAATAACAACGGTCCAAGGTCACTTCCTTGTGGAACACCAGAAGTGACCTGGACCGCTTTAGAAACCGAGCCATTAAAATAGACTCTCTGAGTTCTAAAGGTTAAATAATCTTGAATTCAAAGAATAAGATTATTGGGAAAACCCAAAAGCTTAAGTTTATATATTAAAAGGAGGTGATTTACAGAGTCAAAAGCCTTACTGAAATCAGTGTAAATAACATCAGTTTGCAATTTTTCTTCAAAGCCCTTAATAATAAATGATGTGAATTCTAATAAGTTAGTACTGGTAGATCTTTGTTTCATGAACCCGTGCTGGCACGGTGAAATCATAGATTTACAAAGATGTTGAAGATAAGAGGTTATTAGTTTTGAAAAATCTTTGGGATAGCAGACAACTTGGAGATACCCCTATAATTTTGAGCATTCGATTTGTTTCCTTTTTTGTGCAAAGGAATAATATAAGACTCTTTCCAAATTTTTGGGAAAGAGCATAGCTCCACGGACAAACTAAACAATTTATGCAAAGGTTTCAATAGATCCTGAGCACAATACCTAAGCACACAGCTAGGTATTCCATCAGGTCCCGGAGAAAATGTGGGCTTAATAACCTGAAGATCACAAAGTAGCGAACTCTCTGTGATTTTCGGTATGAAAATGCAATTTGAGGCATTAAGCTGATAGGGATAAGGCATGACGACTGGTTGGAAACAAGGGCTATAGGTCGTTTGAAAAAATTCAGCAAATAGATCGGCAATGGCCTGATCTGAGTTGGCTTTCATTTCATCAAAGAATGTTTGATGGAAGAGTCGATGTCTTGCGTTTCGCATTAACGAAATCAAAAAATCGTTTAGGATCCTGCTGAAACTGTAATCCACACCTAGTCAGGTAATTCCTGTAACATTGGTTATTGAGGACTGAAAAATTGGAACGAGCAATCAAGTATGCAGAACAAGCTAACGGAGAGCTTGATTTTCTGAAACTCTTGTAGAGTTTCGATTTACGATTTTTTAGAATTGTCAACTCTCTGGTAAACCACACAGGTTTGTTTGACTTGTTTGGCGTTCCATAAGGGACACACAAATCAAATCAAGATTTTAAAGTATTATAAAAAATACTGATTGCCACGCCTAAATTGTCAGACCCGTAGAGGGTAGACCAGTCAGTCAGGGCCAACAGCCGAGTAAGTTTTGCAAAATCGGTTTTCCGAAATGGACGTACTCGGCTTAAACGATTTCTACTGGGGCATAGCCCCCGGTAGGGTAAAGTGATCGACACCTCCAACGTTGGGTGGTATAAATCCTCTGGATAAGATATGGGTTGTGATCGGGTAATGGATGAGGAGGATGGATCCAAAACAAAAACCAGATCAAGCATTTTATTAAGAGAATTTGGGATATCATTTATTTGATTCAATAATATCCCAAGTAAATTATTTAAAAATTCATTATGAGCCAAGGGGGTCAGGGCACCAGAGTCGGGACACGAAATCCAAGTAACTTTAGCAATATTAAAATCACCAAGAACTACAAGGAAATCGCGATCCGAAAGCATTAAAAGTACAAAGTACTAAGAATGTCATGTTTAACCAAGTTTCAGTGAACACGATGACATGAAAAGCAAAAGAGTGACTGTTAAGGTATAAACTACTGAGCTTGCTACAAATGCCCCTAACATTCTGATAGCCAAGTACTAAGGAAGTCGTTAGTTTTTTGAACTATCAGAATCGAGTGGAGTTTGAGGAAAAGCTACTGTGGTGGGAGATACAATCGGACGCCGATTTTCAGGAAGAGTTAAAGGCAAAGCTACTGGGGTGGGGGATACAATCGGAGGCCGATTTTTTTTTCTGGCAGTATATTCATTTACAATAATGTGCTCCGGCCAAAACTCTTTGCAACATATAGAGCTAAAGTCTTGGCTCGAGACAATGATTTTAAACGACGAGATATTCCTAGTATAATTAAATTTGAACTTTTCCACCGTGAAATTGGCTTTAGATTTGGCCTTTATATAGACCGTGGCATCTTCTGATGTCAAATCAGGGGGAAGCCTAGAAACAAATACTTGTTTTTTTGGTGGAGCGGCAACAAATTTTTTAATTATATCTTCCACCGAATATACATTTTTAGGTAATAGAATATTTGGCTCTTTGGATATATTTGGTTTGTTTAGTTGAGCTACGTTAACACTACTCACCACCAAAGAGACCGAAGGACCAGGATTAGATGAAACGACATCCGTGGGGACTATAGCGTTTACATCCGGTATCTCATTAATTTTGGGAACTGGGGCAGAAGAATTGTTTATTTATTTTTATTTTTATTTTTGGTCTCCGTATTGTTTGGCTGAAATTCAGACATGACCGATCCCGATGACGGCCCAACATTGGCTCTTTTGCGCTTTGGAGAATCACTTAAGAGATTTTTCTTCTTAATGTTTCTCTGCACAGTTGAGAAATTTTCGCACAATTCTTTTAACTGGCCGAAAAATCCCTCAAAGCCAAGATGAGTCTCCAAGAAATTTGCCATATCAACAAAAAAAGAAGTTATGCGGGTTAAACAACACAAAAAGCAAATCTTAATCTATTACCAAGATCATGCCTGCAAAAAACCAAATTGACAGGTCATAACTTTGCCAAAAAACTTTGGAATACCTCAAACTCATTATGTAATCCATAATATATTTATTTTATATTCCAATATTTTAATCACTTCATTTCATTTAGTTAAGCGTCAATCAACGTACGTTTGGGCGTAAATTCATTACATTATGACAGAAATTGCGCAATACCAATTTAACATTTACCTTCAAAATAAATATTTGCTAAAATTAAAGTCAAGTTGTGCATTGGCCAACTTAAAGTTTGGTCAGCAACAGGCAACAAACTGAGTAATTAAATTATGGACCAAAACAAAACTTTTATAACTTTATTAATTGATTGCCAAAGAAAAGAGAAGAACAGAGTAGAAGAAGAAGGAAAATAACAAGTTTTGTGGCTGCACATAAAGCACCTCTCGATGCAATGCACTTTTGATGCAATTAGATTGAGTGCAATATCTGGTTCAGCGAAAGTTGCCAGTTTGGAGTGTTGGGCAAAAAAAACTGCGTATACGTTACGTTGGCTCGCCCCAATGCACAGCAACTAACAGCTTAGAGCTTGCAGCATGTGAATGGCGGGCTAATTTTTACTTTTTCATAGCCAAAATCGCTACCAAAAGTGGGCATGGGCTTAAATGCCTGCGGGCTTGTTTGGGTTTGGGTTTGGCTTTAGTGGTTTCTCCTTTTTTTTGTCAAGTTTCGTTCATATTTTTTGGGGTTTGCGGCTCCGTACCCATGAATGCTGATTCATTAGGAAGCATGCACATGTACACACACATACAAAAGCTATTTAAATGAGCATTAGTGAGCATTTGGGGTGGGGCTTTGGCCATAGTTGATGGTTCTGTGGTTCTGTGGTTCTGCGATTTTGTGGTTTAGCCTTCAAAACTGTTGTGCAGTAAGTCACGTAACCCTATGCCTTCACAGATCCTGCATATGAAGCAGATATAGGGATGGGTCTTGTTAACGCCAGAAACGTGACATTCCCACATTTGATTCAATTTGGCGTGAGTTTTGATTGAAGCAATAAATTGCATTTAATTGAAGAACAATGCAATCAGAAGCGATTGCTAAACAAATACCAAGATGCCAAGTAAACAATTATGAGCCATATTGGTTTCTTGGCCGGCAGATTAATTGTTTAATTAGCTTTTGAATATGTCCTCTTTGTGTGTTGGGCGAAAAGCAATGCTCTTAAATACGAACTTGACTCCTTGACACAGCTGCTCTTAAGTGTTACAAATTCAAAATATTCCATTTGAATTTTTCACTGCGAAGCACTGTGAAAATGTTTTCAAACATGTGCTAAGCGATTTTATTGCATGCATGCTGCATGCATCATAAAACGGCCAGCATCAAGCGTCTAAAAATAAATCTGGCTAATAAAAGTCAAACTGGAGCAGCGGCAACGGCAATGGCAACCCAAACGCAATTAATAAAACAAATAAACAACAGTAACATTAGAGTAAAACCAAAAAGAACGATGGTTTCCCCAATTCGTTTTAATTTCCACACGACCTTTAGAAAATTGCTGCAGAATATGATTGTTTTTGATTTATTATTGCATGCACGTACATAAGAACATACAAAATTACATAGTATGCATACATATGTATATACATTTGTATGTCACAAATGAAAAATGTGTGCAATGTACAAGACAAACCTGATTTGCCATAAAAATCTAATTTCTCGCCCATTTGGTCTTCGACAGTCGTCGTCGTCGTCAACCAGTCACTATTCTAGTCACTAGCGGACCAATGGAGCAAATGGACCAACAACAGCCCCAAACATTTGTGCAAATGAGTGCGATTTGCCAATGAATATAATGATAATGTCGATGATGACGACGACGTAAGTTTTTGGTTGCCGCTGCGTTCTTTGAATTGGTATATGGTCAAAAAATTATGAGCAAATAAATCAGTTTTTAAAAGCTGTGATAAATGCTGTAAGAATATTTCTTGACATTTTAACGCGCTACAAGTGTGAAAAGTGCAAAAAGCAAATCTTTGACGATTGACACCAAACAGCTAAAAACAGAGCAAGCAAGCGCTTTGGGAAATATGTTTAGATTAATAAGCAACCCAAATATAACTATATGGCAAATATATATATATATATCGAAAAAATCGAAGGCATTTGGATAATCTGTTCTCTGTGAAAGCCGTTAAATCATTGTCGATAGTATGTGTGATAATATCCATCGCGGAAAGATAATATCCATCAAAGTATATGACTGTTTGTCCTAAAAGTCGACTAAAAGCATCACTTAGGCTAACAACCCAAAACTGTTTCTGAGTTTAAACTAAAGATCTCTTCTATGTGCAGGGAACTAGGAATAACCAGAGGATGATTTTCGAGTTATCAGGAACACGCGGAATTTGTTCCGTGTGTTGTTGCTATGGTCAACACCCAAAGCGGGTAGAGTATTGACTCACAGATCAAACGTTGTTTAGCTAGGCGGCACTTCTAACCCAGTGCGGAAGCTTATAACCAACCAGACGTATCTTCAATTCTTCAAATTGGAATTGATGTTCCAAGCGACGGGCGTCGCTTAAATGAATCCAGTGCATTGCGCCGTGGGATTGGGACAGTTCGGTAAACACTTAAGTTTTTAATTACTTTTGTTTCGATATCATTTTGCTTTCATACATCTGTATTTTTTAAAAGCAGTAGCTTATGCTATTGCAAATAAATGGACATGTGTATGCATAATATATAAACAACTCAAACGGTTTTTTCTGTTTTTTATCTCAATAAACAAACTCACAAACAGTGTGAATGCATGAAATTACGAATATTTATTTGTCTTGTTTACACACTCCATTGTTGAAATATTCTAAATGGATTTTTCTTCTCTTCACAATAGCTGTAGGGAACACACCATACATACAAACACATACATACGTGCACACTCGGAAAACACTGAACACAGTGAGAGCAGAAATGTTTTTTTATAGCTTGGAAATGCCGCCGTGTCAATATTTACTGATAAGCCTTAGTTTCCAGTTGTAAGTATTTCTTTTGCATTGAGTTCGCTTAGTCTAGTTTTGTGACAGTTTGGAGTGAAGTGAGTCACTGATGACTTTGTTTGAATACAATTTAATAAAGTACTTGAGGTCAAAAAGTGCACAATGCGCTCGCATGCGTTATGTAAGCGTTTTCTTTATCCCCCACCCCCTCCCCACTGTATAAGGTACGCAAAGTGTAGTACAAATTACATTTTGTTTTAATTTTACGCTTAATTGAGAGCAATTAAAAAACTTACTCTGAATGTCCAAAAACAACACAACAGAACACAAATACGCTTTATATTTATTTATGTGTTTTGGTTTAATTTTTTTGTTTCTTTCATTTATCTGTATATGCAAAATTTGTTGTTTATTGTTGTTGTTTTGTTTTTGGCAATTGGCGAATTCGTGGGACTTTTTCAATAACCCCCGAGAAACAGCATGGGGCTTATTTTTATTTAATTTTATCTGTCGCATTTGCTATGATTGTTGTTGTTGTTCTTGTTGCGGATTCTCGTTCGCCGTCATTACACATGTTTATTATATTTGATACATATGTATATTTATATATTTTGCTTTGAGGGCATTTTAAATTTTTTGACTTTCGTCGCTTTCGTTTTGTCACTGTTGTTGTTGTTTTTGGATTTGTTGCTGTTGTTGTTGATGATTCTGTTGTTGCTGTTGTTGCTTGCTGTTTGATTAGGCGTCTAGGCTGACACATGGAGGGCACCTCAGTCATAAATACGAATAGTCACAGATGCATATACAGATATAGATACACATACAGATACAGATGCAAAATGCCGACACAGACACGCCCCGTGTGCTCTGTCACAAATCGAGAGAGCCATACACATGTAGATATGTATGAAATTTTACACAAATGTGCAAATTTAATTTAATTCAAACGAGAAATAAATATAAAACGCTTTGCTTTGCTTCGACATAAATATGTATATGTACATACATACGTATAAATGCTGCCATATACAGTATTCTATATTCTGAAGTGGTGTTTTGTGAAATTAAGAAGCTGTGTGACCTGCGAATAGAGGCAAACACATGTATAGGCATCAACATTAACAACAATACTTTTCTACTTGTGTGAGCCAATTTGAATTTGCAAACTGATCCATATAGACGAGAGAGAATGACACTCACATACAATACATAAATATGCAATTTTCACAAATTTGTTCAACTTGACAATGCGATGTCTTGAAGGGAATATAAAAAATGTAAAACATACAAAATGGTGTATGCCTAAAATAGAACTCCAACACACTTTCATTCTTTTCAAGCATATACATATTTATATCTGAGTATTTGGAACTGACTGGAAAATTTTGTTGTATAAAGAAAATTGAAAAAGGTAAATTCCGTTGTTTTTTTGAATACATTGGAATTTGCAATTAAAACAGATTTTTCAACAATTTCAGCAATTACAAACATTAAGCAATTCAAATTATTTACGTTTCGTTTTGAATCTGTTATTTGTTTATCGGTGTAATAAAAAAGTTATTCGTATATGCCGAAAAGCCGAAAACAAACTTGCAAATCTTTGCCGTAAACAAAGGTATTTTTTAAAATTGTACTTATGTACTCTTATGAGTGTGTGCTATGTCAGACCGGTGAAGTAATCAATTGATCAATTTCATCAAATAATATTGCTGGAATCATTCGAAAACGTAAATACGTCCAAATGCCCAAATGCCCAAATGCCCAAATACCCAAATAATTATAGAGTAAATGCTTTGTTCGTTCAAAAAAACGTTTGTATATATACAACATTTATATATATTATATATATACGTACATATATGTATTTGCTCTATCATATACAGTGACATTTTAAATCAAATTTATTACATTCAAACACTTCATGACTCATAGATCAACAAGCAACAGTTATAGTTATGAATGTGTGTTGTCTTTTAATCAAATTTAGGAAAAGCACCCAATGACTTTAAGTAATTAATTTGAGAATGAATATTTCATATCTGACACCCAAAGAGTGTGCAATTAGTTTATAGAAATGATTATTTTTATACAAAATATATAATTTGTCTCATTCGAGCTTATGGGGGAGACTTCAATAAAATATTTTATCGCCGTTATCGGCGCCGCCGACTTTAATTTAGTACAACTAATTGAACTATGAAACGGACGCTTCACTGCACTCCGCTCCCTGCTCGAGCTTATCAGATAGACTTGGTAATTTCCCCTACTGCCGTTGATTTTTATATATCGCGTTTGTTTTTTTGTTTTTTTTTTCATTCTTTCTTATAGAATTTAAACGTTGCGTTGTCATAAAGATAAAAGCTAAAAAAATAAATAAATATATAAGAAACGCACAGAGTGTGGGCGTTAATTTATTAACGCTGAGCCGTGAGCCAAAAACAGAAACAGAAAAAAAATCAACACGAACATTTTTATAACTTGATTTATTTTAAAGACAACATTTGGCAAATGATTTTGCAAGTAAATGATTATTTTTATTCGCTAGCAGAGGTCATTGTATGTGTGATTGTATGTATATGATGACTCTTCTTACACACAAGTTTCACAATTTTGATAAAAGATCGGATTACTTTAATGCTGAACTGACATTGGCCTGAGAGCAATTGTTGCAAACGAAGCACAGTCTTTGTCACTTCCCAGATGGAGTCTTCATGTTTGTTTTTTGTTTTGTTTTTCTTTTTTCACTTTAACGATTCAATTGGAATTTACTGTGAATGATGAACAAGCAATATGGTTTTCAGAACATATGTATGTGGTTATAATGTTGGGAACTGATTATATTATGAAATCACTAACTGACTATATACAATTCAAGTTATATTATCATACATATACACATAGTATGTATATAAATAGAACTTCGCTGTCGTTAGAGATATGAAAACTATAAGTTATTGAGACTACAATTTATGATTATTCAGAGCATGCCAAAGTCAATGCCACCCACAAAATTTTTCAATATACTCGTGCAATATACATATGCATATACCCGGCAACAGCTGAAGTCGCTAACTAAATTTATTTGTGCCGCCTTTTGTATCATTTCTTTCATCACACAAACACACACGCATACAAACAGAAAACAGAATGTCGCCTCCGGCCGTCAGAAAAAAAATAACAAAATTGCAAAATAGCAACAAAAAATAAATAAAACGAGAAAAAACTGACGCAATGTGTCGCCAACAGCTGACAATTCGAGAGCAACACAATCTTTTATTGCTTGCTTTTGTTGTTGTTCTAAAAACCGTTCATTTTGTATATAAATACTCTGTTAATTTATGGCAAAAGTCTTTTTTACCTTGGCTTATTGTACGTTTAGATACATGTAGAAAGAGTCAATCAATTAATTATATAAATCAGCAATCAAAGTCGATTAGCGCTTATCACACTAGCCCTCTAGGCTTCACGCTTTTGTTTTTGTTTTCGTTTTCGTTTTCGTTTCTGCGTTATTTTGTGTTCTATTTTAGTTTAATTTTAGTTTGCTATTCAACTTAGCAATTAGCTGGCAATTGAAGCGACGATGTTTTTTGTTTTTGCCGGCTTGCTTGGGCTGGCTTATTTTTGCTTGTTGCTTTCTTTTTGATTTACGTTAATTAGAAACTTCTCAGTGTGTGAAAAACATATACACTACCTAAATGATTGGAGGCTGTTGTTGCTACGTTGAGGCTGCTGTTGCTGCTCTTGCTGCTGCTACGGATGATGATGATGATACTGCTTATTGTTGTTGTTGTTTGTTCTTGTTTAAACAAATTTAAATAAATTTCACATGTGTATTTCAATATATAGCTTAATTATTTATATCAATACATATATGTACGTATGTATGTATGTGCATATGTATGTTATGCTTAACAGCGCGCGGTGTTAAATTAAATCACACACACGCTCCTAGACAAACGCGCGAAATCAAAATCGAAACGAAATCGACTTGCGATTGCCAAAGGAAAGAACCGAGTGCGAACCGCACTCCCGCACGGTCTAATCAGAACTGAGCGTACATTCTAATCAGAATTGAGAGACGTCCAACAGGCTGTAGTTGTCGATACAGGGCGGACAGAGAGTTGTCTCGTGTGCGAATGCTTCGTGCGATACACTGTGAAAAAAATATAATATATAATATGAAATTCATTGACATTTCATTAGCAATGCAATGCAATAATGGTAAACATACTATTTTAAATATTTTCCATGTATTTTTTGAAAAAGAAAAAAAAAGTATATATTTGCATTCGTAACAATGCGCTCTTTATACACATGCCTGAGGCAAAGCAACAAGCACGACTAAATGTTGCCGACCTTGCCATTAAAATGTTGCAGAGCGCCAGCGAGAGAGCAAAGAAAAAGAGAGAAGCGCGTGCGAGAGTAAGAAGCATAAGAGCGATAAACTGTTTGTTGCTCTGTTTTGGTTTTTATCACGGGTGCCGGCATATAACACCTAGCACACATACAATTTGCTCAATGAAACGCATACTTGCATACATTAACACATACCCAGAGGCATTTCGATTAGTCACACGCATTGTACACTTAAAGAAATGCCACCCAATTTGATGTGGCATTTCTTTAAGTAGCTTTTAATCAAGTGACACTTTGTACATACTTACGAACGTATGCGCTATCTTTTGGCCATTAATCAATCACTATAAAATTGATAAATGCTTTATTGAGAATATAAAATAAAAATAATTTTACTTTTAGAAAAATCATTATCATTATCAGTAAATACCTAATTAAAATGGCAAACAAATGCGATTGTTGCCATGCCATAACAGAAAACAATGGAATTTTCAAACAAAACCGATTAGTTTTACAAGCTAAGGTGCGGCAAATGTATTAAATCAACGTGAAAAGATATGTATCATTCATATTATTGACTTAAGACTATTAGATATTTACTTACACAGTGATTGCCAATGAACACCGTATAATTAATTTTATTGATTTTCACTGCTGTCTATCGACAAAGAATTGATTTCATGGAAGCTTGATATGCAATTGCCGCACTGCACTTCAACCTCAATTTCCCGATGATGTCAGTTGGCGGTGAATTGAATTATAGATACATTGCATTTTGTGGCACAGTGCGATTCTCCCCGGAGTTTCTTGAGCACTCGTTAAATACATGCTAACAGGATATTGTCAGGCTTACTTTCCGGCCGCGTAAAGCGCTCTGCTCTAAGTCAAGTAACGAATATACGATGGAATATATGCACTCACGCACACCACACACACACACACACGCAATAGTGTATTGGAGTTTGTTTGCAGACTTGTGCAATTTCCGTCTGACAATGTGCGTCGTATACGGTATACTGAGCGATTAGTTTGTAACATTTCCGGCGAAAGTAAATAATATTTTGAGCTTCCTCTTATTATTTAAGATTTAAAGTATTTGCTCCGAGTGAGGGTTTATTTATATACCGCTGTGGTATGTACATTATAATTCAAGAACCAGAAATTAAAAAAAAAAATAATAATAACATACTGTAATATATTTTCATGACTCTTTTATTTAAAATATGAATCGTAATTATATTAAACTTTCTTTTTGTTTTTGTTTGCACCCTTTCGATAAAGTCTTAAGGCTATTTTTAAAAGCTGCATAAATTAGGCAGATACCAAAAGAACGCATAAATAATATGAGTTTTACGTGAAAATAACAACAAAATCTTTACACTTTAACTCTTGTTATGTTAATGTTATTTTCGCAGATCAACTAATTGAAGTCACAAAAAGAATTTGCATAAATTTAAAACTAGCGTGCGGTGTTTGTCCATAGATTAGAATTTAGTTGCGTCAATCGTGTGGGAATGAGTATATTCAGGGGGAGTCATGGTTTATATGTATATTCTCCTGCCATGAATAAGTCATGGTCTTTTGTTGGAATCGAAATGAGTTTACTTTCGGGCGAGCCCGCAGAAGTTAAGACTTGGTCACTTTAGTGCCTTGGCCACGTCAAAAGGCCATTCAGAGTTAATAATATGGATAGGGTGAGTAACAAACTTTCATGGATATTGACTTGTTGATAAATATATAATAAGCGAGTGCTTTTTGTTTGGCCTTTAATTCGAAATTGAACACAGCTGCAAAATATTATAGGTTATATCCTGTTTTATTTTATTCCTTTACCCCAAACTTATGTATCAAAAATCTTTGTAGTGCACACAGCTTATAAAATGTCAATCATAGTTGAATAATGCTTACAATCGGTGGCTAACATAAATATGTGTATATGTACATGGTATTTCGTGAACGATCCCGTCATTGAGATGTCAGGCCATTAGCCACGTTTTGAGCTTCTTGCATTTGTAATGAACTTGAACTTTAGCCCAGGGGCAAGTCAAGGAAAATCAATTGCAGCTAGTTAAGTAACTTTTGAGTTAGCTTTAAATGTGCGACCTCGACAAAAACTAGAGACGCTTCGGGTCGGGTGGGCACAAAATAAAACCTAATTACGCAATGTGCTTTAATTAGAGAGCTTGACTTAATTACAAAACATCAAAAACTGCAAAGTCAGCAAAAGCAACAACAACAATCGCAAAGTGTGGCCAAACAACAGGATACAAATTTACATGTATGCACGTGACTGTGTGTGTGTTTTGTATATGTATGTGTAAGCTTTTTATGACTATTAGCCAACGTGACGTTGACATGTCCAAAAGTGTGCTCTACAAAACACTGAACTTTAATTAAGTTTTAAAATTATATTTTAGCTTACGAACTTTTTTTTAGCAACTACTATTAAATTGTTCACTTCTTCTACAGGAGCTAAGTTAATATTTGATTATTTGCTAATCAAGTTATTAAAATAGTTCTTTAAGCACTTTATTATCAATGAATTTTATTTTGGCTTTGTACCTAAGTCATGTTTGGTTACACTTTAAGCATAGCTAACACAGTCCATTAGATCTTTCTTTAATATTCAACATTGAAAGTAAAAAAAAATATGGTATAATTTTTTATATATTTTTAAAAGTTTATTTTATTGTGATTTAAGTGCCCCTTCTGTGGCAACTTCCTTTAATCTGTTGCTTAAATATATTTAAAGTAAATAAAATATTTTATATACCAAATATCATTATTATCCATTATGACATTGCACTAAGTGATGATGCGGCGCTTAACCAAAATATGCAATATCCAAAAATCAAAGGCCTTCAAAATGCAGATTAGATAGCATAGCCCATTTGCATAAATATATTCACAAATCAAACACAAAAATTTCTTCTTTTCGAACGCAAGCACAAATAACAAAAAAAAAATTCAATATAAACGCAAATTATTTTGCTGTCCGATAGAAGCCAAAAAGGCATCAATCCCTGCCTAACACCTACATACTTATATAGGCACATCCACAAACAAAATATTTCTGCGTCCAGTTTTGCGTCCTATTTATCCCATGTCTGTCCCTCTGGCCTCGCATAAATCAGATGTCCGCTTTCTGTCCGTACTTGTTCTTTTAGCAAATTTTCTTTTTCTCTGCAGATACCTTTAAATAGCTCTTGTTTATTGGATTTTATTTAAAGTCATTCAACGTTATACTTTCCTTGGCTTTGTTTTCCTTTAAGACGTTAATTCTTCCAAAAGACTTTAAGGGTCATAGTTTGAATGACAGTCGCTATTAGGATTTATGATCCTATAATAGATAACAGTATTGCTTAACGATTTCTGCTTGCTTCTTGTCAGTAAATTTTAGAGACGGCCTAAAAAAGACAAATATATTAATGTAGTTATTATTATTGTTTATATAAGTTTCATCTTTAAAAATTTTTACTTTTAATACAGCAATCTTAAAAAACCCCTGCATAATATACCCATTACATAAATTATTCATGCAAATGATATAGGAACGACTATAAGTTGACGCTGGAAACTACCCATAAGCGCCGCTATTTGCACGCGCAGCGAGCGGCAAATTAAATTCATCATACGCCACGTAGCCCCAGTGGCAAGCACCTAAAAACTTTCGCACGCTTCGCCTTCTGCCTCGGAATACAAAATGAAGCGCACACACAAATCTTAGCGAATTCAATTAAGATTTAATAGACAACCAAAATTGCATTTAATGAACCCTACGCAAACCGTCACTACGCTACAACATTATTACCTCTGAGGTGAAACTTTCAATCTTCGTTATCTCCAGTATTGAAAACCTACAAATTTGATGTATATACATTCTTTGTCTAAGGTTTCAGAAATCAATTTCAAAATTTTCATATGCAAATTTTTGATTTTATTGATTACATGTGTTCATTGGAAACCGGAGGAGTTATCGATAATTTTAAAACAAACTGGTTATGCCTATGGTGTAGGAGAGTTCATGTTCCAAATCTGAAGTCTAGCTTTTATAGTCTTGAATATCTAGGCGTTCATACATACGGAAAGACAATTGATCCAACGGAGAAACAGACGGACATGCCTATATCGAATCGGCTATACGTTATGGCGTCGAAGATGTTCAATTATACCCATATCTTGGTAATAATAACAGTACTTTTCAATATTGCCTAAAAACTTATAATCTTTAGATGTGAATGTATAGGGAATTAATAGGTCAATTTCTATGATACAGCTGGCTTTGGTGACATTTGAGGTTATTCTTCATAAATATACACTTATCAAAATTTAATGGATTTTATTTTAAATATAGAGTATCTTTTACAAGCAATAGGTTAGGCTAATGTTGTACAACATACATAGATGGCCACAGAAAATAACTGCTTGAAATCGACAACAACATTTACAGCCACATATACAACAACATATCTTAAGTTTTAGATCAGGGGTTAGCTTATTCTGAGCGAAGTAGTTGACGCATAAAACTATGACTCTTAAATATTTTATCGTATTATTTACTAATTTCTGTATGCGCTACAATGTAGGAAACAAGTTTATCCTCAATGTGTACCGACATAAATTTGTACGCATGCAGCACGAAAAACAGTTAACTAAAGCTCTTTAAAATATATACAGAAACCATTTGCAACGGCTGCAATTAAGTGCGCCTACATATAATGCGTTCGTATATATATGCAAATACAAACGAATGTACATATATAGTCAGAACCTGTTGCGCCTGGTTTGTTTATTTCAATACGCAATATAGTTACAGTTACTGAAAGAAGTATCAATGAATTAAGCTTGTATGTTACAGAGTGAATTTTTGCCAATACTAAATAGGCTTGATGCCAAGGATTATCAGCTTGAAGATTATGTTTTCAATATACTTACATATATTTTTGCAAACAATTATTGATACAAATCCGATAAGGGGAATCTTTGAAGTTACATTTCTGTGATGTGTATATCATACTTTTTTCCATGCTGTGGTAAGATGTAGAGTAAATGTCAGGGGCAACAATGGTGGGCAGTAACTACTAATATGAGCAAAATGGTTGAAATGCTGACACACAACTGCTGCTGCTGTTGCTGCTGTTGCTGCTGTTGCTGCTACCGAATGTTCATCCATTAATGTCAATGGTAAAAAGATAAGGGATCAGGATACGTTTTGAAGAGTTCAAAAACTCATTTAGCCAGGTGGAACTTACAATATGTGTTTGACAATTTTCAGCAAGGACAACTGTTCCAGGTAATGTTCCATGAGAACTATTTGTATGCTTTTATCCAATAACCTTATTAAGTTATTATCTGAATGAGGTCCATCAAATGGAAAAAACATTGACATATAACACAAATTAAATCACTGTGCTTATTCTTTCTTGCTTGATACGTTCCGGGAAACACCCACAGGCATTGTTGTTGTTTATGTTCCATTAAACACATTTTGTTTTTCATTACTTTGCTTGAATTCCTGAAGCTTACCGTCATTTTTCACTGTCAATTTGTTTATTCATGTGATTGCGCGTTTATTTTTGGCAAATGTAGTTTACATTTTTAATTTTTAATTAAAAAGTACATTTTAAATTACATTGTCACAATAATCGCACCAAACTAAAACAGAAATTTTTGAGAGACGCACAAACAAGGTTAAATCAAAATTCCTTAAATAAAAACAAGTAAGAAAGCTCTAGTCGAGTACGCTCGACTAGAAGATACCCTTAACCTTTGACCATATAGACGGATCGGGCTGACTTGAAACATACACATACACGTGTACTATTTTGGCAATGCTTGATGACTTAATATCTCCGGTGTTTCTTAACCGATTTTAATGAAATTTTTACAGAAGTTCATTATTTTGCTTATAGTTTCAATCCTCATTTGTTATCGATTACATCTGTATATTGTAAACCTGAAAAGTTATCGAAAATTTGAAACAAACTTGTCATGCATAGGGATTAGGAGAGCTCATATCCAAAATCTGGAGTCTCTAGCTTTTGTAGTTTCTGAGATCGACGCGCTCATACATACAGAAAGACGGACAGACAGACGGACATGGCTAAATCGACTCGACTGTTGATGCTGATCAAGAATATATATACTTTATGGGGTCGCAGAAGCTTCCTTCTGCCTGTTACATACATTTGCACAAAAACATTATACCCTTTTTTTACCCATTTCATGGGTTAAGGGTATAATTATTAAAATATACTACACTTTTTCAAGAGTATAACAATTAAGATTACTGTGTATTTTGTAATACAATTATTTGTTAACTGAGATGTTAGCTTAGTTAAATTCCAAAAACACCAAGCACAGCCAGCACCGGACTCTAAAATAATTAATCGACACGATATATACATATTTAAATATATTTTATTCTCATTGCTTTTCAGTTGCTTTTCTTGCATTCACTTAAATTTTACACGAATTACACAGACTGATAGTTAGAATGGAGCACAAGGGGTATCATTCATATATTGGTTGTTTTACAAATGCATTTTATAGTTACATCTAGAGAGTACACACATAATTTGAGGAAGTTTTTGCAATTTATATATATATATATATGTTGGAAGTTTTTTATTATAAATTTAATATTTTAATATGTGTGTACATTGTATGTATGAAATTAAGAGGGCTTTAAGTATTTTATCGCTTTAAAAACAAGGCAAAATGCACAGAACTTTCTTAAAGATTATCATTATATCAGTTTGAAAATTTATGTTATACATATCCAATGGCATTTAGAGCTGACTGAGTTTAGTGTTATAACTGATTGACTGACTGACTGATTAATTGATTGACTGGCTGACTTTTACATAGCAACAATGGCGTGAACTTCTTTACATTAAGACACACTCTTTTAATATGGTATCAAAAATATTATTCTTAATTTCATTTACAAGTTTCAAAATATCTGGGTGAGTAATACCGTTAACAAAAATACTTTGACAATTAGGAATTTCACTTAACAACTTCACAAAAATAGTTTACAATCAATTTGAGACAACAAATTAGTTGGTTTGTTTGCGTATGTGTATGAGTGGTTTGTTATTTTCAAGTGTGTTTTGTGTAATGTTGGATGTGTGTGCTGTGTCTTATGCCCAGTCCTTTTTAATCTCAAAGGTCCAATCCCATTTAAGATGTATGTGCTTATCATCATCCGTAAAGACCGATGAAACAGAGTAGGTGCCTCTCGATACCATGCCCGAGGGTGCTTCCTCAGCTGGTGTCAAATAGAATTGAATTTCCTTCTTAGGGGGATAGGAGCCAACCATATGCGTCATTTTGTCCACTGTACAAAATATTTATTATTAATTAATAAACATTATTAAATGCATATTGTATAAAAGTGGATGAAATTGGGGCTTACCAACAACTTAAAGCAATTATATAAATATATATCCGTTAGTGGTTAAGCATTAAAGATAAATAATGCAAATTTAGCACATTATTATGGTGAATATTGCAAATGTTATAAAAACTATGTAAGCCACGCTTAATATGCCACACAGGATAGCCGTGCCATCGAAGCTACCAATTCCCATTGTAGCAATAAAGTATTCTGATTAACTCGAACATATACAACGCACTAAAAAGCACTTTCCAAGAGGTATGGTAATGTGGCTGTCGACGTTTGAAAGCCTTAAAAGTGCATGCGCCCTGCATAAGTACGGTCAAGAGACACTGGAAAGTCTTATGTAATAGGGTTGTCAATATCATTGACCAAAATCACTTGGTGAAAAATCGGACGACATTGAAATGTATTCGATAATAAATATTATTACTAAATTATGTTTGATATGATGCTTACCTGGCACACCCATTCGGTAGGTTTTTTGCACATATTTAAGGCCATGTACGATTTCGCGTTGCACAAGAAAATCAATGCGCACCTTATATTGAACACCTTCCTTGATCACAAAGAGCTATACGAAAAGAACAATGAATTAATTAACACATCATATACTTGAAGAGAATCCTCATCTAAACTTACCTGCTTTTTAAGCTTACTAATATCGCCGCTTAAATCCAATTCCATATCATCGCGTCCTTCAACGACAAGCGCCAATTTCTTAACAATCACTTTTCGTGTATCATTTGGATCTGGGCGGGAGTAACAAATGGTTTATTTTAATGCCAAATCGATCAACATCTCTGTTTATACGCACGCACCAACAACAATCGTTTCGGATTGCGCCGCACCCAAAAGTGCCTCCTTGTAGCGTCGCAAACTCTCATCCTCCTGATCAACGGCCATCAACTCTTCAATTGTCTTTTCTGGCGGAGCTTGATAGTTGGCATCGTGCACATCCTCATCCAGATGTGGCTCAGCATGTTGCGTCTCTGTTTCAGCCATGGCACTCTATAAAAACAAAATGTGTTTTTATATTGTAGAAAACTTGGGTTGTCATCATTAATATAAATAATTATATGAATGTTTTCGTTGCTGTTTAGCTTTTCAAGAATATGCAAAATATTGGTCATAGGTTATTCAAATTGTTTACTCACTATTATATATAGTAACATATTTGTTGACTGTATACCAAGCAAGCAAAAACCACATGAACACAACAGATTGTTTTCCCCGTTCAATATTATTGATTAAATTTAAATTATTAACGCATAAATGAACGCCATTTGACCACACTTTGAAGGAGCAAACAGAAAGAGAAAGTTGAACAAAATATGGATGCAGCTGGATGCTATACATACATATGTATATGTATATATGTGTATACAAAGCATGACCAGATAAGGCAGAAACATATTCAAGGCGTTAGAGCGAAAGATGAAGCAGCAAGAGGAGACGAAAAAAGGAGGCGGACCGGCATTGAATAATATTGACCACAATGGGTTGACTATTATCGCGGCCCCAGTCCAACACACATCAATATTACATACTTACACACACACACATGTTTTTTTCATTATCTGACATTGTTATTGGTTTTGCTTTTCATTATCTAAATACACGTCGTTAGTTTTATACCCATTTCCATGTGTGTGAATATGATAAGTTTGTTCTATTTCAATTACAATTACATACATTTCTTTCTAGTTTTGACTTAAATAAGCTTTATTAACGGCATAATGTATAATTTTAACATACATAGACATACATTTGTATGTATGTATTTAGTTGTTGACTTATTGTAGAAAGAGCAATTATTATTGTGACGCATGGCTAGCGACATGCGAGATAATAAAATTGTATTTTTATAAACTTTTGTATATTTTTACTTGATATTTGCAGCACACAATTTACTCAAAGAACGAAAGAATCGGTACAAATTCTGAAACCATTTTTTGGCAACTTAAATTCACTTTTGCATTGTGTTTGTATTTAAAATGAATTAGAAAAGGAAAATTAATTAAGTGCGAATACACAATAAACAGACCCAAAAGGCAATCGGAATAAGAGCATTTAGAAACAAGCAGATATGATCAAAAGAAACAAATTTTAAACATCACATCCAAACAAGAGAGGAGAGCCACAGAAATGAAAAAGAGTGAAACTTTGGACGACCCCCCATCAAAGTGTGAGTGATTTGGATGAAGGAAATTGTTCAAGGAAATTAACTCGTCGATGACGCTACCTGCTTAGGCAGTCCGATAAAATAAAATGCACGGCACGCAGCAAAGACCCAGACGCATGAATCAGACACACCAACACAAACACACATTCCCACACACACACAAACACGCAGGCAGTAAGGCCGGCATAAATAGCGCTCTCTGATTGTTGGCCAGCAAATTTTTTCAGGAGTGGCTAACCTCTCCTGCTTGCAGATAAGCAAACTTTTTTAACTTATAAGTTAAATTCGCACTTTCTTGACGTTATACTAATGCGCATCTGAATACAATTGTATCCATATATTCTGGGCGAATACTCACCTTTTTAAGTTTTTAATATATAAGTGAAGAATGTATGTTTCTCAAAATATTAATATTTACACACTTTTTGTTAAATACGAATGGTTTAAATACTTTTCTATATACAAGCAAAACAACAAAAAACGTCGCAGCAAATCGTGCAAGCTCTGGCAATCTCGTTGAGATGTGCCATATATTTAAGTACTCGTTATCGATAAGCTGCAGTAGTTCTATTCTGGGTACTTAAAATCGCAAATAAATATTCGTTTAAAAAAAAGATAATAATTATACAAGCAGCAACCACTGCCAAATATATTAACAATGCCGTCAAAAATTCTATTACATTTTGTGTAAATTCTAAACTTTGGAAAAATAACACGCGGAGCTATATTTTATCACCAGTATTAAGAAGTAGCAGTTACTTTTTCTACTGTTTAAAGCAAATATGTGCTAGTGTTGCATAATGCAATACTGAACAGCTGCTTATTACTTCATCGCCGATATAAAGGTTTAACACAAATCCATACAAAATGCAAAGATCTCAATATTTGAATCAACTTCACACCGCTGATAAATTATCCGAGGAACCATGGCCTGAAGATGCCACACTTTATCAGGTAGACTTCATACATTCGAGCAAAGTTGAAAGTGATCAAATAACATTTTTTTTTCCTCCCACCAGCCTTTCGAGGCAGAACAAATTCTATTGCCAGAAAATGCAAGCTGCCTGGCTGTCAAAGCCTATTTAAAGATGTGCAATTTACCATTTGGGGTGCGCTCCTGCTCAAATGCAGAGCACATGTCACCTGGCGGTCGGATGACTAAATTACCATTTATACGTGCAGGTGCTTTTATTTTTGCCGAATTTGAGCCAATTGTGAATTTCGTGGAGCAAAAGGACATGGCAATTGGGAGCTGGCAGGATGAAGATGAAAAAGCAGATATGCGAACATATGTCTCCCTAGTGGAAAACATATTTACCATGGCGGAATTATATGTTAGCTTTAAAAATGAGCGCGTTTACAAAGAAGTCACAGCACCCCGCAATGGAGCTGTCTATCCGTGGCCATTAAACTTAATGCAAAACTTCAGCAAACGTCGAAGTGCACTGCGACAGTTAAAGGTCTACCAGTGGCACGATTTGGACATTGATCATGTCATTGAAAAAGTGGCCAAGTGCTGTGAGACGCTTGAGTACAAGCTGAAAGAATCACCCGACACGCCTTTCTTCTTTGGTGATCAACCCTGCGAATTGGATGCAATTGCCTTTGGCCACCTGTTCAGCATATTAACCACAAGGCTGCCCAATATGGCGCTGGCACAAACTGTGCAAAAATTTGGACATTTAGTCTCGTTTTGCCGCTTCATCGATGAGAAATACTTTCAGATGAGGTGCTTGCAAGAATAGCTATTAGTTTGTGTACAATGTTGTTGATTTATTTGTGTACATATAGATTTCATTTTTCAGCACTGTTAATATATTTACCACGCTTTGCTTTTAATTGGTTCCCTTTTGCCGCAATTATAATGTGTGTATATGGGCTTGGTTTCAAACATCAAATTAAAAATATTTAATTTAATAAGTACAATTTTCTACACTTCTTTTACAGCAAAAAAATATAGGTTATTGAAAACAACTAATCAAATTTGAATCCAAAAACTAATCCAACGAACCCTTTTTGAGTAACGTGAACAGCATCAAAATTAAAGATGCTAACAAGTTGTATAAAATTTAACTTACGTTCCAAAAGGAAATACGCCTTAATTCCATAATATGATAATTATTTTATCAATTATTTAAATTCACAAACTGTTTTGCATTGAGTCAGCTGTATTATGTTTACTATTCGCAGTTGAAATAAAACGTTTTCTAGGTCAGCTGACCTCCGTCTTTGTTTCAAATTATTCTATTCTACAATTGCCTGAGCAGATTCTAGTTGCCGAAATTTGAACAAAAGTATCGATATATTGGCATATAGCGGTAGAAAAGTGGCGCAGAAAAAATTTTTAAATTCAACACATTTTTCTAAAATTTTGTCTAAAGGCAAAATACAAGTGGCGGCGTTAGTGTATGTAAACTATATAACACACGAAAGTTTTTAATTGCAAATGCTATCGAAAAAAATCGATACTTGCTTAACAATATTGTAGTTGAACCGTTACGTTTTAAGGTTTATTACAATGTTCGAGTTGTTGAATTGTTAGTACAATCAATCAAAAACTATTCTATAATAAAAAAATTTTATTTTATGATTCGATAATTTGTAATTGTTGAACTTTATTTTTTGACTTACATATACATATTTCAAAAAATTGTATAGACCCACATGCATGTACGAGGAGTGGAGTAATTTTTTTATTTTTTTGATTCTTTTTTTTTTTGTTTTTAACCGATGTAAACAAATCAGCAAAGAAAATCATTTCATTCTCATACACATATAAGTAATCATGATTCTTTCTTAAACGCTTTATAGGAATTCAAATAGTAGTATTTAATTGAAGGTGTTTACGTATGTCGCAATAACTATAAGAGATTTTGATATCGATATCAAGAAATAATTTATGCGACTTTGAGCCGCTCCTTAGAAGAAAGCTTACATTAATAGATTTTTTATGTGTTTGATACTTTCATTAAACTGGTTGTTTGCTTGCGTGCATATTTGTGTATGCGTATGTATATTGTTGTTGGTATGAGTGTGTAGCGTGGGAGAGAAAATGTATATATATATATATAATATATATATATATAATTAATGGCGGCAGCAGTGCCATCTATTCTTTGTATGTGGAAGTATCCATGGGGCTGGCAGGCTGAATAAACGCTGTGGCCGCACCACTTGGTTGATTGGTGGGCGTAAAGGCCGATAGCGAAGAGTTGCTGCTACTGTTAACCAAATTGCCGCTGGACGAATTGTTCATCAAGTTGGACGACGAGGACGAAGCACTGCTAGAAGTTCCGGTTAACTGGTTATTCATCGATAAAATGCCGCCGGCAACGTATGTGCCCGCACTGCCCGCTGCCTGCGGATGTCCAGCACCCAAGCTCAATCGTTCGCTGCTCAGATTCGATAGAAAGCTAGCCATTCCACCACTGGGTACGCCGCTAGCAGCACCAGCAACATTGCCGCCGTAAATACCAGCTGAACCAGTGGCGAGTAATGGGTTTGTCGAGGTTAGCACATTCGGTGCGGAAGTATTTAGGCCCAGCATGGGCGTAGGCAGTGCTGGCTTAATGAAGCGTTCGCTTGCGCGACGATTCTAGAATAATAAAATAATTTAATCATTTTTTAAAAAATTTGGTAAGGGAAAGTTGTTCTAACCACAAGTTGCCCACAGGCATAGCAACGGTTTTGACCCGCCGTTCCGGGACTTAGTGGTCGACTGCTTGATGGACTATGCGAGACGGGGCTGCTAATGGTACGCTGACGTTGAGCATTAACGGCTGCAGCAGCAGTTGGTCCGCCAACCATAAGGTTCTCATTGTAAAAACGCTCTTCGTCCATTTCAAGGGATGACTCCGATTCCGATAGGTGGCGACAGAGTGCTTCGCGTCTTTCCACCTCTTGTTTTAGTTTTCGCTGCAATCGTGCATTTTCCTCCCTAATGGACTTCTCCTCTTTTTGGGCGGTAGCGAGATTGGCGTGCAGACGCAGCACCTCTTCGCGCAGCGTCTGGATGTGTGCGCTTAGATTGGTGGCGGTGTCGCCATTGGCATTATTGGTGATATCACGTGGCGTTGTCGGATCAGATACCGGCTGATCAAGTTTTATTTGCAGCGAGCGTTTCTCTGTCTCCAGCTTGTCCATGCGCTTCCAAAGCTTATTGACCAGCGCCTCCTGTTCCTGTTCGAGTGTGTTTTCCAGCTCCACCATTTCGCGACGCAACTGTTCTAGATTTGTCTGCTTGTTATCTGTTTCCGCCTGCAGTTTCTCAATTTTGCGCATTAGTTTATTTACAAGACACTCCTGCTCTTGCTCGAGCGTCTGCTCCAGCTTGCATTTCTCTTGGCGCAACTGGTCTAACTTTCGTGACAAATCATTGGTCAGACACTCCTCTTCTCGCTCATAGTGATGCGCCAAGGTTTCCTTCTCCTTCTTAAGTGCCTGGATTTTCTTCAACAGAGTATTGGAAATATACTCCTCCTCCTGCTCCGCCTTGGCTTGCTATTGAGTAGTTGTATATGTGTATATTACTTATTGTTGGACCTGTTAAGTACTCACGATTATGACAGATGCTTGTTTTAGAAAACGATTCTCCTCCTGCACCACTTTACATTTAGTTTTGGATGTATCCAGCTCAGCCTTGAGAACTCTACAAATATTCACTTTAATGTCGTTTAACAGTTTAATTTAACTTAATTTGTTTGCTTACTTGTTTTGCTGGGTCAGCGACTCGATACGCTTCTGTAACTGTTCTCTTGATACTGGACTCGGTGGCAGCATTGTTCCACCATCTAGGGAACTCTCCGACTCGCAAGGACTTTCCATATCTTACAAAATTAAAAGAAAGCGTCCATTCATTATGAAAATTAATTGAATTTAAGTCACTTTTGATTTCGATTTAATTACACTGAAAAGACATGCAAAATAATACTGAATGATGTATGCGTTTCTGGGACTCTGATCGCCGTTTTTGTCGTCTTTATTGTTATTCTCTTATTTCTTGTATATTTTTTGTTGTTATTGCTTTATTGTTGTCGCGAGGCGTTGCAAACAAAGAACAGCGTCCGTGCCATAGAAAATATTTAACCTTCACTTGTATGCAGTTCACTTGACTTTTGCTTCTTGTGTCGTTTTATATTTTCTTTTTTTTGGCTTTTTATGCAATTTTAGAAATCGATATCAGCAGAAGGTCAGCAAGATTGGCAGTGGCATTGAATTGGACACATCTTGCTGCAGGCGGCTCCAGAACTGAATCAGGGCCACTGCCGACGTCAACCACCCCCATTAGAAAGCAGACCCCTTTTTTTATAGACCCTCTTACTACACACATACTACAGCCAAGTTGTCGATAAAATCAACTTAAGTTTGGTGGGACGTTGGTGGTCCGTTTTTAAATTACGAGGTTTGCAATTACACACAATACCTATTTTGCTTTGTTTTACATTTAATTAACATTTACCTGAACTCTGCCGTCGCTTTGGTTCGGCTCCCTATAAGACTTTTTTACTATGCGCCGCCTCTGCTGCTGTTTCTTGCCAGTGTGCCAGGGCGAGTATTGAGCTTTTTTTGTGACAGCGCCTCTGTCGCTATTACTAGTTGTCTGGCGAACAAAGGATGTGTCTTTATGTGGGCCTGTAGTGCGAGCCTATTTAATAGGTTTTTACTTTACCCAAACGCAGCAACATTTTGCAAGTCTAACTAAATATATGAATAATGCGAAAAAATTGCTTGCAACGCAGTGTGACCGTTTGGCTTGCAAATCAAAAACGTACTAATAGTGTTACCATAATTTGTTTAAAACAGAATGCTAAATAGTCAATGCTGACGTTTAGTATTTTAATACTCTAGTTGTTAAACTGTAGTTCTTTGCCGCATGCACGTGCGACAATTCGTAAACACTTCTGTAAATTTTTAATTTTTACTTAAATAATGGCCGATGATGTTGGCCAGGACAAGCGCAAGCAGCATCGAGCACGCCAGTCCGGCGTAAAAGCTGACAAAAAGAAAATAAAGGCAAAAACCCACTTAAACCAAAAGGAACCAGAGTTGACCGCGCGACAACGCAATCCCAAAGCATTTGCCATCAATTCGGCGCAACGTGCGGAGCGCAATTTTAGACGCAAAGAGGATATAACTGCCAAGAAACAGCACATACCGGTTGTAGACCAGACACCCGATGAGCCGCCACCAGTACTAATTGCCATTGTAGGCCCACCTAAGGTGGGCAAAACAACGCTAATCAACGATCTGATCAAGAGCTTTACACGCACCAATGTCACAGATATACGTGGTCCCATAACTATTGTAACATCCAAGAAACGACGAATCACGTTGCTGGAGTGCAATAACGATGTCAACTCTATGATCGATGTGGCAAAGTGCGCGGATTTGGTGCTGCTCCTATGCGATGCCAGCTATGGGTTCGAAATGGAGATCTTTGAGTTTCTGAACATTTGCCAAGTGCATGGCATGCCTAAGATAATGGGTGTGCTGACGCATCTCGACATGATTAAAAACCCCAAACAGTTGCGCAAGCGCAAAAAAGAGCTCAAACATCGCTTCTGGACTGAAGTCTACGATGGCGCCAAACTCTTCTATCTTTCCGGGCTGCTGCATGGCGAGTATCTGCGCAACGAAATTAAGAATTTGGGTCGCTTTATATCCGTTATGAAGTTTCGGCCGCTGCAATGGCGTGGTGCACACAGCTACCTGTTAGTGGACCGGCTTGAGGATGTCACCAATACAGACACAGTGCGTCGTAATCCGAAATGCGATCGCGAAGTGGTGCTGTACGGCTATGTACGTGGTGTGCCTCTCAAGCAGGAGCATATGGTGCACATTGCTGGCCTGGGTGATGCTCGCATTGATGAGCTAAGTCTAATATCCGATCCGTGTCCGTTGCCAGGCACAGAGAAGAAGCGAAGCCTGTTGGAGAAGGAGCGTTTGCTGTATGCGCCCATGTCAGGTGTGGGTGGAATTGTGTACGACAAAGATGCAGTTTACATTGAGCTGCAAGGTTCGCATTCTCATAAGGAGAAGACTGCTGAAGCCACCGAACAAGAGGCACTGGTCACCAAATTGATTGACAAGAAGGCTACCATGGATGAGCAAATGGAACAGCAAGAATTTCGGCTGTTCTCTGATGCGGCGCCCATAAAATGTAAGGATTTTAAAAGTGACGACGAGGCATGCGAGCAAGAAGATGACGACGGCACTGAAGACTCTGGAATGGATGCCGATTCCAGCGATGAGGAGCAAGCTGACGAATTTGAGACAGAGGATTGGCGTAATGAGAACAGCGAAGACGAGGAACATGTAGAACCGGACAGCGATAAGACATCCTCGGGCGATGAAGAGTATCAAAGCTTACCGGAAGTTATCGAAGCACCCAAAGACACTGACTCCGACGAGGATGATGATGAGGAAGCACGCATCCTGGCCAGCAATATGAGCTGGAAAACAAATCTGGCACAAAAGGCACGCGACGCCTATCTGCAACGTCACTCGGAGTCCCGAAATCTGATGCGTTTGGTTTACGGCGTATACAATCAGACCGAACAATCCAAGCAGCAGCATCAGGAAGAGAATGCTGAAGATTCGGAAGAGGAGCTGGGCGGTCTATTCCGTTTAGCCACCAAAAAGCAAACCGAAATGCAAAAAGACCTGGACATACGCGACAAAATCGAGCGCTGCTTTTTTGAGTACCAGAGCGGTAAGCGGTAATCCTCCCCTTGAAACAATGGATACATAAATGTTTTTTCATATCCTGCTTTAGATGCAACACGGGACTGGCTATCCGAGGCAAATAAGGAGCTGATCAGGAACTGTTTTGTGACTGGCAAGTGGAAAGCATCCGAGGATGCTGAGAACCTACTTAAACTGGACGAAATGAGCGATGCGGACAGCGAGGTTTATGGTGACTTTGAGGATCTAGAAACGGGTGAGCAGCACTATGGCAAACCCAAGGAACCTGGCAGCGATAATGAAGAGCAAATCGACAATGAAGCAGGTGAGACAGGAAACACAGCTTTTAAACGTAAAATGACGCGCGTGGAGGAAGAGAATTTGACTAAAGCAGAACTAATGGCCAAGAAGCTAAAACTGAAGGCAAAATTCGATGCAGAGTACGATAACAGCGAAGAGAAGGGTGAAGAGGATGGTGGACGGATCACTGGCGATCACGGTTTCTACGAGGACCTTAAAGCAGCAGCACAAAAGCAAAGTGAGCTAAACAAATCTGAATTTGCCCATCTGGACAACGATTTGCGCATCCAAATCGAAGGTTATCGCGCCGGGCTCTATGTGCGTCTGGGATTCAAAAGTCTACCGGCGGAATTTGTCGAGAATTTTGATGCCAGTTTTCCGGTGCTGGTTGGCGCACTCAACATGACCGAGGAGAATGTGGGTTACGTCAATTGCAAAGTAAAGAAGCATCGTTGGTACAAGAAGATCCTTAAAACGGGCGATCCAATTATCGTTTCGATGGGCTGGCGTCGTTTTCAGACGATTGCAATTTATGCTAAGGTGGAGGATAACTTTAGGCATCGTTATCTGAAGTATACACCCAATCATGTCACCTGCAGCATGACCTTTTGGGGACCAATAACACCACAAAATACGGGTTTTCTAGCGCTGCAAACGGTGCGCCAGGATCAGGAGGAATTGAAACGTCTAGGCTTTCGCATTGCTGCCACAGGATGTGTGACCGAGCTTGACAAATCCTCGCAGATCATGAAGAAGCTTAAGTTGGTGGGCCATCCGTTCAAGATTTACAAGAATACGGCGTTCATCAAGGACATGTTTACCTCTTCGTTGGAGGTTGCTAAATTTGAGGGCGGCAAAGTGAAAACGGTGTCAGGAATACGCGGCCAAATTAAGAAAGCTCATCATACGCCCGAGGGCTCTTATCGGGCCACATTCGAGGATAAAATACTGCTTAGCGACATAGTCTTCTGTCGTACTTGGTTCCGTGTTGAAGTCCCACGTTTCTATGCGCCTGTAACCTCGCTGCTGCTGCCGCCAGAGCAAAAAAGTCAATGGCAGGGCATGAAAACACTTGGTCAGCTAAAACGTGAGCGTGGGCTTAGGAACGAATCACAGCCAGACAGTATGTATACGGAGATTGTGCGAAAACCGAAGATCTTCCGTCCGCTGGTCATACCCAAGACACTGCAGCGTGCCCTACCCTACAAGGATAAGCCCAAGTTTGGCCCAGAAAATCCAAAGGAGGCGCCCAAACGAGTTGCTGTCATTAACTCCCCCTACGAGCAAAAGGTCTCAAAAATGATGAAGATGATCGAAACTAACTTCAAGGACAAGCGCAATCGCGAACGCAAAGTCACCAAGCTGCGTTTGAAAAAGTTCCGAGCACAGAAGCGCGTCGAGGAAGCATCCAAAGTGAAACGACAAAAGGAACTGCGCAAAAAAGTTTCCAGGGCCATCAGCAAAATGCACGGGAAGAACGATAAATGAACCAATGATGTAAATATCTTCTAAATTTATATAGTTAGTAAATTTTTTTAAATTGTCATCTTATACAACTTACTTGCTCAGCAGCGCTTAAGCAAATGCAACAAAAACTGAACCAGTGCTGGCAATGGGCACGTCATCCATATTGTGGAGCATTTGTTCAGTGTTTGCTACATTAGCTCGAATCGCCGAACTTTTTACTTTGTATTCAATTAAAAAATATAACTTAACGCAGCTTAACGTAGACTAAAAAAGCGGGTAACTAACTCTCATCTTTGTTGTCATCAATGACTTTAAGGGCAGCGAGTAGCGCTTGCTTGCGACTGGCAACCATAGGGCCACCAGTTGCAGTAGGAGCAGCAGGAATACCAATTGGGATGCTGCCGTTGCGTTTCTTCTTAGCGGGATCATCGATGCGCTTGTTGTTACTGCCCGAGTTGGGACGACAGTGAATGTCCAAGAAGTTCTCGCGTTCCTTATAATCATCAGATATTATCTTTCGTATACCAGACATATTCTCCTTTATGTTGGGACTACGTGAGTTTCCCTGCTGAATGCAAAGTAATCAATCTTAGTATGTGATATATAATTACTCAATATTCCACATACCAATGTAGTGAGTTTTGGTGATTCCTCAGTAGCGCCGTCGTCTTCTTCATCATCATCATCCTCGTTCATTTCCAGCATTTTACCGAGCTCACATTTGGTGTTTAAGTATGGAGCATAATCGACCAGACTCATCTCATTCGGATTTTGCTCCTCATCAGTCAAAACATCATCGCCATCACCTAAGCCATCATGATCTTCGTCATGCTCAGAATCATCCTCAAAGTCAAATTCCAATGATTTTGTCATCGTCTGCATTTGGTTGGCCGCGGTATCGAGTGCGGTCTGTTTGGAGCTGACTGGCTTACTGGCTGCGATATTACGGACAGCGCTGCTGTTGACCGATGATACAGCACCTCGCAGTCGTGGATTTGGTTTGCGCACAGGACTAACCTTAGACTGATTTATCATTTTGCTAAGCGAAGGACGCGACAAATTGTTCACATTGTTAGCGAGAGACTTGGGTTGAGTGTTTGCCGGTGGCAAGGTCAACTTGGCGCGCACTGGTCTATTATTTTTACCCTGGCTATCAGTATCCTTGTTCTCCTCATCGGCCTCATCCTTCTCAAAATCAAAATTTGAATCTGTTTCCATGACATCAGTGAGTGCAGTGAATTCACTTTGATTATTTTTCTCAATTGCCTTTTCCAGGAGATCAAGTGACTTCTCTAGCTTATCAATCTTATCCGTCTCTTCAAAGGCACCCAGCTTTGTGCGACGACCTGTGGCCAAGGGATTGGGCCTTTCAACCTATAATTGTTATATTTTTATACAAACACTTATAAGCTTTGTTGACATACTGTAAACTCCTCCAGTTTGCGGTAGCCGCTGATTTCTAGCCGAGCTTTCTCCAGTTTAAGCATAACCTCCTTGCACTTCTTTTGCTCATTAAGCAGCTGCTGACGAAAGTTCTTTGATTCCAATTGCACTTTGCGAGCAATTAATTTCATGTCGTTATCTTTTTCTTGAAGGCGCTGCTCCAATTGGCGTACCTTATCCTGCAGCTTCTGTCGCTCATCTAAACTTCTATAAGCAAAATGCATTTAAAACTTATTATGGTTTTTTAATGTTTATTAGAGCTTACTTGTCTTTGATAAGCTGAGTGAAGTGTTTATTCTGGTCACTCAGCGATAGGATCTGGGCCTCCTTCTGCTTTAGTTTTTGTTCCAGATCCTTGTTGACCGCCTGCACATTCCGATGCTTTGTTTGCCACACACGTAACTCTTCGGCGTGCGAATGCAACAATTGAGGCAGCTCCGCTCCCGTGTTCTCATACTTATTCAGTGCCATGGATTGACGCTTGTGCATTGTGCGCAGCATACGATTCTCATGCGCCAAATTGGAAATTTCTGCCTGTGCGTCAGCCAACTGATTCTGAAAGGTCTTGGCTCGCAAATTGCGAGCAGACATTACACGTTGATGAATGTCACTTGTGTTGTTGGATAGCATGGATGGTTGACTCATGGTTCCGTTTGTAGTGCGTGACGTTGGTTTACGCTGATAGATCTGGCGCGCAGATTCGCGGGAGCTGGCTGAGTAGATGCTTTCGCAGCTTTTTACCGGCAACCTGTGTAATGCATTTTAGGTGGGAAATTGGTGGTGGTGTTTTGTTTGATACAAAACCACTTGGGTACTTACGAAGACATGTTGTTATCCCAGCGAGATTCTTCACTGATAGTGGATGCAGATTTGCGCGGCGATACCATTTAAATGCACACACGGGCGCTATATAATTTTTTGTATATTTCACAACAAAGTTATATTTACAGGTGCTGATTTTTTATGTGTAAATACTGAATATGTTTTATGTATTTATTTGTGTGTGTGTTTAGGTGGAAAGCCGGCAGCTGTCGAATTATAACTGAAAATTGACTGACTGCTGCTGTGGTTACGATTTTGTCGGTTGTTTATTGTTTGTTTGCCCAAATTCATTGAAAATCATCGCCTCGGGGGCTGCTTTAATCTAGAATCCGTTGCCATGGCAAATAAAGACAGTTGGCGTAGATGTAACGGTAAAGCTTATCGCTTAACTAACTCTTATCGGCAATCGCAAATAACTGTCAACTTGTGGAAAATACTAAAAATACCAACTTTTCACTCAGCTTATGAAAACTGTTAAGCCTAAATTATTACTTAATAACATTAATTTCAAGACACTTTTATTAATCACTAAAACAAATTGTACTTGGTTTTCCTCTCGCTCTAAAGAAAGTAAGTTATCGCGCATGTAAATTCAAATAAATACAAATGAATACCGGGGCACAGTCAACATTTTGTTGCAATTTGTTAGAGGTGGAACAATATTAATGTAAGCGACTATCGATAGTTTTTAATTTAAACATTGATGTACTATTTTTAATTGCAAGTATTTAATCAGGGTTTCCCAAAGTGGACTTATGAGGTAACAACCACCAATACAACGAAAGAAATAATTTAATAAACATTCCAAAATTTGTGTATGTTTTCGTTTATAATGCAACTCATAATTACCATGTCTGATTGCCTTTAGTACTGGATAGCAATTTAATTTATAAAATAAGCACTTATATAGGCAAATTAATCACGCATATTTTTAAAGTGATATCTTGAAGCAAAACCAAGTTCAAAATCACATTGATGCGGGCTACCGGAAAAAACACTACACAGCGAAGGTAGGGCGGAATGAGCGAATATTGAAAAAAAAAAACTAATTGTAACAAAGGAGCAATAGGCCCCGTTTTATATTTTTTAAAAATCGCGCATGGCCAAGATGGATTGCGATAAAATACATGATTTCTGACCAACAAATAAGCATAATCAGTTAAACCTGCAGTTGGAAATATTTTACCGAACCTTCCTTAAAAAAGGAATAAATGAATTCCCTGTCGTGGGATTCCAATATTTAAGTTAAACTCTTCCATTTTAGTTTTTGTATGTTCAATGGTACACAAATATATTATAAAGTTACATAAGATTATTGATTGTTTATAAGAAATATAAAATAAAAATTGGCTCTTTGTAGACTTTTTTAAAAATAATTCTTGTGTGTGTAAAGTTAAAATAAAAGTTTGAAATAAAACTACACTTGCTCTAAACACGGTTTGTCCATAATTGTACATTTTATTTTTAGTTTGAAATAACAATAGGACCATTTTGTTTGGCAGCGTCACGTTGTTTGGTAGCAATCTGATTGGCAATGCGATCCAAATCACGCTGTCCAGTGGCGCTCAGCTTGCGGCCACCATCTGGGTGCTTATCGACGAGATGAGCCTGCTCAAGAGCCTGCAGTGCCTTGCGGGCAGCGCCATCAGCACCACGGCAAAAGTGCGATGGGTGAACTCCGTTACGTTTGCGACCGCCATAGATTTTGGTAATGGCACCGACTCCAGCTGGACTGCGGTGGTACAAATGACGAAGAATCGAGGCGCAACGCACATAAAACCAATCGGGGTCGTATGGTGCCAATTCCTTGTACTTAGCAGTCTTTATGATTTCCATCTGTTCAGGAACCTTTAGTTTGCCAGTTTTCTTAAGAAAAACGGCGACCGCCTTGGTAACGGCATGCTGGTCAATATCTTTTACTGTAACTCCTGGCATCTTGTGAAAATTCACCGGAAAATGTACAGTTATTTTGCACTTGCCTTCTTCTTCTTCTTTATAAATGCTAAGAAGTTCTATCGATGTTTGTCAAAAAAATCGATGTTAATAAGATGATCGATATAACTGCTAATTCCATCGATGTTTCTCCACCTCTGCATTGAACACTGGGCGCTTTCTATTTCAATGCATTTTCATTAATTGCTCCAGTTTCTTAAGTGAAAATCAATCAATGCAATTGCGTGTATCCGGTAGTATTACGACATATGTGGTGTGTTCGCATTAAAGTATGTTCTCAAAATTGCATCATTTAGTAAAATGAAACGTATTTACGAACAGCTGCACCATTTTATTTGTAGGCGAACAAAAAGAACGTAGGCGCCCCAAGGACGTTTTAGGCTGCCAAACACACACAGAAAGAGCAGCCGAAGATTAAGGTCAAACGTGACGTTAGCATCCGAAAAATTAAAAGTGGATTTATAAAATGATTCACGTTGGCGAAAACTCATGGAATCTGCGCATCTACATAACGGATATGGCGCTGGAGCGCACAATGCGCGTGCGCGGCGACCAGCATTTGGGAAGCATAATGCTGCAGCTGGTTGATCCGGAGAATCCTAAAGACTGGTCGGATCATGCACTCTACTGGCCCGTCAAAAACATCTGGCTAACACGGACACGAGCCACACTTGACCAGTGTGGAGTGCAGGCGGACTGCTTGCTCCACTTTACGCCCATGCAAAAGATGCTACGCGTCCAATTGCCAGATCTGCGCTATCTGGACTGCCGAGTTGATTACTCGGTGAAGACGTTCGCCGCAGTTGTCAATCTTTGCAAACAGCTGGAAATACGCTATCCTGAGGAGCTGTCGTTGTGCAAACCGCTTGAAGCGGAGCATCTAAAGAAGAACTTTGTCCAGTTGCCACATCAGAAGCGAGTGCCTATTGCTGATCCAGATGGCACAATATATTTGCAACCGGCACCGGACACCAATTCATTTGTGCCCATCAATTCGGCTTTTAATGGCGGCAGTGATGGAAGCCTGGACAAGCCATCAGCAGGTATGTTCTTCTGTGCGCCACTTTCGCCACACAATGTATCGGCATCGGCTGGGCGCTCCCCTACGCCTGGGCACTGGAAAGCAAGTCAGACTGGCCATGACACCTACGATTCTTCGTCATCAAGTTTGGGTGACTTTCAGGAGAACTTGGCCAGTTCGTCGCATACAATAAGCGCAGAGATCCGTGCTCGTCTCTTGCGTCCCAAGTCGTTGGTTGAAAAGGCACGTCTCAATGTCGGCTGGCTGGACAGTTCGTTGTCACTGATGGAGCAGGGCATACGCGAATACGATACCCTCTGTCTGCGCTTTAAGTACTACACTTTCTTCGATTTGAATCCCAAGTACGATCAGGTGCGCATTAATCAGCTGTTCGAGCAGGCCAAATGGTCCATACTGAACGAGGAGATGGACTGCACGGATCAGGAGACGCTTATGTTTGCAGCCCTACAGTTTCAGGTTAATCATCAGGTGGACATGCAGCCGACAACAGCTGTCGATTCGGGCATCGAAACGTCCAGTCAAGAGAACGATGATGATGACATCGATTCAGCGTTAAATGAACTGCAGATAACTCTGGAAGGCAGTAATGCAGCCGATCCAATTAACATTACACGCATACCAGAACTATCTGATTATCTGCGCTTTCTCAAGCCACAGCGTTTCACACTGAGAGGCTACAAGCGCTACTATTTCACCTATCGCGACCTACATTTGCATTTGTACAAGACCGCTGAGGAATCTCGTCGCACTGCTCCCACCATAAGCATTAATCTGCGTGGCTGCGAGGTGACGCCGGATGTAAATCTTGCCCATGGAAAATATGGCATTCGCTTGGAGGTGTCACCGGAAGATCGCAACGGACCCAATAGCGAGGTTTGGGTGCGTTGCGAGAACGAACAGCAGTATGCAAAGTGGTTGGCCGCCTGTCGCTTGGCGGCCAAAGGCCGTTCTCTAGCGGACAGCACCTATGAGAGCGAAGTCGATGGTATTCTCTCCTTGCTGCAGATGCAGCGTCCTGTACAGGGTGCACACGTCAACATCGATCCGCGCTCTGTGGATGCTGGGAACTATCTCTCTACCAAGATGCTGCGTAAGATGTCCGGGAAGGCGGTGCAGCGCATTCTAGAGGCACATGCCAATGTGAGGGAACTGTCGCTGCTGGAGGCCAAGCTGAAGTACATACAGGCTTGGCAATCCCTGCCCGACTTTGGCGTCTCCCTGTTCATAATCAAGTTTGATGGTCATCGTAAGGAGGAGCTGCTGGGCGTTGCTCACAATCGCATCATGCGCATGGATTTGAACTCTGGAGATCATGTCAAGACTTGGCGCTACAACAATATGAAAGCGTGGAATGTTAACTGGGGCATCAAATGCATGATGATTCAGTTCAATGACGAAAATGTTGTTTTCTCTTGTCACTCTGCCGATTGCAAGGTGGTTCATGAGTTTATTGGCGGTTACATTTTTATGTCAATGCGCTCCAAGGACAACAATCAAACGCTGAATGACGAATTGTTCCACAAGCTGACTGGCGGTTGGTCGTAAATGCGATTGTTTGAAATTTATAGGATTATTTATATTTGTCGACAGTGGCCTTCTTTAAATACCATTTTGATTATCTCTAATCACAATATGAATGTAATCTCTTTAGGATATTTTACACAAATTTATTGATAGATGCCTTTTAGAGCGTTTTGTTTAACTAATCCCATGGATTTTTAACTGATTTTGACCTTAACTTGTTACTGCCAAGGACACTTTTGTCTTCCTAACTATAACAACTCTGCCTTATTCGTGGCCTTTTTACAACTAACTCTTAAGTAACAATAAAATATCACATTTTAACATAATAAAATAGTTTCCTTGCGATTATCGATGCTATTTCTATCGAGCTTATCGAATCGAGTCGAGGCAGTAACGCCGCAACCGTATTCGGTATCGATTATATAAATCAGCTGTTTACTTGTAAACAAAGCTGTTTGTCATTAAATGTGTTCGGCGAATAACGAAATGTCGAAAATTTTGTATAGTAAGCGAAAACCATGGGTTAAAAATCTCTACTCGAACCACGAGTACCCGGACAACTATACAGACGTTAGTTTTCTCAAGGATCTGCGAACAAACCTTCACGTCCGGATCTACACGCTTGCCGAAGCAGTTGCAAGCATAACTGTGCTTAACAATCAAATCTCGTGCATAACCGGCTTTTTAATACTCTATCATATGATGCTCAGCGAGCGACTTGCACCTACCAGCATACTGGTACCCACATGCATCGTTACTGGCATCGGATACTTGGTTTATCGTGGGAGCAGCTTAAGTATGACACTGCTTAGAGAAGACTCCAAGACGCTTGTCACTGTGCTGCTGTTTGGCTACATATTTTCACCTATGTTGCACACGTTAACACAGGCCATTAGCACGGACACCATCTATACAATGACATTTTTTGTGATGCTCTTCAATCTGATGTTTTCCGACTACGGGCTCGATGTGGCCATGGTCTCAAAGGCCATTTCTTTGAACGCTGCAATATTCGGTGCCATATGTCTGGCGTCGCGACTTTCGTCATCGTATCATGCCTTTGTGTTGCTTGTAGAGGCTGCCATCTTCTTTGTGCTTTATCCCATTTTGAGTGCATCGACATGGCATGCCCTCTGTATGGTGCCGATCTTTGTCCTATGCTGTGCATCTCTCTACTATATATCCCGTCCAGTGCTCTATCTGTATGCCTGTTCAACTCTCTTTATCAACTTTGTTTGCCCGGTTATATTTGTGAAACAGCAGCAATACAAGTTCAATATTCACGGACCCTGGGACGAAGCAATTGTTGAGGAGAACACCGACGAGAATCTTGACGAAAACTTATAGCGCCAGCTGCTCTTCTCAAAGATGCAATGCATCGATGATGGAGAGCATAGGTCAAAGCGATAAATGTGCCTTTAAGTATTTTTATAACTTGTAAACATTCCACATTTTAAACGTTATTCATTCAACCTCATCTAACCAATTATATATTGTAAATAAAAATCAATAATATGAGATTTAAGCTGTATTTTATTATTTCAGAAGCAGCAATTGCTAAAAAGAGTTTAGTTTTGCTACAATATGTCTCAACTCGTGTTGATTTGTAAACGATTAAAACAGAAGGCATAAACGATTTTAGAATAAATCTACATTATGGATTCGAGGATCTGAATGATCAACAATAAAAATAAATGAAGCTCTAAATTCAGATGTCCAGGATTAAAAAATTATATTTTGAGATTTGGTTTTCATTTGTTTTCATTTAATTAAAATGATTATGTTTGATATATATTTACAAACACAATGGCAAACATATAAGCAAAAGTAAAATAATACAGCATTGATGATACAGTTTTGAAATAGCTTAGTTTAAATAAAATCTTAATTGCCATTGCAGTTAAAACCTTTTTTTTTACATTTTGCATTATGATACACTCTACTAAGAATAAGAAACTAACGCCTAATCTTGTATTATAGAATTTGCATATAGTAATACACTAGGTATTTTGAATTCTTTCAACTTTTTCGATTAACATTCGCACTTAACGCGGCCAACGGTCACTGTCTTTAATCATTAACTATGTATATATTGTATGTATAACTACTAAATACATTATTTTTTCTTGGTTTTATGTTATTTTTTTCTTGTATAAACTTTCAAAATGTAAAAAACGTACATTAGCTTAATTGTGGTTTAAGTTGTGTGTTTGTTTAAGAATTAATTGCTAAAATTAACTATTTTGTTTGTTAAGCTTATGCTATCAACATCTCATATAATTGTATAATTTATATAAATGAAATTTAACTGCACGTTTTTTCCCCTTTTTCTTAGGGTCTTATATCTAAACATTTTGATTACAATAAGAATAAAATGAAAAAGAGTGCGCGCTAGTGTGGGGTAGACATTGGGTGGGGTGGTAGGGCATACATATACACATACTCAGTCACACACACACACTAAATACACACACAATAAACTAGAGTCGTCTCAGAACACTGAGAATCTGCACTTGACCCACGACGCATCAAAACAAGTTAATCAAAAGAACTATTGAAATTGCAATGAAATTAGAAAATAGGCTACTTTAGAGCGCCACCTCATCACCGTTGCGTGTACAGGCGCCACCACTGAGCTTCACCTGCTCCATGGACTGGTGCTCGGCACGTAGCTGTAGTTCGCGACGTCGCTGTGCGGTTAGCGAAAGACTGTGACTGGCATCGCTGATAGCGAAGGCTTTGGAAGTTGCTTGTTGGTTGTATGTTGGCTCGTAAAATATATCACGTGTGGTTGTGGTTGCGGTTTTTGTGGCAAAGTGTACTTGATGTTGTTGTTGTGTTGGTTGATGTTGCTGATGATGATGCTGATGTTGTGGCTGTTGTCAGACTGCTTCGTTCTTTGGCGTTGGCTCTGCAGACGCTGTTAGGGCTGTTCCGTTGCCAAGCGATTGGTTGCCACTGGCAGTGGCTGCTTCAAGCAGCGATCCGGCTTCCACATCGCCAGCCTGACGTGCTGCATTGCGCTGACGGCACATGTACGGTGAATTTGTGGGCGACGGTAGTTGGTTCTAAAAATTAATGGAAATTAAGTTAATTATTCCACACAAGACAACAAGTTGCAAGTATTTCTCTATACCAATTTATTGTTGTTTTGACAGCATGTGGCCTTTACGCAACCCTCATCCGTGGTGGGACAGTCGAGGGCACAGCAATCAGAGCCGCTCATATTTATGCTTGAAGTGCCATCGGACATATTGCAGCCCTCGATTTCACTAAATTCTGGCTGTATGGTCGTGGAGTGTATGCCCTCATTGTGAAAGAACTCCTTAACCTTTTCAGCGATTTTCATATACTCTGACAAATTGCGACAGCTGCAACAAACATTATTATAAAGTTTACAACACGACAGACAAAAACTTAACAGATGCCGTACCGTATATGCGCTGAGGCAATAATGCGATCTCCGGCCAACTGCCAAACATGAAACTCGTGGACGGCCAACACGCCATCAACCTTCTCGAGCAGACGCTTTTGTATGGCGTCCACCTGAATATGCGTAGGCACTGTTTGGAGCAGAATTAGTGCAGATTCACGTAATAGCGGCCACACAGAGTGCAGGATGAGGGCCACCAGAACAATAGACAGCGCCGGATCTATGTACAAACGGTACTCCCAATCGCTCTTCCACACAACCAGCGCACTGACAACAACAATGACACTGCCAAGAGCATCGCTGAGCACGTGCAGGAAAGCGCCGCGCATGTTCATCTGTCCGGGATCATGGCTATGGCCATGACTGGACTTCTTGGCCGGTTTCTCCTTCTGCTTCTCATAGGCATAATCATTTTGCTCATCCTCGCCCTCATCCATGTTGGCCAACTCCGTAAGTCGACTGTGATTGCGCGTCAGACCACCGCCATGTGAGTGTCCATGATGGCCGCCGTGTTCTGTGAAGTAAACATACTTGTATTGATCGAAAAACTGTTTAGTAATATAAAGTATACGCACCGTAAAGCAAACACAATCCAATCATATTGACCAGCAGTCCGAGTATGCCAACAATAAGCAGCAGTTCTGGTTGATGTATGGGCTCCTGTTCAATGAATCTGTGGAGCGATATTAGATATATTATATATTAATAACATTAATGATAAAAGTAACATATAAAAGATTTGAATTTGCATTTAGTGCTTTAAATTGACCTTCCCTTTCAATAAATGTAATTAAATACATTTTAAGTTATGCTAAGTTTAGGCCGCTCCCAGTGCTTACTATTTCGTTTTAATAAGAAAAAGTCTTGACACATTTAAAACGTATAGTATATAAAAACGCGCATCTCAGTTGCATGCAAATTGAAACGTAGCGAATACAAAATAAAATACGAAATGGATGACTAACAATAAGAGAAAAAAGTTTAACAAAACGTGAATACACACACACACACGAATCGGTGACAAGGCAAAAATGATTGAAAATTGCCTGGTAGCTGTGTGAAGACGTTGACCACAAAAGTGAGCAGGTGCGTCTACAGGTATCTCACCTTTTGCATGCCTCAATGGTGATACTGAAGCAGAGTGCGACCAGAAACACCGCGTTGACCAGAGCGCCCAGGACTTCAGCACGTGCCCAGCCGAAAGTGTTCTTTGACCATTTTTTGGGTGACATCTGGGATTATAAGCATGAATGAGTTAGCTACACTATATCACAAATATATATATATATGGAAAACTTCTTACCTTAACTGAAAGGAATGATATGACCAAAGCCGCAATATCGCCCAGCATGTGAAAACTGTCAGCAACCAGGGCCATCGAATTGGTCACATAGCCCACTATGATTTCCACAAAGAAGAAGAACGCCGTAAGCCACATCATCGAGAGCAGGCGGCATTTTTTGCCTGAATATTTAGACATCTTGGAGAAACTGCAAAAAAAAAGAGAAGAAATATTTATTTATATTGCATTTACAAAATAATGAAAAATCAAAGAAACGGAAGAAACGCGCCCAAAAATAAAGTTCATTAACCTTTAATTTAATAAGTGAGTGAACCTTTTGAACACAAACTTTTAGTTCGCACACAAATTGAGCATATTTCATTCCATTCAAACTTTTTTCCACTTTCGGTTTGACTAGCGCAAAGTTTTACCCAGCAACGAGATTTAATTGAATGAAAAATAGATAAAATTGTGGAAAAAACAATTTAAGCCACGCTTGAATGGGCGTAATAACACACATACGCCCCCCCTGCCATTCCATGCCTTTACCAGCCCAGTTCATGTGGAGCAATAGCTTGTAGGGTACATAGGTACATAGGTATATGGGTAATTGTTTTCTTTTCAGTAATAGTTCACTAAACAAGCGAGCATTTTGGGATTTCGATTGATTGTCCGTCAGCCAAAAAAAACATACACAAAAAACTGCATTCTATTGTCGTCTGCGTGTGCAGCAAATACTGAAAGCACAATGTAGTCTTCTAGCGCCTGCTGTTGTGTTCCAATGGCTTATGAATTATAAACTGTGGATATATGAGAGCTCGAATTGGCAGCCGCATACGGATATTGCCTCTTTTTTTTGTTGTTATAAAGAAACGGAGATCTACAGCTGACGTCGCAGCAAAAGCAGCAGTTTGTTTTTTTTTTTTTTTTTAGTGTAAACAATTTCAACTGAATCGAGTGAATTTCAACGAAACAGCACAATTACAGCCGATATCAACACAAACAAATATATATATATATGTTTGTATGTATATAAATATATTTAGCTGTCGCTAAGGGGTAGGAAGGAAGGGGTGGGGGAGAGGGAGAGAGAAGAGAGGGCGCTGTAGCTAGCGTGCTGTGTTGTATTGGTAGCTAAGAAACAATTTGCATTTTCGCATTTATTTAATGCGATCAGCCGTTGACTAAGCAACCAAAAAAAAACAAAGAGTAAAGAAATAAACATTCCCCCACCTCCCCTTCTCAACCCCCAACAACGTTTAGCTGCATTAGGGAAGTGAAACTGTTTTGGTTTTGGCACTACATCCACCCAATACTTGCGTTTGATTTTGTCACTTCACTTTTTATCGCATTATCTCGGCACACGAGACGCTAAAAATTAAAACAAAACAAAAAAAGCAAGAGTATATTTTAGTGCTTTCCTATCGGAACAATGCGTAATTCTGCCTCAAATCTTATCTTTTGAACAATATTTGCTTAATATCATGTTATTACTCTGTTACTTTGGCGCTTACAATAATTTCTCTGATGCCAGACGCTTTAGAGCATTTACTCGAATAGATAAAAATCTGCTGCTGCTGCCGCTTTTGGCCTTGCATCGCATAAGTTCAAAGTAGCATGTAAATACACAAATTATAGTTTTTATTTTAGATATAGTGGAAGTAAAGTTTTAAGAAACGAAAACATTTTTATGCTATGTTATCATATGATAACTCTGATCAAGAAATAAAACTATTTTAATCCCACTGCATCCACATGCCACGTTTCTTTACAAAGTTATCATACCCTTTTGCGTGGACGACGTAACACAGAGTCGGGGCTTATCGGGTTTGGTCGCATGGAAACTAGTTGGTGAAAATGTAGATAGGACATGCATACATATGTAGTACTACAATATGTACAAAATGATTACTAATTGTGTGATAACCGTTGTTATATTGTTCTCACACATACCTTTAGTACAGCCCAAGTTTTACATAACAAAGTTTTCTATAATATTTTTTATATATTGGTTGATTTTCTCTATACGGAAGTTTTTTCATTTATCTTTTATTTATAAACAAATTGTAGGGTAACCAACATTGTTAAATTTAATATATAAGTATTGTATTTCTAAAGGTATCCAATTAACTAAAAACAAATTGTTAGCAAACATTTTTTCAAATAAACACATACAAATACATTTGTATATAAAGTTCTACTACTATTCTACACTACATCTACTATATCAATATCCAAATAGGCAGATTGTTAGTCAAGTGTATATAAAGAGCGTATAGTAACCAGTCAAGTCACCTAACGTTTCGTTTATAACAAGAACAACAAGTAAGAAGGCTCTAGTCAAGTAAGGTCGACTAGAAGATACCCTTAACCCTTGACCATTCAGACGGACAGACGGTCGGGCTAACAGACATACACATATGGCTGTGTACTTCTGTACCAATGCTTGATTGTTTCATATCTCCGGTGTATCTGAACCGATTTTAATAAAAATGGTACAGATGTTCATTATTTTGTTAATACTTTAAATTCCCATTTTTAAGGTTTCGAAATTTAAGATTTTTTTGTTATCGATTACATGTGTATATCATAAACCGGAAAAGTTATCGAAAATTTGAAACAAACTTGCTATGCCTAGGGATTAGGAGAGCTCATATTCAAAATCTGGAGACTCTAGCTTTTGGAGTTCCTGAGATCGACGCGTTCATACATACGGCCAGACAGACAGACATACGGACATGGCTAAATCGACTCGGCTGTTGATGCTGATCACGAATATATATACTTTATGGGGTCGGAGAAGCTTTCTTCTGCCTGTTACATACATTTGCACAAAAACATTATACCCTTTTTTTTTACCCATTTCATGGGTTAAGGGTATAAAAAGAACATACTATAAATACGACCAAAAGTAAATACAGAATCTTTGTTTACCGTATCTTAGCGACAATATTTGAGATTCTATTACAGAAACTAACTTGTCTTAAGTACAGCACTGTTCAGTATTAAAAGAATCTTTTTTTGGCTGGCATTTTTTATGTGAAAGAGTTGACTTTGAAGGCTTTATTGAGATGGGGCTTTAACACTGATATCGCTACCAAGTTGAGCCTTTAGGCCGCTGTACGATAGCAAATGACGAATATACGAAACAAAAAATGCGTTGTAGACGTGATTGGCATTGCAAACAAAAGAGTAGAGAAGCTCAACTAACTGACAATCAAGCTTAGCAAACTGACGATCAACAAAACGAACAAAAGGCGACTTCAAAGTTGGAAAAGAAATGGATGGTAAACGGGGGGCGAGGCGAGTAGGCTACTAACTTATTTGTAATACCGCCAAGTATTGATGAAATCCAAAGTAATATAACATTTTGTCATTTCTCGCCAGTCACTTACTTATGTATACATAGCTACTTACGTATATACATTGAAACATAGCTAAGTCGCGTTTCGTTTTCATGGTTATATCAGAGCTAATTGCCAATAGACAACAGCCAACTGATTTTTTTTTTTTTTTTTGAAACACGTGACTAGTTTAACTAAACACGCACTCTATTATAGAATTAGACAACTCTCTAACATGTACGAGAATATGTATATGGCTTGCTACAATAATAATTCAATAAGTACAATACAAATGCACTTGACCATGGCCAGCTAAAACAGAAGCCTTCAAATGAAACAATGTGGTAAATGTGTATAAATATAAGTGTTATTTTAAATTTTTATACATTTCCGCCTACGCAGTGTTTGATTCGGGCTACACACAAAGGATAAACATGTTTCTATATATAGAAAGTCTCATATAAATACATTTGAAGCACGTGATGTGAGTACGCATTTAGTATGAAAATTAAATATGCCATGCACATGCAAAAGCTTTCTTTTGTATGCATTTGTTGCAACTTGCCACAACACACACACACACACACACACACACACAAGCATATAAAACCAAAACAGTGCATATTTATGATATGAGAACCGAGTCGAGTCACAATTGGGTTACAAAATTCTAGGTCATGTTGCTTAATTGGCTGCTCTCCATTTGCATGACAATTTGTATGTATGTAGGTTGCAGTTGTGTATGTCTTCTGTCTGTGTTAACTGAGTTTTTGGCCATGCTAAACTTTTGGCATATGCTATGTTGACTAGGTTGACTTAATGCCCTCAAGTCCCACCACCCAACCTGACCCGAATATCTTCGCTCCGATAAGAATATTTTGTATGGAGCTTAAAGAGCTGTGGGTTGGGGACTTACCCACAAACACATACACATTGGAATGTTATTATATTCAATATGGAGAGATAAGTAAGAAATTGACTTAAAAATGTAATCATATTGAGTTAGTTAAACTATTTTAAGAAATTACAAAAGTAGGTAAACGTAATTGTACAAATTAATGTGACCGAAGGGTATATTTGACTATGAAAGGGTATATTTGATGAAAATTCGTAGCAAGTCGACATAGTTAAAATATAATACTTTTTAATGCTTAGTGTTTAAAATGACATATTATTTAAAATCGAGTTTAAAAAGAAGCATTAATTAATAAATACCGATGAAATCGTATTCGGATATGCGATATGTTTTGCAATCTTTACATCTATTAAATAATTAAGTTTAATTTAAAACATTAAAAGTGTTTTACACGCGATCGCCGATTTTTCATTCTCGAACTAGCCGAGCAAGCCCCACAGTCATATTTGTAGCCCCCAACAAAAGCACTAAGTTTTCATTGAAGAAGTCATTAAGACATTTTCTTATTCAAAAATATCTTTACATTTTCTTATTCAAAAATGTCTTTATCCATTTGTACTGTTGGCAAGGCAATGTTTCAATATGTTTTAATGGGTCATGACAAAAACAGAAGGGAAATTAAAAAATGCATTTTGATTACAAAATTGCATTTGCAGCCCTTCGTAACGGTACAACAACAATACCGGAAACTTTGCCGCCGCCAACAATATTATTATTTTTATTTTTGCAAGAAGCGCCATCGACAATGTTGGCTGACAATTAACCCGCTTTTCCTCTGCCCCAAAGAAAGGAGCGTCACAGCAACTAACTGAAAAACTAGTTGAGTAAGCTAGAACCGACTATCGAATACCCTTAAACCTAAACCTTACCATTACGGCCATGACTTGCACGAATGGGCTTGATGCATGTTTAATGAACTTTAGTCTTTCACATCTCCTGAGTTTTGTAGCCGATTTTAATAAAAAAAAAATGCATTATTTTGTATATAGTTCATTTCAAGATTTTATTGTTATTGAAAACATTTCTATATCAAAAAGCCAAAAAGTTATTGATAGTTTCAAGCGAATTTTTTCTGTTTGGGCTAGAAGTTTGCTGAGAAACTTCAGCTCTCATGGTCTTTAAGATAGACGCGTTTAAACATGGCTAAATCGGCTTTATCGATGATAATTACGAATATACATATATACTTTATGGGGTCGGAGATGCTTCCTTCTGTCTGTTACATATTTTTTCTGAAATAAACTATACCCTTTTTAGACATTTCATGATTTCAGGGTATAAACAGAGGAGGCAGCTGAAATGGAGGCCTGCGAAACACAAAAGGGGAAAGAGCTGGTAAAAACTGGGACAGGTAAGTTTTGATTTATTTATGCAAGGTCTATAGCATGTTACAGGGACAAATATTAAATAACAGATAGAACCAGATAGAGGGGGAGAATAAGAAAAAATATAGGGTACAGGTATACCAATATAACCCGCTAACTCAATTCCCATTAGAATAATTAAATGAGCAACTTTTTGTCAGGCTAATGATATCAAAGACGCGCAATATGCAATAAGTTCGTCCTTGGCGTTTACTGGGGATATTCAAATATTCTGGTTACCATCTCGCTTATTAAAAAACAAGTAAGAAGAATCTAGTCGAGTAAGCTCGACTAGAAGATACCCTTAACCCTTGACCATACAGACGGACAGACGGTCGGGCTAACAGACATACACATATGGCTATGTAGTTCTGTACCAATATTTGATGGTTTCACATCTCCGGTGTTTCTTAACCGATTTTAATGAAATTTTCACAGAAGTTCATTATTTTGCTTATAGTTTCAATCCCCATTCTTTGAAATTCAAGACTTTTTTGTTATCGATTACTTGTATATATCGTAAACCTGAAAAGTTATCGAAAATTTGAAACAAACTTGCTATGCCTAGGGATTAGGAGAGTTTATATCCAAAATCTGGATTCCTAGCTTTTGTAGTTTCTGAGATCGACGCGTTCATACACACAGACGGACGGACGGACAGACAGACGGACATGGCTAAATCGACTCGGCTGTTGATGCTGATCAAGAATATATATACTTTATGGGGTCGGAGAAGCTTTCTTCTGCCTGTTACATACTTTTGCACAAAACCATTATACCCTTTTTTTTTACCTATTTCATGGGTTAAGGGTATAATGAGAGTTTATATTTCTTAACGAGAGTATTATATAGGTTGATAAGTTTTGAAATTGAGAATGAAATTCCGAATATTATATACAGTTGAAAAATTACCTACTTTTTGTTTTTATAGTAAAATCTTGCTAAAGATATTGCAGTTTTTATGATATGGTGGATAATCCAACAGCAACAAGCTAAAGTTTTAGATTGATAGCTATAAAACTGAGGAACTAGTTTGCATGAAAACAGGCGGATAGATAGATATGATTATATCGACTCAGCACGCGATGCTGATCAGGAATATATGTACATATATACTTTATACATTACACATTTCATGTCCAAATTATAATACACTTAAGTGTATGAAAACTATGGCAACAATAATTGTGGATTAACAAACCTATAGAATGTAAAATCATAGTCAACATTTTTAATGAGCTCATTAAACTTTTGTAAAATTACAGAATAGTAAACAGATTTAATAAAGTGAAGAAATGTTGTCAAAGCAAACTAACAGTATTCAGATTGTTCTATTAATTCACTTTAAATACAAATGTGTCCATGTCCAATTTACATTTATAGCGTAAGAATTCATTAGAATAAGTTTGCGGGAAAGCCGATAATGTGTTCCGGCTTAATTTGTTTGTAAATATCTATTTGATCTATTGTTATGCCATAATCACATTACATGTCACGTAAACGGGTGGGTTTTGAATAGGCATTTAGGATATAAAATATTGCAACGCTGTTTTGGGACTTTCGCTTGCATTTACAGTTTTTCACGGCGGCACAAAAACCATTATATATATTGGTCTGATAAGCGTAGCTTATCTGGGGAAACTTAAATTAAGTGTGTGTGTGTGTGTGTGTGTGTGTGTAAAATGAAACCTAACCCAGTTTGTTTTGTCATAAATCTATAGTCGTTTATATGGTCTGCTAGCAAATATAACCCAGTTTAGAATAGTAAGTTGAACGTTGACAATTGGGCTGTTCACCTACATCTAGTTGAATGTCGGACGTACTCAATAATTAAATATTGAACAGACTTCAATATTGATGAGCGGAGCGAATCAAAGTCATAAATCAATTGAGTACATATTTGGCGCGAAATTTAATTAACACATATTAATTTTTTTGCACTCGATGTCAGTCAATTGTGTTGAAATAATTGACAAAGAGATTTTCAAAAGGGGCAGACTGGAATAAATATATAGTGTGACCTTAAAAAAAAGAGAATGCATCAAATGATAAAAATGGATAATGTCTCAGGGCGTTTGCAGTCGACACTTAAATCCCATACATCAAAGAAGGGACCGAGTTTAAGGATAACCCACCAATTATTTTAAGTGCAATCTTTTCTCTCAAACACTTGATGCGGAAAAACAAAGAGCGTACATATCTACATATGTATGTATGTACACAAATAATGGATGAAGAAAGCATTGCAAAAACGAAGATATGATGACACAAATGTGAAAGGAAACAGAGCTTAAAGTAGACACAATAGAATACTAAGTACAATTAAAATGGAATAACCGGTTCTGTATATCAAAAGTTTTTGGGTTCTTTCCGAATTTAAGATATTGAATAATAATGGATGTTGTACGTTTTCCAGAAAGTTCTTTCATTAAAAATAATATTTATTTAATATTGTAAAATGGTTTAGTCTCAATTAAATATGACATTTTGAAGGTGAAATAAGTTGAAGAGAGATTTAAACTTTTTTTCGGATTTCCCCACTCATATATTAACAATTACTTGATAGAAGTTTACAATATTTTTTCCGAACATGAATATTTTAATGCTTTATCATAGGCCAATTATATGTATAAGTAGAATTTATATATTATACCAAAAAATCTCCCTCAATTAAAATACAAATACAGAAACAACTAAAATGATTCTGTATTATTTTAGAAAAAATGCCATGCCCAAATGATGAGTACGATAATGACTAAGAAGTGACTAAAGCGGCGCTTTGGGAAGTTCGAAGCGAAAACTGCCAAATGCGGAAACCGGTTAATGTAAAGCCGGCAACGTGAAAATCATACAAGCAAACACAAAACTGCAGCAGAAGTAAAAAAAATCAAATTTAACAAGACGCCTTTCGACATACACATATGTATGTATATATGTTGGTAACGTTGGAGAGGGATGGTGGAAAAGCAAACAATTATTAAGGCGCACACGCTGCAAATGGGAAATGCCTGCTGTGGATGTCGTACACTCTCCTTCTCTCTCTCTCTCGCTTTATGTACCTGTTACCAAATGGGCTAGGGCCCATAGTTCGCTAAACCCAAACTACAACAACAACGAAAACAATAGCCTAAAAAGGCTACGCGACATGTCCGCACTGGTTTCCTTTGACTTGGTTCTTTGTTTGTACACACACATATATATATATATATTATCTATATAAATATATATACAATTGCTCTCTTTAGTGTTGGTATTGGTTTTTTTCTTAATTATAAAGTTTTGATGGCAAAGAGCGGAATTGGCAACACTGGCATTTTTCTCCATCAATCTGATGCTACTTCTCTAGTTTTCAATGAGATTCAGATTTGACTGAAGCATTGCCAGTACCGCGAGGAAGAAAGAGAGGGTAAGAGCGCATTAGCTTAGGGGAATGGTAAAATCAATTAATTAAACTTACCGAACTTTAAAGATTTTTATATGAGGTGTTTTTGTATGTAGTAAAGTGTGAACTTATTTCTCGGGTTGTTTATATCCACGAATTTTATTTTGATCTATGAACACAAAAGTGTAAATGCATTAATTATTAATTCATAACAACTACAATCAGAGTCTATCGCCCAATTCTTTGTGACAATAGGGTGCTGTGAATGTTTGTCTGTGTGGCGCTCCCAACTACATACAACTACATACACACACTCAATATGTATTGTAGTACATGCATGTGATAAAAACACAGCGAGAGCCGATAAGTTGACTTCGATACGTTATTTGCATTTGTAACGCGTGCAAAATGTTGGTGCTGCAGCAAAAAGATATACATTAAACAATGTACGCGAATGTGCATGAGCAATATGTTAAAAGGAAACCGAGACGTGTGTAGAGTAATCTTTTAAAAAGATGTTTATTTTGCACGTCACGCTTAACATTCCTGTGCTCTTTTAGGCTATTGGGTGGCGCACGGCACGCCTGATTTATAGTGCATATGTATGTATGTATATATTAATAGTACACAGCGTAATGTCATCGCCACATGTTAAAGCACATAAACACTCACACAGTCAGAAATCATTTAGCATTTTGACAACAAAAAAATTTGACTGACAATTTACACTTTTGCACGTGAACTTGTCAAAATGTGTCAATTACTCTTCTTCTGAGCTGCGTATTACCGACTTGTATTTATTTATTTTATATTGTTACCGATTCAGAAGAACTGTGAAAACTGCACTCCCCACTCGCGACTTTATTAAAATTTTCAAGACGACTGGCAACCTGACCAAAGATATTAGAGCACAAAGATACCAACAAAGTTGATTAGTGTGACCAAGCTTTGCTTAGCTAAAAATATTGTTTTACGAAACAAATATGCCCACAACTTCAATCGATATATCGATAAATAATAAGAAAATGTTTCATTTTTGTGATGAGTAGCACCGAGGTCACTTATTGTGCTCGACTGTGGCTGTCCGTTATCTTTGCAGTGAATGTTTTACGTCGAGTTATTAAAATATTCAAACAAGGTTTACGGACATGTAATAAAATGTTCAATTACATTGTAGTTTGCCCCAAATATCATAAAGTGTACACAGTTTTTTTCTCCTTTGAACTTACACGCTATAAACTTTATTAAAATATATATATTTATATATAAATTGCTTGCGCTTATAAATAAAACTATACGCTTGGAGTTAAAACAACAAACAGGTATTAATTTATGAAAGTTATGCTTACCAACTATGACAAATAAATATGCTTATATTTTATATAATATAGATATTTCTTGTTTCTACGCTTACGCTTACGCATGCATTACGAAAACTACAACAAATTGAGCAAAAATGTATATGCATAAATTGCATGGAAAGCAAATATTTTTTAAAATTACATTGTTAAGTCATGCAAATTATTATTTAGTTATGTACTAGCTGTTGTTGTTGTTTTGTGGCATGAGTTAAGAATGCCGCTTAAAATGCATCATACAGCATGTGGCAAGCCTAGCTCTCCCACACCTCGTCACGCTGTTTGGCAGCTAAAAGTTTGCGCTCTATGAAAACGAGAATAGAATTGAGAACAAAATTCACAATTTAAGTGATAATTACAAGACGCACCCTTGGCTTCGCGCAACACACGCCTTTCGTTTTCTCGCTCCTGCGGCGCTGTTGGCAGTTTAACACCCAATGCGCCGGATACAAGTCGACGCGCCAGCGCCGTACAAGTCTCTGGTCGTTGACGATAAGGCTGTAGTGAAACGGCACCAGCTTTCTTGGCTTTGAGCCGGGATTCCAGTGTGGCCTCGGCCAGCGGTTTCAACTTGACAAACGGATGACCCATGGTCAGTACTTCAGCAGCTGTCAAAGAGGATTCATTAAAAACAAATTCAACTGAATATGTTTTGTACTACTACTTACCAATGCGGGAACTGCTAAATACAGCGAGCGCATGCGTATCATCCACCCATTTGATGTCAAAGCCAGCGCTTTTGTACTGTGAAAATAGCATGAGCAGATCCGGTGTCTTGAATTCCACAGGGAAATTCGAGACTTCTAGCACATGCGGAAACTCTTCCTCATTAAGCAACGATTGCTTTATGTGGTAGACCTGAAAAAAATTAAGTTTTAACCATAATAAGGAATACATTAGACAATTCCGTACGCTATAATCCATTTTAGGAAGTTCAATTTTGCATTTGCCCACAGAATCGGTTAGCTCTTGCAATATCTTTGGATCCAAACACTCGCCACTCTCATCAAACATGTTCTCCCAATCATCTTCATTTAATTCATCATCATCTTCGGTGGTGCTGTCGGCAGTTGGTGTTGGTTGAGTTGAAGACCCTGCTGCTAAAGCTGCCTCAATCTTTTCGGGTATCTCAAGCACATCCGAAACAAAGGTTTGTTTCATGATGCGACGATTGCTGCGATTGATTTCCTGTATAAGTTTTCACATAGTTAGGCTTTGAATCAAATTTGGATAGCACTTAGTTTACCTTGGAGGCTCGCTGCAATTCGCGCACTTCGTTATCACATTTTTGGTTGGAATTTTCAGTCGTTGGCGCATTATTGGCTGGTGGCAGTGCTGCTGCATCTTCTATGCGCAACGGTTGCGATTGCTGTGTACAATTATTGATATTGCTTTTGCTTTGGGTTTTACCCGTCTTTGTTCGCTGGGTGCCGCTCATGGCCTGCACATAAAAATGTTTTAGAATGATAGGTGAAGAATAAATGTAAAAGGGATTACCTCTTTATCACAGTTACTATCTGGCGGTGGTGGCGGTGTCGCTGTTTTCGTCAAATCTTCGCTAGGCGCAATTACAAGAAGCGTAGCTGCTTCAACAGTTTTACCGACGCTTTTCTTGCTGCGCTCTCCACGGCGCGATCTCGATTTTTTCACTTTTACCTGCTGTTGTTGGACGTTGCCGTCGTCTACTTTGGACGAGTTTGTATCCACAACTGGCAATTCCAATGACTGTAGCTGTAGCTCTGACTGTGGACTGCACGATACTGCTGCTGGCGTTGGCGTTAATGTCGGTGTTGTTATTATTGTTGTTGCTGCCGTCGGTGGCGTTGTTTGACTGCGTCGTGCCCTTGGCACATAAACGGCTCGGTCGGGACGTCGTTCACGACGCGTCGCTGTTGCTGCAGAGCTTGATTGTTGCTCTCTGCGAAGCAGATGATCAAAACAGAAGTGAAAAAAAAAATCCGAAAGGTTGGCGATGAACGTTCAAAATGTTTTGTAAAAAAAAAACCGAGAATAAAATAATTTTGTTATGACTTGAACATATATTTTGTATTATACGTTTTCTTTAGACCACTTGATTAAACTCAATTTTAGTTATTTTACTCACTACCTAACTTACCTGGGCGGCGACCCTTTGCGGGAAACTGAGGTAGGTGTCGATATTAGTGGGGTTATTGTTGCTTCTGCTGCAGGTTCTGCAAGAGTTTCGTTCGTTACAGGTGCTGCTTCTTCGCTGCTGGTGTTTCTGATCGCGGGTGGTCTGTACAAGTCTACAGAGTTCGATTTACTTACTGTACAGGAAAATATAAAGAGATGGTAAGAAAATAAAGTTATTTGCAAATAATCCCAGACAAGATTAAGTATTAGGTGAGGCAATGCGTTTGGCAAAAACTGCACATAGATACATATATAAATACATACAAATTTACACATAAAATTCACTAATGTTGACCCAATTTTATGTCCGTACGCTTTGTGCGCTGCTTCGTGAATGTCAACACAAAAACATAGCCGAGTCTGAGACTGGGCGCAACAAGTGAGCGAACGAGCGAACACAAAACGAGGGAGAAAGCAGATATAGACAGTATGAGAGAGCTGCTGAGTGCGAGTGTATATGATGCAACCGAAATGTAGCTCGCAAAAGAGGGCGACCTTGAATAAGCTGCGTGACCCGAAGAAACAGACGTACTTTCTGGCTGGATAGCTGGCTGATACGTTCGCCGGCGTGTTTGCCTTTATTTTTAGTCGTTTGCACATACACACATACAATTAATTAATTGGTTTTTGTTTTTAAGTTTTCTTTGCTTTTTCCTTTGTTTATTTGCAAACATTTCAAGCTTGCCAAATGTGCCAATTTTGATTACATATGTATTTACATACTTACATATTTCTATAAATATATTAAACGCTCTAAATAAGAGTGACACTCCCTTAAGTGAATGGTATTATATTTTTTATTAGGTAAGTTAAATAATTAACACCAAAAAACCAGAGAAAAAAGCAAACTAGGTTATAGTGTTAAAACAGAGTACTTACAAGGTGTTTCGCTGATATGCTTCTTAACGCCCATTTTACACAATTCCGTTACGCGTTTTCTGCTAGCGCTGCTGCTTCTACCGTTGCTCCGCCAGCTTTTTACTGGATGTTGCTGTTGCTGCTGTTTACGGCTGTCAATTACAGTTAGAATGTCGTTAGATCAACTTGTGTGCGAGAGCTTACACTCAAAGCTACTCACGTTTCAAATCCGAGTGGATCAATAAGCTGATTGCGAAAACAAACAACTGTTCGTCGATGCGGGCCTTGACCCACGGAAAACGTCAAAAGATCGTACTGTTGACGATAGTTCTCACATGTTTGATGTATGAGATAACGGCGATAATTGTTCACAGGTGGAAAGAGCAGCACACTGGAAGACAAAGAGACCAAACACGACTTCTGTGAGTGCTGAGCGCAATATGTACATTCATATGTGATGTATATTTGCGTGTGTGTGTCTCTCTTTCTCTCGCTCTCGAGCGTTCTCTATCAGGTTTCTTCGTATTAAAGAAGACTGGCAATAAGAAGCACGCAAAGCTCGACTTGTAAATTATTTATTACGCAACAAAAACACAAAAGCGCAATGTAATAATTAATATTAATAACAATAACATACCAAAAAAAAACACGTTTATTTGGTGTGAGGGTGCACAAAAACTGTTTAATAATAATAAATAGCTAGTAATCGTCTGCGTCGCCGTTGCTTATTGCACAGCGTTTAATTGTTTATTAAACGCGTCTTGCATGATAAAAGGTGAAGAAGTAAAGAAAGAAAAACGGGAAAAAAAAACCGTGTTACCAGCTCCAAACGCTAGTGGTGCAATGCGGAAAGTAAAGTTGCATGCTTCACTATTTGTTGATGTTATTACAGTTGTTTTGGGGCAGCTGGGAAAACTCGAATTTGTGGCATTTGCAAACCGGTAATATTGCATCGCGGCCCCATAATGATTTCATGCAGGCAAACATTTGTTGTAGTTGGTTTTTTGCATATTTCCGCGTTGTTACGGTCACAGTTGAGAAATGAGGTGCGAAAGGAATCCCACAAGGAGTTGCAATGTTGATGTTTTTGGCGTTGTGGTTGTCGCGCCACCAGCTGCCGCCGTTCACGACCGAGGGTTTTAACACCACGGAAACACACACACACATTCCACTTTTCTACTCACACACATAATTGTATACATAATATACACTCACACATATCCGTGGCATAAAAGTTCTAAGAGCTCTTACCCACTGCTCAATCGCTTTTCCAGAAATAATTCAATATCGATTCCAACATTATAAACAAATTCCTGATCGGTCAAGCTTAAATTAGCTACGAGCGCACTATTACGCTCACCGTTCTCCAGCTTTTTATTAAATATGCGACAATGTCGCCACACATAAATACAGTTTAGAACTTTTTCACGTTTCACGAAACCAGTGTACCCACAACAACTAAATATCAATATTCACTGCAACGTTATAACTGATAATATCGATATTAAAATATATCAGGCCGATAGGCTTGTGCCATGAAGACAAGCAAGAAACTTTCGATTATTTGCCTTTGCTTACAAATTGGTGTTGTGTTGTTTTTTAAAAGAGGACATTATGTTAAGTAAAATTTGTTTTACACATATAATAATTAAAAATTGAGCTTATTGCAAATTTTTGAAGGAAGCTGAATATGAATGCTATAATAATAAGTTCTAACAGCAATTAGCTTAAAAAACAGACCAATTAATAGTCAATATTTACTAAAAAAATGTAAACAAATATCAGCTGACTGGTTGCGAGCAGAATGAGACCAAATTGCAGTGAACTAGTTATCAAACCTTATCAAAAAATGAACCACACAAAATTATGAACATATCGATGTTGAAACAATCGCACGGCAGAAAATTTTGGAAAGTGCAAATTGCGAAGAACGGTAATACGCATAACTTAAAGAATTTGTCTTAATAATATGCACAAATTTATTGCTAACTAAAATGTAAAGCTCTTAGATCCTGTATTGTCTTAAATCAAGTGTTTTCAATATAATATAAAAAAGTAGTTGTGCTTAAGGTTACAGCAGATACTGCAGCAGCAGCAATAACAAAAAACGAAAGCGTCTTAAAGATGTGTGGCGGGGGTGAAAAGCAGTAACGAAGGCATAGACAACTGTGCTATTGGCATAGAAAATTTTGCATGTACATATAAAGACAAAACAAGCAAAATTAGCACAAAATCATTTATATTTATAATCATTTAACAACAATATAATTGCAGACGAAATAAATATACAGGGCCAGGGACGTTAACGTCGTTGTTGCCGTCGTCGTGTAAATTCGAAAGTGGCAAAAAAATATAGACAAACAAAAACAACGAGCGCACAACGGTAACAGCAATACACGACACAACATACACACATACAGGCATATAGACAGATACATATGCACGCACACATGGAGACGAATGTTTGATTTACAATTGGAGCAATCAAGCAGCAGGCGCAGCAATCAAAAGACACAGACACAAAAAACAACAAATTATGACGACGCGTGAAAATGTTTCGAGCCGCTTGTCCAAATTGATGCTCAACAATGCCAGCAGCAGCAGCAGCAACAGCGGTGGCAACAACACGAAAGAAACGACTGCACCCAAATCTATGGTGCAATCACCAACATCGCCTGGCGAACAATCGGAGCTAAATCAATTAAAACGCGATGCGGATCCTCAATTCTCGCGCTTCGCTGACTACTTTGTGATATGTGGCTTGGACTTGGATACAGGATTGGAGCCAGATCGATTTGCAGGTAACTATCACATTATCCAACAATAACAATATTCATATTTATAATCATCGCTCTCTTTCTTTGTCTCTCTCTCCCTCTATATAAGGGGACAATCTCCATTGCTCGCCGTTGGATCGCGCCTACAAGAGCAAGCCCCTGGCGCATTATCCCGAAAATGTTGCCTGGAATCCATTTGATGCTCATGGCATTTGCATGGTAGGTGCAGCTATCACTCTTCTTTTTGGGTGTGGATTTTCAACGTTTGCTTTAATTGAGTTCAATTGCCTGCATGACGCGACCAATATATCCCCTGATATTCCTCTCTCGCCACTCCATCACTGGATGGGTGTAAGTGCCCTGCACACAAATATGAAATTCATGCCCGACTGACTTTTGCCGCTCATTGATATGAATATATGAGTACGAAAGCGTACGAGCTTCTTTTAATTGATGCCACATTGGCAGCCAACAACGTTGACGTCGACAGCAAAACCCAGCGACGACTGTGCAGCAACGAGGTTCTTATCTCATAAATCTTAACATGTGTTTATTTTTGTGCTCCCTTAGAACTTTGAATGTATTGAGCGTCTGCTCTTGATCACTTTCGATATTATACCAAGTGTATGGCTATTTGAATAGAACAGCGCATAAATGATTCTATTATATGCAATATCCACAATTATTTATCAAGATTTATATCTTATGTTAATTTAAATCATTATTGAGATTTGAACTTAATAATGTTTAAGCATTGATTTTCCTTCAACAAGCAATTTGTCTTATAAGTATATTTGATTGATTTTTAGCTCTATTGTATTAATTATTTTCCATTTCAGCTCTCGCTGCCACTGGGACTGCGCTTTCGCACCCAGAAGCACAACATTGAGCCCAAGTTTCATTCGTTTGCGACTACCCGAGAGGATGGTAAGCGGTGTTATGGCTTCAGTTTGGTCTTCTACGAGGAGATACGAAATCGCAACATTTGTGGCGCTATACATACGCTTCAGTCCATGTTTATAACGGAGCTATCCAATGGCCAGCAGGCTCACTCACTCAGCAGAATAAAACAGGATGGACCTGTGAGTCGATCCCTGCCGAGACACTTTAAGGTTGCTGGTCAGGCGCCACAGTCCGCACAAAGCTACTACGACATCAGCAAGGATAAGCTGTTTGTGGCCAAAAGTATAACTTTAATTTGCCAAGCGCCATATGCATTTGCCGCACAGATATTTCTCAAGAATTTGTACCGGTGAGTCTATATAGCTTAAGGTATACATTTGCTTACATTACCAGATGTTTCAACTTTATTAATTTGTCTGCTTAGCTCACATTAACAAATATTATATGGCCTACATTTACTTTCTGTGTAAAAAATGACAATTGCCAGCTGTTAAAAAGCATCATATATTTTGATAAGACTTAATATCTTATCTGCCTCCTAGTGTATTTATTATCAATAGCTTTTTAATGAAAATAAGTAATGCTCCAATTAAACACTTTTAATAACCTTTCAAATGCCATAACCAAAACTAATATTTCTGTTTCCAATAGTTGTCTGCCACGACAGCCGGGCGCTGGCATAAGTCTCGAATCGTATGTATACAATATACTCTATGAAGTGATGCTACCTCAGCCGGGTAAATCGATACGCGTCTATTTGCCACCAACGGAACCACATTTACCGGCAATCGCAGTTATACTGCAACGACCATCGCTGGGCATTGAGCTGCCGCTGCTGGACTTTCCGTTGCGTTTGCTCTTTAGTTATTTGGGTGTGGAATGTGTCATCCAGCTGCTTACCTGTGTGCTGCTAGAGAGTCAGGTGCTACTGCGCTCAACGGGTGAGTTTTTTCATTTTTCCTTTCCGACATTTGTTAAATGTATTTCTCTTGCAATTTCAAGATTACCAAAGACTCATGATTGTGGGTGAGTGCATAACATCGCTGCTGTTTCCATTTATTTGGCCACATGTGTATGCGCCGATTTTGCCTGCTGCACTGCATCATTTTCTGGACGCACCGGTGCCGTTTGTGATGGGTTTGCATGCCGAATGTGAGGCAGCGCATAAAATTGGCAGCGATGCGGTTCTTTGCTTTGTGGACATTGATAAAAAACACATTCAGCTGCCAGAGGAGTTACCAATCTTTCCGCACAAGATGGACTTCATGGCCGAGATTATTTCAGTGCTGGATAAGTTCGAAATCGAGCGCGATCGCACCCAAGAGCCAAACTTAAAGAATGGCTACGTGATGCGTGGTGGCGCTGCCGATGCAATGATCTCAAGTTGCACGCTGCCCAACGGGCTGCAGGCTGCGCGACGAAGTCAGGAGCGCTTTCAACATCTGCAGGAGACTGTCTACACGTTGTCCAGTAGTGGTGGAGGCGGTGGTTCGCCAGCCGGCCTACAACCTGGTTTGGTTTATCAACCGCTGGTGGCGCATCCCTCAAAGATTGATCATGTGCCACGCATCGCTGATTTTCTGCGTCGCAAGGGAGGCATGCGTGCCGCCAATCAGGAGGGAGGTTCACCCGTGGGCAGTCCAACGCTTTCGCTGTCTTCCTCACCGGTAGGCATCTACCACGATGTAGATGCTCTGGATTCTACATTGCCGCCATCACGTATGGGATCATTGTCGCGTCGAGCTGAGAAACCAGCTCTTAATATTGTCGAGCAATATTATCAGGATTTGCGCATTAATAATGCGTTACGCGAAATTTTTCTCAATCGTTTTGCGCATATGTTCCATGCCTACGAATACTTTGTCATTCATCCTAATCAGGCCAAGGATGAATGGCTATCGAATCGTGAAACTCTTCAGAATTTTGATAAATCCTCCTTTTTGTCCGATCAGCCGGAGCATCATCGCGCCTTTCTGTCGCGTTTCCTTGAATCTCAAATGTTTGCCACCCTCATTGATAACAAAATCCTGGCCATGTGGGAAACCCAGCCCGATGAGCAACTCCAACTATTCGATCAGCGCATCAAACTGCTGCGGTAAGCACATGAGAATTCCAAGGACTTATTGGTATTTATTACCTTAAACTATTCTTGTTTCTTGTAGTCGCCGCCATGGAGAGAACATGATCTGTGCCACCAGCTATGAACCCTGTGTGGTCAGCCAGGACTCGCAGCAATGTTTCGAAAAGCGTCTCAATTGCATTGACATCGAGGTGACACCACCAAGTGAGATACTATCCAATCGGGCTGCATATTTTCGCAGCTTCCCGCTGCTCGAGAAGGGCGTACTGAATCAGGAGTGCGCTTCGAGGTAGTGTTGTCCATTCATTTGCTTACCTCTTTGTCTGTCTCGACCCCCACGCACGTATCTTACTCCCTGAAAATATATGTATGTCTGTTAGCCCAATTAGCATTTGACACTTCCCACCACTCATCCCTGCTGCAACTCTTAATGGTATTATCCAAATGTTAGCTTTAGTTATGTTATTTGTGTATCGTTATTATAGTCTTTTACTAGCATTTGCTTTTTGTTCTTTATGTATATTAATTTATTGCTTAGCATAACAAATAAATTGCATAACTCAAAACAAAACAATCGTTAACCGTTGTTCAATTTTCGTTTCTTTTCTTTTAATGCATTTTTTTTCGTTTCTTTCTTGCACCCATGCATGCACCCCATTCCCAACTATCTAAACCCTATTTCCTATCTCCCAACCACGAAAAATTTAAATAAACTACGAATTCATTTTGGTTCATCTTTTTAAGTTCCTTTTATTAATTCTTTAAATCTCTATCTCTCACCTAATCTTTCAACTTCAAACTCATGACGCTAAACTCCATTAAAAACAATACAAAAACCCAAAAAAAAAAAATACCGTTCCCCCCAAACAGAGGCAACAGCCTGCGTCGCGTCAAAAATGGCAACAAGTGGCGAGCTCGTGATATTCCGTTGGATCAAAAACCAATCAATAGCAACAGTTCAAATGTGGCCATCAATCGTCTCTCAGCGAATTTGACGGCGGCGGATGTGAGTCCTGCGCTGATAGCACAAGCCAACTGGACATTTGTTGAACGTCTTCTGAAGGTAAAAATCGGATTTATTCACATCGCTGACATTGCCTAAAATCTATTCCCTCATCGACAGGACATCAAGTCCAAGACAAAGCGCATGCTCTTGGAGAAAATGGGTAATGAGGCAGTGGCTTTGGGCCTCAAGGGTGACGGCATTGAGGAAAACACACTCATAGCGAGCATGTGTGATCTGCTGGAGAAGATCTGGTCGCATGGTTTGCAAAACAAACAAGGCAAATCAGCACTTTGGGCGCACTTGCAAGCCTACCTGGAGTTGCAAGAGTCCCGCAATAGTGGTGGGGGTGTTGTCGGTGCAGAACCTACAACGCCCGTCCCCAGCAGTCCTAGCAGCAACCGGATGAATATTGCCAGCGCATCGCCAGCATTGGCTTGGAATGCCATGCGTAAGCGCATGGATTGTGAGTGCTTCACACTATTATATTTTGTAAACTGCTTATGTTTAATACATCTTTTGTTGCTTTTTGACAGACTTGTCCAGTTTTCAAACGGATTTTGAGAGTCCACCGAGTCCACATCGCAGTCGTTCGCGTGATCGCAACAAATTTGTCGGCTTGGAACAGTTGTGCCCGCTGCCCGAATCGCTGGAGTTTGATGTGAAGTAGGTTTTGTTTATACCCTATATCCAATCCAAACAACACTAAAATAAATTATCTTCTAGAAACGTGCTGGCAATGGCTGACATCAAAACACATATTGGTTATACACGCGCCTGGGTGCGTTTGTCGCTGGAGAAGAAGCTTCTGTCGCGTCATTTTCGTACACTTCTCTCCGATGAAAGTTTACTGCGTTTGCTGTACAAGCGTTCGGCTTTCTTGCGCTGCGAGGAGGAAAAGGAACAGTTTCTGTACCATCTGTTGACACTTAACACCGTGGACTACTTTAGTTTTACCAACATTTATCCCACAACAAGTAGGTTGAGCTAGTTATCCAAATGCCCAAAGAGTATATATATTATCTTTTCATTTAATAGAGCTGCCGTATCGCGTTGTCATCTTTCCCTCACGGAAACACGGTTCCTATCACACCTCGAGCAATGTATGGATAATGGTCTCCGGCACCATGAACGAAACGCAACGTGTGCCCGTGCCGAAAGGTTCTCTGGAATTCATCTTCCATGTATGATACCATTTTGCAAATCAAAGTTTGCATTTAAATTAAATCTATCTTTATTAAATACTCTACTTTAGTATAAAAATCTTGGACTGCTTACCACAATGCGCATAGGACATGACAATTCAGGTCAAAGTCACAAGTGGCTGGTGGAACAGGTGGTGATGCGCAATGAGGTCACCGGACACACCTACAAGTAAGTCACACAATTGTAAGAATATTACGTTAATAACTAACGCAATTTATTATAGATTTCCCTGTGGACGCTGGCTGGGCAAGGGAGTTGATGATGATTCCACGGAACGCTTGCTGGTTGGACAGCGTATATCCACAAGTGTCAAAAATGCAGAGCTTGTACCACCAACACACACGCCGCCGCGTACACGAAGTCCGAGCGTGCAGCGACAGGAGTCGGTGGCACCCTCGGAGATCCAACATCAGTTGGGCAACTGTGTCAATGTAATTGTCAAATGGCATTATAAGCCAAGTCGGGATCGTGATGTGGGCACGTTGACAAATCTATTGTGCGGCGATGATGGATTGGTCAAATGTCTGGAGCAGGTCTTCCTTTGTGGCTTTAGATCGTCGCGTTTCTTTGGACGCAACCTATACATCTGGGATTACTTTAGTAAGTGGCTTAGTTAATTTATTATCATTGTTTTTATTTGTTTGCGATTTGCAGCTAAAGTCAAGGAGCTGTTCGAACATAATCTGCAGCAGGAGTTTGAGGATTCTGCATCCAGCATGGACTCTTCGTTTAGCAACGGCAGCAATAATAGTCTACAGAGACGTGAAGTGGCCAGCATTTGGCGTCTATATGTGCAACTAATGGATGAGATTAATGGTTCTGCCAGCACACTGGGCAAAGATGGCAAATTTCAGCTGCTTATTTGCCTCAGTTTGAGGTAAATATTGTGAAATCAAGAGCTTAAACAGTATTTTATATACATTTCTTTGGATTTATATTTAGGGAGCATCTGTTGACGCGTTTAATTAAGCCAATGGCCTTGACCAAAGTCACCCATGAGATGTACGAGGAGGGGAGTTTTCTGCGTCGTCGCAATCTTTTGACATTTCTCATACAAATTCTAGAGCCGCTCGATGACTGCCACATCGTGCTGGAAAACTCTATAACCCAGGGCATACGCATTCCATCCCAGTGCTGAGCTACAAGATCTTATAGCCATCACAATTTCCACACACACCCACAGATATTTTGCAACCAGTGACCTAGAATACTCATATACATATTGCCCTTAAGTACATACATACATACTATACATTCATTCACTTGAGGAATCTCCTGAAATTCTCGAATTCGTTGTTAGCTTTATGTGTAAGCCGACAAAGACCTAATACCATTTTAATACTAATCCAAATCATTTGCCATCCACACACGCTTGCCAAGTGTTCCAAAGTCAAAGTGAAGCCAAAGTTGAACATAACAAAAATTCTGTGCAATTATGAAATTTAACCCAAAATATTTTTAAAACAAAAATGTTGTTCAATACGATAACTGTGTAGCTATTAGCGTTTAGATGTATTCCAATTATGTCTTATCTAACTATCAATTTTTCCTTTAGGGTATTTATTTCAAACGGTAGCTTTTCATTTAGTTAATGTACCAAAGAAATTTTTTGTTTTCTGGCAGTAATACTGTCAAATTTATATTATTGAAATTAAGTGTGAGATTAAACTAATGGTATTTACGTTAAAATCAAATTTATTTTTGTATCTCATTATGCAAAAAATAATTGCCAGATCTTTAATTGTCAGTAAATATACAAAAGACAGCAACAAAAATTACTAAAAAAAACTTGTTTTTATTAAGCGTGAAACATAAAATTATTAATATTGAAACATTTCGTAAAAAAATATTTGGTACTTTCTTTGAATTTTCAACTATTGCCTATCGAAAGATGAATGATTATTTTGGTACTAATGAATTTCAAAAATGATTTACACATTCTTCTTAAATATTAACAATATATTGATTTTGGGGATGAAATTTTGAACAATTGTGTAAGTAGTTAAGAAATTAAAAAAATAATCGAATGTCGCAGTGAAACCTTATCGATATGCCGTCTATACGTTTCTCGACAATATGGCAGCGCCACAATCAGTTGTCGTGAGCGCGATTTTCACTCGTATAGTTGCTACGGACTGACGCGGACACAAGAGTTTTGAACCAATTACTGCAATTTAAGCATCACAAACAATATAACCAAGTGGCTCAGCGGCAATCGAAATCATTTGCCACTCAGGCACAGTGCAAAATAAAACGGTTATTAAGTTCGTGGTGCGTCATTTTCGTGTGAAAAATTATAATACATTGCCACGAGCACTCATCGATTTTCAGCCAAACAAATTGCAGTGAAACTAAGCGAAAATTTTAAAAGTAAGTTGGCCCAAATATTGATTTGATACTTCGTGCTTGCATTTGATCTTTTCGCGGTAGCATGATACCCAAAAATTGTGCACAAAAATATACAAACAAAGTGTTGTCACTGTTGATGTTTAATGTTCTTCATGCCCATTCTCGATGACGTTGGCGCTGCCCGTGACGTGAGCGAATTCCTCATTCTCTTTTTTTCTTACTCTCTCCGCTGTGAGCAGCGACCATTTGCGCAGTGTCCAGATTTGGATTTGTTTCTGATTATAGTGCTGTGTGGCCCCACAATATACATACATATATGCGTCTTTATAAGTGTTGATTTGGCTGCCAAGGCTTATGTGATGTTTACATAATGCCGATGCCGATGCCTTTGCCCAGATATTTTATGCATTCGCACAACAGCTGCTGCGCTATCGATTTTTGTTCTACAACCGGCGTAACGACGCCAGGTCCCATGTTCTTTGACCCTCTTCCCCACTTTTCGTTGCTTGCGGTCGTTCGCTACAGACCGCCACGTCATTTATGTGAACATCCCTCGGCATCGTATGACTTTCATAGGTTTTGTTGTGGCACAAAAACTTGCAACGCACTCTCTTTTTTCTTGTTGTCTTGCTCACTGTCTATGTTTAATGTGGCACGTTTGTGCTAGCGAACTTTGTGCTTTTATCGTATGATTTTAAAGTTGGCATTCGTCACTGTTGGCTGGCATTGCAAACAAAAAACACATTTAATAATAACTTAAGCAATGCGCATATTACTCATGTCACTGTGCTGACGTCGGCTGCTTCTGGCAGCTACGCTCATGCTCCTAAGCGGCCACTTAAATAGTTTTTGTTTGATACTGTTGCCCAATTTCACCTCTGGATTCAAAACTATGAATGTGCCGAACGCTCCATAAAAAAAAACGAGTAGAGAGAGAAGGAAATGAGTGTTTGATCGGTGCGTACGCATGTGAAGACAACGCACAGTTAGTCAGCTGTTTTCGTTACTCAATGAAACTGTTTATCGGCAGTCATGTGTGGGTGATTGCTTAGCTGTTCGTGTGTGCGTATGAGCACATGCATATTTATATGTGAAACTATGTCAGTGTGTACAAACATTTTAAAATGAAATTGAAACAATGTGTGCAAAGGAAATAATAATTTGAAGCTTATCATTGTAGCGACTTTCTCGCAGGTGTGTAATTAAAACGTAAGACCTAATCGATAGTTTGTCCATGGGCTTAAGTTTACGGGCCTCACAAAACAGTGAAATAAATGCACCTTATCTTTTTATTTTATGCAATGAGCACGAAAACTAATTTACTTTCCAAACCATAGAGTTATATTTAAATAACGAACTAATGGAATTAATGTTTATGAAAAACTATATCAATGAAGTTAGTAGTATAGTATTGTATTTGAATAGTGCTGCATTATCAGGTCAGGTTCAAATTACGATTTTCTGTAGATTGCTCATTTTGCTTTTTTTGGGCAAATTCTTGATAATAATAATGCCTGGGAGGCAACTGTGGGGTTATCAATGCATATTGTGTACATATAGTATAAAGTATATAGCGAATGTGTGGCTATGTATAAACAGCAAGTAATAAGATGCCAAGCTTATCAATAAGAAACCAACATTCCTCCTAACTCGTGTTAACGTGGATTAAACGTATTGGGACTGTACTTTGCAATTTTTAAAGCAACTTTGGCGAATTACAGTCAAAAGTGAAAAACCCCAAAAATAAATGAAAACGTAAAACAGCCAACGAAGCTAAATTTTTGGTAAGAAAGACACGCGAGATTCATATGTATGTATGTATATATGTAGTACGTACATTAACCCCGACTCGCTGTTCAGCTTAGAAACAGTTTGCGATGATGACGATAGTGAACTTTGCTTGTTTGATTTTTGTTCGGGATTTTTCTAAGGGGTCCAACTTTACTTGACTTAGTAAAAACTTAACAACATATTTGTAGCTTCGACTTAGTTCTTATCGCCCTGATTATTATTGCTTATTGGCTGCTCGTAGCAAAATCTACTTTATTTAATATATGATTATAGTAATATACATATTTACAATATTATCTATGCGTTTACTTAGTTCATATCGTCATTTCGGTACTCATTAATTAATATACATGACCAGTACAGCGGAAACATATTTCGAAAGATAGATAAGGGCAACAGGTAGACTATCTTAAAATTGCTGTGTGTGGGCCATCCAGTCAGTGCGCTTTGCTAGCTGTATTTTCCCGCAATTACCACGTCCTCAAGAACTTACTTTCTCTTACTTTGTTTATACTCAGACTCGCCGCGCATGCATGATTTAAAAACAATATGTGTGCAAACACTGGCATGGGTATGTCTGTTTGCATTTGCACATATGGCAGCATGAGTAATTACCGATCGTACGACCGACATTATCATTACTTGTGACGTCATAGGAATTGCCATTAAACAGAGAGAAAAAAGTTCGGTTCAGTGCTTCACAGCTTATTTCTCACAGTGTCGAACAACAATTTAATAAATTTAATTGCCTGCCGTAAACTAATTATAAATTTTTTTTTTTTAATTTCAATGGCCGGTGGTAGGTACATAAAATCACATTAAATTAAATGAATATTTGAACGCAGTAATCTAAGCTATGTGAAAAGGTCTAATTTTAGGTCACAGTCTATGTCATTTGGTAAGATTATGGCCACGGCTATAAAATCCTGATTTTTGACTACAAATGTGAAGATTTTGGTACAAAAAGACCATAGTCTTCATAGTCAGATTAGTAATATCCGGCTTGTACAAAGAAACAAGCCACCAAGAACTAAAGCAAACGGAATACCACTGAACAACGGGAACTTATCCTGGAACACTTAAAAAATCATCACAATGCGAAATAACTGAAATGAACAATCTGATCACATCATGGCAACTGGAACTAGCTGTCTTTTTGTATTAATTTCACCATTTCTTCTTCTAAACCTTTGAATCTAAGGTATCGTATAAATAACGATTACATCAACCCAATGAAACTCAGCTTTGTGTAAGAGCGACTTGAACTTAAATGCTAACAGAAAGTTGCAAACTGCGAGCTGGTTTTTATACAAATGTTGCTATGAGTCAGCTTCAGTTGCCTTGATCGGAATACCCTATCCATACCAAATGAATTGTGGTTTCTGGGCTGATTTTGGTTTTGTACGCTTATCATCGTTGGTACGATAAGAAACGCCACACTCTCTTAGACAAACAAAAAAAATTTTGACGTAATAAGGCAACTCAAGGTCAGTTAGTCGGTCTTGGCAAGCAGGGTAAATTTTTTATGAGCTATGAGAGAACACAAAGTTCGCTACATTAAAAGTTTTAAATAAAACACGCACCGAACAGCTGATTTTCTCTCAACATTAAGTATGACCGAAAGAAAGAGAGAGAGAGAGAGAGGGAGAAGCGCTTGTGTAAATGTAAATGTCTGCTCACGTGCTCTATGTCGCTTTGATTCAAAAATTTACGTACTATGTATGTGAAAGCATAAATAGTTTCGTCTGTTTGTATAGTAGTAGTAAATATTTCCTCGTCAATTTAATTGAGAATGTTAATTTACTTATAACGTCGCTCCGCACTTGTCGTCAACTGAACGCACTCTCTGCCACTTCCACTTTTAATCTCTCTCTCGGTAATTACTGTGCCCTATGTACGTGCCAATATGTGCCAAATACAATGGCAATCTTACTGTGGGTGTTGTTGTTGATATTTATCTACTGCTGCTGCAGTTACCCAAAGAATTGGTGTATCGACGCGCGTGGCGAATCGAAATGAATAGTAATTAAAACGAATTGATTTCTCCATGGCATCCGGCAATGTTTCAATCGAAATGTCACGTGTATTCGTCTCTTTATTTTTCGCACAACAAATAAAAATCCCCAGCCGTCAAGAATGAGCATGCTGCAATTACACAAATGTATTACAGCAAATTAAGCATGTGTGTTTACACTGCTCACATGAACAGTGGGCACGGAACGTTTCAGATACAATGTAGTTTAAAAACAGAACAAATAGTTTATTATTTATTTTCCTGTATTAATGCATTCTACTTGCTTACCTATATATTGCAGCTCGTTAGAGTAAAAACTAGGAAAACAATTCCAATCAAGTCTACACAATTTCAAAGAGTTTAACAAATCAGCAAAACTGCCGCGTCCGTTGCAATATATTCGCTGCGATGGCATCTTCATCGGTAATCGCCAACAACACCACCACCACCCAGAGCACAATTAACGTGGGTTCAGCTGCAGCTACAGTCGCCGCCGTTGTAGTCACATCCACGCTGAGCACACGGAAACGCACCTACGAAACAGCAATTGCCATGCCCGCCATGGATGTTAAAGAACTGACAACGACCCGCACAGCGATGCCGGCAGCGATGCGGACAGCAGCACCAAAAGCGAATAGCAGCCATCAGGAGCAGAAAACGGTAATTGTGGACATGATTGAGCCACAGACAGCGACCACATTGCGCGATTGTACGCGCACCATCTCACAGAGCGAAGCCGACGATGGCGTCGAGGCGACATCCCCAGATGACACCCTGCCCGCGGGCGGCTCTACAGCATCCGCATCCGCCGCCACAGCAGTGGACTCAGACTATCTCAATGGCAGCACAGGAGTTAAGCGTAAATTTATGCAACCATCGACACCGCCACTGCCAGAGCTGATGCTATCACATTTACCTCCACCACCGATACAAATGCTGCTGTCCTCGACACCAACACTACCACAGAGAGCATCAGCTGCACCGCTCACACCTGCTGCTTTGGCCGCATCCTCATCTCAGCAATCGTTTATGAGCAGCGGCACTGCCGATCTAGCGGTAAGTTAAAACGACACAAAACAGCAACGGGAAATGTCTTTGTCAATGTCACATGTACATAGTATGTATGTATAAATGTATGTAGCTTGATTGCATCATCATCTAATTTGTTGCAGTTATTTAATTTCTGCCTCAACTCAACAGTTGATCTACTATTCTGGAATTTTTCAGAACAAAATTGCGTCGTTACACTGTTTTTATAATTTTTAGTTACAGATTTAGAAAGCCACAAAGCAAATCATTTCTATAGTTTACAAATTTAAATACTATTAGGTCGAAAAGTTTATATTTTGTGTAATTTTGGATTGAAAAAGGTTTATTACCAAACAGGAGTCAACTTCATAATTTGGCAGCTTTCTGAATATATTCTTAAAGTATATCTTGTATGATGTAAATTTATACTATATTAAGAATCGCGTTATACACTCAAATGTACAGTCAACTTTCAAAGGAATACTTTTAGTTATTATTGCTTGGAGTTAGTATAACTAATTATTATTTATTATTGTCTAACGCTATATTTACACATTCTTATGTTTAAAATAACTTAAATTAAATTCATATATTAAAACTTAAAACATCATCTTTATTGATGTTTATAGACATAATTCAATATAATAATAAATGTACTCCTGTTATTCTTTGGGATCCAATTTCAAATGTTCACATTCTGACCCATTTTGTTATCGGGGATAAATATTTTTCTTTTTTAATTTAACTTTGTAAATGTGATTTTTTTTTATTCGCTCGGGAAATGTTTTCGACATGCATACATAAATAAATATAAATGTGTATATATGTATGGCAAATGTATCTTTCTTTGATTTTTTTCTTGTTTGCTTTTTAAATGCCTATTAACTTTTTATTGATAATATATATGATTGAAAACTTTTTTGTGATTCACATTTGAGAAACTCAGTAGAATCTTATTTTTATTTTATATATATATATATTTGATTGAGATTTTATGATCAAATCATTTTGCCTGGTTTGATTGGCGTTAATTGACTAGCTGTTAAATTTTCACTGATTGTAATGTCGTACGATATCGCCTGATGCCTGTTAGGCAGAGCCTCGTGCCAAGTCGTGCGACTATTTCTGCCCCTTCCTATATATGTATGTAAATATGTTCATACATGATGTACATTATTTGTGCGCTCAATTTGTAACAATTGAAATTTGTAGCCACTGAAGCCGAGTCCAAACGAAGCCGAGACGCTTTATTACTGTCAATTGTATTGATTCGGAAGCAGTTGCCGCCAATTAATATGTGAGAGCCGCTGCGCAATTGAAGGGGTCCAATCCTGGACAGCATTTGTCCGAGTGTGCCAAGCATTTGTTGTTGTACACAGTCAAAGTGTTTTTTTTTTTTTGAGCTGGGAGCTCAGTTAGAAAGCTGAAAGCAACTTAAACAGATCATATTTTAACTGTCATATATGATATATAGTATATAAAATAGATTTGACTAAACCAAAAAACGCAAAATAAAACAAAAACAAAACCAAAATGATGTGTGATCAAGAAGAGGAGAGGGCAGAGACTCCACCACAAATGTTTGAGTACAAAATGTTGCCGCTGCACATGGACTTTAAAGAATTTGTAACCTTTAGGAGATTGACAGTGCAGTAAGAACTTTGATATTTATATACTTTTCTTAATGTCTTTGCAGACAATTTGCAAACCGGCGCCATTTTCTTGCGATGAGGAGGCAATCTTGGAACGTGAACGTTGCGATTATACAACCCGTATCACCTACCAAATGGCACGTTCGGGCCAAACAAGTCGCAGAGTGCGTGTCTATGCAGATGGCATCTATGACCTGTTTCATCAGGGTCATGCCCGGCAACTAATGCAGGCCAAAAACATATTTCCCAATGTCTATTTGATTGTTGGTGTTTGCAATGATGAACTAACCCATCGTATGAAAGGGCGCACTGTCATGAATGGCTTTGAGCGCTACGAGGGTGTCCGTCATTGTCGTTACGTGGATGAGGTGAGTCCATATACATAAGTGAGAATACACAGAACTTACGACCTTTTCATTGCTTATAGATTGTACAGAATGCTCCATGGACATTGTCGGATGAGTTCATAGCCGAAAATAAAATAGATTTTGTGGCACACGATGACATTCCCTATGGTCATGATGGTCTCGATGATATTTATGGGCCACTCAAGGCACGCGGCATGTTTGTTGCAACGGAACGTACGGAGGGCGTCTCCACCTCGGATATTGTGGCACGTATTGTCAAGGATTATGATTTGTATGTGCGTCGCAATCTTGCACGCGGTTACTCCGCCAAGGAGCTTAATGTGTCTTTCCTATCCGAGAAGAAATTCCGTCTTCAAAATAAAATGGACGAGCTAAAGTCGCGCGGCAAACGTGAATTGACCAAAGTCAAGGGCGACATTATCACCAAATGGGAGGAGAAGTCACGTGAATTTATTGACACATTTCTCTTGCTCTTCGGCCGGGAGCGATTGAATCATCTATGGAACGAATCCAAGGGCAAACTCATACAGGCGCTTAGTCCACCAGGCAGTCCTTCTGGCTCTGTCAATGGCGATGACTTAGATGCTGATGCTGATGCCAATGACTCCACGGATGAGTACTTGGAGCTACCGACTGAGTACAGCGCTGGCGGCAGCAGCACATCTCTTAACGGCAACAAACTGCGGTCGACGCTGTCGAGAAACAGTTACCAGCATGCACGTTCGACGGCTGTCTCCTCGCCGGATGACTACGATGACGATGATGTGGTCTACGATGCAGAGTTTGTGGAGCGGCACAGCAATTGAATTGAAACTTCGAATTGCAGTGGTGATGTGTTGCAAACAACCCTTTTCTTAATTGGCTAGCCACACGTTTTAACTTTCTCTCTTTAAAGCTATTTGTATATTTATTAAATTGATTTATACGTGTTTAAAACCGGCGATACCCAGCAAAGAGCTGATAGACACAGAACCTGGTGCTGGAGCACATGCAATTTTTTATAGATTGTATTTTAGAATTATTTAGCTTTAGTTGCACTGCTGCAGTTGATCCTTATCCCGCCCTCTGCGCCTAGTCTGTAACCCACGTAGCCAATTTTTATAGCCAAAAATGGAGGCGCAGCTGCGAACGCAAATCCTTTACAATTTATACAATTTGCAATTCGTAAGAACAGATTATAAGAATTGAAAGAAGAAAAACACAAAACCAACGCAAAAGACTCATTTTTGTATTAAGGCTTAATGATTTTGCGTGAAAGATGAAGAAAAATATATAGAATTATTTATATTAAATTATTTCGCGTAACACTTTAACTATAAGTTAAAATCAACAACAACACCAACATTAACATTATTATAAATTTACTATACAAAAACACACATTCGCAAAAATGAAAAAACAATTGATACAAACCTCAATTTGCAAAACAAAATAAATTCGCTTTGTTGGATTTTTTTGGGGAAAATAAAATTTTAATGAAAGCCAACTAAGGTGTGTTTTTCTGCGGTTTTAAAACGATGATTTTAAAAAAATTGTTTCATGCGAACATTTCATTGCTCCTTGCCTTTATTGTGTTATATATTGTTATATAATAATGCACGTACATATGAATATGATTTTAATTAAATTAAAAAGGGTTTTAATGTTGTAATTGTTATTTGCAATAACATTGAAATAGTTCTACGACATTCAGACGCAGTCAACTTAAATTTCTTACAATGTATTCAATTGTGTTAGTAAATAATGCCAAATATCTGTCATCTATGATGATCTATTGAGCTCGGTTCATGCCAACGGCAAACAGCGGAACCATTTTCTTGCCCTTAGCCTTCTTTTGCTTCTTGCCGGCAACGACATCCATTGGTGTAGTATTCGATTTGGTGCCACGCTGTTGCTTTTTTTGATCCAATGCACCCTCAAGCAACTCGCCCAGAGCCCAAGGCCCAACGGCACGCAATTCATTGTCCTTATCAATAGTGGGACGATTAGTTGAAGCAGCGGCGATATTCACTGATGGTGCTGGTGGCACAGCACGACCCCAAGCACCCACATGAAACTCGGCTGGGTCATGACGCAGGCCAGAAGAGGTGCCTGGCGAAGCACAACCAATGCTGGGCCAAAGTTCATGCTTGGGACTAGCTGCCACGTTGGAGTACCGCTGTCCGCTGCCACTTGCCTGACCAATTGCAATGGGCAAAGCTCCGCGTGGTGCTGGCAAATCCTCCTCAAAGCCGCACTGTAAACGTGATTAAAAAAGTAAACTAAATATATTGCATACGGAAACAACTGAAAGATATCCCTTACAGTGGGAAACTCATGCGTAGAGCTAAGATTTAAGTTGGCTGCACTGGCAATAAGTTTGCCCATCTGGCGATCATTGATCTCATTAATGTGCTGCTCGCGTTTGCGTTCCTCACGCTCTCGTCGCTGTCGTTCCTTCTTGCGATGCAACAGATCGTCTATGTTATAAAACCATTGATAAATAGTTCAATATGCATTTTAGGGAATTAATTACACCTACCCTTAAACAACTTAAGTATGCTGTGGTAGATAATTGGTGGCTGCAGCTCCACCTCTACAACGGCAAACTGACATGTTAGGGGCAAATGTCCCAAGCATGTAAATTTACGTCGATGATCTTCATCCATGGAGTGATGCTCCTTTTGTAATATCTGAGCTTGGATCAGCACAGGTGCTTGCTCCAAGGTGCCGTAGCAGGCCTGCAGCATTTTAACGTTTAATGGATGCAAATAGATGTTCTGTCCATCATTCGACTGATAAAAGTAATAATATTTGTTGTTATTGATGTTGGAGGAGTTGCTGCTGCTGCCACTGCTGCTCGCCTCGCCCAACGATGAAACAGAGGCATCATCTGGTTTTTCATCAATCGCCGGAGCTTTAGGTTGTAATTGCTCATCCTCCACCAGTTGCATCTGCGGCTGCTGTTGCTCCTCCGGCTCTAAGCCTAATTTATCGCATCGTTCATTAAGTGTTAGCAGCGCCTGCTGGGTAAAAACATCCTCGGGACAGGATACATCAGATTCTGCCAAGAGCTCACGGCGCTCGCGTTCAATGATAGAAGCTATATCGCTCCGCTTTGCAATTAAAAACTTGGAAAAACGTTTCGTCTCGTCCGCGCCACTCAACAGCGGAAAACGCTTGAGTTCAGCACCGTTCCCAACTGCAACGGCTCCGGCATAACGCTCAATATAAATGGAGCCCTTGAGGCGACGCATTAACTGAAAATTAATAGTATCGCCAACATTCATGGCATGCTGTTGCAATATGGTGCAGCTCTTCAGGTCTGCAGCGTGAATGGCATCGTAGCAAATGGGACACTTGCGCCAAGTCTTGTCGCTCAGTGAAAGATAGTGCAGCAGACAAGGCCAGCAGTAAGCGTGTCCGCAGCGAGTTAGCTTGGCAGCGACCGGGGGATAGAGACAAATTGGACACTGCGGCTCCTCGGTTGTGTGTATGTTGATTTGTTCGATAAGATGCCAATCGATCAGCGTATCCGGTGAGCTATTAACTTGTGCCTTGGCGCTACTTCGTATAACAAATTGAAAATTGGCTTGCAGAAACTGCTCCTTGTTGTAGCGTGGTTGGCGTCGCGTAACACTTGTGCCATGTCCAGTGGCATGCCAGTCTGAGGACAACGACTGACGTGGTACACAATGAAAATTCAGAAGATGGTTTATGTTCTGCTTTTTGCTGCCATGCGCATAGACAGAGTTCAGTTCATAGTCGTGATCAGTACTACGCATGTAGCTTGCGACCGATGATGCTAGTCCGGAGCTGCCATAAGCGTTATCCGGACCTGTGCATAAAAGCCCGTCACTGAAGTCCTGGTCAAAGTCTTGACCATAACCGGAACTGTTGGCATTGCCACCGGTACCGCCACCGTAACCCCCACCTCGAGCACGTGGACGTTTGTCCACATTCGGACGTAATTTAGCAGATTGCTGTTGTTGTTGCGCCTGTTGCTTGATGCTGCGGTTTTGTTGCTCGCTACGTGGTGTTGGAAGTTGTTCGCGTCGTCGAGAGTTGCGTGTTTTGTTGTTTACATACAAGTCTAAGAAAAATAGATCGTCATATTTAGAACCAAATATTTGACTAGAATGCTTGAAAATTCAGAACAAATTGAGTTCTAACTGACAAATATGGCTGGCGATAAGCACTAAACGGTTATGTAAAAAAATTTGCCTGCAATCAATTTGACCCAACAAACTAATAATGTTAAGCGATTTTTACTAATGCTCACCACTAGATTTGCGTTGAGCTTCAGCAGATGATTTGTTTGCGCGCTGCTGCTGTTGCGGTTTCTTGTTGTTGTTTTCCATAGCTGTTAGTTTTAGCTGCGTTAACGCCGCAGATATCGTTAAGGAAAGGATAGGAGAAGAAAGTAGAGAATTGGGGGTTGGCTGTTTGCTGCTGCGAGTTTACAGCAAACTGCGTTTCGGGTTGACGTTTGTCTCCACACGGAGTGCGTTGAGAGTTTAGTTTGCGTTGAGGATTCATCTTTACTGGGCCATGATTATTAACAAGTATGTCCAGAAATAATACTTGCGTAATATTTCCAAAAAAGATATTTGTGTGGTTTTCGGTTAAATTCGAAAATCAAGGCGTCAAAAAGTACCAGATACAGTACTAGTTCTGTTGTCTCAAGAATTTGCGTTCGCTTATTGGCCGTCCTCTTTTACAAATGGACGTTTTCGTTGTATTGGTGTGATGGCCAAAGGTGTGACGACTGCGTTTTAGAAATGCGTAAACTGCCAAATAAAGAGCTTAAATTTTACTTTTTAACTGTGCGCGCAGACTTTAAATGATAACGAATCGTTGGGGGAATATATTTTGTGTATTGGTATCAAGTAATTTTGATATAAAAACCAAAAAGCCTTGGTTGAAAAAATCAGCATCCGTGCTGACCTATGAAAAACAGTGTGACTGCAAGCGGCAAGCGTAAAATTACCATCACACCATACCAATATTATGGGTTAACCAAACAATTTAGTAAACGAAAGCCTGATGGATGCAAAGTGCACCTTATTGTAATTGCATTATGTGCATAAGCCTATTCTTTTATATGTTTTAACATAATCACAGAGAATAATAAAACGTAATCAGCGTACTATCCTAGCAAACCATATATCGATACCCTATCGTATCGATTGTAGTTACGTCCGCCATTTTACTTTTGTTACAACTACGATTGAAGTCAACTAGGCCGTGCTGCTGAGAGAAAATTTACATTTCCACATTGATAAACAATATAAATTATCAAAATAAATATAGCGTTTGATTTTACAACGAGCCCTTCTGTCTTTGTGCATTGGTCCTCAATGAGTTTGCTTTGCATTTGTATGGTTTTCGAGTGGTGAGTAAAAGTTCATTGATAAAAGTACATGCGTACATACGAAAAATACAAATGTATGCATAAGTGCGATGACTACATTAGAAATCAGCGCCAGTGGATACTTCTCAACCCAACAAACTTAGCAAAGAGAAATTTTAATTGTAATAAATTAAATAAATAACAAACTTCGCGTCCAAAGTGCTTTTAACGACACGCGGCTTAACATATTAATTGCAGTCGGCACCGCTATCGATTTGTACAGCCTGTACTTTTTGGAAAACGTTTGTGTGATATTTATATTTAGGAAAACGCTTGAATTCATTAAAAACAAGTCTTAAAAACACTACTAGTAAGATTAACAGTTGATGCACATAAACATATCTCAATACTTTAAGCCGCGCGATCGAAATGTATTCGGACGATTGACACCGCCCCCAGCGCCAAAATTGTTATTACGATAGCCTAAGACACTATTGCCTCCAACATTGACCCCATTGCCAGCTCCATACGCAGGCAACGGCAGCGGCTGCGGCGTCTGTGGTCCACGATTTATACCTAGACCATTATTTCGCAAACTGGGCGCAACATACGGCCGCTGGCTGGTGGATATACTACCTCCTGCAGGCAAGTTAGGTGATTGTGACTGCTGTTGCGGTTGCTGCGATTGCTGTGGCTGCTGCTGCGGTGGAATTGGATTAGCAATACGATTACCCTGCATTGGCTGTACAATGGGCGGTACAAGTGAGTTAACTGGAGAGATGTTCGCCGGCTGCTGTGGCTGCGGGTCAGCTTGAGCCGGCTGTATCTGCGTTCGCTTTGCCAGCGATGGTGCCAAGTACGGATGATTGACGCCGCCGTTGATGCCGCTGTTGTTGCTCTGTGGAATGTCATAGGTGCGGCCCGATGGTGTCGTCACCTGTATGCTATTTGGCTGGCTGCATGACTGTTGCTCTTGCTGTTGCGGTTTGCTGTAGTCATATCCATTTGGCAACACTTGCACATAGTTTTCAAAGAACTGACTAACCGAATGCATGGGTGTCGAATAATTTACATTAATAAGGGATTCGCGAGAGCGTAGTCGCTGTTGAGGCTCCTGTTCCTTTTGTTGTGATCGCTGTTGTCTTAGAGCCAGTGCTTGCATACGTAATATATTGGCTTCCTTAATGTGTGGCAGCAGCTCAGCATCGCCCTTGATCTTCTCGACGGTAGCCTCATCACTATCGTTAGCATCTTCGGCAAGCTCACTGGTTGACTTTGTCGGTGCTGGCGCCTTCGACGTGCTCTCCACAACTGAGGGTTTCGGTTCCTTCGTCTCCTTACCAAACGTTTGAGATGGCTTTTTGCGATTGACAAAGTCAAAGAGATCGTCTATGTCCGGAACTTCGGGCAGCACACCAAAATGATCAAAGTTATCGCGAAACGCGTTAGCCCACTCCTCATCTTTGTGCAGTTCAGGATTAATTGCCAGCTTTTGTCGCTTGTTATTTGCTGCGCTCGATGAGCCCGATTCGGCACCCTGTCCAATGCCGCCAACATTCTTGATCACTGTAATGGTCTTTACCCGCGTGCCTTCCTTAGAATCAATATTAGTTGCCGCATAGCTCAGACTTAGATCTCTTTTGGCCGGTTGCGTGCGTTCAATTGCTTCAACTCCCTGCGGCGGATATTTAATGCTGATTATAGTGGCGCCTTGGGCGCCGATAAGCAGAAGCAGCCCAAGTGCCGACATCGCCTGCAAAAATTAAATAATAGTATTCACATTTTTTTCAAAAACTTCACAATACCTATCTTTATTAGTTATTTTTTTTTAGTATAATTCGAATCGTTTTTATGGTTAGTAAGGCCATTAAACGATTTCATGTGCCTGTATGGATTAATTTTTAATCAATAGAAAATAGCAGACGATTAGCTTACGAAAAGTAAAATAAATATTTTCTTCTTCTATTTATTTATTGGAAATTATATTTATTATCAAGTTCTCTTAAAAAGCTTACAAACTTATTCGTTGTCTAAGTGTTAATCTTACTACAAAACATAAGTTGCCTACATAAGCGCCAGACATTAAAAGTAAACCATTTTATATTGCAAGTTTTCTATTTTAATTTTTTAACTACTTGTAATCAACAGCGGTTTGAAATGTTAAAACTTTTAAAGATCAGCTTGAGCTTCCAAATTCTATTTTTGTTTGGTATAAAAGTAATGTAATTGCAAACTGGCTGATATATATTAGGCTATATTTGGAAACTAGGAAAAGAGATCAGTAGCACAACGATCAAATTATTTAATCATTAATCCCAAATGTTTGCATTTCACGCGATCGTTAATAGTACATTCAAAATTTGTATTTAGTTTATTGCATTTTGTATTTTTTGTCTATATGCTAGATCGATCACTCACAATTGCGAATCTCATGTCTTTGACTATCCAAAAACGCACACGCCGCTGTCTGGCGGGCTGGCGATAAATTGATGAAGCTAACGATGACAACGACAAAGACGATGACGACAGCAACAGCGACGACGAATACGCGGTCAAATCTTGTGTATAACTGCAGACCAAATGGTGGCCAACAATGCCTTTTTATATAGCCAAGCGGAAGGAGTTAGAGTTGGGTTTCCTGTAGTGTTTTGGCGTTAATCAGCTGCGCCGAAAAGACAAGAAAATCATATACACAAAACAAACATACAGACAGACATATGGACACAAAGAAAACAGGCCGAGACATTGCCTCCACCTCTAGCTGCTCTCACTTTATCCCCAGCTTCTCCTGCTGCTGTTATTACTCCTTGGCTGCTTATTTATATTAGTGCTGGTGTTGTCGTCGTCGTTGTCATTATCGATGTTGCTGTTGTTGTTGCTGACGATGTGAACAACTTTAAAAGTCCGCTAGGGACCAAAAGACCAATAGAAAGAGCGAGAAACACTTAAACGGTGGGACAGCGGGTGTTCGGGGCTGTAAATTGAATTTAAACTGCATAATCGCTTTCCAATTACGTTCAATCTGATCAACGGGTTTTTCATTTTAGGAAGACTGCGAAACGTTTGTGTTGCGTATAGCGTCATTAACAGGTAATTGAGTGCATCTAATGAGGAAATTGAAACGCTTAACGCAAGCGCGTATCGCTTACAAACGATACTGACTGGTTATGAGCCTAAAGCCTAGGGACATATGTACGGGTAGCACACTAGCACACATAGGTTGTGGCAAGATCATGTGGTAAGATCGGGTGCGACCTTCATTTGGAGCAGGAAGGTCGCTTGTTGGGTAAGTGAAAGACAAAATGGAAATCTTTCTAATGCCATTTAACCACTCACATTTTCCCCACGCGTTTGTCAAACTGGTTCTCTTATGCAACATCCCCAAAACAGTTGCCACCCAACTTGCCATTTAAAGTCACACTTTGTATATGAGAATCTGGCTCGTGAAACGTAATGTCAATATTATTTATAGTGTTCGGTGCATACATTTTAGCTGTAAGTGTTTATAGCCATTGCAAATTATGCAGCTAAAAAGCTTATACAATTAAAAATACAATTTATAGAAAATTTCTGTTAAAAAAAAACCGGCTTTCGAAATAAAGCGTTGAAATAATATATATATATATATATATATTATATATATAATAAATTTCATATACAAGTTTGATGCTTATTAATTATATACCAGTATAATGTTGTATACCAATCCAAGGAATAAACAAGTGAAGAAGAATAACGCTAAGCAAACTTAAATAATTTTTATGTTATGAAAAAAAGGATAATTAATTTATTATTTAGGATCGAAAATTCAGATATTTTATTTAAAACACAAAATTCATAACATGTATAACTTCTCCAAGCTGGTTGGCTCCAGGTATTTTCGGCTGCACACTTCCTCGTGTCTGCTAGTCTCCTCTACGGGAGAAGATCACTGAAGCTACTGCGTTTTAATCTTCTGATTACACGTCTATCCGCAAGCTTACTGGCCAGTCGGTTCCGTTGTCGCTGCAATCGTGCGTTATATCTAATGGAATAAGCCTATACCTGATAGTCTATGGTTTCATTCTGAGGTCTTTGTGAAGGGTCGAGCTTCGGACGTACCAGCCTGCTTCAGTCATGTGGCAAGGCCAAGTTCTAGGGCGTCTGAATACGCCCTCGGCTCGTCCGAGACCCCATACCCCAGATCTGGATTCCATATCTTATATAAAAGCATTATACTACGTATTGGCTTGTTGCTTTTATAAATCATATGTGGTACATTAGTTTTAAATTGGTATTTTATGTTTGAGCTTTTGAAATTTCGGTAAGTCGAAGTAGATTTTGAATATTTTTTTAAACATATAACGTAACAGTAATTGTAACTGTGTTGAATGGGATACATTACGGTAAGGGCAAAAATAATTACTATTGAAATGGGAAACATAGGCTAAAGTAAGACTATATGAATAAAAAAGTATATAAATAAAATGTAAACTCGAGATTTGTGTTAAAAGTAAAACAAAGAACAAAAAAGCTTTTGTTACTGAGCTTATCGATCATCAATCTTTAAAATTATTTCTTAGTAAATTTTAAATCAAGACAAAAAAGTATGAGGACATACTTTTTTTACGGACAAGAATTGCGATTTGAAATTTTTTCAAGTGAGTATTATTTTTATAGGGCCTACAGTTTGCGCATAATAATTAATCCAATTTGTCAAAAAATGTTCGCCTTTAAATTAATGATGGCATCAAATTTAGTTTTGAAAAAGATCTTTTCCAAAGAAATATGATAAATCTCTGAGATATTAGCAACATTTTGCGCTATCACATGAATGAATGGCTACGACATTTATTTTGGTTTGTTTCAGACCTTAGAGGAGCACAACTATTCTGCGCAGAATAACTTTTTGACAAGAAATTAGGTTTATTAGCGCAATCTCTATAGTTTTTAGTGTTTTGTATAATTTTTATTGAAAACATAATCAATCGACGAACTTCACTTTGATATTCAAAGAAATAAGAATGGTCTGATGCTTTCCTCGTTTTTTTCACTCTGCTGTGCACTTTTTGACCAATTACTATAAAATGTTAGCCTATTTAGTCCTGAATTCTTAAAATTATATTAATAAGTAGTGTAATGACATATTAAAGACATATCTTTATAAAGTAAGATTTTTTAATCATATTAATGTTTAGAAATAATGGATAAGTGGGTGCTATTATTGCTTTCGCATGTTCTTACCACTTTTTCCAAAGCAAAAAAAAAAAAAATATTTTCCATTCAAATAATAATTTTTAATTTTCAATATATTTTTTTCATAAAATGCTTTGTTTGATGCAAATACTTGGTATTAGATATTTATTTGAATTTTTGACATAAGTTTAAAAAAAACTATAAATGATAGAAAATTTGTTAATTCTGTCTTTCGCTTATTGTGAACTGCTGTATACATATACCAAATTGTTTGCCCATCTTCGAAGAAATTGCAACAAAAAGGGCGGACTAAGAGCAATGGGACTGTGAAACCCTGCCCTAAATATGTATCTTATTTGTATCACTTCTTAAATATTATAGTGTTTTTGTACTATTTTAATTCTATAACAAATTACTTCCTATTGCGCTATGTGAATTTTTAATAATTTTTTTTTTAATAACTTTTGGCAACCCTTTAAAGTTAAAGTGAACTACACTGTAAAGGGTTGCACATTAAACAAACGAAAAATTTAAGAAATTTTCTATTGAAGACATGGAATGTGTCAAAATATGATTGTTTATGTTTATTATTTTCATTACATCCGGCTTCGAAAATCTCCAAAACAAAATCTCCTATACAGGCTTTTCTAATGTATACATTTTTTTTTGTTACACGCCTTGCACAGTTTTTAAATGCCTTTACTCTTCATTTCAACCTATAAGGACATGCCAAAAATGTCGTCAGTGATGTACATGTGCTGGATGTCGCGATCTGGTCTTTATAATTTCTGCACTGAATCATTCCTCTTATTGCTTTGATCGCTTTGTTTTTCACATATTTCGTTCTGGACGAAGTCTTTGGTATGTTTGTTAATATTACAATGGGATGCTTATGGCGTTTTAGTTTTATGGGGTCCTACCAATGAATTAAAGAACATTGATTGCGCCCTGAAAATACGAATTTGTTTTTAAGCCGAATCGTTCTTTAGAATTTCTGTTTCAATTTAGATTCTGGTTCTACTTTTAATACCAAACTAAATTATTTTGGGTTTGCTAACATGGATAATAAATGTTTTGAGCTAAAGTTAAAAAATTGTTTGCCCAGGTAGCTGTTGAAGTCCCGCACAAATGTTTAAACCATAGTTTCAAGCAGACTACCAGCTGTTTTTATGTTACCAATAGGCGCAATGCATTTGACTTGGGAAAAATAAATGTTTAAAGATGAAATGAAGGTAAAGGAGTGGGGTTATTATTATTATTATTGGACGTATATGTACTAACGGACAGTACATTAAAGTGGCCCAACGATACCAAGCACCGGCTTGTTAACGCGCGGACCCTAGCACGAAGCACTATGTATTAAATGGGAAAGATCATTATATGTATCACATAAGATCCGAAAGGGGTTATGGATAGCATAGTTAGAGTAACAGGGTGGAAGAGCTAAAGGTACAAAATTTCTAGTATATCTAATAGGAACTGCAAAGTTAATTTGGTTGGTTAATATTGAAGAGTCTATTTCACCATTTATTAAGTTATGGAGAAAGGTTATTGCTAGCATTGTTCTACGGTTATAAAGTGAAGGAAGGTTTATTAGTAAAAGTCTACTGTGATAGGAAGGTAAGTTTATAGAGTTATCCCAGTTAAGGCCCCGAAGAGCAAAAAGCAAGAATTGTTTATGTTGAATTAAGCCGATTTATTTGCCAAAAAAAGATGGCATGTGAATAGATTGTTTGTAAGTATGCGTGTGTGAAATGAGAAAGAATTGAAAGTATTGCGGTTTAATTATTCGATTGTTCGGTGTTATATATGCTGTGCAAAACCAACCGTCAACGTATTGTTGACGATTTCTTCATTCCAAACTAAAATAGCTTATTGCCGAATGGGTGTATACCATTTTGGGTGCTAGGAGCCAACTGAAGGCCGATGCATTGCGAATTGTAATGACTAAACATCGCAGTTGCGCATTTGCAAGAGAGCGTTGAGCGTCCGATCCAATTTACTTGAATGCAAAAAAATTTAATAATCGATCGCAAACATTGTTGAAATAATTGTAGTCAATAATTAATGTTGAGGAAAGTATAATTTAAAATATTATAAGATACAAATGTTGGTGGCATATTTTCCATAAGTCTTGACGTTTTCATTTGCAGATTTTCCTTACTGCTTGGATCGCGTTCCATACTGGACATGGAACTAAACAAATGAGGGATAACTCGCTTTTACAAACACCTTTTTAACTAATTAATTAACTGATCGATCAGTTCAAGTAAACGATTAACAAATAAATAGAAAAAGCCCAAAATCAAGATGAGTGTCATTATTCGTTTGCAAAATCTACCGTGGACGGCAAATGCTCGAGACATTCGAAATTTCTTCACGGGCCTTGCGATACCGGAGGGTGGTGTTCACATAATCGGTGGCGAAATGGGCGACGCTTTCATCGCTTTCAGGTAGTTAGATCATTATCAATCTTTTTTTTATACGTAAATGTTAAATGCATAACCATACAAAGCGAAGCGGCCCCAAACGCTTGTTGGCCTAAGCAGATCTACTAGCTAATAGAGAGAAGAGTCTAAAAGACATCTGTAATTTTACCCAAACTAGTAGGTGCCTCATCGCTCGTAATCGCTCTTTCTGTGCCTTTTAACTTTTAAGCAAATGCCTTTATTTGTTGACCTTTTTACTTTCTAAAAAATGCAGCACCGATGAAGATGCCCGTTGCGCCATGTTAAAGGATCGCGAGAAACTGATGGAGATACAGGTGCGTTTGCTGCTCTCCTCCCGTGCCGAAATGCAAAAGGTCATTGAGACTGCTCGACAAGTGAGCGTTGCTGCTGCGGCCGCTGCTGCTGCCTCTGCATCTGCATCTGGTCCAGCTATGCCTTTGCCTAAACCTGTGTCTATGCCACCAGTGCCACAACCACCTATCATTGGTGGCCTTAGCAGTTTTCTGCTTAGTCAGCAGCAGCAGCAACAGCCACAGCAGTTAGCTTCAGTTACTGCCTCCGTAATTGCTCCAGTGACTGTTCCACCCGTAGTTACCACACCTTCATTTATATCTGCATATCAGCAGCAGGCAGGCCTCTCGCTGGCCGATGTGGAAGGCCCACCGAGAGTTGAGAGACGTTCTCCAGAGAAGCTGTTTAGCTCACGTCGTTGTCAAAACAACAGTCGTAGTCGTAGTCGCAGTCGTAGTCGTTCCAGCAGCTCCGATGACAGCTTTCGCAGTCGCTCAATTCACGATCGTGAACGCAAACGACGCGCCGAGCAGCAGCGTGGCCATAGCAGCGAGCGTGACCTAAAAGTGCTCCCAAAAGCGGTGCAGCCATGGGCAGTGCCACCTGCTATAGTAGCACCCTCAACAGTTAATTTGTCAGGTCTAGCCACTTTGTCGGGTCTATCGAATGTGCCTGGTCTGCAGCAGCAGTTGGGTATTATGGGCGTCTTGCCGCCAGGGCTGCAAAGCTATAGCACCACCAACACCAGCAATGTTACCACCAACAACTATAATCTTAATGCGACAACTCCCAATGGGCAGCAGCTGCCTGACAAACAGGTAAATTCGCACATTGGATTAGGCCAGCAACAGCAGGAGTCCATAGCATTTGCCAATGTCAATCCTTACGCCCAAATGTATCCGCAGCTGTTCCAACAGCAACAGCAACTGTTTCTGCAGCAGCAGGCTGCTAAAAATGCTGCAGGCAGCTCACCAGGTGCTCCAACCGCTGCTGGTGGTGGTGGGAACGCTTCTGTGGCTGTCGGCAGTCTTGGCGGTGCCTCCACATCATCATCGTCATCACTATCAGGTGCGTCGGTGCCTGTGGCGGAAACATGTTACATTAAGATTAGCGGCATGTGTCCCACCACATCGTACAGTGATCTGCGCAAATACTTTGCCGGCCTCTATATACCACATAACGGCATCAAGATCATTAGCGCTGCCAACGGAACTCGCGCTGGCATTGCATATATAGAATTCTCGCGTGTATCCAGCGCACAGAAAGCTCTCCAGCGGAACAATACCCTGTTTAGGGATCGTCTGGTACAAATTATGCCCATAGGGGATGAAGAATTTGAGCAGGCAGATGAACGATCTCAACGTAGCAGCAACAACAACAACAAGGGTGACGATCCAGCTGAGGCCCGGTCACCCGGCACCACCAATGTGCTCTATGTTGAGGACTTGCCGCAGTTGACGACCGAGCAGGATATTATGAAAATGTTTTCGGCCACATGCACCATTGTAGATATACTCTTGGCCCCCAGTCCCGTTAACCGGCGCGAATTCGTTGCCTTTGTTCTGTTTGCTCGCGAGAATGAGGCCCGATCGGCACTCGAGGATCAGTCACGGCATTTTATTGGTTTTCGCAAGTTGCGCGTGCGCACCAGCAATTTGGCTGAAATGCAGAGTGCGAAGGATAAACAGCGACGTGCCGCCGAGCAGTTGCAAAAGGAGGAGCAGCAGCAGCAACAACGCGAAGATGCTGAACGCGAACAAATAAACAAACAACTACAACTACAACAGCAGATCCAACAGCAGCAGCAACAACAACAGCATCAGCAACAACAACAGGAGTTAATGGCAATCGCCAAATTTAATAATGATCCGCGTCGACGCAATCAAGAACCTCACCATCAAACACAGCAGCAGCAGCAGCAGCAGCAACAACAACAACATAACAACAACGGCAATAGTCAAAATAACATGCCTGCGTTTGCCAACACTGCTATGATACATAACGGTAATATGCCCTTCGCATTTCAGCAGCAGCAAAACAATAGCAACATGAATATGATCAATAACAACAACAATAACAACATGGGGCCGTTTGTCATGTCACATAACAATAACAATCAACAAATGATGCAACCTGGCAGTGGTAATCCACGTCGTTCGGAAGATATGTTTGTGCGCGTTCACAACTGCGAATATGCAACGCGAGTTAACGATTTGGGCGAATTATTTGTCTCCGAGAACCTTCGCATTGAGCACATCGAAATGCTTTTTAATGAGCGCAATCAGAGCGCCGGCGAGTTTATTGTTGAATTTTCAGATGCTCACAATGCCAAAAGGGCCATTCGTGAATTTCACAATCGTCGCTTTCGTGGTCGTGGACTGCGGGTAGCGCCCGTGACGCCACAGGAGATTGCCGATCGGATGAACAAACCGTTTATGGACTATGTGCCCGGTGGTAATGGACCGCGATCGTCCGATGGCGAACCTTCACGACCAATGCCGCCAATGAATCAGCAAATACAACAACAACAGGATCAGCAACAGCACCAGCAACAATCATCATCGCGTCGTCGTGGTCCAAGTCGCTTTGACGAACCCAAAAATCGTGGAATTGAACCACAGTCACAAGTACAGACAGTTGATAGCGATGACAGCAGTAATTCCAAGCAGCACTTTAATCCATTTGCTGCACGTGCCGCTCCAGAGTTAATACCGGACGCACCTGCTATCAGTTCTCCCGTTTCGGTGTCCAATGGCGTTGGTGGAGATTCTGCGCCTCCGGATGACGGCATACCTGATAAGTTCAATCGGCCCGGCTGTGTCGTGGCCATGCGTAACGTTCCCTTCAAGGCGGACCTCAAGGACATATTGCGCTTTTTTAATGATTACAAACTCAGTCCTGATGATATTATACGTCGGTTTAATGACGATGGCAAGCCCACGGGTGATGCTCGGGTCGCCTTTGAATCGGAATCTGAGGCGCGTTCTGCGTTTGAATCAAGACGACGTAGACAAATATTTAACCGCACGGTCTTTTTGGACATTATTTAAGTGTAAAATCGAATTTTAATTGTATATAGTAGATACTATTTGTATGTAAGGTTCTCTTAGACATGGTTAGTCACCGAAGTTGCAATTGGCAGTGTTGTCAAATGCTACCAAAATTGTTAAACATCAATATTAAATATAACTGTACAAAAACCTATTAATAAAATAAAATAACAATAACAGACCACAACACTAAATTTTTAAGCATAGTTTTGCAGGTGGATTACATGCGATTTTTTCACGGTTTCACGGCACATTGGACACTCATCACGTTCCTCCAGCCACTCGAGTATACAGCTCCAGCAGAAAAGATGACCACACGGCGTAAGGCTGCTACTTTTCCGTGGCTCCAGACAGAGTATACATTGCGGCACATCGGTTGCCACGGGCCTTGTGTGCGTTTCACGCTGCAGAAAATTTTTTGCTGCATGTTTTAAAGCGTCCAGTTGCTGGCGTTTGTGCTCCTTCCATGTCTCCCAGCCACCAATAGCCAATGATACTGTAACTTGTAGGAATGTTATAATACCAAGAATTTTGTAGCCATAAAGTGAGAACTCTGGTTGTAGCCAATGCCGTATGAGGACGTAGTTAATGCCCGTTGTGCGTTTTGACAGTTGATATTTGCTAGCGTTCAAATAGAAAAGCGATTTGTGCAGCGCTTTGATATAACTGGGCGATTGTCGCATGTGCTGAATGAGTTTCTGCAGCTGCTGCTTGGCGTCGGGAACAATTTGATCATGATCAGCAATGTTTACTTCGAGTTTTTGCAGCACGCGTAAAAACAACGCATCTCCACCAAATTCTAGGATAATAGCAATCAGTTGCAACTGCAATATAGACGTTTAGTAAAGCTCTAGTTAGCTTAAGATATTTGTTTTTATTTTCTTACCAGTCGGCTGGGAATTTGTTTGTAGTTACCGTCGATCTGGATAATGCCCGTGTACTCCTCACCCAGAGTTTGTAAATTGTTCAGGGAGGCAAAGCCATGATAACTGAGCTGCGCAAGCAACTGACACAACTGATTATATTTAATCCAGTTTCGAGGGCCAGTTAAACGCAATATATCAGATAAATCCTCGGCAAGCTCATTAGTGTATCGTGCATCCTTTTGCACTGAACGTACAATTTCTGGTTGACGCGCTCGGGCGTTACGAAAGTCCATAGTCTAAGATACTTGCGATATATTTAAATTATTTGCATTTTTTAGCAAACGCTGCACTAGTTCAAAGTTCATTGGAGATAAGTGAATAAATATAAGGAATTTGATTATCCATGACTTTTTTGTAAATATATCGATAATTATTTAATTTTGCAGCACTGATGATCATGACAGCTGGCCTCAGCCAAAAAGTATCGGTTAACTGCATCATCCCTGGTAAAATTTTAACGATATATTTCTTATCGACGCACGAAAAAAATCGTAAATTTCGATAGAGTATCAACAATCCTAGTTCACACACTTGTGAACAGACAAAAATTGATCAAATTTCGTGCGTATTAGTTATTAAATCGGTACGTAAAATAATTTCCAAGTAGTGCGCTGTTTATGTGTTATATTTTCATCGTGACCGTGTTTACTTTGCCTCTTTTACCCCACGGACAAACACGAACATCTGTCTGTTCGTCGCGTTGCAGCGACGACGAAGAGAAAGAAAATTAAAGTAGCAAATTAAATCGTATTGCGAAGAGTGAAAAAAACGCGAAAGCACTTCGTAAAAAGTTGCACTTAAAAGAGGTAATTAAGTTGTATTATTGTTTTCGTGTAGCAATGTGTTCGTTGTGTAAAAGTTGTTTTCCCTGAAATGGACGACTCGACAAATAAAATATATATATATTCGATGACGAAATTTGATGTGTAAATTTGTGTTTGTGTGTGTGTATGAGTGTTTTTATTTTCAACGTCGTCGACTTTATTTTTCGCATATGATAAGCAAGTGTGAGTGAGCAATATGCGTGTGTAGTGTGTATGGGAATGATTCTGTGTGGGGCTTAATAAGCAGCGCAGCGAAAGGTCGCATATGTTGGCATTTAAGATGCGTATTTATTAACAGTTTGTGTCCCAATATTTTGGACACATATTTTAGCTGTTCGTTACTCAATTTACTTGCTGTTAAGCCGAAGCCTCACAATTCAAAAAGTTTCTTTGTCAAAAAATGTAATTAGCACTGCCTTAAATTGTTGTTGGTTTTGATTTCGGCCCATACTCCCACAAATCTGCGTACACATACACACACACCTATACATACACATATATAACATGGTGTTTTCTTGTCTGTCAAAAACGCTTCCGCACTGGCACTTCGATGGGCCAAGTGGAGACTTGTGTCTTGTGTGGAGACCTGGCTTGTGCGAATATAGCGTATCTTCAGCAGACAGCAACTTGTTGTTTTTTTTTTTTCATGCTTCTGCTTCAACTTTTGCTTCTTCAATGTGCAACATTTGCATTTCTCTTTGCGTTTTAACCGATTTGCCTATTTCTACTGCTAACTGCAGAATTGTTTTTAGGGTTCACACTTTTTGGGTTTCAGTGTCATAGAATGTGTACGCATTATTTTGAAGCAGCAGTTCGTTAAATAACCGATTAGTTTTGCTGGAGAGAAAATTGTTTCGCTTTAATTAAGGTTCAGTTCCAGTTTGCATGTCTGAGTCATTACTTGATTTATTTTTGTATTCAGCATATTTTTTCTTTGTTAAATAAACCTGATATTGCATTTAGTAGTAATCGCTCTTTTCATAAGCTCTTGTCAATATGTCTAAAGGTTAATCAACTCCATTAATATATGGTAGACTAGTTTTGAAATGTAATTGGACTATGTTTACTTTGCTGCTTCTTTAACATAATATTTTTAAGCACATAACTCTCTAAAATGTAAAATACATATCAATTTGAATCTCTTCTCTCGCATTTATTTATAATGTTATTATAAATCTCTATCATTCCAAACTAATTCCAGTTAAATTTACCGGTACACCGATCCTTTGTTTAATTGTGTCCCCAAGTAAATATGTATATAAAAATGTGCGTTTAATTTGCATGTTTTAATGCATATATGTACATATAATAAACGATTTGCATCGCACCATCGAGCAAACTTCGCGTGTATGCAGCTTGTTTTAACACTTGTGTTTTGATTGGGTCAACAGCTGTGTATTTACTTAAATATATCCATACATATGTGAATTTATATATATGCATTGCATAGAATCGATATGGAGCATCGAAAGCTGACCCTGAATCGGAATAAAATAGTTTACGCTTGAAGCCACTGAAAGTTATTGCGAGTCCATTTAATAATGTTGCGTTGCGTGTCTATTGTGGTTTTTACTTTCATACAACATTATGATGTTGATGATTATGATGATGATGATCTAATGCGTGCCTCCTTACTGTAAACAGTTTTGGCGTTGACCCAATTAAAGTGAACATTGCAAGTTTGCCTCGCACAACATTTACAATTTTAGCGTGTCTAAACTGAAAAAGAAAATAAACAACTTTCGTATAGCTTGTCAAAAGGAAATAAAAAGTAAACAGTAAAAAGTAAACTTAAAAGTGCTTGTAACAATATTAATATTTTACTACTGTATTTTGAAACTAATTCGTAAAATTTTGTTTTATTATTGTATCAGAATGAGCACAACGCCGGCCAGTCTCATTGAGGCGGCTTTAACTGTAAGCAGCGTCGCTGCCGCTGCTGCAGCTGCTACTACTGGCAACGCATCGACCCTGAAACCAAGTACAAATTACGTTGTACAAATGAAAAGTCCATCGAGCGTCGAGCCATTGGATCCGCTACTTCATGTGGGTGATGGCATATTCCTGCAAACTAAAACCGCACAGGTGCTGGCTGGCGTGTTTGTCTGGGCGGCGCTGTTTGTCACCTGTCAACAGGTAGCTACTTCAGTATAAATATCCACTAATCGTTTGACTAATTCTATCATATGTATCAATTACAGATCTATCAGCACTTGCGTTGGTATACAAATCCACAAGAGCAGAGATGGATAGTCCGCATTCTATTTATTGTGCCCATCTATGCGACGTACTCATGGATAAGTTTGTTATTCTTCAACTCGGACAACGTTTATATTTACTTTTTTACGGTGCGCGATTGCTACGAAGGTGTGTTTAATTTCTATAATTTTCAGTTTATCTGGATTTAATCCCCACTTTACTTACAGCCTTTGTCATTTACAACTTTCTGTCACTGTGCTATGAGTATTTAGGTGGCGAGGGTAATATTATGTCGGAGATACGTGGCAAGCCAATCAAGACGTCCTGTTTGTATGGCACTTGCTGTCTCAAAGGCAAAACATACACTATTGGCTTTTTACGCTTCTGCAAGCAGGCAACGTTGCAGTTCTGCTTGGTTAAGCCTTTGGTTGCCTTCATTATAATTTTTCTGCAGGCCTTTGGACACTATCATGATGGCGATTGGAGGTTTGCATTTACTAACACAGATTTTGTCCGATTGTCTAATCTTTGATTGTTTTGTGTTTTTTAATTTCAAACAGCGCCGATGGCGGATATATTTACATAACCATCATCTACAATATTTCCGTAACGCTGGCTTTGTATGGCCTTTATCTGTTCTACTTTGCCACACGTGATCTGCTGACACCATTTGAACCCGTACTGAAATTCTGCACCATTAAGTCCGTCATATTCCTGTCATTCTGGCAGGGCGTTGGGTTGGCCATACTCGAGAAGGCTCAGGTCATATCGCCCATTGTAGACAGTGCTGGCACTGTTACTTCAGCGGGTACCGTTTCCGCTGGCTATCAGAACTTTTTCATATGCATTGAAATGCTGTTTGCTGCTATTGCGTTGCGCTATGCTTTCCCCTATCAGGTGAGTGAATTGCTTCTAAGACTTGACAGATATTTACCATGTGGGAACGATTCACGCCGGATAAGATAAGATTGTTTCTTTAAAAATATTTGCCACGCTTGGATGACAGACTACTAGACTAGTTTCACAATCACAGCACTTACCTTGACTATATACTAATGGGTTTCAGACAAAAAAAGTCATGGTGGTCTTATGACTCATGTGGGATATTGCCGTTTAATGGGTTATGTTGCTACTGATAATGCTTTAATTGTTTAAGTGGACACACAAATATAATCATACATAGAAACGCCTTTATCTGACAAATTTTCAATTGGTTCGAAAAACGCCCTTGCTGCAACATTTCCAACTTGTTAGCAAGACTGTGTTTATTTGTTATCTATTCACATATTGTATTAGCAAAGATTTTTTATTTTCAAAGACACACGCTTGTATTTTTCTTTACAAACTTATCAATCGAGCAAGAAAATGTTATTAGAATCTTCTTTATGCTGTATCTCTTTATCTCATATGCCATACAAATTCCTGATCGTAAGAAATGGTATTGAAAGCGAATAAACTTGAAAGTGTATATAATACTTGACGTTCCGAAGCTTTAGTATTGCTCTTGAATAAAATAAATAAATAAGTAAATTATATTCTAACTGCTTATAATATCGTTTTAAAAGTTGCATTTTCGTGTAACTTAGCTCCTTTAAAGATTTGGAATGGAAATATAATAACCTAATATACATTTTTTCACTTCAGGTCTATGCTCGCAGCTGCATTGGTGATGGCCATGGACGTTCTGTAACGATGCAATCCATTTCTAGTAGTCTCAAGGTAATTTATTTTAGACAAAACTAATTTTGGGAAAAAACCATTACGAACAAACATTGTATTTCTTAGGAAACCATGAATCCAAAGGACATTATGACAGACGCTATTCACAATTTCCATCCGCAGTACCAACAGTACACGCAATACAGTTCAGGTATGTCGATTCTTTCACTGCATTTGTACTTTGTGATATTTTTGTCTATATATATGAATGCTTGTTGCCTGCGCTCTGTAGCTATTTGTTAATCTTATCTTAATCTTTTACTTTGCTTTCGTTCACATTACATTTTGAATTTGTTTTATACATTTTGTTTTTGTTCTGTTTCTTATCTTTTGCAGACGTAACCTCAACTCAGCGTTACGAAAAACTCTAAAACAAATTACAAAGCAAAACTCTAGCGACGTCCGCTACTAAACAGTAATTGTATTTTCAATATACAAAACGAGGGACAACAAGAAAAAAAGAACACATGCAGTAAAAAGACAAATCAAGTGTTCTTTAATAGTTAACCGTAGGCTTACAAAATGACACCACAGTTGCCTTTTGTTGCCTTTAAAACAATTATAAAAATGAAAAAAAAGGAAAACAGTTTTAAAAACTATATACGTATTAGGCATAATTACTTACAAAAAGCGCGCACTCGAAACAGAAAACTAAAACAATGGCCTAGTTATCTTAGATCTTTATGTATCTGAATTATGTACTCTTAACTTTTGAATAACACATGCCTTGGACTTTTTATGTTTACCGTTTCCCCTGCTGAATTGTGTGTGTATTTTTATTATGTTCACTTTACAATTTAAGCATTTTATCAACCTAATTAAATATTAGCTATAACAAATGCATTCTACTACTAAAATATATATTATGTATGTGTAAACAAAGATTTTATAATTATATATGTATGTAATTATTTGTATAAACGGATATACAAACACATTTTACGGAGCTTAGCTTATACCCAAAAATGGGTCCACGCTAACAAATCTTTTAGAACTTAGCAGTTTTGGTAATTTTTCATATCGGAATCGTTAAGGAGCTTTTTGTTCCTTAAGATAAAAAACGTAATGTACTTAACTTTGTATGCATTTAAATTTAATATGACTTTAAACATTTCAAACACAATATTAAAATATTCTTTAGCTCAAAGACACCAAAAAAAAAGAAAAAACATTATTGCTTTTTTGATTTTCTTTTGTGATAGACTCAAATCGAAAGCTCGCGCTTTTTAAGTTCGCGTACATATGTTTATTTATTTTTGTTTAAATATACTTTTGTAAATGTTTAAACAAACTGTATAAAATATCTATAAATTTATCTGTATTAAATAAATGTACAATGAGCTTAAAAAACTTCGCATTTCCATTGCTTGCCATATTTACATTTGTGTCCTGCATTTTGCATGTTCTCTCAAGGCATGTTTTCATCGATCTCTCCTAATGTGTGAGCTCTTGTACTACATCAACCATTAAGTACATAACTAATTCGTGCAGGTGGCAAGAATTCGCGCGGCATTCGTGTCTCCAGTTACGATCCGGATGATCCAAATAGCGGTGGACAAGCGGCTTCCATGGGAACTCAAAATGCGAACAGCGGTGGATATAATGCAGTGGCCACTGGTGGCGGAAACAACGGCTGTGTGGCATCCAAGACGCTTGGTAACCAGCGCAAATTTGTACAAGGCGGACAGCGCGTGGCAACCATAAGCCAGAACTACAACGAGAAGACCATGCTGCTGAGCAGCGACGACGAGTATCAGTAGAGGAACTGGATCAGAAGCAAAAGTTGTTGCAGATTTAGGAAGAGTGGGTCAAAATTTGGCTGGTTACATGTTTATGTGTTTACGAATTGTTTGTTGTAAATTTTTTGGATATTAAGAATGTTTTTTTTTGGTTGACCTCAAAATGATTTCGATTTGCTTTTACACTAATCTTAAGTAGCGCAACTGCAAGCAAATAATAGCAAATGAATAATATATTTATATATGTATCCTTATAACGGAGAAAACTTTATATACCAAGATTGTGTATGTAACTTATGGCTAATCACTATATAATTAATTTGTATTTTTACACGGTGTATGTAAGTTGTTTAACGGATGACAATTTCGTTTAAAATACAAGTTTGATTTCAAAAATTTTGTAAATCGTTTGAAAAACTTTGTATAAATCAAAAGAAGGTAAATCCTTCAACTTTAGCGTCTTAAAACCGTCGTTGAGTAAATCTACAGGCTGCTTTTACAATAAAACTTCAACAAACATGTATTAAAATAAAAAAACGCAAACCAATTGCAAAACAAACCAAATAAGAAACAAGAAATGAAATAAGAATATTTATCAACTAAGAGAAACATGAAGCAACCAGAATATAATATTCTATGGAAAGCCACATAGCAAAACACATAATATAGTTTAACGGATTTGTAGACAATTCCCTCAGACAACAGAAATGTATAAATCTTTTACCTGTACAGAGTATGAAAAAAATAAATGTAAGAAAAAATTTCAAAATTCAACTCACATTTAGTGCAATAATAATAATTGAAAGGCTTCTCAACAAGAAAAATAAACACGATTAATTACTAAAATAAGAAATGAGAATATTATGAAATAGTTTATTGAAATATATACGCTAATCGATGGGCAACAGGCAATGTCAAATTATGTATGTATTATGTAATAATACGGTTCAAAGCGAAAAGCGGGCCAACACCAAATCAAACTTTTTTATGTACATTCATTTTGTTAACACTACAAATAAAAGGAACAACAAATATAAAGTGCATAAATGTCATAAAATAAACATTAAATGTATACACAAATTAATATTTTAACTTTTTCTTTGTTTAAATTTTGAAAGTAGTTCTACTAATTGCTTTTCCGCTGACGCAAAGTTTCTAGAAACTACCTACATATGTGGGAACATATGATCGGAATATCAAGAATAAAAGAAGTTTTCTGGAAAAACATGTCATGCAAATAGTGCTAGTGGCTGAGAAATAAATTGGAAGTATTGATTGGGGATTTAATAGGTCATTTGGAAATTTTAGTTTGATTTCTAGAACAGTTCATTTATTCAAATAAAATATTAAATTTGCTAATTTTAGCACTTTATATCATGTAGACGTTTTCAAATATAAAGTCCATTCAAGAAATCCGAATAGCAACATCGATTTTCATCTCATTTTCTTTAATTTTCCATTTTCCATGTTTTCGTACATTTTTCGTATTATTGAAAAAATGTATTCCTAATTTATAAATAAATAAAGTTAATCGTTTTAAAAACAAGTGAATTTTTTTTTCGAATTTTTCGCAGCTTTTCAGAGATTATTCTTCTATTTGACTAAATCTTCTTTTCTTTTCTAATGGAGCATCTGGTGTGGGCGTCGGTTTCAGTGATTGGTCCAATAAAATTACATTTTCACTAGTAACTGTTAGGTCCTGTAACCAATCGGTGTTTTTTGGCGCCACATTCATATTAGGCCGAAAAACGCGCAATTGACGCTTTGCGACGGGGTGAATTTTCGTGATTGTTCGTTTTATGCTGTAGTCCTGGCGTATGATGCACAAGTCGATGTTGCAACCGGATGACGTACCATTTATTAAGCTCGCTCTAAGGGCATCGATAGCTAATTTGACAGCATCCTCCTCGTTGATGTCGACGTACCAACGATTCTCTAATACGGCCATGGCTGGCAACTTGGACGATCCTAGCGCATTAAAATATCCAGTCTCCGTGGTGCCATCGCAATGGATACTATTTAATTGCAGGCCCCCTCTGTCTACTCCAATCAAAATAAAACTGGCAAGTAATTTAGACTGCATAAGAGTTTGCCTTATCACTTGTTTGGCAGTGACGACGGGCAATTGACGTCTGTTGTTGCAACGGTTAAGTGGTCTCAGCTTCGCTTCGGTCAACCTTATCACAGCGCTAACATCACTGGTACAACCATAGGCGACACAGCTACAAAGTTGTAATACGATAACGGTTACCGATTAAATTTGCAGCTAGGACTCTAATCTACTTACTATATGTGATCTCGCAAACAAAAGATTTTCTGCCATGTGTCTGAGATGATCATATTGTTACGAACTGCCAGGGTTTCGGTTGCAATCAAGACGCCATTATCAAACCGAATGCCAACTGTGGTGCCCGCGCTAATGGTCAGCAATCGACCACTACTACGGGCACATGGCCCTTCAGCAGATCTGTAATGCAAGAATTTAGAGAACTCAACTGTTCTCATGGTGGCTGTGTCAATGATTCTTACTTTATATAATCGTTGCTTTTAAGATATAGTGGTTTGTAAATGCTCATATTGAATAATCTTTAAAATGGCAAAAGTAAAAAAGTTATACTAGAGAAATTTTCATAAATATTAAAGTAAGATTAAAAACGGCCTGCTTAATCATGCTGCATGACTCCCAAAAAAAAAGTTTGAGATACATTTTAATAATAATAATAAAAAAATCATAAATATAACATTACACATATAGATAAAATTTTTTTTTTCAAATACAATTTTGAATTTATTTACTTATTCACTTAAATTATATTATTTTTAAATTTTCTATAAGTATATATAGCCTATATATATATTCATTATTTATAAAAAAAAATAATCCACCCGAGTATTGGAGACTCCACTTCAAATGTCACCGCCCCTTAGCCCCATCAGAGTGGAGGAGGTCATCGACGTGATCAAGGTCCTGCCACGCACCAAGGCCCCTGGTCATGATGGTATATGCCACACCACCCTGAGAGTTTTACCAATGCGCGCACTCCCTTTTATAACGTTGATCTTCAACACTACACTAAGGACGCAGCACTTCCCTGCTCAATGGAAGTGAGCGATAGTCCATATGATCCACAAGTCGGGCAAGCCGGAAGATGACCCAGAGTCATATCGGCCGATGAGTCTCCTGCCTTCATTATCGAAGGTGTGGGAGAAACTGATTGTCGCTAAGCAAGCTTTCGATCGCGTCTGGCTCAGGGGACTACTGCAAAAATAAAAACGAGCTATTCTTCCCCTTACTTCTACCTGCTTCAGTCCTACCTTACGGTCAGAAGATTTGAAGTGAAGGTGAGGGCAGTACTCTCATCTCCCAAAAGTTAGTGTACTGGATCCCTTCCTATACAACTTGTGTACGGCGGACATCGCCACTCCCGACCATCTCGAAGAGCTTGTTCGAGCACAGGAGTACATCAACCTGCTTGAGAGCTTTGCTCGCAGGTGGAATATCAAGCTCAACGCCTCAAAGACCCAGGCAGTCAATTTTACCCTGAGGCGTGAAGACGCCCCAGCAATTTGGCTTGATGGGAGTCTCCTGCACCCTGGTAAATATGCCAACTACTTAGGGATTACGCTGGACAAATGGCTCTGCTTCCGCGCCCACATTACTGGGCTCCTCAAACGCTGTCGCCACAAGCTGGCAAAATTAAACTGATGCTGAATCCTAAAAGTACGCTGCCGCTGCACTGCAAACGGTAAATATATAACGCCGTGGTTGCCCCGATTTGGAGATATGAAATCGAGATCTGGGGTATTGCGTCCCGGATGAGCCGAAAGCGTATTCAGACGCTCAAGAACTTGGCCTTTCGCCACATGACTGGAGAGGGCTGGTACGTCCGAAACTCGACCCTTCACAAGGACCTCAGAATGGAAACCATAGACTATCAGATTGAGGCTTACTCCATCAGATATAATACACGTTTGCAGCGACACCATAGCCGGCTGGCCAGTGAGTAGACGGGTTATTAGAAGATTAAAACGCAAAAGTTTTAATGACCTCCCATAGAGGAGGCAAACAGACTCGAGGAAGAGTTCAGCTGAAGACGCCTGGAGCCAACCAGCTTGGAGATTTATTAATCTATGAATGAGTGCTGTTAAAAAAATGTTTGATTTTTTGATTGCTTCACAATTTCAATAAAATTAATTAAAAAAACAATTTTGTAATATAAATGGAGCAGCTATAGTAAGTTTAAGTTTTATTTATGTTGCTTACCCTTGCAGGCGATTAAGCGATTTCATGATGTACTTTTAGGCCGATAGCTTCTTCATTAAAGTTTCATATATGTTCGAAAGCGAGCTTAAATCTGCACTCTTCATTTCACTTGTCTTCTCTTTTTTATGCTATCACCTACTCGATTAAACGTTTGAAAAAAATAGAATATAAAATAATACGACTAATACACATACGATATCTCCTCGACATCCAAAAGATCTTTTGTCGTTGAAGTGAGCTGTATCAGAAAAAAGGGGTGTGGTTTTTTTTGTTTTATATATGGTTAGAGTTGTAATTTGTCAGTTTTTAGTTGTTTAGTTGTTTGTTGGTTTGGTGTTGTTGTTGCTCAAAAAAAAAAAAATATATATATATAGATTATATAAACATAATTGTATGTAAAACTGGTCTGTTGTTTAATTACGATTAATAATTTTTTTTGTCTTTTGTTTTAGATAAAATATTGTGCATCAAACTATGTATGTGTTTTCTTTTTTTTTTGAAGCGCTGTTGTGTTTTAAATGATCTACACTATGTCACACCTTAAAGTGAGCAGAGTCAACCAAAAATTGCAAGTGTTATAATATCCAAACCAGGCAAAAAACGAAAAATATTTAAGCGAAAATTTGTCTTATGGTATATCACATTTAAAAAAGTATCTTTTCTTTTTTTTTTTTTTTATATATTGCGTTGATATAAGAATTAACCAAAATCTGAAAATATATCTAAACTACAGGTCACAGCTTATTGTGAGCAGTCTTAAAAAAATAAAATATTTGGCGTATAAGACCATAAATATGAATGTTAATATGTAGTATGATATCCTTTACTCTTAAAAACTTCTCTTAACCTTAACCTTAATCTGGGTAGATTCTGGACTGATTTTGCTCCACTCACCCAGTAGAGCATTTTTTTGATGATATTTTTCACCAGAGCCCACACGTTTTCAATGACATTTTAATCTGGAAACTGGGCCGGTGGAATTAGCAATTGGGAGCAGTTCCAGATAAGCCAGGACTGCACTATTCCCGACATATGTTTGGATCGTTGTCCTGATAGAACCGAAGTAAATATTTTTTTTATGATATTGTACATATTATTCCCCATTGTACATATAAATATCACCAAGATCCGGGCATCGGCTGACGACTTACTTGCCCATACCATGACACTTGCTCCACCGTGCTTGACTGTTGTATTTAAGTGCTCAGTACTGCACCGATGCCACACATAAAACGGTCCGTTTGAGCCTTAAATGATTTAATTTAGACTGGCCTTTAAAGTTGACTGAGAGCCAGCAATCTAAATCCTTGTCTTAATGGATTTTGGGGAACATTATCCCAGTTCCTTTATTTTGTGCACTTAAAAAAGTTTCTTCCGTGGATCTCGGGCATGAAAGTCAGCGTTTCGCAGAACCCGGCGAACCGCTTCTTCACTACACTACTTTTTCCCCATTTCATCGTAAACCGGTTAAGTCAGTTTTGGAGCCAATAGATGCGGGCTTTCCCTTGTTATCCTGGTGGCCCTCTGCTTATCCTCTTCGGTGAAAACCGTGTTTGGAGCAATTCTGCCCGCGATTTTCGCGTATGATACTGCAAATGATGTGGTACATAGTTGAGGTGCTCAGATTGACCATTTCAGTTATTTGGCGTTCGGAATATCCGTTTTTGAAGTGTTCCAGGATGAGTTTTTGCTGTTCAATGGTAGTCCGTTTGCCCATGGTCCTTGTTGGCTTTTCTATCCGAGATACAGGTGTCTTTCATTTTACGATTATGTATGGAGGACACTGTGCCCTTTGCTTCTCAGATCGTTAGTAAATTCAAGGTTGAGCAAGCCCTTGATCAAAATGTGGTAAAGCTTCTCTTCTTGAAGTTGAAGTGAGTAAAATTTTTGTATACAGCAGCGGTTGTGTTCCAGTTAAGCAGCCACTAGAATGCTTGAGAATTGTGGGGCCGAAATCCAAGGGGTGTGTAATGAGGAGTTTCATTAGATTTAGAGGCGTTTTCGGTCGCCATACCGTCGATGTTGTTTAACGTGGCCAGAAAGGCAAATCTTTTGGCGGTATTGGTTTCTTTTGTTGCGATGCTCGTATCAGTATCAGCATTATTTAGCTTTTGGCGTGACGCTAGCGGAGATAAGTTATCCCCCATGCGAGGCAACCATTGTGGTCAGCAGGTCATTTCCAGAGCTAGCTAAAGACTAGGGTTACCTCTGGCTCCTGAGCTCTGTGATTATTTTAATGTAATTTTTTTTTTAAATATAGTTCTCTTAGTACACAATTTTAATTTATAGGTATACCCTAGATCAAACGATTTTCAGGTCTTAAGACTGTAATTTATTTTGAGTCTAATACTTATTTTGAAAAATAAATTAAACATTTTGATTTTAATTTGAACGTAATTGGAAAATTTTTTTATAATGGTTATAAAAGCTTTTTGAAAATATTTTGACTTTTATTTAATTAGTGTGTTAAGTTAATATGTCAATTATACAGATGAAGACCTTCTACTGGTATGCCGAAAGTGGAAGAGTTGTGGGATGTAGATGACACAGCTTCAATGCATGTACATACATGCATGTACATACATGCATGTATATACATAGCTGTGTATGTAGCTGAATGGATGGTATTTTCCAAAGATATATTCCGTGTATATAATATCGCAACTGTTATGTCATTTTGCTTGCATAAATTATGATGTTATGTGGCAAAGGTAACGGATGTGTGTGCATGTGTGGGTGGTGGATGGTGAGTGCTGGGTGTTGAGTGGGTAGGTTGCATCCACAGGCAAACCAGCAACACAACAAGAACAACAACAACACCACACATAATCGATACATTGGCTGCCATTGGGGCCAGATACGAATCCGTTGAGGTTAAGGGGTATTACAAAGTGCACACACAAATGTGTATGTTTGTGGGTGGGTCGATGGGTGGGTTGGTGGTTAAGGGTTGTGTGGGTGTGTGTGAAATCGGAAACCGAACGACAATCGCACATTTCCCAATAATTATATTTCAATGCATCAGAATTTCAGACATGACAGTTGTCTGGTACATACACACATGCAAGCCAACAATCACATCATCATCCACAATATCCTGCTTGGGCATTGATATGACGATATACCGTACCGAACTGTACAGTAAATGGCCAATACGCCAAGGCCAGCCCCATGTTCACGTTTATGTCCATGTCGAATGTCGAATATCCACCCTTGCCGCCCGGTCATTATCTGTTTAACAGTTCCACATTAATAGCATCGCCTGGTCATGGATATACCGGGTCATTTTTGGGAGTGGGTTGCATTGACTTTACTTTATCTGTCTGTCAGTCTCACGCACGCACGCACTCACTCACTCACTCATTGAATGACTGACTGAATGACTAAATGACGGACTGACGTCATATTGTGTGCTGTATATACACGAACAATCAACGGAAAGCCGTTGGGCCAATAAGTTTATTACTTGCCTCAATGCATTGACCAACAATTCAGCCATGATGTATGTGTGTGTGTGTTTATGTGTGTCTGCTTGAAGGGTGTGTGCTGGTTGTATTTGCTTCCTGCTCAAGGACTTTCACACACATATTCATATTGAATACGAGTTTATCGTTCTGACAGCCACATAAATACACACACCCGAACACTAACACACACATACACAGGCATATTTATACACGCCGCAGCACTTGCTTGTATAATTCATGAAATGCACATCATTCCCACAACCACAATTATGACTACCATTCAGCAATGTGTCCGTTAACATACTAAAGGTTGCAGATGCGAGAATATACATATATATATATATAATATACATTATATATATAAATGTATATGCACAAAAATTTTGACACAAAGCGATATTTATGTGCTTATTCATTTAAATGGGAAACAATTGACGACTCAATTGTGTGAAATCATCAAATTAAACCAGTTATCAAATTATACTTGGCAACTGTTGATAATTGCGATTAAGCAACAATACGAAGAATGGTTAAGGGAAAATACAAAAAAATAAGTATGATGCTGTTAGTGTAAGCAGCAGGTACATACTTACCATTTGTATAATGTATGCATATACATGCATGGGTAGATTGCACATTTATGAATTGAATGGACAATTTAAATTGTCTAATCAAAGAAATTTGTATCAAACCATACTTAAAGGTTTAAATATGAAGTATGCATCCCAATATTTATAAGACATTTTTGGATTAGGACATTCTCCATACTTATTTTTTTAGGCATACAAATTTTATTTGCTTTAAATCTGGTTACATATTCAAACACAAGAACAAATATTTTTTAAATTATATTTGTTTTAAATGATTGAAATTTTTATAATGTCTATATCGTTGAAATAGCTTTATCTTTGGTGAAGTTTGTGTAGAAACAGAGAGACAATATTATATTAACGCGGCTAGTGATGCTGATCAAGAGTTTATGTCTGGAATCGCACGAAATTATTTTAGTGTGAGCTTTTCTTAGTGTATTTTCGTTTAAATACACTAAGAACTGGGCTTTGATTGATTTCCGACTTTTTGGCCGAGTCCCCAAGCTCCGAATGAATTTTGTTTTCTTACAATTGTAATTCATTTCAATCAATGTGAGCTCAGTTTTGTATGTCTCGGCATTTAAATGTTGAGTAGGCCAATTGTGTTGTCGAATTTATTGTATGCAATTTGTGTGCTACATACAATCAACAACTGTTATTTGTTTAGTGACATTGCATTTTAATTGAGTTATTGTGCATTTAACACAATTACAGCAACAACGAGAAAATTGTGTGCCTGCAAACGTTTATAAGAAGCTGAGTTGTTGTTACAATATGAACATGTTGTTGTTGTTGTTACTTGCTTGCTTGTGACGCAGTGTAAATGACGCACAGTGGCTTATCCTTGTTGTTGTAACACTCAAAACTCACACACACACACACGCACATCCACATACAAAAGCTCACTTAAAGCGTCATTATTAGCACAACAGTGCACACATACACACTCACACACGGGTCGACCATTATGACCACTTGCTGTGAGCTCATCGAGTTGGCCGGACGTCGTACTCTCGTGTTGACATACTTCTGCCAACAGTTGATCTTGTGGCCGACCGCAGGCATGCGGATTTAATCCATAAAGGATACGCACAAACACAAACATACACTCTCATTACAAAATGCCTACAAGTGCGTATATGTGTGTGTGTGTGTATGTGTCTGAGTCTTGTGGGCGGGTCTCTGTGTGTGTGTGTGTCTGTGCTTGTGGGCATGTGAAATTTTAAGCACGTCCGTTTTGGTCTAACGAGCCACGTTCCATTCTCATGCTTCGGTTTTTGTTGTTGTTGCTGTTCGTGTCTCTATTCGTGTTCTTGGCTCGCCTGAAAGTAGGCAACAAAATCTTTTTGAAAAAATTTTGCACCACACAAACACTCACTCACACACAAACAGACACACAGATACAGACAGGGTTAAGCCGGTTTTACGTGTATTAGTTTACAAATCACACGTAATAACAATTGACACAGACACTCAACCACCATTACAAACAACAGCAACGCCCACATACACGCTGCCCCGTTGTGCGACATTTGTTTGGCTTTTGGGTTAATTAAAATATACGGTCACACACAAAGACACACATGTATACAGAGACATGCGTGAAATGTATGTGGACGTATGTGAATGTGTGCATCTTTACTGTAGCATCAACATAACCGTAAGCATTGTAAATTCCGTTTTTGCATAAAATTCATTTTTAATTTCATTTCAGTTTGCCAATGAAAATGATTAACGCTGCCTACATGTTGTAAACTGAATATGGAGTGAGCGTGTGTGTGTAAGAGTATTGAATAAATAAATTAAAATCAATACAAAAAGTACGAAATGACCGCAAAAGCACAGCTTTGTGTTTGGTTGTATAAAAAAGTACATTTTAACATGCGCATTATTACAATTAAAATTAATTTAATAATAAATTTCAAAATAATTACAATGTCACTCGCTTAAATAAACGTTTGTCCGATGTTAAATAAAAACAATGGAATATATGTAAATAAGATATGCTTCCATTTATATATTCATTTTTATACTTATGTATGTATTCAAATGTAATATGCAGCAACTGCACCATAACCTAGGTAAAAGTCAACAATTTTTATAAATTGTAAAAACTCAAAAGTAGATGTCATAGGCTCAACAACCACTTTGCAATATAGTATAACAACTAATCAGTAATTTATATATATAACAGACAGAAAAAAATATTTATGATCTCATAAACTAAATATATATTTTTGATTAGCGCCTTGCTGTCCGTTTGAATGTTCGAACACGTCAATCTTAGGAACTAAGGTAAATATGAGGTAAAGATTTCAGATTTTAAAAAGGGAATCACAGGAGACACACCCAAACAAGTAGTACATGCAAGTACTACGCCATCAGCAGCACCGTCCACTACTAGTGAGGATGAAGTAGTCCCAGAGTCCGCTCCAGCTAGCTCGTGGAAAACTGAACGTTATAGAGCTAGAAAGCCGCCCAACATACCGTAATACAAGTATAGATCGGATGCAATTGTCGTAAGCACTAAGAAGATGTCCCACAGCGATGTTCTCCCCTGGCCATGCGTAGGAACGATGGCAGGCTCAACGGAGTCCGGCGCGGAGTAAATATAGAGTGAATTAACCAACTTAAGAAGGAACTCGCTCAATCACCGAGCAAGCCCACTTCGCTATTAGGGATCTGGACGAGTTTCTTAGAAAGAAGGAGACAGAAGTTTGTCTCATATTACAGTAGATGCTTACAACATTAGCCTGTTCCTCACCTCTAACGAGGTGCTACCGTTGTCGTGAGATAAGACGTACCGATAACAGTTTCCGGCACCCAGTGGATAGTCTTTGTCACAATGTTTAATTGCTGCATAATTATTGGACGTAGATGTACTAACGGACAGTACAATCAAGTGGCCCAACGATACCAAGCACCGGCTTGTTAACGCGCGGACCCAAGCATAAAGCGACCCACCTCCCGCCCATCCGACCGAGGGGCGCACCGTAACGTGCGGTTACGAAGATCGCGAACATGTAGACAAATGACATAACACAATTTTTTTTAGTGAGCATGCAGAAGTGGTACTAGTTATTAGGTGGGAAAAATCGTTATATAAAGAACATAAGATTCGAAAAGGGTTATGGATAGCATAGTTAGATAAGCAAGCATGCAGGGCTATAGGTAAAAAATGTCTACTACTTCTAATAGGTACAGCAAAGTTAATTTGGTTAATTAGTACGGGGGAATCTATTTCACCATTTATTAATTTGTGAAAAAAGGTTAATGCTAGCATAGTTCTACGATTAGTAAGAGAGGAAAGATTTATTAGTAAAAGTCTACTGTGGTAAGCAGGTAAATTTGTACTATTATCCCAGTTAAGACCCCGAAGAGCAAAGAGCAAAAATTGTTTTTGTACCGATTCTATTCTATCTTGATGAACCCTGTATTTGGGATACCATATACAAGATCCATATTCAAGAATCGGTCGGACAAGAGACACATAAAGAGTTTTAGTTAAGTAGGGGTCGTCGAATTCCTTCGACCAGCGCTTAATGAACCCCAAGACACTTGATGCTCGATTTGAGATTAAAGCAATATGCTTGTCAAACTTAAGCTTTGGGTCCATTAAGATACCCAAATCCTCAGCCAAATCAATCCGATCCAATGGTAGGTTATCCAGAAGATAGATATTAAAAAAAGGCATTCGCCTATAAAAAGACATAACTTTACATTTACTGCAATTGAGATGCAGTAAATTTACTTTGCACCAAGTTTGAAAATTGTCTAAGTCACTTTGCAGTCCTATGACCAGACAGAAGACTAGAAGCTGACATGCATAATTTTACATCATCAGCATACATTAGTACCCGAGAATGATTTATAACAGACGGAAGGTCGTTTATAAAAAGAGTAAATAACAACGGTCCAAGGTGACTTCCTTGTGGAACACCAGAAGTGACCTGGACCGCTTTAGAAACTGAGCCATTAAAATAGACTCTCTGAGTTCTAAAGGTTAAATAATCTTGAATCCAAAGAATAAGATTCTTGGGAAAACCCAAAAGTTTAAGTTTATGAATTAAAGGTAAGGTGCGGTAAGGCTGGCCACAAAACTTCGAACAGCAAGAGCAGGAAAATGCCATAGTCAGTGCTCGCTGTTTCGTTTGTCAAGTTGGAGCATCGAAGCAGTAAGCACAGAGAGTTTGACTGACCCGATTCACAGACAATGAGATACATTGTCATTCATCTTATCCCTAGCATGGCAGAGGTCATCGGTGAACCTAGTCCCGTAACTATTCCAATGTCTTATGATATTCAAGAAGCCGCCACGAGGGACTAGACACTAGAGGGACAGCTCGAGGATCCGGACGCATACCGACATACCGACTTATAACATCAGCCAGCCGACGGAGTAGCACCACATTTTCAGTGTCGTGCTACAAAGGTCGAATCTCGGCCCTCTACTGTGGAACGTGATGTACGATGCGTTTTTCGTATACGCATGCCAGAAGAGGTCAATCCAGGAGCTTGACAGGCGATGTAGAGATCGTGGTTGGGGCTAAAGAGCTAGCGGTGGCCGAGGACATGTGCAGGTGACAATACAGTTACTGTAGTCGGTTAGCCTTCGGTTAGCACAACGAGCAGTGCTCATCAGTAGTCGTGGTGACGACTATCATCACAGTGGAGAGCTCAACTATATAACGTCGAAGAGGGCATTAAAGTACCAGGCCGTGAGCTGGCTAAGGAGATCGCAGAGCTATATATAGAGTCACGCCGCAGGGAGTTTTTGGTGGTCCTCAAGAAGGCAGCACGATCCGCGGATAGATTGTGAACTTTGAGCATTTGGCAGCAGCGCTGGGATGCTTTTACCAAAGAGCAATGGACACACCGCCTCATCGCAAATATCCAGAAGTGGCTTGCAAAGAGGCATGAAAGAGGCATTAGCGAAAGCAAATTCAAAATTTTGTTGTTATCGATTAATATCGCGAGGAAAAGAAAGGAATCCAAAATCATTGGGTAAGATGGGAACAGTTCTGCGCGCATCACGCTATAATTCTGGAACAGAGTCTGCTACATTTCGAAAGTACCTGTGCCCGACTTCGATAAATCAGGAGGGCCTCGTTACTCTTTACATCAAGTGATTTTGAGCAACACCAGCTTAAAACTAGTTGATCAAATACAACGTATAAATGAGGTAGCAAAATATTATTGAGTTTACCTTGTTATTTCAAAGAAGGATTACGAATTCATTAACTTAACATTAATAGTATCAACGACTGTACTTGTGTGAGTGTACTAATAAGATTGAGCGAACCCCGCGTAGACTGTTTTGCTAACTGTGATACTTGAATCCAAAGCGAAACTTATTAGAAACAATTCCCGCCCATGATGCATAAGTTATCTAATGTCATCTAGAGTTAGATCAACGATTGTACGTTACACAATTTACTACTTAGTTCAAAAAGAGAATACAACATCCTAAATATATTTAATTAAAACTTCCACGACATAGGTACACCATAAAGCGAAACATTTTCCCTGCAATTTTCATAATTTTTGTATAAATAAATGTAACGTACACATTTATGCGACTGTATGTATGCCAACAGCTCATTCAATCTGTTACCCTTACTCCTCTCTCTCTTCTTAGTGCTTCTGATTCGTTTTTGTTAATTTGTACGAAAAATCACTTTTTGCGAAAAATCCATTTAAAAATTACGCTGTTTTTATAAGGTGACAATGCATACATCAATTTACACACGCGCACAATGCAAATTTGCATAACATTTGCCCGGGCAAACATACGAGAGCAAAAGCATATCACACACACCCACATACACCCACACACACACAGACAACACCCACACACACCATCCCACACACCCATATTTCAAACATTTGCAAACGGTTTGCCCAGGCGTATAAATTCACATAATAAGTCTGTGTCGGTGTCGGTGTCGGCAGAATACTGTGTGTGGATGCTGCGGCTGATGATGATGGTTTCTACTCTTTATCCTTGCCTCCTCGCCACTTGCCCTGTTGTTGTTATCAGAGCTGATTCGCGACAACAACAACAGCCAACAACAACGAGGACAACAACGATAGCCATCCGCTAGCCTCAACATTCCAAAAATAGTCGGATTGTGCTGTTGTTGGTTGGATAGGGGTTGATTATTGGAGTTGGTGAATCTGATGCTGATGCTTTTGGTAATGGGCAGTGTAATGACATGTGCAGTCCGGGCCAAACCACTGTCTACATCACAACATGCCCCAGACATCAGTTGGTTGATGGCTGCGGTTTCAAATATTGCTAAATTGTAAATGTTTTACTCGTCTTACTATTGTGTTTCGGCTGCTGTTGTTGTTGTTTTGCATTTTGTTATTGTTGCTGTTGTGTTTGGGCTGTGACATCTGCCGGCTATGTTGTTTCACTGTTGGTTTATTGTAAATTACTGGCTATAAATTAAAATAACACACTCGCTAAATGTGTAATCAAAGTTAAACTCCCTTTGGCTCACCAGCTAGCAATTTGTTTGTTTGTTGATTGGCTTATTTTGTTAATAAATTGAATGAATGAACTAGCTAAATGAAAATGTTCAGTTAACACTTTGAGAGACACATAAAAGGTACAAAAGCCTATAGCAACTATTTAATATACAGCAACTATAGCAACTATTTAATATACAGTATGTCACAATTTATTCGGGATAGTGTCGAGCAAAAAGTTTAAGTACCTTCCTTAATCTTAATTTACATTATATCTAAAATTCCAAAAAACCAAGGTAGGCACATATTTTGACTACCAAAATGAAAATTTGGCCGAAATTAATTTGGGCTTTCCCACCGACTATGTCGGGTTATATAAAAAAAGTACCCTAATTTCAGGTCACAACTTATATTGGATAGTTAAGTTATGGACACCTACATGCCATACATCCCCAAGTTTCAACGTAAGTTCGAATATTTTGTCAATTTAGTTAGTAGCCTGGATCTCGAGTGCAACGAGGACTATGGACTATGGGTATGCAGAAGGAAGTTTCTCCAATTCATAAAGTATATATATATTTATTCGTGATCAGCATCAACGTCCGAGATTATATAGTCATGTCCGTCTATCCGTCCGTCCGTCTGTATGTATGAGCGCGACGAACTCAGGAACTACAAAAGCTAGAAACTCCAGATTTTGGATATGGGCTCTGCCAATTCCATTAAAATCGAATTAGTAAAGCCGGATATATGAAGTTATCAAACGTTGGTACAGTAGTACAGGTATTTGTCATCCCGACTGTTTGTTCGTATGCATGGTCCAGAGCTAACTCGACTAGAGTCCTCTTACTTGTTTACATTTTTAAAGGGCATAAGGATTGTGTGTGTGAATTCACCACCTCCAAAGCGGGCCGTCTTTCACCACCCACCGTGGTGAATTCACCAGCTCTAAAGCCGGCCCTATTTGGGCACCTAGACTGAATTCACCACCGTAAAAGCGAGCCCTATTTCACCATCCAAGGTTTGGTGAATACACCAGCTCTAAAGCGGGTCTTATTTCACCAATCAATTTCACCTTTCTCACTGGGGGTAGTAAAATCATACTTTAAAGTGGGCACTATTTCACCGCTGTTTGTATGGTCAATGTTTAAGGTTATCTTTCGATTTTTACTTATTATCTTTTTACTTTTTTATCTTGTATATGTGTCTTAATATAGCATTTTCTCGAACTTGTCATAGCGTGTTTAAGTAAAATTCTATCGATGATTACTTTCGTGTTTTGTAGCGAATCTTGGCAAAATTATGAATTGCACTTTCGTTAAGACTGTTTGTTTGTCTGTTTGACAGACAGGGCTAAATTGATTTAGAGAATATGGAGCGAAATGTACAACTCAAATTACACTTTTGTAACGTTTGCAGCGGGGAATAAAAAGATATTTTTAGAGTCAAAGCTGTAAATTAAAGGTTTTTTCTATTAGTGAAATTAAATCAAATAAAATTATAGTGACAAATATTTATATTCTAATGTATATATTAAGAAACAATCGATAAGATTTTATTATCTTATTTTTGCTCTTTGCACTCTAACTCACCTTCTTACCATAGTAGATTTTTACTAATAAATCTTCGCTATCTTCCTTAATGTAGAACAGTGCTAGCAGTTACCTTTTTCCATAATCTAATAAATGGTGAAATTGATTCTTCTGTATTAATAAACCAAAAAAAGCTTTGCAGAAAATTTTAAAAACTACAAGAGATTTTTTACCTATAGCTCTTAAAGCTTGTTAGTTTAACTATGTTATCATATGTGCAACATATAACGATCTTTTCTATTTTATACATAGGGCCACTCCTATTTGCTCTCTTAAAAAACTAGTCTTGTGTCATTTGTCGCGATCTTCTTAATAGCACGCTACGCGGTGCGCTCCTCGGTCGGACGGGCGGGCGAAGGGCCAAGCCGGTGCTTGGTATCGTTGGGCCACTGAATGTACTGACCGTTTATACTTCTATGTCCAATAATAATATTCGTTCTCTCTGTGTCTACATTTGGAAGTGTTCAGGTTTGGAATTTAAGCCACTGCATTAAGTGCCTATTTGAAGAGGTAGTAGCTCTTTAGCTAGCTTGAACTTTAATCAGACAATGAACCGAGAACAATCAAGAACATCAAGAGAGACCTTTAACAAATAACAAACATTCAACAATAGAGACTCATGAGAACTTCTTGCCCCAAAAGCAAGCAGCACTCAATGGGTGTTTTTGTTTCATGTTTTTGTGGTCGGCGAAATTGCGTTGAATGTTACCTGCCATTTGGCAGCGCATACACTGCAGCCGTAAATGGATTTGAAGTGGTGAGGATGAAGAGATGAGGAGTAATTGCGGAGCTGCAACATCAAGTGGAGGCTCCGTACATTAAGTAAATGCCTGTGCCTATGTGCTGCTTGGTACATGGGAGGACTAGTATATGCATATGCAAGGGTACCGTTATTGCATCCATAAGCCAATAGGCAAAATACAATACACAGCATACAACAGACAACAGAAATCAACACAGGCTAAAGGTGCACATTGTTCGGCTGTTGGTTGTTGTTCGTTTGTTGCCTCGGCGTTGGTTCCTTTGGCGTTTATTTGTTTCCCCGTTTGGCTCGTTTGTTTGGCCTGGCTTGTTGCCTGCCAGTCAGCCTGGTTGGGCTTGCCTAGATACTTGCTGCATCCTCGAAAACAACCGCAACAGAAGCAACTTTTCCATTAAATCTTCTGTTCTTTTGTCGGCGCCGTCTCGTCTCGTCTCGTCTCGACTCGTCCTCATTCAATCTATGTGTTTGTGTGTCTGTGTGTTTTTTAAGCGGTTCTCTTTAAATTTGCCTGCTGTTTGCCATTGTCATTGTCTAGACTCTTATCTACCCGTCTGCCTTCAAGTTCTCGTCTCTGCTTTAGGCATTACCCAAACGTCGTATGCGCAATATTTGGTCATAGTAAACTTAAAATAATCATACGCACCGTTGAGCAAAAAAAGTATTGCAAAAATGCCGAGTTCAAAGCTCGATTGAACGTTACTCAAATGGCCGAATGCGAATGCGAAAAGCAAGTCCTTTGTGTTGATATTTGTATTCGTATTTGTATTTGTCTATAAATAAACCAGTTGCCATTTGCCGTTGTCCTGTCTGCTGTTGTCTCTCGCCTCTTTGTATTTGTTGACATGTAATTGCAACTAAATATTTTAAATTGCTTTAAAATAAAGCCTTTGCCTTCCATCTCCCTCTCTCTCTCTCTCTTCAATAAGCTGCTCACCCACAATGTTTTGCAAACGACAAAGTTTCCTCGTGGCTCGTCCAGAATTCACACACAACAAGGCACACATCTGTGGCGTGTGTGTGGGTGTGTGTGTGTGGTAGATGTGCTGCTGCCTGCACCGATTGAGTAAATAACACACATAAAACTCGTATTTATACACAGCATACGTGTAAACACTATGCAGGAGCATCAGCCGCAGTAGAGAGCATCATCATGAAATTTCTGTTTGCGTTTTACATTCAGCTGCGTGTCGGTGTCGAGATCCTTGAATCCATTTGTCTCTATGTACATAAGTGTATGATTGTAATAATTGTATGTGTGTGTGTGTAAATGCTTTTATCAATGGCAATCGTTAAATAACAAATAATCATATGAGTCAAGCTGACCTAAGACAATTAAATACCCTGCAATCAGTATTCAAAATAATAAATTTGGTTCTTAAATATGATATATTTTTATTTAACTGTTAATATATATATATATGTGTGTTTGTTTAACTGTCAAAATGTCTCACTGGGGGAAATCGGTAGCAGGTTGATACATCTCGATGTGCAAATATTATATATATTATCGCATTTGAACAGAGAGTTATCAAATGTAGTGGGAAGATAGCTAGTGACATCATTCGAAGATCTGCTTCGAATATTTCAATGCAATGTATCAGAGTATTCCGCAGCTGGTTAAGTCCGAATTAAACGTTTTCGCTTTTTTTTTAATAGTCTTTGTAAATAATCCATTAAATATTGTAGGGCATACATCTAGCGGACCTTTACATTCGCTAATCCACTTAACTGCACTCTTATTTTATTGAATTATATTCATTTTACAGATTTTATTGAAGCATTCAACGTGTCTAGAAGGGTGGAATAAATGCAAAACAATTTCTTGTCCCATAGATAATTCATAATGGTTTTAAGGACAAGTCATAATGGTCAACTCTTTGAAAAGTTAGTAAAAAAGTTTAAAGTTAAAAAAATAAAAATGTTAATAATATACTATTTGTAAGGTTAAGTTGGTATACCCCATGAAATGGGTAAAAACATTTATAATTGTTTTGCGAAAAAGTATGTAATCAGGCAGAAGGAAGTTTCTTATATATATCTTTTCTGGCTTACGATATACATGGAATATGGAATCGATAACTATAAAATATTTATTTGAAAAATAAGGTCACCCCCTAATAAAATAATGACAGTCTGTAAATAGTTTATATTAATTGGGCAGGTGTAACCGTAAGTGTAAGGTCAAAAGTTAAGGGTTTAATCGACTGGAGCCTTCTTACCTGTTCTTAATGATTTTGAGCTGTCTATATTAGCTTGATTTTGGTCAAGGTTTTATTTTAGTTGCACTTAGATCATCTGTCAAAGTTATACCAGATAGAAAACTATATAGCTGATATAAAAATTCAAGGTCCTTCACCAGACATTACTAAGAAGCTTTGGCTTAAGCTTATATAATATTCGACATGCCGAAGAGAGCATCCCTAATTTTTTTTATTATATTGTAGCTTAAAACACACTAAACACTATATACAACTTTTGTATATTGTATAAGTTTAATGTCATTTATCTATATTAATTGAAAGCTCAACACTATTATTATCTTGTCATATTTTTATTGCAACTAATTTAATAATTGTCTTACAATATATGGCCGTTACTTTTACATGGCTATTAGCCGAAGACAATCAAAATTCAAATTTGATGTTCAACACTGGAACGCATTTAGATAAGACAGTTGAGTGTCGTTTAGTTATTGAATTTAGTACTAATGTTATTTGATTATTTATTTATTTATGCATTATTAATGTGTAATTGATGTCAGTCGAGCTGAGTTGGCACTGTAATTAACACCAAATCACCCAGTAAACATTTCAGAAGTCACTTAAAGTGAATCCAAAATGTAACTGCCCCGCAGTCCAAGACCTTCAATCATCAATCAGTCAAGTAATCAATCATTCAATTGCATTTTTATACCCTTAACCCATGAAATGGGTAAAAAAAAGGTATAATGGTTTTGTGCAAATGTATGTAACAGGCAGAAGGAAGCTTCTCCGACCCCATAAAGTATATATATTCTTGATCTGCATCAACAGTCGAGTCGATTTAGCCATGTCCGTCTGTCTCTCCGTCCGTCTGTATGTATGAGCAAGCTGATCTCAGAAACTACAAAAGCTAAATACTCCAGATTTTAGATATGAGGATTAGCCCTAGGCATGACCATTTTTTTTTTTTTTCAAATTTTCGATCAATTTTCAGGTTTACGATATACACATGTAATCGATAACAAAAAAATCTTGAATTTCAAAAAAACTAAAAATGAGGATTGGATACTATAAGCAAAATAATTAACTTCTCTGAAATTTCAAATCTTTCAAATTTAAAATCGGTTAAGAAACTCCTGAGATATGAAACCATCAAGCATTGGTACAGCGGTGTATGAGTGTGTCTGTCAGCCCGACCGTCTGTCCGTCTGTATGATCAAGGGTTAAGGGTATTTTCTAGTCGAGCTTAGTCGACTAGAGCCTTCTTACTTGTTTTTATATAAACAAGTCTCAGCAGCTAGGAGGGGGAAACTCGTTTAGCGGCGATGATGATAAGACAACGATGACATTGGCCACATTCTACAGGTAACTCGCCTCACGGCTGTGGCTGTGGCGTCTTCCACTCTGCCACTGGCTGCGAGAATATGGAGCGCCAAGTAATTTAAGTCATAAATAGTTATACTCAATGACACTTATGTGCAAATATGAAGCACATATTCACACTATGATTAAGGCTCATCCTAATCATCAAGTGCCACGATTTGGCGTAGAGTGTGGTAAAAAGCGAACAAAAGGTGGCGTAATTAATTAAGCGCGTGCGCTAATTTCTTAGTGTCCTGTTTTGTGGCAGTTTTTGCTGTTTGCAATTAGCTTGAACATGCGCTTTGGCGCCTGCGCCTCAAAAAACCAGTTCGCCAAAAGTGAAAGCGAGTGCGAGCGAAACAGAAACATACAAACAAAGCGTTTGAGAGAGCGGCATAGATAATGTCAGAGTATGCGTGTGCAAGAAAGAGGGAATGTGTGAACGCTTGCTTTGACATTTAACAACGATCAATATCATAAAATTAATTAACAAAATTAATAAAACATTTTTCCAAACAACAACAGCAACATGAAAACTCGAGCAACTAGTAAACAAAATATTAATTAACTTGGATGCTGCCACGTCTTCCATCCTCCATCCTTCATCATCCATCCTTTATCCTCAAAGTGGCTTTTCGTCGTGCGTTATACAATAATTAAGTTTTCAGCACCTGCGTGAGCGCTGACTTGGAGCTGCAGCTGCTACGACATCGCCTTCGCCGCAGCCGGATTGCAGCAGCAGTTGGCAACAGGGCCGCTAAGCACGTTGGGCGCCAGCTGTACGGGCGCATAAATAATTTACAAAATTTTAAATTATCAATGAAAATTAAATCTTTATATAAAAAACTAATAAATGAAGATTCAAAATACAAGTATGGTGTTTTAATATAGCGTTTTTTTATCTTACCTTTAAGCGTAACATTGACAACATATTTTTGGATCATAATCATATACTATAGATCGCATGAGAAAAACTGTTAGCTGCAGTTTTTTTTTTTTTTTTTTTTTTATTTTACCGCCTTTAATTCCTTGCTAATTTATATGAAGTCTGTACCTCACTTTGCTCCTGTTGCGTTATCCAAAAAAAACTGTCGCTCGATCTGTTGCTTGCCACTGTTGGCAACTGTGGCGCATGTTTGGGCCATTTTACAAGCATAGCCAGTTTCAAATTTCATTCCTGCTCCCAATGCTCCTTCTCCTCTCCAGCATTCTGATCACCTCAGCAGCCAAACAACTTTGCAACTGCAACTGAAGCAGCAGCAACTTTGCATTACATCGGTGCGTGTATATACACGAGAGTGGTGTGTATGCGTGTGTGTTGACGTGCTGTTGCACATGCGCATTAACCTGGCCGCAAATTGTAATTACCACAGCGCATTACAACATAATTCCCAATTGAGTCCCTGCACTCTTTTTGCACATATTTCGGGTGTGAATTTAATGATACGGAAGGCAAAGCGACAGGCGGACCAGCAGACAGGATATTTTTTGGATATTGTGCTCCAAAAGAAAGTTCGCTCCAAATTGCCATGACGGTTTAAGTAAAGTGAAGGGCATATTTACTGTCATTATTGTTCTTGTTGTTGTTGTTGGAGGAACGCGCCGATCTTTGTTAATAACATAATAGGCCGAAACATTGCATTAGCAGTGGAATTCAATTAGCAGACAGCAGTTAACTCATATATGAAGGGACCAATGCCGACCGATCGATGCCGTCTCGTTCCAATCATCATTCTGTGCCTGCTGCTGCTGCTCTTGTTGTCCAGTGGCCATTTCCACTTTGAGGTCAATAGTATTTTGTTTTTTTTTCCTTTTTCGCAAATTTCTGTTTGTTGTTTTGTCGTTTTCAGCAACCGGCTCAGGTTCGGTTTGTCCCTGTCCCTCCCCCTTTTGTACTTGAGCTCGCTTCTGGGACACACACGCGCAGTCGACCCGTTTGGTGAGCTCAGAAACGTGGTCTCTAGACAAATTGCTTGGTCTCGGAGCTTGAACTGCATCCAAACTGGCCGACGCTAATGCTCAAATACTCGAGCACTAGTAGATACCATCAGGTGTCGAGTGTTTTGTCAGCAGTATTTGCGTTTGAGTTCACCTAATGCCAATGATCTGTTGCACATTTACTCAATTGTTGAACTGAGTTAAAATAAGAATTAAATCCGGTTCGATTTGTTGACCTATCAAACATATCGAAAAATACTACATAGATTAAAGAAGCTTTCTAATTTTAAATGAAAATTAACTAGAGAGAGAGAGAGAGAGAGAGAGAAAAAAAAATAAAAATTTTCATAATTTTCACATATAAGAAACGTTCTAAAAAAGTTCCAGTATATTTTTTCAGAAAGAGATGAAACGTTTTTGTTGGCGATAATATTTTTTTGTTGAGCTTTAACATTAAAAATAAATAATCGCTGACGAAAATAAAGAAGGAATGTACTTGGTCTTATTTGTTTAATTTTTGTTTGTTTTCATTATGAAAACTTTTGTAAATTAATTTTGGTTTACATTTTTGCTTAAACTGCTTAATCCACAAATACTAAGGATTAGACTCTCAGCAAGACTTGGTAGCTGAACTGCACTACCTTGGGCAAGTTGTGACCAGTTTCGTTGGTTTTGCCAAATGTGGGAGTTTTATTTGGACGAACTTGACCCAGGTCTAGGCACTGAGGCACTGAGGCTGAACCTGACGCTGAGGCTGACGCCCGGACAGTGTTTAGTTGAATACTGTCTGAAACTCGTTTCAATTTAAATTCTTTGCCTTGAGCAAGCAACGACAAAAAGCACAAAGAAAAAAGAAAAAATGTGAAAATAAATAAAGGGAGGCACAAAAGCGGCAGCCAAAGACAAATTAAAGTGGATTATGAGGAGCGCGATCTTATATATAAATATGTATCTATACACATATAAACTATATGTATGTGTACATGCGCAGAGTACATATAGTATATGTTCAATGTACATACATATGTCCCATGTGTACATATATTTGTATCTGGAAGATTGCAGTTGCTGCTGTTGTTGTTGGAGAATCTTCTGATCGTTTCTTGGGCTCAAGTTGCGTGTGTGCTTGTGTTTGTGTGTGAGTGTGTGTGTATCTGGCGCATTTAAGTAAATTTTGCAGAAATTGGTGCAAAAGACAAAAGAAAAGCACACATAAAATAATAACAGACGCAATCTGACAACGTTGCCGATCGACTTGAGCGCCGGGACCGACGGGCCGCCGGGCCAATGACTAAATGACTAACTAAGTGCCAAAGGGTATACAAGGGACAGGGACAGTGACAGGGACAGGGACATGGACTGGGACAGACTTTTGGCTTGGGCCTCCGCCTAAATGCGAAATCGAAACCAAAAATCAAGAGGCAAAAATATAAAATACGAGTGCGGCCAAGTCGCCGTCGTCGCTCATTATAAATTTTTTTAATCGGCAGTGCAGCAAGAAACATCAAAGATCCGTCGACATGGACTTGGACTTGGACTGGGTTTTCGTTTTCGTTTTGTGGTGCGTTGCGGTGAGGAGATGGAACAGAATGGGACGGAACGGGAAGGGAAGGGATGCGACGCAACGCGACGCAGATCCTGCAGCAAGTTTAAATATTTAAAATAAAGTTTTGAGCTCTCTTTTGCCGCCTGTAAGGCTAAAAACACCCCTCGCAGCCCCCCTTGCATCAGCATACCCATCTCCATCTCCATCTCCATTTCCATTTCCATCTGCATCTTCATCTTCGTCTTTGCGGCTGACTGGTACGACATTCCAGGCGCGCGCGCTCCACCTTCGCCTTCGAGTGTGCGCCGGCCGCATCCTCCGTGCTTGCATATACACATTATATTTACTTATTTTGTTTTTTTGTTTTTTGTTGTTGTTGTTGCGGTTTTCGTGTTTTTTTTTTTTTTTGGGACCTGTCTACGTTTAGCTCTTTGGGTCTTCTGTCCTTTCGGTCTCGCAGTCCCGGTTCAGTTTCGGTTTCTGTCTCCTTATTCGTCTCCGGCTCTGTTTCTCTGTCTGTCTGTCTGTCCGTCTGTCTGTCTGCCTGGGTATCTGGCAACTGTTCGTATTTCACCTGGCACTGCCGGTCGGTCAGTCAATAAATGCGCTCAAAATGCAAACAACAACAACAACAGCAACAACAACATCAACATCAATAGCAACAACTGCCAGTCGAGGACAACTTACAAAAGCTTCACGCATATTGTCTTTTTGTGTGTATACACATCTTATTTTATTTATTCAATATTATTATTTAATAAAAAGTTTGACAGTGATCTTGCTCTTTTGTCTGGGCTTCAACTCATCAACTGTCAGCTGTTGACAAAACGAGATGCATAGCGACAGAAAGTGAGAGGCAAATACAATGTAGTGAATACGCAAAAACACAGAATGCACAACTCATGCCACATTGTGTTATCCAGCAAAAGCAATCAAACAGATGCACAACACATTTCAACTATTCACCAATAAGGAAGGTGCCTTAGTCTGTGTTAAAATTAATTAATGTAATTATTTTTTAAGCATACAAAGTGTCACTTATTACATTTAATAAATAAAAATATAATCTATGTATAAATGTTATTCGAATTTTTATTTTTAAAACTTAAGAGTTTAATTTAATCGTCGATACACTCTTTCAATCTTAACTTATTAAATGTAAAGATCAGTGTGTGAAGAGCGCACTTGACGATGTTTTTGTGCTTTGGGCTGAGCTTTTGTATCTTTGTATCTGTATCTTTCGTTGGCAATTTACATGCCTCCACTTGCACACTGGGAACAACTGGCGGCAAAATGTGCGTGGCACAGGAAGCAGCTGCTCGAAATTCTTGGAAATGCGCATTGCTGCGTTTATATTTCTTTATATATTTCGGACTGTAAAAGCAATAATAACAACAACAGAACCAACAACAACATCAACAGGGTTAAATGCTGCCTGTTGCATTTGTATGCTTGTGAGTGTGTGTGTGTGTGTGCTTATGTTTTGTGTGTGTTTACAAGTTGCCGCCAACGTTGCAAATATAATTTAATAAATTTAAATGAGACAAACAAAAGACAGGCAGCACAAACCAGCAACAACACCAACAACACCAACAAAAACAATGATGACAAGCACGAGAACAGCAGCAACAGGAAAAGTAACAACAACAATATCATTAGAAGCTACTCTGCCAAAACTGTGGCTCTGGCTAAGGCTCTGGGGTCAATAGTATCCAAGGAATTCAATGCTTTTGCATTTGGCCAAGAGCTAAGGCCAAGTCACAAGAAGTTTTGTAGTTGTTGCTGCTGCTGCTGCTACCCGCAGGCAATCTCTTTCTTTTCATGTGTCTCTCTCTCGATCTATCTCAGTCTCTCTTTCTCTCTCTCTCTCTCTCTCTCGCTCCAGCGCAATGCTCTCATGGGCACACAAGGAAGCGCATTTTTAAATGCCAAAACAAATGGAAAAATTAAAGCCAACGAACGAACGAAGCGATGCGATGCGACGCGACGCGACGCGACGGCAGCCAACATAAACGTATAAAACGTAAACGTAAACCTGACCGGCTGTAAAAAAAATGCATCTAAGCTGCTTTGCTTTTTTGCCAACTTTTACCAACTGGTTTCTGACATTGCCAACCAACCAAACCACACCACACCACCCCACTCAACCCCATGATAGTCATTGCTTGGCGATTCCCAGATTTTTGTGCAGCTCATACAACAACACAACAGCTAACACAGTTAAACTAAACTCCACGGCAGCCCGCAACACTTTTATTATATGCCTTCATCTAATAAGCTAACCGAGGCGCAGGCAACGAGACGATCGAGACGTTCGGCTGCTGTTTTAGCTAGACCAAGAGCTGCTGTTGCTGTTGCTGCGACTGCGGCTGGGGCTGCGGCTGGGGCTGTGGCTGGGGCTGTTGTGTCTATTGAGCTATCCGTGTCCAATTGCAAAGCCCAGATACATATATACATACATACATATGTTATTGCTAGCTGACTAGCTGGTCGTCTTATTGGCATTGGTGGCTCTCGTCCGTTGGGTTGTTGGGTTCATTGGTTCTGGCTCGTATCGAGTGCGATGATCACCAAACATGATCATTCAACTTTGCTTTTTAACGCCAAATAAAATAAATCAAATTCCACTGCGGTCGTCGACTACAACAGCGAACAGTCATCCTAGAAGATACAGCCTACACCAGAAAAAATTCTTGTATGTATATGACCTTAACTGCCATTAGACCTATCTATATATGTGCCATTTCTTATCACTTTCGCAAATCTCTTTTGAACAAAATGTCGTTAATTGATAATTATAAATTTGAATTCATTCTTTTTAATTAAAATTACTTTTTATACCCTTAACCCATGAAATGGGTAAAAAAAGGGTATAATGGTTTTGTGCAAAAGTATGTAACAGGGAGACGGAAGCTTCTCCGACCCCATAAAGTATATATATTCTTGATCTGCATCAACAGCCGAGTCGATTTAGCCATGTCCGTCTGTCTGTCCGTCCGTCCGTCTGTCCGTCCGTCCGTCCGTCCGTCTGTCCGTCCGTCTGTATGTATGAACGCGTCGATCTCAGAAACTTCAAAAGCTAGACTCCAAGTATTGGATATGAGCTCTCCTGATCCCTAGGCATGACAAGTTTGTTTCAAATTTTCGATTAAAGGTTTACGATAAGCACATGTAATCGATAACAAAAAAATCTTGAATTTCAAAAAAACTGAAAATGAGGATTGAAACTATAAGCAAAATAATGAACTTCTGTAAAATTTCATTAAAATCGGTTTAGAAACACCGGAGATATGAAACCATCAAGTATTGGTACAGAACTACACAGCCATATGTGTATGTCTGTTAGCCCGACTATCTGTCCGTCTGTATGGTCAAGTGTTAAGGGTATCTTCTAGTCAAGCTTACTCGACTAGAGTCTTCTTACTTGTTTTACTTTAGAAAACAATAATAGCTAAGCTGCATTTTCTAAATGCATTGACATTATTTTTTCTAAGTGTAAAGATGCCCAGGAAATGCCAGACAGACTCCTTCGCATAAGCCGGCCATAAAATGCATCTATTAGTTGTAAATGCCCGACAGGGCTTAACACCACCACCACCACCACCAACAACAACAACCACAATAGCAACAGCAACAGCAACTACAACTTGTATGTATCTGCATCTGTCTCCTGTGTGTCGAGGACCGAAACGGTTAAAGCTTGCAATTATTTTTGTGCTGTGCTTAGGCAGTTGACTTCGCTTAGTCTTTGCTACTCCTAAGTGACGATCGATGTCGATGTCCTAAGCCTGTAATAAACTTGAGATATGCCAAAATGTAGCAGCTAACAAAAGCCGAGAGCAAACATAAAAATCAAAACAAGAAAACGTTAACAACAACAACAACAACAACAGCAAGCATCCAGAAGCAAAGCAAAGAAGACGAGAACCTACAAAAACACGAAATCAGTAAGCGAGACCAATACAGAACTCAATGACCGAGCCAAGTTGAGTTGAGGAGCGCAACATGTTAAGCCAAAGATTAAATTCAAATAAATCGACGTAGTCGCCTGGAAATGAAAACATTCACAGGAACCATCGACAACAATATAGCAACAACAAGCAGAACGACAACAACAGTAACTGCAACTGCAACTGCAACAGCAACAACAACAACAGCTAAGTGAATGAAATATGTTTTTTGGAAGTTGAAATACATACGACTCGGGCATATCCTATAGTTGCAATTGATCAAGAATCGATCGATTGTTAAAATAAAAAAATTAAAACATTCATAATACTTTGACTTATTGAAATGAAGTTGAAATCTTGTCTTTAAATTGTTTCAGAAGAATTAGTTCATTAAACATAACTTAATACATTTTCAATAGCATTTCCGCATATTTAAATTGCATTTTGTATTTGCTGTTATATTTCTATCTGAAGCGTAAAGTGAGACAAAACTTAAAAAGTTTCAAACAGTGTTGTATATTTTATTATTACTTAATTGTTTCAAAATAATTTTTTGGTTTTAAGCTTAAACTATTTTAAAGATCATTAAATATTAGAAAATATCAGAAATAAGAATGTATTATATATCGTTTGAAGCTTAAATCTAGAGTCCCAACAGTCTCAAACCTCAAAGTTGTTGGATTTGTGTGGCTTTGGCCACAGATTAAACCCAAAACGAGAGGAGAACAGAAATCGCAGCGGTCGCAGGGCGCAGCCAATTTGCGAATATTTTTATTTCAATTGCGATCTGCGGCTTCCAGGATGAGTTAAGCTGAGTTGGGTTGCCTGGGTTGCGATCTGTGTGTGTGTGTGTTGTGCTTGTAGCTGTGTGTGCGTTGCAATGTCTCTGACTGTGTCTGCATCTACGTCTGCGCGGCGGCCATTGACACAGGTCACATGTGTACAGGCAAGGCCAGTCAGAAGCCAGAGGGCCTGGCTTGAAGTGGCTCAACTAGAGCTGATCCGCGTACCACATCCACAAGACCCAACGAGAAATAGAGTGAGAAAGAAAGAGAGTGAGAGAGAGGAAAGAGAGAGAGAGAGGGAGAGAAACAGACAAAGCGAGGTAGGGGGGGAGAAAACGTCACTTGGTTGCATGATCTATGCTCAAGTTTTGCGGCTCACCTGTGTGTGTGCCAGGGACTGGGACTTGGACTTGGACTTGGACTTGAACTTGGGCCGTGAATCGACTACTAGCTGGGGCCATGGATCAAGGCAAGGCTATCATTAGTGGCTGCTCGAGGCACAAACAGTTCTCTCTGGTTCGCCCTGGTGCTGACCATCCGCCAATGGCTTTTTGTTTTTATATATGCATCATCGCCTTTTGTTTGCGAAAAACTTTCTTAAATTCTTTAGCTGCTGCAGCAGCTGTTGACTGCGCTGCCGACGCAGACTCGTTTCGTATCTTGAAGTTGAAATAAAAATTATTTACGATCGTTTTGTCAGCAGCGGCGGCCAGGAACTGGACACAGACAGATACACAGTCCGAATTTAAGTAGAAGACTTAAACTGAGACAATACACTTGCAAAAAATAACAAAAATAATCTCATTTTTATGGTTGGATTTGTTTTTTGTTAATGCGTTTATTCTATGGTATATTCTTAAAAGACACCAAGCATACTGAAATGATAGTCCGTTTTAGCTAAATACTTAAGTATTTAAGTTTAGTAGTTGTTATAATATAAATTATTTTTTTCTGATTTGAATGAAGTTTTTTTTTTTGGTGAAATTTGTTTTTTTTTATATTTTTTTTTCTTGTGAAGTGCATATATATATTTTCCTGAGTGTGTAGTTGGTCAGTGTCCAGTGGCCTGACCACCTTCAACACAACTGTCGTTCATCTCTGCAGCTACCGCCCCGCCCCGACACGCCCCTTGTCTTGACGCACTTGTTGTTGCTGTTCTCAACTTTGTTGTATTTCACGCTCATCAAACAAGCAGCGACAACTGTTGCATCTACCTCGACTGCCTCTGGCTCTTTCTGCCGCCCGACTCGACTGTCCCTGGGTCAGTCCTCTGAGTCTGTTTATGTTTGTGGCCGGCCAGGTCGGCCGGGCAGCTCTGGTCTGGTCGGCTTTGCTCACCATTCAGAGACAGAGTCAGCGCTAGTGCCTTGCGTGCCGCTCGGTTAATCGGCTATGAACAGTTATCGGACTGGTTTTATTGGGTAGCATTTGTTATGTGTAGCGGCTGTAGCCTCTGTAGTCTCTGTGACTCTTCGAGTGCTCGACTCTGCGACTCTGCTACTCTGCTCCTCTGCGCCTCTGGGTTGTAAATGTGGCTGCGAGTGTGGATGTGGTTGTGGTTGTCGTTGTGGCTATGCGGTTTGTTCATTTGTTTCTGGACTGGACTGGACTGGACTGGCCGGGCCTGGCTTGCTCTGGCTTGGTCTGAGCCGGCTGGCTATTTATGTTGGAATTAGTGCGCTTTGAGGCGATAAGCATTGTGCGTTTTATAAGCGTGTTCACTTGGAAATTTAGATAGTAGCTGTGAAACAGCATTGGGGCCGAAACGTTTCCAACTGTCAAAAAGTATCTTTCTCAATGAGCATTGACCGTTTGCAAATTACTTAACGATGCCAATTATCAATTGTTATACAGAGTTGAGTCAATAATTGGATGTTAGCAAGGTTTGGTGAATGGACGCAATTAATAGTCAAATAAATCAATAAAAATATTTTTTTATTCTTACTATTTTCTTACACAAAATACATTTATGTTTGAAAGTTAAGTTAAATAGCAAATACTTATAAATCGTGTAAGAAAGTGAACTGTATTATTCCCTTATATTTGTTATAAAAACATCTAATGGGCAGTACAAAGATAAAAAATCAAAATAATTATACTATTCATCCGACTTCTAACTGTTGACGATGTTGGTTAAAGTCATAATCAATTAGTCCGTGAAATCTTATCAATCACTTTGTGTCAGTTTCAATTCGCAATTTTAATAACTCTTCTTGTTAACTAAAAATGATAAATATACCTTTTAGATACAATGATATATAACATAAATATATACAATATATTAATTTTTCGTTATTGCATTTGTTAGAATTGAAAAAATAATTGTTTGTTAATACACAAAAATGTTTCGATAAACTTTTCTTGCAGCACTTTGCAGGTGTCCACCAAGTGAATTCCAATTTGTCGCTTGCTTTAAGCTTCGCCTCCTTGTCTCACCACTATCTACAAATATCCACTTTCAACAAAGTGGTGCTGAATGATTCGACTAACCCGAACGCCACCCAACCAGCCAGCCAGCCAACCATCCTGCCACACTTGGGAACAATGTCAAAGCTGAAAAGCGACACTGGCCTTGGCGTTGCATGGAATGGAATGTGTTGAGGGCAGACGCCTCTAACAGTGCCTCCCGTTCGTGCCTCCTTCGCACTTGAACGCGACAAGGACTTTTGGCCGTCTACGCTTAGATGGGGTGCGTGATGTGAGTCGGGAGAAATGGTGCGCGGTGCTTTTGTTGGCCTTTGTGTGAATGTAAAATGTTATTTGGTAGTTTACACACACACACACACACATACGCACACAATGAGTGAGACCGAAAGACAGTTTGACTGGCTGGCAGGCATTTGTATTTATGGGTCGAGGCTACTCACAGCAGCAAGTTCGAGAGACGACTAGGCGATGCAGGCGAGGTCGTCTCCTTCTGGCTGGCTTGGTTCGTTGACAGCGTTTGTATGAGATTGTGATTGTTAGGAGCTTGGAGCGCGCTTTCCCAATTAAAAGTAGATGGCATGGAGAAGGTTAAACGAGCATCGCAGCTGAAGGTTAATCTAAATACTTGGGCCTTGGAGAGCAAAAAGTGTTGCCCGTATATCAGCGTAACTGATTTAGAATGCTTTGTTCTGCTTTGCCATTTCTATACCAGACCTAATCTAATTTGTATATGACGTCACTGTTCGTGTATGACGTAACTAGGAGCCAGCACAACAACGTCAACGCTTAAGCTTTTGCCAGTCAACGTAATAAGCCGACCGACCATATTTTCTTGTGTATGTGCCTTCGATTGGCATTTAGAAAACAACACACACACACACCCACAACCAAACAAAAATAGAAAACACACAAGGAAGACGCCATTGAACATATAAATATATGTATGTATATATATATATATAAATAAATTGCTGTTTCTGCCTGCCTTGCTGCCTGCCTGCTCGTGTTGCTTGTATTTTTTGTTGGCTGTTTCGTTTCTCGTTTTGTCGTTTGCTTTACATTTTGTTGCATACTTTGCAGCACTCGCCTTTGGCGCTTTGTAAAGAAATCAATTGCGCTGTGGGCGGCAGCTAAGGTCAAAGGTTGTGAATTTGACATTTTGCAAGCAGCGTAAGCGAATTTCATTACTTTGCTCATCTTTTCAGTGCAACAATGGATTTAAGAAAATTTCAATGAGAATAAAGTTCAATCAAAATGTGATCCAAAACAATAAGTAATTAAATAATGTTGATATGAAACCTAATTAGTTCCTTTATTGTTTATGTATTACATATTTTATCAAAATATTTTCTTAACTCATCATAAAACTCTGCGCTGTTACTTTTGGTAATGTTAAATCAATAATAATTAAATTTTAAATAGGAACTTAACGTTAGTGCAACCCTCGTGTAGCTTTTTCGTTTACGGTTGCTGTCAACACATGCAACCTGTCGCCAGTTTCTCATTCTCATTCACATCGCCATTCCCCTGCCCGAGCCATTTACCTCTTTACGAGAGCAATAAAAGCCACACGCATTCATTCGCTTCACCTTTGTGTCAACCCGTCCGCATACCCATACCCATTGCCATACACATACCCATACCCATACCCATACCCATACCCATACCCATTTCCACATCTTGATCCGTTTTCCACCCCGTCCCATCCATCCCAACCATCTTGTAGCGTACCCACACTTTTTTTATTATTTGCCCTTGCACAGGGTCCACGCCCAGATTTACAATGGCAGCCGCCTCTTTTGCGCTTTTGTTCCCTTGACTTGGGTCTCTCGCTTGTTCGCTTAAAACGCGACACAAATTGCCAACGTTTTTGCATCCTTTGCCATATTTCTTGTTACATACCCAAACTTACGTACAAGTCAGTGTGGAAGTACACTCGGGGAAAAAAAATCGAATTACAATTCAAAAGACATTTTGTTTCGAATCCAACACTTAGTTTATATTAACCACATATCATATCATTACAAAATGTATCATGTTACGTTAGAATATTTTTCAGAAAGTAGAGAATAAACTAGGGCCTTAATTTTACTTGTGCTAGCTGCTCCCCTTGTATTGTTTTACTGTGCTTAATAAAATATTTAATTGTACAAACAAATTTTAAGAAATATTTGTTATCATAATCAACTAATTTATTTTGCTCAGTGTTGTAAAGGTGGTATATATATATGTCTGTCTGGGTATATTGTTTGTATGTAGCTATGCATGAAACATAATTACATATTGTGCGCTGTCACTTTTGGTGCTGGCATCGTCGCTGTTGTTGCTGCCACACGGCGCACAAAGGAGCGTACACTCACACACACATACTAACATCCAACAACCAACACCCAACTGAGTGCTCCACCTTACTTGTGCTTGGGCTGTTTGTCAATTGTTGTGCACATCTACTTATATACATCTACATATACACAAATACAAACACACATATATATTTATAAAGTATATTTGTATCTGCATAGAAAGGGAGTTTAAATTTCCACTGCCACATTCCCATTCCCATTCCCATTCCCATAGCCATTTCCACTTTCATAAACATTTTGCTCGACGTTTTGTTTTTAGTTGTAATTTATGTAATTATTAACATTTTCGCTTTTATGCTTCGTTGTTGCTTTTGAGCCTCTGCTGTGGTTGTTGCTCTCCTCTACTCATCCTTGTTTTTGTTGTCGTCGCTGTTGTTGTTGTTGTTGTGGCTGGCATTGTCACAGCGAGCGTCCTTGTTGGCTATTGTTGTTGTACACTGGCTGCTCTGTCATTCTGTTGCTGTTTTCATTTAAATAATAATTTCATTGCGAACTTCTTCAATGATGATTTGTGCGGGGTACCCCGCACAGAACGCTCAGATGAATGCTGCAGTCGAAGGGTAAAGACTTATTGTACTGTATATAGCAGCAGGGGGAATTGAAGCTAATGAGGAAATGTTTACCTTATGCTGTTTCATTTTATTTTCATTTTAAAGACATACACGGCGTATACGTAATGTGAGGAGTGTGTGTGCAACTATTTTATTGCTAAGTGAAGAATGCTGCAAGCATATTTGATCAAAGAGATTATTCCCCTTGAAAAAAGTGAAACATAATGTGAGAAATGTTTAACTTATTTGCATGAAGATTGTTTAACTGGGAGTGAATCTAAGGGCTAATCATCACTTTTAATTAAAGATATTGTACTTATTATAATTGAAAAGTCAACTCATTACGTAGCACTTCTTCAAGTACTTAACACAATAAAATAAATTTTTGTTAGGTCAGCGATTATTATCTTAAATATTAAAGGAGCAGCATAATTTTTAAAAGAAAAATGATTTCGCGTTTAGATTTTAGACAATATACAAATAAATTTGAATTCCAAACAATCTTTATTTAAGTAAAACTGAACATTGAATTTCAAATTAACTAAATAATCGTTTAACGCGTTACACATAAGCACAAACTCACCGATAAACGTAGATATCAATGTACACCTACACACTGACAGTGAGAAACATGTATGGATGGTGTGCACATCCTTGGCATGGCATGGAAAATCTGCTCAACTAATGAATTCAAGCGTATTAATTATTACGCATACGCCACATTGTGCGAAGGACGTTGAGCACAGTCAACCAACCAAGCGGCCCTCATTCCAAGCCCTCCTTTTTGCCCTCCCACACAGCCAACAACCTCAACGCCTACCCTTCACCTCGTTGCGCTTGAAGTGCGCCCCAATCCACCCACTCAAAGGCGCAAATTGTGCCAGGCTTCGTCGCAGTCATCGTTGTCGTCGTCCTTTTTGCTGGTGATGCTTCCTGTGCTGCCGTTTAGAGGCTGCCAAAAAACATTTATACAATTTTGCACGGAAATACACACACACACACATACATACATACATATATATATATATATATATATATATACTCACACGAATATATACACACGCAGTGCATAAAAGTTTAAGCAGAGCAGCAAAAATGCCAAAAAGTTTCCACAGCATTCAACACACACAAAAAATGGCACAAAAAGGCGAACAGCAAGTGCAAAAAATGCCAAGAAAAATCTATGAAAATGAAAATTAAAGCAAAAAAGACAATGCAAATCTGACAGAAGTGGATGGTGGTGGCGGGGTCGGGCTTTGGCTCGGGCTCGGGCTCGGGCTCGGGGACAGAAAGTAACTGAAGTGAGTGAAGTGAGGGAAAATAAAACAAAAAATACTATTGTTGTTGTAGCGTCTGCAGCGTTTTGAACGGCAGCAAAAAAAGGGTAGAATAACTTTTTACTCCAACGAGACCAACATATTTTTTTCGTAAAATTTTATTTTAATGGTCGCTATAAAAGTTCGGAACTTAAAGCTTAACATTCTGGGTATCGAAACCCCATATACATATATATACATACGTAGCGAGAAATTGATAGTGCAAATAAATTTTAGTGGCTTAAAAATTGTTATAAATATTTGCAGATGAATTTTTAATTTGCCGTAAAGAAAACATATTGTAGAAATGAAAAAATGTTTTTATGATATTTATTCACTTGCAAAAAATTAAAACAATAAAAATTCTCAAATAACTTATTTTTTTTATAAAACTTATACAATTCTATATTTATTGGGTTAATATACATGAATGTTTTTGTGCAAAAACTAAAACTGTATCTTTTTTTTTAAAGCAATAATATAATATTTATTACTTATTTTTGATTAATTCAAATTTATTTAAAATTTTAAGATTTTAAAAAAAATATTATTGCTTAATAATTCTTTAAACTGGTCGTTTCTTGTGTAGAGTATTAAGATTTTGCTATACTTTATTTGTGAATCCAAAGGTAGCAGCAAAGGTTGCTTTCGGGACGTAAGTTTGAGTTGGGTGTGGTTGGAATAATTTTTTTCTTTGGGGTACGGTTAAGGGTAGGCAGGGTCTCTGCAACTCTTGGTGACACATAAGCAATGCTGTGTATAAGTAAGTGTGTTGTCTCATTGCTCTTTACGTTGTTTTTGTTGTTGTTCTTGTTGTTTTGGCTGCCACATGGCACAATGGAGCTATTGTTGTTGTCGGGGCTGCCGTTTCGGTTTCTGCTGCTGTTGCTGCTGCTGCTGCTGCTGCTGCTCCTACGTTATCATTCAGCGTGCAAGCTGTTTGCTCATTGTCTATTTATGCAAACACACACACACGCACACACACAAACACAAAAACGTTCACGCACCTACATATACAGCGTATATAACTGTGAAAGGCACAGATAGCGAGAGTGTGCGTCTGTGTGTAAGAGAAAGAGAGAGAGAGAGAGAGAGAGAGTCTGATCCAGAGAGGGAGATATGAACACGTAAGCCAAAGCGTTTGTGGGGCCAACTGAAAATGGGCATTTCGCATCGAGGGGCGCTGGGGGGTGAGGCTAGTGTCTACCTTACTCACACACAATGCACGTGTGTTAAACAGACAGTTACAATTTGTATATCAACTGCGTTACAGCGTTTGCGTAAGTGTCTGTTTGAGTGTGTGTGTGTGTGTGTATATAAATGTGTAACTGAGTATCCTTTGCAGTACCCGAAACATTCACATACATAAATACGTGTTTGTAAATATGTTGCTCTGGCCCCCGTGTGCATGTGCGTGTGTGTTTTGGTGTAACGGTAAAATAGACATACTATACACAATGCATTTGAACGGTGCTGAAGTGGCAGGCCCACTCCAAGCAAAAACGCCCCTGCAAAAATATTTGCCATGCAAATGCAGACAGTGAGCACATTGAGTGGAAAGCGAGTGGGAAATGTGATTGAGAATTTCGATGATTGCTTCATTTGTTATGTGTATTAAATTAATAATAAAAAACAAAATATTACTGGTTGTGTACATACAGAGGACTGTTATGTATAAATATATACATATGTATATAAACACCATGCACACCTGTGTTATATATATTTGACTTAAGAATTTCATGTATCTCCGCTAAAGGAACTTATATATAAGTATCAAATACACACAAGTATTTAGCATTTTACAAATGCCAATCCACAGCTAGTTTACTAACTTGATGACTTAGTCAAGGCAGGGGTGGAAGTCGAAGGTCGCATGGGGAAGGGGAGGAGTGCGGGTCAGCTTTTATTGCCATCATGACCCGCAAAATCACACAGAAATCCGCATACAAAACTCTCAGAAGCCTCTTGGCATCCAAAAACAGTCTGCGAAGTATGTATGTATGTATGTATGTGTGTGTGTGTGTGTGTAGTAACCTATGTAAATATGTCCTCTGCGTGTCTTGTGTGGGAAACATACATATATATATATGTGTGTGTGTGTGTGTGTGTGCGTGTAAGGACATGTTGTCCCTCGACGTGCAATCGACTTCTGTTCGCCTGGCATTTTGTGAACAAATTTTTAAATTTTTCCACTATATACAGACACAAATGCATGCAAACATAAGTGTCGCTGTGCGTTTGTATATCCGCGAGTATATATCAATGTATGTATATGTGTATATATGTGTATAACATATGTATTTTGTCTACATATGTCTTGTTGTTTGCCAACACTTTTCTGTTGACTCTTTGTTTGTTGTTTGTTGATATGCGAAACGAAAACTCTGTTCTTTTGCTTCAGTTACACTTTTTGTTGTCATAGTTGAAATTTTTTTTCTTACATAAAATATTCTTAATTTATAAGAATTTTTAAGAATAATTAGTAAAATATTTGCGAGTAATGTTAAAAGATTTAAAACATATACATGCATAAGTATATATGTACAAATTATAACAATTTCCAAGCTTAACTACATATATCTTTTTCGATTTATAGTTGTTGATTAAATAAGAAACATAAGAAACATAAACTTAAATATAATATTCCATTCTTAAAAAGTATGTTTAAGTAGTTATGTTAATATGGTTGACACTCGCACAGGTTTCGTAGCTCTTAGGATAGAGAAAGTTGTGATTATCGTGATATGTCGGGAAAACTTGCCATGTGACAGTTTGATTTCAAGGATCATTAGCTGTATGGCTTGACCTGGCATCTTACAGAAATGGGACTGCTTCCTTGATATTGTTTGCATTCTCGTCGTCCTTTTACTCCTCCAATTCACTTGGAATCAGTGTGTTCTTGTTTGCGACGTTCCGTCTTTAGACGCAGGCTAACGCTATCCACGCACCACGAATCATGGTTTCCAATGAACAGCTGACACGTATTTTTTAGGACGACTCCAACAAATAATACCTTTTTCGCCTTTGGCAGCGACTTTACGCGGTGTCCACTACTTTCAGCTTGATACGCTCCGCCGAAGCCTCGAGATCGGTCACGATGACCCACTTCAGGGTGTGGTTATTCTTGTATGCGCATGGAGCAGGTGCGTCTCTATCTTTTCCACTGTTCCGACTTCATTTGACCGCTTGGACCAGGTACTGGCTAGATGATCCTCCACCTTGTTGGCGAAACTGACATTTGCCTTCTCCGATCTTTTGTGTAAGGTCACGCTTGCAGTCAGTGTCCGGAGCGCTGATCTTAAAGGTTGCCTTTTATTGGGCTTTGGCTTTAATGCCGTAGTTGGTTCATTTGACCTTACAAGATTTGTTGGAACTCGCCGAGGTATTGCCGTGCTCTCGCTGTTCCTGACGATGGTAGCAGTTGATTTAACAGCAACCTTTTGGCTGACATCACGGCCCATGTGTGTCTTCTCCAAGGGATTTTTATTTCAGGGGAGTTTCACATAGCAGTTTAGCCTTGCTGCCAAGAACCTTAAACAATGGTTTGCTCCGGACGCATCTTAACCAGGCAAAACCCGTCACACTCATGTAGGTGTTCAGGGTTGAAGATTTGCCAGCCTAAACTAAAAACAAGTAAAATTAAATATTGAAAACATTGTATTTCTGTAAGTTTAAATTATAGTTACCCAAAATTACTCTTCGCCTTAAAGAAGATTGATGATATGCAAATCTTAATAGAGCAAATCATATTTGGTTTAAATTAAATACAAAAAGAGTAAGTTAAGTTATGCTTTTTAAACTTTTTTGACCTGCAACTCTCAAGTCTCATTTTTTGAAAACGTTACAACTTTAGATGTGTTTCTCGTGTTTAATGCGATGTCTATTGTTAGATTTCCTGTTTTTTGGGTGGGAAATTCATAAGTGTGGCATTATTCCCCCAACACTAACACCTACGCATACACACACACCCACACACACACACACACAAACACAAACACATAGAAATAGACACGAATACATTTATAGCAGTATGCTTTACAAACACAACCCACGGGGGACCGACAGGTGCTTGGCTCAGCCTCCTTGCCGTTCCGTCGCTGCCCCACTTTCCTCCGATTCACTATGCCTCTGCTCGCCCAATGCGCCACTTAGCATTTAAGTGGGCGGGCTCTGACTCTCCACATTTGGCCCCCCCACCCCCCCTGCTCCACTTGCTCTTTGCCAAGACATTTTGGTAAATCTTCTTTAACAAGCACAGCCAAAGGCAACAACAGCACCAACAGCAACAACAACAACAACAACAACAACAAAAAGCAAGCGCATAAAATACTATGGAAAAGCAAACGAAGCCGCCAAAACACACAAACACATACATATCTACAAAAGAGAAGGAGAAAGAGGGATAGACAAACTCAAACATAAGTCGCACACACACACACACACAAAGACACATAATAACAGTGAGAACGGCAGCTAAAGCCGCAGGAGCGGCAAGGACGTTGTGTTATAAATTTTATGAGCTTGCCAGCAACAGCAGCAGCATGTGTTTGTGTGTGTGTCTGTTTGTGTGTGTGTGTGTTGGCACATAAAAATAAGTTGCACTCGTGCCACGCTTTCTACGCTTTTCTCGCATTTCGTGCGCCTGCTTCATGCTATAAAAAACTTTGCTTGGGTGTTGGCATTTGTTGTGTGTGTGTGTGTCTCTTGCCAGTCAGTCAGTCAGCCATTGTTGTTGTATTTCCCTTTTGCTTTTGGCCCTCCCCCCTTGTCTCTCTCTTGCTCATTCCACGTATTTGTCGCTCTCTCTCTCTCTCTCGCTCTGTCTCTCCCTCTCTTTCTTTCGTCGGTGCTCTGACAGGCAAGCGGAAACATAACCAGAAGGATAACGCTATAATGCCCCAGTGGTACAATACATACAAAAACATTTCTCGACTCTTGTCTCTTGTCTCCCTACTTCCATCCCTGGCTCACGGCCATTTCGTATCTCCCTCCCCACCTTCTCTCCTACTCTCTTTTTCTGTATATTTTTCTTCTTCGCCTTCTTTCCCTCTTTGTTGGCCACTTCAGTGTTGCCTTTTTCAACATGTTGTTGTTGTTGCGTCTCCACCGCTTTTGGCTTTGGCTTTGGCGTTGGCTTCTCTTCCCAGCTTGATGTATATATGTATTTTCTCTTTTTTTTGTGCCTTGTCATTTTTTCCAGGGAGATCCATTTTTTTTATTCCACGTACATACATACATATATTCATTCTATGGGTATGTTGGCTATAGGAAATTGTGTCCAGTGGGTAGTTCTTTAGAATTGTATTTAACAGATCACAGCTTAAGCAGACCATTTAAATATATAAAATATAATAAAGTTTATGGCTTACAATACAATTTATTGAAAAAAAGCTTACCCACCTTTATGTTCTCTGTATATACATATATATATATAACATTGCCAACTAAAATAGTCTTTCAGTGGTAGATATGAAGATAATTATTATTTATTATTCAATTATTTATTCAAATGTCAAAATTGAACATATTTTTAACCATCGGAGCAGAGCTTTAAAATTTGTTTATATTCTCTTTTCTCTTCAATTTGCTTATTTTAAAAATATAAATATAATAAATAAATGAATACAGCTTCGGAAGAATACCGAGCAACATTACATTAAATGGATCATATACATCCAACATGCCTTTAGTAAGTAAAGTTTGAAAAATATAACAATCCTATTTCATAAGTGTAAAATAACTGAATAGTTAAATAAATAAATAAAATAAATACTTAACTTTATCCCAGAAAAGAGCATCTAGAGGTCAACAGAGTCTAAGCTATTGTTTTAGACTTCTCTCTTATAATTTCTTTTCTCTGCATTGTTGTTGATGCTCATTGCGTGGCTTCTGACAGTGCCATTGCCACTGCCACTGCCACCGTTGCTTTTGCTGTTGCTGTTGCCTGTCTGTTGTCTCTGTCCGCCTGTTGGCGTGCGGGCGGTTTTGTTTCTCTTATTTTTTGCTCGACTCGCATATTTTTTTATGCCTTCGTTGTTTCTTTTTTGTATACATATGTACATATATATATACATATATACATATGTATAGTAGATGTATTATTATTTTTTTTTTGCGTATGTTCCGCATGGATTTGATATAATTTTGTTGCTTCATTCATTGTCGGTTCTCCCGAGAGTTTACGAGTCGAGTGGATGCAGTGAGCAATTTCATGGGATCGGACCAAAATAAACTAACGCCCGCCCGCCCGCACTGCTTGCTCGCATTCTGTGTTCCTTTTCTCCTCCGTTCTTAAATTCTACTCTGTCTGCCCATAAAAGTATGCTACACAAAAAGCAGCGAAACTCATGAAGCACGCACACCCAGCCAAATGGAAAAGTAAGCTTGCCATGCATTTGATGCAGCTGCCACGCCCACAACACTATTTACACCACTCCCCCTCCCCCTCCCCACTTACACCACTTGTTACCATACTCATACCCATAACCTTCGCCCCCAAGCCCCAAGCAAGTGCTGCAGCATTGGATAGTGAAAATGATTTCAGTTTTGGTTTGTTTTTTTTTTTTTTATCTTACTCTTTTTTACGATGACGCTGCCATTTCATACGCTTTGTTTTTTATCTGAGGAGCGGGGATGTGGCAAGGCGAACTCGCGAAAATGAAATAAACTTTTAATGTCGGTGGGAGGGGGTGCTGTCGACAGTGGGGTGAGGGCTGTGGGGTGTGGGGTGTGGGATGATGGCATTAACAAACTGCTGCGAACCCTTAGGTTTTTTAGGCGACATCGATGCGGTGACGGAGGCCAAGTTGAACAGGCGAGAAGCGCGTACAGCAAGTGGCAATTTCACGCGGCAAGCGAAATTCACAGTTAAAGCGAGACAGCACCAGAAACAGAGAGATGGAGAGAGAGAGAGAGAAAGAGAGGGAAAATGGTTGGGAGCTGTGGCGTCGTCGTCTGTGCGCCCAAAAAAACACATTCTGTATTCAGTGCTCGTAAAGTAGACGCTGAAACAGAATCCAGAATAGGGGGACTAGGGTGTGCCGGGGAACAGGCGTTGCTGGAGGGGCCAAACAGGACAGGCAAACTGGGATAACTGACAGGGGTGCAGGGGGGCTAGAGTTAAGTTCGCATCAGTAACTGCTCGCTGATGTTTTATGCTGTGGGTTTTAAAAATCTTGCGTTTATGTCGTTGCGTGTGGCGCTGCTTTCCATTGTTGTTGTCGCAATTGTTGTACTTGTTGTAGTTGTTTGGGCTGCTTTCACCTGGAGTGCACATAAAACGAAACGAAACCAAAGGCATAGCACCGTTACCTTACCGTACGTACAGTAAGTACATCGCTCGAAATAGCAAAATGTTAAAATTGCAGCAGTAAAATTTATCCCAGCGCCCCCCATAAATGAAAAATGAAACTTGTCTCTGCTCTGTCGATTTTTGAAGTGCAGTACCAGCGTCGATGGCCATAAAACGCTCGTGGAATTTAACGTACGTACGGGCTAAAACAAGCGGGGGAATACAGCTCAAGTTGCCTAGGGGTAACAAATGCTGGACCGTAATGATGAAATAAAATAACACAGCACACACACACATTTTCAACTAACTGCAAGTTTAACCTCAGAAACTATCTAGATGAATGAAATACCAAAAAAGTTTTGGTGGAAAAATATTTTTTTAACACGACATTTTCTATTTGGGAAAGCTAGAAACATTTGCAAATCTTTTGCGTAAAAAGCAAACATATTTATTACGTACAAACAAACATTTCTATTTTATTCGAAAACCCTGCAAGCACAACTGATGAAAACTGTATTTATTTAGTGTGGAGGGAAAAGTTTTAAATTAGTTAAATAATAATTAAGCTATGGAAAACAGTTTATTTACACATTTGCTTGCAGTGGACACCTTATAAAGATTTTTGGGTAAAGTTAATTTCGAGTTCGCTATTACGCTTTGATACCGAAGTACAAAGTATGTCCGTCATGCTGTCTGTCCGTCCCTCCGTTCCTCCGTCACTATGAACTTAAAATTTAAGCAAAACTTAGCATCTTGTGTTAGACAGAGAAAGTGTTTAAATTGGGAAACTACACCCACTGCAGTGGGCCGGAAATGAAAAATCGATAACAATTCGAGACACCTGGTCGTGCAAATCAATAAAACAAACATGTTTCCCACATCTATGCAGCAAGAGTCACATCTTTTGGTGGAAAGATAGCTGTCTAGTTCCCCAAAACCATAAAGCTTGGATGCCACGACCACGAACCCTGTCTGGGACGACAAATTTCCAAATTTTTTACAGAATTGTAGCTAGTAGAGTCACAGAATTTGGTGGGAAGAGAGCTTGCAACATCCGTGTTGGATCTGCATCAAACAAGTAGACTCTTTAACACTAATTTTTATGTTGGTATTAGAGGGTCTCACAGTGAAATGAGCTTGGCTTGGAAATTTTATTTTAATTTTGGTTGCATGTTTCTTATCCACTCCTGCAAATGTCCATGCATTTTTAATAGATCCTCTGACATAAGAAAAAAGAAAAACATATTTGCCAACGCGGCGTATATGTAATTTTCACATATTGCGTATACGTTCCATCAGCAAGTTGGCAGCTAGTGGCTTAAAACTGCAGCAGCTTGCACACACACACACACAAACACACACATACATACTCGTACATTCGTATGGCTTATGTAAGTAAGTGTTCGGGCAGAAGGGTCGCTTGTGCAGCAAAGGGAAGGGAAGAAAGGGGAATGAATGTCGAAGAGGAAGCAAGTTAAAGGCAGCGGCGCTCCAGTGTCAACATTGTGCAAGGCGGAAAATGCGAGAAAAGCGAATGCAAGCGAAACGGTTCCAAGTGTGTGTGTATGAGCAGGACAGCATAAGAAAAGAACAAAGCGATAGGGACCGAGATGGGTTGAATGGATGAAGAGAAAGGAAAGGTGGCAGGCGCTGCACTGTGGGCCTGCTATCTAGCAGCAATAAGCGGAAGTTGAGTTACAAAATTAAATTGATAACTTTTTTTTTTGCACTTGTTACGAAGAAAGTTCTGAAAAAGTTGACTCTACTGGTATTTGAAATGTACTTGTGTGTGTGTGTTTGTTAAGGCGTATGTGTGTGTGTGCGGCAACAATGGCGACGTCGTTGGCGTCATCGTAATGTGCACCGGAAACGCTTGAAGTACATTCACATGCCAGGGTAACAAAAAAGGGCGACTTCTTGGGATGAAACAGCAGCCAAGAGCCAAGGAAATTGTCTACCGCACGTACACTAAGAAAAATAGTTACACATTGCCAAGCACTTTGTCTATAAAATGGGCATGCGTGAGAGAATTTGTATTTTGTTCTTAAGATTGATTTGAGTTCATAACACGACTATGATTTTTATACCCTTACCCATGAAATGGGTCAAAAAGGGTATAATGGTGCAAAAGTATGTAACAGGCAGAAGGAAGCTTCTCCGACCCCATAAAGTATATATATTCTTGATCAGCATCAACAGCCGCATCGATATAGCCATATCCGTCTGTCTGTGTATCTATCCGTCCGTCCGTCTGCTTGTATGAACGCGTCGATCTCAGGAACTACATAAGCTAGAGACTTCAGAATTTAGATATGATCTCTTCTAATCCCTAGGCATAGCAAGTTTGTATAAAATTTTCGATACATTTTCCAGTTTACGATAAATACATGGAATCGATAACACAAAAATCTTGAATTTCAAGAATTTAAATGAGGATTCAAGCTATTTACAAAATACTGAAAATCTGTGAAATTTTTGTTAAAATCGGTTAAGAAACAACGGAGATATGAAACCATCAAGCATTGGTCCGGTAGTACACGTATGTGTATGTCTGTCAACCCGTCTGTATGGTCAATGGTTAAGAGTATCTTTTAGTCTAGCTAACTCGACTAGAGCCTTCTTACTTGATATTGAATACTTTTTCTGTTGGTTTTAGATATTTTGACGAAATAATCATGATCATAAACGGTGTAAATGTAGGCTGCCTATGGGTATTTCTTTTTTAAGTTAGTCCTTAAGTTAATGAATCTGGAAGAGGTCTTTAGTTTGAGTCACAACATTTTTAAATTCGAAGAATATTTTTACTAAACAATTTTTAATTTTTACAAAAATCTTTGATCTACACAATAAAATCGTTGTAATGTTATTCGTTTTTTTCTCAGTGTATTTGCGTGTTTGTGTTGTATGAGAACAAAAGACAACAATGCACTCAGCCAGTCAGTAAGGGATGCATTCAGCAGTTAAGTGAGCCAGAGAATGACTTGCAAACGGGAAACGAAACGCTTCTCTCTCTCACTCTCTCGCTCTCGCTCTCTCTGCCTCTCTGTCTGTCTGTCTCTTTCTTTCTCCGGTAAATCCAGTGTCTGGTTGTCAGCGCTTTGCGGCAAGTCAATGCCTGTGGTATTAACACTAATGCATCAGTGCCCTTCAAGTGCGTCATGCTACATTGGAAATGTTAAAAATGACCGCCGGGCCGTGATCAATTTTTGGGGCAATGCCACGCAACGCAACTGATGAAGTGGCAAACAATTCAAAAAGACGAAAATAGTTTGAAGCAAAAACTTAGCAAAGCAGGCAAATACTTATTTAAAGACAACCCAAGCCGTTGCAAAATCTTGTTTGCTATTTGCCACCCCGTTGCGCCACCCACGGCGCCAGTGCGGCTGCTGTTAATACGACAAAAAACAGCAGCAGCAGAAATAGCAGCAGCAGAAGCAGCAAGAAACGTAAAAAGTTTCTCTTGCAACTACTCCAACTGCTCGTCTCAGCGCTCAGTTCCAAAAATGCAGACAAACTTTCTGCAACGCTTTGCTCCATGTAAAGGACCCCGGCACAACAATAACAACAACAATAATAATAATAGCAATTGCAACAACAAAGCCCAGACAATTTTAAAGGCAAAACCCAAAAGCAGCAAAAGCAGCTCCAACGACGAAAAGTTTCTCTCCCCAAAAAGCAACTAAATGAAATTTTCATGCTGCACTCAAAGCGAGAGAAAGAGGAAAACGCAAAATAAAAACTTGAAAATGGATTCGCAGCTGAATATATAAACTTATAATTATGTATGTGTGTCTGTGTGTGTGTATGAGTTTATATAAAATATCATCTATACCTACACCTGATGTTTACATAATGCTTGCTTAAACACTTTTCGTATATATAAAGCACTTCTTCTACCCAGACCAATTTGGGTTTGTTTGTTATATCTCTGCTAATTTTTTGTTACACACCGGAAATGATGGGGAAAAAGTTTTTGGCTAAGTTTATTACATAAAAAGAAAGATTATTTACTTTTAAGCAATATATTTTTATTTGCATTTGCTTACAAAGTACGAAAGATTCAAAATAAATCCTTTAAATATGTTAGATTGGCGATAACCAAAAAAAAGCAACTATTTGGGATCTCAGCTATTTAGTTTAGCTTTTCGTTTGTTTTCGTCTCTCTCTTTCTTTCTCCATGCTTAATAAATACTTAATATATAAGTTTCACCTTAAGTTTTGCTCGACATTTTTTTTGGCTCATTCACTCGCTCATGCCCTTTGCACTTGATTGAAGCTGAACTTTCGCCCACTGTCAAATTGCGAACTTGTTTGCGCTCCCAAGTATGCAACACAATTTGTCTACGAAAGATGGGTTTCGAGTGAGACGAGGGGAGGGCAGGGAAACTTACTGGAGTCTTGTAAGAGTTTTTGAGGGATTTCATGGCTGGCTTGTTTGTAGTCTGTAGTCTGTAGTCTGGAGCCTGCGGCCCCAGGGCAGCCAACTGCTGGCCACCGCCGCTACAGAGAGGCCAGAGGCCATAAGTCCACTGTTAAATGCTACTTACGTCTCTTAGCTTCATATGCTGTAGACTTCTTTCAAACTAGCTACTTCTTACTTTACTCCTTACACCCTAGCCCTAGCTGTGTAGCATCTTTTGGGTCTGGCCTATGCCTATTACTTTTGGCATCAAAACTTTGTCCTCTTCAATGTTGACTTCTTTCATTCGCTTTTGGCTTTGCCAACTTTTTCGCCCAGACATTCTCTTATCTCCTTCCCTACTCCTGTCCTCTCCCGTCCTGTTCTGTTCTGTTATGTTCTGCAGCAGTTTCCATTTTTCTACAGTTTGCCAGTTTATAAAAGCACTGAGCACTGGCAGGGAGAAGGAGTTTTGGGGTTGAGGTATTGTTCTTATGGGCGTGCCACCTTTGGCGTTTTAATTACGCAAAAACGCTAAAGTTTCGCCGTGAAAGCGAATACAAATTAATCGATATCGTTTAAGTTAATGTAACGCCCACAAGACGATGCCGATGCCCATGCCAATGCCGATGCCGATGAAGACGAAGCCATTTGATGTTGTTTTTTGTTATAGCCAAGCGTAGTGGGGGGGAGGCGCAACAAAGGCCTAGATGTAGACATTAAAAATCGAAACTGTATTTTATCTATTCGTGGCTGTTTATATATGCTAATTAATTGGCCTTAAGCTCAAGTGGCAGCCGCGCCGAAAGTGAAGGGAATAAAAACATATCTAAGCGGAACCGTCTCTCTCATCTAATATCAAGTATCGGCGAGAAGATGGTCCATAAATGTTAATTTTAGAGGCAACAAAAAATGATCAACGTTCATGGCGACAACAATAACAAATAACTGCCAATAACAACAACAACAACATCAACAACAACAACAACAATAAGCTGGCCAACAAAAACTAAACTTGCCTAATGAGATTTTTCAACTTATGACAAGTTATGCTAATTTAACGAATGCTGCCAAAAAAAAAAAACCGTCTCACAGAAGGCGGCATTGCGGGGGAGCAGAAGCTATTGTTCAAATGACTCCTCCCCCTCCCTCCCATACCACCCCCGCAAACCACTTGACTTCCATGAAGAGGAAGAGCTCAGAGAAGAGCTGACCCAGTCCATATAATGTAATTATCCAATGAAAACCTCTTACGATTCAAGCATGTTTGCTGCTAGAGATGTTTTGCTCTGTTTCAGTTTGACGGCTTAGAGAAATCGCTTCTTTTTTTTTTAAATTTCTGAGGGTCTGAGGTGTTGTTAAAATAAATAAAAGTCATTTATTGTGTAAAAACAGAGTATATATATATATATATATATATATATAATAAAATATGCAGCTTATATCTCACTGTTTGGTGAGTGTTAGAAGAAAAATTTAAATAAACTTGAAGACTACAAAAATGTGAAATAACGAAAACAAAACTTTCGCATTGTCATATCAATATGTAGGGTCTTCAATATATGTATATATCTATAAGTACTTTTCTTTTCTCACCATATATATATATATATATATATATAACAGAAAAATCAGATAAATATTTACACAATGAGACAGGATGCAAAAATATATAGTTAAAGCGGAACGTATATCCAGTATATGTCGTTTAATTTAGTATTATTGTGTATTAAGATTTATATGTTTATAATAATATAATAATTAAGATAAAACCATCTTTTGAATGTTGTCATTATATACCGATTGATTCACTTTTAAATCAAGAATTGATAAGCTTCAGCAAAAATATTGAATTTTATTCAATTCTAACAACAAATCAATCTAGTTGAAATTACATAAATACATTTATTTATTAGTAATGTATACATATAGCATTTAAAATATTTGCCTAGACTTGTCCCAGTCTAATTCTTGTTAAATTTCTTTAATTCCAACAGTAAAATAACATTTAATAATAGAATTTGGTTTTGTTGTGATTCTAATAAGTATTTGAGACTGTCAACGATCTGTGTTCTAAAGCAAAGGCGATTACATAATAGCTGTCCACCATAGTCAGAACGGCAGAAAGTATTTGTAGGTGGCTGGAGCCACTGGAAGATAGATGATACGAGTATAAAAGATGTATCGCTAATTTTTGCCAAATAAAAACCAGATGACAAATGTGCGAATCAAACACCAAAAGACTCTAGTCGAGTAAGCTCAACTAGAAGATACCCTTAACCCTTGGCCGTACAGACGGACAGATGGTCGGACTGACAGACATACACGTACGTATACTACCGGACCAATGCTTGATGGTTTCATATCTCCGGTGAAAATTTCACAGAAGTTCATTATTTTGCTTATAGTTTCAATTCTCATTTCATGCATAGGGATTAGGAGAGCTCATATCCAAAATCTGGAGTATCTAGCTTATGTAGTTCCTGAGATCGACGCGTTCATACAAGTAGACGGACGGACGGACAGATAGACAGACAGACGGACATGACTCTATCGATGCGGCTATTGATGCTGATCAAGAATATATATACTTTATGGGGTCAAAGAAGCTTCCTTCTGCCTGTTACATACATTTGCACAAAACCATTATACCCTTTTTTACCCATTTCATGGGTTAAGGGTATAAAAACGTGTTAAAACACGGGACTGGTTAACTGGCCAATAGGCCAATAACTGGCTGGCTGCCTGGTTGGCTCTGTTTTCGAGTCATGCGTGGGACGCGTTCACAAATTATTTCAAGAAATGTTAAGCGAAAACACTCAAAAAAAAGCAAATAAAAAAACTCAAAACTAATACAAATAAAACCGGATTAAAAAATTGTTTGGCTCGCTTGACTGCTCTTAACGCATTTGCACCCGCACAATTGTTTAAACCTTCCCCCCTTCCCCCTTCCGTCTCCCCAACATCTCTATGAATAAGTTACAACGCGCACCCACGCACGCAGTTAATAGGCGGCGATGTTACGTATACGCAACGTTGTCGCTGCGCACAAAAAACGCATTTAGTTAATCGCACAAATGCTTTTAATAAATATGTTTTCTCCAGCTTAGTACATTTGTTTGCCATAGTAGCCAATAAACCCAGCACTCACACACATTCATATATTATATAAGCATATTTATGTATGAATGTGTGTGCGTGTGTGTGTGTGTTTGTGTATGCCCTCTTGGCAGTCACTTCATTGCAAAAGGCAATGACACAAATGTTTTATGGCCCTGTCAAGCGGCAGTAAGGCAGCCAGGCAGCCAGGCAGCCAGGCAGCCAGGCAGGCAACTCCTTTTGCCACTTGCGACACACACACACACACACGCACACAGCTAAGTGTTGTATGTGCTTCTTGGCTTCACACAAAATGCATTTCTAATTAAGTTAATTGCGGCAAATGCTAAACTTAAGTCACTAACCTAAATTAATAAAAGGCTACACAAACCGCCATATGATTGAAATGTGTGTGTGTGTGTGTATGTGTGATTGCCATTCATGATGTATGTATTGTATGTACGTGTGCGTAAGTTACTGTTACATTTGCTCTACATCAGTGGAGCTCTTCGGTTATATAAAGCCATATTGTTTGATTGCCAATTAAACTAGGCGGAAAATATTAAAAAAAATAACATTAATAATAATAATATGTAACGGTTACTCAAGGTTACTCTGACATTTTTTACAATGATAGTTGCTCAAACCTTTTATTGTACAAACTTTCCTCCGTTTTCTCTGATTTCTATGAGATCTTAGGGATAACCTCATCAAGATTCCCCTTTCGATTGCACGTACCGCACCAAATGTTGCTTCGTGTGGTGCGCGTCTTGGTGTAATTTCATTTAATAACTGTTTTGTTGTTGTTTATGGAAACATTTGCCGACGGCTGTCGCTTCATTTCACACAACCAAACACACCACACACATGAGAAGAAGAAGGAGTGGAAGAAAAAGGAGGTGAGCCGGAAGTGAGCAGCTTGCGCGTGTTTTGTCGGACCGGGACAAGGGCATACACATAGGTGGGTGAGAGAGAGAGAGAGAGCGGGAACAATTGGGACAACTGGGCAACAGGGCGCGCCGCCTGTGGTGTGTCAACGATATTTGCTATTTGGGTTTGGTTCAGCATAGTTCTTTTCGGTTCAGTTCAGTTCAGTTCGTTTCGTTTCGGTTTTGGTTTATTGTTCCACTTTTCATGTCAAAAGTTATTGTAATTGTGTTAAGGCATTTCCCGTGCATATCCTACACACTCACACACACACACACATACGGACCGTAGCGTAACGTAATGTAAAGCGAGCTTACGAAACTCTTGGGCTATAAATAAAAATCATAGCAGCACAGGAGCAGGCAGCGGGAAGAGGGCAGCGGGCAGCGGGGCAGAGCGGGCCAAACAGAGCAGACACTTGTTTGACTTTGAGTCAGGCGCCGCTCTCCTTGACTCTCACCTCTCTCTCTCCCGTCTCTCTCTTATTTTCTCTCCATGTTCGCCTTACGTATTTGGCTTGATGTTTTGTGTCGGTGGCTGTGTGTGTGTGTGTGTGTGTCTCTGTGTGTGTGTTTTTTTTTAACGCACATCATTATCATTCCGTTTGTGTTTTGAACGGGCGCACAGCAACTGAGAGCAGGCAAACACCGTTAGCTCTCTCAGTCGACCTGTCTCTCTCTCTCTGTCTCTGTCTCTGTCTTTCTCCTTGCCATGGTAAATAAAGGAAAGAAAGCTTATGGTTTTTACTGTTTTTGCCTGGTTTCGCTTTAGCTCTCATCCTCTCTCTCTCTCTCTCTTGCTCTGGCTGTTGCTAACACTCTCTATAATTTTTTTTCAACTTGATTTTTGTTAGGTTAGTGTTTATATGTGTGTGTGTGTGTATGTTTGTGTGGGCTGCTGTTGTGAGTGGGGTATAAGCCCATTGTGTACATGTATACATACATGTGTACATATGTACATTTTTGTTTGTATGTGTTGGTGTGTACACAAATAACAAAAGGATACAACAAAACTCGGAACAGAAAGTTTTTGACACTTTTATACTTGGCTTGCACAGCGACCCAAAAAGCAACCCAAATAACCTGCCCCCCAATCCATTTCCATTCCCATTTCCATGCCCAACCCTACCCCACCCCCTCACACCCATCCCTCAACAACAACAACAACTCTTTTTTGGGCGGGTGTTTAATGGAGCCTGCCACATTTCTGCTTACCAAAAAGTCGAGCACATGAGGCATGTAGTATGTGTGTGTGTGTATTTTTGTGTCTGTGAATAGAAATGGGTCTATTTGGGCTAATATCATTGTAACTTATGATATTCATAACGAATTATTGCCTTGCCTCAGAAGCTCCAGAAAAACTCATGGGAATTCAGTTGAATTCAGTTTAGTATTATGATTGGAATAATAATTATACACTGATGTAGTCAGTATCTTCTACCTATTTAACTATTGTTTTCAAGTCAAGTTTATTTTAAGAAAAAACTCTTTTTTGAGCAACTACTGCAGATATTTTATCAATAACAATCATTTAAACATTTGAAAATCAAATAAATTTGATATTATTGACTTTAATTAGTACGTAATTCGAACTATCGAAAATGAATCCTTACTTAAATTGTAGACTTTTCTAAATGTATTTAAATCTTAAAGTTTGATTATCAAAAATTAGTAAGTGTTGGGTCTTAAACCCATACTATACCAATAAAAATCAAATAAAAATAGAATTTAAAAAAGAGAAAAAAATTAAGATATGTAGATTACGATAAAAAAAAAACCATCCGAATCAAGAGCCACCCAAAAAACTCTCAAAAACAACAAGGGTCACAAAAAGAAGAAGTGCTGGAAGAATGAGATAAAGATGAAGAAGGCAAAGAACAAACAGCAATTCCGAAATGAATTTCATTTTACAAATATATTAACAACTTTGCGCAATAACAACAAAAACAACACAACGTCAACAGCAACAACAACGAGAGCGTGCAAAACCGCAGCCAACATATGGAAATGGAAATACGACGTCGCTGCTGCAGCCTCACACCGTTGGATATGCAAAAACAAAACGCACACATGCACAAATGTATGTATGATGTGTGTGTGTGCGTCGTCGCCCCATCGCACTTGTAGGGCAGGCAGCGGCAGAGCATTTATGCCAGCGGCAGCGCTGCAGGCAGAGCGTACAAAATAAAAAAAACACACACAAAATGAAAAGCACAAAAAGCGTAACGCGACGACAGCGACGCCAGCAGCCGCGGCAGCAGTAACAGCAACAGCAACAGCAACAACAACAATCAATTGGCAATCTGTCCCACTGAAAAAACAATTGCACAAACACACGAAGGCACACACATACACACTCCCATGTGCGCCGTTACTTGCACGAGAGATAGAGAGAGAGAGAGCGCAAAGTTGATGTTTTTGTTGCTCAATTTTAGTGTTTCTGTGCTGCAAACAGCAATGTTGTCGTGCTGCACGTTGACGCTCTGCCAGACACGAGAGAGTGACTCTCGCAAAACTGTTCGCTTTCACGATGGCACGCTCTCTCAGTCACTCATACATATACGTCGCCGCCCGGCATCCCCTTGATAAATTCAACGCATAACAAAAAGCCAATTTTGTTACTTAAATGTTTACGCTTGTGTTTATCTTTTGTATTCGGTTTCTTATTAGGTTCTCATCTCGTTCTCATCGTTTAACAATTTGAGATATGATGGGAGCTTCGGCTGGCAGCGACGCCGCTGCCTTTGTTTATGTTTGTGTGTGTGCATGTTTGAGTGTGCATTTGCCTGTGGTTTTGATTTTGATTTTTGTTCTGTTTGCGGCTGCTGCCTGCAGTGACCGAGGCCTTTCGGCAGAGACAGAGACAGAGGTTGCTGTTGCTGTGCGTTGTTTTTGGGGGGCTTTTGCTAATGAGTGTGATTTAGACTTGTCGAGCTGGTTTATTATTTTGCGGTGTTTGCGCTCTTGTTGCCGCTCATTGCTGCTGCCGTTGTTGTCGTTGTCGTTGGCGTTGTCGTTGTCGTTGTCGCTATGTTTTTGTTTGGTTGTGTGTGCGCGTTGGTGTGCGCTTTTGTGTTGCTCTCCTCCTCTCACTCCACCCGACGCTGTTGATTGATGTTGTTGTTGCTGTTGCTTTGCTGCTTTTCTGTCGCTGACTCGACTGCGGTTTTGTATTTAGATTAAATAGTTTTGACAGCTTCCAAGTTGTTAATCTATGCATGTGAGAGAATTTCACTGATTAGCAAGTGATGCTTAACTGAGTAAATATTTTGCTTTGCATGATAGTTAAATTGATTTAATCGAATTTCAGTTTGATTATAAATTATTAATATTATTTACATATGCATGTAATTATTTTTCCTTGCAATCATAATTATGCATATTTTTTTTTGATTTAATTACATTTAAAAATATCTATTCAATCAATTAATTTTATTAATTTTTATTCATTTCATTAATTTCCCTACCACAACATTCTATAAAATGCACTCAAAACCTTCACAAAAGTCAAAAGCGCCAAACAGAATCGACGAGAACAAAACAAAAAATATTTAAAGTTAATTTGCAAAATGAGAACGCTCCGCTCGTTCGGTTTTGATATGTTAATGTGTACAAATATGCATACAACCACACCAAATACTCACACTCGCTCACACACATACCAGCGACGCGTACTTGCGCGCTGTGTGTAAGCTCTGTGTGAAAAAACATGGATCCAGATCCAGCGCTTTGCGGTTGAACGTCGAACAGCAGTGTGCTGGAGGCGGGGGCGGGAGCGTCGCCGACGTCGACGTTAAACATATCAGGCATAAACACAAACATACACCGATACTCACTCTCTCATTGTGGGTCGTCGTCGTCTTCGTCGTCGTCGTCGTTGACGGCGCCGCTGTCGCTACAGGGATTAAGCATGACAACGACAACAACAACGTCAACAACACAACGATGACGATTGCGATGCCGATGCCGATGTCGAATGACGAAGCGATTGTTTGAGGTGAAGTGGGGCACAAGGTAGCATGCAAAAAGTAATTGGGAGCAGAAAGAGCAACAAAAACAAAAACGATAACAGCAACAACACACGGCAGCAGCAGCAGCAGCAGCGACGTCGAAGTTAGCGCGCAAGGTGGCGGCAGCGTTCGACACGCAACAAGTTCGATGCAACCTGCTGCGACGCCATGCTCTCTCTCTCTCTCTTCCTCTTTCCTTTTCTCTCTCGCGATTGCTTGTCTCAATTTGTTGCGCTCTCTTTACTTGGAGCGCTCAGTTCGCTGGTCGCGTGTTGCTTTATAATTCCTGGCTGTTTGTTTGTTTCGTTTGTTTGAGGGAGCGAGCAATTGGGGGTCACACACATACATATGTATGTATGTAGATACGCGGAGAGGCATGGTGAAGCACCAACATACTGTCAGTCATTATTTAGTGTACAAGAGTGGGTGGTGCAGAGCAGAGAGAAGGCAAGCCAGAGCGAGAGAGAGAAGGAGAGGGAGAGCGTGCGATAGCGCAGCTTCGTGTCTTACCCGTCGTTTACTGTCGTGGCTTTGCATGTGTGCCTGTGTGTGTGTGTGTAAAACATATTGAGCAAACAAGTTCGCAGCTTCTGAGCGATGTTTGTGGGTCTTTGGCTGGGGGGAGAAGGTGGAAGTGGAAGGTTGTGCTATGGCTGAGTGGGTGGGTGTGCGAGCGGGGCCAGTCATCGGAAGTCAATGTAACAACAAACATGCAAACATTCGCACACATTGATACCTTACACTTATAAAAGCTTGTGTTTGAGTGTGTATGTACATACATACATATGTATGTATGCCTGTGCGCTCTCGTGTGAAGTTATTTAAGCTCTCTTATTATTTCATTTGTCGCTTTTAGCTTTTGTCTTTCGTGTTGGCTCGCATTTGTTGTTGTTGTTGGTGTTGTTGGTGTTGTTGGTGTTTTGGCTGACTGGGTGGCTGTTTGGCTGTTTAACTGCTTTGTGTGGCTGGCCGGGTCGCATGGTTGGCTACAAAAAAATGTGGTAATGTGCGAAAGTCCTTTCGTCATGCTCACCGCCCCTGCTGCTGTCCGCTTCTCTGCTCACTGCTCGCGCTGCCCGCTTTGCTCCAATGTCCGCTCTGCCGGTTGCTCGCTGTTGTTTCTGTTGCTGCGCCTGTCAAAGCTGCAGGGCAGCGGCAGCAGCAGCAGCAGCAGCAGCGGCTTCGTTGATGTTGACTGAGTTCGTTATTCGCTGCGTGTGCGCTTGTTTGTCGTTGTTGTGAATTTGATTTTGCTTATAAGTTGTTTTTTTCCCCCGCTCTCTTGTATTATATTTTGCATGGGCCTTGCGTTTGCTTTCTGTTTGTTTGCGTTTTGCGTTCTTTTCTCGGTTGCCGGCAGCGACGCCTGAAAAATGTTCTCAACTGCAACTCGTCCGATTCGACAATTTGACTTTGTGGACTCTACACAGGGAGTAGATAAATATACAAAATTCGAATTGTGCGTAGGAATGTGTGTATGTATGTATGTGTGTAGTTTGTTGGGCAAGGGAAGTGCGGCGGAGTCTTGAATATTTGAACATTTGTAGATTGCTGGGCGATTTTTCATGACAAAGCATTCAAAATGAAGCCCAATTTTAGTGGGCAATTAAGCTATCAGGACAACAGAAATATTAAAATTATATATAGATATTTTCTTGTTTATTATAACATGTTTAAATTGAATTCCCTGTATGTAGTGTATTTATTCATTCAAGAGTTGTACTAATAATCCAGAAAATACAGCACCCTGAATTATATAATACTACTGCATTTCGTATACTCTAAAAGGCATCTTTAAATTTTAACCTCGACACCCTGTATGTGTGTGTGTAAGCTAAAATCAAGTGTGATGTAGCTAGTAATACTCCCTAGGTAAACACATATATATACAGTCTGACAACTATTGCTGTATACAAAGTGAAAAAGTTTTGATATATTCACTTTAGAAATAAAGGGTCACACTGGTTGTTATCTCCTATTAAAACTATTAAAAAAAACGTAAAAAACATTGACATTAATAAAGAAACATTAAAAATACTAACAAAGGCACTAAGTTCAACTAACAATAAACGCTTTACACACTTCCATTTTTGGTTTGTTTTCGATGTGAATGGCATATTTATTATATTTTTCACTCTGTGTAAAGCAATAGTTGGCAGACTGTATATACATTGGCTATTTTCCTATTTTGCCAGCACGCAATTTAGCTTCAACCCCAAACCCCAAACCCCCTTTAATTCCAATCTCCCTCGTGCACAGTCGCAATCCCTCCCCGAATCCATGCCAACCCACAAAAATCTGTCAGATACCGCAAAAAGCAAAAGAAAAACGGTACAAAAAAAAAAAAAAAAAAAAAATAGGAAAACTGTTAGCAAAGCTTTCCACGTATTGTTAACGCATTTTATCACCAACGCGTGGCTGATTGTATTCCAATAGGAGGAGGACCAAAACAACTGGGCGTCATATGTATACGTATATGTTTGTGTATGTGTGTGAATATTTGACTGTGACTGAGTGATGGGGTTGGATTGGATGGTGTTGAGGGTTGAGGGGTTTTGTTGAGTTGAGTTGAGTTGAGTTGAGTTGGGTGGCATTCATTCTGATGGCTTTTTGTGGGTCATTTTGTGTTGTTGCTATTGATATCGCGTGGGAGAATGAGATGTGAATATGCATACATACATGTACAGTGGATATCAGGAATAATGAACGATTCGTTTCTACATGTGGTTTTAATAAGTATTTGATATAGCTTTAGAAATGATGTTTCTGGTTTACCTAATGTTAGCTAATTACTGTCTTAGTTTCATACATTATTACTGTAATGATATATTCGTTAGATACATTTGATATATATTTCATTAGAATATATATTTATACATTTTAGTTAAAGTGTTTTAACATCATTACTTCCGAGTGAACTATAAAGCTAAGCTGCACTGTGCTTAAAAGCTTTGTGCATAAAAGTTGCCAGCTGCCTGAACTGATTATCGATCAATTGCTTTCTGGTTCAAGCTAAATTCGAAACACAAAACAAAACAAAACAAAACACAACAAAAAAAGTACAGGCTCTTAAGCGCAGCTTGGCGCTCCACTTGCCATCATTGCAGCCGCTCTCTCGCTCTGTATGATCTTGCTCGCTCTCTCATCACTTTTGTTGCTGGGCCAACAGGTTTTTGAACAGGTCTCTCTTGTCTTTACTGTGCTTGTTGTGCTTGTTGTTGTTGGGCAAGATCAGCCGCCGATATTGTTCACACATTTGCTTGAGCTGCTGATGTCGCAGTTATTGTTGGCAGCGCAGCGCAGTTGCTCTTTGCGTCGCCGTCGCCGTCGCCGTCGTCGCTTCTTGTTTGCTGGTGTTTTACGTTGATTTTATCGCAGGCGTAGCGCGTTTCATTGTCTTAATTTGTGCACTGCACCCTCTCTCACTCAGTCACTCAGTCACTCTCCCACTCAAACACTAACGCGTGAGGTCGCTCTCTGAGAGAAGTTAGTTTTTCGCTCTCTATCATTTTGATCATGGCTTTTTTCTAATGGCCGCAAGAGTCGGCAACAGGTTTGCGGCTTGTCTCAAATGACAAATTGCCGCAATGCGCGTTTGCGTCTCTGACACTGATCATCTGATGATCTGTCTTTTTTGTTGTTTTCGTTGCCTCTGCCAACATAATTGGTAGCCACGCGCCTCTGTCGCTGTCACTGCCAGCGTCTCTCTGGTTTCTCTGCTATGCTCTGCTTCAAAATCTCATTGCTAGAAGTGCAGCAGCGCAGCTTTATTTATCTCTTCGTATTTTTGCCCTAATCAGTTTTGACATTAATTTGAGTAGCCGATTCCCTTTTTATGCTGTGGCCCATTCATTTATCAGTTGTCTCGTCTCTCTCTCTCGTTGCGCATTCTTTCCTTCGTATTCTTATGCATGTCAGGCAGCAAGATTATCCACTTAAGTGCTGTCCACCCCAAGTGACAATTGTCATTTTCATTGTTTTCGCTCATGTCGTGGCTGTTGCCTTGTAAATCATTGAATTTGTTGTGTGTTTTGACAGGCCGCCGAATGCTTAATAATATTTAACAATGATTGTCTGAAATTGACTCATAAATTATACGAGACGTCGCCATGTGTCAGATTTTGTTCATTTTATGGATATAAATAGTTGTACACACATACATACATATGTATATTGCGATTGCATTTGCAAATCAAAAATAAAGAAGGAGAACGATAAAGACAGAGAGTGTAGGCTTATGCTCTCATCACCATCATCCTTGAAACATTGAACATTGACAAGGCGCCGACATCTTGCGCTCAGGTTTTGATTTCAATATTGCCAGTCCGTTGATTGATTGCAAGGCGCAAAAGGCGAACTGGTTGAAATGTTGCGAAGATTGATCATGAACAGACAGACAGAACAGATCACAGAGAGAAAGCTAAAGAACTTTAGCAGCTAATAACTGATCAATCCATCAATCGGATTTAGTATTTATTTATGGGAAATGTCGTCACTTGAGTTTAGATATGAAAATAACAAATGTTTGTAAGGACAACTAATTGATTAATTTCTGCTTTGCTTTTAATATTTATTGTCAATAAGAAGTCGAATTGTGAATTTTGGTTTCGATTCTCGTTCAAATACAATCTCAGATCGATCGATCATTTTGAAAGAAATTGAACAAAAAATGCGAAAACAAAAGAAAACCAAAAAAATAAAAACAATGTCACACAAATGCCAAAGAAGCATTCTTTGAAAATCCATAAAATATATACATATATATTATTTCACATCACTCCAATCGCTGTAGAAATGCATTTCGAGTGGTCGAGTGTGGGCGTGTCAATAAAAAATTAATGCAAAATGATCATTTAAACATGTCCGAATCTGAACAGCTTATCGCACATTAGTGTAACAGTTGCCACGCCCACCCAACGCCAAACTCCAAAACAAAGAAGGGGCGTCCCTTTTTAATTAAGCGCCACAAAATTCATTCACAAATAATAATTAACACCCAACAAAACGTTTACAAAATACATTTATGTATGAAAATTCAAATACATATGTATATATTTTTCGATGTGTGTGTGTGTTTGTTAAATACTTATGTTAATGCGGTCGACACTAAATCATAATTTGTCAACAATTTCATTATGCTTAAAAATATATATTTACCCTTGTGTTCGCGCTTTGCTGTTGTTTCAAATTTGTTCGCCGCTTTACTTATTTATGTATTATAATTATTATTTTTATTATTATTATTGTTTTGTAAATTCGAAAAATATGTTCATGAACAAATAAGGTGGGGAGACAGAATCAATAATATAATCAATATATATATATACAGATTTATTGCCATATCCAATTAACATTTAAAGTTTATCCCAACATACTGTACATGAACATTTTCATTCACTTAGAATAATCTATTTTCACTGAGTATCTCTTAATCGAATATATTTGAGTTGCAAGTTGCTTCGTTATTTGCGTTTTTGTGTATTCAATGTTTGGGTTTTCCATTTCACTGATTTCGAGTTGTTGAAGCCGCGTCTTAGTTGAGTTTTTTTTGGGCCGCTTTCATTGTTCTGCTTTGCAGTTGTCAGAGTATTGTGAGTTGTGAGTTGTATCTGTCAGATATGCGCTCATTAGCATTGAATTCGCATTAATTTGCCTGCCAGATTGCTCAAATGCAGCTACTGCTAATGTGTTCATATTAGTTTTGTAGTATTTTCGGAGAAAACTTTCCATGAAAACCTTTTCACAAACGGAAAGAAGAGAAATTGTTGATTTGACACATTTTGTTTCTCTTCTTTTTTCTTGTTGGTTGTCACACAAATAGAGTTAATAATAAATACATACATATTTATGTCAGCAACAACAAAGTGAATTTTTCAGATGAAAAACATATATGTGTATGTATATAGGGAACATTCCCCCGGCTCGTACAAAAACCGCAAGAAATTGGGACACGTCAAAATATTTCAAATCAAAAGAACTTGAGACAATAAAGAACTAAAAATGAAAGCTTCTCGTTTCTTATATCTGTGAGCGAAAGCTGGCACTCATCTATCTATCTATCTATCTATACCTTCAAGTATTTGTATCTGCTTGTTGTATCCGTGTCTAATGCGCATTTTCAAAATGATGGCATTATTAATAAAGTGGCAGTTTAACAATTTCACAGCTTCTAAACAAATCTTCACACAACGTTGACATTTTTCTGTTTTGTTTCATCTCACTCTTGCACTTGTTGTTGCCTCTTTGTCCCTGTCTCACTCTTGCACACACCAAGCAGCTAAAAATATTTGAATGTTTATTTTGTTTGATTTTGAAGTGAAGTGACAAATGTGTTCTATTTAGAGTTATGGCGCGTGTGATTTGCCACACTACAACGATTGATATAGAAATCGATTCGATGATAGATTATTATCGTATTAGAAATTTCAAACAAATATTTTCCTTTTTTTTTTATGGGGTAAAAATGTACTTTACAATTAGTAAGGTATGCCAATTGAGTAGGAAAATCCTTTTTTAATCTTTGAGACAATTTAAAATGTAATTTATATAAATGATATATCTGTAATATATATAAAAAATATTAAATTTTAAGCCTTGTTATACGTAAAAGGATATTGTTTTAGTAAATTGAAAATAATGATATGTTGACAGTTATGTATAAATAGTTTGTCAAGTTAATTAAACTGAATATCTAGTTATATATTTATATTTCTTGTTTCTTATTTAATCCTACGAGCTTTTAATTTCCGAAAAGAATTGCCTCATTTGTGCAGTTGAACTACGAAATTACATGTTTCCCTTCAATTAGCATTAAATTTCATTTAAAAATGTCAAATATTCTTTTATAGTCTAAGCCCACGATATGGGTAGAAAAGGGTAAATTGGAACAGAGAGAAGGAAGCATATCTGATCCCACATATATTTTCAACAACTGAATCGATTTGGTCTTGTCTGTCTGTATCGAATATCGAAAGCTATTCAGTTTAGGATATCTTCCAGTCGAGATTTTCGATATATCTGTCAACATATATCTGTCTGTCTATCTTATGAACAAGTCAATACCAGAAACTATATCGATTTCGATTATGAGCTCTGCTTGACCACAGGCTAAATCAGATTGCTTCAAATAATAGATAATTTTCCCTTTCTGATTAACATTCTTATTATTGATAACACAAATATCGGGAAATATTTAAAACTTTAAGTTTGTTTTTGAAAATATGGGAAAAATAGTGAAAACCTGTAAACATTTAATCGCAAGTTTAGGGTTGCGTTGAGTTTAGGGTATCTCGCGGTCGGTATTTATCGATGTAGTGCTTTCTAACTTGTTAGTTTTATGGTATGTCCAATATATATGCAAGTAAATATACATGAAACACGACAAATTGCTCGAAAATTAAAATTCTAAACCAAAAATCATTCGGAAAATTCCTTCCAGGCATTATAACGTGAAACATGCTCTGATATTTATTTATGCCCCTAAAATACAAAAGTGTTTGTATTTCAAAAACACGTGCATATGTGTGTGTGTGTGGGGGGGTGGGGGTGGGTGGGTGTTTGTGTGCTTCACTCAGTTCTGACATTCAAAGTCTAATTCATAATAGATTTGGGCGCTGTTTATCGCATTTCGTTGAAAATTTCTGCCTCGGCATAGACATCAACACGAACACGAACACAAACACAAACACGAACACACGGCGTATAAGTAATAAGTTTTATTTGGCACTTGCTTGTTGCTGGCGTCATTTAATGGCTAACCAATACGACATGTTCATATATCAGCTACTAGATCCATGTATCTGTATCTGTATCTGTATCTGAAGCCGTAGCTGTTGCTGTATCTGTATCTACAGATACAATTTGTTGTGTGTATCTGATGATCTTTGTGCTAAAATTAATTTGTAGAAAAATGCGTGCGCTGCTTGCCGAGGCTGCTATTGCAGGTTCCACCAACGGCAACGTTTGCGGTAGCAAATTACGAGAAAATTAAATGTTGATTTAATTTTGAAAAGCAATTTTTCATTTTTAGCGTCGTCGTGGCGACGCAATTGACGTATGTATCTGTATCTGTATCTGTCGTTGTTGTTGTTGTTGCTGTTGCTGTTGCTGTTGTATCTGTTGCCATAGCTGGGCATTTGCATGTTCTCTCCCCGTCACCCTTCCTCCCCCCATTTGTGTGCCTGTCTGCTTGTATTTGTATTTGAGTTACAATTTTGTTTCGCTTCGTTTTTCGCTACGGCAATAAATTGCACTTTGCACGTCGTTGACGGGTTCGTTGCCAGCTGCAAAGCGACTAAAAAATAAATACATATATATTTATATACAATACCTTATATACTATACTATACGTGTGTGTTCATATCTGATATGCATACATATGTGTTCACTCAATTTAAATTTGCCATACCATTCATATAGTATATTTACCAAGCAGCTGATTTAAGGCTGATTTAACCTATGACAATATGCTTAAATTGTTTTTGCTATTCTTGGACTTAAAAATGAATTTAAAAATCTTTGTGTATTTTAAATTCACTAGTGTTATTGTTTTCAAATAAATATTCCCGTATTTCTAGATGTCTTAAATAGTTTTTAAAAGGAGTCTTAATTTTTTGTCTACTCAGTAAAAAGCAAATTTTATTTTAGACATCATTTTTTAACTAAAACATGAAAGAGATGAAAACGACGTAATATTTTGTATTGTATATGCATCATATTAACATTAAAATACTTTCTAATAATATAGCTGAAAAGTTTAACTCAACCTAACTTAAACTTAACTTAAGAAACACTTATTGATTCAGATAAAATAGGTAAATGTTGAGGAAGCAAAACATTAATTGGTACATATCTTTTTTTTGTGTTCTCCTAAAGTATAGTTTAATAAAATCATATTTTAAAAGCTTATGAGCTTTTGACTAGGGTTTTAGCTAGCATTTAACCGCTTTGTCTTTATTCAAGCACCACAATATGCTTTTCAATACTAAACCATAAAAAGCTTAGAGAATACTCAAAAGTCTGCTAGTTGGCAACGTGTGTTATTGGCATTAAAGCTGATCTATTGCCGGCTTATGCCGCTCCGTCAGTTACCGCTGGAGCAGACAGAACAGTCAGAACCAGCAGAAAACAGTTTCTTCTGGACAGCCAAACAGCTAAATATTTGACACGCCCACCTGTGGCTGAGGCTGTGGCTGTGGCTGTAGCTGCTTCTGCTGTAGCTGTAGCTGTTGCTGCGGCTGCGGCATCTGCACTGCCAAAGTCAAAGGCCAAAAAAGGCAAGAGCAGACAGCAAACGGTTGATCCAATGGCCGTTGCCCACATTGGCTTTAATCGGTTTGGTTTGGTTTGGTTTTAGAACTTGTCGACTTTTGGCTAATACCAATTAGTGTTTGCTGATCAAACTACAACAAACAACAAACAACAGCCGCCCCAGAAGATTTATGACACCCACGAGCGAGAGAGCAGAGCGGGAAGGTGGAACGGAGAGTGAAGTTAGCCAGCCAACGGCAATTTTTGATATGCGGCGTCGCAACATGTTGTGCCTAATTGGATACATGTTGCTGGCAACATTCAATTTGGGCCAGGAAAGGTTTGTGCTGTTGTTGTTGTTTGTAGTGTTGTTTGGTGCTTCATTTCATAATGCTGTCAATTGAACAATGGCTCCATTTGTACATACATACAAGCTATATATCCATACCTCGAAGTCAGCATTAACTTCTTGAATGAAGCTAAGAACTCAACTGAACTGTGCTTAACTCGGTTTAAAGTCTTTTGTTTCTGTTTCTGTTCTTGTTTTTGAATGGTTTGTTGGTTTTTTTGTTGTTCTTTGTTGCTGGCAGTACAAATGCGCGAATTCTTCATTTAGCTTTTTATTTTTTAATTTTAATTTTTTTGTTTTTGTAGCTTTTTGCTTTTTTTGCTTTGCCAGCAGACAAGGTGTTTGAGTTGCTTGTTATTGTTGTTGGTTTTGTTCTGCTTCTGGGTCATCGCTCTTAAAATATTTAAATTGTTTTTGCTCACCTTTTTTCATTGCTGTTTGTTTGTGTCTTCACTGTTGTTGTTGTTGTTGTTGCTGTTGTTTTTGTTGGTGGTGCCTCAGCTGAAAGTTGGCTTTGGGGTTTTTGTTATATGCCCCCATCACATATAGAAGACAAGCACAAGCACAAGCACAAGCAAAAAAATTGTTTATATATATAGTTTCGCATGTAAAAAAATGAAAAGTACTAACCACCGTTTCTTATTCCCTCGTTATCCCTCCTCGTTCTCTCGCTCCGTTTCGTTTCTCTATTTCACTTCACTTTACTTACGGCCACTGGTCGTTGATCCGCCGTTAGCAGCAACGACAAGAACAAGAACAAGAACAACAGCAACAACGCATGCGACACGGCTGGGAATCGGCGCACTTAACTGATTTGACAGCAGCATCATATGGTGACAGGGTTTCTCAGCGCTTCTATTTTTAAGCACTTAATGACTGTCCTATGATGTAATGCATGTCTATCTGTCTGATAGATAGATAGATTGCCTAAAGGCATCCAGCATATTAAATCAAATCGTTTTTGGATAAAGTTTTCGAATAGTTCGAATCCAAGGTTAATCTTAGAAATAAACCTGTTTTGGTTATATTGTTTTTGATTTTCATGTGAAACTATTGTATTGATTTATTTTATTTGGCTAACGAAGAGGTAAATATAACTTGTAGAAATAAGTTTGTACTACTGAATAGGAACCAGGAATATTTAGATTAGGTTTCAACAAAGTTTACGACTGTGATTTATTTACTTTAAAGCTTTTATTTTCACTTCATAGGCTGATGATTAAAGTGAATCACACGATAAAATGAGATTTTAATAATAGACAAGTGTTTCTTTTGGGGTCTGCCTAATTTCAATACTCAATTATGTGGCTGTCGTTAGTTGAAGATATTTGCAAAGCCCAAAATAGTTTCTATTTATTTTCTGGTTTCACAAATTTCCCTTCAATTGATGCGGAAGCAGTGAAAACGCCGTTGACTTCGTGGAAAAGCGATAAACTCGCGTATAGCACCTCAAATGTGCACCGACTGTGGCAATTTCAAGTGTGTGTGTGTGTGTGTGTGTGTGTGTGTCTCAAAGAGGAAGCATCCCAAGGCAGCCAGACTGTCAATGAGACTAGGAGAAAGGAGAATCCCCATATGCAAGTAGTAGATCCCATATATCATGCCATGGCTGAGCGCGTCAAGTGCGTGCCCAGTTCATTAGGAGCACATGCGAAGAGATGCAACTGCGAGATGGGAAATGGGCGAAATTAACGAAATGGACGAAATGGGAGGCAGTCATCAGTTCAGTTTGTAGTCGGGCAGGCTGCATTTTGGTTTTTTGCTGCTGCTGCTGCTACTTGGCAACTACTTTGCACTTTGCCAGATACTTAACTTGCAGTTATTTACAAGTCATGCTTGCTACGAATTTGCTTGAGTGTGCAGAAAGCGACAGAGAGAGAGAGAGAGAGAGAGAGAGAGAGAGAGACAGAGAGAGAGAGAGAGATATGTACGTGGGGACTTTTCCCTTCCCTGTCATTCAATGGGCTGAGATTTCGTCGACTTTCGTCGTCGGTTGCTTGGTTGATGCTCCTGATGGGGATGATGATGTGTGTGCCCAGGCGACGTCTCCGAATCGCTGAGCAGCCAAAAAATCTGTTTGCCGTTTTTTGCTGCATCTTCTTCCACCTATTTATATTCGCATTTATAAATAAACAACGTGAACGAGTTGTCGTTGTAATAAATATTGCGACAAACAAACAGACGAACAGAGGAACAGACTTCCAGACAGACGGAGGCAGGCTGCGAGTCTGAGAGTGCGAGAAGATTGGGGGGAAACAGGGATGGGCAAACAGACGACATGCACAAATATATTTATATTTAGCCAATTTTCAACGCTTGTTGACAAAACTGTCAACAAAATGCAATGCAAAGCGTAATAAAATTATCCAAGAAGCTGAAGCAATTGAAGCGGCAGCAGAAAACGGCAACAGCTAAAAGTGTCTTGCGAGACTTTTGAAAGGGGTAAAACGGCAAACAAAGTTGCTGCTGCGTGTGTGACAGTTGCGAAGGGGAGTGGCGAAAGGGCCGGTGGGGGTGGGCGGGGAGGTGTGTTCTAGGTGTAGACAAAGGGAATGGCAATGTGATTCTCATATTACGTATACGCACTGTTGATACATTTAGACATAGTGACAGGATGTGGAGAGGTTCAGACGTTTGGCACTTAGAAATAAATAATTATATGTTAAATATAAATAAATTAATTAACATCAAGGTATCTTATTCGATCAAAAGGTGTGTTTTTCATTGCTTATTAAGGATTTTTATGACAAATCAAAGTAATTATTCAAATGACATGAAAATACAGTTTTTATTTCACTTTGGGAGTTAACGTTAAATCTTGTTGATAAACAGATGAACAAAATTTAACTTTTAATAAGATGAAAAGCAAATAAGAATTCTTGATGACAAAAGTTCATTCGTTCCTGTCTCCGGTGTTTCTTAACCGTTTCAGGGTATAGAAACTCAACTCAAATCAATAGCAACAAGTTATTAAAATACAAAAGCAAATTAATAATAATAATAAATCATTTAAGGCATACAATTTTGGAGCAAACCTGGTAAATCTTGCATTAAGGCAATGCAAATCGTAGGGGATAAAATGATTTGATACATTTCTGGAGTGACATTAAAAGACATACTTGTCAGTAAACTGAACAACTTTATAATCGTGTCAATCCTTTGGCTAAGCATAACAAGCGAAAGTTGGAAGATAACTCTTTCACTATTGGTGGTCAAGCTGATTATTTAAATATGAATTTAATATATTGTTACTGGTTTTTTTATTGTTACTTTTTCTATAGTCATTCCAATAGCCTATAACCTCTTATTATATACATCAAAATTATAATAAAAATTTGTCAAATTAATAGATAAAAGTATAATCAGCATTATTTTATCTTTCTATTGTGTAAAAATGTAAAAAATACAGCATATCTTAAAATGCTGATTGTTTGTTATCTGACTGACTAATTACTCATAGATTATCTTTATTTATGATTCTGTATTTTCCCTTCTTCACTGTTCACGTTAGCTCAATAACAAAGCGAAAACAGTTTCAAATAAATACGTTAAACACGTTAAGTCCATTCAATTACCCCTGGTAGCACATTTTAGCCACTGTGCTTGGGTTCTAGACCAACAAACCAACCAATCGACCAACCAGTCCTAAATCACTAGCAGCTTATTATTGTTGTTGTAGTTGTAGTTGTAGTTGCTTTTGCTGTTGCTGTTGTTTATTAACTCAACGCACGGCCACTTGACACATTTGGCCAAAAGATCAGTCACCTTGCCACCAAGTCGCGCACAAGGCATATAACAAATCTTCAGCGCAATAACAACAAATCTTGAACAAAAAAACAGAAGAAAAACAGAAAAAAAATGAAAAAAAGTTCAAGTCAGCTAATAAATTTATATTATGTTTTTTTCTCGCTCTCGCCATAAATAAACTATACAAATATTTGGCTCGGCCAGGCAGCCAAGCAGCCAAGCAGACAGGCACCAACGAGCTCATAAATCTGTAAATAAATAAAATAAATTTTCGTGCATATATCAAAACGTATCAATAAAAATGCTCAACAAGTTTTATTTGCGTGTGTTGTAGCCAAATCCAAAGCCAAAGCAAAAGCCGCATAGAAAAATTTACATTTATCATAACAAAAATCGCTCGAAAATGATCGGGTAGCTTCGGCGTCGGCGTCGACGTCGACATCAACATCGACTGCGACTGCGACTCAGTTGCCGAACTGAGTTTGTTCGCTAATTTGGCGTGTTAATTGCCAGCTGCGGCAGCAGCAACAACAGCAACAACAGCAACAGCAGCAACGAGACGCAATCGCGAAGAGAACCGAAACGAGACAAAGCTTTTCTCCCTCTCTCATTAAACGTGAACGATTCGCTCTCCCATTTGGGGGCCATAAATTTAATGTGTTTTGTGGCAGAACGAAACGTTTAAGCCGCAAAATGACAAACAATGAATTAACAAATTAATAAATTATATTTTTCTTCGCCTCTTGGCGCCGTCCAAATGAGTATTAAATATTTAAATAGACGTCTCGCAACCCGGACGGACGGGGCGTTTCTGCTGCGTTGAGCTGCTGCCTTCTATCTGTATTTCTGTTTTTGTTTTTGTCTTCTCGTAACTGCAAGATACAGTATCTTAGACTAATGCGCAGCATGAATTTGGCACGCCCTCCTCGTCCACCACCGCCAGCACCGCCAGCACCGCCACCACCTCCTCCGCGATTTTCTGCATGCTTTTTCATATTCATTTAACTGGCGGCTGGCTTTTAATTGCATACCCCCTTCCAGCCCACCGCAATCAACAAATGGGGCGTGGCTAACAATAACGTCAACAAGTGGCCGCCCCACATCCGCATCGAATCAATTTGCACCACCGACGATTTGATCAACCCAAGTGAGCGCCACCACCAACAGCAACAACCACCGAAAGCAGCAGCATCCAAATCATCTTTTGCGCATAATATTTTGTGATCGTGCAAGATGATAATCTTGGACTCGCAATCCTAAAAAAAACTTCACCCCAGTGCAATAAATGTACCTAGTAGATACATATGTATGGCTAATTTGCTGTCAATTGCCGAACATGAGCCGAATACGAATACGAATACTTGTACAACTCCGTGAATGAGTGCAAGTACGAGTATGAGTGTACTACGTGTAAGAAACATAAATAAGACGGCCGAGCGGAAAAACACTCGCATCATTTGGACCCCCCCCTTGTGACGACGGTGCAATGATCTCTTTGTGGTTATGTGGTTGCATTCATTTGTTGCATGTATTTGTGTACCAGTGTGTGCTACTGTGTGTGTGTGTGTGTGTGTGTGTGTGTGTGTGTGTGTGTGTGCGTATGTGTGTTTATGGCTGCATGCCAACAATAAAGAAATAAACAACAAAGTTGCTTTTAAATATCTAACCGATATTTGCTTTGGAGAAAATATAAGGGTACTCAAGTCAGTTTTCTTATCGGCTATATGCTTCGTTTTCAAACACATGAAATGGGTAAAATGGTATGAAAACATTATTATTATATGATTATTATATGATTTTGGTAACCATAAGATATAAAGATTCCAGAATAAAACTTTTCCTTTGCCTAAATATAGCCCGATTTGTGAGTGTTCGATTACTCTATCCGTTGCCGATATCAGAAAAGATCCCAAGTTGATAAAAATGGTAAATACGTGTATTAGAGGCTATAGTACGTAAATCGTTTGAAAAAAAACACATAAATTATTTGATTTTTTACTTATCCAAAATAATAAACAATACATCTGTCATTGATTTTTATTATTTATAAATAATGTATTGGATTGCATTTAGTGTCAGATTACAGCACATTTAATGTTGCCACACTGTCATTTATGCCCCAGTATTATTGAAATTGTGTTACCAAATAGTAATGATGTGCAATGTGCCATGTGCCATGTGCGCCAAGAAATTCAATAAGCCGATTCAATTTGGCAAAAATAGTTGCAGAAACAAAATCAGAATGCATTTTAAAAGAAATTAAATTGCATTTTCTCGCCATAATTTTTGATCTGTTGTGCAAATTTTCAATTGCTTTCAAATTTGCCAATAAACAATCAAAGCAAAAACACAAAGATCATAAAAATGGCAAATCTATTGCCTATACATACACACAAACACAAAGAAATACACATACGTACATATGTGTATATTTCTCTCATCAGTTTAGATCAGATTTTCTATATATGCAACAGAGAGGGTTGCAAAAAATGCAAAAAAAAATATATATAATGCAATGTGCATTTTCAATAAACTATCAAAACAACACACACACACTCACACACACACACACAAGCGACTAAAAAAAATGTTCTGCATTTAATAGACAAGTGGACACAAACACACACACACACACACTACCATAAATACGTTAATACACAGTGGCGGACACACACAACACAACACACTTGAAATGCAATAATCATATTAAACTCAGCATCAAAAACGAAATATACAAATTTTCTAAAAGCAACAACATAGTTCGTTTTTAAAGTTATTATTAGCCGCAAATGTGCGGCAATACAAATAAACACACACACACACACAGATACAAATATATATGAGTACTTTTGTATAAATACAAGTACAATCAATATATTGTTCATCGGTCATACAGACCTTTATATATATTTAGTATATATTGTATCTATAGGAATGTATCTGTATCAGTCCAAATTGAATGACTGACGGTTTAGCATGCGTTTAATTTATACATACATATGGATTTTCTTGTATTTGTGTGTGTGTATATTTTGAATGTGCATTTGTATTTGTGCTCTGTTTTTCACATACATATTTCGTATAAATCATTTAAGCAGCCGCAAAATAAAATCAAGTTGAAAATATTCAATGAACTACTTTTCTGTTTGCAAGTGGCCAAATGTATGGCGGGTGAAAAGTACACATCGAACAAATATACACAATATATATATGCATATATATATATTTATGTAGACCAACTATAATGTGTGTTATCAAGGGAAGGTGGGGAGGTCGGTGGGCAGCACACATATTTTGTTGGGCTCGCCAATTGAGCAGTTGAAATATTTGCACACCACAAATGAAAATATAAACTGTGCAGAAAACATGACAAAACTTTTCTGTTCTCTTTTTTTGTTTTCGTTTTCTTTGTTTTTATTTTTTTTGTGGTGTTCAAATTAATTATGTATGTACATATGTATAAATACATTATGGGGCTGCAATTTAATCTTTGACTCAATTATACAGTGAAGAAATATTTAAACAACAAATTTTGTAAATTTTAATAATTTGTGTTCGAATTAAAATATTTTGAGCTATTGATTAATTTGGCTGTGTCAATGTTATTCAGTTTCTTTTTTCCAGCTATTTATAGAGCTGAAAATAAAATGCATGATAATTTAATTTTTCTTGTTTTCCTTGAATACTGAAAATTCGGAATTTCCTTCAAAGAGCAACAGAATGTTGTTAAATTTTAATTAAATTATTTAAAATTAAGAAGCTATCAATTTATTCATGTTTTATATTCATTATTATTGCATTATTATTGAATAAGCCTTCTAGTCAAAGTGAAACTAAACAAAATACAACATTCATTTATATTTTTGTATAGTAATATGCGAATCTATCTAATATAATATCACACACACATACATACCTACACACACATTCGTGCACGTTCACACATTGTATATCTCAATATTAATTTGGCATTTATAAATTTTACAATTTAAAACGCAAATTTCAACAATTTCAGGCGTCAACGCATAGCCAAAGCAGCGCAGCGCTGCGCATCCCGCCCCGTATTCCGCCGTTTCCCCTCCTATACAGTAGTACGCTCCTTTGCCTCGTTGCTCATACGCCGCGTTGCCGCTTTGCCGCGTTGCCTCGTCGCATATAAATTTGCAACTCAATCGCGCCGCAAGAAGTTGTTGTTGTTGGTGGTGTTGTTGTTGTTGTTGTAGTTGCCTTTAAGGCAAGTGCCCCCGAGTGTGGCGCACATTGTGGGCTTTTGGCATTTTGGATGCCCGAGATGCCCGCCTTCATTTTATATGCATTTGATATGCCTCAAGCCCCGTCCGCTTGGATCATCGCTTGGCGATCTCTCTTTGCAATTTATGCTTTGTGCATTTGTGTTTTGTTTGTTTTGCCATTTTGCTGTTTTGCTGTTTTGCCGTTTTGCTTAAAAATAGGTTTTTAATTGCGAGACGACGGCAGCGCCGCAGATTATTCGCCAAATAATTTGGCTCTTGAGGCAGAAACAAAATAAAAACAAAAACCGAACACCAACAACAACAACAACTTGAGCGAAAATCGTTCTGTTTCTGGCTAAACATCTTCTCTTCGATACCAGCACCACAGTAGCAATCACTGTTGTTGTTGTTGTTGTTGCGGTTGTTATTTATTGCAATGTGGCACAGCTAATCAGAGTTCTGCCCTCTCACTCTCACGCTCACACTGCTGTGTGCCGAGCGAGGATGAAAAAATAGTTGCAAAATATATAAATCGAATCGAAATGAGCAGAAACGTTGAAATTAAACAGGTTGGTCGAGAATGCAACTATTTCAGTGGGTGGGTGGGAATGGGTTGAGGGATGGGATGGCTGTCATCTCTCTTAGTGTGCGTGTGTGTGTGTGTGTGTGTGTGTGTCTGTGTGTTTATTTGTTTGACTGCTGGCGAGCAGTTTTTCTGTTATTTTTGCTGAACGCTCATAATTTGTATATTTGCGATTTTCAATTAAGAAGCAGCAGCAACAACAGCCACAGGGCGGTGACATATGCGCCACAAATATGCCACATGGCCGGCCAGCAAGTCCATTGAATGCAACTTATTGGAATTTATTAATAGACAGCAGCCACCCACGCGATGGATGCCATTCAGCGGCAACAGGCTCTCTGTCTATCCGTCTTCTCTCGGCTTCTTTGCTTTGGATTGCTGCACAGATCATCAGTGCACTGGCACTGGCACTGCCACTGGCCATTGCCATTGAGTAGACATAATTTACAATTACATATTTCAAGGACACTTTACATAGAGACCGGCTGTTGTTGTTGTTGTCGTTGATGTTCATATCATCATATCATGACGACGGGACGAGACCGAGAACGAGAACGAGAACGAGTTTGCCAGCCCAAAAACGCCAGCAAGCATCTCAACCACTTGATGGTCCTACGTGCTGGCCATGCTTAAATGACTTGAGTTCAACTTCAGCTCCATCCCCATCCCCATCCCCATCTCCATCTCCAACTCTCCAGCTCCAGCTAGCTGGCATGAACGTCGCCTGTTCATCTCTTGCTCTCGTACTCTTTACTCACTGTGGCCGGCTGGCTGGCATTACGCATTGTTGTTGCCGGGTGCATTAAGTGAAAAATTGCAATTTTAACGCCCGCGTTAATTTACAACAGTTGCCACGTTGGGCAGCAGGGCAACAGATACAAATACAAATACAAATACAAATACAGTCACAGATACGGAACGGATACATAGATGCACTTGAGGATGCCCTGGGCCGAGTCGTAAGTATCTAGTACTGTATCTTTGTCTTTTTGGGGTGCTGTGCGTGGAACGTGGAACGTGTTGCTGCGGCTGCTGCTGTTTTTGTTTTTTTTTTTTTTTTTTTGCCTGGGGCATCAAAGAGTCAGCAACATTGCTGTTGCTGTTTCTTTTGCTATTTCAGGCTGGGCTGAAGGTAACCAGTGCAATGTCATTGTTATTGCAGAGTTGTTGTTGTTGTTGTTGCTCTTAGTGCTTCTACTGGTTCACACACATGAAGAAAATTACTATGAAGTATATGCCAGTCATTTAAAAAAGGCCAAGAAATAAAAATAAAACGTTTTGATTTGTCTTAGTAAAAATCAGACATTGTTTTTAAAGATTTTTTAAACCTTTATTTCAATTTAAGAAAATAATAAGAAATAATTAGCAAGTACATAAATTGGTGTTATATATATTAATACATATATTTCTTACCACTATGTTTGTTTTTTGTTTATCTTCTTTTAAAAGTCCTTCTGAATATATTGACAATTACGGTATGTAAATTAACATTCACTTATTATTTTAATCTAATATTAAAATACTAAAAATTATTAAAAAAAGATTTTTCCTTAAGAAACAATTATTTAATGGAAATAAAAAAACTATGGATATTTTATCGGCAAGCCGAATATTATTTAAAATTGCAAAGCCTTCTTCTTCTTCCTTTTCAAATTAAAATAATTTTAAAGATCTTAAAGATCTCAACTACAACAAACAGATGACATTGATGGCTCAAAACAGAGGAACTAGTTTGAATGTAAACAGGCAGACGGATACGAAATACGGCTATATCAACTTATTCGCGATGCTGATCAACAATATATATACTTTGTGTATGTTTCTTTCTATGGATTACGAAACAATTAGTGTGCACTCTTTCAAGTTTATAAGAACTTTCCAACTTTTTGGTACATGTAAAAAACTCGCTTACAAATTTATTCTGAGTGTATTGAGCCTCGGTCTGATGCGTTGTGATTGCAAAGACTCTGTTTGTTTATCTGTCCGTTTGTCCATCTATCAGACAAAGTGCCAAGTCCTCACTAGTCTATTGAATAACATTCTTTATAATTTGTTAAGTTGGTATGCAAGCAACTGCGAGTGCGGATTTATGACTTGACGCGAAACTGATCGCGAATGATCAAGTGAAGGCTTCTGCTGGCCCAACCAAACGATACGAAGCCTTACCACAGGGCATACAAATATAAATAAAATACGAACATGACAATAAGCGACAGAGCAAAAAAATATTAATAAAAAAATGTACAGCAAAAGCAAACGTGACGAGGATCGTGGAGGATTGCAGAGGATCGTTGGAGGATTGGTTGAGTATAGCTTTGGCTCAGCTCTCAGCTCCGCCCGTATTGAATTCCAATGTCAAATCGCAACACATGATTCAATGCCATGCCAAGGTGGCCAACCAGCCCCATATCGTATTCAAGCCTTCTTTCTGACGTTCAGTGCGGCTCGCAGATATGTTTTTATACCCTGAACCCATGGAATGGATGATATAGGGTATAATGGTTTTGTGCGAATGTATATAACGGACAGAAGGAAGCCGAGTCGACATAGCCATATGTCCGCATCGATCTCAGATTTTGTGAGAGTTATCGATAACTTAAAACAATGAATTTAGATACATAGCTTTTAAAGCGTTTTCGAAACTTGAGACAAATCTATGAAATTCTGCGCAATTATATTCAAATCGGCGGAGACGAAACGGACTTTGGGGTAACTTATAGTCGAGCTTACTCAACTAGAATCTTCTTACTTGTTTTTATTTTCCATATTTTTTGGCTTGGTCGCGCTGCAGGTGGAGACTGTTAAGGTTACGGCTTCCTTGGGACGGAAGTTGCCAATGGCGCCATTCGCATTTATATTTGGATGATGCTTTGTTCTTGTACGGTTTCAACGACAATCTCAATAAGATCAAAATATCATATCAATACAAAAAATTTCGTAGCTGCATTCAACTGGAAATTATGGTAGACATAATGTGTCATTTTAAATGAGGTGCTTTTCTCTAACGAGCTATTCAGAGAATAAATACCCTTTTCTAAAATGAAATACAAACAAAAAACATTTACTAAGAATGACACATTTCTGATGATCGAAATAATGTATTAGATTAAACAAAAGTCAAGAAAGAAACACAAAACAAATATTATTTTTAAAAATCATAATGATATTTGATATTCATGTATAATTTATTTTACTATTCAGCAGAGAAATCTCTATATACTTTTTGAACTCTCCAAGTTGTTGTTTTTTGCCATTGCTGGCATTGTAAATATTGCCTTATTATACTATCATCTAAATCATTTAAGCAATTTCAAATTGACAGCTCATAATACTATGTGATCATTGTAGAGCTTTTATGCATATTCACATACAGGCCACATTTAGCTGTCTGCCGCTTTGTCCAGCAAGTTGTTGGGTCTATAAAACTATATGGCTGCCAATTTGGTTTCAGATTCCCCCAGTATAGCTAAACTGCCTAACTGGTTGACGTTAACCCTCCGTATCGCCGTGTTGCACCGCTCTCATACCCCTCTCATCATCAGAAGCGGGGCGCTTATACGACAATTTGTGGTCGGTTTTATATGCGATCGTCAACGGCGTGTAAACAACTAACCGAATGGCAATTAAATGTTTATGCTGTTTTTCACACATTGATTTTGTGATTGCACGCAATTTGAGTGTTGATCAAAATTAGGTACGAACGAAAAAAAAACAGATAAGATCTTTATGGAGATTTTTGAATGTGCCATAAAAGACTCGTGCAGCATTAACCGTTATATCAAAGGAACAGAAAACACCAAAATTTTACTGATTTATAGCTTTGATCCAAAGAGGGTTAAGCTTTTCTTATGAGCCATGACAAAGCCGTTAAACAATCTGGAACATAAATTAAGTAAAGATGCCAAAGACAAAAGCGATAAGTGTACATAAGATTCAACTGAGAAAGCAAATTATATATGTATGTGCGTACATACAGGTACATATGTATACATAAGCAGGCAGGCAGACTGGCATCGGCATTGGAACTGAGCCTGAGACTGGAACTGCAATTGAGACTGAGACTGAGAAGAAGACGGAGAAGGAGAAAAAAAGGCAGCCAGACGACTCTCATCCGGGCTAATTTAAGCGAGGACAACACCTCAACTCATATTTAAGGCCGGCTAAATCAGTGCCTCTGTGGGTGTATATTTGTATGTGTTTGTGTATGTCTTTTGTCTGTCTGTTTGTAACTTCCAGTCGCGTCCAAAGTCACCCAAAAGCGACGTGGATGACGCTGACGTCGTCGCCGCTTCCTCTGTCTGTGTCTGCGTGGTTTTGTCTTTGTGTCTCGGCCGCAGCAGAGTAAAATGAAAATAAGAACGAAAAAAAAAAAAGAATAAATACATGAAAAAAATTAAACACATAAGTAACGAGAAAAAATACAATAAAATTATAAAAAAGAAAAAGAGCAGCAAGCAAATCGATGCAGCAACAGCAGCAGCCGGCAAAAAAAAACGAAAAAGAAGCGCAGTCCAAAGCGCAGACAAAGGAGAGCAAAAACGGTTGAGACGTCTGTGGTGGGGCGTATGAGTGATATCAGAGAACTAAAGAGAGAGAGAGAGGAAATAAGTACAATGAACACAAGGCACAAGACAGAAGACAGAAGACAGAAGGCAAGGGTATTGGTGCAGTGAAATTAAGAAACCAACAAATTCATCCAGAAAAGTAGTCAATAAAGTGTCGACAATGCGCACAACAGCAACAAAGACAACAGCAACAAAAACAGCAGCAACAACAACAACAACTGACAACAAGAGCCAAAGAACAAAACCAACAACAAAGCCGACAACGACAACGACGACCACAACGAAACCGTCAAAAAGCAGCAGGCAAGCAACGCCATGACGGCAAGACCAAAACTGCGACTCAAACTGAGACTAAGACCGAGCGACAGGGAGAAAGAGAGAGAGAGAGAGAGACAGAAAGAGAGAGAAAGAGAGTGAGGTTGTCGTGTTTTAGAGTTTGAGTTCGAGTTTGGATATGGATTCGGATTCCCCCTTCAAAACTGGCCGTCAAGTCAAATTGCGAGCCCGCAAAATCAATTGAGCGATCAAGTGTCTTGAGGCGAAACAGAAGGTGGAATAAATAAAACAATAACGATGATAATGAAGTTAAAGTGAATTTTGATGAATATGCCGACGAGGCGTGGCCCAAAGAACACAACGAACTCAGCACACAAGTGGACAGTCGACATGGGAGTTGCCAGTCTTTAAACACAGAGAAACACACAACGAAGACCAACTGCTCCGGACATCCGGGCAACTGCCACTTGAGACTCAAGCCTCCAACTACTGACAACTGCAACTGCAACTGCAAAGCTGATCATTGCAATTAGTTAAGCAGTCGGCGATAGTAAGCATATAAATAACACTGATAGTCGAAACATCTACTTTAATATTATATGATATATGTACATAGTATATGCGTTTATATTCTCAAGAAGAAATCGCTAATACGCAATATATTATATGGCATGCATTTTTGTATTTTACTAAAGAAATTCATGAACATGAAAATGGGCAAATAAACTTTATTTATCTTCAATTAATGAAAACATGTTTGGGCTTAGAGATAAGCCAGGCTTGTACAACTTTGAACAAAATATTCTGGCCTTATGAAAAATATTAAATTACGTTAATATTTTTTGGTCGTTAGTTTAAAATTCAATAGGTGAGCTCCAAATTTCAATTACAATAAGATATTTTTTTTGACTTAAAGACGTCAATAGACATTATCAACATGAAGCTTTTTGCAAAAGTATCGTAAGTCAAAAAAGCAAAGACCCAAAATTACCAGTTGATGCGTTTAAAATAGTAGAATAAAGTTGCATTAAAATCTCAGTTTCGGATTAAGTGACTTGCGAAATAAAGGTAAGAAAGTTGTGTTGATAACATTAGCAGCCTGTAGATTGAGGGATACCAAAAGGGGTGGAAGTGTGAGTAGAAAAAGCAGCTGTAAAAGTTTCTATCTGTAATTTGAAAAGTCGATGGTGACAGCGTTAAATTTTCAATAGCCTGGCACATTTGAAAGTGTCAAAAAGTTTTCGCGACAAGTTTTTGTGCTTTCTAGCAATTTCTTATGCTGTTCTTGTTTTTGTTTCTGTTGTTGTTGGTCCTAGCTAAATATATTCTTGTTGGTAGCTGAGTATATGAGACTTATTGATTTAAGTGCATTTTTGTACCAAAACCAACCAATAATAATATTTGTATGGCCAGTTAAAAAACATTGAGAAATGTTTAATTTAACAATCTAAAAATTGTTTGCAACGTTTTTAGTCTAAACGTCATATTTATATAAAGTTGGAAAAGGTTATCCAAATACTAAAACAAATTCTTACAAAATTTATAAGTATAATTTAAATACTATTAGGGTATTCAATAGTCCACAGACCAAAAGATAGTCTCATTGCTGTTGTTCTAGTTGTGGCATTGCATAGACTACATTTAAAGTTCACTTTGCGAATCCTTCTCTTTGTGTGTATGTGTGGGTGGGAGTACATGTTGGGGAGGATATAACTTGCTTGTCGCAAGTCTTTTATAACTTGAGAGTGCCGTGTCGAGGTCACAGAATTCGCAGTCGCAGAGTCCTATCTGGGCAAAGCGAAAGGATACATGCAGAAGGAGAAGGAGAAGCGCGCGCAGTTCCAAAAGAAGCAGAACAAGTGCAAAAACTAAAGGCATACCACGATATGAGACATACCATAAAGAAAAAAACCATATACACATCAACATATGTATATGTTAATATGTGTAATATATGTGTGTGTGTTTGTCTGTGGGTGCGCTTGGAGTTTGATATTTTCTTTTATTGAAAATGCACTTTGGTGCCATGTAAACTTTGCAATCAAAGTCAAACGGCAAACTGGCGACGCTGGTGCCAGAAAAACGAGAACGAGAACGAGCCCAGAAAACGAGACAGAGACAGAGATGGAGACCTAGGATGGCTAAAAGGTTGAACTTGCTATTGGTTGAGGTGGTAAAGGTATGGCGGCTATATTGGTTTGGGTCGCTAGAGTTAGCTACCTCTAACGACCATGGCCAGACATTAGAACTGTTTGACTGCAAATGCAACTGCAATTGTTGTTGGCACTGGGAATGGTAATGGGACTAGAACTGGATAGATAGAGAGAGAGCGAGAGAGAAGGGGAGAGGGAGAGTGGGCGAGAGAGATGGGAGACGAAAGCAGAGAATGAAAAAACATACAGGCATAAATAGAGTTAACCGTACTCTGCTTCGTCCCTGATCATCAGTTTTGGTTTACGTTTTTGGCCTGGGCTTTCTATTTTTAGTTTGCATTCCACAACGGCGTCGCCAATGCCTGCCTGCCTGCCTGCCTGCCTGCCTACCTGTTCTCTTTTCTCTGCTACTGCTACTGCTTCTGATTCTGATTCTGGTGCTTCTGCTTCTACTCCTTTTCTGCCGGAATTCAGCAGTTTTGTAACTCGTTTTCGTTTTATGATTTCTGCCCAGTAAACTGTACTCTCTTTGGGTGCTCAGCTAGCCAAACAGCCAGTGGACTTCTGTTTGTACCTCCCTTGAACCCACTTCAACCCCCCCGTCACATTTGGGTGGGTTGATGTTAGGCCTAGTTGCTTAACTGATGCTGTCCTTGGCTATTCCTGGTCACACCGACACTGCCGTTTGCCGCTTATTGCAATTGCCTCGATCAATGCTGGGATTTGTTATTGCCTGTCCATTGCCTCAGGTCATCCTGACTACTGACTACTCTACTACAGCCACTAGCTGTCACTTCCCGAAACTGTAAATGCAATGTTCCCGCCCCATATTTCGTTTTCCCTTATCTTCTTCTGCTAAAACAGCAGCCACAATCTCTAAAACTCAAAACCCAATGAGCAGGGCTTTTGTTAGCGGGTGTTGCTTACCCGTTTTGGAGTAACTGCAATTTTTAACTCCCTTCCAGCTGCCTCAACTACTCTACTATGTTGCTTGTCACCGTCTGTTGCTGTTGCTTCTGGTGAGAAAATTGTGTTGTGTTGTGGCATTTTGGTTGCGAAGGGTCGCCTGGCTTCATACATACGTACAAACAAACACACACACACACACACACACACTCACTGTCAATGCTTGCAAACAACAAAGCAACTTTGGCCCCCTTCCACACCACCCTGACCCATTCGGCAAGAGTTGGGTGCGTGGCGCATTAGCCCGGGTACCCAAAGCCAGACTCAGTCCTGGTCCCAAACCATATTGCTGTTGTTGTTGTTGTTGTTTGCATTTTACCTGCAACGTCGCTTCGCATAAAATGCAATGAACTCGCAGTCGTCGCCACTGAGAAGGATGTGTGTGTGCAACTATATCGTCATCCCCCCATACCACCTCATCCTCCGCTTCCTCTACTTCCTCCGCTTCCATACCAAACTCAGTCTCTGCAATGTCGCTGCCGTTGTGCATTTTTCCCCATTTTCCGTCTATTCGGTTTTATTTTAGCCCACGACTCCCACGACTCCCACACGGCCAAACATCCTGAATGTTCCATGTTAGGCTTTACCTAGCCTGCCACCAAATGCATTTCCATTTAACATGCCAGCGTTTTGTGTATTTGTGTGTATTTGGGGAAAGGCTGAACGGATGGTAGGTGGCATGCCCATTGCCAGGGGACATGGGTGTATTTTGGGGGGTGTCGTCTACTACCCAGGCCGCGAACAATTTTCATTTTTGCATTTCCACAGTCAACGTTTACTTGCAATTGAATTGATTTTCAGTGTTTTCAGTGTAACAGTTTTGTGAGTTCTTTGCATTAATACCTCAAAGTTCAAGAGAGATAAACTCTTCAATGTATTCAAATATTTGTAATTAATAAAATATATTCCGTCAGACAAAATATTTTAAACAGCTTTGATTGCGTTTAGCAGTCGTCTTTTGGCGCTCTGTGCACCAACTCTATCTTTTCTATGACATTTACATGCAACTGTTATTGTCGTTGGTATTGGATTTGTTGTTGCCGCCTTTTCGGTTGAAAAAAAAAGAAATAAAAAACAAAAAACAAAAAAACCAAGCGAAACAACAATGAAATTTTATACAAATGTGTTTTTGTGTGTGCGTTGTCTGTGTGTACTTTGGAAAGTTGCTGCTGTGCAAGTTGAGTAGAGTTGAGTAGAGTTGAGTCGGCATTGCCCGAGCTGAGCTTCTCCGGCGGCTGTCACTTTAGCCAACGTCACCTTTATGCGGCTTTTACTCCACCAAATGCCCCCTCCTCCACTTTCCCCGCTTATTACCCTTTTCTGTTGAGCAGTGCGGGCGGCTTTGGCGGCTACCTTTGAGTGATGCTTTGGTTTCATAACTAACCGTTTTTTCTCTCTTTGCAAGTGTAGGTAAAGGTAATGTTTACCATTTCCGCTTGTCGCTTCGCAGACGTTCGTCGGCGTGGGTACAATGAAATTTTGGACGTGAACGTGAACCGAAAGACGTCGCTTAATTTTACTATATTTTTTGTGTGTTGACGGTGTTGTTGTTGTCATTGTTGTTATTTTCTTTCTTTTTTGTTGGGTACGCGTTATATGAGATGCATGTCAACTTTTTGGTTGCTGCCACCGAAATTCATTTACCTAACGGTTTTTATTATATTTTTTGCTTGTTTTTTTTTCTTTTAACCAAATGCGTGCCAAGGAAATAGAAAGTACATGCAGCATTAGGGCGATTATACGAAAACAAACTAAAGGCAGTAAAATAGCTAGAAATTGGCATTATACATATTCGAAGGGGGATAATGAAGAAGCTTTGATATAGTAAACGCTAAAAAAGCTAAATTATTGTGATTAAGACATATATAAAAATATTAATCGTAAGTAATTCATTAATAACATTTGAATAATTAATGTCATATGAATTTCAAAGATGAATGTACATGTTTTTTATTTCTAAATATACATTTTACTATAGTAAATAAATTTGTAGCTTAATATTATCCTAACACAGAAGCTTTGATATAGAAAACGCTAGAAAAGCTAAATTATTGTAACTAAGAAATAGATAACACATATATAAAGAATATTAATCGTAAGTTATCCATTAATAAAATTTGAATAATTATTGCCATTTGAATTTCAAAGATGGATGTACATGTTTTTTATTTGTAAATACACATTTATTTTTATATTTCATTATTATATTTTTATTATAGTAAATACATTTTTAGCTTACTCAATCAGTAAATACCGGTTACACTGGCGGAACAAAAAACTGTCTCTAATAATGTGTGCGGTTGGAAACTACGGCTGTATCTGATTGTTCAGTTAGTAGTAAAAAGTTCTAATTTTTCGTTTAATTGTTCACAAAAATAAATAAAAATTTCTTAAATATTGTATCAAAAAACAACTTTTACTTTAGTTTAAAAAGAGAATACTCATCAATAAGATAATTTTCGATCAAATGCATACACATGTCAAATTTTGCCGACAACACAGTGCAAATATTTACATTGTTGGTTGATTTTCTGAGCTTAGTGCATAAGAGAAGTCCAATGCAAAATCTAGATTGGTTATACGCTTCAATTTCTTTTTTTTAAGTAAAAGTGTTTTTCTTTTTCACCTCTTACATGAAATAAACTCACGAGCATCACGAGTAGGTTTCAGCATGTTTATATATGATCTTCAATGTTTCTAAAGCTTATTGTTAAGCTGAGATAGCGTCAAATATTTTCCAATGTATTACTGTAATCAATTTTCTTTAATATCGTCTTCCATTGCAATGTTAAGATTTTACATGCATAGAAAAGTTGTTTAAAGTTTTTAAATGCAGCATGGACTTTTGCTCCTCTGTCGATATTATTCAGAAGCTTAAAATCCATTAAAATGTCGTCTATATTTATTTTTGAGAATGTTTTTTAAGTACCTTAATGACAGACAGCGACATTAAAAGGTGTTATCTACATACTGAGCAGTTAAGAATTTAAATAAATTAATATTAATTAATGATAACTTTACTTTATAGCTTCCATTAGAGTAGTGCTTAGCTTTTTATCGGGATACAAAAAAAATCACTGTAGACTGCTTTCCAAACTCTGCCTCTATATTGAAAAGCTGTTAAATATATTGTAATTTATATTATAAAATATTAATAATTAATAGGCAAGTTCAAGAGTAAATTCGTTTGCCTCTACAACAAGCTGTTTTCGAGTTTAAGAAACGCGAACCCGAGACGGAACAAATCTTATCGAGAACATGTGTGCTGTTTGGGGTTGCACACTTTTGGCTCTGTGCACAATTGTGGATCTACAAAAAACGCTGCCCTCGTCCACCTCTAATGAAATGATTAAAATAATTTAAGAATTTCTTAGCTTGATCCCAAAAATGGGTGATAAAACATCCGCTTGATATTAAATGTTTTCCAATCATTTGTTCAATTGTTTTGGTAGATTAAGAATACCCCAAAACACCTTTATTGGATATTACTTCCACTATCTGAACGTATGTATGAGGTAATTCAAACTGAGTAGCCTTAAGCAGAATGGAAACTGCAACAAATATGCCTGAAATTTATTGTAAGCAATATTGGCAACAGCACTGACACTGCTGTCAGTAGCAGCAGCAGCAGCAGCCGCAGCATAAAATGGCAAAAACAACAAAAGTTTTTGTGCTATTGCTAATTGTATCAAAGTTGCATTTTGATTTAGACACAGATTACGAAGTAAGACTACTAGTATGACTAGATGCTGTTGTTTTTGATGTTGTTGCTGGTATTATTGCGAATGTTGTTGCTGTTACCGGTGCAATGCTGTTGCTGACGATTGCCAGCGGCAGCAGTAGTAACCTGCAATCATTGCAGTCAGAGTTAGAGTCAGTTCGTCAGTCGACAGCAAAAGGCAACAAAAGCCACTCTGTTGGCCTCATTATGTTCAAACATATTTCATATGCCAGTAAAAACAACTAAAACAGCAACAACAACAATAGTAACAGTAACAACAACAACAACAACAGCAAATAAGCAAAGCGACTTTGGTTTTGCTTCGTTTTTGTGTATTGCAGTTGTTGTTGCTTCCTCAGCAATCGCTTGACTGCTGCTGCTGCTTCGGCTGTTGTTGTTGTCATAACTGTGTTTTATTGTGCGCAGACTTTGGTTGCTGTTGCTGTCCGGTGAAAGTAATCATCAACAACATTAAGCGAGGTAAACAAACTACAAAATATGAAGAAAAAATATGAGTTACACTAGCCAAAAGTCCAAATGGAGCTGATGAGTGAGAGACTATGTCTGTCCATCTGGCCACATGGCCCCAGAATGCTCTGTTTCAGCGGCAAAACGGACAGACAAAACGGCAGCGGCAGCGGCAGCTCTGGGTCTCTTTCTGGGTCTCTGATCTGTGTGGTAGGGAACTTCGCCAGCTGCATCCCCCGTCCCGTACGTGAAAAGTTGAAGAACCACAATGAGATATGATTATGATGATTTCTAATTGAAAAACTCAGCTGCGCGCTCAAATGTGTCCAGAAGAGGGAGAGAGCGAGAAAACAAAGACTTTGTGTACAAAAGACGCAACAAAATACAAAAAGAGAAGAATGGGTATAAATGGCATCTAAGTTACACCGAATATTACATACTCTCGAATTACAGAGTACGTTATATTTATTTACCATTATAAAAATCAATTGATTGCTTTTCTTATATAATGATGTTGGGATGATCACAAAAATAAAACGAGTGTAGTTAGTTTGGACGAAATGTTTTGTTCACCCAAACAAAATTAGAACCAAATAAAAAGTTGAAAAAAGTATTTTTAATCTTAAGATGTCAAATATTATTTTGTAACAACAAAGTTTTCACTTTTTGACCGATGCCTCATATGATAGCTCTATGGTTACGATAAAGCCGCAATTAAAGCTTTACGCACTTCACGACAAAATTATAAAACCCTCTAAGAGAGTATGAAACAAGAAAAAAAAAAGAAAAAATGAAAAGAAATTTCATTAAAACGTTTGCACAAATAAAATAAGTGCTGCAAAAAGCAGAAGAAGAGAAGCAACAACAAAGAAAACAACGACAACAACAACCAACAGCAACAGAAAAAAGAAACTGAAACGAGGTCATCTGAGGTCAACCCATTTTACGTACCGAACCCGAACTACTTCATACTCTACTAAATATTTGTATGCCTCTGGCGACGACAACGACAACGACGACTACGACGACGGGAACAGCGACGCTGGCAGAGATTCAGATTTAGTTATGCAGTGTGAGTGTTTGTATGCGCATGTGTGTGTGTGTGTGTGTATGTGTATATGTGTCTATGTGAATGGGCAGGGGAACTGCAGTCGGCTTTTGGGATTGGAACTTCAAGTCAGCTTCAGCTTCGGCGTCAGCGTCGCTCGTATGCATGCGCCAGTTTGAATGTGCCAGTATGAAGTAGAAGGGCGGCGGAGGGGTGGCATCAACTAAATCAAACAAAAGGCAAACAGCAAAAATAAAGAAAAAGTGGAGCTGAGTGGAGTGAGGAGTGTATGCTGCGCTTCAATTGAGCTTTACATACATAGATTTCGTTTCAAGTCTTGTTGCTGTTGCTGATGTTGTTGTTGATTTGATTTCAAACTTTTTGAGGGCAGCAACGGCGACAAAATGGACACCAACAAAAACAACAACAACAACAACCGCAACAACATCAAGCAGCGAAAAACTCGTTCGCTGTGACGCGCATTGACTAACTGAAATGTGCTGTTGTTGTTGCTGCTGCTAATGTTGCTGTTGTGTTGCCAGTGTTGCTGCGGTGTCAGGGCAGCAGCAGCAGCAACAACATCGTATTCGCCCCATGACTTGGCAAATGCGCTCGCCAACATTATCGTCTTGACCATCTCGTGAACTTCATTTGCAAACGGTTGGAGCAATATTTGTGTGGCTTTAGCTGCAGGGGGCAATGTGGAGAGACGGAAGAGCTGCTAAGGTGGGAGAGCAGCGCAAAGGCTGCTGGGCAGCCAACATAATTCATTTGTATTGCTGCTGCTGCTGCTGCTGCTGTTGGCACAACAAGTGTTGCCAACTTTATGGCATTTACAAATACAATAACATTTAGCAGCACAAACGAGTTGTAGTTGTCGTTGTTGTTATAGTTGTTTGCTTCTTTGGCATTAGCTTTGCCGTTACTTTTGCAATGGCCGGTCGAAAGCGATTGCTGTGTGTTTGAGTTGTGTGTGTGTGTGTGTGTGTAGAGCAACTTTGAGAGTTGAGTTGAGAGATGAACGCTCAAACTTAACTGTTGGCTAAGTGCGCAACTAATTTGCATTTGTTGAGCGGCTTAGAACTGCCAGCTAAACGCAATTCAATGGCCCACAACTATAGCAATTCGGACGCTTAAGCTGTTACGCTACACGAATTTCTCGGATACTATGTGTAGCTTATTTCAGACAATGATTGCATAACGAGAAGGCATTATCGAAACAAGTTGAAATATTGCTTAGAGACTAAGCCAAGTAAGGAATAAACTTTTGTTATAAGATTTTCGAAAATGTTTAAATAAATCCATTTTTATAAGTCCATTTTATAAATCATAAGTACGTTCGTTTAGGAAACTTCTTTTAATACAGGTTTTTTTTTCAATATTTATCGCAAGTCTTAAAAAATTTCTCTAAATACGTCTTTTCATTTAATGTGAACTTAAACTAATTAATAAATTGGCATTAATCATTTGGTTTTTATTTAGGGAAAATTTGAAACAGCAAGTTTCACCAGTAGGATTCGGACGATTGCCATTAAAGTCCTTTAGGAAAATACCCACACAAAAACTTATATTCTTGTTGGCTTCATAACTTAAATTGCAGTTAGTAACAAAGTGAGGAGCAGTGACCGCACTTTTTGTTTAAAACGACAGCTGATTCTTGAGCTCCACATCTGAGCAATTATTGACACGTGCGCGCCTCCACACAGTGCTCAAAAGAGAAGAGGACAAATGTTTTGAGCGGCAACAACTTAGCCACAGATGCATTTCCGGCTACTTCAGCTGTTGATTCTGCTCTGTGTTGTCCTTTTGTCCCTATGGCATATTCTTGTGTTCTGGCTCTGGCGCTGGCTCTGGCTCTGGCTCTGGCTGCCATTCAGTCCAACCTAAACAGCCTGCTATATGTTGTCGATATTATCTGCAATTAAATACTCAATGCACTGAGAGAGCAGCCAACAGGACAAAACAAGTAAAAATTTCAATAACTAAAAACGCACATGTCCTGTGAACAGGACAGCAATGTTGCTGCTGCTGCTGCTGTTGATGATGATGAAGCAGGGCGACACAAAAAAGCAGATGTTATAGCACAAAAAACTGTTGGAGCGCGTCCTCTTTTGCGTTCGGCGCAAGTCTCTAGCTGCCTACACGCTGCGTCTCAGACTTCGTCTGTGACTGCGCAATTGTCTCTTCCTTTTTGTGTGTGTGAGTGTTTGTGTGTTTTTTGTAGTTTTTGTTTGGGGGGACAGACAAACGCTGCACATGCCCCGAAAATTATCCCCTAAATGCCGCTTGTCAATTTGATGAAGCTTCCTGCGTAGTTTGCGGCTCATCAGCGTCAGAAACATTGTTACGTTCGAGGATATAAATACACTTAAAAAAACATTTCTTAAAGTTTGATTGACTAATAACTAAATGATTTATTTATTTCAATTTATAACTCATTAATATTTTATCAAATTTATTTTTACTTTAACGAACTTTAAGTTCGTTGACATATTCATATCGTTTTTAAATTATATAAAATAATCGTTGCTAAAATAATCATGCTAAGCTGAAACAAAAAGGAATATATTTTTAAAAAATGGTATTTCAAGTTTTCTTTAAGTGTCCTCAAACGTATGCGTATTGTAGTGATCAACAACCCCTATATCATAAACCCAAAAGACTGCACAGATACCACAGACTCTCTCTACTAATTGGTTTCCCCTGACACGCGTCATGCTTCCAGCAAACTGCAACTGCAACTGCAAAAGGTGAAACCCTATTTTACTCTCTCGCATTCTCTTTTGACCTCACTCTGCTGTGAGTCTCTCAACGTTTTTTGAGTATCTTGTTTGTATGTGTCATTGTCTTTTGTTTGGCCCAGTTGTCAGAGCTACCTACGCAAGAACCGCAGTTTGTGCCCAAGTATTTGAAACTGCATTGGGCACAACCTTTCCCAGTTACCGGTTACTATTTGTCTAGTTCCCAGTTCCCATTTCTCCGGTGTGTTGATTTTCCTAAGCGCTCCCAATCAACAGAAATACAAACGCGCGCTGAATACAAGATAGAAAAAAAAAAGAAATACAGAAAGAAAGGTGCCACAAAGAGAAGAAAGCAATAGAATGTCATTTTTATGAATGGTTCGACTCATTCCCCGTTGTTCTATGAGTGGCATGAAAAACTTTTCGATTGCCATAAACAAACAGCGTGCTAAGTGACCATAAAAATGCAGTCAACACTCAAGGCCACATGAGTAGTGTCACCGTAATGACCACGGCATTGATGTCCTTTACCATCAGCTGCGGCTTAGTTAATGTTCATGTCGGCATTGCGTAAAGTTCAAAGCTGCAACGGCATCTATACGTATATGTATATTTCATAATTAAATTGAACCCTAGGCTTAATGCCAAATAACAAAACGTGGCAACAAAATAAAAGCAAGTTATTAAACGGCAGTCTGCATATCGCTGTTTTAATACCCTTATACATACAAAAATATATTGTGATCGTATCCACTAACCAAATAATAGCATGAATACAAAAGCTAAATCTGATTACATTTGGTAAATATTTTGAAATCAAATCAAAGTATCATAAAGTTAAGAAGACATTTAAATTCATAAAGAGTTTGAAACAAGATCAACTTCTAAATAATAGTGTGTGAAAATAGAAATTTTAATTATTATCAAATCGGTTAGTAAAAGATTTTTATATGATAATTGTCAATAATACTACATTAAAATGCAAAATAATTTTCATGTTCGCAATAATAAATAAATATTAATATTCGATTAACTTGCCTAATAAAATGACGTCTCTCTTCATTTTGGCCTCCTTAAGTTTCGCTGATAACTAATTAAACAGTTGCAAGCTTTATCTTAATGCGATAGTGCCCCGTTTCAAGTTTTTGGCTTAATTTCTGTAAATACCAAAAGCTGTTTAATGGTGCCAGTTTTAGTGGTCCTGTATGTGGTTAACGTTGTTGTTGCTTTTGTTTTTGCTGTCGTTGTTCAGGAAGCAGCCGTGACAGATGTTACCGCATCGATATGCGGAATAAGCGCATTGGCAGCTTGTCGAGTGGTTTCTCCGTCTGTCGATCGTCTGCACTCGCTCGATCTACCCCTTTTTTGGACATGCACAAACGAAACGTTGCAGCCAAAAGCAGTTTTTGTATTTTTTGGGGTGGGTTCTTTAGAACTTTGCATGCCAAGGAAATGGAACTAGTGACTATCGGCTTTCCCGAAACTAATCATCCAAATGTTTTGGAAATCAAACCACAAAGCAATGATATGGAGTGGAAAAGCAAGAGGCTAGCACAAACACCAAACAAGTTAGAAATCGTTCGTTTTTCTTGAATTGCATTGACGACGACGGACGCATCATTAAAATATTTTCCATTGCTTGTTTGGCAGTTGTTGCTTTTGTTGTTGCTGTTGGTGTTAAATCAAAAACCACTTGAACGAAATAAAATCTTTCTCACAGTCGGCGACGATCGGCGACGAGAAAGAAAAAGAATTGGGAACGGGACTGAGAGTGGGAATCAGAATGGGAATGAAAGGGAGCTGCAGAGAGAGAGAGAGAGAGAGAGAGAGAGGAAAAGAATAGGGGGGAACGAGGCAAACAAATTATGAGAACGAAGAACGACCATGTCTTGAAGAATGTCTGGTTTTTGTTCTTGTTTCTGATACTGTTGTTGGTGCTGTTTGATGTCTGATGTTTGTTGTTGCTGTTGTTAAATTGATGACAACAACATCAAAACGGAAAAGCGTGCGCTTCAAATGTATCTGCATAGGCTGAGATACAAACTGTAGCCTTTTGTTGGCTCCCAGAGTATCTTTCGCTGACCGTGACGATTTCTCATGTACCTGGCGACGAATTTGAGCAAAAAAGAAACAACACAACCCAGCAATAAAACACACAAAATAAATACCACAATAAGTCAATAATCTAAAAGAGAACGACACAAAGATAGATGTGAGTTTTTTTACCTTTATCCATGACATGCGTAAAAATGGGTATAATGGTTTGGTGGCAAAGTATGTAACAGGCAGAAGGAAACTCCTCCGCCCCTTAAAGTAGATATATTCTTGATCAGCCTCAATAGCTGAGTCGATATTGTCATGTCCGTTTGTCTGTATGTATAAACTCGTCGATCTCAGGAACTACTAAAGTTAGAGACTCTAGATTTTGCATATGTGCTCTCCTATTCCCTGGGCATAGCAACTTTGTTTCAAATTTTCTATAACTTTTCAGGTTTACGATATACACATGTAATCAATATTTCAAAAATGAGGATTAAAACTCTTAACAAAACAATGAAAGTCTGTAGAATTATTATTCAAATCTGTTGAGAAACACAACATCAAGCATTGGTCCGGTAGTACACGTATTTCTATGTCTGTCAGCCCGATCGTCTGTCCGTCTGTATGGTCAAGGGTAAAGGGTATCTTCTAGTCGAGCTTACTCGACTAAAGCCTTATTACTTGTATATATATTTATATATAAATGTGTGTACATATGAGCTCATTCGGATTGAATTGAATGGTTAGCTAAATGGATAGACGGATGGTTGGAAAGATGGACGGTGGATGGATCTATAAATGGATGGATGAATCTGCGCTTATCATCATTATTCAAAGTGAACCACCAACGCCGCCATATAGAAATAAAAAACTAAAAATAATAACAAGAACAACAAATAGAAACGAGAAAAACAAAATCAAGTTTTTTTAGTGTGCGACTCAGTGAGTGCATGAAAATGTTCATAGTAAAATGAAAAAAAAAAGAGAAAAAAAAACAACTAGAAGAAATATCTGCTTGAAAAGAATTTCTAAAACTCATAAAACAACTGCGACGACAACAACGGCGGCGGTGACGAATACGACGAGTTTTGATTTCGATTTGAGCTCACAGTTGTTGCTAGTTGTAGATCCAATCGGTTTTGTAGCATTGTGTATGAGGCCGGCCGGGCTGGGCAGAAAACACATGTAAAAAACATTTTAATTCACACTCTGGACCGAACCTTCTGATGGCTGGCCAGACGGGCGAGGGGCATGAGACGCTGGCGGTGGCACTAACAACTCGTCATCGTCAATATCAGGTTCGGCTTTCGGGCCCAGGAAAGTGGTCAGCATTGGTGGAGAGACAGAGCGGCAGAGAGACAGAGACCCACGCCCGCGTTATGATTTTGTGGCCATTTTATAACTAACAACATTCCATCGTCGGCGCCGTCACCGTCACCGTCATCGTCGACGTCGCTGTCGTCGTTGTCAGGCACATGCCCTGGTTCAAACCCAGTCCAAGTGCTATTCCCCATACCCCGTTCCTCAGGCCACACACGTCGATTGAACACTGTGACGATGAGGTACAGAGACACACACACACACACAGATCAACCGACAGCCCAGACACAGCCACATTAAGAGCCAGTAAAAGAGCCCAGCCCCGAGGGTATTGTGATGCATCGTGGCTGCTTGGTGACAGAAGCGCGCGACGATGGATGCATCTGTGTATGTGGGCAGCTCTTATAGGGCCTAGAGGTTGTCTACATTTGTGTACTACTGTTAACCCATTGAGGTTCTTGTCAGCGAAAGCTGAACATAAACGAGACTTCAGCACCCATGGAAATTCAATAATTATTCTTAAATATATTGACAAATTATTGAAGCAACCATTAGGTATAGATCAATTATTATATATGAATTTAATTACATGTTCGGCATGTATATTCAAAATATATAGCTACGTCTTTAATTCTAACCTTTACCCATCAAGAAATTACAGTAGTAAAACGGATCTTCTGGATTATAAAATAAAAATTCAAGATCTATTGATTAGGCAATTGAAATCACTTCTATTAATGGGTTCGCAACATCAATGGGTTAAAAAGGATTTATGTTCAGTAGTTACGAGCATCATTCACACTTTAACAGAATATTTTATTATGATGGTCTCTGCATGATGTAGGTAGGGATTGTATTTTGTACTTTTATGTACAGGCCGTAAAATGAAGGCAAATATGTGTGATCATTAAATGAATTATAATTAGGAAAATGATTGCCAACATTTATTTGTTTGTTGTTTGTTGTTTTTGCAAGCTCATCGCGCGAGAGATAAACATAAATTGATAAGCCTTTTCGACTTGACAGAATACAAACATAAAGATCGTTCACCATTATTATTTAAAAGGTTATCAATTCGCCTTTTTTATCTGCGTTGAATATCTGATAAGACTTTTAAATTAATGGCAAACTCCGCGTATTTCTCCATGTGTTGAGCTGAGAAATATTTTTGGATTTTATCTAAACGATATGAACTTCTAGAAACTGCGAGCTTTGTACTTTGAAATGTATCTAAAACAACTTTACTTGAAAATTAAATATGTGCTTGGCAAGCGAGCGAGCAAGTCGCCTTCCAGCAATCATTACTGGCAAGTGTTGTTGTGGTATTTTCGTATATCTATTCTAAATGCTTATCAATTGTGTTCGTAGGTAGCTTTGGGGTTTCGCTGCCACAAAACTTGTGGCTGGCTGGGCACAATAGAAAAACACAGAATGAACAGGCCACATGTTTTGTATAATTATCGTGGTTTATGTCTCGACATTGTTTTTATTTTGTATATTCCTTTTTTTGTTCGCTGTGTGCTGATAAAAAAGCATTTTATCAGTTTTTTTTTTGTGTGAGGTTGCGTTTTTGTTTGCCTCTTAATTAAATTGAACACCAAGTGTACAAAAAAATAAATGGAATGCCAAACAACGACGTCGCCATTGGACACTTCGATTACTAATGTATGCCCTGCCAAATGACCTTGAAATGCCCAACCCACAACTAGCTACAACAACGACGGTTCGTCAACTTTCTTTAGGAGTAGTTGAAAGTTGTGGCTAATTTTGAGATGGTAACAATTATAAACCGTAGGCCGCAGCAGCAGAGCAACAATAACAACAACAGCCGAAGTAGCAAAGTAAACAGAAAAGAGCTCAAACAAAAAAATGAAAGTAGACACCAAATTCAGTTGCAACATTTCGCCCCTTCGCCCACACGGCAGCAAGCTGCATCAGTTGCAACTGCAACCGCAGCAACTACTGCAGATCTGCCTGCTTTGGGCCACCAGCTGCCCCAAAACCCACATGGGGAGGCATGGACTGCACAAATTGCATAGTGCTCTGTGCTCAGGAGTTGGCCAATCTTGGCCAAGATGCCGCATAATTAGGCATAATTTATGGCTAGAGCAAATATAGCTGCCGTCGCATTGAGTTCCAGTTGCCGGCTGCAAGAAGCTAGTTGTAAGTAGCTGGCTAAGTGAAAGTGCCACAGCATCTAAATCTGTATTCGTTGTATGCAAATTGACCAATTTAGCAGCATATGTCAAAAGGACATCTAAGCGACGACAACAAGAAAATGCAAACCATAGTACACTCAGACAAATATTTGTCAAATTTCGGACACAATTGAAATGTAATGCTCAGAGCTCTAGTTCTATTTTCGAAATAATGAAAAAACAGGTAAGCGAGTATTTTTTTCATCCATTTGAAACACTTTGCATTTCAGAAATCACGTCAAATCAAGCTCAACAATTAAGAAGGCTCTAGTCGAGTAAGCTTGACTAGAAGATACCCTTAACCCTTGATCATTCATACGGACAAACGGTCGGGCTGACAGACATACACATATGTACGTGTACTTTTGTTCCAATGCTTGATGGTTTCATTTCTGTGGTTTTTCTTAACCGATTTTAATAAAAATTTCACATATGATCATTATTTGCAACATTATAAATATTGATATGAAAATGTTCTTAATCAAATAAAACTTGTCAAAACAAATCAGCAATTATACATTAAATAAACAAATCAATTTATATTATTTACAATCATATAAGTTTGTAGGAAAACAATTATAAATAAATTGTTTAGGCAACAAAAATTTTCGGAAACTGTAGAGAAGAAATCAGCTGTTTCAAACTTTACAAAACCCAAGAGCTTCCAATTCTCTGAGTGCATCGAGTAAGAAATCAGCAGCAGCAGCCTCAAAAGCATTGACCTGCATTAAGAAACAGCAACAATAATATTTTTTTATTGCCACAATCTTCATCATGATGCGAGTGAACGACTGATGACTGTTTAAGAATGCATTTACATATAAACTGATGTATCCACGCATGTGTATCTTTTGCTGTGTGGCAGTTGCATTTACAGCTACATTCGAAAAGAATTTCAAAGCTGCCGGCATCTATCGCATTGAGGTTCTTATTCGTTTTATTTTGACCATGGTCCATAGTAACGGTAAACGCATTTTTCCACGCCCCAAATTATAGACGACGCTTTACCAGATTGCATTACCATGTCGCCCAAGTTTTGGAAGAGTTTCGCTCTCTTGTCCACAAATAAGTACACCTATAAATCGCCGCATAAAGAGCAAACAATAATTGACACCAACTGGAGCCAAGTCTGAGGCACCCACGCAACTTCATAACTCACTCAAATCAAACTGAGAGGGGAGACGAACCGAAGGCGACAAACTTAACCTCAGAAATAAACACGCATTTGTATCAGTGTATTTGTGTATGTGTGTGTGGGCTTTAATAAGCTTGTACTCGTGCAACACTTGCGTATGCATCTAGAAATTGTGCTCAATTTTCACGCAAAAAGTCACAGATGTAAGTATATAGGCACACACACAAACACAAACACAAACACACAAAAATACACACACACACACATGCAACTGAGACAGAGACCGAGATGTAGCGGGGCCTGGGTCTTATCAACACAGAAGCATCATCTAGCACAAGATGCTTTTATCTCTCTCTCAGTTTGAGTCGTTTCGAAACAGGCGCACAGCAATCAACAGAGAGCACTCCACTCAGCACGCAACAGCAGCAGCTGCTCGGACTCGGTTTTAGACTCGGGCAGGCCGGGTGTGCCGGGTTTTCATACATTGTAGTATGTGTACTACGTAGCAGCAGCAGCAGCAGCAGCAGCAGTAACAGCGAGTTCGACTCGTTGACGAGGTCTCTGAGTGCGCACAACTTGCCAAATATACACAATGGGCGAAATGTGCGAAAACCGACAGAGAACAGACAGAAAGAACAGCAACAGCGACAGCACCAGCAGCCGCACAAAACTGGAAATGGTGGAGCTAAAAAAGACATGGAAAGCACAAACACCAACACAGCCACATACACATACACACACACAAAGAGTGCAAGGAGCGAGGAAAACAGCGCTTAGAACACATATAATGGGCATCAAAAGTAGATAGAGTAGTGTAGTCAGTCGTCGTAGTTGTTGTTGTTGTGTAAGCTTTCAAAACTTGGGGAGAGCAAATGAATCGAAATGAGGCGAAATGCAGTCGGCTATATAGTCATAACCATGGTTATCGTCATCGTCATAGTCATCGTCATCGTCATAACTACTATAACCATGCCCATAGCCCCGGCACTTGGCAGCTGCGTGTGAGCAGCTTTTGAAAGCGATGCGATGCAACTGCCTGCCACTTGCTGCTCCCTTTTGCTATGCACCATTCTAGGCGAACATCGTTCTCCCTCTAACCTCTTCTAGTCTCCAGCTCTCGCATGCTCAATGCTCGCATCTAATGGGTTCCGCGACGCGATGCGAGACACTCGTCGTCGGCAACGGGGCGTAATAAGCGCAGTTTCTGTTTGTTTTTTGCATATACAAAATATGACAAAATATATACATACATTAAAAGAGAAAAAAAAAAATGACTAGAGAAGCAAAGACCAAAAAGATGCATTGAGAAACAGAGTGTAGAGTGCTGTCGAGTATGGGAAGAGCAGTGCGGGAAGTGGGACTGGTGTGGATGTGGGTAGGCGGGAGCGGCAAGTTTGTGTTGATTGCACTTAGTGTAAGAATGAATCGCAAATTGCGCTTGTTCTACTTCAGACTGTGTACAGACTTACAAATACGTCGTACATACATGTATATGTATGATTGATATTATAAAATTGTTATCGGGTTGTCAAAATAGACAGGTACGAGAAAAATGAATCTTAGCTATAGAATGAACAAAATGCTTTGCATTTATTTGTATATAAAATTTTAAATTTTGGAAATGCTTCATTAAAACCTAAGTAAATGTTTTAAAAGTAATAAATTGTTGGGATTGATTAAAATGAACCTTGAACTAAAAAATTGATTTTTTTTGGTCATATACAATTTTTAGGCAGATCCTTGTTCAATGTAATATCAATTATGCAATGCTTATTTTGAAAGTTTACGGGTTATAAGTTTTTGGCATCTTAGCTGATAGCTGTAAAGCTTTTTTGAAATAACATTTAGCCGATTTAGAGTAATCATGTTTCGTTGTAGCTATGTACGTGTATTCTATGTAAGTGCAGGCACTTTTTAAGTGGGTGGTCTTTTTCGGTGGGGGGTTAGAAAGGTGCTGATGGCTAGCTGAAAGCAGTGACAATGAAGGCATCATTGCTGGCTGCCTGTGCATCAATTGCAACCCCCAACGGAGATTAGCTTGTACCCCATCCTCACACAGGCACACAGCATGCACTTAACACAGTTTTACACTGCACACTCACACACACAAACACCAGCACACCCTCTCACAGTTTCTCTCTGTTCAAGTGTCTCGCTCATTCTCTCTGTGGTTATCTGTCACACATCCACCCGCTCTCAGCCGCATTTTGGGGGCACTGAGAATATCGCTCATTTTCAATAAAAATAGCTTAAAATTCGAACAGGCGTTCAGAAACAGACACAGAGCGAGTTCTCATTTATGTTTAATGGATCTGGAAATGTTCTGGGTTCTTGGCTGCGACTGCGTCGGTGACGACGTCAACTGCGACGCCGGGCTAGGTTTATTTATTTTGGGGTCAGGCAATTTTGTAGTGCGAAATCGTAACAAGTGACAACTTATTGAAAAAGTTGAAGAACAGACCAGACCAGAGCTTTGCTTATTTTTAGCAAATATGAGGCTAAAGCTAGCTAGCTAGCGAGGTTTTCGTAAACGCCATTTTGATTGCAACAATAACGAGCAGCAACATCTGTCGGCAACCCAAGAACCTGCCACCTACCGAGCAGTCAGCCACCAGTCGGCTGGGCATCTCCGATGAGAATGCAGAGGCAGAGCCAGAGTCAGAGACAGAGACAGAGACAGAGTCTGAGAGACTGAGGTTTGTGTGTAAATCGACTTGCACTTGATGCTGTTGCCCTGCTGCTGTGAGCGCCGCAGATGCAGATGCAGCAACGGCAACGGCAAAAGCAACAGCAGCAACAGCAGCCGCAGCAACCTTCGTATTTGTGTTTTACTTCCGGTTCGTGGCTACAGCGATGACGACAGCCAAAGCTTGTCGACTCGCGAGGGGGATAAGCTGCAGGTAGTTAGGTACATCGTGGCATATACCCAAGTCGAGTGGTTTGTTTGGCTGCTGCATTTTTGGAGCGCGACACCGATGGGGAGAGAACGCATCGTTGTCGTCGTCTTTGTTGCTGTTGTTGCTGGTGCTGGTGCTGCTGCTGCTGCTGCTGCAAGTTTGCGGTCGTTGGCTTCAGCTTCAGCTTTAGCTTCATCTTCGACGCCATCGTATAGTCGCATTTTTGTTTCGTTTCATTTTGTGTGCGGTGTGTGTGTGTGAGTCTTTTTATACCCTTAACCCATGAAATGGGTTAAAAAGGGTGTAATGGTTTTGTGCAAAAGTATGTAACAGGTAGAAGGAAGCTTCTCCGACCCCATAAAGTATATATATTTTTGATCAGTATTAACAGCCGAGTCGATATAGCCATGTCCGTCTGTCCATCCGTCTGTCTGTCTGTATGTACTAATAAAGACTTCAGGTTTTGGATAGTTCAGTTTTTTTGATAATTTTTCAAGTTTATGATATACACATGGAATCGATTCCAAAAAATCTTGAATTTCGAAAACTTGAAAAGAGGTGAAAACTATTAACAAAATAATGAAAATCTGTGAAATTTTTATTAAAATCGGTAAGAAACACCGGAGATATGAAATCATCAAGAATTGGTCCGGTAGTACACGTGTGTCAATGTCTGTCAGACAGACGGTCGAGCGTCTGTCCGTCTGTATGGTCATATGGGGTTAAGGGTATCTTCTAGTCGAGTAAGCTTTCTCACTTGTTTCATTTAGTTCTTTGTGCTTACAGCGGGTGCTGTCGGGACTGGCGCTGTATTCAATTCCCTCACCCTCCGTATTTTAGCTACCCTCTTTCGTTTCTTATCTGTTCTACTTACTTATGTGTGGGTGGAGTTGTTGAGTGCCTCAACTCTGTCTGAGCCAACTCCCTTGTCTACTTATGTGTTTAACTGCTGCTTCTGCTTCTACTGCTGCTTCTGCTGGCTCGTTTCATAACTGCGAAAGTGCTGATTGAGTTCCTGCACAAAAACTTATCCTACTTGTTGTGCGAACAGTGTGAGTTGGTACTTGGTAAAGAAACATCATGAAATTGAGCTGATAGTTGGGTGCGCAACTTAACTTCCTTCTCTAGCTTTGAAACATTTCACTCAATAAACTATATTATTGGGGTGTAAGACAATGCAATCAACAGAAAATATTAGAAATGGTCTACAAAAATCAATCAGGCTGTTAAAATACTTAAAATAAAATAATATTAATTGTTGTTTTTCAGGTATACGAAGGCTAAAAAGCTTAGTGTAAGTAAATAAAGACAATAAGTAACTAATAGAAAGAAACTAGAAAACTCTCAACAGACTGGATTTAGGCTTAAATAAAGCTATAATTCCTAGTTGTTTTTAAAAAGCGGCTTGCGTTTCTGATTTAAAATTTATCAGACGCAATGGCATCTGGCACATTTATGATACAACGCTTTCAACAATTTTCACTTAAGATTTGGGTCGGCTTTGCATAAACTTTACCGTGATATCGGTCCGGCAGTAATCAGATTTGCAGCTAATTATGAATTTGCTTAGTCAGCGTTTCAAAGTGCTTTGCATTGAAATCGTTGACTGTATCTAGACAGATCGATCACACGTATAAGTTTAAGACAGACGATTGATGTTGATCTGCTGCATATGGGTGCACCTGCTTTGACAGACACATCGAGTTGAGTTCTCTGGTTGGCTTTTATTAGTCACAATCGTGAGTTGCTGCGATTTCATGATCTAATTTTATGTTGATGACAGCTTTAATTTTGCGATATTGTTGCTAAGAACGTGTCGTATACTTGATATCGAATACCGAATTGATTGAAGTGTATTAAATAAAATTGTGTTGCACAGATATAAATAAACCAAACTTAGGCAGTTGCATCGACAGCAGTTAGATTCTCATAGCTCTTGGGTCAACGTGTTGTATGCACAATGTGTTTTTTTATACCCTTAACCCATGAAATGGGTAAAAAAAGGGTATAATGTTTTTGTGCACATGAATGTAACAGGCAGAAGGAAGATTCTCCGACCCCATTAAGTATATATATTCTTGATCAGCATTAACAGCCGAGTCGATTTGGCCATGTCCGTCTGTCCGTCTGTCTGTCTGTCTTTATGTATGAGCGCGTCGATCTCAGCAACTACAAAAGCTAGATACTCCAGATTTTGGATATGAACTCTCCATCAAGCATTGGTTCAGTAGTACATGTACATATGTGTATGTCTGTCAGCCCGACCGTCTGTCCGTCTGTATGGTCATGGGTTAAGGGTATCTTCTAGTCGAGCGTACTCGACTAGAGCCTTCTTACTTGTTTTGTGTTGTTTTAGTTGTAGTTGTTGTTTGTGTAAGTCAGTTCTTTGGATTACCCAAAACGGTGCGACCGAACAACATAATTAAGTATTTATTTATTTACAATTTTGGGCAATGGCAACAGCAATAGCAACAACAGCAACAACATTAGCGACAACAACAGCTTTAACATCAACTGCAATTTGAATGCAACAGCAACAACAAAAACTTAGCTATGGCGTTGCAGCTTAGCCTCTTTTGTTCTTGTTGTTGTTGTTGGTGTTGTTGTTGCCACAATTGCTCATTTTGCTGGCTGTTGCAACCTTGTGCTAAATTTTCCAAAACGTTGAACGCCGCTGCCGTCGCCAGCGCCAGCGCCGTCTCTGTGTGTTGCAACAGCAGCAGCCCAAACCAGCGATAAATGTCAGTCAAACAGCAGCGTTGACTGCCACTCAACCCCGCCCCGCCCCACCACCACCAACACCACCACCACCCAAAAGATCCAAACGGCTGGCCAATGGCTGACGCATAACAAAAAACGTTGACAAACTCAACTATTTCCATTAGAGCGCATTATTGATGCTTATGAGCAAATGTATCTATGAGATACATCGCGCCTCAGTCAGTCAGCCAGTCAGTCTCATTGCCGCTTTGTCGCCTTGCGTCAATTTAATAACTGCCGCTGCTGCTGCTGCTGCTGCCTCTGACACCATTTGCTTAAATATAAACAGCTGCAACAAACACACAGCTCCAGAGTCGTTGTTGAAGATGACGCCACCAGAAATTTGCTTGAAGCTGCCGCATTTGCGTGTTAAATTAATACGCTGCGAAACTAACCAAAACAATTGCTCAAAGATAATACAAGAAAAAAAAAAACAAAATCACAGAAATGAAAGGCCGAAATAAAAACAAAATAACGATATGAAAAACGAATGTCAAGTGGTAAAAGCACCGTTCACATCTGCAATCTTTCTTTCTCTGGGATGGTGATTTTGTTGTTTTTTATGTTTAAAAATTGGTTTCAGAGTCAGTGTCAGATTCCGATTCAGATTTGGGATGATAGTTTGTACAATGTACTTGGCGTATGAAAAGACGCAATTAACGCAATGAAAAACAAAAAAAAAAATCAAACGATACAACAATCAGCATTTGAAAGAGATGCTAAAGCAAAAAATAAAAAAAAAACGAAAAAAAAGTTAAAATCGTTGCGGTAGGAAATTACTTTAATTTGCTGTTTCCATTGTTGTTGCTGTTGCTAAAACTTTGCTAAATGAATGCCTGACTGACTAGCACATGTTTTCACATGATTTCCACACGATGGACAGGTGAAAAGCAAGCCCAAGTCCAAGTCACATCAGCAGCACCAGTGAAAAATTCACTGGAGCAAGAAAAGAAACCGTCGCAGGAGGGAGTATGTAAGGGGGAGCTAGCTCTCTTCTGGCCGGGTTAACAACTGACAGCCTGAAAGTCAAGCACAAGATTTTGACGTTGTCTGGGTAATTTTTAAGCGAATGAACACAAACTGGCAGCGACAACAGCTGCGGGGAATCCCCTTCTCTCTCCACAATCTCTCTGACACCAACATTCTCTCTCACTCTCCGTCGGTCTTTCTGTCTGTCTGTATGTCTGTCTTCTCACAGCATACACAATTGAACTATTTTACTTAGGTCTTAACCCACCCTAGCATAAATATATTTACAATTTCTATCCCATAGTCTAGTGCAGCAACGCCATTTTTTTGTAATTTCTGTAGAGCGCAAAATTTGTTAATAGCCTTTTGCACGTTTTTATTGTATTTTGAAATGCAAACAAGAATAATTACAAGATTATGTATGGTTTGGTTTCAAAGTGCTGACCATTTGATACTCTTACATTTAAAGTCGAAAAGAAAGCAAAATATATTTGTAAAGTATTCAAAGCTTTCAACTTTATTTCAATTAAATACAGCTTAAACAAAATATGTATAATTATTGTATCTGATAGTTTATTGTAACACAAAGTGCTTTAAGTAATAAGTTAATCCCATAATGTAAATAGTTGTATAACATTTTTCATGCCATTAAACACAGTATTTTTTATTAATTAATATTATTATATCTTAAATTAATAGTTTTCACTCTCTGCAAAGCAAATAAGAATTACACATATTACACACATCATGGACATGATGAGCTCCAATATCACAAATTCACATTCTCCTAAATTGCAGGGCTGTAATGAGTGTAGAGTGAGAGCATATGCAAAGGATAGATAGAATATACCAGACCAAAATATGAAAGAAGTTGGCCAAACAAAGAAAGACAAGAATAAGTAGAACAGAGAACAGAACCGAACCGAACAGAGCTCAAAATCATACAAAAGGCGCATAAATTAGCAATGGTCTGTAATTTTCAAAAGGGTCGTCAACAGCTTAAATGCAAGTGCAAGTAGCTTCTTGAGGAAGGCGCGCAAAGTCGCACTGCATAGCGAGTGTCTTCAAAAAGAGGGCATAAAGGCAGGGCTGCAGGGAGCAGCGGCAAAGAGGTGGGGTCCAGTCACAGTCGGCGTAGTCTCGACGAATTCATTAGTTTAATATCTAAATAGTCATAATAAAATTGTAGATAAAAAGTCTTTTACTTGCGCGCCAAGTGAAACAATGAACAACACCAAGCAGCAACAAGCAGCAACTCAAACAAGCTCGAGCCAAATACAAAGGGCCAAGATTTATGAACTGCAGTCATCGAGGAGAGTGTGTGAATGTGTGTGTGTGTGTGTGCATGCGTGTGACTGTGAATGTGTCTCGCAGTCGTCTCGAAATCACCCCCTCTCAGCTGCCTGAATGCCTTTCCCCCTCTTAAGTCGTGCTCTAAACGGAGCAATGAACTACGAATATGCCATCTACTTGTACAACTCACATCCACACATACTCACATAATTTAACTTCAACTTCAACTTATACCCATACTCGTAGGCGTCAATGTGCATGTTAGTGGTAGGGCAATGGGGGGTGGGCGGTGCCTTTATTGAGATAAGCATACATGTAATAATACTTACTTATAAACATGCATATTTATGCAGTCGACAGCCGATGAATGACCTTGAGGTGCCCTGAGGGCTTATAAAAGTATATATATATGTATATATTTCTCAAGCGACCGATAAAAAGTGTTCTATAAGCCAAATATGTGGATGTAAATGACATAAACAATGCTAAGAATGCCAATTTGTTTAAATTATTCAGATACAGAACATAAATAAAGACAGCGGGTATTTAAGAAATCTTTTTAGGTGCCATTTATTGCCGTTTTAAAAGTTAATGATTTGTTATTAAAACATAATAAATTAAATTGAATATGTAAGTGGGAAAAATATAAGAAAAAAAAACAGACTAATTAAATTTATTATTTATTTTTTGCTGTCCATGAATTTTCAAAAATAAATATCATAAATTATGAGAATATCAAAAATAAATATTACAAATTAGAGATACAATTTTTTACATTTTTATTACACACATGAAAAATGTTTTATAATTTTGTCATGAAATTTGTAACTTATAGAGGGAAGAATATTTAACCTTAGTCAATTGGGTCCATATAGAATTGTCCTTCTGTTTCAAAGCAAACTAGGCCCTCAGTTTATGAGCTGTTAAGTTGAGAGATCGAACAAATGCAAGATCTCAAGCAATTAAACAAAGAGAAGGCTTTGCTTCGAGTGTCTATAATTTCCGGCATAGCTGAAACTGATAATTGAATAAATGAAAGAGATTTTCAAATATTCAACGCTTATTTATTACCAGTCCGTTAAGTACATGAATCCAGATACTTTGCATTTTCAACCTAATTTAATCATATTTCTAATTGAACTGAAATTTTTGTCTATTCGTAAATATTTATTTTCTTCAACCTGAATGGAACAGCATGATAAATATAGGACGTTAAAATTGTTTTAAGTGTATTAAAGTATGCAGTTGCATAAAATATCATGCATATAAATTATGTTTTGCATATATTTCTCAACGCGTTTCCTTTATCTGTTTGCCAAAGGACTAATAAAGTGGAATTTATTTACAATACTCGATTGCGTGGACAAACTTTGAAATCGAATCTATATTAAGTTCATCATTATGACATTGAAGATTTTTTTGCAAGATTATGTAACAGGCAGAAGGAAACATCTCTGATCCCATAAGTATATATATTCTTGATCAGCATGAATAATCTGTTCAGTCTGTTCGTCAGTGTGTATGAACTCGTCGATTCAAAACCTATTAGAGCTACATATGTACTTTACATTTTTAATTTAAGCTCTTCTAAGCCCTAGGCTGTACAAGTTTGTCTCAAAATTTCGAAAACGTTTTCGGCTTAAATTACATACATGCAATCGATAACAATCAAATGTCTAATTTCAAAAATTGGTATTGCAATTATAGACAAAATAAGGAAAAACACGGGAGATATTGAAGATTGAAGTTTTATCATCAAGCATTGTTTCAGTAGTGCAAGGACAAGAGTTAAGAGTATCAATTGTCAATCACTCAATTTTCATATTATAATAATTATTTTGCAAGATTCTCTTTAAGCCAGTTACCTGTAAAACCAATGGAGTTTTTTTTCTACTCTTTAATAATATATAAGTTTAATATTATTATTATTATTATTAGTCGTAGTACTAGTAAATTTCTTAAATACATGTTTGAACTTATTCCCAAGATTATGTTATAATGAATTCGATGCTGTTAATGTTTTGTGATTCAGTTGCGACTTTCTTGTCTTTTGCCATCTGCAGGCTGCAGAACATTACAGTTTTTGTAGTTGCTAAGTCTTAAACGATCGTCATATATATGTTTGTATGTTTATGACGAGTGTATTATTACATTTCACTCACGCTCGCGCTCTGTTTGTGTACACTGTACAGTGCTCCCTCGTTTGATGTGCCCTCTCTTCCCTGCCCTTTGACGGCTGCTGCGAATAGACTCGTGCAACTTGTGGCAAACATTGGCCTTACTAGCACCGGTACCAGTACCAGTACGAGCACAAGCAGCAACAACAATAGCTACAGAAACTATATACAAAAGAACAGCATCGCACTCTTTTTGCCTCTGCCAATGTCCACATCTTGCGTCTGCATCTCAAATCTTCTCGTCTCGTCTCGTCTCGTCTCGACTCGACTCGACTCGACTCATTGAGGGCTGTTAAATTTAGTGCCTCCACTTCAATTTTAATTACGGGCATTGTTGAATGCGCGACCGGCCCGGACCGGAGCTATAGGCTGTACGTAGACTGCAGCACCCCCAACAACAATGTGAGTTTCCCCTCTCATCCACCCTCCCAAAAATAAAAGAACAAAACAGATTTCAGTGTCGGAATCAGCCCGATTCCATTTCCATTCGCATATCTGTTGCACACATGTTTGGGGGCCATCGTCTCATATCATTCCAGTCTCTCATCTCTTCGCCCTCGTCGCGTCCCATTTCGTTCGTTTCGTTTCTTTGTTTGGTAGACAATTTAAAATATTTGGGAATTCATTGCACTTTCTTTTATTAATACGCACTCTCGAGATGTCGAGAAGTTTTCTCCTAATCCCGCCCTCCATTCCACTCTCTCTCTCTGTGTATATGTCTCTGTCTTTCTCCCTTGCGATGGAATCTCTCATTTGTCTGGAACATATGTAAGTGCGATTCTCGCTTCCCTCCACCCGCACCCTGTTTACTCTCACCCTGTTTGCTGTCAAGTTTCAATACGTTGTAAACTTGAACAGTTCTTTAGTGCTTTGGTTTTTCACTCGCCTAAATATAGTCGCATTCTTGACTATTTTGGGTCTCCGTTGGGCTGGCATCTGCGGCTGCCTGGTAGCCGCCTGTTTTGCTTTTATTGCTCCAATTTTGGTATGCTATAGCCACAGCCATTGATAAATATAGATGCGTTCCTACTATCCGTCCTCTCCATTCTACCCCACAAGCTATCAATGGAAATGGGAATGGAAATGGAAATGGATCTGAATCTGTAGAGCCTGCAGTTTTGAGCTGCGGCACAGTTGTGGCAGTTCTTGGGCGCGAATTGAAACTTATCTGTTAATCGGCACATCTGCTTGTCACATGAGCACGGTTTTAAAGGGGGAAGACAAACGCAATAGGCATAGGCAATAGGGAAGTAGGGTAAGACTGGGGGGGGGGGGGCTAGTTTTGAGTCGCAGACAGCTGCCACGTGTGCACGGGCCGAGGTCGACTCTGGCCTTAAGTAGCTGCATTTAACATTGACAGCATCTGAGCAGGCAGCAACTTTTAATAGACGAGCAATTTTTGCAATGAATCCGCCAGCAAAACGAGACCTTCACCCTCCCCCGACATACTGCGCACCCTCAATTATGGCATAAATTGCAAGCAAAATGAGCAGCGCGCGCCAATTCAAAGCGATGACAAAAACAAATAGAAACATTTATGCGAGAGCTGACTGAATAGTTTTGAATTTAACCCAAGAGTAAGGTAAGTGACTATAAGATTTAATTTAGACAAATACAATTCATATGATAATAATAATCATTCAAAGAAATATAAATAGAATGATTTTCATATGTTGTATTATAATTAAAATATAATTAAAATAAACTTAAACATTTTGAGTTTATTATATTTATTAGCATTACGTTAACTTTTAGTTCTATAAAAAGTAATATTTATATATAATTTTCAAAATAGTATGTGTAAAAAAATAATATTTACAACCATTTTCTAAGCTCCAAACAATTTACGTTGTACATTTGATCTTCTTCTTTTGGATATTTGGAAACGTCTATAAACATCATTATCATTCTAGCGCATCTTTCTTTTATGGTTTTTGCACAGTAATATATGATCGACCCACGACTATTGTTGTTGAATAATTCGCACAGTTTCGTTTGCTTATGCCGCCTTCAACCCTGCACTGCCGCAAAGTAGTTGCACAAATTGCGCAAATTAATTTGAAACAAATGTAAATATTTATTAAAATTGCGCAAATGCTAAGCACAGCGCCCAACACCAGCACAACCAACCACCCACCCACCCACCCACCACCCAACAAACAAAAAACTGTCAACTGCCGCTCGTCTTGGACGAATTGCCGTCAAAAAAAATGTGCGAATGTTGATGATGAATAAAGCTCGTGTTAGCAGGCATGCACTGCTTTTGTGACCAGGCGACTTGGAAGGGGCTGTACGACGGGCTGGGGGACGGAGATCATGTGACTGTCAGGCCGGCTGGCATTCTTAAAGCTCATAACTCGCAGTTGCAGCCTCAGCTGTGCCTTTGTCTCTTTGGCCGAACTGATTATCGCCCGATGCAAAAATATTTATGCGTATGAGTAATCAAAAAAAAAAAACACACACACACACAAAAATAAAAAAAATACATGAAGCCCACACAAAACAAACGTTGCCATCTTTGCATTAAGCATTGTGTTTTATTATTATTATTTTTGCGATTTTGTTTTGGTTTTTATTTTTGTTTGCTTTAATTTAGCGAGACATTTTGTTGGCCACTTTTGGTATGCATGCTTGTGATTTATGTGCAAGTTCGGAATCGGATTGCCCATGAGTCGGAATCAACAAATACCGTCTAACCGTCTGACTGACTGACTGACTGAATGACGATAAATGCACAATTGTTATATGAATGTATTTGACTACAGCTCACTGCAGCTCAGTGGAGAAAAAAAAACAAATGACGACTAACTGAAACTTGCATTAAAATTATTGATATTAATTATTATTACTATTAAGCTTAAATATTTTATAAGATTATAAATCTTCACTTGTATTTTAAGCCTCATACTCAAAATGCTTTCAGAAAGTTTAAAGCTGCTTAAAACTAAAAGCTTGATGGAAAGCTTTTTCTTCTGAAATTTAGTCAAAGGGCAAATGATTTCCAGCACATTCGCTTGCTGTCTAAGCTTGTGCCTTGAATTGTTAACATATATATAGTTTGTTGGAAAGAGCAAAGTGTTTGCCAACAACAAGAATACCAATGCCAACAACAACAACAACATGAACTATAAACTGAAACAAAGTCAATGTTGACGGCGCTTCAGCGATTTTCACATTAGATTAAATATTTTTCAACTTTTAGTTTTGAGGTCAAACTGAAGACAACGCCCCAACCAACAACAACATGATGAACCTTTGTGGCAACACATTTTTGATGCTAATACAATAATTGCTGGTGCTGCTGCTGCTGCTGAGAAGAAGCACTGCGGAAGCGGATGCAAAACTACGGGGGAAAAAAACGAAGCGACAAACTGAAAGCCAAACATTAAGTGCCAGTGCCAGTGCCAGTGCCAGTGCGAGTGACGATCGTATATATGTATCTAGATACGCCTGTCCAGCAGCAAACAACAACAACAACAACAAATAACAAAAGCAACAATAATAATAATAACTAAAGCAGCTAATTTCTCAGCATAAGAGAAACGAACGAAAAACACACCAACAACAACAACAACAACAGCAGCAGCAACGCAACAACCTTGCCAGCAGGCACAACAACAAATGAATTTCCATTGTCTTAAGGTTTTAGGCTCCTTCAGTATTGGAGTTATTATTGTTGTTGTTGTTTACTGTGGCACCCTAAAGGCCAAGATCGTCGTCGTATTAGCGTCCAAAAGTCAACGTCGCTTGTCGGCGGCTTTTCAAAAGCCAAACAACTGAGAAATATTTACAAATGTGTATGCGTACTATATATCCACACATACATATATATATATATATACGACGAATAATGTAAATTCCGCAAAAGTGCGATGGACAAGCGACGCTTGAAATTAAAATAGGGTCATTAAGCAGCAAGAGACCAGAAGGCGGGCCCCATACAACTGTCAGCGGTACCACAGAGGTATGGGGGTATCAGGTGCTGTTGTTGTTGCTGTTGCTGTTGCTGTTGCTGTTGCTTCTCTCCACAACTTGTCTTAAACTGAGCTGGTAATTGCTCTCTGTATATGTGTATAATATTTCCACACTCTCTGAGCTGACCAGACGAATTTCTCAACAATTATTTTGAAATGTATTTCAATCTACAACAAAAACGACAACCTAAGCGAGCGTCTTGCATTAGTTTTCCATAAGCAAAAGTGTGAATAGCAACAAACAACCACTTGAAACTGACTCAACTCAGCTTATAGTATAATTATGATTGCTGCATTTCAATGTTGATGTCGCTGTTGAGTTCTCCGTCTATGTGTATGTGTGTGTGTTGTGTGGCAGTATGTATATATATATATATATATATGTTAACGGACACAACACCATCGTATCATTGGTCTGGCATTGGTTTTATTGTAAAATAATTATTGAGACAACACTTATAAGTGAAAAAGATCTAAGGCGTTGATCAACTGACATCTCAATGTTTTTTCATTGGCCTGCAAATTCTTAAGGTTTTAATGTGTATTGGCAAATAGCTTAACCAAACAAACATTGAATCTTATACTTATACATATACCTATGTCGGTTTATACAGAATATTTATCATAGTCATTAACTATAACCGCACTCAGCACAAGACAGGCATATGATATCTAAAATACCTATTCTAAAAGACTAAGAGACACTGTTCATGTCAGAAGGTCTTAGCAGCTTTTGCTTTTAAGCCATATGATATACAAGAACCATATTTTGTGGCATCGTTATATACATAGTTTTAAATAATACTTACTACTAATACGAAGTTGACAACTTTAATGGAACAGTTAAAAAGAATATATGTTTTTTTTTATGTATTTAATACTAATTAAGCATTTGGTGTACATAATTTATATTATTTGAATTATTTTGAAAATATTAAAAAATTAATTAGAAATCAGATGGATATGCATTATTTAGTATCTATCCTAAATACCATACCAATTAATCAAGTTGATTACTCATTCAAATTACTTGTAAAAAAGAGATTTTAGTATTTTGTTTGTTTTTTCGAAATCTCTTTTGAATCGTACCAAAACTGTCCTCAATTTGACAATGGGCAATGCGTTGCCGTATCGCAAGAGGTGCGAAGCTGCCAAATGAGCAACACGAGAGCAACAAATTTTCAGTTGCTGTTGTTGTTGCGGTTGCTGTTGCTGGTGTTGTTGTCTCCTACCATTGGTGTTTTTTCCAGTTGAATAAAAACCAGTAAGTGATTTCACAGCCAACGCCACAAGAGAGTCAGTTTTGGATTTGTAGTCGGAGTCAGAGTCAGAGTCGGAGTCGGAGTCCGAGTCCGAGTCCGAGCCCAAGTCGTGGAGCAAAACTAACAAACGCTGTGCAAAATTTGTAACATATTCGGCAGCAAAATATTTAAGTTGTCTTGTTGTTGGTGTTGCTGTTGTTGTTGCTGCTGTTCGATGTGTTGTTTTTGGTTATTGTACATAAAGGCAAAGCGGCGCGGCGTCGGTTCATTGAACCAAGCGGCGCTGACTCTGACTGACTTATTGAATGACTGAGACAGAGACTGCAGCCCCAACACCAACACCAACAACAACAATACAAACAGCAACAAAAAAAATAATAAGAGCCGCTGCTGCTGCTGTTGCTGTTGCTGCTATTGCTGTTGCCATCGAAGGCTGCACAGATTATGTCACACATTTTGTGTATTTTTGGGGGAGTGTAGCTGCTGAGAGGGGAGCTGATGGAGCACAATGTTGCACTCGTGGTACCCATGTTACAACATCAATTGCGCGCGCCAAACAGCAGCAGCAACAGCAACAGCAACAGCAGCAGCAGCAACTGCGACCCGAAACTAAAACCTAAAAGAAATCGTATCTCAAAGATTGTGCTCACAGTTGCTGTTTGTATCTGTAGCTGGTTGCCGAAGCTGTTTAGGCTAAATATCGACAGCAAAACCAACTACACCAACATCAACAGCACTGAATCACTCGAAGTGTAGCTGAGCTGCTTATCGAACTACTGGAATTAATTGGGTGGTGCCTTAACAACCATCTGAGGGCATAAAAGAACTGCAACTCTTGACATTTACAATCTGCACCAAGTTGAACGATTGAACTCCGGGCATGATTTCCACATATTCAACTGTTATTTTATCAGTAATATTGCTTGTTATTGAGAATTAAAATTTTTTATTTCATATTTCATATATTTTTATATAAAACAAATTATATTTCTTAGCTTGGTTGCTCGCAGAATACAAAATTAGATAGCTTTTTAATAACTTGCATAGATTAATCTGAAGAGTTTGGAACTGCAGTTAGTTACACTTAGTAGATTTATTATTAAGTGGTAAAGAAAGCAAATGTTTGTTTGGGCTTTAACTTCATTATATGCTGGATGCTGTCAACTGATTTGTAAATATATTTGCTCACTCAATTGCATAATGAGCTGGCAAGTTGACGACTTTGTTGTCCACAAACCCAAACTCCAGCTTCAACTCCAAACAACATCTCCATCTTCAGCTGGTAGTCCTCCAACTAACAGTGTTTCGCTCAGTTCGACTGTGCGACTCTTAAAGCGGGGGGGGACCTGCAATGGTCCGCATAAAATAAGTGAAAGTCAAATTGTATTGACGCATTGAGCGCATGAACAAATTAACTGCGCAATGAGCCCCGTCCAACAGACAGACAGACTGACGGACGGACGGACGGACGGACAAACAAACACGCACATGTATCTGTGTGTGATTATCTGTACTTGCTATGTGTATCTGTATCTGTATCTTTGTTTGGCATCTGAAAACCAAAGCAGCAGCAGCAACAGCAAAAGCAAACGGCAAAAGCTACATTTTTTGTGGGCCTTTTGCTATTTGGTTTTTTGTTAAGCGAATTAATTTTAAGAAAAAATTATTAAATGAGGCACAACAAATGGGCAACCAGCAGCAAAACAAGTTTTGTTTGTTTGTTTGTTACTTTTGTTGCAAGCTTATGCAATACAAAAGCTCGCAACCCAAATCATGCCCCAAAAAATATGACTTTCAAGTGTGAATCGAGTAGAATATTTAACTCAATGATTGAGTCACAATGTGAAGTCTTATCAGCAGTTGGCGAGATAAACGCTTTGTTTGCTTTTTCCACTGAAATTTCATGATGATGAACAATTGTTTAAATATTGCCAATGATTTTAAATGATTGAACACAGTCTAAGTGGGCTGAAACGAGGCAGGTAAATCAAGGTTAAAAATGCAAAATTGACAGACGAACACCTCGTATTCGCTGTTCGCACTGATAATATAAACGTGAGACAGAGCCAATTAGTTTATCAGCGTGACAAAATTGAAATTTGAATTCGGCGCTCGCAGCTTGTTTTGAAATTCAAATGTGGCAGGTTGCAAGCTGGCAACGTGGGGCAACACAAGGCAACGAGGCAACGAGGCAGCAGGGCAACGGGGCAACTTGCTGCTGGGCAACTAAATAAACAAAACGATTTGACTTTGGACATCAAGTCCGACGATCTCAAAGCGAAGTGCGAAGAATTTTCACAGCAGGTGCCGGTGTCGATGTCGGAAATTGGAGTTGAGGCTGCCAGTAAAATGCTTATGTGGCCGGTAGGCGTGGCAGAACTTTCACAAATTAATATTACTTGAACTGTCTGTGTGTGTGTGTAGCCAAGTGTAGAACGTACGCCTGTAAGTAAGAATCTGCCGGCGAGTTCAACACACGAACAGACCGACAAAAACACAACAACAAGAGAAGCAGCAGCAGATTGAAGTCCAGTTGCGAAGTGGCATTATAATTGAATTCGCGAGGTGAACATCGTACAGACGACGTAAGCGACTCGAGCAGATGGTGACGGCAGAGACCACAATTTCCAAGAACTCGCCACAGTTGCAAACACACACACACACACACACACACACATAAATATACATATGCTTAAGTGTATATGTACATACTTTGTGTGTTGATATATAAATAAAGCATAAAAACCGTAAACGACGACAGCCGAGGCAAAAGGCACAGGCACACAGCCAAATGAAATGAGCAGCAAAATGTGCATAAAGCGCAAAAAAAAAAAGTAACAAATCGACTAAATAATAGGAGGCAAATAAATTCCTTAGTTGTCACAGCGAGGCAGCTGCAACTGCTTACAGATTATCCAGAAAATTATCAATCTTTCATTTAACTAACATGTTGAACTTTAACAGCTTCAAATATATAACGGTGCGTATGATCATTATTGTATATATTCGATAAAACTCCTTTTAACATAACTGAGACTAAATGCAGAAATGCAAAAAAAGTTTTAATATTGAGAATAGAAATTTGACTCAATAAGCTCGACTAGAAGATACCCTTAACCCTTGACCATACAAAATAGACATACACATATATACGTGTACCAACGTATGATCATATCTCCGGTGTTTCTCAACCGATTTAATACAAATTTCACAGATGTTCATTATTTTGTTAATAGTTTCAATCTCCATTTTCAAGTTTTCAAAATACAAGATTTTTTGTTATCGATTCCATGTGTACATCGTAAGCCGGAAAGTTATCGAAGTTTGAATCAGACTTGCTATGCCTAGGGATTAGGATACATACAGACGGACGACAAGGCAATATCGACTCGGCTGTTGATGCTGATCAAGAGTTTATATACTTTATGGGGTCGGAAAAACTTTCTTCTCCCTGTTACATACTTTTGCACAAGACCATTAAACCATTTTTTACCCATTTCATGGGTTAAGGGTATAAAAATGGTCATATCGTCATATCGTATATATCTTTTGGGTTATTGAATATTCATTTATATCGATCTATTTTATAATTTATATGAATAAAAACTTAAAACAATATTAGTCGTATTTAATATTTTGTATTTTAAAAGGTAAAAAGTTGATTGAAACCCATTAAGCCCATAAGCCAGCAATACGAACGAATGGCTTGAGTAAGACAAACTAATACAAGAAACGTAGTCTCAATAAAAGCGGTAAGTGCAAATGGATCCGGCAACGGGTTCGAGGTTCGTTATTTGGTCAGTGGCTTCGAGCTGCCTAGAACGGGGCGTAGATTAAAAACGCTGCTCACTTTGTTGCTGTTGCTGTTGCTGTTGCTTTGGATCGGGTCGCTACACCCAGACTCCAGACGGTCAGACTGAAAGACTGAGAGACTGTTAGAATGAATGTATAGCTTCCCAGCAGCATGTTTTGCTTGTAGTTCTTGGGCTATCCGCGTGCGGTGGTAATTTGTAAATTGGTTCATAATTCGGTTTCATCAGCACAGCTCTCTATTCTTCGTCGTCGTCACTCTTTAAGCTGTGCCCACCCACCCGCTCAAAGCCCCTCTCCGCTCCTCACATTCCGTATTCCGTTGAAGAACCAAGTAAAGTATAATTTTATATAAAAAGTTTTGTTTCTCAGTATTTTCTGTTTTTGTAAGACATCGTTTTTTTTTTGGAGACAGCGTCAGTGCGTCAGTTCGTTGGCTTCTTTTGTTTTGTGTCTGCTGTGGACTTCTTGTTCGTGGGGGAAAACAATCCAAAAGCTCACAAATGAAATGGGTACAATCAACTAACTGTAAATAGTTTTTATTTCTACTTCTTCTCCCATCAGTTTCTGTGGCTCTTTTTGTTTTCGAACACACTGGCTGTACCAGTTTTGCTTATGAATCGACCGACAAACTGACAAAACGACAAAGCGACAAAATGGCAGAGTGACAGCGAGACAGCGAAACTGAGACACAGTGAGAGACGCGTAATAATTTTCTATTTTCTACAACTTCTGATTGCCTCGGTTTCAGCTTGTTGTTCGGCTAATGCTCAGACTCTTTCTTCCCCTTTTCAGCTACACTTGTGTCTCATGAGAATCAGTCCAAAACATATTCAAAATTGTTGGTCAAACACCAAACCCCATTTGGCTTATGCGAAATTTGCATATTTGGCCACTTGTTAATTAATAAACAACTACAAAGCAACCGAAAAACATCGCTAAATTATAAACAAGTAGTCAATGGCAATGCTTGACAACGGCATACCCTCTTATTTTAACTGCAGATGGACAAGTTTCAAAAGTAAAATAGGAAACGATAGATAATCTTACTCAACTGAACGAACTAATGTACGACAGAAAGTTTTTCGAGTTTTACTTCATCATTTAATATACACATTAAGCACTATTTACAGGGTATTCACATATGTCATTCGAAATATTTAAATATATCTTATGCATTGACATTATCGATTCTGTTATGTTAAGCGCATGTTTTGACAATTTATTGGTCTTAAAATTGTTAAATGGCAAAAGTTACGGCTAACGAATTAAAACAGGTGATAGCTGGAGTTAAGCACAACACATTATTTGCCAAAGATTAGGAGCTTGTTCCCCACTAATCTATATAACATCATTGATTCCCAAAACTATTGCAGCCTAGCTGAAATAAAATAATTGTATTAGATATTTGCTACATACATACAAAATATTAATTCTTCTGAAATTTTAATCCATTTAGCCATAATAGCTGTACAGAATAATTTGTATGTATATATCAAGAATTAATCAACACATTAATTGAAAAGAGGTTATAGATACAATAGATAAACATATCATATTTTACCCAAAATGACTTTGACATTTTGAGTGACAATTGCACCAACTAAATAATATTTCTTAGCAATCTAACATTCACATTTGCGTATAAATAAATACACATACAGACACATATCGCCATGTCACTCTCTCTCTCTCTCGCTCTGTGCAAATACATACAATTTCACAGTAATTCCAGTTCCAGCTGTCATTATACATACTCAGTGGTGGATGAATGGAGCGGAGTGTTGCGGAAGGGGAGCGAGCAGGCAGTCGAAGTCTGGGCTTGACTAAACAAGGGGGTCAGTGCATGAAGGTTAGCGGCAATTTGTGTCGACAACATCGTCAAATGCTGCCATCCCAAAACAAAAGCACAGCAACACCAAAGGCCAAACTGCAATCGTTGTTGTTGTACTAGCTCGGCAGATCGATGAAATGGCAACAAAAAGCAAAACCAACAACAACAGCAACGACAGCATCAACAATAAGTCAATTGCATTGGCAATAATAAATAGAAGAGAAACTTCAGCAACGCCAGTTGTTGTTGTTAGTTGTACTAGTAACCAAAGCAAAGGAGAACGCCTGCTACCCTCTACCTCCCCTCCTTTGTTCCCTATACAAACATATCCATACTCCCAATATCCCCTGCAGTCATACATACATAGGAGGCATGCACACGTCCAGCGATCGGCAACAAGCTCAGCAAAACGCTTCCTCATCGCCGCCGTTTTGGCCTAGCGGATTTTCAATGGATGCGCATTTCAGGCTTGGGGGTTAGTTGGGGAGTGCTGGGCAGGCTAACCAGTTAGGCGTTCGAATTGGGCTTCGTTGATGTGTAAAACAGAGAGAGAAAGGGAGCGAGTGCGATGTGCGATGTGCAAGAGTGAGACAGAGTACGGTATCAGTTGATGGTCGGTGCGTGGTGGAATGCTTCGCTGCTTCGGTTCCAGAAATTGGCAAACAATAAAAGCCGTCAAAAAGTGCAGCCAACACACAAACACAAAAAAACACACACATACAGCAACAATAATAGCAAATAGAAAAGTCAGAGAGCGAAAAAAAAGAGAAAGAATGAAAAAATCACAAAACAACACATAAAACGAACAGAAGAAAAGCGCATAGGAAAAAAAAACAACAGTTTGAAAAGTTGATTGTTTAGTTGAAGCATAAAAAAAAGCTGCAAATACAAAATGTTGCCTCTGAAAAGTGGAGCGTCGATTGAAGCCAGGCCAGTAGCAGATAGAGAGAGAAAGAAATAGCGAGAACTAGAGTGAGAGAGAGAGAGAGAGAGAGAGGGAAAATGCCCAGGAACTCTACGTTGCAGTTGCAGTTTGCAAATGAACTGTGCAACTTGAGCTGGAACGATTGTGGATTCTGAGACGAGTTCACGAGCTTAAGGAATATAGTGAGAGAGAAAAAGAGAGAGAGAGAGAGCGATTTTTGCTGGTGAAAGATACATTTCAGCTTTTGTCAAAAATGAAAATCAACTTCAAACTTATGTGTGTGTGTGTGTGTGTGACAAAACAGACAAATGTGTTGGAAGAACGCGCATAGGGAAAACAAAAATCAGTGTAGGATTTAGAAGTGAGGGAGGGATAAGGAAATAGGGGGGGGGGGGGAGTGCGTTTAGTCGCTGCTGCTTTGGCGACTGCGCGACTGACTGACATTTTACAGCAGTTTTTTCTTCTGTGTTTTGGCTGGGACGCAGAAAAGGCGCCCGAAGTGTAGCCTGACAAATGCATAAAACTTGAAGCTGTCGCTGTTGGGATGCTGGGAAGCTGGGAAGCTGGGATGTTGGGATGCTGGGAAGTTGGCAACTGGCAGCCAAAACTGTGAAACTGTAGGCTTCAACAGCCAACCCATTGAGATTTGCAAAGACGAACGTTTCGTCTTTCGGGCTGACAGCAAATCTAGCAACAACAACATGAAATGATGATGACGACAGCAACAACGAAGTTGACTTGTAGCAATTAAATTTTTGCACGTCGCCCATGAAGTTGTTTGTTTGCTTGGCATCGTTCCCCATTACCCCCAAACCCACCCAACCACCCACCTCTCTCTCCATCTGTCCGCTCCAAATCATTGTTGCTGTTGCTGCTGTGGCTGTTGCTGCTGCTGCTGGTGCTGCACTTGGATGAAAATGAGTGGAAAGAGTTAACGAAAAAGAGAAAAATGTTTGTGTGCCTGATTGTCTGTTGTTGTTGTTATTGTTGTTGACGTCGATGTTGTTGCTGTTGTGCGCATATTTATGTTTGCTTTGACTTACCGTTAGACGGTTATATGGTGGATTACATTTGGCACTGCTGGCAAATTATCTGTGCCGAGTATCTTTTTCAAGCGCGAAATGAAGCAAAGTGCTTAATGTTGTAGTTGTTGCTGTTGCTGTTTATGTTTGTTATTGCTTTTGTTGCTGACCAGTTACGAGTTACATACAAGTTGATACTCCTTGTGTGTGTAGCAAGTACAAAGATGCAATATTTGCTTGATTAATTCAAAAGAATTTTTTTGATTCTGAGAAAATAGCTCTAAAAAGTTTGTTTAGACGGGGAAATTTTTTACTAATTTAAATATCTGTTTTGTCCTTATGCTGAACCTAAAAAGATAATAATTGGCAGTATTATTATTATACACATAAAAAATATTATCTTTGTTTGTTAAATACCTTACATCCTTACTACAATACTTAACAAGTTCGTTCCCTCACTTAGCATCTCTTGCAAATAAACAAAGTTCCCCTTTTCATAGCCTCTAGTAGTTTTTATCTTATCTTGTGTTCTTCAAAACATCTACATGTATTTCTTTTCCTGGCGTGTGAATCCATTCACTTCTTGCTTTAGCTAATTGTTGGCGTTGTTGAGACCTCCTAGGGATTCGGGCCTAACTAATGATGATATGCCATTGCCTTTGGGGCCAATGGCTCTGTGTGTAAAATACTGCGACCCGTTGTTCAATTTACTGTTCAACTTTCAACTTGCCGGACTTTCGCAGCAAGTGACACACACAACACACAACACACAGCGCACAGCACACAATACAAAACTTAGAAATAAAATCAAGACAACAACATTGGCAGCAGCAGCGGCAGATAAAAAAAAAATGGAAAGGTATTGCTGCAGCTGCCCACCTGTCCTCTTGCTACCCCACACCTTCTGCCCCAGCAGCAGCAGCAGCATTGCCGCATCAACCGACTCTTTGACGATCGTTTCGCACAACTTTCAAATGGTGACTGCGATCGTTGCTTGGGCTTCGAAATTCCAGTGTCGAGTATTTGGGCATTTGAGTAGTGAGGTTATTTGGCCAGCTTGGACAGTGTCTTAAAGCTATTGGCGTTTGGCACAATTATTGTTGTTATGTTGTTGTTGTTGTTGTTGTTGCTGGTAATTGTTGCCGCTTTTGGTTTGCCTTGCTTGACGGGGCGGCATCAAAAAAAGAAGGTCGCACAAGGTGGTCCGAACTGATCTGTTGGTCTTAACTGTTGTTTGCGCTACACTCACCGAGAAGAGTTGTATGTATTCGATATTTAGCTTGATGCGAGAGAGAGAGAGAGAGAGACAGAGAGACAGATAGGAAAGAGATTGAGAAGGAGATTTTTAAGTGTATTTATTTTAACATGTTTAATTAAATATGGGATATACAATTTTGTAAGCATTTTTTAGTATTTGACAAACAGTCAAATTCATCAGCACTAAGCCAAGTGTATTAAAACGTCGACCTAATTTTCATTGTTTAAGTTGATTGTATTATTTTCATTTTATTTGTCTTTGAAATTAATGTGCCAGATTTGAAAACCTGTAGCGTCAGCTGGCTACAGAGCCACAAAAAAGAGAGGTAGAGTCAGTCGGAGGCAAGTTGATGCGGAGAAGATCGCCTAAAGAAACAGCTGAGGCATTGCAATCAAAGTGCGCTCTCTTTTCGTACCTCCAACCGCTCCAACTACCACATCCCCACTTGTTGCCTCTACCAGTGATTTTCACTTAAAGTTTTTGGGGGCAGTTTAATTTGCTAACCATCGTTTTTTGTTTTTTTTTTTTTGGAAATCTACAGCTTATACACATACACACAGGTAGATATCTCTTAGACATACAGATATACGGCATGAGACATACCCCGTTTTACTACAAACCACAAACATGTATTGCATTGATCATATGCCGATTTATTATTGTTGTTGTTGCTGCTGTTGCTGTTGCACGTCCCTCTCTTTGCCAATTTCTGTTGTTGTTTGCTTTGGCATTGATGTATTGCTAAGAAGGAAGGGGGGGCGTCACACTCTGATATTTGTCGCTGTTTATTGTTTAGCAATTTTGGCAATAGTTTTGCAGTCGATTTGGCTTTGGCGTAGGTGCCTGGCAGTTGCTCTATTACTTGGTCCCGTTCCTCTCGTTTCGGCATAATTGAATTTATTGTTGCGATTGCCGCACAACAAAACAGCATTCGCAACAGCAACAGCAGCAATACAAATTTTTCATTCAACGCTTAATAAACTGAACTGAACTTTAAAATTGTGCCATTGGGCAAGAAGAAGTTGGTCAGAGAGTTGTTCGTTGATCGTTGATCGCTGCTGTTGTCAATCAAAAAGTCAAATTCCAACTGTCGAAGCAGCACAATTTGTCTGCACAATTGAGACGAAAAGCGAATGTGACATGGGCACCGAGTATGCGACGAGAGGCCGCCAAGTATAGCAATTGTTGTTTTCGCATACATACTCGTACATTAGATACTATATAATAAATTGCACATACGCCGCGTGCGCTCAAACATTTAATAAGCCATATGAGTTACGAGCTCAGCGCACGCGAATCAAATCGAATAGAAAAAGCCAATCGACAATCGGCAATCGGGCTGAAAAAAATGCAGTCAGTACAAAACATGTGGCAATTCACATAACAATAACAACTACTTTGTGGGGTAAAGCCATTGCAATTATAAAATAGTTGGAAAATGAGCAAGAAACTTGAAATTACTAATTAACTGCAGATATAGCGAGTATCATTTTAACTTATAACAAACGTTTTTTGAGACATTACATGGGTAGAGTTAATGAGTTTCCAATTTGATTAGGGAAATTGAATCTTCTACTATACAACAATAAAACTAACAGAAATCAAATCACCCTTCTAAAAATAACAAGTAAGAAGGCTCTAGTCGAGTAAGCTCGACTAGAAGATACCCTTAACCCTTGACCATATAGACGGACAGACGGTCGGGCTAACAGACATACACATATAGCTGTGTACTTCTGTACCAATACTTGATGGTTTCATATCCCCGGTGTTTCTTAACCGATTTTAATAAAAATTTTACAGAAGTTCATTATTTTGTGTATAGTTTCAATCCTCATTTTTGAAATTCAAGATTTTTGTTATCGATTACATGTGTATATTGTAAACCTGAAAAGTTATCGAAAATTTTAAACAAACTTGCTATGCCTAGGGATTAGGAGAGCTCATATCCAAAATCTGGAGTCTCTAGCTTTTGTAGTTCCTGAGATCAACGCGTTCATACATACAGACAGACGGACGGACGGACAGCTGGACATGGCTATATCGACTCGGCTGTTGATGCTTATAAAGAATATATATACTTTATGGGGTCGGAGAAGCTTCCTTTTGCCCGTTACATACTTTTTCACAAAACCATTATACCCTTTTTTTACCCATTTCATGGGTTAAGGGTATAAAAAGCAAATCTTTGTGGGGTAATCACATTGTATGTGTGTTGACAATTACAAAGCCAAGCAAATGTTAAACAATAAGCAAATAATTTTGCACATGACATGCAAATCAAAAGCCGTTGAGAGAGGTAAGGCGGGCGGTAACAAAATTGGGCAGCCGGTTTAAGCATTCGTGCAACATGTTGGCTGTTGGCAGTGGCTTGGCCATTGGTTGAACGCATTTTGGCGTTCGGCGACTGCACGCCAGTCGAATCGGTCTAACAACTAACGAATATCTACATGTTATACCAACAACGAACAACAGCAACGACAAAAAAAACCAACGTTAGCAGCAAAAGCTATTCGATTCCTATGCTAATCGCCTTGCAACTCAGACAACTGCGTAATGAGTTTGCCCGTTTGTCCGTTTGTCCGTTTGCCGCTTGACTCACATATGGTAATAGTAGTTGTTACAGTTAGTTTACACTGCAACGATTAAATTGTTTGATTTGTTTAAGAATGAATCTTGATAGGTTGATTTAGATTTTGTTCTCTGAGAATTAGAAGTTTAAAAACTCTATACGGAAAAAATGTTTGTGTGTGGGGAGGCTTTTTAGAATATTATATATTGTTTATAAAAAAATATTCAAAACTTATTTAGACATAGTAAAAACAAATATATCGGAAATAACTTTTTACTTACTTTTAAGGACAGTTAAGCAAAGGGCAATTTCTTATATCTAAAATACACTCTAGTAAAACGATTTCAAAGAAATTACCTTAACATGCTGTTTTCTAAAGTCTTTGATAGGTCAACTGCAAGGTGTTGACTTTAAATGTCAAATGATTCAAGTTTGAACCTTTTTTAAACAATAGTTCGGATCGTATGCATAACATTTATATGTTGAACATCAACAAGTTTCTCGGCTGTATTTTGCGCATATTTTAGGGCCAAGTTATCGCGGCAAGTGAATCGTTACCAGCAAATTGTTGCAACAGCTCCGTGTCACGATCCCAGCGCAAAGAAGTCACAATGAGGACAATCAGCTAAACCGACTGACAGTCCGACAGTCAGACAGACTGTCAAATGACACGTTTTAAAAAGCTGTTTCACATGTGTGGCAAAGGTGTAGAGATATGGTTATAACTATATGTACTTGGGATTGCTGAAAATAATGGTACAGTGGGTACAACTATTGCTTGAAAAATCGCTACAAATGAGCAGCGCGAAAAGCGGCGACTGTCAAAATTGTTTGACTATAAAAATAACCACATAGTAGCAACCCAACTTGAGAACAGACAGACTCGCTGGCTGTCACTTAAGCCTTCAAACGTCATATGGGATGCTGGGAACCGCTTAACTGTGTGTCTGTCTGACTGGCTAGCTGGCTGGCTGGCTGGTTGCCACAGGTTGACTCCGATTGCCGCCGAGCCCAGCAACATTTTGCGGCAATTGCAACTTCATTTTGGTTGTTGTTTTGAACCGAGCAAACAGCAATAACACAAAATATTTAAACGTCGTCAAAATGTCAGCGTGGCCAAATTTAATAAACAGCAACATAACAGACAGCGGCAACTTTTTAGCGACGCGTGTTGGCAACATGTTGCATAAAGTACGAAAGCCGTAAAAAAAATTAATATGAAAAGCAACATAAACCAGCACAACGCAGAACAACTCAACCAAAAAAAAAATCGAACAACGAAAATATGTTGCACGCGTCGTTGCTCCGATTTTTGTTGTGTTTTTCGCAGCACATTCCCAATTTGTGAGCCGCGCATTAAGGAGAGAAAAAACTAAAGCAACGCACGCCGGAGGAGGGATAAGTGGGGAATGGCATACACATATTTGGCGTGCCTGGCAAACACCAAAAGCGAACAAATTCCCACGTTAATTTTTTTCATGCCTTATAGTATTTCGGTTATTATGCGTGTCTTTCGAAATTTGTTTTAATTGAATCTATTTGGCAAAATGAAAATGCACAAAACCAAAACGAAAAACAAAAAAAAATCAATTTATCATTCAGATTATTATTATTTTAATTTTTTTTTTGTGCCATTTCAAGTCATATTTATTGGCAAAACAAATTGATTAATTGCTTTGGATTTTCAGTCCGTTTAGTCTCAACGACCGTAATGTGAACTTTTCAAGCTCTCAATGAGACCGCATAATGAGCCATCACATCTTATACAGTTCATTCATCGATATTCTTCTCGGTTGCACGTTGCGTATGCGCAATATGGCAAGCACAGTGCTGTGATGCGCCAAGCTCCAGTTTCAAGCCCAAAGGTGACTACTGCGTAACTCACAGCAGTAGCAGTAGCAGCTGCTGCGTTGGCTGCATTAACGATGTCAGGGCCAGTCGAGAGTGATGACGTGCCCGACCGTCATACCCTAAACCCTACCTACGCCGCCCCGCAGTTGACCAAACACTCATTAATCATTTGCCCAGCGACTAAATGAGATCCTCAATGATCACAGAAACAACAACAGCCACAATAACAACTGCACAAGTGCTATTGTCGAAATGAAGTCAGCGCCAACTTCATTCAAGTGCTGTTGTCCATGTGCCGAAAATGATTGTTTGTTGTTTATTATATAATAGTACGACGCTGCTACGTACAAGAAAGTAAAGTAAAACAAAGCAGCAACAAAACATATATCGAATTTGTTTCTACACTAATAAAAACAAGTAAGAAGACTCTAGTCGAGTAAGCTCGACTAGAAGATACCCTTAACCCTTGCCCATACAGACGAACAGACGGTCGGGCTAACAGACACACACATATAGCTGTGTAGTTCTGTACTCCGGTGTTTCTTAACAGATTTTAATGAAAATTTCACAGAAGTTCATTATTTTGTTTATAGTCCTAATTTTCAAAATTTTGAATTTCAAGATTTTTTTGTTATCGATTACATGTGTATATCGTAAACCTGAAAAGTTATCGCAAATTTGAAACAATCTTGCTATGCCTTAGGATTAGGAGAGCTCATATCCAAAATCTGGAGTCGCTAGCTGTTCCTGAGATCGACGCGTTCATACATACAGACGGACGGACGGACGGACGGACGGACAGACGGACAATATTTGCACAAAACCATTATACCCTTTTTTTTTACCCATTTCATGGGTTAAGGGTATAAAAATAACCAGAATTGATAGTTACATGGAAAGCTCTATGAAAACGATTTTTGTTTTAGTTACAGGGATTATTTCATATAATTATTCTTCAGTTTGAAATATTTACAAGTTATTTTACATTTTCTACTTAAATAAGTATTTGCTAAATTTTTTGATTTAAAGTTTTGGACTCTAAGACATTCTACGATTTTGTTTTAAATTTCTTTTCAAGAAATCTTAAAGCTTGATGATTTACAAAAAATTATTTAAATTTAATTGAACTACATCAGAATATTTCAATCGATGAATGTCAGCTTAATAATTATAATGTTAAATAATTTGATTGGAATTTAATAGGATAAACAGATAATTTCAGCAGTTAGAAAGTAAAGGAAAAGTTGAAATAGCATTAATCTTATTGTGTTCGATATAAATTAAGTAAGTATAGTTTTGTTATCTAGTAAATATAGGAATATGAAATACCTTGTTTTCTTACCATACCACTTTAAATTTAGATACACCATAATCCTTTTTCGATTATCAAATCTACGAACGTCAATGACATAAGCAAGTAAGTTCCCCGTTTAACAATATCTTGGCAATCGTAATCGTAACATTTCGTGCAAATGGTAATAACAATTGACTTTTAAGCGGCCACTATTACGAGATGCGAGTTCCGAGAAGCCAATGTGATGTGTGGGAAGAGTGCAGGGGAAGGAGTTACGAGTGTGTCTATGTGCGATGTGACTACTATATAACCATTATCAAGAGCATCATCATCATCATCTCTTCCTCTCTTTTGACGAGAGGGCGAAGCTTTCGCTTTACCATTGCTTTGTGAGCCACTTGAGCGCCCAGTTGGCAAACACCACGAGTGGTTAGGTAGTTATAGATACCGATGCCTTCGGCAGTTGTTGGTAATGTCGTTGTGGCTGCACTTGGCGAGTCTGTTTCCGGCGACAGCAGCTGCCGGCTATATGGGGGAGATGGCGGTATTTGAATTTCGTGATTTCTCGAGGAATGGAGGTGTTCCGTCAAGGCCAGTGATGGAACGCATTGACGATCGCTCTATAAAAGCTGTCGATTCAGCTGGCAAAGGCATCAGTTCAACTCTTTAACTCTTTACAACAAGTTCAACAAATCAACGATCAACGATTAACATGAAATTGTTCATCTGTTTGCTAGCGTTTAGTGCTGCTGTCCATGCTGGTTACATTGGCGGTGGTGCTGGCGGTGGTGGTGGATATGGCGGTGGCGGCGGCGGCGGTGGACATGGTCATGGTCATGGCGATTCCAGTGGTGGGCACGATGTCAAAGTCATCAAAGTGATACATGAATCGGCACCTGCTCAGAGTAGTGCTGGCTGGCAATCGGGTGGAGGCGGCGGTGGTGGCGGCGGATGGTCAGCTGGCGCCGGTGGAGGTTATGGCGGCAGCGGTGGATACAGCGGTGGTGGTGGCGGTGGATATGGAGGTGGCTCCAGTGGCGGCCAGGAGGTTAAAATTATCAAGATTATCTCACAACAGCCCTCTGACGGTGGCTATGGAGGTGGTGGCTGGTCATCCGGCGGTGGCGGCGGTGCTGGTGGCTCTGCAGGCTGGTCTGCTGGCGGCGGTGGTGGCTCATCTGGTTGGTCCTCGGGTGGAAACGATGCCACCACAGCTGTAAAAATCATCAAAATCATATCGGAAAGCGCCTCTTCGGCTGGTGATTCATCTGGCTGGTCAGCTGGTGGTGGGGGTGCATCTAGCGGTGGCTGGTCCTCGGGTGGTTCGTCAAGCGGCGGTGGCGGCTGGTCTTCCGTGGGTCCTTCAAGTGGTGGCTGGTCCTCGGCCGGTGGTGCTTCCAGCGGTGGTTGGGACTCTGGATCTCAGGGCAGTAGCAGTGGCGGCTGGTCATCTCAGGGTGGCAACGGTGGTAGCTGGTAAAATCTTACACAACTTGTGATAAACTTAAATCTCATAACCTTTTCATCTCATGTTCATTTCATTTACTTGTTGTTCGTTTTATTTGTTGTATTAAAAAGTCTTTGTAATTTCCACAATCAATATTTTTCTTTGGCTTGGGTTCTTTTTCGCCACACAGAGAGAGAAAAGAGGAAAAAAGACTCGAGAAATCGTCTCAAACTTTTCCATTTAAAGCACCTCACAAAATAAACTGCATTTGAAAGACGGCAACAACAAAAAAAGGGCACTTTTAGTTGCTAACTGTTATTCTATCCCTTCTTTTTTACTCTCTAACTCTCTATCTCTCTCTCTCTCTCTATCTCTCTCTCTCTCTCTATCTCTCTTTTCCACTTTTTACCCTACACACACACTTAAGCGTAAAGTAATAAAATGTAAGCAACCAAAAAATGTCGGAAAAAAGCCAAGGACCAAAGGAACACAAGTAAGAAGGCTCTGGTCGAGTAAGCTCGACTAGAAGACACCCTTAACCCTACACTATACAGATGGGCAGACGGTCGGGCTGACAGACATACACATATGTGTAATACTGCAACAATGCTTGATGAGTTCATATCGCCGGTGTTTCTCAGCCGATTTGAATAAAACTTTTATAGATTTTCATAATTTTGTTAATGTTTTTATTTTTTATATCTTCGAAATTCCAGATTTTTTGTAAATCGTAAACCTGAAAAGTTATCGAAAATTTGAAACTAACTTCTCCTGCCTTTGAATTGGAAGAGCATAAATCCAAAATCTGGAGACTGTAGCCCATTGTAGTTTCTGAGATCGACGCGTTCATACATACGGACGAACAGACTGACGGACGGGCAGACGGACATGGCTATATCGACTCGGCTGTTAATGCTGATCAAGAATATATATACTTTATGGATTCGAAAAAGCTTCCTTCTGCCCGTTACATACTTTTGCACAAAACCTTCATACCCTTTTTTACCCATTCATGAGTTAAAAGTATAAAAAGTGGGTAAACAAATTTAAAAAAAAAATATAATAAGAGGAAAGGAAAATATGTAAAATATCACTTTGGAACGGCGTCGCGTCGCCAACCCACCAAGAATTGAGCCAAAGCCAGCCAAGGATACTCATACTTGGCACAAAAAAGGGCAAAAGTGCAAGAAAAAGCTTTTCCATTGCCGCTCAGCGGGTTTCATTTGCGGAATGGCGGGGAGACAGGGTAGATGGTTCGAAGTGGTGGGAGTGGAGTTTCTTGTATAAAAATATTTTCCATATAAATCTAACAAAGAACGTGTTCGGGTTACTTGATTAGGCGCCCAAACTGTGCAAATTGTTAGGTGGGAGTAAAACACAGAAACACAGACCGACAATGACGACGACGACGACGACGACGACGAAAAAGATGAAAAGGAAGACGGCAAAAACAACTACAGTTGCTACTATATACAGGATTGAGGGTTGAGTTGGGGAGGGAAATGATTTCTTGGTTTCCTTAACGTTTTCAAAATAAATACTTGCATAGAAATAAAAGTGGCAAGAAGCAACAAAAAACGAACAAAAAAAAAACAATAAAGAATAAAGAGCATAAACGTGAAAGGCGCTACAAATCCAATTTGTTGTTGTTGTTGTCGCGGTAGGCGTTGGCCTTAATATATTTTTATGTGCGAATGGGCGGATGGGCAATGGGTTTTGGTTTGTATATCGATTTATTTCCAAAAGGGATTGGCGCTGCTGCCGAGTAGTGAATATTATTTGGGACTATTGCGCAAAATTTGATGTGCTTCGAAGAATTATAAAAACCATAACAAAAAGAACACTTCTGATCAATCCCCGCCACACATCTCATCCAGACATCAACTTGTTGCGCTATATAAACAAACAAGCTTAATACCAACAAATTCACAAAAATATACCTCACCCACCCATACACACACTCACACCCAAACATACTCATTACTTAATATTCGCTTTTAGATTTCAATCGGATTCAAGAATCTGCCAAACAACAACAATAACAACAAAAAGAGGAAAGAAAATAAAATACAAAATTCAAATTCAAATTGAAACTGAATTTTTTTATAATTTTTCTGATGAGTTAATGGAAAATTTTCCATAGAATGTAAACAGTTTCCCGTTTTCTGGCCGGGGCGATTATTTGTGTGCTACTTCTTTCCAAATTTGTTATTATTATTTTAATTTTAATTTTGTTGATTGACGCTTCCATTCTTGTTGTTGTTGTTGTTGTTTTTGTAGTGGTTGTTATTGTTTTCTGTTATTGCTCGTTGCACGTGCAGTGCCCCCTCAAACAAGTGAAAATTGCGTGTTTGCCAAACAACAACAACATCAACAACGGCATTGCACACCGTTAAGCCAAAGTTAAGTTCAGTTCTTGCCTCGGGCATCAACATCGTCATCGTAAGCGGTAAACTTTATTCCCGGGCGCCTTATTGACACAGTCGCAAGTGTATGTGTGTATGTGCGTGTGTTGACTGTGGACGCGTGTATCGACGACGACGACAACAACAACAACAACAACAATACACACACCCAATGAGGCATTTGCAAACAGTTTATGCGACCCTTGTTGCAAGTACTATGTACTCTTCTTATTCCTACTTCAATTTCTCAGCAACCCCATCAAACAGAGAAAACCTGCGACAGCCCCAAGCACTTATTATTATGCAATTAAGATTTATCACAGTTGACAGACAAATGAATCGAAACCCATTTCAAGTGCTTGCAGTCAAAAGAATATGCGAACTTAAACATACATAAACATGCGAACGAAAACATATGAAAAAGTTTATATAAAGACATGAACATTTGAAATGTAAGGCTTTTAATGTTTGACAAGTGAGGGAAATACTATTTTGCATATTGATAATAAAAATGTGGCTAAAGTTGTCGTTTTGTTAGTTGCAGTTTTCTATACGCTTTCTACTTTATCGCCATGCCGAGGCTTAGTTTGTCTTGAATATGTTACCAAGTAAATACAGATAATGTCGTATTTGATAACACAAGTTTAAATCAATTTGGTATATATTTGGTTAAAAAATAAGCGATTGTAACCTTAATCATCATTTCTTTAACGCTTTAACTCATCAAACTTCCCGCTATTCATCAGCTTTTGCAACAATCAAAAAAAGCGGAAAAGAGTTGATCATGCTTTCTATTATTGCATTCTCTAATTATTTCTATTTCCGTATTATTTCTGTGTATCTGAAGTATTTTTCAAGGAAAACATGTTGTCCCGAATGGGGACTTAGAAACTCTCAACCTATACATGCAATCTGGTTCCGATGTAACAGCTATATTTGAATAAAGGATATAATAATATAATAAGGATCATAATAACAATAATATCTTCGCACAAAACGATTTTATTTTTTTTAAATCAACGATTTTTAACCAATTAAGCACTTTGTATTAAAATTAGACTGAATAATTTGGCATTGTTATAGAGTTAAACTAAAATTTGAAAATCTGTCCCAACACCATATCTCCTTGAAAGCCTTCTTGGACAGAAACTTGTTTGTCTCATTCAATGTACGACAGGAAGTTGTGCATAGATGTCAACTGACTTCAGCGGGGGTTGACTCGGCTTGGACAGTGTTAGAGTTCGTGTTTTTAGACCCTTAACCAATGAAATGCGTAAAAAAGGGTATAATGGTTTTGTGCAAAACTAACTAACAGGCATAAAGTACGACTGATCAGCATCAACAGCCGAGTCGATTTAGCCATGTCCGTCTGTCTGTATGGATGAACGCGTCGATCTCAGGAACTACAAAAGCTAGAGACTCCAGATTTTGGATATGAGCTCTCCCAATCCCTGGGCATAGCAAGTCTGATTCAAATTTCCTATAACTTTTCCGGTTTACGATGTACACATGAAATCGATAACAAAAAAATCTTGAAATTCGAAATTTTGAAAATGGCGATTGAAACTATTAACAAAATAATGAAAATCTGTGAAATTTTTATTATTAGAATCAGTCAATAAACTCTAGGGATAGGAAACCATCAAGCATTGGTACAGTAGTACACGTATCTATGTCTATGCCTGTCAGCTCGAGGGTTAAGGGTATTTTCTAGTCGAGCTTACTCGACTAGAGCGTTCTTAATTGTTTTCCTCTTGCTCTTTGAGCAGTTCGTGCCGAAAGCAGGTCCTAACGCTGTATATCTTCCGCCGCATGCTGTCCACATTTGCATTTGGATCAATATATATTTGTAGCATTCTAGAAAAGAGTGAAAGCATTTCTATCTCATGCTCTGATTCCTGTAGACCTAAGCGCAGACTATCCATGGGGCAGGTATCTGGCGATAAACTTTAAAGAATTCGATCCAGAGATGTGTTTGCGGTATTGAGTTCATTTCAAACAACAACGACGCATTACATAAAATGATTATGTACGGTTTTAAATGATCTAATCTGCTCAGAGAGCAATCTGATAATATTTGCTTATGTTTGACGCTATCAGCATATTCATATGCTAGCAAATGAAAGCATGCAATATTCGGCATTGGCGAGAATTGCGATAAATCGATCTTAAACAGCATACAACCGGCTGATAACATACACGCTTTGTACTTAGATTAGTAGCTTTTTAAGTTGTTCGCGTCATTCTGTCGTGTCCAGTCGATGACACTGCCAGCTCCAGCCGCGCGTCGTAGTCGACGCCATTAACGACGTCCCTTCATCGATTTGCCGTCTTCAACTCGGCATGCTTGACGCTGACTGCCTTTGTTGCTGACTGCCAACTACGTACAATAGAAGAAAAACACACAAACACACGTGCATTACAAGTAAGGCAAAGAAAGAAAAGTTTGTAAAATATGCACGAGTTCAAAATGAGCGCAGAAGCAAAAAAAACAAAATATTATTACTAATTCATTTTGTTATTTTGTTCATTGCACCCTTTTTACTTTTGTCGCGCCTGACTTCTCTGTTGACGTAGACGTTGACGTTGTCGCCCACGTCGCGACATTGCCTTTGTTTGGCTTGCACTTTTGCTTTGCATTGCAAAAGCAATCTCTCTTTCTCTATCGTACTGTCTCTTTCACCCGCTCATTATGATTGAATGGTTGGCGTTTCTCTCTTTTATTTACGTTTTGCCGTTGTTGTTTATATGTAGTTAAATGCTTTCAGGTGCGCTCACGATTTGCGACTCTTGCGCTGGTTCGGGTTGGGGTTCGGGCTCTGCTTCTGCTTCTGTTTCGACTTCTGCGGCTCGCTTGCCTGTTTATCAAATTTCTGGGCAAGTCATAAGTAATTTATCATCATACAAAATTTGAAGTGCGTCGACGTTGACGGCAACTGCAACAGCGACAGTGACGCCGGTGTCAGCGTCTGTCAATGCCAATCCGTTGTAAATGATATGACTGACCAATTCTTGGGACTTTCCTTGTCATTGTGACTCGTGGTTGTTGTCATGTGGTGGTCAAATTTGTTATTGGTGCCAACTGCCAGTCGCCACATTAGCTACACTTTCATAATTTTGGGGTAGTGCGAACAAGGGGGAATCGATTACTTGGGAAATGGTTTGTTAACAAACCAACCTTAAATGTGGTGACTTTAGTTTATTAATTATAGCTTGCCCAACTGTTTACCGTTATTTACAATTCAGCTTGTACCCTTTGCGACGGCGTGTCAATGTGTATAACTGTCTGTTTAGCGTTGTAAGCATTTGTTATCATTAAGCTTTAACAATGCGTAAAACTATTAGTGAGTAATTCAGACTCACTGAGATATAACGCAGTCAGGCGAAGAATACGATTTTGCTATTTAATCGAAATCACTAGAGGAATATTGGTTCGAACGAATTTTGTCTAACTGATTTTCACAAATGATCTAAGTGCAACAAAGAGATGACATTGACCAACGTTTTTTTCCAAACTTTTAAATTTGTATGTATTTATATTGATAACTCAGTGTTAGAGCGCAATATACGCGTGTGTTGGAGCACAATGTACGCGTACGCCATGCGTGAGTTAGAGTTATAGGCGTGTGTCGGAGCACAATATATGCGTGCATCGTGCGTGCGTTGGAACACAATGTACACAAGCGCTATGCGTGCGTCCGTCGTGCTTCGTGCTTAGAAGCAGAATGTGCGCATGCGTCATCCATGGGTAGGATCACTATATCATATAGCTGATATATTCAAGGCCTTTTGCAGGATCTATAATAATCGGCATGCTTAAATTAGTTTCCTTACTTAAACGAACCAATTTGGTTAAATGTTTCCATATATTGAAGACGTATCATAATTGTATATCAGCTGCTTATCAGTTGTGATTAATTAACAATATATGTATATATATTCACGTCAACTTGAAATTCCCACTTGTTTGTTAATATTCCTTCAACTACCTAATCAGTGTATTCGTTGTTACATTTGCACACACTTAGAAAAAGTTTGCACATATGAAATAAATAACGATAATATCAATTCCATCAATTTGAAAGTTATAAATAAGTTTTAAATTCTTTAAAGTTCTTAATACTTTCAATTTAAATATTATTCAAACTGTTTAATAAATATATTACATATCACAATTTCACAGTCACATGTTATATGTATTTGTTAATTTTCTTAATTCTTTTAATTGCATTGTACAACTTTGTTCAAAGATTTATAAAGTGTACACACTTAATCAGAGTTGCACACACACGCACATACTAGATTGCTGTGCAAACTACATCCATACAATTCTATAATAAAATGCGATTTCCTACCGAAAATATTCACACATACACACGCAAATAGCAATAATGAATACACGCAATCACACACATACACTCACAGTAAAATCTTTTCTTCTTTTTTTGATGTTTTGCCTTGTGCTTTGTTTTTGTATGTGGGTCATGTCCTTATGAAATATTCAAATGTCCTGAATTAAACATTTACGCCATTTCCACTTTTTTATTGTTTTGTCCAATTTTCCCTGGGCACACACACACACACACACACACACACACACTCACTAGCAACCCAATGACTTCATATACACTGAAAAAAAACCCAAATGTAAATGCGTTTTGCGCCTGATTATGTCTCTGTATGTTTGTGTCACTGTGTGTGTGTTTCAATTTCTTTATTGAAAATTGACAAAATATGTGAAGCGATGGGCCCACCAAAGAGGCATGCAAAGTGGGCGGGTCGACAACAAAAGCAGAGAGACAACAATAACACAGAAACGCATAAAAGCAAATAAATTGGTTACATTTGGTTTACACATACACACACACACTCACAATCACAATCACACTTGTATGTATGTGTTGTGTAAATCCGCAACGGAAGTTGTGCTTTTAAATCGATTTTGATTGATTTTTCTCACTAACAAGAAAAATGCCTTTCGGGCAGCACTCAAAAAAAAAAAACCCAAAAACACACTCACCTCATGACCGCCTATATGTGTATGTGAGTGTGTGTGTGCATGTGCGTGTGTTTGTATAAATAAAATCAAATTGTAAATAATCGAGTCGGATTCGTCGCCTGTTTGCTTTTTTGCCAACCCTTTTGGCGCTTTTCACTTGAAATCCGTTCGCAGAAAAATAAAGTGCAAAAAGTGTAACATAAATAATAACAACTGACCAAAAACCAAATAAATTATTTTCACTAAATATTATTTTTCCAGTACTTTTATTGTTATTTTTGGGGTGTGTTTAACTTTAACACTCGCTCTGCCTTATTTATTTATATTTATTGAATATATATGTACAGAATAATATATGTTTGTGTGTGTGTGTTTTCGTGTATCGCATTATTTTCATAACATAAGCAAGTAAGAAGGTTCTAGTCTAGTAAGCTCGACTAGAAGATACCCTTAACCCTTGACCGGACAGACGGTCGGGCTGACAGCTATAGACATATGTATGAACGTGTACTACTGTATTAACGCTGTACCATCGACGCTCTCATACATATAGACAGACGGACATGGCTATATCTACTTGGCTGTTAATGCTGATCACCAATATATGTACATACTTTATAGGATTGAAAAAGCTTCCTTTTGCCCGTTACATATTACCATTATACTTTTTTTTACTCATTTCATGGGCTAAGGGTATAAAAAGTGGGCATTGGCTAAATAAAAATAAACTAAAGCCCAGCACTTACGTTTTTAATACAAAATCAACCAATATAAATATATGTACGTATATATGCCCATATATACCGTATTAAAATATGTTGTCGCACAATCACACACACACATAGAACAAGAACCTCAGTATGTGTATGATGTTTTTCTTTCTCGACTTTTTTGTTTTGGTATTTGTAAAGCACTTTTTATGGCTGCGGGCTCATAAAAAGCGCATAAAGTGGCTTTAACATGGCATAAAAAATGCACCCACGAGTGCCAATGGGTAGGCCAAGAACAAAGGAACAGAAGGAGGGGAGCCGGGAGTGTCAATGAATGAACCATCTCTCTGGACACTTTGGGTGGTCAGAGCCAATGGCGATAAGCGGCATGTTGGCCACTAAATGAGAACATCGAGAAAGCATATGTCACAAAAGCACATGGGTCAGTCAGTAGGTGTGAAGGAAACAGAAGAATACCTATGGGCATATATAAAGAAAGAGAGAAAAGACAGAAAAGAGTCTATGAGGCAGAAAATGCAGAAAATACATATATTATGTATTTGTATCTCTACAAAGATCTGATCCAATCGAAAGAATCGTAAATGTAATGAATATCAAATTTTTATTTCGACTCTCAACAAGTAATTTGTAAACACTGAGACAGAATATCAGTATAGAAGTGAATCCATGGACATTACAAAGAAAGCCCAATCCAGTTATAACGAAATATATATATTACTATATATTTTTTTTTTTCAATCGTGCCATTTCTTATATTATTTCATACTTTTCAACCTATGACAGTCAAGCCTTTGACGTCAACTGCAAGTTGTGAAATACAATAGAACTAATCAAACTTAAGCTTTTCCTTCTTTACACACACCTCATTCATTTCCAGTTCCCATTGTTTTGGCATAAATCAAGCATTGAGGCACTCAATAAAATACGCTTGCACAAATTGTACATGCGTACATATCTACACCAGGTCGTAATTAAAATATCACGCCCATGCAAACAAATGCCAGACGTAGACAAAAAAAAAAATTACCAACCCACCCTTTAAGGCTTTAGCCCATTTATAGCACCCCGCCCGCTCTGGCATCTTGTGCCCAACAAATAATCTTTAAACCCGCTTTTTGTTTTTAATAAAAAGGTCTTTACAAATATGGTAAGCCGCTCATCATTGCCCTATGCCTTTTTCCTTCCCCTTTCTTTTCTTTATCGCGCCGACAACCTTTTGGAAAGTCAACCACGCGCCCATCCCCAAACCCCCATTGCCATTTGCCCATGTACATAGTTGAGTTTTCACCCAACGACAATGGTAAATGTCTGCAAATCAAAGAACCGTATCGCGCACGTGTCTGAAATATGCATTAACACACCGTCATCATCGCCACCACCAACAGCACCACCCACACCACCCACTCTTAGATGCTGCCTGTGGCAGACAGTGGTCCGGGGCCAGATCACACCCCATCCAGCAGCAGGACTATCACCAGAAGCAACAGAATCAGAAGCATCCACCAACAAAATTATTTATTTTTAATATTAATTCTAGCAATCGCAGTGACCATAGCAACAACAACCCTCGGGATCATCGGAACGACCATGTCTAGAGTGGAAAACTTTTTAGCAGAGGACACTTGAAATTATTATTAGGGTATAGTGTGGTTGAAGAGGACAGTGCTGGGTGGTCCAACACATCATCCGCCCGGCCGGATGTGGCAATTGAATTTGAAAGCTGCCGATAAAATGTTTAGAATAATTTTTTTTTATTTCCCATTTCCATTTCAACTTAAATTGTAATTGTTATTCTTAAAATGTTCGCTTGTGTTTTATTTCGCTAGCTATCATGGTGTCGATCATATCTCGTGTACCATCATCCTGCTTGATTACTTCAATTACAACACTGGGCATTATAGTATTCTTGCAATCTTCCAGACGTGCCATTGCTGCGGAGAGCTCTGCTAGGGTCAGATTCGGGCTTGGATCGAACTTATTGTAAATCTTCGACTCCAACATGCACAGTTGAAGCAAAAGAAGGTCCACCGGTAAGGTATCATCCATATTCTTCAGATGAAATCGCTTTCTAAAATCGCTTTTTTTGGAAAATTCCTTCGATGGCTTTTTGTGTGCCTTAATCTTGGCTAGACGCTTTTGCTTGATCAATGTGTAAATCTTACGAAAAATGTAGATTAGCGGCACTGCAACAAAGCACACACCAAGTACAGAAAAATCCATTTCATAAATTACAAAAATATATATTATTTGTGTATCTAACTGGGTGTAAGTACTGATTATGAGCTGTCTGTCAATGCTTTTTCTATATGATGTTGAAAAACTTGGCAAAGAACAAACGATTTGGTAAAAATGAAGTAGCAGAATAACAGGAAAATCCAAAAAGCTTAGTTTTTAAATTTAGGAAAACCTCTGAACATAGGTTAGGGTAAGGTTAAAGAGTAAAAATATAATATAATTAACACATTTACAAGAATTCTTAGAATGAAGTTATTACATTGCAGTCTAGCGATGGGTTAATACGGAGCGGCTGGGGGAGAGTTGGAACTTTCTCACCAAGGTGCGAAAGGTATGGATTTACATGTCTAGGTGTATCGACTTGCTATAGATTTTTCAGCACCCTACAGAGCTTAGTCCCCCAATTTAAAGACGGCGACTGACAAACAGATGGACCACATACATACTTGCAAAGTTTCAAGTCCCTAACATTAATTAAAAAAAAAAAAAAAATATTGTCCAGATCTTGGGTATCAGAGTATAAAATCCTTACAAGCGTTTGATTTTTTTTCAATATTTATTAATTTTTATTGAAATTAAAAGTTAGTATACATTAAAATTAGCATTTAAAATCTTACGAAAATGATTTAGAAAATGTGTATTTCTTACAGATAAAAATAACATTATCAAGGTTCCACAGGTGTATTTTTATATTAAGAGCTTATTATTATAATTATTACAAATTAATCATATTGTAACACTTAAAAAACTTGAGCTTCCAAACATTGCACTTATTTAAAGTCAAAACTATTTTATATTAAACGCCTAAGCCGTTGGCCATACTTATTTCATTCTGACACAATTTTGACTTCTCACATAAGCCGCCCACCCGCCAGCCACTTGGCCCAGTCAGTCGCTTTGTACTACTCAACCTACTCAACCCTCCTCACTCGACACGAAACCAAATCCAAGAGCCACCATGTCCGGAACGCAAATAAACGATAAAAGCGCAGTCGTTGTGAATAACACTAACAATAAGTAGCGAGAACCTAACAATTCAAACAACCCGAACAACCCAAACAACCCGAACCACCCGAATGACCCCCCTACACATACTATGACAGTCGCACTCGCTGACTTACTCACTTACTCGCTGGTGTGCCGGCTCGTCCGTCGTCTGCTCGTTGGGTTGGTTCGACAAACGCGGGAGTTAACTGGGCGCCCAGCAGTAATAGCAAGGCCGAAAAACTCAAATTTCACAAAATGCGCACAATATGCGGACAAGGGATGACAGAGAGTCGCCTGAAAGGAAAGCAAAGAGCCAAATCGAGAGAAACAGAGAGCGCTCTGAAGTTGAAAGTTAAATTGATTTGAGTGGGGTAGCTGCCCGAAGGGTTGGCCTTGTGGGTGGGTGTGTTATCGTTCCTGTTGTTGTTGTTGTTGACGTTGGCTTTGGGTTTGCTGTTCACCCAAATGACTTTCAGCATGTGGAAGCCGCTGCTTAGCATGTTTCCTGCCATTAGACGATGCCACGTGCGCAGTGAGAGAGAGAGCGCGAGCGCGAGCGCGAGAGCGAGAGCGAAAGCGAGTCAACCACTAACCTCACACTCTCTCTCCACGCCACTCCACACCGCACACGCTCTTCTTGGCTCTCACTGTTAACTGAAAATGAGGCGCAAATTTTGTGGCGAGCAGAAAGAAAAGGTTCAACAAATGGTTTAGCTCGATACCGAAACCAAAGCCGTAACTGAACCCAAACTCACACTCAAATACGAACTTTTAGGAACACAACAGCATACAAAAAATCCATTCACCCACCCAAAATGCCACCCACTATTTAGTAATGACACAAAGTTGTAATGGGCAAATTGGAAGGTTGGGTCATTTGAACGATGTGGCGGGGGGCGGGGGATGGGAGACTTTTGCTAGCTTTTGCTTTGTGTGTGTAAAATCGTGTGGCATCATTTTTCAGGCTCGAATTTTTCTTGCATATGAGTGAGGGGGGAAGTATTGTGTGAGAAAGGGGGGGGGGGGGGAGTTGGGTTTTCGCTGAGTGTTAGCTGGGTGTTTTCTGGTTTTGGGCGCACAGCAACTGACACAGGATGGCAGCAGCAGCAGCAACCGTTGCTTGTTGGGGCTATTATAATACCTCGTTCGCTCTATCTCTCTTTCACTCTTTCTATGACTTGCTGTCTCTGTTGCACACATAGTCGCATGAAAATTATGTCAACGAGCTCTGTTGATTTTCCATTTTGCCTGCTTTCATTTCAGCCTTCTTCCTGCTGCTGCTGCTGCCTGTTGTTGGGCTTGTTGTTGTTGTTGTGCACTTTGTTTTTGTTGTTAATGCTGATGTTATTTGCCATTTGCTGTTGTTGTTGTTGTTGCTGTTGCTGTTGCTGTTTGTTACCGCCGCCTGACGCTGGTTAATTACATTTTACAAAATTTGCTGTCAAGTAGTTAAGTTGGGTTAAGTCGGGCGCGTGCTGCGCTGTCGGCGTCACAGTCGACGCTGAGAGGGACTGAGTGTATGGCAGTGTTGTTGGTAATTTAATATTCGATTTTATAATTTTTATGCGTTGACCTTTTCGCATTTGTGGCTTTTTCTTTTAATTATTTATGTGCGGTTATTTTAACTGAAAAAAAGCACGAAAAAAAATTATTGGCTCGAGAGAAGTGCTTTAAAAATAGGGGAAAAGGGTTGAGGTCAGGGTAGATTTGGCTGTATTTCAGATTAAACAAATATCGGAATACTTAATTATGCAAACAGGTGCCTTTTAGTTGGAATTGCAATGCCATGTTCAGGTGAATATAATGATAAAAAGACTTGACAGAGTTTGGGTTCAAGTAAATTAAACGGCAAATTCCAATGAATTAAAAGAATTAACCAGATAACCTCTAAGTATTCTATGTTAATAATTTAATAGAGAAATCACCTTTAAAACTAATACAAAATTCAGAACTGATTCAGAGCTGAATTCATAGTAAAAGAGGTGTCAGACTGTATATGTATGTATTTATATAAATACATATATACTATAATTCTTGCAGCTCTGAAAACTTTCATATATAAATTTGCTTTTGTATGCCAACTTGTGTGTGTGCGCCTCTCCCTAGATGTGTATGTGTGTGTTTGTGTGTGAGTGCCATGGAGATGGAAAATTCAACAAAAATATTTTTAAAAGCTCGAGTCAGCAACACAGACATTAAGTAAAAAATTGCACTCGAACACAAATATGCGGCAGGGATGCCGTAAGCAAGAGAAACAGAGACGCACAATCAGACAAAAAGGACAAAGGAAACGTGAAAAAAAGAAGAAAATTATACAAAAAATCATGGCAAACTGTCATTTTTTTTCTAGTCGACTATGTAATGCTCTTTTTCAAAACTAAAAATATTTAGAATTTATTAAAGGAATGTTTCATTGTTTTTGTAAACTTCAGTAAAAGGCATTTCAGAAATGTGAAAAAAACTCGTTAAATATTAATTATTATTCTGGAAAAATGTCAGAAAAAATATTATTTAGAGAAAACCCATTTATTTAATTTGTATATGTTGTAAAATACATTTACATTTTGAATATAGAAATATTTAAATAAAAACAGATAAAAAAAATTAAATTTTATATATTTATAATCTCCTTTAAATTTTCTATAAACATTACTAATGCTTCCAGACTCAAAGTATTTAGGTAATCCGCTTGTCGCCTATGCCTGATGATCCTGTTTTGGGACACGCTTTGCGTTAGAGCATGGAAACTTTTGAGAGCAAAAGACAAGCAACGAGACAAGCAAAAACTCAAAATGAAAAGAAGGCAAAGAGGCAAAATAATAAAAAAAAAACTGTAGCGCAAAATGTTACGCTTGCATTCGAGCACAAGTTGACGGGGTGGTCGGGTGGTTGTTTTGGTGGCTGTATGAGGTAAAGTGTGGCTGGTTGGAATGTGGTGTGGTGCGGTGCGGTATGGGTCGGTGTGGTGTTGTTGAGGGTGTATGGGGAATTGGTTCGGTGTTTGCATCTGCCAGTTTGCCAGAGCATGTGGCTCCTACAATGACAGCAGCCAGGCAAGTTTCAGTTGTTGTTGTTGTGGCTGGTGATGCTGCTGCAGCCGGCAAAGGACGATAAGGCAGAAGGAGGATATGGTGGAGCACCAGCAACATCAGCAGTAGCAGTAGCAGCAGCAATACGATGAAGGCATTAAGCTGCTTTACACACACACACACAAACAAAAAAGCACACAAATACACCCACGCAGATGGCAGACATTATGGCCAGCAGAGGCGAAGGATGCGTTTGCAATGAAATACGCACAGACACAGACACAGATACATATACACATGCACACTGTGGCACACTTTCACACAAATACGCGCGCACACACACACACACACACACACAAAGAGAACTTGGCAAGAAACTTGCGCGGCTTTTGACAACTGGAGGGAATTGTGGGCCAAGGAACGTTTGGCATATTCGTGCCAAAGCGATAGAAGAAAGAGCCAGTCAGACACACACACACAAACACACATATATATATAGTATATATATATATATATATATATATATACGAAGACACTCACACATACATGACACGACAAAATGGCAACATAACTGTAGTGAAAATGTCAAGAGAGAGAAAAGATATTAAAACGTATTTGACTTCTGCAAGTTTGCGGATGAGGCGGAGACTGAGGACATGAGTAGGAAGTGCGCCAGTGTGGCACAATGAAAAATATATAAAGAAGTCGCATATACCCCCACACTCATACAAATATACACAAGCTGACACACACACACTCAAACACACAAACATACATGAGCATACAGCTTATGACAAAAATAATAAAAATATCTCAAGAAAAGAAGCAGCTAAAAAGCAAAACGAAAACAGCGCAAAAATATAAAGCAAAGCAAAGTAAAATAAAAGTGAAAAAAAAAAACAACGAAAGAGAAAAAAAGGAGCAAAATACAAGTATAAAAATGAATTTTAGATGACAGTCAAAGTGCTTGGGGGCTACAGAAGGGGCGGCAGTGAAGAACGGTGGCAGTCCGAAGGTTTGTCTTTGCAGTTAAGCAGACGAGTAAATGTTGTCCTTATTGTTGTTGCTGCCGTTTTCCTGACGAGGCTGTCGTGGCTGCTATTTTATGCCAAAGACGTCGGTGGCAAGAACAAAAAACTGTGAAAGTGGGCGGCACCAGTAGGCGGCCCAGAAGCCAGCAGCATTGCACAGCAGCAGTAGCACCAAAAGCAAAAAAAAATATAATACAAGAAAAAAATGTTGAAGAGAAGCGACAAAAAGTGGAAAGTTTTATGGGCAACAGAAGCAAAAATTGCAATATAGCATAGCAAGGACTACGACGAGGCTGCCCTCCTGACGGGGATTGGCCATAGGTGGGAGGTGGGAGGTGGTGATGGTGTTGTCTGGGGGAGAGAGTAGGGGTAGGGGGGCTTCATGGCCTTCTTCTATCTATCTGGGGCTGAGGTGATGAGGTTGCTGATGTTGATGGCGTTGGCAATGCTGAGACACTGACAGCCAACCAGGAGGAGTAGTAAAAAGCAGCAACGACCATATAACACAAGGCTGGACACAGTGGCGTAGCTTAGAAGGATACACATAGAAGATACCAATAAAGGGCAGATTTTATTTAAGAAAGTTGGGTGATTTGACTTTAAATAACGATTAACAGAATGAGAGACATTTTTCCTATTATGAATTATCTAAAATTAACAGCATAGAGACTAAAATATAGACGTACTATATTTAAGTAGTAATAAACTTGAATTAAGAGTTGCTATTTTAAGATTCCTTCAGTGTTTTGAATAAGGATTAACCAAATGAAATATATAAATATTTAATTGAACAAACATTTTTGACAAAGAAAAAAATAATCGTGAGTTAAGAAAACTAACTTTTATCTTTTCGTTATAAATCAAAAGTTAAAATTTAATATTACTACACATACAATTTTTCCTATAGCCTCTTGTTGTACGAGCAAATAAAAGTATATTGGAGAAACCTAAAGTAGTTGACTTTAATAAGAACATACAAATTTTTACAAAATCCATAATCCATATCAACAATGAACAGATAATTATTTTACAACCAACTCTTTACTTAAAACTATTGAGCACATGCAGTTGATAAGCTCTTCACTAAAATCCCTTTTAAAAAAAATACCGAGGCACCAGTGGCACACCCTGGTATATGTGACTGTGTACACATCGATAGCAACACCAACTACGGCCGCAGCCACACATAAGCTCTGGCATTCACAGTGGCAAACACTTCGCATGCCCTGCTACATATTGCCACCCACTGCATCCGCTGGCTACAGAATGAAAATAAGAGAAGACAAAATGATTTCTCGTTTCTTGGCACGAGTTGGGTAAACTTTGACAATGGTGATGGGAAACGTTAGCACAACAACTTACAAATTAAGGCTTAAATAAGAAACCGTCATTCCATAGCGTTGCCAGCTCTCTGGGGAATCGGTGGCAACATATGTTTGCTTGAAATATCTCCCCACAACGTATATTTGCCAGTTCGAACTAAGCTTGCTAAAAAAATGAAAATAAAATAGAATACAACATAAAAATAAATCATACGCCTCATCAGCCCCCGAAAAGAGCCAATACCGTAAACATTACCCAGCCGCAGCGCCCAACACACGTTGCACCCACATCCCACCCCGCCAACCATCCCAGCCATTCATCCTACGCCACTTTACCTCACCCGGCCCCACACCCCCCTTTGCGTATGGCGCTAATAAATGCTTATCGAAGACTCATAAAAGCGAGTAAATTCGCAGCCATTAAACGAGCATAAAACTCAATGCTGGCCCGGGCCAACAACAAAAATGAGGGGCCGACAAATCAAAGTACAAGTAAAACAACCTCCCCTCTATACTCATTTTCCCTTTTCCCTTCTGTGCCCTGTGGCCCCCTCTCTTTGACACTCCCTAAGGCCGCAAAAGCTGTGAAATAAAACCAGCCAAGAACCGACAACGGCTACAATGAAACCCAAAGCGGCTCCCAGGCGAATTATATGCGGGTTTGGCGTTTGGGGCCACCCAGCCAGCCAGCAAACAACTGCCCAACCCCCCGAACCGCCCCAACCACCCAATCGTCCAACGTTGACAGCATACAAAGTAACTTAAATCGAAACAATAAAGCGGCAACTTTGTTCAAGCAAAAATGTAAAAGGAGAAAATCATAAAAAAAGGAGGACAACGGGTAAAAGGGGAGCACATAAAAGTTACCAAAGATGGCGAGAAAAAGCTCAAAAAACAAAAAAAAGAAAAAAACATGGAAAATGCGCAAATAAATGAATGAATAAAAAGCGCACCACTAAAGAAGGCAAGAGGAATAAGAGAGGAAAGAGAGCGTGAGTAAGAAGCTTTCACAAAGAAATTACAAAATTTAAGAGGGAGACAAAGCGAATGAAAACTCCAGAGGAGCTGTAGCAGAAGGAGCCACAATATCGTTGCAAAAGAATATTAATAAATCCAGGCTACTGTACGTGTGTGTGTGTGTGTGTATGTGTGTTTGAGTGTGCCATAAGACACTAGACACTTCAGAGTGCTCTGGGGCGCCGCAAAGTTTCCACACAACGTGGCGTATACGTAATAACCCAAAGTGCATAACTCACCAAAATGCAATTTCATATTGTTATTAAATAATTATTTTTTTTTTAAATTGGGGTAAATAGAATCACTTTTAACTTTTAAGAGCAACGATCTCGTTATATGTATTTTTCACATTAAGAGCTTATAAATTAATAGCTGCTTGGAAAAATTTAACAATAGCCAAAAGCCATCTGCTTTCTTAAACTATGTTTGAAGAACTTAAGAATATAAATAGTTTTGAAGATGAGTATAAGCGGCGCGAAAATCATTAAAATCTTTAAGCTTTTAAGCTTTGTAAAACCCTTTTTCCTAGAAATAAGATATTACAAAGTGTTTTTTATTTGACTTATAATATAAATATTAACAAGTAAGAGGGCTCTAGTCGGAAAATGCGTATGGTCATGCCTGCACTAGATTACTAAATTGCAATATTCTATAACTCCGATGTTTCCCTACCGCTTTCAATAAAAAATATCAATTTCAATATTTTGTCAAAAGTCAATTGAACTTTTTTAATGCTGGCAATTTTAAGATGATAGAGTTATCGATTAATGTGTATATTAAAACGGGAACATCTGTCGATGATATAACAAATAATTTATCCTCCATATTGAATATCAACATAACGCAACTCTAGTTGTGCTTAATAACAATTTACCATTATTATTAGCAATATAAATATTTAGTTTTATTAATTTCGTGTTTTTAGTGAAAACAATTAATTTGCCATTTGTTAATTAATTAAATTTTCTAGGTTGTTTGTTGGCTCACTCAAGTCAAAATCACTTTGACAGTTTGTACGCGTCATTAAATCTTAACAGTAACAATGGGAACAGTGTCACATACAAGTATTCTTTAGGCCCAGAAATGGACAGCTAATACAATTACGAAAATACTATTTGTCCATCTGCGCGAAGTCGTTTAGTAAGTGAAATAACACTTCTCACTATTTCAAGTGCGATAAATAATTGATCAAATTTGGAACATAATTGAAGTCGATTGCAGGCACTTGAGTTTCAATTCAATTGCCGCCCTTGCCGTGGCATACCATGTAGAACTTTTGTGCTATGTTGAATGCTTCAAAAGCCATGGGCAATGAATGACCACTAATCATAAGGATAACACCTAATCAACCGCAGCTCGGTAGCCGCATCATGTCCCAAAATGCCCGCCCACAAAATCGAAACCAAGCGAGTTCCAGCTAAATTAAATGAAACGTTGATAAGACGCAAAAGGGCGCACTAAACGATTAAATCGAATGAGCGAGCAAATGAGTAAGTGTGTAAGTGAGTGAGTGAGCCCACCATTCATACTACTACTACCACTACTACGAAGACGAAGACTACTGCTATATATTCATGTCCAACCCCTAACCCCTAACTTTTGCCAACCAAACCCCTCCCGCAACCATCAATCTCGCGCAGCGCAGTGAGCGGTGGACGGTGGACGGTGGACGGTGTACGGTGTACGGTGGACGTGCCCGACTGACTTTCGGCACAAGTGCGCAGCGATGGCGAAAAGTGAATTTTCCGCCGTGCGGTTGTCAGGCGAGCAGCGAGAATGACACCGACCAGTAGTCAGGGAAGGAGGGTGTCGCGGGGTGTGGGAAGGCAAACAAGTAAGAAATTGTTAGCTGAAAAATTTTAACGGCGACGGTGGCGACGGGGCCGACGGTGACGGCAGCTACAACAACGACGTCGACCGGAGTGGCAGATGTGCAAGTAGAAAGAGAGAGTGTGGGAGAAGTGACGTTGGGTATTGCAAAGTCAGCTTAAAACGCGACAGAAAGAGAAAGAGAGCGCCCAATCGAAGAGTGCTCGAGTGAGGCGGGTGTAGAAGGGGGTCAGTCGTGCATTTTGACTCGGCACTCGGTTCGTTTATAATACGACAATGTTTTTCACGTGCCATTGCATGTGCGCATACACACACACACACGAGCACACACAAACAAACAAACAAATATAGATATTTATATAAGGTTGTGGGCTGTTTTGGAAAACATCAGCAGCAGCAGCAGCGAGGTTTTGCTCTGCGCTTTTCTGTTCGCCTGTTCTCCAGGCAGCGTATTGCGTTCGTGTGTGACGTTCTGTGCGAGCATCTGATTGACGTTGACTGCGAAGCCGGCTATATACTCTCTGTCTTTCTCTCTATCACTATCACTATCACTATCACTCTCACGCTTTCCATTTCCCTCCCTCTTTCTCTTTCTGTTCTTGCTGGCACACTCAATGGATAAATGCGTTGAGCAGCGGGCGAGCAGCGGGCGAGAAGGCAGGCAGAAGTGGGAGTTGTAATTCATGTTGTTGCTATTGTTGTTCGGGGTTGGGTCTCTGTTTGCTTAACTGGACTTGATTAGGTTTTCGAGGTTAGATACATTACGAATTATTCAGCGCTCAGTGGGTGGCGAATACCGCCTGTCCCTCTCCCTCTCCCTCTCCCTTTTCCACTCCCACTCCCACTCCCAGCCTTATTTATACGACGACTACGGCTGCCACTTGTTTCTTTAGGTTTGCTCCTGCGAGGGCTGTTTATCGAATTTTTGGCCAACAAATTCTTTGATTGTGCTGTAATTGCGTTATCCTTGTTGGACAGAGTAAGAAAGAGCCGGACCCGTATACCAAACCGGCTTTCATGGCACGTAGTACATAATTGTTACTATTAATATTTCATTGGGTGGTTGCTTCGGGACATTTATGGACTGTTATTCCTCGCATTTTCCTTGCCGCATTCTGAGTGTATGGAGTGTAGTGGGGGAGGGGAGGGCGGTGTGTGTGTTTAATTAATCGACTTGGCGGCACCGAGTGCCAAATGTTCGTTGTATTGTTTTTGCTCACTACTCAAAATATTTGACTTGTAGATGTGCCTCTAATTGAGTGTCTATACTCCCCCACCCTGGCTCCCCCATCAAACTCCCCACCTACAAGAGCAGCAGTGGCAGTGGCAGTGGCAGTGGCAGTGGCAGCAGCATCTCGCTGTCAATTGAGAGTAAAAGTTTTTCTTGGATCACGGTTGTTGTTTTGTGTTGCTGCTGCTGCTGCTGCTGCTGCTTTTGCCCATCTGGCGTTAACTTTACGAAAATGATGTAAACCTAATTAAATTTCCAATAGCAGCAAATGGCGCTCGCCCCTCCCCAAGATTAGCCAAAGGAACTTTAACGACAACGACGCGCAGATAATTGCTAAATTGCGTCATGCAAGCGACTTTTCGATTTTACCCACACCGGATGTCTAACTTGGAAATATGTGCTTGGAAACAGAATAACTTAAGCGTGATTCAAACCGTGGCTTTTCTCAGTGGTGCATAAATAAAAAGTTGGCTGACGTTGATACAAGTTACCTAATTGGAAGTTATTTCTGAATACGTACAATGTATTTTAAGGGCGTTTACCTTTATCTCGTTATGCTATTTTATGATCGATTTAACTGTTATGTACTGAAGAGCTCCGATGAGAATCATAAAGAAGTTCAAATAAATTAGCTTAAAAAAAACAATAAGCTTTATATCAAGTAAATAGTAATTTTTTCAGCTTTTTATTTATTTGAATAAGGTGTATTTATATATTCTTGATCAGCAAAGCCAGTTCAGTCGATTTAGACATGTCCGTCTGATTCCGTGCAGGCTAATCTTTAAAAAGATTTGACTTTATTAATAAACCAAGCATATTTCTATTCGGCATGCCAAAAATACGTTTTAGCACAATTTTTTTTAGGTACAATACACTTAGGTATTCCGTCTAACATGTACTAAATATTTATGTCGAAGTAACAAAAAAAAGGCAATTAAGGCCTACATCAGTTAACAAGCAAGTTTTATTTTGGCGAAAATCAAGCAACCAACTAGGCGAACAATAATTATCGAAATTGAAAGCGAGGGCGACAGATTTTACTGCCTTTAATACACAAACACACACACACACTTAACCACACAAACACAGAAACATAAACACAGGACAAAGATGCTGGGTCATCGTCAACTGTCGACAGTCGATGGTCGTTATCCTCATTGTCAATATCGAGAAATTTCTACACCCACACCCACACCCACACACACACACACACACTCACACTCACATACACACAAAAGCAAATTGAATTATCCCCAACAAATAGATCTAGATGCGTGGGTGTGAGATGTATGTGTTGTTGTCGGTGCTGTTGTTGTTGTTGTTGCTGTTGTTGTTGCTGTTGTTGGTGCCAATTGGGTGTCTGTGCGTTGGCATGTTGTGCTTTGTGTTGTCCTCGGATTGTCTTGTACGGTGGTGCTCTGTTCTATGTCGTGTTCCTCAGTGTGTATATGCGAAATGTCAAAGTATCTTAATTAAATTTCATCCCTTAGCCAAAACGTAAACGTAAAAATGTACAGCAATTTCACGTTGCTCGACTGACTAATAGACAATTTACGCCCACATGACGACAACGGCTACGGCAACAAACTAGAAGTCAAGGCACGATACGACACGAAACGAAACGAAACGAAACGAAACAAAACGAATCGAATGAACGAAACGTTGAATGAACTGTGCGACACGACACGACACGGGCACTCCCCACAAATGTCGGGAAACGGACGCCCTAGCCCTAACCCCTTGTCCTAAGACATGAGTGCACGAAATACAATTTCACAAACAACAAGCAACAACAAATCCAAACACACAACATAAGCAAGCGCACACACACACGCACACACACACAACTCTACAGCACATGCCGTTTAGCAACACTGCTGCCTAGGTAGTGTGGGGCAATGCCAGCCAACTGGCAGTCAACTGTTATGCCATTAAATAAAGTTGGCAACACTTAATGCACAGCGACAACAAAACCAACAACTGTCCAACCAAAAGGGAGTGTGTGTAAAATTGGATATGTATGCATGGGTGTGTATGTAATCGTGTGTGTGTGTGTTATTGTTGTTGTTGCTTTGGGTGTTTGGGGTCTAAAGCGTTTACCGATTTGTTGCTAATACTAAGCAGGCAGGCACCGAAACGAAGTCCTCACTTTGAGTTTCCTCTTTCTATGCAAAGAAACTCTACCAAAACCTATAAAATATATGTATAATGCAACAACTGTGGAGCAAAAGTTTTACCGTAAGCACGTTCGTACGGTTTGCCTTTTTGTAATGTCTGAAGATCTTCAAGGCTGTTCAAGACTTTGGTTATTTTTAAATTTGCCTTCTTTTGGAATTTAAAATTCTCTTTCTTTATATAAAGTCTGAGTTAAAAAAAATAATTTAATAGAGTTCATATAAGAGTTAAGATACATATTTGCCAAATTCAATGAATTTATTATTGTTTATTAATGAAATAAAGCAATACTAATGAAATACTTACCTTTTTTCAATACCAATCATTTATACATTCTAGTTATTGCCGCACTTCAAATATTATTCCAGTTTTCTTTTTTTGCATAATTTGGTTTTTTTGTTGTGAATTTATAAAAACGAACCGAATTCGTTTTAATGTTTGCAAACTGTCAGCAATAAAAGCAATATTGCAATAAGCGTCGTATAAACGAAATAATACCATTGTTGTTAGCTTTGTGTATGTAAACACATACATACATATGTATGTATGTGTGTGTGTGTGCGTTTGTTAGCCATTTGTTTCTGTTGTCGCTCGCCTCTAGCGTCCGTACAAACATGCCACGTTAGGCGACGTGCCAAGTTTCAACTGTGCAACTTTGTGCCCTAAACAATGAACCACTCACAGCCATCTAAACCACCCAAGCCACCCACCCAGCAATCTACCAGTTCAATTCAACAACCCACTACATATGCAGCGACAACAAAGCGCATGAATTTGTTGCCAGTTCGTGCCACCCGCAGTTGTCACTACACCTCACCCTACATTATTTCCACACGCTCCTCATACCCCCCCATGCCCCTCATCCAACTCATCCAACACAAACAGTAGTGCATGTCCATGCACCGCAATTTGCGCGCATTGCAACAAAAACAAAAACAAAAACAGCAACAGAAACACACAGAAACTTTTGGGCGACGCGTGATATTCTTTACACAGACACAAGTCGCACCATCACCATCAGCACCACCATTACCATTTCACTAGCCAACACAGACCCACAGTCCACCACAGCCCACCAAAGCAGCGTATACCTCCCGCAATTTTACTTATCCATAGGAAGCCGGCACTCACAGCTACCGTTCCGAATTGAATTAAACTCAAACTTTTACCAATTTACAAAAGCAACAGCAGGCAAAAAAAAAATATAAAAGGAATGAGAGGCAAACCAAGCAACAGGATGGGCAAAAGAAGAAAGACAAAGTGGGAGTTGGTGGAGTTACAGAGGCAATGGCGGTGGGTGGTGCAAGTAGTTTGCCAAGCCAAGGAGCAGAAATGACGGTAAGAAAAGAAAGCTGGCAAAAGTTTTCTACCCAATGCCAAAGTCGAAGCTTATTTTCTGCAGTGCCTTTTGCCTTTTTGTTCTTTTGCTTATATTCATTTTGTGGCAGGAGTTTTCTTGGGCCACGCCTACCACCGCCCGCCCATGCTTATAGACATGCTCTTCGTATTTACTATTTTACTTTGTGTTTCTTTTTTTCGCAATTCTGTAACTTTTTTCTGCTTTTTTGTATTTTTTCTCTTGCTGAAACACAATCTGCCCCGTAAAAGAGCTTAAACCCTGTCAAGCCACCCATTAAGAGCCAGGCGCACATTCTACGTGATGGCATACCAACACACAAAAATACACACACACACAGACGCATTCAGAAGCATTCAGCTATGCTAGATCCTTGCAAAGGACAACTATGACCAAGCTATGCCCGCCTTCTGCCTGCCGCCCCGCCGCCCGGCCGCCTGGGACGTACCGACATGGCTAAGTTGTTTGTAGTTGCTGTGTTGCTGCTGTGTTGGGATTGTTGATTTTTCGGTTACTTTTTTTTGGTTTTTGGTTGTTGTTGTTGTTCTTGTTCTTGTTGTTGCTAGCATTGCTATGGCTTTTGGCCACACAACTAGGGTGTGCGGGGCCGAAATGAAAGAGCCATTCAGCTCCGTAGGTGGAGAATATTGTTGTTGCTCGCTTGTGCTTTGACTTGCCCTTGTCTCTGTCTCCGTCTCCGTCTCCCTATCCGTGTCCGTGTCCCTTGTCGCTCTGTGGATCTATCTGCGGCTACTCTTGGACCATACCAGCAATGAGTCTCTCCTTGTTTTTAGTCTGTGGCACGATGTTTGTCATCTGCTTAATTATAATCGAATCGAGCAGCCAAAAAGCGTACAATTTGCGCAAATTTAGTAGCAACAACAATAACAACAAACAAAGTAAGAGATTTTAAAACAAATTGACAGCGGAAACCACGAAAATGGGCAAATGTTGCTGTGTTGAGAGTTGGTATGAAATAAGCCCAGTTAAGTGGATATGATAAACAAGATAATTCAGATGGCTAAATGCATACCAAGAGTATGGTGCAAAATTCTTTGCTTAAACCGAAACTAAAAGATTTTATTATTATTTATGCGGTAAATAATAGATAATAGAAAAAAAAAAAACTTTTATCATAATAATGAAATTTTGTGCATTTAACACAGAATTTTTAATCAAATAGAACTCAAGTTTAATATCATGTATACAAATTTTATTTTAAATTCAGAGAAAATCGTTCCGGTTCATTAAGTGTTGGAAATTATAAAGACAATCAATGTAGATTTTATAAAAGCAAAGCCCTTATATAAACTTACACAAGAGTAATAAAATCGTACGTACGTACATGTAAATAAATTGTTTCCAATTTCATTCCAATATTTTTCAGCCATTTAATATTCAATACGATAATAATATTGCTACAAAAAGTATTAGGTAAGTAAGAAAGCTTTATTCGAGTAAGCTCGAGTAGAAGATATCCTTAGCCTTAACCGTAACACATTCGGTCAAACCTGCACTACTGTTCCAATGCTTGGTGATTTAACTTCAATAGGTATATTTCCGGTGTTTCTCAAGCGGTTTTAATAAAAATTTCACAGATTTTAATTATTTCGTTAATGCTTTTAAGCTCCATTTTCAAATATTCAATATTAAAGTTGTTTGATATCGATAACATATGCTTTTCGTTTAAAGGAAAAGTTATCGAAAAGTTGAAAAAAAAATCCGCAGATATAGATACTCTGCTGTTGATGCTGATTAAGATTACATATACTTTCTGGAATTGAAGATGCTACTGATACATAATTTGCTGAAAACCTATATAGTCTCTTTTACCGATTTCCAAAGCTTTAAGGTATAAAAATAGTATTTAACAGCAGTGTTTAATTAAATTTTCTATTATTTAAAAAATATTTTTGTAATCACAACGCAGATTGACTGATAATTTTGATAAACTCTTATCAACAATAACGTTATAAATAGAATATATTCAAATATATACTAATGCACTCATTATTATTATTATATGTATTACAGAGATGTGAATATGATTGAGTAGTGCCAACGATTATTTTATTGCTCAACTACTTATATTATTTGAGGGATGAGCAAGGATTCAATCTTATAGACGCCAACAAGTAAGATATGCAATCGTAATCAGCATTCCATCGAATGACGACACAAACGCTAGCGATGAGCAGTTCTCGACTATCATCCACAAATGTTTATTCCCCACATCCATCGCCCCATTCGTACACCCAATATATAATTTTCCAGCCATTTTGCCCACACCGCATACAACAGAGGGATAAAAACCCTCCCAGCTGGGTGGTCATCATTCTGGCGACCAGGTCACAGACAGACAGTAAGACAGTCAGACAGACAGTCAGACAGACAGTCAGACAGATAGACCGATAGTCGGAGCGACGGACGGGAGGAGGGAAGGACAGAGAAAAAGTAGCTAAAACGAAAAGTTAATAGAGAAAGCAGAAGCGACAGCAATAGAATGTGGAGCCAAGGCAAAGTAGGTGGGAGAGAACTCGAGGGCGATGAGTAGAAGTAGAGTATGAGGCGTGTGGGGAGCATTTGGCATCAACCAAATGGAGAAACGGGCAGCCAGTCAAGGCAAAAATTCACAAAAAGGTCTCATACAAACACGCACACAGGCACACTCGCACTCACACACAGAAATACACATACACAAACAAACATACATAAATACTAGGATATATGTACTAGAGAAGGACACAGGACGTTAGATGTTCGACGACGGTCAGCCCAAAAAGTTGAAAATGTACAAGCAAATCGAGCAGACATGCAAGCACTAACTGTAAATAAGAGGTGGCGGGATTGGCGGGGGTGGCGCTGACGACGACAGACATTGAGAGCAACAAACAAACAAATAGACAAACAGACGTTGACCCAAAAGTTGAAGTGCAGATCTAAAAGCAACCAACACAAACAGACAAACCAACCACCAACCGAACCTCTCTCCCCCCCACCGACCACCACTCAACGACGCCTGCCAGCCATCCAGCCAGCCAGCCCCAACCCTAGAAAAAGTTTGATTTAAGCTGTGGAACTTTTTGGGTGCGCTACTCGAGTATATCACGCATACGCACTGTGTGCCATGATAGCTGCGAGTAGCTGTGAGTGCGTATATCTCAGTTTATATCACAGTATTTGTGTATTTGTGTGCTTGTGTATATGGGTGTGTGTATGTGTGGTTGAGTATTTGTTGAATTTAAACATTTTCCCAACTTTGGGCTGCTGCTAGCAAAAGCCAAAAGTTTTCCCAACAGCAGCAGCAGCACCAGAAACAACAAAACTTGGCCACAAAAATAAAAAGAGTTTATTGCTGTCGGAGCCGAAGTAAGAACCGGTCGGATGATGGAGAGAGGGGGGGGGGGGGGGGCGGTCTTGGGAAAGTGGAGGGTCTGTGGCGAATGCTTGTGCAGCCATTGCCGTTGGCAGCATAATATTTTCTGCTAACGCAGTCACTTTTCATAAACTTTCACAAGCAACAAGAACAACTACAACAACAATGGAAACTCAAACAACAGCAACAACTTGTAGAAATGTTTGGAAAAAGGCAGCCAGTAAAAAGGATTATAGAAAATTGCCAGCAATATGAGCAGAGGGTGTGGGTTCCCCATCTAAAAAGGGTCTGTTAGACATGGCGCGACAGCCAGGAGTTATGAGGTGGAAGGGGGCTGTGTGGGTGGTTGTGTTATGGGGGGGGGGGGGGGGGTGGACAGCTTTAAGGGACGCTCGTCTGCCTGCGCATATTGTCAACTGTTGTTGTCGACGAGGAGCAGAACGAAAACGACAACGCATCAACGTCGTCGTCGTCATTGTTATTACAGCCCTATGGCACACCCAGGCAGCTCACTCACACGCAGACAAACACACACACACACACCCGCCACACAAACTTTCACACACACACAGACACAACGACACCCTAACTCACACGCACATACCTAAAAGCCGTCAACACAATGTTTGGCTTGTAGCTGAGAAGCACCAACAACGTGGTACAGTGGGTAAAAAAACCAAATCTAGAAAAGCAAGGTTTCTATAGTGTTTTTCAATTCAATTATTAAATTAGAGAATACTCATAGACAACAGCTTTAAAGTTTTTGATTGTAAAATCAAGTTTATGAATATTTCAAAAGGATTAAGAGATTTAATAAAGTAAAGAAATAAATTACTACGAACTATACTAATATATTATTTGAAACAAGTACAAGCAACATATAAAAATGTATCATCTTAAGTTATTTTTATTAAGTTATTTAAAAAGCAAACACAGCAAAATTTCAATTATAATTGATGTTTTTCATGTTTTGAAATTTATTTGCATAGAAATGAAAAACTTTATATTTTATTTGCTGTTCCATGAAACAAGTGCGTTTTATATTATAATTCAGTTATCATAAAATATTAATAGATTATCTACTTGTTTTGAGCACTGTGCGTTGACAGCGAAGGTCGTTTAGCGTTGATGACTTGACGGCATCTGACAGAGACGAAGAGCGAGAGAGATCCAAATAGGAATGAGGAAGATTATACCCTAAGGGCATATGGATGTGGGCAGTGTGGGGTTGGGGGTGGGTCCTTGGGTCTACCCAGTAGACTGGCGTCGGAAATTTTCAGGTTTTGATTGTGTAGTCATGTCAAAATAATAGTCAACTTACATGCCACAGAGACCGAGGTGGCCAACCCCCGAAGAAAAGCTTGAATTACATGATGAGAAGAGCGCAAAGGATGACGAAGCTGCCTGCTAAGTGGCTGGAACTTGTGAGTTCCTGTGGTTTCCTTCTCATTTCTTTTGCTTTGTTTTTTTTCGGCTTTGGTTGTTTTTTGCTTTGTTGTACTCAACGCATCCGCGCCTCATTTGCATGACGTGACGAACAAAATGAATTTGCGCATATTTGCCATATTATTTTACAGTGCGCTGTAAGCTGCTGTGGGCTGATGTGGGCTGCTGTGAGTGGTTGGCGGGTAAAGTGCAGCCAAAGGACAAGCTCTTGACAAGCTGCTGCGATTTTGACGGGTTGCTCAAAACTGTACATATGCATACATACATATGTGCACAGATCTCGAGCATTAACCCAAACCCCAACTGATGATGCCCATTGTCATCGGTATTGTCGCTCGTCATTGCAACCCCAAGCGGCAATGAACGATATCATATATATGTATATAAATATATTTGTATGTGTATTTATGTTCAATATGCCCCTTAAACGAAAACAACAAAAAAATAATCCACGACACATCCCTCAGTCGCTTAGTCGGCCCAATCGCTTTTATTATTTTTCTTTTGTCATTGTGCTTTTTTTCCATATGATTTTTCCTTTTGTATAAGTATATTTTTTTTCGGTCGCCGTTCATCCCCTCCTGCATAGATGTAGTATAGTACGTGCTTCCACCTTCCCAAAGTGGGCAGCAGGATGAAACAAAATACAAAACGCTTGGCATTGTTTGTCTCCGCATCGATAACACTCAGGAAAAAAATAGGCGTGTATTTGCAAGAGTCAAATATTAAAATTAAATTTTAAAAAATAAATAAATAAATAAATAAATAATAAAAAATAAATTTTTTAGAAAGAACACTTTGATCTTAGCCATAAGGCCGAGAAGCGATAATCACTAATAAGACATAAAATTGTTGCTCAAGGTATTAAACAAGTTTCACAAACTTTCTAACATACTATTCTAAAACAATTTCCCGGAGGGTAAATATTAGCTCGATTTTTTTAAGTGTACAATTTTAGTCCCATCTTCCGTTTTATTCAGTTGTATATTCTCTCATATCTTTGCAGGTCTTTTATTTTTCTTTCTTGTTCACTTTTCCTTTTGATTTTCTGTACATTTGTGAGTTTTTGCGCTATGCTGTAACTTTTGGCTATACTCATCTTCGTCCTTAGGCGAACCTCAGTTCGGCAATCCCAACGTTCTGTGTGCCTGCCCTTTTTATTGTTCTTTGCACACGATTTCATCTTAGCATTTTTTTTCTGGCTTATTTGTATGGCTTCATAGCATGTCTTCCTTCTTTTTCCTTGCCTTCCCTTGCAATCCCTTAACCGCATAACCATTGGTATCTCTCACGAATTGTTGAATTTTTTTACTATATATTTGCTGGCTCACACCCACTACAAAAGAATCGTATGACCATTTCCCAACTCCCCCCCCCCCCCCCCCAAACCAAAAACACACACTTTTTCTCCTCCTTTGCTTGTGACTTTGATGAGATTTTTTGAGGTTAATCCCTTGTAGTGCCAGGACCAAACGCGTCAAGTCCAAGTTCTCGTCATGGCTTTGTCTGCACGTTTTGAACAATGTGTGTGCATGTATGTGTGAGAGTAAAGTTGTGTGCTTGTGCGATTATTCTAGGTGTGGAGTGGAAAATTAGTACATGTTGGAAAGGCAACGATTGTTCTTCTTAACTCGAAGAGCTGTCTTACTGCGTGCTACGCTTGACTATATCATGGATCGGAGCGGTAATGTTGGTGAGGAGGGATGATGCCTGGTCATTGGCTGGGGCGCAACACGTGTTCCCGTTTTTGTATTACGTTTTACATTGCTTTATTGTTAAATTGTAAGAAAATTAATTTTGTTACATATGAACTGGTGACGGCACGACAGTAAATGTGCAAAAGGACATTGTAAGGAATGGAGCAGCGATTCTAAATGGTCACTGCACTTGAGTCGTTAAACAATTGCTTTACTTTGCAGTTAGTGCAAACAGAATTATCACCCTAAGGCTAAATCGGAAATTCTACTTTTTTCCTTGAATATGTTTTTGTAAGTAACACAACAAACCTTAACAAAATGTTGCGATTTATATATCAAATTTTGTTATAAAATATATAATTTTTAAAGTAAAGGCATTGAGTTCAGCTACCGCTTAGTTGCATGAATGAAAAAATACCAGCGAAACTAACGCAGCTTTAAACTCCATAAAGTCCTTAGTCAAGTCAAATCCTGGGTTTGGGTCGTGTAAGGCCGCGTATACTTTATATGCGTTCACACACACACACACACACACAAACACACCCACACCCGTACAGCATAATATTTATGACGATAACCGAGCGCTGGGCACACACATACACAACTCTCTCCCACGCCGACATTAAATGGCAGATATCCTTTTAACACTTAAAGCGGTGAAAATATTAAAAACAAAAACCACAAAGCCAACAACAACGGCAACGGCAAAAAAACATTTTTATTGATAAATGCCCAGACATACAAACACACACACACACCCATACACCCACCCACCCACGCACGCAGGCACTCACACACATACATATGTACATTATGCAAGCGGGGGCGTGGCACATCGAACATGTGTGTATGTGCGCGTGTGTGTGTGTGTTTGTTTGTTGGTCGTGTCCATGCCGAACCGCAGCTCAGCTCAGCGCAAGTGTATAAAATTATGAAACAGCTCGCACCATTCGCGTTGTATCCCTCCCACCAAAACTTTCCAACACTGCATACCACACAGCCCATCCCCGCACGCACTTGCCACACAAAACATATCGGTGTGGAGCTAACTGTTGCACACTGGTTTAGTTTTTGTATACATAACCTGAATCCGTCTCTTGCAGTAAGCTAAAGTAAAGAAGTACGTTTAACTGCTCAGTAGTAATAAAAATAATGCAAAGATGTAAATAAATATTCAAATATGTAATATTTTTAAGTTAATTAGTTTTTGTTTTCCTTTTGTATTTTTTATTCAGTCTAATAATATTTACCAAATGAAAATATATAATTTTTAAACAATAAGAATAAATAACGCATTTTATTATCATACCAAACTGATATTGTATATGTATATATATTTTTTTCATTATTTAGTCGTTCCATTTGGCCTCAGTGTGCCCCACTTGTGCTCGTCCTTGCTGTGCCTTGCCTCACTCTATGAGCACATAGCGCATACGCACACATACAAATAAGTTCGCCCGTGCTGGTATGTGGTGCCTTCTGACATGGTGCCGGCTTGTTTGTTTGGTTTATTTTATGACCATAACCGAATCACCCCCTCAGCCCACTTGGCCAAACAACGAGCGGCCAAACGGCCGACCAAAACAGTCGGAGAGTGCCAGCAATAATAATACACAGCCGTCGTGCCTAGTACTATCAACATGGAGGAGGCCCATGAGCTGCTGCAGGCACTCTGTGTCTGTGCGTCCTTCTGTGTGTGAGTGCGTCAACTAAGTATCTGTATATGTATTAATATATATATATATATATATATGTGTGTGTGTTAGTTTAGTAGCATTTGCCGCCTGTTTGACTCGACTGAGGTTCGCTCTGTTCCCGCTTCCATCTATTTGCGAGGTTGTTGCTGTAGTTGTGCTTATGTTTGCCACGCATATAAATTGCGTTGCTGTTACTGTGTTCCTGTGTGTGTGTGTCCGTATGTGCGTGTGCTCTTGTCTAACTGCGCTTAGCCCATTGCTGTGCCGTTGTGAAAGCTAAAACCGACTTAAATGCCATTTGTATGCATTGAATGTTGCATGTGCCAGGGCCTCGAACCAGCTAGAACGACGACGCGAGAGACGACAGCGACCCGAGCTCTGCACAGTGGCCACTGATGAGTTGAACCCGGCGAATCTCCATGACATGCTTCTCTCAATCAGCGTTGTGCCTTTACCCTTCCTTTAATGCCTGTGTGTGCAAGCAAAAAATAATATTTTGGTGGTAAAGTTGCCACATTTGATTTTTGTTTAGCGCCAGCTGGCAGCTCTTTGTGACACAATTTTATTTTGATGGTTACTAAAATATGTTGCATATTATTTTATCGTTTTAACCATTTTGCATTTCTCTATTGTTTTAATTCATTTGAAGAGAAATTTATATATATATTTCTGTGCTCCCTTAAAATTCAGTTGGCAATTGTTAAACAATTTTTTGTTAGTTGGGTTTTTTCTGCTTACTCGCTTAAACTTTGTTTTCCATTTCCCATTTTTATCTGTGCTTTCGTGTGCGTTTGTGTGTGTGTGCCAGTGTATATGTGTGAATGAAGGACATGGACATCACGGGTCATGGGCTGAAGTGACCCAGCATTTGACCTCCCTTTCAACCGAACACTCTTTCTACATACCCAGAAATATGCGAACTGTGTACATACTTGCCGTTTAGTTTATATTTATCCAAGTTGACATTTAAATATATCACATTTTTACAGTTACCCCCTCCTGACACTTGTTTGGATGAGAACACGTGGATAAAGTAACTCGGCTGCATAGTAAATGGTTTGAGTATTGCGGTTATACTTTTTTGCACCTTTGCCATGTCAAAGAAATTTATCACACGTGCATTTAACGTTAATAATAATGAATAATTTAGCAAGAAGTTTAACGAACTTGTTTATTTATGTTTAAGTCTAAGCAAGTTCAAACTTAAAACATTTTAGAAAACTAGTTGTGATTTCTTTTAATTGCTGATAGATCCACATAAATCAAGGATATTACCAATAAGCTTATTCCACCTACCTTGTCTACCCGCGGTATCAGATAATAAAAATCAAAAAGACTATTTTTTATAAGCTATAGTTTTTCAACATATTTTATTAGTTTGTGCCAAACACATGTGCAATGTTTACTTTATATAATGTACCACTGCTATATAGTATTAATCCAAAGTATTCTTCATAGATCTCATTCATAGCAATGGTTGTTGGTAGTAGTAGTTACGCCAATACATGCCAGGAGTACAATGGTTTTAAGCTGCATCTTGTTTAATGATTCAAATAAAAATATATTGTTTGAAGTCTCAAAGCTGTATTTATATGAGGGGAAGACCTTTTTTAATACTCGATACTTTAATAATAAACAATTAACATTTTTTTTATTTCTTTAATTTGCTTTATTCAAAAAATGTAAGTGTCGAGAGAGTCCTCAGCCCCACTTGGATGGTGGACATGGTGGCTCGATGCAGAGTGGGCTGGCGGCACTAAGGGCGATGGCGGCGAAAATTACAAAAGCTTTGAGCAGCATATTGTTTGAAAATATTATTCCAATAATATTCTTTGTAATGTCTGATCACCTTTTATATGCAAAAAGTTGTGTTTTATCGTTGCATAAGTTTTAATGCGCCTGTCTAATAGAATTATTCATATTAAAGCAGAACGTTATACGTGTTCCTGAGGAATGATAATTTTCATCTTTTTGATTCGATCCGTTCGAGTTATCTAAGTCATAAGACCTTAATCTGATAGAAACATGCTATTAAACAATTTTGTTAGCTTCCCAAAATATATTAAACAATTCAATTTATTAACAAAATGTTCATACTAAATGAGATATTATGTAAATACTTAAAATCGAAGAACTGTATATAATTGCAAATCAAAGTAAAGCAAATCGTGTATACAGATTATATAAGATTTTTCCTGTTATGCATACTTAGGTTAAACAGTTAGCAAGAGAAAAGGAAAACCATTTACAATCTCATTCCAGAGCCCCCGACTAAAGTTGGTTAAGCGAGAAAGGGTGAATTATTGTTTGATTATTGTTTATTTAGGTCTAAGCAAGTTCAAACTTAAAACATTTTAGAAAACTAGTTGTGATTTCTTTTAATTGCTGATAGATCCACATAAATCAAGGATATTACCAATAAGCTTATTCCACCTACCTTGTCGACCCGCGGTATCAGATAATAAAAATCAAAAAGACTATTTTTTATAAGCTATAGTTTTTCAACATATTTTATTAGTTTGTGCCAAACACATGTGCAATGTTTACTTTATATAATGTACCACTGCTATATAGTATTAATCCAAAGTATTCTTCATAGATCTCATTCATAGCAATGGTTGTTGGTAGTAGTAGTTACGCCAATACATGCCAGGAGTACAATGGTTTTAAGCTGCATCTTGTTTAATGATTCAAATAAAAATATATTGTTTGAAGTCTCAAAGCTGTATTTATATGAGGGGAAGACCTTTTTTAATACTCGATACTTTAATAATAAACAATTAACATTTTTTTTATTTCTTTAATTTGCTTTATTCAAAAAATGTAAGTGTCGAGAGAGTCCTCAGCCCCACTTGGTTGATGGACATGGTGGCTCGATGCAGAGTGGGCTGGCGGCACTAAGGGCGATGGCGGCGAAAATTACAAAAGCTTTGAGCAGCATATTGTTTGAAAATATTATTCCAATAATATTCTTTGTAATGTCTGATCACCTTTTATATGCAAAAAGTTGTGTTTTATCGTTGCATAAGTTTTAATGCGCCTGTCTAATAGAATTATTCATATTAAAGCAGAACGTTATACGTGTTCCTGAGGAATGATAATTTTCATCTTTTTGATTCGATCCGTTCGAATTATCTAAGTCATAAGACCTTAATCTGATAGAAACATGCTATTAAACAATTTTGTAAGCTTCCCAAAATATAATAAACAATTCAATTTATTAACAAAATGTTCATACTAAATGAGATATTATGTAAATACTTAAAATCGAAGAACTGTATATAATTGCAAATCAAAGTAAAGCAAATCGTGTATACAGATTATATAAGATTTTTCCTGTTATGCATACTTAGGTTAAACAGTTAGCAAGAGAAAAGGAAAACCATTTACAATCTCATTCCAGAGCCCCCGACTAAAGTTGGTTAAGCGAGAAAGGGTGAATTATTGTTATGATTAAACTAAGAGTTCGAATATGTGTATGTGTGTGCAGCAACCCCCACAAAAGCAAAAGCGATTCAATCTGTAGCCACCCAAACCGTACACGGGTCCAACTTCAACCCAATATCAAGTCAAAACAAGTGAGACGGCTCTAGCCGAGAAAGCTCGACTAGACGATACCCACTCTTTATATCACGCATGCAGTCATTGTTTGTGTGTGTGTATATGCAGAGATTGCATTGACTTAACTGCATTGACTTCCATGTCTGCAGGGGTTTGTCAACCAATTACATTAAAATTCACAGATGATAATTTTTTTATATGATGATATTATAATCAAGATAAAAATATGTAAAATTTTTAATTTGTTAATTTCTTTTTATGTGTATAGCAGACACCGGAAAGGTCAATTTAAAACAAACTTGTTCTACGGCTTAGGGAAAGGTTATCAATTAATCTAAAATCTCTAGCTCTTATGGCGTCCAAGATCAGACGGATGACTTGACCTTATTGGGTTGGAGATATCTCCTTATGTCTGTTACATACATATGCAGAAAACCATTATATTCTTTTTCTTCATTTCTTGAGTTCAGGGTATAAAAACCAATCTTAAACGACCCATCGGCTATTGAGCAAGAAAATTGGAAAGGTGGTTGGATTTGGGCACCCATTCCCATACTACCCCGCTTATTCTATATTTTATTTAATGCATTCTCTTATCCTTATTTTTATACACTTAACCCATAAAATGGGTAAGGGTATGAAGGTTTTGTGCAAAAGTATGTAACAGGCAGGAGGAAGCTTCTTCGACCCCATAAAGTATATATATATTTTCGATCAGCATCAACAGCCGAATCGATATAGCCATGTCCGTCCTTCCGTTTGTCCGTATGTATAAACGCAGCGATCTCAGGAACTACAAAAGCTAGAGACTCCAGAACTTGAATATGAGCTCTCCTAATCCCTAGGCATAGCAAGTCTGTTTCAAATTTTCGATAACTTTTCAGGTTTACGATATACACATGGATTCGATATAAAAAAAATCTTAAATTTCGAAAACTTGAAAGTGTGGATTAAAACTATTAACAAAATAATGAACATCTGTGAAATTTTTGTTAAAATAGGCAAAGAAACACGAGAGATATGAAGCCATCAAGCTTTGGTACAGCGGTACACGTCAGCCCGACCGACTGTCCGTCTGTATGATCAAGGGCTAAGGGTATCTTCTAGTCGAGCTTTTTCGACTAGAGCCTTCTTTCTTGTTATTAGTGTTTCAATATTCTTTTTCACTTTGCTTGGTTGCGTTTTTCTCAGCCATCCTTTAGCTGTCTGTCGATTCTCTTTTGCTGTGTTTGCTTTCGAGTTTTAGTTCGAGTTCGAGTTCTGGTTCCAGTCCAGTTTTGCTTCTGCTTCAGCCGGGGTTGGCTCGTTTCAGCCATTAAATGGACAAATGAGGGATATAAAACAATTCGCTCTGGCTTCTTTCATTTAGTTTTTGTTTTTTTTTTTTTTTTTGCTTTCAGTCTTCAGTCCAAGTTCTTTTTGCTTTGGTAAAGTATTTTATTATTATATGTATTTCCTTTTTCTTGTAGACCTTCTGGGTTGGTCACTTTGTTTGTACCTTTTCCACGGGCACGGGCATGCAAAGTACTTCTCGTGCTAACCATATCCTTTTTGGGGCCCATATCCTGTGTGTCTATGGGTTTAGTCAGGATTTATGCTCAGCTGTTGGGTGTATCTATTTGCCTTTTGGGAGTGTTTGCTTACATGGCGTATGTCCGTCCTCTACTCTACTCCACTCTACTCTACTCTACTCCCTACTTCCATTCGTCCCTTCTTGTGTGTTTATGTAATCGCCCACATTAGTTTCTAACGCCAGCGCTTCGTGTTTTCCATGTGTTTTTGTTTGTGTTGGTTTAACAAACATTTGCACTCACTTTGGAGACGCCAAAACGGAGCTCAGTGGTAAAAAGATTGGAGCTCTCGCACTGTACTCATTTGTACTCGTAACTGGAAAGGCCCAAACAAAAGTATACCTTAATTTTTATTCCCTCTCCCTAGGTCACTTGCCGTTCGCTTTATTTTCTTTCGTTCAGTTTTTTCGGTGTCCTTCGCTGGCCCATGGCAAATGAAATGAAAACAGAATGATACTCATTAATTTGATAAATCGCGGGCACGACTCAATGCATATACCGTTATATGTTTATATATATAAATATATATATGTATATTTCCGTTGTACAGGTTTTCTCGGCTGTTTTCGCTTTTCTTCTCCTTTGTTGTTTAATAATGCTCGCAGATTTTATAAATGACCACATTGCAAATGAAAAAAGTTGACCTTTAGTAGAGCTCAAATAGGAAGTAGCCATTCCCAACCATCCAGTTTTTCCTCCTTTTTCTTATCGTCCTTCGTCGTTTCTTTGTGCCCAACGCAACATTCTCCTTCCTCAGAAATCACAATCGCTTTGTGCGCGTTGATTTTGTTTTCAACATCATCATTATTATCATCGCATCTTCACCGTTATTATTTTCAGTATCAGCAGAAATTCTCTTGAATTTTGAGATAATTTTTCTTGGTTTGCTACGCCCAACTCACAAAACTTTGCTAAAATACGACCTCCTGCCATCCCAGAACCCTCCATCGGGGCTGAGCGCCTTAAACTTGAGTTTAGCTTCAATTAAGCTTGGAAAATTTTAAGCAGCAGGAAACTGTGTCCAGTGTCGTCATGGCCATTTATTTGGAGACCCAGGCTTTTATTAGCACACATTTAATAGGGTCACGCGTGTATTTGTTACCCTCCCATTGACCTAAAGTCCCTGCCATCCACTTCCACATCCATTTGCCCTACACTCCTCTACAGTTTAGGTGTTTTCGTTCGTTCGTTCGCTCGTTCGTTTTCTTCTCGTTGCCCTTTTTATTATTATTAATTTTCCAGCAAGTTACATGCACACAAAACAAAATAAAGGCAGGACACCAAGGAACAGCAGCGGAAGTTTGAGAGAATGTTAGGAGAGGGAGGGGTGGGGCAGTTTGGTGGGCTGAGTAAATGTGGCGACGCCTACAATACGACAACGCAACGCAACGAAACGCAATGCGAAAGGTCCCTTATACATGTATATGGAAAATGAAACAGAATGTGCGTTCAAAGAACTAAGGCTTCTCCAAAATGAGGTCACTTTTTGTCGCTACCCCCGAGCGCCGCAATTGATAAAGTCGGAAAGACACAAACTGAACAGAGCGCAAGCGGGAGTGGGAGTGGGGAGAAACGCGATGGACGAAAATATTTGAAGCATTACCTCAATGACCTCTGGCGAGTAAATCAACTGAAAGCTATTGGCCGGCTAGGATAACAGCAAAATGTTTATATCTTAAATGTTACATGCGACACATCCTTGAAAAATATACATAACTGGTTGATTGATTGGCAAAAACTCTATTAATATTTTTAATATGTCACACAAACTTGGTAACTGTTATTATATACATATATTATATACTACAGGTATTCAATTGTTGGGCTGTAATTTAGATTTCGATTTTAATATACAGGGTATTTGTTATTTGTTTGGGCACTGTATTTGTTCACTGACATGATACCTGTATGCTTGAAGGTGACATCACTTTACTGGCCACCTTGACAACCAAAATAATCTCTGGTAACAAAAGATAGCCAAAAAAAGTATATGGCTGCCAACATGATTTTAAATAGTATTCAGGTTATGTTTGTAAATAAGTGTTTGGTGTAGTTTAAAAGGTGTTTCAGTTGGTACATACTTAGCTAATATTTGCAAAATAGGAGATATATATAATATATAAAAGGAAATTAAAAAAGATTTATTAATACAACAACAAATTTTTGGATCAACAGATTAGAACTGCGGTACAAAAAAAATATAATAGCATGTAGTTGGTTGCACGACTTTTTTTTATTGGGATGATTGTATTGAACATCGTTGAATCTGTACAAAAATTAATCTATTGCGCTTGGAAAATCAAAGACTAAACAGCACTTGAAAACAGTTGTGGCCATCAGTAATATCGTCTCCAGGCGCAATAGCTATAAATGTATCTAGACATTAAACTCGTCCAACTGTGCATTAGCTAGGCCAACAAATGTTCATTATAGCTTATTTAATAAGACTGTAAAAACAATGTGTTCACGCGCTTATTTGCATACGGATCGCATTGCAGTACGAAGAATTTGTATTCGTTTACTAAGAAATCATATTGGATATCGACCACGTGACGTATACGCAATGTGTCCAACTTATCCACAGTTAAATGTGTGATTTGAAGGCTCAAGCAATATGTAAAGTTTATTAAAGTCTGCAACAAGTGTTATTGATGACGTAGTTGTCTACCAACTGTAATAACTGCTACCTGGCACTAAAGCGATAGCGATATACAATTATATTAAAAACAATAATCACTGCCAATGGCCAACAACTAGACAAAGAAGTCGATCGACTAAGCCTTAGTCTACAGGCAATTGCCTACTTGCCAAGTTTACAGTTGTTATTGCGAAGTCATCGCGTTAAGAACTTCTAGAAAATTGCTTGCTCGTCAGCAAAAGTGGACAAAGTGGCGTATGCGTAACGGCGCAAGTTCAAGTGAAATAATAATAATAATGAATAAGCCACCAACAGCGGCGACTAATAGTGGAAACAGTAGCTCATCTGATGACACCTGCCGGTTCACCTTCGATGCCAATCCATTCTTTACCTTACCCATGGATCCGTATGCATCCTCCAAATATGGATCGCAAGTTCGCGAACGCAAAATCGATCGTTGCCTTAAACAGCTACAGGATGCCCTTAAGATAAGCAAGTAAGTGAACCTTCAACATATTACTACTTCTAGTTTGTACAAAGCCAAACGATGCACAATACCAGAATTAGGAACAGCGGTGTATGGAAAGAAACAGTTACATTATTTATCCACATACTTTAACTTTTTAAACTACAATCAAGTATTTCCACGGTTTTTCCTACATATCTAATAGTCTTCTTGTTCAATTGGTTAGGGCCTTAAAGCCTAGAGCTCCGCCGGTTCCCTCGAACAAATAATCTTTAATTGTATATTAGGGAATCAAACCTTTTCATTATAAACAGATATAAGCAAAATGTATTCAATATAATATTTTTAGTTTGTAATTTTTAGCATTTTAGTTGGTTAAAAAATGTTTTTTTCTTATTAAGACTCACTTCACTCTCAGCTTACTTACAAATCGAATATTTATTCAAGTAACAGGATCAATATTAACCCTGCTGGCAATGCTCTTCTTTTCTCTGTTGATAGGTGGCGCTCCCTCACAAGAGCGTATACCTTTTACCATTTATCAACTCGATTCGACTCTGAATTTCTATCTCTCAATTTTTTTGAACATTTTTTCCGTTTCTGTGACTTATTACTGCTTACACAGATAGATATAACTGCTGATTTTTCATTTTATATTCAGTATTTATTCAAAGCAATATTTACAATTACGCTATATCTCGTTTCATATGTAAGTAAAGCTCAACAGCTTACAAATATCCACTTCCTGTAAAAGCTCATACAGCCGTATTGATGTGAAATAAGTAAGCAGTGGATTATAATCCTTATGGCATTTTCGCTCGTTTGATATGTTTTTGTTTAATAATTAATTAATTGTCGTCATGTCAATTGTAAGAGCAGCAAAGTTGTAAAGCAGCAAAGTGCAGCATCCAAGTGGCAAACAAATGAGCATATAAATTATTTAAACAAAAACTTAATTTTTGGTTTCAGCTATCCAGCAACATGCCAGATAACAAATAACCACTACAACACCAACAACAAAACGGGAAACTGCAAATGGTTAGGCCAAGTCAAAGATGAAAATTTCAAAATTAGAAGCATACACACATATACAAACACACACACATACACCCACACACACACTTACACATTGCTAAGCTTTAGAAGCCAAAACCAATAGCAAAACCCAAAACCAAGTAAGCTGCTGTCTTGTGGTTGCTGCTGCCTTTGGCATTAGCATTTCGAGACTGTAACTAATCACAAATGATAACATTTGCATGTGCAATCAACATCATACATATACAAACATACATGTACATCCATCCTGTATGTGTTTGGTGTGTGTGTATGTGTGTGTGTAGGTGTTTACTATGCATTTATGATTTTCGGCTATTTGAATACTTAAGTGTGCAGTTATTACCTTGTTATTCCGATATAAATAACAATGACTATGGCATTTCACAAGCTGTTGCACAGACTTTCAATAACTGTGTAAGCGTGGATGCGGGTGTGTGTGTGTTGGTGTGTGTCGTTTCCTTATGAATGAATGACCTGAACTGTCTGCCATTGGCAATTGCATAAAACTGCTTCAATGGTCAGGCAGCATGAAAACATCTCGTGCATAATTAATTTCTGTTTATTTAATATGTTTTAATTTATCATTGATTTCCAGACAAAATAATAAACAACAACAACAACAATCAACAACAACTAGCAAACAAATTAACAAATTTATAGCACAAACACAACCACCCTCAGGAAATATGATAGTAAAACATAACTTGACTATCTGTGTTTGTGGTTCTGACAGCTTAAGATATTTATGTGCAAGAATCGCATAAGAAATGCCGTTTAATTTGAATATTTAAATATTAAGCATACGACACGTGTCACACAGTAGCTGAACGAAGGCTCTTAAAGCACATAAATAAAGAATTTTCTGTCACATTGTTTACAGTTGCACATTTGAAAAAACAATACATAATGTCATTAAAGATATAATACAAATAGTCACTTTGTGGCATTGATTAGTGGCGTTTAAAATGAAAATATTTAATCGCATTTGCATTAATTTGCCATATGCAAAATAAGGCCAGAACTCGAAAAACTACACACAAAAAAACAGTAAATAAATTCAACAAGCGACAAATTAAATAATAAAGAGTACACACAGAGCTACACCCACGCAACCACACACACACACACACACAATCCCAGCATACCTGAATATTTCAAATTGTGATTGAATTATCACATTCTATATTGCGAATAATACATTTTTGATACATTTTTTCATTTCGTATTTAACTTTAATTATTTCGTTGCATTTTTTGTCTCCCGCTGCTCAGTTCAATTTACAGCTACACAATAAAAAACCAGTAACATGTTGAAAGTTATACAGGATGGCCAAGGGCAAGATACCCTATACAAAGTTTAGAAAAAAATATTATAATAAAACTCAAATCAATATTAATTCGATTATGAAACGATTTGAAACAAGAATATATCAATATATTATGTGATTCATTTTACCAAATACAAATAGAGTATTAAAATAGTGATCAACTGATTTTTCATTCTGGTCCTGGATAATGTTTTATGCAAAAACAGCAAACAAATTTGCATACAAAAGAAAATGCATCATATTTATGTACAGAAGTCAACGCTAATGCTTTCAACATTTTAATATTATTACACGATTCGGTTTATGTTTTTTTTTTTCCTCATTAAAATAACGTTGATATAATTTTTGTGGATTAGAAACATACAAACTGAAGCTTTAGAATTTGCAAAGAGATTTTTAATAGTATTAATTAACTGCTTAACTTTTATTAAATGTTTGTTCCCATTTAATTTGTACTCATAAGCCTAAATCTTTGTGTGATCTAAGAAGCCAAAGTTAAGGTTCCATTGAGCGTTGCGCATAAAATTAATTTACTAATTGATGAGGCCCTGATCTCAATACGCAAAATAGCTCGACGAATTATCGTCGACAATGAAAGCAAGTTGAAATTCAATTACGAAGACAGCGTCGACTACGACTACGACGACGCCGACGCCGATGAAGAGTCAGGGAGGGGTGAGATGGGGAAGACTAAGAAAGAGAAATAATCGTAAAGCACAGAAGAAACAAAGAGCAAAAAAAAAAACAAAAGCTATGCAAAGGGAATTGTGAATCGAACTATTGTCGTATGATGAGGGGGGGGAGGGGGTTTTGTCGGCCAAACGGCGGATAGCAATAGCGAATATAAGTATAAGCAAATAAACCGAATTAACTGAATAAACTGAAAATTTATTGAAGAAATACGCGCGCTTCTGCTCTATTCGAACAGAAAAGCCTACGAACCAGCAGATGATGGAGCACTCGCGACAGCAGATGAGGTGCCTCTGTTGACTATGTTGTGATAGAGTATACGGGGAGTAGAGGGTGGGACTGGTGGTGGGAGGCGAGATCGCGATACACGACCAAAATCGGCTCGTTGTCGATAAAGTGCCTTAAATCTCACACCCGCTACGATGACGCCAATGACGACAACGACAATGGGGGCAACGCGATGGCGACGATGGGCGATGGTAGCAATTAGAATAGAGTACGAATGCGAGTCTGAGTACGAGAGTAAGTACACACAGAGAAAAGAGCAGATGAAAATCAATGATAATTTCAATAGAAAACATAGTTGGTTTGACTATAAAACATGTTGATTTAACTTTAAACAAAGTTTAGCTGCAAAATGAGTGTGAAATAAACTTTTAAACTGCACTTTTCAACAAAAAATTAGTGCACTTTAAAATGCAAACACATATATAAGTAAAAGTCAAAATTACAAAATAATTGTCGATACAAAATCTTCATATTTAAAACCATTACACAAAATGATGTGAACCGTGTTCAAAAATGTAGAGTAGGCATCTTCTGTCCCAAAAAATGTTCGTCATTTCATGTTCGACAACAGCATAATGTATAACGTATCCACTTAGTGATCAAGAGCTCCCATCGCAGGTAATCTATTTCGTATTCGATAGGTTTGGTCCAGTGTTGTATTTATTTTAATGCTGCTAACAAATAAATCTCGAATGATTACAAGCAAAAAAGTTTGTTAATTAAATAATATTTGTATCTAATATTTTTGTGTATCAATACTACGTTTTTCTCTCGGTGTATGAGTACAAGTATTTGTTGTCGAACCCAGCAAAGGCCCGTGCACAGACACTCAAGGTTGGCCCAGTCCCACTTCCAGTCCCAGTCGCATTCGCACTGTATCTCTATCTCTATCTCTATCAATGTGAATGTATCTGCTGTATCTGTAGATGTAGATACTGTGTATACACACTGAGAAAAAAAAACAAAACAAAACGAGACTTGTACCCATGTGCAGTGAGCGATTTCACAATATTTAATAAATAATTTCATAATTGTTTTGCTTTTGCGTAAAATTCAAATGAAAAGAGGCGCTGAATTTTGTTTTCTATACAGATTGTACAGCGGCAGCGGCAAGGGTAGTGGGTCGGCTGACGGGATTCAGAAGGGGGGAGGTTGAATACGAGTTAGGCAAGACGGGCACGCACTTTGCTTGTGTTGTTGTTGTTGTTGTTGCTGTTGTATGGCTGCCCTCGTCTTCTACTTTGTGCTTGCTTTTCAATGTATAAGCACATAATTTAAATTTAGGTTTTTTTTGCGTTGTGTGTACTCAATTAAAAGGCAAAATAACAATAACAGCAACAACAACTGCAACTACAACAACAACAACAAAATGGAAAATTATTCCGAGAATCTTTTGGATTGCTCGACCAACAACAAACGCCACAATTAAAAGATTTTGTATTTTTTTGCTTTTATGTTCAAAACGGAACCAAACGGATAAGCATCAAATAAACGCTGCAAATAGGGATGCTTTTTTCGCCAGGGTGTTCTAGTCAAAGCTAAACGACCTTTAAAAGACAAAAGCCAAAACAAAACGGCCCAAGGGGGGAACAAAAAATAAGCATTAATGGCTACAATAATCTTTTACAGATTCTCTAGCAATAATTATTTGATAATCATATAAGCTTTATTAATGGAATTAAACACGAATATCTATAATTTATGACAGAAAGTAAAAGAAAAAATTAATAAATAAATTTCATTGTGTATAAAAGATGCAAATTGTTTTTTATGTAAAAAAAGTATTGGTCGGTCCGTCTGGATTGTAATAAGAGAAATGTTTGCTTTTTTTATTGAAGTTCGCGTTTAAGTAATTGTCAAGATGTTTTCAAAGAGCATAGACTCTATAGACCGTTCACAATACAAATAGCCAATAAGTATTAAAAAAAAGTAGTTTTATCTGCATAATTCAATGTTTTTTATGAATATTATATATACTTTCAAGTTGTTTTATGTACAATGAATTCAATGCATAAAGAAAATCTTAATCAATAAAATGTCATATAACTTTAAAGCTGATATATTTGAATAAATAGTTTGAAAGTTATATTTTACACGCAGTAAGATATTAGTTTTCCCAAGTAGTTTTTAATTGTATTCTGTTACTCATGGTACACAAATACTTTATTTAATTTACTTTATTCGTCGAATGTTTACCACTACGTTTTCGTTGACTGGACGAACAAACTAAATATCCCAGAAATATTCCAAAACTAAAAAATTCAATAATCATCTAAGGTATCTATTGCGTACTTATATTAGGTTAAATTTATGTAAATCCCAAGTATTTTAAACACACACATACCCACACACAAAGACTCAACTATATATATACGTTTTCATTGGCCAATGCCAATAGATTTGTTGCCACTTGTTGTTGTTTTATGTGTACTGGATTGTTGTTGTTAATCTCATTGTTGTTGCAATATGTACAGTCTATTATGGGCATTTTTATTTACAATTTTTCGTTTACTTAACGCATTTAATTTGTTTCGCTGCCCATCTTGCTCTTGCTCTTGCTCTTGCTCTTGCTCAGTATTCATCTCGAAATGAGAATTCGGAATTTCGGACCAGCCGTACCCAAAATATGTATTTATTGTACTCTGTACTCGCATTTGTATTTTTTTTGTCTATTCTGTGGCCCCCACCAAAAAAACAAAAGCAATTTGTTAATGAACATTAACTTGCAGACGCTTCGTTTTGAGTTTGTGTTCGCTTTTATTGTATACATATATATTTTTGATTTTGGTGCCTTATTTTAACTAGTTTGCATGTGGGGAAAACACAAAAATTGTTTTTCTTGCTTTGATATGGAAAATATTTTTACAAATAAATTAAAGCCATCTGGCATTAACGGATCGTTAGATTTGCCAAGACAGAAAAACAGAAGAACAAATAACACACAAAAAATAAATAAAAATTAAATTAAGTTCCCATAAGATTTTAGAGGTATGCACATACATATATTACTTAGAGGGCAGGCAGGATATGAAAATGAGAGTCGTGATTAATGGAAAACTCTCGCGTACGTTTGCCATAAAATACAAAATCTGAAACATTCTTTCAAAACCTGTTTCCGGCATGGTTTCCATATTGTGTTGTTGTTGTTGTTGTTGTTACTGTTTCTGTTTATTTTCAATTAAATTCCAGGCGCGTAATTTAGTTAATTAAGTCATTTCAATCGGCGGCGTGCTGAGCGGGCTGAGGCTCAAGTGAGTGACAACAGCAGCAACAAATCAGACTAAACCGTGAATTGACAAGAAAAAGAACAATAATAAAAGAAAAACGCTTTCATACCATAAATTATAGAACAAATTATGCAAATCACAAGGCAAATAAACAAAACCTCAAGACGAGGACAAACTCACCCAGAGACAGTGCATTGCTAAGCGGTTCAGCAACCCGGCAACTAACAACTCAAACGAAACCCAGACCAACAACAACAACAACAACAACAACGACGACGACGACGACGACTCGTCGCCAATTGAAATTAACTGCACTTGGCAGCAGCTGAGCTCAGTAAAGAGTAAAGAGTAGGGGCCTGGTGGAAGGTGGAAGCTATCTGGCTACACATTAAAGAAAGAAAAAACCAAGTCGCAGAACAAAATCATAAGCAAAACAGAAATTAAATATACACAGAGGAATTGCGAGAGCCTCCCCCTCCTCTCGGTTTCAAAGTAACTTGAATATTGACTGTGTATTACGTATGACACTAGCCACGTGTGTGCCGTCAGAGTGTAGTGTAGTGTAGTGTAGTTATTGGTGAGCGCACTGTGAGAGTGCATTGGCAACAAACAACTCATGGCTCAAGGTCAGTTCTTTTTTTGCATGTCGTCACCCGCTACGAGGCCTACGAGCAATCGCCCAGTTGGAGGTCTCCACTTTGCCCATTGCTGCAAATTATGTGTTTATGTGTGTGTGTGTGTGTATGTGTGTGTATATTAATTAATCGTTTTAATTAAAGATCAATACGGTTGACAACAGACGATAAACACGCGGGGGGCTATCAACTAGTTGAATTTGAAAAAGTGAAACAATCTGACTGAAAAGTGATCGATTTGACATCATTTGTCAAGCTTAGGATTGTATAATCGACAAACTCATGAATAGCGACTATGAGCTAACTAAGGAACACTTGCACTTGGTGTTCAAATAAAATACTCCATATATTATTTTGTATAGTGCATCTGAAGTAATTGAAATGTCAATAATATGATTAGGTAGTTGAGAGTAAACTATTGCAACAACAGTCTCGTATTCAAACTCGACTAGAAGATGACCTAACAGATAAAGTCATACCTGTACTACTGTACCAGTGCTTGATAATTTAACTGAAATCTTGTTTACCTCCGGTGTTTCTAAGACGATTTTAATGAAAATTCCACAGATTTTCATTATTTTGTTCATTTAATACAAGTTTTATTGTTATCGATAACATGTGTTTATCGTTAAACAAAAAATATATCTAATCATAACCATTATACAGCTTTTTACCCATTACATGGGGATAAAAAAAATATATATTAAGTTTGGAATATAACAAAAGACTCTAAGTTCACTATAATTATGCACTCGAAATGTAAAACAGGAGATGTGTCTAGACAACAACAAAAGCTGATTGTGAACTTTAATTCACTTTATGCTTGTATAGCCTACAAAATCGTTATCACTATTGTAACAAATTACTTTTATACTCTACGCTTGACCTTTACCCTTTTGGTACAAGGGTTGCTTAAATCCATATACCACTTTCAAAGCTGAAAAGTGTATTAAAACATGATATATAGAGAAGAAGATTGGCGGCAGACAATTGATATTTAGTAATCTATAAGCTCAACCATATAATTGCCATATCGAACGAATATCTGTGTGAATGAATCGTTGACATTTAGTTAATCTATGTCGTTTCATGAAGCGCCGGGCACTCAAAAATCCATAAATAATGTTACCCAAACAATTGGTGGAGGCTAACGGGAATCATATGCGTAACCCAGACACTGAGGCCGAAACGAACCGCATAAATGGCAATAAATGCGCACTTAAGGGTTAGAATCCACACCCAAACTCTCATGAGTATATAAATAAGTATGAATGTGGTGTACTATATGAATATACACAGTGAGTGCGAGTGTGAGTGTGAGTGTGAGTGTGTGTGCTACGAGTGTGGTTCATTCACAAAGCAGATTGCGGGGCACTGCGGGCGGTCAGCGTTCAAAACGAAACATACAAAACAACAAAAAAAAGGAAAGAAAAAAAAACACATTAGAAATACATAAATTCAAATGGCTGCTGACGGTTATTGTTGTTGTTGCTGTTGCTGTTTATGTAAAACATGCAATTTCGATTTGGCATATAATTTTTTAATACTCACATACATGGTCATGTTGCCAACCGACCGACCCACCGACCCACCGACCCTGCCGTCCCCGCCGTCTCTTCCTCGACTTGGGCCACCCGCTGCCATTGCGGGTGACAAAAATGTCAAATGCGTAAATGTTGAGACAGCAGGAGATGCCAAGCAGCCAGTCAGCCAGCCACTGTATGCGGATTTAGTGGCGGTGGCTGTGGCTGTGGCTGTGGCAAGGTAGACAGTCTAGTTAAAGAGTGTGGAGCAGGGCAAAGGCAAAGCTAATGCTGACGCAAGACAAGGCAACCTCCCCAACCTCATCTCGAACACTTCAAGCAGCTCCATCTCAGACTTAGACTCCGACACAGATGCCGGATGGCGGATGGCGGATGGCGGATGGGACACAACGCGAGGTGAGGGAAGAAGAGGAGGAGTCATCTCTCAGACAGTGGCAAGGCATTTTCATATTCAGAAGGCTAAGCTTGACGCCACCGCCAACCTCCACGTTCAGTGCGTTCTCATTATCTCAGCTTGATTTTCAGCATTTTTATGCGTCAAAAATGCTGCGTTGTCTTCTCCTCCTTGAGATGAGCGGTGGATTGGGGTGGCAAGGCAGACGGCGGATAGATAAATGGATAGGTGGGGTATATTTCACTGCACGTGTCAATTGAAATGAATGTCGCCGGGCGTCGCGCAGTCTCCGCATACCCCCACTCCCCACGCCCAATTCCGAGTACCTCTAACCATCCCCCGTCTTCAATGCTGGCATCAACAATACTTTGTATGACTAATCTTTGTCGTTGTTGTCTTCGTCGTCGCCTTCTTGACACGACAAATGCCATCAGCTTGACTTATTAAGTTTTTTGGTTCTGGAATTATTAATACCCTATATACAAGATATTTACCTGGCTCTGTTTTCGGTTAACTTGGCTAGCCAAGATTTTAATTACTTAAAAATATATGAAGCCTGGGGGGACATAACCAAATATTTATGTAAGTAACTTTTAAATGGGGTCTCTCCTAAATACCCTGTATTAACAAAAAATACAATTTACAGCAGTTGCCAAATTGAAAATAATAAGCACTTGAGGTCCGAATTATTTAATTTTTTAACAACTTGTGATGTAATATCGTGATGAATACAGTTATTTTATAAATAACGAAAATTAAGAAAACAAGTTAATGCAGGAAAAACAAATCGGAATGTTAAACTATATTGTTTGTAAAGTAAAACAAATAGTTGAATAAAATACTTGATATATTATTTTTGTCAAAACAAAAATACTTGAGGTTATAACAGGTATTCGAAAAAGGTAACAGAAAATACTCTCAAGTGATTTCTGATAAAACATCTTATACACATATAAAGAAAAGGTTTTTTTTTCTGAGTTATTTGTATTTGAGCAAATAAATATTTCTATATATAGCATTTAATATTAATTCAGTTGAGTTATTTATTTATTTACTTAAATTAATTCTATTGGTCCATAATGCCATGCTCGTTTTGGGTAATTTATAGGGTAAACGCAATCATAAACTCAAATAGACTTATGCCATATGCGAATGGGTCGCTTCAATAATGTCGATTGATTTTGCATGGATGCCAACGGTCAAAACTGCAAGCTGTAACATGAGAGAGAGAGAGAGAGAGAGAGAGAGAGAGGGAAAGAGTGGTAAAAGTGGGGTGTTTGTGGCCATGGATGGATGACTGAATGGCAATGGGTATGGGTATGGGAGAATGAAAGGAACGAAGGGGCTGGGGTGAGCAGGTTTGGTTTGTGCAACTGCAACATCAGCGCTACACCTTCGCCACCACCAAAAACAGAAATTGCGTCGCAATATGAGGGCAAATAAAGCCCTAAAGACACCCTTAAGCGCCCTCAAGTATTTACATTTGAATTTCACACAAATAAACTCGTCGTTCGATAGTCCTCGCTAAGTTATAGTCCCATGTAGTCCTCTGTGTAGTCCTTATGGCTCATTGCTGGTCCTTACCCATTGCCCATGCCCATGCCCATGCCCATTCCCATTCCACTAGCCGTTTTCGTCGCATCCCTTTTTTGGCAGCAAAATTAATAATAACAATAAATTGAAAATGGCAGCCACAGTGGCAGTGGCAGAGTGGCAATAGACTTGCAACTAGCACTCGGAATCGAGCACTCTGCCACCACCACCATCTCCCTCCATCTCCATCTCCATTTCCTTACCTCCTCCCCTCTCTTACACAATTGTATTTGTATCTATCTACTATGTGTATGAATGGTGAATGCCGACTGTCGATTGTTGAACGTTTTGTGTTGTGTTGTTGTTGTTGCTGTTGTTGTTGTTTTTGCCTGCTGCTGCTGCTGCTCTTGCTGCTGTTTCTGTTGCAGACCGAGTGTGTCAACATTTTTAGTGGCTGGTGGTTGACGAGCTTGCAATTGCAGCTACACTAAGAAAAAACATTTTTAGTTTTTTTACCATCGAAATTAAGGTATTAAGATATTTTGGTACTTCCAATCCTTGACATTAAGCGTACAGTTATTGCTTGTATATATGTATATATATGCGTGTGATTGTGTGTGTAAACAGAGAGTGGATGCAACACTTTCACAAATAATCATAATTTAGTTTGTAAGTCAAGTTTTAAACTTTTCAAATTTCAAGTTCGAAATCGACGGACATGGGGACGGACGGACATATTGACCCGGTTGTTGATACCAAACAAAAAAATATTTGGTATACTTTATATTGCGTTATCCCACATACTTTCTGAGTACACTTTTTTTTTCTGAGTGTTCCATGCATATACACAAATATAAATACATTCATACATACAATTCAAATTGAAGGGAGGCAAAGCCCTGGCACCGTTTCCGTTGCCCACAAGCGTTCCCTCTTGAAACCCCCCGATCCCATCCCATCCCATCACACCCCCAATCTTCCCCTTCCCCTTCCCCTTCCCCTTCCCCATCCCTTTCCCGTGTCACATCCAACTTGTTGTAGCTGTAGCACTCACAACGTTCGTTCTGACGTTTGTCTATTTGACACTTTGTGTTTTAGTTATGCTTTTCATATTGATTTTCGTGCTTGCGTTTCTCCAGTGCCGCCTCTCAGTGGCTTTCGATGTGTGGCTCGTGTTTGTGTATTGAATTTCAAATGAATCGATTAGCTCGTTGCCTTCAGTTGTTGTGCGTGTTGTACATATATATATATATATACATATATATATGTATGTATATATATTTAGTGTGTGTATACTGTTTTTGTTTTGTTTTGTTGTTGTGCCTTGTCATTGTGTCTCTCACTCTCTGTCTCTCATTTTGGCTGCTTCCATTTCCATGTTCGGTGTTCCATTCAGTTACATACATACATACATATATATACATATGCATAGATATATTTGTTGTTTGTTTTGCATTGCATTTAATTAACTTTTATGCGCTTTTCGATGCTTTTGTTGCTGTTGTTGCTGTTGTGCCCACTTTTCAAGTATTTTAACTTACAGATACAATATCTTTAGACGAGCACTCGCGCGTGCCCTAACGATTGTGTGTATCTCAATATTGATGTGTGCTGTTTTGTTGTGATTTCAATCAGTGTGACATCATTTAGACTCGAATTACCCCAAACGAGAAACGTGAAATTCCACAGCAGCAGTCGCGTAACTGAGCCGCCTAATCCAGAGCCACGCCTCTTCGCTGAACTACTACTTGCTAATAAACAATTAATGACATTTGTTCCCATCGTCCGTCGACCCTTTTTTTAGTAATATCCGTTTTCCGTTTTTCGGTTTTCGTCCCTCTGGGTGATATAACTGTATAAATCTGCTATGACTTTCGACGCGCTTAATTTGTTTAGTTACAAATCGCTTCAAAATCGCTCACAAATTGCAAGCGCTACTTAAAATGCCGCAGGGCACACACACAAACGAAGAGAGAGAGAGAGAGAGAGAGAGAGAGAGAGAGGGAGACAGAGAGAGAGAGGGAAAACATTCGTCAAAAAACACTTTCTTGGATGCGGATTTTCGGCAATTTTATTAGCATGTCCTGGAGGCAAACATACAAAGCACAAAACCCATACAGAAGACAGCAAGAGCCAAGTCAGGGCTCAAGGATACTGGCAGACAGGCGCACAGCAGCCGTGACGAGTAACAGCCAACCCTCCTCCCCGCCAGCCTTCTTCAATGCGGAACTGAGTTCAGGAACCGAGTGGTTTGACATCTGTGCTGACGCGCGAACGTGTGTACAGGATGGGAAATACAGAGAGAGAGAGAGAGAGAGAGAGAGAGAGTGAGTGCAGGAGTGGGAGCGGGAGCGGAATAACAGGAGGAATAAGACGAAGTCTAGTTGTTGTGTGTGTGTATGTGTGTGTGGCAGGGTTGAACTTGCGCCGATAATCTCGATAATGAAGTGACTTTGCTGGCATGGTCATACATCCTTCATATCCTCATACACACACACACACACATACACGAACACATTGAGATATCCTTGCTTACTTCAACTTTGTATTTGTCTACGCTTTGATATCCGGTTCGCAGTTGTGGTTGTTGTTGTTGTTGGTGTTGTTTGTTGTATGCCCTGCCCGCCTTAAGTGGTGGGTTTTATTTTTATTTTTTGTTCGTCTTTTACTTTTTATTTGTTATTTGTTATGTGTATGTATTTTGCTTTTGCTTTTGTCGTCGTCGTCGCCGTCGCCGTCGTCGAGACTTTTGACCATTTGCACGGAAATTGAATTTAAATTGGAAGTTTTTAACCCCAGCGTGCGATAATCTTGCCACACACTCCCCAACCCTATATATCTATCTAGCGTAGAAGCCCCGGCCTACCTGGTAAATTGTCGATAAATATACATAAGACCCAACAACAACACCAACAAACCGACCGTAACAACAAAAGCTGACGCGTATTTAGTTTTTTTTTTAAGCAACAAAAGCGACGAAAATGTTCTTTTCAGATTCAGATTCTATTAGCAAACAAATTCATAGCACTCAACGCACCACCAACCAACGATATCTGTGGCAAGGAGTTAAGAAAATCTGATGGAACATAACCAACACTGTGGTTACGCTGCCTACTAAATGGAAAGGGTTTCTCTTTCTTTACCAGCACTGATCTCTGGTACTGATAATAGAGCGATCTTGCAAACAACGATTATGATTTGATTGAAGAGTGCCAAACTGGTTTTGCACAGACTCAGATGGTCGAAAAATGAAACCCTTAAAATCTATCACATATCTTTTGCTATGCTTCCATTTATTTGAAGATTAATTTATTGTCACAACCCTACAGGAAATCGGTATTTCGAAAAATTAATTATGAAACATGATATGGAATGGGAAACCAATAATATTATTATAATTAAAATCAAAAAATGTTAATATATATTCATAATATTTAGAAAGAACGCAAGTTTAGGAAACTTAACATTTGAAAAAAATAAATATACCAATTTAATAATTTTCAGATTGGCCTTTATTTACATTTTTTAAAAAAGAGCTTAGACAGTTTTCTGGGGAAAATATTAATTTTTATTATAATTGTTTTATGAACGAGTAAAAGTCGTTAGTAATCCCAAAGATTAACACATCTCTATTAATGACTAACCTATCAAAAAGTCTTCATTGATGAAACCAAAACTTTGTGCAATCTATTGCTTTATCGTATTTATGGAAATTGTAGGGCACATTTGATAGTTGTTGTGGCCCAAAACAAGTTGCATGCATACAAAGGTACACATGTTCCCTGTTCTCCGCCCTGTTGTTGCGTTTCGGTTATTGCTTTTCATATTTTTGCCATCGGTTTGTATTTTTTATTTCAATCCTTTTTTTTCTCATTTTCATTTTTTTTTTTTGCTTTTTTTGCTTCTACTCTGTACTTTTGTGTCGGCTTTTGCGTTTTGCGTGTTTAACCCTTTGAGGTTACATTTGGCGTGTGTTTTGGGATTTACTCCCCACACTCCCTCCGTCTCAGTCTCCGCCTCCCCTTAACACTCACCCTACCCGTACCCGTACCCGGCTTTTGCTATTGCCTTTGCCTGAGAGCAATTCCTTCTCCAGTTTTACGTGTTGTCTGCGAAAAGTGAGCAAAAAATTATTAAAAAAAAATGCTGCTGTTGTTGTTGTTTATATAAAAAGGTTCGCATTTTGCGTTTACGCAGAGAAACAGCCCCGGCAAATAAAAAGGATTTCATAACAACAACAGCCGCAGCAGAAAAAAGAAAATAACAACAAGCAAAGCTGATGAAAAGTAAGAGCTCAAATAAAAATGCTCGCCCCATAACCAAGTAAATACAGACGATATGAAATGATATTTGTGTGTGTGTGTGTGTGTGTGTGTGTGTGTGTAGAAACGTATGTAGATACGTATTTATGTATGTATATATGTATGTAGATATAGAAGTTTATGTACATGATACAATCATCGTATGGTTGGCATATTTAATCACAAACGATGACGCAGAAAAGTTCAAAGCAGCCCAGAAACCAGAGAGAAGAAAGGAATTACATACCCCAAGTGGCAGCCCCAGCTACCAAACAAAAAATATATATATATATATACCAACAGGCAAGCAAGACATAGCTACCCTTCCCGACTAACTGATGTGTGTATATCCTTTATTATTGTCCTTGTTTCGGGTTTCGGGGTTACTCCAGGCATAGTGTGGGTGTCTCAAAATGCCTCAAAACCTCAGAAGGCTATGTTTAACCCTTACACGAACGAATTTGTGAGTCATGTGAGAGGCACGTCTCGCTTCGTCTTTGCATTATGTATTATCATTATTATTATTATTATTATGATTATGATTATGATTATTGTTAAGGACTGAACTTTGAACTGAGAAACCAAGACACGAAAAGGCAGGAGTTGTATTAACCCCTTCAACCCAACCCAACCCAACCCAACCCAACCGAATCCAACCCATCCACGAAATGAGGCAGATAATGCAAAAGATGTTTGCTCTTGCATTTTGCTACCTGACTCCGAACATATGCAAAATGTCTGTAGCCGGAAGTGGCTCAGGTAGCGCAAAGATCAACAAGGGGCACCCTGTATGCACAGCAAAGCAAGCGCAACAGGATGCGCATTAGAGCCACTAAATGTCTAATAAACGATGCTACCGCAAACAACTTGTGAGCACTTGGAAAAAAATGTATTATTTCGATTGTTATGTTACTTTAAGATGTTTAAAAAAAAACACAAAAAATTAATCTAATATCTAAATTCAATTAACCAAAATATATTTAATTTTTATTTATAAACAATCTTAAACAGTTTTCAATCAGTAAAAATACTAATATATATTGCTTTTACCGACGCACGTAAAGAGAATAAATTTACTTACTTTTTTCATATTTTAAACTTAACTGTAACTTAACATATTCCGTCAAAAAATGTTTTCGCATATTATTTCCCAATATTTTACTTCTTACATATTGTACTTTTCTTATTATTTTATTTATTTATATTTTCAAAATATAATTTTTAAAAAAATAAAGTTTAAAATAGTTAGAGGAAAGTTGGAGTGATTTTCTCAGTGTAGCATTGGATCAAGAACCACGAAAGTGGTGGTTTGGCATATTTAACCACCACCTTAGCGGGGAAACACCTCTAGCCCCTGTCCAGGTGAGGTTTGAAGCTCCTTGAACAGCGCAGAGACAACAGAAAGACAACAATGACAACGACAACAACAACAACAACAACATCATCATCATTATCAGCGCATTATCAACGCACAATTATCGTATGTAAAGTGATATAGTGTGATGACTCTGCGGCTCTGTGAATATCGAGAGAGAGAGAGAGAATGAGAGCGTTCCAGTCTTTCAACTTTCAATCCATGTGTCCATGTGTGTGTTTGTGTGAAAAAATCCTTGACATTGTCCTTGTCCTTCTAGAATGGTTTGCCCTCTAAATACAAATACAAATACATATACATACAAATATTGTATAGAAATTGGGAGCAGAAAATTCTTTTGCTCGCTTCGCTGGCTGCCAAACGATGTTGTTCACAACAATGTTGTTGTTGTTGTTGTTGTTGTTGTATCTTTTGTATCAGCGGTATCTTGTCCTTTGGGCGTGTGTTGTGTTGTGTGTGTTTGTGCACGCACTTTGGTCTGCGGCTTATTGGTTTGTAATAAGCTCTTTGAAGTGTTTAATTGAAGCTTTTGTTGTGCAATTATGCGCTAAAGTGAAGAGCCTCTGTACCATCCAACCAACCATCCAATAAACTATCGAGGTGTTTGTTGTCTATTGGTAATTGCCTAGCGCTAAGTGACGCCAGAGCACTTACTCACTCATGATGACTGCCAATGACTGGGAATGACTGGGAATGACTGGGAATGACTAGTGAATGGATTGCGAATGAAATGTGGATGAGAATATGAGATGGAAGGCGTACTCACCTCAAAGTGCCTGCTCTTGCTTTGAAGTTGTTCGAAGTTGAATGGAAGGGAATACTTAGTCATCGTTATAGTTATTAAAAAGTCAAAATAATGTTGAGCGGTTAACAAGTCAACACAACTGAGAATTAGATCAACACACAAAATGCTACAAGACGAGCGAGAGAGAGCGTCAAGTTAATGAACCTTTAAGATTTTAGGGTGAGTTTTGGGTTTTTGATTTGATTCATTGATTTGTTCTGAAATGCATTAAAAATCAATTAAACACAAATCGGCAATGAGCTAAATATAAAGGGAAGTTTTAATATTCTTGAAGCATGAACATAAATAAGAGATAAATTCGTTACAAGAGCATTTATGTTTGGTTTTAAGAGTGATTATTCTTTATCTTAAAGTAAATGGCAAATGACACACATAACAAATGGGTGAAAACTTGTTTCAATCAATATCTAATCAAGCATCTTGCTTTAAAAACTGTTAATCAATAAAATAAATAAAGTAGTAATCTCGTATGTAAATGAATGTTATGACAGTTAGATAAAGTGATAATAAATTAAGTCAATTTGGTCTTTAAGTGGATCAAACAGCTTCTACAGCTGAGAGCTGAGCAAAAAGCAAAATAGCTATGGAATTAATGTTCAATGAAATTTTCCATCCTAAAAAATGGCCATTCAGTAATTTTCCTTCGAGAACAAAAAATGAAAAATGCAATTGCCAACCTTTTTGAGTTTTCATCTTTCTTTTTCCTTTCTACTCTTGCTTTGGTCGCTTTAGAAATTCCTCATTGGTAAAAATATTTGCTCAAAAGTGTTGAATGCAACAATATGAGTTTGAGCCTGTGTGTGTGTTTGTGTAGTTGTGGTACAAGAATCGAACAATTCTTTGTTCTGGAAGATCATTTCCCGTTTCACATTGTTGTTGCTGCTGCTGCTGCTACTTTGCCTACTCGTTGGTTGCATTGTCCTATTTCTGTCTGCCTCTGCTTGCCACTGCCACAGCCGAACAGCGAAAACAAAATCAAAATATGTTTGCCTGTTTCTTCTCTCTCGTCTCTCCACTTGATGCATTGAGTTAAGAACAAAACAAAAGAAGAAGGAGAAATAAATGTAACTCAACATTTAACGATTTGCTACAAGCCGTCTCAAACTAAACTGTCTGCCTGACCGTCTATCCATCTGTGTATGTGTATGTGTATGTGTATGTGTGTGTGGTGTGTGTGTGTGTATTATTATTTATCATAGCCGCATTTTTATTTTTGTGTATCTATGGAATGCAGCAGGCAGGCAGCATTCAGCAGGCAGCAGGCAAAGATAGAGGCAAAGACAGGCAGCACTCTCAATCGGACTGCAACTGCAACTTCTGAGTGTTGCTGGCTGCCGCTGGCATCTTCGAGTATCTTCTTGTTGATGGTCGTCTTTTGGGTTACACAGATACAGATACACGGAAAGAGATAGGTAGAGAGAGATGGAGAGAGAGAATGCAACATGCAAACGCAAAACGACATTATCATTGACCAATAATGATCATGATCACGATCATTATTATGATCAACTTGGTGGCATCTGTGGCTGAGCTGATCTCGTTCTGTTTGTTGCCTGCCTGCTCGCCTGCTTGTTGTACTTGATTGTGGCATAATTTCTCTCCTATCTCCCCCACTCCCCCACTCTCCTCCCTCACAATAATCCTCATCAACATCCACTTCTCGTTCTCTGTTTCTGTTTTAGACCACACTTCCATAGAGAGACACAACCATTTTTTTCCTTCGTTTTATTTGTTTGGTATTCATCTTATTTCGTTTAATGTATTTTTATTTTCAGCTTTTGTACACACATATTATTATTTTTTTTTTCTGTTGGTGTGGGTTTCTTCTTCACCTTCTCCACTCTTCTTCTTCATATGTTGATTTTTTTTAAAATTTTTTTTTGTTTTTTTTTGGTATTCAGCTTGTTTGGTGTTTTTAAGGTAATTTTTTTGTTGTTGTTGTTGCTTTTGGCTGTTGCGTATAAGTATTTTGTGTGTGTGTGTGTGTGTTCATTTTTGTTGTTGTTGCTGTTGTGGTTGACGAGTTTGTTCAGTTCAGTTCAGTCATTCAACTATATAAAAAAGCATTGTCGCTCATTTGTTGCTGTTGGTGTTGTTAGTGTTGTTGGTGTTGTTGTTGGTGTTGCTCGTTTATTATTCGTTTCGTTTCGTTTCGATTCGATTTCATTTACACATATAAAGTATTGTTGTATTCGCTGTAGTTGTTGCTCTTTATTTTTTTTTTGTTTTGTGGTGTGTGTGTGAGGGGGGGGGGGGGGGGAAGGAGGCATGTGGCATCCACACTCTTGTTGTAATTGTGTCGTCGTCGGAAGGCGGCTGCATGCATAATTATTAAGTTGTATGCAAAGCGAGAGGGAGAGAGAGAGAAAGAGAGCGATAATCAGATAGTGAGAGAGGGAGGTTAACTTGGGGTTAAGGGAAAGAAAGAGAGAAAGAAAGAAAGGAAATGAATCCCACAGACATCCACTTTCCTGGTGTTAAGCCCAACAATTCCTAAAACAAAAGAAACAAAAACAAAAAAACAATTTTCGTATGTTTGTATTTTATTTTCATGTTTATTTTTGGATACATTTATTTTTAGCATTTTTATGAATTAAATTATTTTTTGATGTTAAAACCGAGGCAAAGGTTTTAGGCATATTTAAAGGAACATAAGGGAAAAACCGAGAATTATCTCAAGGTTAAAAATCCACAAATATATTCAATACAGTGATTACCCAACAAAGTGAACTGAAGCCAAAAAAGTTTTTCTAAAGTGAACTATCTAGATACAGATCTGTACAGAGAAAAAGAAACGTACTTAAATTAAATTCGATATTAATCAAACTATCATATAGAACTTCTTACGGATTACCCAAAAAGGTGGATACAAATACTAAGTCAAGTGCAAAGAGCTTGAATTAAATTTAACTTCTAGTTTGATCAAGAACAAACCATCTTACAGAATCTTACCATCTTACCAAACCTTATTAAAGATTCTTTGTGAAGAAATCCTATCCTATTTATAGAATAGTATATAGTATATATTGTAGAAAATAGTAAGAACTTTAGGAATTGCTACGACAAAATTCTCCCACAATTCCAAAAATGAAATAAATTAATTGAACATTATATATAATTTAATTTTGTTAACAAACAACTTACTGATTATAAATGAATAATATGTATAAATGGAATTTTCTACGTATTTCCCAATATTCCCAAACCATGTTCTCCGATTCATTGTCATATCAATTAACCACAACACTGAAAGCTTTTGAAAAAATGAAACCGAACCAAAGAAACAACAACAATTCATTCATCCCAAAAAGCCGGAACGATTTTAGCAAGAAAGAGAAAGAGGGAAAGAGGGAAAGAGAGAAAGAGAGAAAGAGAGCGAAAAAGAATTCCTGCTTCAATTCTTCGGTAAAGCTGCAGTTGCTCTTGCTTTACACTGTTACAGTGTATTGTTGCTGTTGCTTGTTGTTGTTGCTTGTATGTTGTTGCTTGTATGTTGTGATATTTATGTTTTCATCATCAAAAGGCAGCCAACACAGAGAGATACAGATACAAAGCGCGCACAGGTACATAAGGTATATATATACATATATAAATATATATGTATATACATCTGTCTATCTGTCTGTCTGTCTGTACATACAACAACAAACAACAACAGCCAACCGACAACCGACAGAAGGCAACGCTTTAACCTCATATTTATCCAACAGATACTTATAGCGCAAAAAAGGAAAAAAAAAACTACGTTGACGACGACCGACGACGACCGACGACGACGACAAATACAAAGAGAGACACAAAAAAAATTTAAAAAAAAAACTCAAATAAAATAAAGCAAAAGCAAAAGCAAGAAATGAAGGCAGTCGTCGTGTTGGACAGCCTCTCGTCCCGCCACCCCGCCCCCTCTGGCTATGCCCCATGCATTGGTTTGATTTTCTTTACTTTTTGTGTATGATAGCCCAAAAAAACGAAAAATTGTACAAAATGTTGTTGAGCATTTTTTCAGACCAAAAGAAAAGAAAAGAAAACAAATTTCAATAAAATATTATTACGCTTACGTTTATCGAGCAGGCCAAGCAGCAGCAGCAATAGTAGTGGGGCGAGGTAACGCAGCGTGTATCTTACAAATACTCATAGAAAGTAAAAGAAAGGGAGATATACAGAGAGAGAGAGAGAGACAGAGAGGCCAAGTAGTATGTTCATTCGATAGTCGCCAAGCGTTATAAATAAACCATATCCATCAATTGCTTAACTCAAAAACAGCGCTAAAAGATACAAAGATACGAGTCTCACAATATGTGTATGCGTGTGTGTGTGTGTGTGTGTGTGTAAGATACAGATACAGATACAATGAAAACAACAAACTCAACGCCAAACGGCACCCAAATAAAAACAACAAAAATAACAACAACAACAACAGCAACAAAGACAAGAAAAATCGTCAGGCAGGCTAGGTTGACGTTGACGTCGCCCCGACTGATAAAATGTATGAAAGCAGCAACAGCAAAAGCAGCAGCAGCACCACCACCAGTAATAACAACAGCAATAACAACAGCAACAAAATAAAGCATACAAAAGAAGAAAAAAAATCTCAAAGTATCTGCCGACGCAAAAGTCGACATCGCTGCCCCTGTAACTGAAACTGAGCGAACATCGAACCACCGAGCGTCGTCGCGTCGCGTCGCTGCTGCTCGTTGATTTTCTTGCGCTGCCTTTTTTTCGTTTTTGTTATGCTGCACACACACATACAAACATACAAACATTCAAACATTCAAACATACGTACATACATACGTTCGTATGGTGAGTGAGTGAGTCGTTGGCTGCTGCTGCTGCTGCTTCTTTCACTTTGTATGGGCAGGCAGCCAAAGCACTCAACATAATTTTTTTTCCTTTTTTTTTGCACGCTCTTTTCTCCAACGTCGCTTGCTGATTATTATGCCAAACATCTGCGGGGCAGCGGCGACGCAGAGATGCTCTCTGCTTGCACGTGGAAAGGTGTCTGCTGCCTCCAACCTACCAGCGATAACAGCAGCAGCAGCAGCAGCAGCAGCATCGTCAAGCAAAGTTCATCGTTTACTGCTGCTGCCGCTGCTGCTGCCTCTCTCAGCGCTTCTCACGCATTTAAGTAGCAAGCCAAGCCGTGCACTAACACCACCACCACCCCACAGCAATAAAAACAACAGTTACACAGCACCAGCACTCGTGCTCTCTTTCTGACTCTCTTCACCACACACTCTCTCACCTTCTCTTGCTTACTTACCGAGGCAAAAATGCGCAACATATTTGTGACTGACCGACGCGACTAAGAGAGCGTCAGGCTGTCTGTCTGACCGACTCACTGTCTGACGCTCTCACTGGCAACTGGCATTGCCAGCCCAGCCAAACAGCCACCCACCCACCCTGCTCCTGCTGCTGCTGCTGCTGCTGCTGCTGCTGCTGCTACTACTTCTACTGCTGTTGGCCTCTGCCAACGTCGGCGTTAACGTTAGCGTTAGCGTTGTCTGCTTTTTCATTTTACTTTGCCATTTTTTTACTACTATTTTCACGCTGCTACCAACTGCAGTTGTTGTTGTTTTTGTTGTTGCTGCTCTGGCTACATAATTGATTTTAGTGCTGCGCTCTCTCAGCAACTGCAGTCGCTTGTTTGTTGTTGTTTTTGTTTCTGCTGCTGATGCTGCTTCTGCTGGCAGTTACTTTTAGTGTAATCTCAACAGTTGCTGCTGTTTGCTGGCTTTGTTTGTTATTGTTGTTGCTTCTGCTTCTGCTTGGCCTGCGAGTGTTCTTCCAGCAGCAGCAGCAAATTCACCTTCTCTACCTCCTCCCTCTCTCCAGCACAACCCATTGCCTCCTCCTTTAGCGCTTTCGTCGCTGGTTCGATGGCTCTGGGTTTGGTTATGTGAAAACCAGATTTTTGTCGTTTTATGCATTAAATTGTTTTTACAGCCGCGATTTATATACAGGGTGATGCAGTTTAGGTGCTTCAAAACATTTCATGCCCATGAACCGGACACCCTGTAAAGCTTATTATTAAATTAAATCTAAACTATTACTTGTTTATTAAATAATAAAATAAATTCAGAAATTATTAAAAACACTTTATTTGTTGCTTTGAAATGAAGAAGATTAAGAATAGTATTCGAACAAACACCCAGTATTCTCTGTTTCAATTGTTAGAACCCTTTCCATTCCATATGAACACACCCTGTATGTGCTTACTTCTTGAAGAAGAGAAGTATGTAAATTTCCAGCTCTGATACCATTCAAGTATCTACAATGAACGCATGATCACAAATCCGACTAAGCAGCACTTTGTCGCTCTGTACACGCTGGTATTATTCCAGAAGGCACCCTGTAAGCGAGATCGCAGTCAGCAGTGACAGGAAGGCACACACAACAGGAACAAAACACAACGCACATAAGCAGCCCATGACACACACACACACACACACACACACACACACTCACACTCACACACACAATGACAGAGGGGCGAACGAACCAACAGAAAACAACAACAAAATACAGAGGGAACACATTTACACAGATACGGATACAGATACTTCGAGCCTCTCTCGCCCTCGCCCTCGCCCCCTTCCCAAACATGTGCATATACAATCGACGACGGACTACAACGCATTACACTTCCTTTAACACACTCATACATACACACACCACAAACACGCACTCATACATATACATACATACACACAGTCATAGGCATAACCCAATGAAGCTGCCATCATCGCACAACTGTCGACGTTTATTACTGTTGTTGTTGTTGTTGCTGTTGCTGCTGTTGTTGCTGTTGCCTTTGCTTCGGTACTCTCGAAGACTTCCTGCGTGAGGACGGCTGCGTTTCCTACTCGCATTGAAATTATGACAAGGACATTGCCAAAAATCGACGAAAGCAACACAAAACCAACAACAAGAAAAAAAAACAAACAGCATGTTAAATAAAATAAAACATAATTGTATGGCAAAGCAACAAACACATTAACACTGCCAGCGGCAGCGACAGCGGCAGTGGCAGTGGCAAGCGACAGCGAAGCCGTCGTCGACGTCATCAATAAATCGCACGACCAACCAAGCGAACGAACCACCAACAACCAACCAACCACCCAGCCACCCACCCACCGAACAAAAGCTTACAACCAATGTACACACACACACACACATACACACAGTCTCTCTCGCGCTCACTCTCTCTCTCTTTATACTCTCGCTCTATAAATGTATCTCCCTTTCTCTGTCGCTTCGCCACCTCCAACAGCGTCACTGTGCTCGTTTGTGTTTTGAAAATTTAATCTCGATATGGCAACAAATATGCTACAATTTCATTGAGATGAACACCCGATACGGATATTCCGCTGCCAGAGCCGAACAGCTCGGGAGCCCGAGAGGTCGAAACCGAAACCAAAACCGAAGCCGAAGCCTAGCAGCAGTAGCCGAAGTTCGGCTACTTGGGTATGCATTTAATTCGCAGTGAATTTCTCACGCTGTGCAGCTGCTGCTGTTTCTCTCTGCGTTTGTAAACGTAGTTCTGAGTATATATGAGTGTGTGTGTGTGTGTGTGTATGTGTATGTGTGTGAGAAGTGTAGTAAATACACTACTACATTTTTCTGTGCTAATTGAGTGATAAATTGGGAGTGGATTTTGGGAATGATTCGACTTTGCTGAGAGCACGAAGCGTGAGCGTGTAACGTGTGAGCGCGTGAAATGAGAGAGCATCGGTGAGTGAGAGAATACACTGAGAAGTATATATGTGTGAGTGGAGTGTTTTGTGTGCGGCAATTGATATGCTCAGATTAAATTGTTAAATGATTTTTATTCGGGTAATTAAAGTATTTCAATTTTGCGGCCACTCGACGAAAGCAAACAACGATTGAATGGGTGTACACACATATACATACATATGTGTGTACGAATGAATGTGTGTTCATTTGAGCATATGGATTGTTTTTCTCTGTTCTGTTGATATTTATGCAGTATTTATTTAGATAACAGCTAAATTATGCTCAATATTCAGACAAACTTAAGATCGTAAATTGTCAAACGTTTAAGTAACTATTAATTTGCATTTTAATAATGCAAAACGTAAAAAATCACACTCAATTTGCATATGTAAGCCAGCTAATATCAAAACTCGCCAAAATGGTTCCCCTAGCTGCCGTAAATCATTCAAATATCAACCACAAATCACAACAATTAAGACAAATGTGCTGAAAAATCTACTTAACGCTACCCACTCACAAACACACGCACTAGCGCTCACACAGTCACACACACTCATAGACGCAGAAGAACTCACTCTCATACTACTAATGTACGTGCTCGTGTCGCGTAGCTGAGGTCCATTAAACGCTTTCAAAACAAACCCAATAAATGTCAGCAGTGGAGAAAAAGGTAGTAGAATTCTACTACGCTTTACGCTTTTACACGCTAAACGTAGCAATAAACGCACGCAAAGAAGTCAAACAAATTGACATACGTATAATTATTATTTTACTTAAGTGCTCGCGCGTCGTCGCCCCTTAACAGTCAAATGAATACCAAACATAGCGACCTGAAATAAATCAAGCGCGCGAACGAGAACGAGAGAGCGAGAAGGAATAGAGAGTGAGAGCGAGAGCGCAGACAACACAAGAGAGCCGTCAACTGTACCACGCGCGAACATGCACTCGCAACATGTTCGAAAACGGCACGCTCTCTCTCTCTCTTGCTTTTTTGTTTGTACGTATGCATGTATGTATGTATATGTGTATGTATGTGGGTGCGAAGGTAGCGCCGCCATCGCAGCAGCGACGATGGCGACAGCAGCTGCAGAGGCAGCAGCAGCAGCAGCAGAGACAGCAGCGGCCATCGCAGTCGACAGTTTCCCGTTCAGTCAGTTTTGAGTCGTGCCACGGTCAGCGTTGCCAGCCAGCTTCAGTTCCTTTCTGGCTGCCGTCGAATGTTGTCGTCGTTCGGTTAACAACACGCGCAAGCATTAAACGCGGCATACGCAAAACGTTTTATTACAAACAACATTAGATTCACGTCAAAATCATTCGAATTTTTTCAAAACCTTCACAATTTAAACATTGTGACAACCAAATGAATTAACAATTCAAAACAGTGTAGTATTTTAAAAGTGTGGTAAAAAAATTAATGCAAATTATATAATAAAGAAAACAAAGTGACAAAAACAACAACACACATTTAGAACAATCAACATTCAAATTGATTCTCAAGTGAGCAAACAACAACAAACTAAACCAACAACACAGCACATTTTTTGGATTAAGTGCTCAAAAAAATATATTAATAATTAAAAATAAAATCAAAAAAGTTCCTGTTGCAACAACAAAACAAAGCAAACAAACAACAACAAACTACAGCAGCAACAACAGCAACTTGGATTACTACAACAACAGTATTATATACAAACAAACAACAACAAGCAAGTGACAAAAACAAAACAAAATCAAAAATTTTTCAAATAATCAACAAGTGCAACAAAAAATTCAAATAATTTGGTTTTTAACAACAAAAAAAAAAAACAAAAAAAAAAAAAAGGAAACAGAAAGGCGAAAGCTTAACAACAACACCAAAAGTGAATGACGAATATCAACAACAATAATAACAACAAAAAGTGCACAGAAACAAAGTTAAAAGTACACTTTGCTAAAATGTCGCTGAACCTTTGACAAAACAAAACAAAAAAAATATTATTCACAAAAACATTCAAAAAGTGAATAAACACAACAACAATAAAAACACACAGTGAACAACAGTGTGGGTGAATGCAAATGTATTTGTTGATGCCATGCAATTGATTGTTGACAAAATTCCCATGTATTCCAAGCAAACAACGAAGCGTAATTCCAAAAAGTAAGTTTTTAAAAACAACAACAACAAGAAAATCAAATTCGCCTCCAAACGGGTTTTAAGCGAAAACAAGTGCAAAAGTGACAACAACTGCAACAGTAAAATCATAACTGATAACTGTAAAACTGTCAAAAACTATTAAGAACAACAACAAAGCTGCTGTCTCTCTCTCCCTTTTTCTCTCTCTGTGCGGTGCTTCTTCTTACACTCAACGCACCTGTTTATTAAAATCAACAGCAAGAACAACAAACGCAGCAACAACAGTGGAACAACAACAACAACAGCAACAACAATTTGCACAATAAAGCAAAACTTAGGTAAAATATCTAAAAATAAATTCCATTTAAAACAACAAAAATAAAAAAACTGAGCAAAAGACCAAAATAACTTGACGAAACATTTTTGTTCGCTTTAATTTTTTAATTGTTCGTCAATAAAATTTGAAAAAAAAAATAACGAAAAAATACAAAAACAAATGTAGTGCATAAAAATATTTGCTCAAAACAAGAAAATTAAATAAATATATTTCTTTATATAGAAAATCAAATTTAATTGTTGTGCTTTGAAAGGAATGTGCTTTTGTTTTTAGATATTCTATGTAAATTTTGTGTATAACATTTATGCTTTGTTTGTTGTTGTAGTCAATCCAAATAACAATTTATATTAATTATAGTTATAAGATTATCCAAATCAATGATTTTTTATACACGCATATACGTACACACACACATATATATGATAAGTGAATTAATAAACTGTTTATCCATAAAAGTATGCCATTTGTACATAATATATGTACATATACTCAAGTCATACAAAACAAACTCACCGAAAACACACATAGGCACTCTCAATCAGCTGTGACAGCCGTTATGCGTATATATGTATATGCTCGTATGCCTCAACTCCTCCAACCCCCGCCACATTCAATTTACTCTATTGCATTTCATGCTCAGCCTCTCTATTGCTCTCAGGCTCACGCACAGCTGACCCATAATTGACTCAAATACAAACACATACACACACATACAAACACTCATCTCACCTCAGCTAGCACGTACACCAAACTCTCGTTCGCTCTCTCACTCTCTCTGTCGCTCTTGTCGTTCAGTCAGCCTTAGAAAACATTTGCCGTTGAGTTTACGAAATTTGTTTTGCGACTTTGCCCGCAGCTTCGACCTACTGCTGTTGCTTTGTTGCTCTCATTTTAGTTATTGTTGTTGTTGTTTTTGTTGTTTTTGTCGTTGATGTTCTTGGAGTTTTCCATTGAACTATTTTCGTCCAAAAGGAAAGGCGCACACAACCAACGTTTTACCAATGAAAAACAAAATGTTCCCAAGAAATCCAAAGATCCGCTTCTTTGCTTTTCCTCTGCCTGCCCTTTTTCACAACAACAACAACAACAACAGCAGCTACAACAACAGTTTGTCAGTTCGTCAGTTCGACAATGTTTTCGCCCAATTTCTGTTTTGTTTTACTACTTTGAGTATCTTTTGTAAAAGAAAATAAAGGGAAGGGGCAGAGGCGCAATGTTCAAATAGAAAAAAAAAAGGTCACTCAACGAAACTAAAAACCGAACTCTTGTCTCATCTGCGTTTGGGTCTAAAGTTATTGTTGTTGTTTTAGTTTCTTTTGCCTTTTGGTCCACCTTTACTTTTCTTTCTTTCTGTTTGCGTCTCCGTTCGCCGTTTTTCTCACATTCCACGCATTTTTATACCACACACAGACAAATATACATATTTTCTCTAACTCTTGTGTTTCTTAACAACACAATGAAACGAAACACTAAGCTCCAGTTAACAGTTTCTTTCTTGTAATTCATCATCCCAAAATGGTCTCTTACACGGAATCTATCAGTTAAAATGCCTAGAAAACGCACAGGTATAAACCCTATCCCATTTGTAACAGCCCAGGTAACCAGAAAACAGAAAAAAAAACCAAGAAATCCGAATACTTCATACCAATTAAAAATGCAGAAAAGTAGCATACAAGTAAATCGGCACTTGTCCACAATTTTGTGTGTGGCATGCACTGAAAAATTCTTGGGAGTTTTGGGAACTATCTTTAAAAATCCCAATGATTTCTCAAGGTTCCCACTCAAAATTCACTACAGTGATCACTCGCATATCCGGTTCCAACAAAAAAAAATAGAGAAGCACCCAATTAGAGGATAAACTTTTCAAATTTTCGATTTAAATATTATACTTTAGCTTTGCAAACATCTACCAACAGCAATCAACACACTGTTAATGCCACACACCCTCCAATATAAAGCAAAAAACCAAGACACAACACAGAAATATGTAAAAGTAAATACAGAAAACTAAAAATATACGACACACATCAATCAACCACCAAGGCAACCAAATCACAACCCATCAAACATACACACGAAAAACCGAAAATCCACAAGCAACCACCCGAACGAAAGGACAACAAAGTAACCATTCCTTTTTATTATAACCTACTACCTCTCCTGGAGAAACGTCGGAACGTCGAAACGTCGGCAGACGAGCGACGAGCAACTTCCTGTTCGTCTCTGCCTTTGGCAATTTTCACACGGGAAATAAAAATGCGATACAATAAGTAAATAGCTGAAAAACAAAACCTAAACGCGGAAAACCATTTGCAAATCTCAAAAAACAAAAAAATCATATTCACAACAAGGCGAACAACCCCCCTGGGATAAAACGCTAGAGCACCAGAAACAGAGGTATAGAGAGAGAAAGGGAGAGAAGTAAAAGTAAAAAAAAAAATGAGCATAAGAGAGTGAGAGGTTACGTTCGCTCTCTCTCTCTCTCTCTTTCTGGTTGTCTCCTCTATGTTTGTCATTAACCCCAAGAGAAACAAACATTTGCCGCGTTTATTACTTTATCGAGTCCACATGCACTTGGAAAAAATGCCTTTAATAAGTGCGGCCCAATATTAATAAACCCATCAGTTGTTGTACATTTGTCACGGGGGCTGATCCGAGAACAACCCTCAAAAACACACACATATATACACTCGAGGCCCTGACAATAGTTACACGTGTAAATTGAAAACCAACCCCGTTATATCGCGACCAAACATTTTAAATAAACCCCTAAAGACTGAAGGTCAACGCTTGTCTCGCATATCTAATTGCGAAATATGGATTTGATTAGGCAATAATGGGTTAAAAGAGAATGAGATCGAGATCGAGAGAGAGGGAGCGAAAACGAGCTGACTTTTGACTCGGACTAGAAATCGAGATGTGCACTTTGTTTTTTATATGGTTTTTTGGATGTGTTATCGTGTTTACCTATACACATAGATTTGTCCTCAAAACACCTTGAAGAAGTCACATGATAAAAACACAAAAAAAATAATAACCGACCAAAAAAAAATTAACACAAACCATATTTAACGACCCAATTAAAAGCAGCGCGAGCACTGATATCAGTCAGCCAGCAAACAACGAACCAAACCGAACCGAACCCAACCAAGCCGAACCACACAGTGTAGTACGAAGAACCAATACACATTTATGCATACAATATAGTATAGTAATATATGCGCTTAAAACGGAATAACAGTAACAAGACAAAAACACCACAAACTTTCAACTTGTCAGCCGTAGATAGATAGAGCACCCCACCCCTCCCCGGAACCCTAGTTCCAGTTCCACTTTGTGCTCCAGTGAAAAACGATATCGCTAGCACCCGAACACATAACACACAAATCAAAGGTAACCAACTCTTATCACTCTGCGTGCGCGCTCGAAAACACCAACACCAACAACAACAACAATAACAATTAAATGAAGAATAACAAAAAAAAACAAATTATCTTTTGATACACTGTTCCGAAATAAAACAAGTAAGAAGTCTCACGTCGAATAAGCTCGACTAGAAGATACCCTTAGCCCTTGACTATACAGACGGACAGACGGTCGGGCTGAGAGACATACACAAACCTGCACTACCGGACCAATGCTTGATAGATTCATATCTCCAGTGTTTCTTAACCGATTTTAATGAACATTTCACAGATGTTCATTGTCTTGTAAATAATTTCAATCCTCTTTTTTTTTGAAATTCCTCAAGTTTTAGAAATTAAAGATTTTTTTGTTATCGATTCCATGTGCATATCGTTAACCCATTTCATATAAAAGGTCATTAAAACCGAGAATACCTATCTCAGTGGGTTTAAGTATTTATGAGTATGCCGTACGATCATGCCTTAGCAATAACTAACGATTTCCAGTTTCCAGGGTGTCTCATAGTCAAAAGTACTCTGATAGAAAACAAAAAAACCGTTATACTTGTTTTTGTTTATGTTTGATAGACAAATACATTTACTAGACAGATCGATCGTACGCATCTCATTTGTTCAAATCTTCAATATGATCACAACGATGGAAATTTTCATTGCCTCGCCCCTCATCCCTTCGGGTGGTGGTACCCTTCACCCACTTCACCCACTTCACGCCACTCTCCTCTTGCTGGCCTTGTCTCTAGGCTGAATGGAAATGAAAAATCATATTCAACTTGTCGGCCGACAACGACATATTTGTCGCTGAGGTATGCAGAAATGTCAGTTATCGCCATGCTTATCGCGCTACCAATACCCCCTACCCCATACCCCATACCCCATACCAATAAATGTATCTGACGAACAATTGAAATAGCGCACAGTCTACATACACACTACATTGTACATTTACCAACAAGTATGGGCAGAGGTTGGTATATCTCTCGGGTAGTTCGTTTAAATGCCAAACGCCGAGGTTCTGCAAACGTTGTTGGCGAATGGCTGGCGAAGAGATTGTCAACGTTTTTTATTTTTTTTGTGAATGGAACTTGGTGCATGGAATGGAATGGGCTTTGTACTCGTACTCGTACACATATATGTATATATGTATTTATGGTATAAACAGCATTTATTGCTGGCGATTACATTATGAAATCGAGTGCAAATCGCACTTTGATTTACAGCCAAAAAATGAATGAAATGTGCGAAAGAATTGCAAGCGATTCGCGGTTCCCATTTGAAAGTGTTACAAATGACGATAAGTGTAAAATAAAACAAAAATGGAAATTGATAAGAAGTAATTGAGTTAAAATAGAGATTTCTGAATGAGTTAAGCTTTGCAAACATATTCTATATATAGGTTTATTTTTTCCCATTTCCATTTTTCCTATCTGAAAACTTTGCTTTACATGTTTTGGTTTTGGTTTTGGTTTTTTTCACAGTCTTATCAGTTGTATGTTGTATGACAACGATGATTTCCTCATGCCACAGTGTTTGTCTTTTGCTGCTGCTTAAACCTTTACCTATTTTGTGGTAATGCCTAAAATTTTGAGTTGAGTTTTTTTTCAAAACAAATTGTAAAACAATTTTTGGGCTTGTTTTGTTTTGTTTGGTTTGATGCAGTTGTATCGAATTGTTGTTCAGGTTGTTGCTTACCTGTACTTCAGTAGACTTTTCTGTTGCTTCAAACTGGTTTTCAAGTACGACGCCGACATCGGCAGCGGCAGTGGCAGCGGCAGAGGCAGCGGCAGCGGCAGCGGCGTCATCATCATTGTCGATTTATGCGTTGAGTTTTGTTTTTTTGTTTTTTTTCGTCGTTTTATTTTTGCGCTGTTGCAATTTTCGCTTTGTTTTATGTAAAAAATGTGATTTATGTATTGTTGTTTTTGTGCGTTAGTCTTGTTGTTGTTGTCGCTCTTGTGTGCAAAATACTTGAGCAAAAATTATTGCAGCTTCTTTTTATATATATATATATATATATATATATATATATATGTATATATTTTAGTTGCCGTTGTCGCAGGCAGGCAGGCAGGCAACCTTCGATTTATTTTTAATGTTTATGTGTCTCTAATTGTTTATGATTTTTTTTTTAATTTTTGTTTTTTTTTTTTGTGTTTGCGTTTTGCCTTTTTGTTTGCACAAAACAACTTTGTTGTGTTTTATTATTTTTTTTTTTTTGGCGATTTCGTTGAACGATTGCATTTAATTGGCGTTTCGATAAATACTTTGAAATCCAACTCTGTTGATGACGTTCACATATTATCCAATTCGCTTAGAACTTTTCGTCAGTCACTCCGCACACACACACACACACACACACACACCACAACACCATCAACAACTTGCTTTGCTAGCTCTAGCTGGCATAAATTTTGTTTCAGCAAAACTGACAGATAAGATAGGCACTTAGTTCAGTAACAAAGACAAATATATATATATATATATAGACATGTACATATATATGTATATACGCACAGCTAAGTAAGGTGCGCAGAATTGTCGCTGATTGATAGTTGCAATGCAAGGGGGGGTGGGTGGTGGGAAGGGAAGGGGTATTGTTGATTAGCGCGTGTTACAAACCAGCGACGCTTTTTGTGTTGTTTTTTCTTTCAGTTTTGTTTTTTATCGCTGCACGGGCAGACAGCAGCGAAGCAGACATCCAAAAACCATTTGGGGTTACATCACAAGGACAGCTACAACAACAACAACAACAACAAGAACAACAACAACAAACACTTCTAGTTAAAACAACAACAATAGCAACACTTACAAAAGGTATTTCCAAGTATCTATCTATTGGAAAGTTTTGTTTTATTTTATTTATGCATTTGTTGAACCCTGTTGTACATGATATATATATATATATATATATTAATGTTCGCATATATGTCATTTAAATAGTAAGTTGTATATAGTACAGTAGAAATTGACTAATCTAAACTCTATTCCGAACTATTGCCATTCACAATTTGGGAATGTTAGACAAAATCATTAAAAGCAGCGATATAAATTTTATATTTAATTTTCAATGCAACAATTGCTCCCCGAAGTATGCAAAATATTTGAAATGTACTGAGAAAAACATAAAAAATAATTAGTCATTAATAACAGTGTTAATTGTAGTATTAGGTATTCAAACTTGTTATTATTTTTCTTATACAGCAATAAAAAATTGTTACAAATATTTTTATTCCACTTTGTGATCATGGTTAAATGTAAGCGCTTAAGCATGTTGATTGAGGTGCACACACACTTACATAAACATACACACACACACACACACACACAGGCAAACACTTATGCACACTCTCTCGTACGCACTCAAACAACTAGTTAATTGCAATATACATAGCTCATATTGCGTATACGCAATGTTGAACAACAAAACGTTTTCCGTTATTGTTGTTGTTGTTGCTGCTGTTGCTGTTGCTGTTGCAGGTGCCGAAAATGTGGCACAGTCCAGGAGCTGGGTAAACCACTCAAAAAAATACATCAACATACATTAATATATACATATTTTTGGATAAGTTTCTCTCATGCCACATATACATACATGTATGTATAAGGTGGTACACAGCAGCAAGGCTGAGTAGGCGCACAAACACACGCATACACAATATTTGAACAAAGGCAAAAGGCAAACACACTTGTTTGGCCCTTCTCGCCCTCAACCCCATTCATCCCTCCCCACCACCAACTGCTCCCGACATCGACATCGACATCGCCATCGACATCGACGCAGACACCGCAAACCGGCAAAACATTTACAAAAGTGAATTTAAAATCGACAGGAAAAACTGCAACAGAGAAGGAGAGAGGAAATTTTAGACGGCAATATTTTGCATAACGCATGGCGCAAAGTTAAACGGACAGACGGGTGTGCGGAAAAGGTGGTTGGGGTTGAAATATGTTCTCTCCTTCTACCGTCTACCTACGTGTGTGTGTGTGTGTGTGCGTGTGTTTGTGTGGATGTGTATATGTTTTTTACTTCGGCTGTTGCATTATTTGCATTGGATTTTTAATCAAAATTGTTGTTGCTGTTCGCCGCATTGTGTTCGCTCTAGCAGTTCGATTTTTATTTGGTTGCCAGTCGGCCGACAAAATGTTGCACACACACCCCCAACCCGCTAAATGGGCTTGTTTTTTACTTTTTGAGGGTTGATGTCGCATGATGTTGCTGCTTCAACCTCTGCCTCTGCCTCTGGCTCTGGCCACTGTTGCGGTGGTTGCTGCTAGTCCATTATGCTGATTTATTTTTATTTTTATTGCAATTTATGATGAACCGCTGCTAGGTCTCTGTCTGTGTGTGTGTGTGTGTGTGTGTGCGTACTCGAGTCGAATCCATTGGCAAATACATAAATCAGAAGACGATATTTGTTCTTTGGCAAAAAAAAAAGAAGAAAATTTAACTTTAGACGAATTTTAAACGCAGCAGGCAATTGCCGGGCACCATGTAATTCGCTCAGAACGAAACCACACCAGCAAGGGAACGAACGACGGAGAGAAAGAGAGAGAGTATAGGTTAGTCCTAACTGTAACTTCAAGTCATCAAGTTTTGACTCTTGCCTCATGCTGCGAAAGGTATACAGAAAATACTGCTGCATACCTGAAGGCGCAAAGAAAATAGAAAGAGGGAGAGGGAGACAACACAACAATGGAGCAGTGAAGCTCGCCGCAATGACATGCGATTGCAAAAAATGTTTGAAGCCGCCATAAAAGCAAAAAAAAAAAAGTAACACAAGTCAAAAAATTACAGACACACAAATTTCCAAACAAATGCAATTGGATTGGGAGCCGAGAGGGTTTTTGTACTGCGATGTAAAGCGGTGTGCAGTGTGCGGTGTGTGGTGTGCCGTGTGGTATCGGTGTGGTTCGGATCGGTTTGGTTTGGTTTGGTTTGGTTGAGCTTCAGTGGCGGCTTAGCATTAAACACCCTTGAAAACAACTGTCAAACGCATTTTTGATAGGGGTTTTGGGCAGCACAATGCTACGGATATGGATACAGAGAAGGGTATGAGGAGGAGTGTTGGTTTTCTGGTTATTGGTTATGAAATGTGGAATTGAAACGAATCTTCCTCTCTCACTCTCGCACTCTTTGTCGCCTGTCGTTCAACATTTTGCATGCTATTGGTGTTACACAAAATACTGGACATAGCACTATGTATGTGTGCAGCTTACACTCACACACATACACATTCTCTCTTGTCCTGCTTTCCATTGACATCCAGTTCATAATCCTCTGCCTGTCATGTTTCAACGGAAATCTAACGAATATTGCTCATACGCAACGTAGAATTCGTCGGAAAAAGAATAATATGCTATGATATGGTCTATGTGTGTATGTGTGTATGGGTGATGCTGCTGCTGCTGCTTCATGTTCCATTTCTGTTTTTTTTTTCACGCACGTGCCTGGAAATTTTTTACGGCTCTCCCTAGTTGTTGTTGTTGTTGTTGTTGTTGTTGTTTTCGTTCTTTACACGCGCCAGCAAATGTCGTCTATAAAAAGCACACACATACACGACACCCCAACAACAACAAGTAAAATCGCTCCAGCTGCGTAAGCTCGACTTGAAGATACCCTTAAGATGTTCGAAATTGAAAATTGTTTTGTTATCGATTACATGTGTATATCGTAAACCTGAAAAGTTATCGTACATTTGAAATGAACTTGCTCTGCCTAGGGATCAGAAGAGCTCATATCTACAATTTGGAATTTCTAGCTTTTGTAGTTCCTGAGATCTTTGCGTTTACACATACAGACTATGGCTATATCGACTCGGCTGTTGATGCTGATCAAGAATTTATATACTTTATGGGGTCCAACTTGTTTTCTTCCGCCTGTTACATAATTTTGCAGTAAAACAGAATACCCTTCTATACCCATTTCATGGGCTAGGGTATAACAATAAAAAAAATCACAACAATAAGATAAAAAAAAAAAAAAACAGCAAAACTTTTGCACTTATTTTTCATGATTGTTTTTGCGTTTTTGTTTGCTGCTGTATTTTATTTGGTTTTGTTTTTTTTTTTTATTTTCTCGAGCCAGCCGCAATATATTTGACTTTATATTGTGCAATATGTATTGTGTTTAACCCTCAATCTGCTGATATTACATCGAAGCCCCAACCCCTAAAAAAAAAAATACAACAACGTGCATATAAATAAGCCATATTTCATTTTGGCTGCTGACATAATCAACCCCTCACACAAAAACAAAAAACAGCAAAAAACAACGAAAACAAATTTGAATTTGATATTTTTTAAAACTCAGTCAAATTCCAAAAAAAAAATCAAAATGTCAGCGCATCTTGGGAAAAAGTCACGCAAAGCTTATACATATAAGCGCAACCCCACCTGCACCCACCATCTTGCCCCCCCTTTGCAGCCCCTGCACCGCCCTTTCATGATACTCATCAAACAACAAACGCGGAAATCATTTGAAAGCAAAAATAAAAATCATTTTTATGACCATCGCAAATTGAAGTGTGCGCAAATTTACAATTAGAAAGAGAAAGAGAGAGGGAGAGAGAGAGAGAGAGATATATATTCGGAGAGGTGTGGGGGTGGCGGTTTGTGTTTCTGAGACATTGGGTTGTTGAGAAAGGGTTCAGTTCAGATTATTGCAATGATTTCGCATCTGTTTGAATAATGAATTCAAGTTTTTTCTTATGTTTTTTTTTGTTTCACGTTCTTTTTATCTAATCAATAACGAAATTTATATCTAATCTAAGTACAGCAACAACAACAAAATACACTGAACTAAAACAAAACGGAACAACAAATGTATGCTAGCAGCGTCAACAGCCCAACACAAACAAACACACACACACTAACTCTCCTCTCTTCGGTCTCTCTCTCTCTCTATCGCTTTGTCCATCATGTGCTGTGCTCAAACTGTTCGTCACATAATGAGGCAGAACGAAACGTAACGAAACGCAAACTTGACGAACCTAATATGTTTGTGTAGGCACTGCACCCGCGTCCCCCCATTAAATTTACCCAGCACACGTTTAGTTGCTCTCTTCAATAAGCACGTTAAGCAGTTTGTGGTTGTTGTTGCCTTTACACCTTGCACTATTTATGATCTCAATCTTGCGCGCGTTACTCTCTCGCTCGCGCTCTCAATCTCGCTCTCGCTCTTTTTTCACAGACTATCTGCTTGTGAAGGTTATGTTGTTGTTTTTAAGGCGGCAGCCAACACATTAACAGGAAGTTGCTTATAACTATAACTAGTTAGATACATAGATGAGAAAGATAAAAAAACATCGAATGTTCTTTTGTAGAAACCTCTCGCAAATGATAAGCACAAATTCTAATATTCTACACACATTTTTAGCTGGAAATAAAAGATTCTCTGGAAAATAAAAAATTTCATTAAAATTCTTTGAAAAGTATCTTCAGATGATATTCCAACCTTATCTCAATTTTCATATTTCGCTTATCTCTCTACAAAGTCATACAACACGTTGTGTTATTCACCAGTTTTTTTTTTTTTGTGGAATTACTGCACAAGACGAACCGGTTCGCATAGATATGATTGGGTTCAACTGCCAAAATCAATCAATCTCTTCCTCTCTATCTATTTTGTTGCTGCTGTCTGTTGTTGTAGACTTCGATCAGCCTTGAAGCATGCCACATACATATGAAAGTTTGCCCACTCATTAACTATCCTGTCCACTTGCTGACCTCCTGACCCGCATTTTGAAGCACCTTCATTTACCGCTTCATTCCCCTGCTGCTTTCCTGCTCCTCGCCCGCCTGCCTACCCGCTCGCTTTCAGCTTAGCCGATTAGTTGCACTCAATGCTAATTAATCGTCTCAGCTATACAATCACAGGTTTACACAAATACACAACCGCCAGCGCCGCCGCCGCCGCCGCCGCTTCCGCCTCCACACCCATCTCCCACTGCTACACCCCCCCTGCTACCGACAAGCGTTCGTCATGCGATTATCAGCCAATCGCTTAGTGTGCTATTTATTTACATTTGCCATTTTGTTGTCGTTGTTATTGTTGTTTTGTGTGTATGTGTGTGTGTGTGTTCTTTTTTTTTCTGTATTTACTTTTGTTGTGCGGCTAGTTTTTAATTTTTTTTTTTGTAGATGCGCAATTATTGTGAGCGTGTTACTTTATATATATATATATATATATATATATATATGTATTTCTGAATTGTTTTCTCTTTTATTTATTTGTATTTTGTACTTTTCCAACTCTCATTGTGAGTGTGTGTGTTTGTGTGCGTTTGTGTGTGCTCATCTAATGTTGTTGTTGTTGTTGTTGATGTCGTTTGGCTGGCAAATATTCTAAATTACCGAAAAAGTACCTCAAAAGTCGCTTCAACCACAAAGGAATGAACGAAAGAAGCGCTGATTAGTAGGGTGGGGAGAGGAGGTTCGGTAGATTTGCCCAAGCCCTGAGCCCATTTGACATTTGTAGGCATTTTAAATGTCAAACTGACAGCGAAGAAGAAGAGCGAAAACTGAAATAAAGAAGAATCGCAATTGTGCTCAATTGTGATACAAAATACGAAAATGCAATTCAAATAAACGACAATGATGATGAAATGTGCATGCTGATCATCATCATCATTATGATCATTATGAGCATGAGCATGATCATGTTGTTGTTCTTAATAATAATGACGAAAGCATCGCTGACATCATCATCATCAACATCGATGAAGCACACCAAACTGTGCCCATTATAAATCGACTTGACAATTGCACGCACAAAGCATATGAGAAAGATTATCAAAAAGAAACATCAAGTATACGTATATGTTGGGTGTATATATATACATATTTGTTCAATGTAGAACACAAAAACTCAATGACTCATCGACGAGTATGATAAAATTGCGGCAATATATAAGTATTTATTTATAAATTTATACAGAATTCCTATGCTGTGTTTAACCAGAAATTATATGATATCGCTAAAACAATTAAACGAGTATTAACTCAAGTCAAATCTTGAGAATATCTTATAAAAACATATGCATGAATGTGTACTGTTTATATTTATTAATCCTAAACCAATCCCAAACTCTTTATGTACTCAAATATTAACCTCCTGTTGTCTACCTTTTGGTTTTGGAGTTTTGCCTTTGCATCCTTTGTCAGATTATTTTTCGGCTTTTACTTTTAAAATTAAAATTTTAACAACAAAAAAAATCATATCTCAAGAGCAGTTGCAGTTTAAATCCTTCCGCGTTAAGAAACTTTTTCTGTTTTTTGATTAGAACTCTTGTCGAATTGTTGATGTCTTTGTGACCTTGAAAAATGATTCCAACTAATGTGTATTATTATATTTGTTATGATTGTTACAGAAAAAATGATGAAATGAACCAGCAGGCGGGCTCCTCAAGGGCGCCAGCCACAGGGGGCCAAATTTCACCGCCAGGTGGCAGCACCAGCAGTAACAGTAACATCAACAACAACAACAACAGCAACAGCGTCTCCGACGCACAACAACAACAACAGCAGCAGCAGCAGCAGCAGCAACAACATCAACAGTACTATAATCAACAACAACAGCAGCAATACCAACAACAACAGCGCGAAAGTTTTTTGGCCTACCAGCAACAACAACAACAGCAGCAACAGCAACAGCAACATCATCAACAGCATCAGCAACACCAGCAACAACAACGCTCTGTGGGCGGAGGCAACTTTATGCTAGGCAATGAGCTCGTCGGTGGCGACAGCCTTCGCAGCCTAAACAACACCTTCGGACCCAACTCGGAGTTCACATCGCTTGGTGGCAGCAGTTCCGCCAGCTCCTTGGGTGGCCTGAGCAACTCCAGCAGTAGCTCCGGCCAGGCACAAAGCGGGAACAGCAACGTTACCGGCGGCGGCGGCACTGGTTACCCTAATATGGTTGCAGCTAGCCAACAGCAACAGCAGCAGCAACAACAACAACAACAACAACATCACCAACAGCAACAACATATGTCCAATATGGAAGCTATGGGCGGTTACAGTCAGGTAGGTCAAGACAAAAGAGACAGACAGAGAATGAGAGAGAGAGAGAGAGCAATTCTTAAATATTATCTTTCTTTCTTTGTTCGTGCAGATGGGTGGTGGCATGCACCCGGTTGCCAATGGTGGCTCAATGATGGGCAACGGCCAATACATGAATGGCGGAGGACAGGGCGGCTACAACGGGCAAGGTCAGGCAGGCATGGGCATGGCCGGCATGGGGTATGGCAATGCTGGCGCACAAAGGCATCATCAGGTGAGTTAATTGATGCTGATCCGATGATGAAGTCATCATCAATAACAAAAACTGCAGCTGGGAGAAGCTATGGTTAGGCTTATGTACAGCTGTTTTTCAATTTGCAAATTCATTTGTGACTTTTTTTACTTTACCCACCTTCCTCCTCTTCCTCCCCAACTTAAACAGACCACAAAAACAGATCAAAACCTAAATTGATTGACAATATTGAATGGATATAAATTGTTAGGGCCACCTTTGATTGACTTTTTTTTTCCAAATAGATTTTCCATAGTTAAGGCATTCTGACTATATATGTATATGTTTGAGAAATCATAGTTTGCGATCATTTGTTAAACATGGTCAGCTGTTAAATACTTTGAAATCGATAAAAATAATTTAAGATCAATTCATAATCTCACGTATTTCGGAAAAATAAGCACAGTTCAACGTTTCAACACAGTTTTAACCTATGGAAATCTGTATGTACATCGGCAAGGTCATTTAATAGAATTTAGCATTCATGTTGTGGATGGAGAGTTGTGTTTGGGAAGAGAGTTGGCGAGGGGGGTGAGGTAAAGCGAACCAATTACGAAAGATGTGGTGACTTTTTGACGAACGCCAGAGGTAAATCAGTCAACGGATTTTATGTCTCAACACTCGGCTTAGTCGGGGTTCGGCTCGGCCCGACTCGACGCGACTCGGAAATCTGTGTGTGTTCGGCTTAGTTGTTGGGCTCGGTTGGGTCGCTTTTCGCTTCTCGGGTTCTCGGGCTCTCGGGCATTGGGTATCGGGTATCGGGTCGCTACTAGCTCCACTTGGTTGCTTTGCTTGCTGCGCAGTTGGCGGCGAGCGGCTTTCAATGCGCTTTTAATAACAAATTTAATTGTTTGCATGATGTGGGCAAAGTGCAGCAAATCTGTTATAAAAAAAAGCGGAGAGAGAACGAAAGATAAGTGCGAGAAAGAGAGAGAGAGAGAGAGAGAAACACGGTGTTGTATTGTTGGGCGGATTGGGGATTGGGTAATTACAGCTAAGCAGCTGTTTGTGTGACATGGAAATAACAAAAGTGTTTGGGCAATTAGCGTTCACCACAACAATTGGAGGAGCCCACAAAAACATTTCACATGCATATTATATCATATTTAATTGCAGTTAATTAAGTAAATAAATAGTAGGTTAGCCTAATTATAAATCCCGAGCTGAAATTAAGGGATTTGTAGTAGGAAACTTTCTTAGGAAAAAAGTCTAGAAAACATATTAAAAATATTTTGATGTCAATGTTATTTCCTTATTTCATTTCTCTTCGCAAACGAAGATGACGCCAATGAACGGAATGCAGAGCATGTCGATGGGTCCTGGTGGCGGCGGCATGCCCGGCATGCAACAGCAGATGGGGGCAATGAACCCAATGGCCAAGATGCAGGGCATGGCTAATGGCGGCTATCCGCAGCAACATCCGCAACAGCAGCAGCGCCGAATGGCGCCCTACCCCCATCCACAAATGCATATGGCACAGAAGCGCGCCGGCGCTGGCGTTGGCGGCGGCCTTTATCCTAATCCGGCACAGCAGCAGCAACAGCAGCCACCACAGATGTATGGTGGGGGCCAGCAGATGCATCCGAGTGCCGGTGGGGGTGCAGGTGTACCGCTGCCCATGCAAGCGGGTGCCGGCAATGGGTATGGTCGCGGCGGTCCAATGGGCGGTGGTGCAGCTGGAGCCTATGGACGCATGTCGGCCGGCAATGGCATGGGACCCAATGGTGGTGGACCAGTGATGGGCCCCGGAGGTGGTCCCATGATGCCCATGGGCGGTGCCGGCATGGGTCCTGGTCCTGGCTGTATGGGTCAGCAGCGTTTTGTGCCGCAAGCTGGCGGCGCTGGTGTCGGCTATGGAGCTGGATCCGGTGCGCACCAGGCGCAATTCTATCCCGGTGGCAATGGCGGCGCCATGGGCGTGGCCGGTGGCCAAGGCGGCATGTGCCCGGCTGGACCGGGTGCCGTTGCCAGCACCGGCAATCCCTACCAGAATCAAGGGTAAGTCACTTAGACTCGCATGGCATCTGTTACTAGAGTCACTTGCTCATCTTGATCATCTTGGATCTTTGCAGTTTCCAGCAAAACTATCAGCACAGTCCAGTTCCTGGCAATCCGACGCCTCCATTGACGCCTGCCTGCAGCGTACCCTATGTCAGCCCCAACCCGGACATCAAGCCGCCAATGGACAGCAGTAAGTAACAGGAGAATGTAAAGCTAGGCGTGTTGTGTCATATTAATGTGCTTCTTTGCTTATTGCCAGGCGAAGAGATGAGACTGACATTCCCGGTGCGTGATGGCATTATATTGCCACCGTTTCGCCTGCTCCACAATCTCTCGGTGAGCAATCATGTGTTCCATCTCAAGCAGAATGTCTACAACACATTGATGTGCCGGTAAGTCTCTCTCCAATGTCTCTTAATCAAATGTCTACCCCAACTTCCTGAAAGCATACTAATTTCGATTGAATTGGATTTTATTTTTCATATTGTCCAGCACCGATCTGGAGCTACAGTTGAAATGCTTCCATCAGGATGATCGCCAGATGAATACCAACTGGCCGCATACCGTCACCGTCTCCGCCAATGCCACACCACTCAACATCGAGCGCTCCGAGAAGAATAGCACAGCGTTGCGTCCCCTCTATCTGAAGGCTGTCTGTCAGCCAGGTCGCAATACGCTTCAGCTGACCGCCAGTTCCTGTTGTTGTGTAAGTCTATATTTAATATTAATTGGAATCAATGTTTCTCGAGACAGTTTCTCTAGCTTACATTCATTAGTTATACCATGTATTAATGACCTAACAATTTCCTTTTTCTTTCTTTTCGAATTTTTTAGTCGCATTTGTTTGTGCTGCAACTAGTCCATCGGCCATCGGTGCGCCAGGTGCTGCAGACGCTGCACAAGCGCAATCTGTTGCCTCTGGAGCACAGCGTGCAGAAGATCAAGCGCAATCTGAGCCTGCCCAGCGTCGGTGCAGATGGTGTACCGAATGGCGGCAGTCCCGATGCGGCACAGCAATGCGCCAAGATCTCATTGAAGTGTCCCATCACAAAGAGTCGAATACGTTTGCCGGCCCGTGGTCACGAGTGCAAGCATGTCCAGTGCTTCGATCTGGAGGCATATCTGATGATAAACAGTGAGCGCGGCTCGTGGCGGTGTCCCGAGTGCAGCAAGTCTGCCATTACGGATACCCTCGAGATCGATCAGTATATCTGGGCCATACTCAATACGCTGAGCACTTCCGATGTGGATGAGGTGATTATTGATTCGTCGGCCAATTGGCGGGCCTTGCAGCATAATGGCGGCATGCCGAATGCACCACAATCGGGCGCACCACCAGGCGGCAATGTGGCGCCACCTCCTGCCGGTGGCAACAACAACAGCAACAGCAGCACCGGTCCCAGTAGCAACAACAACAGCGGCAACACCAACACCAGCGTTGGCAGCGTGGGAAGTGTGGGAGGCGGCTTGCCTGCTATTAAACAGGAGCTGTGTGATGACATTGCCAAAGTGATGTCACCCGGCTCCACACAGCTGCCCACCTGGGACAACTCTCAGGCGATGAGTCCATACAACATGCACGACATGAATTCCATTGCCAATGGCAACATGATGGGCAACAACAGCGTTCCCAACGGCGCTCAGCTGTAAGTTGAAAATGTTAAATCATTCCGTCCGAAAACTTATCACCCGATAATCTCTCTTTCTTACAGTGGCAATCGCAGCAGCTATGACGGCTTCAGTGGCAGCCACGGCGAAGGCAACAATTTGGCCAATAGCGATGGCGTCAACTCGCTAGATCAGCTCAATGCCATGGAGAAATCGCTCAGCGATCAGGTACGTTCGACTAGAAATCAAGCTCAATGCCCCTCCCCCCAAAACATTTGAACTAATAATCATTGTTTCTTTTCTGCTTCCTGATAGATGCCCCATACGCCGCATACACCGGGCGCGGCCAGCCATCCAATGACGCCAGGCGGGCCACCCAGTGTCAGCTCGTCACACAATGAGCCAATTAGCGGTGGCACACCCAATGCTTCCAATAGCGGCGGCAACAACAACAACAACAGCAGCAGCACTGGACACAATTCACCACAGACACCAGGTACGCCCAGCCGCAGCCTGGGCAGCAGCACCAGCATGTCCAACTCGGACAGTCAACAGCAGCAGCAACAGCAACAGCAGCAGCAGTCACAGCAGGAGCAACTGCTCAACTCGCTGATAAGCAGTCAGACGCAGTTGAAGTTTGAGAACGATTTGAGTGCGGAATTGCAGAATTTTGATCCATCCGCCGCTGGCCTGGACAACAATGGTCACGATTTGAATGTAAGTTTGTCACACTTTGTCGTGCGCTTTGAGGTTGGGATGAGCGGAATCTAATCGGTTTTTGTTTTTTGTATTTTGTAGCTTTTGCAAGACATGGACCCAATGGAGATATTGTCGTACCTGGATCCACAGCCGGATTTGAATACGCCACCATCAAGTGGCAGCAGCAACAACAATGCCAGCGATGATTTGTTGGCAACGTTATTCGATTAAAGTTGAAAAAGCAAAGCTGATTGATGATTGATGATTGAGAACTTAATTCCTTAACAAAATACACAAAAAGGGAAAACGAAAATATTTCAATGGCCTCCTAAACCATAATTGTATATAGTATTATTAATTTTAATGAATTGTGCACTAAAGCCAGTCGCGTACTTCAAAAAACAAAAACAAGATTTTTCGTTTCCTCATACACTCACACTTACACACACAACAACAACACAAAATCGAAGCAGCAAAAGCAAGAACTGGAATTTGCCGTGTTGAAAAACAATGAAATGTGATTTAAAAATTAATTAATTAAATTAATTGGCATTTAATTTAAAGCAAAAAAACAAAACAAACAAAAAAAAATCAAACAAACAAATGTAACAAAAATAACAACAACAACAAACAGTCATTATACCGTATAAATAATTCAGTTGAAAGCATAAAGAATTCCTTTAATGAAATTTACGAATTTAAATGTGTAATTTCGATGGCCCCGCAAAACACCAATTATGTTTATTTTTTTATATTTTTTCCTCATTTATTGACAAAATTAATTTGTATGTGGCCTCAAACGTTCGTCAGACATTTGATTTATATTTTTCAATGTGAAATATTTCTTGTTAATTGTACAAAGTATTAAAAAAAAAACAAACAACAAAAACATAAACAGAGTTAAAAAAAAAAAAAACAAAACAAAAAACAAATCAAAGCAAAGCAGCAACTAAAACAACGCAGTAAATGATTACAAGAAGAAAATACAAAATACAACAAATAAAAAAATGGGAAGCATGAGCAAAGAAAACAAAATCCCAACAATTTTATTACATTTATAAAATGAAAACATTTACATTTTAATTGTTGCATAATTTTAATTATTTTTTAGAGCCTATAAAATTTATTGATTTAGCGCCGTAAACTAATACAAAACAAACAAAACAAAATATAATCAAGAAATTAATTATAAAAATAAATATACATATATATTAATTGTAAAATAAAAGAATTGTACTTGTACTGTAGTATTTTAAGGCACGCTACAGAGCGCAAACAAACTATTAAAAATTTAAATCAAATTTAACGCTAGAACTTAAATAAAAGTATGATTAAATAAAATAATATTGTATATATCGATATGTATGTTATATGCAACAACAAAAAAATGAAAGAAAAAACATACACACACACACAAACAAACAAAACAAAACAGAAAAGAATTAATTAATACATATAAATAAAAAATACATATATAAAGGAGTATTGTTAAAAAAAAAACATTTTGGGTTTCTTTTGATTTTTTTATTTTTGTAAGTATTTCGTATTATTTTTCATTTCAGTTTTGGAGTTTTACGTATTGTTTTTGCTTTCATTTCGTACGATGTGGTTAACATGGACCAATTTTTATAAATATACATACAAACATACATATATAATACCCACACACCGAACGATTTTTGAGCAGCATAAAACAAAAAAAAAAGAGAGAAGCAACAATTAAAGCTATACGAGAATTATTTAAATTAAACATTTAGTAAATAATTTAAAACAAAATCTAAACAAAAAGTGAAATACAAAATAGAAAAATTTTTAAGCGAAATTAAATACTTCTCGCGCTGTTCCAAGTCAAAACAAAACCAAACAAAAAATGCTTAAAACAATTAAACAATGCAAAATCTCGTCAATGTGGTAGTTAAATAAATCTCAAAATCTTCTCAATGTTATATCAAGCCATATGCTAAATTATTATATTATATATATAATGCTTATCGTCGTACTCTTATTGCAAAACAAAACGAAATGGAAAAAACAAAGCAAAAAAAAAATCGTAGTGGTTTCATTGTAAAACAATATTTCATAAATTTACGAATAGCTTCAAAATTTTTCTTGCTTCTACAAAAAACAAAATGCAAAACAAAACAAAAATCTTTAAAAATACTTAATAAACAACATAAACTTGAGCACTTTATTTTCGCAGTGCATAGTTAACGGTAACTATTAGGCAGCTTTCGAGTTCGAAGCGATTCGAAGCGATTCAAAGCCAGTTCGAAGCGAGTTCGAAAAAAGTTAAGAGAGACTATGCACTCGAAGGGAGTGTTGTTAAATAAAAAAGTAATAAAAAACGTTTCGGGGCAGTTAAAGCCATGGAATATGCGCAAATGTGATTTTATTCAAAATAAAATACACATAAAAGAGAAAAACAAAAATAAATACAAAACACATGAAATTAAATGATACACAATTACAATTAAATACATTTTTATTGAAAGTGTAAAAAATGGAGAGTGTACATACGATTATTTACCTAACATAATATATAATGGATATATATAAATATATATTTTTAGTGATTAAGTTGTAATTTTAAATGATGAAACAAAAGCAAATACACATTAAATAATATGACATTAAATGAGTAATGATTTCGATTCAATTTTTAATCTCTCTGGTGAATTCAGTTCCAACGACTCTTCTTGGCGCGCTTAGCATCCGATTGGCTGCTACTGTTAGACGAAGAAGACGACGCAAAGGGGTTGCCACCACTTGCTGCTTTTGCTGCTGGTGGTGGTGGAGGCGGCGGCGCCGAAAAGACGCCCGTCTCAGGCACCGTTTGCTCCCAAGTGCGATCGCTCGATGCGCGAAACTGCGAATTGTATTGCGAACGGAAGGCTTGACGCATTGCCGAATAGCGATCTGTGGCAGGTCCGGCGCCGGGTACAGATTTGCTTGGCTCCAACACAGGTCCTTTGCCCGAAGCGGAAGAGGCAGAGCTAGAGCCAGACCCAGATCCAGATCCAGATCCAGTGTGCCCTGGACGCTCACGATAGCCCAGACCCATGAAATTGTTGACTGGTTTCTTGCCCTTGCCTTGTTTGAAGCGTGAACTCCGGAACCAGGAACTTTTCATGGCCAGTTCCATGAGATCGTCGGGCACCGATTGACCCGCCCCCTCCAGATTGCGCACCAGGTGCCCAGCAAACTCCTTATCCTTTTCGGTGACCAGAGTGTACGCATTACCTTTCTCCCCCGCGCGACCCGTGCGTCCAATTCGATGTGTGTGGGTGTCAATGTCCCGGGCAATATCATAATTGATCACGTTGCGTATGTGCGGTATGTCCAGGCCACGAGCCGCGACATCTGTTGCTATGAGAATGTCGCACTCCTTGCGCTTGAACTGTGTGATAACCTTGTTTCGATCCGCCTGATCCATGTCGCCGTGTAACAGGAGGCAATTGTGTTCCTTTACCAAAAGGTTGTTTGCCACCGTTTCGGCGTCGGCTTTTTTAGTGACAAATACAAGGACTGCACCTTCGGAAAGGAACTTAACGAGATGACATAGTAGCCAGTTCCACTTCTGTAGAGGATTGGGGAACACATAAACGTGCTGAGTAATGTCCTGATTGGCCTCATTCAAATCTCCCTGGACAATGCGAACGGGATCAGTGAGTATATCCCGCGCAAGGCGCTCAATGCGCTTCTTGAATGTCGCAGAGAACAGAAGCGTCTGTCGATCCGGACGCACATGGTTGCATATGGAGCGCACTTGCGGCTCGAAGCCCATATGAAACATGCGATCCGCTTCGTCCAGCACCAGGAAGGTCACCCGCCTAAGATTGGTCGCCTTCATTTTGACCATGTCGATCATGCGTCCAGGTGTCGCCACCACAATCTCACATCCCTGCTCCAGAGCCTTGCTCTGCTCCCACTTCGACCCACCGCCATAGCAGCAGACAACATTTACGTTATACACTTTTCCGAACTTCTTCGCCTCATTATAGATCTGCAGTGAAAGTTCACGAGTTGGAGCAAGTATTAGGCCAATGGGACCATCAGCTGGACGCAGTTCGCGCTGATCCATCAGATGTGTGAGCATTGGCCAGATGAAGGCCGCCGTTTTACCGGAGCCAGTCTTGGCAATCCCAATGATGTCACGACCGGAGAGAGCGGCTGGTACAGCCTGTGCCTGGATTGGAGTCGGTTGTGTGTACTCCGCCTTGCGCACCGATTTCAACAGCTGATCGTCGAAACCGAAATGCCCAAAAGAACTGACCGGCTTGGGTGGCAAGGCACCGCTCACCTTAACGCCGAGGGTTCGTCGCAGTTCGCGCACCTGGTCCTCGTCCAGCTGGGCAATGTCCTCGTGGGGCGTGTAGAAGTTACGCTCGAAGGGTTCGTACTCTATCTCCGAGTGATAGATGGGCGGCAATGGATCAATGTCCTTCTTCTTAGGCGGTGCTATTGGATTGCCATCCTCGTCATAATCGATCTCCTGATCGGAGCCCTCGTCGCGCAAACCAGCATTGGGATTCTCCTCCATATATCGATAGTAGCTCTCTTCATCATCCTCGTCATCAATGTCGCCACGTACACCCTTCTTTTCCAGAGGAGAAATGCTGGCCTTCTGTTGTTGGTCTGTTGCTGCGCGCACTTTTTCCTTTTCCACTTGCTGATTAATGCCCGCCATAAACTGCTCCAGCGGATCCTCATCGGATTCAGAGTCAGACTTGTTTCCGGCGGCACCCGGCGAACCTGGCGCCGGTATGTACGCCTGCTCAGGCGGCACCTTTTGCGGCGGCTCATCATCATCATCAAAATAATCGTCATCCATATGCTGCTTTCTTTTTCCTACAAAATTTGTAGAGTTTGTGTACTGACTGATAGACTCGAGTGTCGAGTAGCCATGCTTTGATGTGGAGCTACTGCCGCTGCCGCTGCTGCTGGTGCCTCCTAGGCTTGATGTAGCACCTCTGCCGCCCCGGTTAAAGCTGAAACCAAATCCGCCACCGCTTCGATTATTGCTCAAAGCCGGCGGTGGCGGCACTGCACTCATATTGTTGCCGCTGCTGGGTTGCTTCTTGTACGGAAAGCCGCCGCCTCCGATGCCGCGGTAATTGCTCATGGTTGCGGTCCCTCTGGTATCCTTAAACTTTATCTATAAATCAATTTAGAAATCAATACAACAATCGCTAGGCTAAAATTTGCAAGACGTGCATTGTTGCCAACCTAATTAGACTTATCGTTGTACAGTACTATTATTGGTATCGAAATGTAACGATAAGCTCACGATATATCGATTAATTTAATGACCCGACACCAGAAGTAATTTTAACTTCGGCAAATAGTAAGCGACCATGTTTTCAATTAATAAAACAAAAGAGTAAGCCCTGAAATTAACCTTAGCTTTTGTAAGAAATGTATGCTCACAAAATACAGAGCGCCAAGTCTCGGCACAAGTACAATGAAAATAATTAGAAAAGCGCCAGTCAGTTGCACTTAATATCACAGCTCTGTAATATTAACAGCTGTGCATTCCACTCTATATTTTACATACGTGTTCGGCACAACTGCTGCATGACCATTTATATTGAGAAGCAACGGAGCAAAACAGATACTCGTAAAAATGGTTGAACAGGCTGCCAACGATTACGCTAAAATTATACAAAGTGCCGATTTGGACAAGGAGGTATGTAAGCTAATATTATAGTGCTCCTAGCATTAATGAGTAATTCTAAAACCAACAGATAAATCCACTTTGCACCAATATTGAGGATATGCTTGCGCGACTAGATGAATTCGAAACAGTTTTAAGCTCCGTAAGTACAGCATGAAGAAAGTTCGTATTAAAACAAAATGTTAATTAATATTTCATAGGTACGCGCAGAGACTAACGGCATAATGGCTAATCACGTATGCAACATTCTCAGCTTCAGTGATAACTTTGAGGAGCTGCGCCAGCGAATCGACAATCTCGAACACTTTGTATGCACAGTCAATGAAAACCTTAACAAGGTAGAAAGCTGTGTAGATGTGGCTGAGCATGAGCTCAATGTAACCGATTACAGCATAAAAAGTCTAATATTTAAGCCACTCAAGGCAAAACTAACCACTGCTGATACCTCTGGAGCGCCGCCCAAGACCAATCTTACAAGTGAGGGCGAATTTCAAGCGGTCTCCGTCTTTAACTCGGTTGAATACTTTGGTATTGGGCCTGCTGAAGGGAATGCCAGTAAAAGTTCATAAGCTTTATTTAGACAATAATTAGCAAATGGTTTTTTAAGCAATTGTTTAATATATTTATGTTTACAATATTTGTCTGTATTTCTTTTTATTATTGATCGTATGTTTCGGTTGGATTGATTTCTTTAAATCCGTGATATAGCAATTACGATTTACATAACACGAAAGTTAAGCTTGTTACTTGATTTATTGACTTTCTTTGCTTTCCTTGCTTTCCTTGCTCTCCTTGCTTTCCGAGCTGTCACTGCTTGGCTTGACCGTAGATTTGGGTTTGCTGAAAAGCTCGGCAACGGGCACAGGATGATGACGCAGTGGACCGTGCGGAGTGGTACTAGAAAGGTGTTCAGATGATCCATGTGCCGGCTTCTCCGCGTTGGGTGCGACTGTTGTCTTGATTTCTGTGGGAACGGGAATATCGCGTTGATGACGCAATACAGCTTTACTAACTTTCTGATGTTCGTTGTGTTCACTGTGAGCAACAAGGTCCTCGGGCACATGGTCCTCGGAGACTGCTACCGGGGATAAATGCTTCTCAGCTTCTTTGTGGGCATGGGCGTCGTGTGTCTCAAGCTTCAATTTTGCTTGATCGTGAGGGTGTCCCTCGTGAGCATGTGCGACATCTGGTTTTTCGGTACTAAACAAGGCATCATTGCACTCATATGGACCTGAATGTTTCTCAGGAGGAGGAGCACAACTTCTAGCTGGTGCCTGACGCTTCAATTTCTGGTCATCGTGCTGGGTTTCATCGTGAGACTGAACAGACTCAGTCTTGGCATGATCATGCTCATGGTCAGGGGAATGGGGATGTTCATGGACTTCATGTGCAATAGCGGCAGTTGGTATCTCGGTTGCCTCACGCTTCGTTTTCGATGTGTCTGGCTTGTCGGTACCAATGAATGCATCATGGCAGCCATGTGCAGGTGATTCGCGCTTTTGATTCTGGTCACCATGTTGGACACCTTCATGAGCCTGGACGGGAAGGGGATCAGCACAAATACTAGCTGGTGCCTGACGCTTTGGTTTCTTATCATCATGCTGCTGTGCGTCGTGAGCCTGTACAGATTGCGGCTTTTCATGATCATGTGCATGACCATCATGTTGCTGGGATTCAGGTGCAGTGACGCTAGCTGGTTTTTCACTTATGTCACGCTTTAGTTTCTTTGGCTGCAATGGCTCATGTTCCAAGACATCGGCTGGCTTTGCTTCGTGAAGGCTGTGGGGGTTTTGATGCAGCAACTCGTGAGTCTGGACAGAATGAGGTTTGGCCAGAGTAGCTGGAATAACAGCTTCATCACGCTTCTGCTCGCTCAACAGCACAACTTTATCGGCTGGCTTGGGATCACTGAGAACCGTCGGATCAATGGGGCTGGGACGAGCCAGTGCAACATCTTTAACTTCAATCGGCGTTGGAGCTGCAGTGCACACGGCGCACAATGCCACAAAAATAATCTGAAAATACATTGAAAATACAAATATTAATTGCATATTGAAGTTCGACATAGTTAATTAATATCCAGTGTTGTGTTAGACGTACAAATTTTCTCATTGTTGCGGAAACCGTTAGTTTCTGGAATTTCCAACTGTACTGATACGAAATTTGTTGCGAACTGTTGAAGTTGCTGCATTGCCGTCGTATTTTATGGGAATATATATGGGCGATCTCGCTATCTAGGGCTTGTACTGGTTGTTGACGTTGATGCTAACCAGTTCGTAAATTGATGTTAATTAGTGTACTAGCGGGCAGGTTTCTATATCAATATTATTGTACAAATGTGTGTTTGCTTTTTCCTTATGGGCGTTCGAAACGATAAAGCTAAGCTAATTATAATCTGTAAAAATCACCGCAATATCTTTTGACATATACAATTCGCTATGGATACTATATATACAAATGTGTCTGTTTGAATACGACAAAAGTGGCTCAAGGCATTTGTGTTTAACTTGGTCAGGTGGAGTAGAATATACATATTTAAATACATATGTTTGAATTTTTTATTGACATTGCTCTGAGCTATGTTTGTTATCTTAGGAGCCTGGTACGTTAGTCATCTCTATTTAGCAGATTGTTGCGAAAAATACGAGAAACGCCATCGCCGTGTAAATTCGAGGAAGACTAATTGAAATGCACATAAATATATAATTGTGGAAAGCTTTTAATTGCGGGCCTTTACATAAGATGATAGTTTTGCTTACATTACGGCAAACTGACTGATTTCAGATGCCAGATTCGTTTTACATTCATATTGATTAATTGCACTACTTAAACCAATTTACTTGCAGCAATTAAATCTCATTATAAATTCAAATTAAGTAACGTTCTAAATGTGACTGTGTGTGCACATCGTTTAAGACTAAATTTGTTGTGGCATTTTGTGCTTTTTTAAGTTTATTGAGTGTGTACACACTGATTGCTAAAATCAGGCAGCGTGAAATAATAGTAAATATTTAAGTAAATTAGCAAGGAAAAACTAATATGCCCACAGAAATTGAGAATTTAAACCCTAGTGTTTATGGCAAGATCAAGGAGCGTAAATTAACCGCAAACGATGAGGATGAAAGTATTGCTGATCCATTCGATAAACGAGAGATCTTTGGTAAGTACACAATTTTCAAACTTGCTTTGAGATCTTAATCACCGAGCATTTTTCTCAGATCTTATACGAAATATCAATGACCCGGAACATCCGCTATCGCTCGAGGAACTGCACGTTGTGCAAGAGGAGCTAATTACCATAAGCGATAAACAGAACGCAGTGCACATTAACTTTACACCCACAATTCCCCACTGTTCCATGGCCACACTAATTGGTCTCTCCATACGCGTTAAACTGTTGCGTTCGCTGCCGCCTCGCTTCAAGGTTACGGTGGAGATAACGCCCGGAACACATGCCTCCGAGTCGGCTGTAAACAAACAGCTGGCGGATAAGGAGCGCGTTGCTGCAGCACTGGAGAACCAACATCTGGCCGAGGTTATTAACCAGTGCATCTCGGCAAAGGGTTAACTAACACATTTGTGTTTTTTTAATAGAAAATATACTATATTTTAGCATACGCACACGTCTGAATAATATGTACATGCGCCTCAACATTTTTGGGGTCATGAAACTAAAAGCTACAATTCTAACACTCTAACAAACTGGACACAACTAATGCTTCGATGTAGGCTTTGCGTTGCCGAAGATCTGTGTGGATTCTGGATTCTCTGTTGAAGTGTTGGCAGTTCGTGGCTTAGTGGGGTCGTATTTGAAGGTCTTTACAAGCGGTCCTTTGCCGGCCTTAGCAAATCGTATTTCATCCAAACGCTGACGCTCCTCGATCTCCTTGGATATTTTCATATTCTCCCAAGCTGAAAAAACAACATTCAGTGGGAAATTTATTTTAACGGTTTAACTGCACAACTTACAGTCCTTCATGCCGCCTACAAATCCCTTTTTCTTGGCGGGTAACGAGCTGGGTGAATGCACCAGCATTTTGTCAATCTTGAAGTAATCCCGCACTGCAGGTATGCGCAACAGTGCCACCTGACCCAGCGAGATAAAGTTGCTACATGCCCAATATGTCAGAATGGCGGCGGGGAAGTTCATGGTGAAGGGAAAGATAACGAGGGGCAGGGCGCGAAGAACATACTTCATGGTGCTCATGTTGGCCGCTGATAGACGTGCGCTATCCGTTCCTAGCTCAATAGTCAAATACAATGTTGCACTGGTTATCACTGGTAGCAGATAAAATGGATCAGCCATGGTTAGATCGGTGAACCAGAAGAGACCACCCTCTCTCATCGATTCCACCGGGGCATTTGCCATTTGGCGTAGGCCCATGAAGAAGGAGATAAAGAGTGGGGCTTGAGCCAACGGCACAATCATGTTCTTTAGAGGATTAACACCCTTCTCCCGCATAAACAGCATCATCTCCTGGGCATAGCGGGCAGATTCAATAGCGTTGCCAGATTGACGTGCCTCTGTCATTTTAAGCTGTAGCACTTGCATCTGCGGCATATTGTTGCTCATCCTGGCCGAGTTGCGTTGCGCCAGAATCACCAGCGGAAAGATTATGGTGCGCACGCACAGCGTACCAATAGCAATTGTGCCCCACCAAGGAATATCCCATGTACAGTGTAGAAACTCCATACACTGTTGTACCATGCCCGCCGGCGACCATCCTCCCAGGCCAATAGATGCAAATGTGGCTTCTCCGTTTGCATTTACCAAATTAACAGCATCTGATAGGCTTTCTGAGTTTGCTGCAATGTCTGTAATCGCAGGCGGCGTCGGTGCTTCTGGTATTGCGGGAAGATCAATTAGTTCCTTGACGGAGTCATCTGTGCTTGAGCTTGCAAATCTCACTGCACCGGGTGCCGAGACGTATAGCGGAAGCAGAGACGGCGGCGTCAAGGCCGCTCGTTTGCAGTGCAGCTGCATGCTCCAACTACTGCTGCTGCTAAGGTGCATATCACGACTAGTGTTGCAATGTAATGAGAAGATCTGTAAAGGTTTTATTTTTAAATTTATGTGCTTTCATTCCATTCATAACAAACCGATCTTTTCAGGTTATGTCATAGGCCGCCTGGCCTGAGTCTATTCTGCCGGCGTTGTTAGCTGTCGCTTACCTGTGTAGCACTCTTGCTGGCCGTCGCGTTCATCGTTAGTGCCACATGCGTCGCCCTCCAGAACTGCATTCGTTTAGTCAACATCTTGCACTTGGTTTTAATTTACAAATTTACAAATTTGTCGCATTCGCGTTTGTCGTGTCGAGAGAGATGGCTGTTTCGCTTAACTCACATATGATTTGTTAAATAACATCTGATTGTACCAGGGCTGCGTGTTTTACTGTGGCCAATTTTAGGTACATAATAATCTGACGATAGAATTTATCGATATTTAAAATTTGTGTATTTAATCAACTGTTGACATTTGAAAATAGCAGTGAACTAGTAAAAGATAATCAAAGTTGTCAATTCAAAGCAATGAATAACTACATGCAAAATAATTAATGTGGATAGGCTAAGTGATATTGTAGATATAAAGGTTTTCGTTAGATATGCATTTCTAAATATTCACTTCGCTTAATACAATAAATACGAAAAGCTTACAAGCCGACAAAAGAAGACTGCTAAAGCGCGAGCTGATAGTCAAACAAGGTGCAAGACTATTTCATTCATTTATTTATTAAACAGAACTCGTACAATGAAGCTCTCAAAGCCCCATTCAGTACACAACCCAGCCAGTGGTTGGTGTTATTGGAGCGGTGGAGCGAGCAGCAATCGCGCTCTTTACGATCAAGCGGTTAAACGATTTGTCACTCTTAAGTTCAGTCGTGCTAAGACATTCGAGGCGAGCAGTTGTGATGCGCACGCGTAGCACTTGCACACACAAATCGGGAAACGGAAAGAAGAAGATAAACTGAGTGGCCGAATTCGAATTCATATTTTTTCAGTTAGTGGCGAGCGTTCCAGTGAATCGGTTACTTCGCTGTGTTGTGAAGTCGGAATTAGCTAAATTGTAAAATTGCATTTGCATTTGCGTTTCGTTGCGTTGCGTTTGTCGTTTGGTTTTTGTTGTCGTTATTTGGGAGCAACTGAGTCGCTGGCTCAGCTACACCTATACATAAAAACGAACTACCAAAGTTCTTTTGCGTGCCTGCTGCCGTCTTCGCTTGGCGCAGTTGCATTTTCAATAAACGCGTTTTCTTTTGGCACGTTGCGTGGGTGCATGTGCTATGCGCCTGTCTGCCTCTCCGTCTTCGATCTTTCTGTGTGTGTGTGCGTGTATCAGTTAATGTGTTTGTGTTGCTAATTAAAACAAAAACAAAAACAACAACAACAGCTCGGCAGAAATAACAACAGAAGCAGCCACAGCAGCAGCAAATGCAACAACTAGAAACGAGAAACGATAACTTTGACCATAGCTAAACAAAGCGCTATCGATAAATGCCATTAAACTCATTCAGAAATTGGAGCAGCGGCAGCAAAGGAAACACTACCAACAAGTGTAACAGGTGTTTGGCTGCCAGTTTTATAATTTGCTTTTTGTGGTAAGTTGTTCATGTTCAAAATTCAATAATATTTTTATTAGCTTGCTGGCACGCAATAAATAATAATAATTATTTTTTTTATTTATGTTTGTCCTCTTATTAGCATCTGCTTGCATAAGACGACAGTTGTAACAATATTTATTAGTTGATCGGCGCTTTTGGTGCCGTTTTGCCCGCTAGTCCAACAAAACTAGATCAATTACGCGGAACAATAATTCTGATAAGAGACATCGACCGCCTCCCCATAACCCCGCTACCTTTCGAAAAGAATGGAGCTCATTAACCGCTTAAGCTCTTACAATTAAAGCGTATAGGGGAAAAAGGCAATTCTCTTATCGATAGGTTTTTTTTTGGGTTTGACTTCTGATAGTGTGCTTAAAAAACTTTATTTTTATGCCCCATTCCATTAAATCTTATGAAATTAAGAATTTTCAGAAATATAATTTAAAAAATCTAACATGAATGTGACAACAGTTTTCAATATCTTTTGTATTTAATTCAACCGTTTTATTAATCCACTTTTATAAGTTCTCAAAGTAATGATTTATTTAACAGCTGTATTTTTTTGTGTGGTTCCCATAAATTGTGGTATCGTGTTTTGATTAGTTTTCAAACTTTTCTAAGTGTATATTTTTGAGTGCTTATGTGGTTTTTATGTATTCATGATTTTAAAAGTTTTCTTCCAATTTTCAATATTTTCAACTAAAAAATTCAACAAAACTCTACATAATGACAATTAAATTTTCGACTCCGGTTGTTTGTCTGTGTTGTCAATCGTCTCGCACTAAGGGCAAAGGGCAATCATATTCTTTAAAAATTTTTGTGATATTCTGACATCTTAACTATATTATTATCAGGTTTCATTAAAATCCAGTCAAAAGTTTTTGGTGTTTTTTAAAAGAATATCCGTTAACAACATTTAGTAAGGAAACTCAAGTACCAGTGTTAGTGGTATTGTTCAACGGGAATATATTTCGCAAATCTGCTGTAATCGTACTACAAATAATTAATTAACGCAACAGCCGCGAGCTGTTTAACAAACATAGTTCCGAACTCCCGTTCTCCCCTGTCCCATTCAACTATGGTTGCATAGTCGTTTCGTTGCTTTAAGAACATAAATTCGCCTATGGGCCGTTCTTGATATGATCGCTCCGCCAGCGGTTTTGGAGGTTCGGGGATTTGTTCTTAGATCTTTGCCGATACAAATCAGCAATTCAGCAGCGATAGAAGCAATAACAATAAGTGGGGCGGCTACCTGCCTTGCCAATTCCACGAAGAGGCTGTGCTTAAGGTTATGATATATTCCAGAGAGCTCCAGACATAAAAAAGAAGAACAAAATTCAGCTTTGCCCCTGGGGGTAACTCAAATCTCAAAAGCGGGGGGCGGCTTAAATCAAATTGGTTTCATGGCTTATGCGAGTTTTTCTCTTCTACATTGTTTTTATTTTTATTTTTTTTAACTTTTTGGCAAACAGTTTTTGAAGTGTCAATTTGTGTTTATAAAACTAAAATTATTTATCAAGCCGGTGGCCATCGCAAGTGGGCAGCGTAAACAGTTAAAAAAACGCACATACACTTTCACATACATATTTAAAAACATTCGTACATACATATGTATGTATTCAGTAAATGCTGAACACAAATGCGAGCACACTCAAATATATATATATAAAGATATATGTATATATTTTTGTGACTTGGCTCAGTTGACTGCAAAGTCAATTGCCAAATATGGCGCACTTGTTTGTGTGTGGTTTAATGTCACACACACACACACACACACACACACACTTAGATAGATGCACAAGTTTAACTCTCTGTCTATCAATATTTTAGTTTTTCAAAAAGGAAATTCAACTACTTGTTTCGCCAATAGACAGTAGAAATAGTCACCAAAGCTTTTGTGCGATAAATTCTCGTTGCCTTTATTGCTAAATAAATATTAAGTGAGATTTGCATGTGTGTGTGTGTATGTTATTTGGGCGCATAAATATATTTGCTAATTGTTATCTAAGAGCTATTTGCTCCAAAAGGCCTGGCCAACAATAACAAACTCAGCAGAGATGCACACGCTGCTTGCCCAGCAACAAACGTCAAAACTTCCTATTGTTGCTATTGTTGTTTTTCAAGTTTTCGATTTCAATTTAGCTGACTAATTCGGGGAAATGTTGACTAATTCAGATATATTTCTACTTCAGACTCAACTGTATGAATTAAGTATTGTAAAAATTTATTTTTTTTTTAATATCATCTCAATCATCTTCATTGAACAAACTTATTAAGAAACTACATTGTGTTGAAGAAAAAAAAAATAAAAAATTAAACTATATAATGGTTTGTTTCAACAAAAAATCAAGTGAATATTGCATTCGATTTAAAATCAGTTTAAAAGTCCTTTTAATACCCTTAACCCATGAAATGGGTAAAAAAAGGGTATAATGGTTTTGTGTAAAAGTATGTAACAGGCGGAAGGAAGCTTCTCCGACCCAATAAAGTATAAATATTCTTGATCAGCATCAACAGCCGAATCGATTCAGCAAACTTTCGATAACTTTTCAGTTTTACGATATACACATGGATTCGATAACAAATAAATATTGAATTGCAAAATTTTTAAAATGAGGATTGAATCTATTAACAAAATAATGACCATCTGTGAAATTTTATTAAAAACTGTTTAGAAACACCGGAGATATGAAACCATCAAGTAGTATTGGTACAGCGGTACACATACATATGTGTATGTCTGTTAGCCCGACCGTCGGTCCGTCTGTATGGACAAGGGTTAAGGGTATCTTCTAGTTGAGCTTACTCGACTAGAGCCTTTTTACTTGTTTTAAACTGGAAAATATTCAATTCAGCAATATCTCAATTTATATTTAATTGAAGGAAACATTTTATCATTATTATTATTATTATTATTATTGTTACTCATAGCATATTGTGCCGATTTAGGCTTAACTACTTACTTTAAACTCTACAATAAATAAAAATATGTTTGTTGGATTATTTAAAGACAGCTTTGAAAAAGCTTACTCTTCTATTAAGTAACATATTCATAAACACTTTAAAAGTCAACTTGCTAGAGACTAACACAGAGTGTTACCAATTAAAAATATCTAAAAAACAAACAATAACAAGAGCTAAGTAGCTAAAGCTGATCAACTGATCAATGAATATATCAATTGTCAACAGTGACAGGTTTTACTGTACAAGTTGCTTCAAGCTTTATTCCAGCTAAGATATTATTGCACTTGCTCTGTAAATAATAATCCGCCCTTTATGCTGCCCATTTTTTTTAGTGCTGCCACTTGGCGCGTTTCGTTTTTCTTTGTTTTACGTCAACAAACCAAATCGAGTATACGACGTAAAAAGAAAGAACAAAAAACACCAAAACAACAACAACAAATGTAATAATAAAGCCGCGCGTAACTCGCTGCTACCTACAACCTACAATACGACGGTTCTTTGCATTGGCGGCAGCTGTTACCGCTTAGAAATTAACCACACAACAACAGCAGCAACAACAACAACAACAACTGTAACTAAAACAAATGCATTGCTTCAGTCACAGCCTCTGCTTCTGAGCTCTGCTAGCCGCTTATTTAATATGCAAATGAGCGCATAAAAGCAATTCATTTGCAGGGGCAGGGCGCACACACACACACACACACACACACACACACACACACACACACACAAACTCACACACATATAGACATGGATCAGGAAAGGGGTAGAGTAATATTTGTTAAGCAATAAATAAAAAATGGCATATGCAAAAGTATTTTAAGTAAATATGTATAAGTATATAATTGTTATTCAGCTGCTGCTGCTGCTGCTTCTACTGCTGCTGATGCTTTTGATGCTAATGATGAGGAGGATGCGCTTGCTGTTGGCAAACGGAATTGTTAGCTTGATTTTAGATAGTTGTTGTTTTGTTTTTTGCCAACCAACTACCCACGCAGCCGCAGTGATTTGATGTGGCAATAAGCGATAATTGTGCGAGCGCATACGCGGCGTATGAGTAATTTGTAATTTGTAATTTGTATATATGTAGGTATGTACGTATGCAATTAGAGACGTAAGCGCCGATTGCGACGTGTGTTGAAATGTTCAAGTTGCAAGAATTAATCGCCTATAAAAACAGCAACAATCAAAGCAAAGCCACAAACCAAACCACAAAACGTAATAACAAATGCGGCCAGGCACAAGCAGAGAACAACAAAAACAATAATAAAAAGAACAGAAAAGAACATTATTGAAATAAAACAACAAGAAATCCAAGCAACTTGACAAATGCTGTGGGTGTTGTATGTAGTACTTGTTGCTGTTGCCGTTGTTGCCCACGTTTAAAATTAATAATAATAAAGTACGTAGCACATACAACAACAACAACAATAACAAGAACATGAAAAGAGTTGGCACTGAAACGGCAGCTGTAAGAATTTTTTTCGTTTGTCATTCGGATTGTCGTTGCTGCACGTACGTGAAGTAGAAACACATTTGGAGCAATAACAAGAGCAGCAACACCGAAATTACAAAAAGTCGGCTGCCCCCATCGAATTGTCATAAATCAGCTAATTTAAATGTGTGCTGCATGCCTCCAAAAGCAAGTTGCACAAGTAAGTAGACCCTGCACGCAAGTAAAAAGGTGCAGATAAACCCATAAATAACAATAAAAGTAACAGTAACCAAATTAACTTAACTTTTCACACACACACACACACACACACACACACACTTGACAAAGTCGGAAATGAAGCACAATCTCTGCCATCCAAAGATGTCGTGGCAATAAAATTAGGAAGAGTTCTTTTGAGTTGTTGTTGAGTGTATGCAAATGAAATCATAAATCGATTGTAAGCTGGCTTTTGCCTTTTTAAGCAAAAGAGGTTCAATAGATTCTAATCGGACAATGCGTCGTATGCGTAATTCAAATGCTGACCCATTGCTCAAAAGAACGCCCACATCGGCCAAAAACATAAATTACTTCAAACAGAGGCGAGCTAGGAAATAACGAAACAAAAACAAAGCAAAAGCAAGACGTCAGCAGCTTATAAGTTGTTATTGTTGTTGTTTTTGTTTTTGTTGTAATGTTGTCCATTTAAGCCTTGCCAATTTTGGCAACTTGTCGGCAACTTGGCGCTTTGCCGACTTTCCATCTTTCCGTCTTTCCGTCTTGCCGTCTTGTCGTTTTGCTGATGATGATTTTACGCCTTTCAGTAACGCTCGAGAAGAGCAGCGAGCAGCCAGCAGCCAGCAGCGAGCTTTTAAGCAATCGCGATCGATTGTATGTGGCGAGACCGCCCATACAGTTTGTTTCCCATATTAATTTATCATTTAGAAACGATTAATGTTAAATAAATGAAATTGCGCGCCCAAAACAAATTCAATATAATAATAGGAAGCGATTTTCACGCTTCGTTCATCTTCCATATTGGCTAATTATTGACTTAGTCCCGACATATGGTCGATATATACTTAACTAACCTAATCACCTGACTGCTTGCCAATGACCAATGGCAATAAATAAAATACCTAAACACACACATCTTTTTTTTCATGTGTACTTCCGCGAATGCGGTTTGCTTATTTGATTGTTTCTTCTCAATTCTCTTTGCCATTTTACAGCCAACTTTCTAGGCTGGCTTTGCCAATTTCTAGGGCAGCTCTGGCCTTATTTAGCCATGAAGGCCGTCCCGCGTTGATTGCCTTGGCCCGCCTTGTCAACAGGTGAAATTTTTTATACGCCCGCCTAATTTGCTTGCCTTTGCCAGTGTTTTGCATAATTTTTCAATATTCCACACACAGATTTGCATAGTTTTTTTTCGATCTCGTGCAAAACATATTTACAAATACAAGAAAAATAATAAATAATGCCTCAATGTTATGTCAAATCAGCGCCGAAGTTTGCTGAACAATTAAGCACAAGTGCTGAGGGAAAACAAAATAAACAAATAAAATAAAAAAGTTATTTTCCGATAAGTGTAAGTGCTAAAAAAATGGTGTCAGCTTATTTGTATTATATTAAAAATGATTTCGCTAGATGGCTTTGTTTAGTGTTTAAGAAAGGGCAACGATAGGTAATTGAAATATGCGAAAGAGCTTTAATGTTTAATCAGAAGTCATTATGTTTTGTATCTGCCAATCACTTTCTTTTGAAAAGAAATCATATATAACTAAAACTTATCTTTAAAACTTGGAAGGGATTTTTATAACTGCTTTTAAGCATCATGGCAAAACCCAATCGAACAGATGTTCGATCTTTATTACAAACAACATCACTTAATGATGTCTCTCAAATGTCTCGAAATTAATAGTTACAAAAATCAACAATCTAGCATCTGTTTGAATATTCATTAGAACAAAAGTTTCAACCAAAAACTCATCAAATTAGAAAATAACCTTAAGATTATCCATGCCTGTTTTCATTAAAATTAATCATCATTTAGTAGTGGTAGCGCGTAGTAGCTAAGTAGCTCATTATGAGTATGGCATTTGTTTTAGTAATGTTTGCGCAACAATCAACTAAGGAGAGAGAGATTTGAGATTTTGTCACATCTCGATCACATCTCAAGAATTTTAATTGTCTTTGCCCCGCTGCGAAGCCAATTAAAACACTTCACGTACGAGCAGAAGATGTTGGCTAAGTTATGTTATCTGCGAAACAATCAATTTGTGAAAAGCGCCCAAAAAATAGCAAGCTTCGCTGTGGCATGCATAGCTAATTCCGCTTATTCTTTATTGCCCAATTGTGGAAGTTTAATGTTGTATAAATATTTATTTGATTTGATTTAGCTGAAGAGAGCGAGGAGTCATATACAAGTGTGTGTGTTTGTGTGTGTTTCAAGGTCGCGATTACTCAAAAAGATTCTGAATTCTTGGAAGAAATCAAATGATGCGATGTAGTTGTCGTTGCCGTTGTGGTTTCCACGGTTCCATTATTAAATTTGTTGAGAATTTACGAGCTGCAGGAAATTCTCAGCTAATCGGTGGTGGTGCCGGCATTAGTTTGAGCAACTTGTTTACACTCCAAACCAAAAAACTAAACCAAACCAAAACCAAAGCAAACCAATCCGATTCCGCTTCAATTCGTTTCAATTCGTTTCAATTCATTCGTTCGATTTGATCGCTCTCTTCGAGTGTTTTGGCTGCTGTGCTCAAGTGTTTATTATTTAGTTTGTTTTTTATGGCGTCGGCGCCTTTGGTTTTTGGGCCCGTTTGTCGTTTGTCTGATTTGCGGTTGCGGTTGCTGTTTTTTTTTTTTTGATTTGGTTTTGGCTCTTGCTCTGGCTTCGACTCTGTCTACCTCGAGAATTCTATTAGAGCCAAAAAATAAAAAAGCTATTGATTTGCATCTATATTGGCCGGGGCACTTAAATGCGGGGAACTTGTTTCACCTACATTATTATTTTTTATGTTCGTTTCCGCAGCTGCGTGTGCGGCTCCAAGTGCCATTTGTATCTGTATCTTGTGTCTTGTGCTCGCAGCTACACTGCTCAAAAATTCATATATTGCGTGTTCACGCAGTCAGCTCTTCAGCTCGTCAGGCCATAGGTCCAAGGTCCGTCGCCCATTTGAACTTTGGATACCCCACGACCCAAAAGCTCTTTAATGTTCTGACGGATTAAGATTGCCTCCACTGACGCTTCAATCAAAAAACAAATCATTATAATTGTCATCGATCATGTGCACCACCCACCACCCACCACCCAAAGCGTGCCCCTTCTGCCCCTTCTGCCCGTTCTGTAGTTCCGTTAAGGGAACGAGAACGAGAACAGTTACAGTTACAATGTCGCCGGCTGCTCGCTGCAACGGTACACAACAACCAACCGCACATTAATTTATTCGAATTACTATAATTCAAAGTGTTGTTTAAAAGTGCGTAAACTGTGTTGTTGTTATTTGTGACTGTGACTTTCCCATAAATCGTTAAGTGAGAAACAAAGCCAAAAATTGGCAAAGCCAATGCCGTTTTCAGAGAGGTGATCGTGCGTGCCAGAGATACTATATATATGAGACAACAACAACAAAAACTACTTCGCATAAACTCATTTGTTTTCATTAAAGACAAAAGCAGAATGCGGGTTATGTTGTGCATAAGGCAAAAAGGGTCTTCAAACCATTAACTCAAAACTGAAGGCCAAAATTGTATGAGTCTTCATTTGGCAGCGGATAACAGCAACAAAAACAACAACAGCTTAGCTCCGTTTAATTGATTGTTAACACGAAAGGTGTGAAATATGTGTGTGAATAAAGACAAAGTGCGTATTAGAATCTGTTAAGAATCTGAATGGTGATGTCTAATCAAATTAAACGCCAATCGTAAGTATTCAAAATGTTTTGGAACGTAATTTTATTGATTGATGCGCTGGAATTTAAGTTTAATAGAGAAAAAACAATTCAGAAACATTAACCGTTATAATGCAAATTAATGATTATTAACATTTTGTGTTCAAATGTCTACCAAATATGAAGATAAATTCTAATGGCTAAAAGGGAGAATTGCTTAAATGCTATCATTTTTAAAAGGCAAGAAATATTTACATATAAAATATGCATTACGATGATAGTTAAGGGTGAAGAGTTCGTATTCAGCTCTAACATACTAAGAGTTTTGCGCATTACATTTATATAAGAACTACATTTATTATTATTACTTTCACACTTTTATTAATTGTAAGCCTTTAGACGTACAATCGATTCCATTAATTTGTGGACACTATTTATTAAGTCGACTTTGACTCTTCCTCTGTTTTCTGTTTTTTGGTGTTGTGTTTTTTGGTTGGTCATTTATGGGTCATGCCATCTAAAAACGACGACAGCTGCAGCTGACGTTGATTGAGTCTGAGTCTGAGTCTGAGTCTTCAGTGTGTGATTGGTGTGTCAGCAATTGGTTGGCTATGCGCAACACGTACGCGGATATCCGTGCTTAATCCGATTCCCAAATCCCCCCAATTGTAATTAAACACGCTAAGCGGTCGTGCAATGGCTACACACAGGGGGAGGGAGGGAGGCAGGCAAGGAGGATCATGAAAAGCGGTAGTGGGAGTTGCTAGTACCCGTAGGGTAAGTCAGTTAACGGCGCCTATCAACAGGCCCATCTATCTATCGCCCCATCGTATGTGCTTCATCAACTTGAAGTTATGCACAGCTGATCGACAGCCGGGACCGCCAGACAGACAGACAGACAGACAGACAGTTAGGCAGTTAGACAGTTAGAGATAGAGAGGGAGAGATCACTCACGCTTATGTAATATGGTAGTTGTTCATAAGTCTGGGAATGGGAATCGAAATGGGAATGGTATTGGGATTGGAATGGATTGGGAATCAACAGGCAACGACGTCGCTGCGCTGACAATTGTAGACAGCTAATAACTTTGACGAACAGTGAGCAAGAAATGCCAAAACTCAATCCCAATATTTTGTTGATCGTTTATCGTTGAGCTCGCCTCATGCAAACACTTCCTCGAGCATCCAAAGTTTGCCTGTTTTGTTGCCATGTAACAGCAACGAAAATAATTTACACAAATAAATCAAAGTCATAAAATGCATTGAAGCTGAAAGCTGGAGCACAAGCCTGACATGATCGTCGACATAGTCGACTATTGGAGGGGTTTAAAGATCATCGACGATTTGTTGTTGCAAATGTTTAAAGTTATTAGTTTTGTTGTAGTTGTTGTTAGTGTTGGTGTTGTAGCTTTGCTATCGCATAAAAGAATTTAATGAAATTTAATGAAAAGTTACACGATCGCCGACACGATTTGATCGTTTGTCTACACATTGTTGCAATCGTTGTTTGTAGTTGTTGCTGTAGCTGTTGCCGTTGCTGTTGCTGTTGCGATATGAATATGAATTTGTCTCTAGGACATTTTCGCAATTAATTGAATTATCGTCGTGAATGGCAAAAGGCAGCCAACATCGAATTTGCTTGGACAATCGATGATGTGCAATCAAATGTTGAGTGGCCGCCGCCGACGAACACTGGGATATTTTTTTCAGCAACAGCAACAGCAGCAGCTTTTTGGTTTCGACCCAAGCGAACGATTAGCAGGTCTCTTTAAGCAGGCCTCTCTGTGGATAACTTATGCGCGGCACGTTTTATGGCATTTTGGCTGCAAGAATTCTATATCGATTGTTCGATCCAACGATCAACTTTTGGGTGTGGCACACACTCACACACTCACACACACACACACACACACACACACCAGTTGCGATTCACTTGCCACACGCTGCAAAAGTCACTGCTCGTGTTAAGGTTAAAACTGAAAAACCCGCCAAAGCTATTAAATTCAGCCACGCTCCATTAGATGCGCTAGCTGCGCAGCCGGCGTCGCTGTTGGCGTCGTTTACGCCTAATTAAACAAATTATTGAATGTTTATGCTGCAAGTGCCAAAGCATCAACACCACCAGCAACAAAAACAACAACAACAGCAGCTTTAACTAACAAACTGAAAACGATTCGCATGCGCACAATGCGCATACGCCATGTGGCCCAGGAAATCTCACAATCAAATCTTAATTGTAAGACAATCGTCATATGCTTAGAAAACACACACACACACACACACACATACGCACACACACACAGAAATTGTTTTCTAAATAGCGCAAAACGCAAACCAAAACTCAAGCAAAAGCAAAACGTTAGCAAGACAATGCAAACCAACAACAACAAAAAAGCTAAAATAAAAAATAATATTAGGTTACATGTTGGCTTACAAGTTCACGAGCCAATAACAATGTTGCATTGCAGAAATTACATATCTGCATCACCGAAACATAAATGCTCTTGAAAATAAAATAACATTGCTTAGTAGAAATTTGTAGTTTTAGTTCTTTAAACATGTTTGAATACCTAGGAAATAGCTTTAATTTCTTCATAGTAGTTACACAATGAATAAAACGCATAATAGAAAAAATAGTAAATAAGTTTATAACATCATGGACATATACTACGGGTATATCTGAAATAACACATATGTACAACTTCATTACTATTAAAGCTTAATTAACAAATGAAACTCAAAGTGATAGTAATAATTGCTATACTATACATATTCATCTTCATCATATTTTTGTTTTTGTTTTTGTTTTTGCAAACTGCATGATCAACTTGTAATGCCCTCGATGAAGCTCCAAGATACATACATACACATACATATGTATACATATATATAGCGTATATAGATAGTACTTTACAATATTAAGAGAGACAATATAAAGCAAAGCGAACGGCGCTGTGGGCGATTCGGCTGCCTGGAGATCGCTGATCTGCCATCGTCTTTGTCTCCCATTTCGCACTGTATGTATGTGTGTGTGTGTCCCAAAAAGCCAACCAAAACAAGCAACTAATTCGCCTCTCACGTGGCGGGCGCTGCCAATGAAATGGGAGCAATCTGCGCAGCTAATTTTCAATGTGCAGCAGTCATGTAGTTCAAGTTCGATTGTTTCGGTTCGCACTGTAAGAGTGAGTGAGTGTCATTACGTAAGTCCGCTTATTTTTTTGTTAGCCAGGCCAAAAGGTAAGAGTTGCACACTCCCAGCAACGCACTCAAGACCTTTTGGCTTAAGAGCCTGCACTCGCTGACTGGCCTTTAATCTCTGACTCGTTGCCATTTGGTTTGAAATTTTCACGCTTGTCATTTGATATCTTACTATTTATTTGTTTTCTGTTGTTGCTGTTGTTGTTGTTATACAAATATAATTTATGCATTTGTTTGTGCTTTGTTTAAGCCAACAGCAACACCAACACCAACACCAATAACAATAACAAAACAAGCAAGCAACAAGTGCAGCTGTCTGTCTGAGAGATCTGCATAATGTTGAACTTACATAAATGGCTTGTCGGCTAGTTTCCGAGTTAGTTATTTAGTTTAGCTGTGCCTTGAACATAATTAAACTGTGGCTTCAGTTTCAATGCCAAGAAAAGTTCGACACTTAACGTGGCTGACGAACTATAAAGTTGTATTCCAAAAACCCAAGCTTTTAAGCCAAGTTGTAAGCATGATTCATAATTCACCACTTGCCACGTAGGCGCATTCACAGCAATAAACTTGTCTAATCTACCCGCTAAATATAGTCACAAGATGTTTAGAGTAGATAAGCTCTTTAGCACATGCATACATATGCATATATCTGTATGTATGATGAATGGCCCATGCGGAAGTACAACTTGGGATGCGCCACAGCCCCGAAAGCAGCGAAGCCAACGAAACCAAAGATACAAACGTATCTGAAGGACAAATACTTGAGCGTGAGTACCACGCAGAAACAAAACAAACTAAAGTCAGAAATATAAACTGTGGCAAGAATCGCACCCACTAAGTAGCGGCAGCAGCAGCAGCAGCGCCCAAAAGCTTAGCTGACTCAGAAATCAGAAACAGAGAACAGAGATGTAGAGAACCATGGAGACCTGATCTCTTCGGCTGAATGAAGTGAGGAAAACAATTTGCGGAGCCCACACACATACAGTTGACTGAAAAATTCAACTAATACGAAATGCGGTAACGCGGTAACGGGGCAAAATAGCAACTGAAAACCGCAAGTCAATGTCAGCAATCGGTGGCGGCATCTATGGGGCTGCAGCTGAAGCTGCGATTCAGATACAATAACAAAATATAATCAAATACAACAAAATAATAACAGTATCACAATGAATCACAATGTATCTTATTGTTTTGCGATAAAGACAGAGACACACAGAGAGAGAGAGAGAGAGAGAGAGAGAGAGAGAGAGAGGGAGTTAGGAGGAGGGGTGCGCTTTTGTGCTGGCTAGTTTGAACTATTGTGTTTTGACAATTCAAAGTTAAGGTCAACAAGGGATTTGAAATGCTGCATTGCGTGGGTTAGTTATGCTTTTAACTGTCGGTGCATTGAACTTCTATTTATTTTGACCACAGCCGAACTGAGCGGAGCATAATTAGCGTTCATTGTGCTGTGCGCAGACGGCCCTGAAAACCGTTTCGATATTATTTTGCTTTTGCGCATACCTTTGCGCAAACTTTTTGGCACTCGATATATTTCATTAGGCCAGGTGTGTACGTGTGTGTGTGTATGTGTATGTGTATGTGTATGTGTGTATGTGTGTTTTGTGCTTGTTGTTTGTAATTTGTTCGGTTGTTAGCTGTCATAAGAGCCGAACATATTTATGCACTTTACAAGAATTCCAAACAAGTCACCAGCCAAGTGCCAGCTGTAACGATTCTGCGCAATATACATACACATATGTCTAGATATAGCTAGAGAGATCTTTATGGCATATTTGTATCTTTTTTTGTTGGTTTTTTGTTAGACTGCAATAAAACTTTCGCTTTTCCAGCGTTGTCTTTAAACGGTGCATGAAAATGGTCTATTAGCACCTTATCTTTTATGGGTTTTTATAACTAACCTGTTGTACCTCTTTTCTTTTCACACTTGCTTGACGATTGCGCAAATATTCCCTAAAAATCCCCTAAAAACAATAACCCAAGCACTAAAAAAAAACGAATAAATAAAAAATGATTCAGTGAAGTTGCTTTTCACACATCTGCCGGAGTTTCCAAATGCATTTGAACATTGTCAAGCTTTTGTGTCTCATCTAGAACGGCTCATTCATAAATTCTCATCAAGAGAGTTGTTGCATTGGGCATGCTGTTACCCTCACTTCTCCTCTGTCAAATGTCAACAAGCGCCACGCGGCGTTCTGAATGAGTCTTAATGAAGAAGTCGTGCTGGATAAGACGGACAACCTTTAAAACGTTTCTACTTTAATGTGAGTGGGTCCATGTCAGCGATGACAATTTTGGATAGAGTCAATTTTCTTAATTTTATGATGTGTGGTATAACAGTTTTTGTATTTGATATATAATGAAACTATGTCTAATCAGTCTTTTGTTTAAATGTAGTTATTTATGATTGTTTCAATTGATAAGATGAGATAAAAATGTCTAAGAGAAAATTATATTTCGAATTCATTAATTCGGATTCGAATTCACATAAATAGGATTTAAGCCTTTTGTTTTTCTATATTTTATATTTATGCTTTTCCTTGAGTCTCATTTAACGATTAGAATTATTTAAGAAGTTAGATTCCACTAAGAATGTATAAAAAATCTGGAATACAGTTTTCGTGTACTAAAATTTAATTTTGAAAATATAATTATATATATTACAATTTTTTTTTTTGGTTTTGTTCTTATAAATAATAATTATATTAATTGCATGTACTTGTGATGATGAAATGTGGTGCGCATATCCGACCCCATAAACTATATATAATTATGATAAGCATCGCGAGCTGAGTCGGAAATAGAAAACTTCAGCTATAGAGCTGAAACTTAAGTCAAGATCATCTTGATTTTGCAGTTAGATCAGTTGACAAAATCGACCAGATGGAATCGTTATATCATATATTAATGCAAGCTCACTTAAAAGATTTAACGTTGAAAAAAAAGAGCGCTTTAAGCTGCCCCTAAAATATTTTCCTAATTCTTTAATAGAACTGCCGATTTTCTACTCACGATTCCAACACGCGCTCTTCACTGCAGCATTAGCCAAAGAAAAAACCCATAACTAAATTAGTAAGTATGTATGTTTAGGTTATGTTTGTAACTTGTGTTTGCATGTGGAGTTTGAGTTGAGTTGAGCTGAGTTGAGTTGAGTTGAGTTGATGACTAGCTTTTGTTAGTTGTTTTGTGGTCAGTTCGAGCAGACGACAAAGTCATCGTCATCTAAAATGCAAAACCTACGCACTATATTTATATTTTTTTCTCATTTATTTCTCTCGTACAAGCTGGGTTCCGTGGGCTGCGTTTTATTTATTTTTTTTTGCTGTATAATTTGAGCAGTCAAATGTTCTTTGTTAACGGCAAGAGCATAAACATATATATATATATATATATAAGTATAAACAACAATAAAACATTTAAAAATTATTTATTTAGCTTGTGGCTGTTGTTGTTGCTGTTGCGTTGATTTGTTTGTTGAGATTGCTGTTGATTTTTGGCAGTTTGGCAGTTTGGCAGCTGTCGAAGGCGCCTACGATGCAACTGAATTGTTTGCCTGGGCAGCTGTGCAAGCTGTTAATTAAGGCATTAATCGCTGCTGCCATGAATGGGCGTACTGTGCCCCGCCCCAAATTGCTCAATTTGCAAGCCACTTGACCTTCAATCCATCTGCGCACTCTGCGCACTGACATGTTGCCGAATAATCCTCAAAAACAAAAACCGAACCGAACCGAACCGAAATGCTGTTGTTAACTTGACCAGTTGAAGTATAGGCAAGGAGCACAAGCGGCAGGGAGCGGTGATCGTGAAGTCTTCCACTTGTTCGTTCCATGAATGAGTCGCATCACACTGGCTTGCGTTGCATTGAGTATGCCAATCGCATAAAATGAATTATAAAGGCAATAAAATGTATCCCAATTTCAAGTACGCAACATCTCTCGCGACTTGGCTTTTTGTATTTTTAGCGCATATTGGAAACATATCAAAACGAACAACGTAAAGCAGCGGCAGCGGCAGCAGCAGCAGCAGCAGCAATCGACAACTGCCACATGGAGCTGTAAAGATGTTATTACCGATTTTAGAAGTCATAAGGTCAATGCTGAGTGCGCCAAGCTCCAAGTTCCAAGCGCCAAGATCGTGTTTTGATTGGGATTCGTTTTCGTTTTCGTTGTTGTTGCTGTGGCTGCGGCTGCGGCTGCTGCTGCTGTTGCATTGTAGAAGTTTTGTTGATTGTTGATTTTGTTGCCTGGCGTCGTCTCTTGTTAAGTGTTATGACTCGTCCACTTCGACTGTCCGTCCAATCTGTCTGCTGTTAGTTTAAAGCTGTTGCATTCATTAAAGCGTCTTCATTGTGCTTAATTTGCTTGGTTCCCAGGCAGACCAACAATGTAATGTTGTTGTGAGTTGTTGCTGTTGTTGATAAGGCAAAACATCAGCAACAAATCAACAGTGACATGAAAATGTACAAACAATGGTTTTGGGATGGTCATAGATTAAAAAAACATTTCTTAAATGGAGTGTCTATTAATTATGAGATGATCGAATAAATAACTTTATTTTATTCCTAATCTATGCGCATAAGAAATGTTAATTTACCCTAACAACGTCTGGTTAAATTTGTGATGTAACCCAGCTTGAGAGATCTTGACACTTCATACTCCCCCAATGTTGAGGGTGCAAGATATTTCATTGTGCTGCCTCAATGTTGCGTTTAACAAAATTGTGTAGCTTTAAATCAAACAAACTTGAATTTATCAGCTTAACTGCCAGTTATTGCTATTGTTAAGTACAAACACTTTGCTCAATGACCATTTATTTTATGTGTTTATTCACATATTGTTGCATGAATTTGTTGTGGGACATATCGAAATGCAAAATCGTTACGGCTGCCGGCTGCAGCTCGTAAAAATTCAATAAAAGATTATGAAAATTGTGCAGTCAGCGACAGCGACAGCAGCAACAACAACAACAACAATAACAATTCCAAAAGCAATAATAACGCCAACACCTGACTAAATAAAAATAACTTTTGGACACACCCATAGAAAAGTGATTAGAAAATAAGCGACGGTTGCTTTGAAGAGGCTGTAGCTTCATTTACAGCAATTTGCTACAGGTGGCAACAACAACAACAAACAGAAGCAACAACAGCATCAGCAGAAGCCAAACGACCTTGCGCTTATTGCGACAGTTCAGCTGGCGTCGCTGCTGGCGTCGCCGTCAGTGTCTCTGCTAGCATTTGCTGCTTACAGTTTTGTGAATATGATCGTGTTTACATTACTTAACGTTTCTGATCTTGTGTGTGTTGTGTGTTGTCAAGTGTATGTGTATGTGTATGTGTGCGCTATGGTAGCTTGTTTTGTTAACAATCCCCAAAAAGCAAAATTAATACATTTCTTGAGCCATTTTGTTTCCCAAATGCACTTTGCACAACATTTAATCACATTAAGCAGCTGTGTGAATTTGTTAAAGAGCCCAAACATAATTTATACAAAACATTCATTATTAAAATGTCGCTAGACATTAAATGCGACAACAGCCACACGAGAAACGAGACAGATGGATAGACAGTGAGACAACGAGACAGTGGGACAACGAGACAACGAGAAAACGAGACATGAAACAAATGTTCGCTCAGCATTGAAAAGTTTTGAAATAAGTGAATTATTACTTGCACTTTAACTTGGCTTCGAGCGAGGCGATGACGATGAAAATATTTTACAATCTCAGCGCCTGCCAATTTGTATATGCGTGTGGCTCTGTGTGTGTGTGCAAGCGGTTGACATTTTATAGACGGGCGACGGCGACGGCGACGGCGACACAAAGTCGCCACCTGACGCTTGTCTGAGCTCTAGTACGGTTTGGGCAGGGGGAGGAAGGAGGTGGTGGTGGAGGATAACTTCAATATGACAAAGCCATTTGGGCCTGTCAACGCCCCGCAATTGTCTCCAGTTGAGCCTTAAGCCAAGATAAATGAGTTGAGGCTAAAAACTCCAAAGAACAAACAAACCCAAAGAAAAAACCGACAAAAGAAAAAGATCTTTGCACCTTTTGACAAAATTCTAATTAGCTCCAGAGTTGCACAGAGTTCTCTTGAGTTCATTAACATTTTAGTTGACATTTTGTTTGCAGATGTGTGAGTGTGCATGTGTGTATATGTGTGTGTACGGTTCTCAGGCATTTCCGTTGGATTCGTGCTGCCACCTCTGTTTACATTTCAATTAAACTCGCATTTTTCGTTGCTCTGCTTTGCATAAAACAAACTGAAAATAAATACCTGGGCAACATAACCACATTTGACTAGCGAACTCCTCCTCCTTCCTATTCTCTCTGTCTCTGGGCCCTAATAGAACCAGTTTAACCGATAAGCATTTAATTTATCGGCCCATCAAGCTCACCTTTATAGCTTACTCGTGCTTTTATATATTTTTTAACTTACCCTTTGTGTATGTGTACACACATATAGAAAGTGTCTTCTGATCAGGTTGTAGTGCGGGTGCTGTGCTAATTTGACAATTCTATTAACCAATACAAAGTTAATGCAGCAGGTTTACTACACTAACAAACAAAGCATTGAATTTTTACTTGATGCTTAGAGGATTTAAAAAGTTTTAGTAGGCATTATTATAAGGTCTAGCTTATTATTCTTCAACTTACAATAACTAGATTCGAACTCAACTAGGTTGTCAAGTGTATGAATTGAATATTCATTATAATTCCAATTGGAAAGACAGTCAACGATTATGACAGAACAAATCGCAAATGTTTCAACATTTTGATTGAGAACTTGTTTTCCACAAGCCAGAATGTTGTCTGCGACTTAAGGTATTGTCATGTTTTGTATGCGGATTGGAGATTAGGATATGTTCGCAGCAAGCAAGCACTTGCCAGATATCAAAATGGCATATCTAAAGGATGTCATGTTATAACATCTGTCCATTTATTTTATGTCATTTTATGCGATTTCATTAGCGACGCCGATCCAAACGTCACTCAGGGCAACAACAGCAACCAGCAACTACGAAAATCAATAACAGCAATATAGTAATAATAATAAAAAAAATAAATAGGGGAAAAAAAACATGAACATTTAGCGCACAAACAAATTATAATTTCAAATATCACAAAGTGCCACTTGAGATCACAGCTCTTAACAAAAATGTTAAACATTTTATCGGCCTTTTTTGTTGTTGTTTTAGTTGTAGTTTGATGAAAATGTTGCTGTTTAATATGCGAGAACTTAAATGGCAGGCTTTTGTCGGCGATTTGTGCACTTTCGACAAAGCTTTATTTTTTCGTCGCATACTCTAAGTGTAAACAAATTAACAAGATCATTTACTATAATTGAGATGCCGATCTCGAAGGCGGAACCCCGATTTAGTTGGCGAACGGTCTAAGACGGCTAATAGCTTTGATCTTGGCTCCGTTTTTGACCGTCGACCGTCGACCGTCGACCGTCAAAAGTGCCTGAGTTGCAGTTGGGAAATCTAAGCAATTGCATTGAGCCAGCAGCGCCCCCTGGCGTTAAATAAAATAAACCACAATACCAAATGTCTGAGAATATAGGACAAAGGGGTAAAGAGCGATCATAAATTAATTAAGAGCGCTGCATGAATGGCATTTCAAATTTATACATTCATATAGCAAAATATGGGACAACGATTGACAGGGGCCGAGGGCCAGGCACTCTGGGCCCACAATTGATTAGCCCACGACAAAAAAGGGCGCACACCCCGGTTGTTGGTGTTGTCGAATGCAATCCGAACTCGAATCTGTTCTCATGGGCAATATTTTCCATTTTACTTGTAGATTCAGCGCACGAGAGGCGTTCGCCATGACGGAAACTGTTTAGGCATTCAATGCGGCATTCAGCAGGCACATCCAGACCCAATAAGTTCAAATTCAAGAACTGAGAACCTTTGCAACTAGCCGCAACAAACAGCAACAACAACAAATCGATCGATCGAGCTGCGTCTGTGCGGCGTGACAAATATATCCCCTTCCCCATACCAACCCCACCGAGTAATAAAGGCCACAAAATACAGCCAAGAAATGGACTCACGCATCGGCCTGGATTACATAGTCGAGAATCGTGAATACATTTCCAAGTTGGGCTCTGCCCTAGACACGCAGAATGCGCCGGTCAAGAAGCAGGTCTTCGAGCTGCTGTCAGCACTCTGCGCCTACAGCCCCGACGGCTATGCCCGTGCCATCGAAACTCTCGAGTTTTACAAGGTATCTTATATAGATATTTATCCTTTAATTATTTATTTGATCATTCATATTCATCTAGAATCTCAAAAAGGAGCGTTATCGCTTCAAAATTGTCATCAATGAGCTGGAACAGACCAGCGCTGCTAAATCCCCTCCACATGATTATCAAGCCACTTTGCTGGCCTTCATCAATTGCGTCATCATCTCCGAGCCAAAGCTGCAGGAACGCATTCGCATACGATATGAGTTTATAGGTAAGATCGATAAGTACTTCTCTTAGACACTACTGTTATTTTCTGTATAAATTTCATTAAGTTGTAACATACGTCAAGTATTTTTAACAATTTAGTAAATACTAATATCTTTCAAATAAATTTTTATATAATCATTTAACTATATACAAAAAAATATTTTTTTTAATATTTGTATGACAAATACAAATAACTCGCTCTATAGTGATTTAATGCAATAAATATATACGCTGATATAATAACAAGATATGTTCAAGATTTTCTCATACAAAAACAAATTGGTTGTTCTTTAATTGTTTACGTTTTGTTTTGGGTTCTGTTTCTATTTATGCTTTCTGCGTTAACTGTGATAACCAAGCACACCATAATGATAAACACATTAGGCCAACCGCAAAAAGTCATCAGCCGACCTTCCATTCCTCCCCTACTACCTTCTCTGCAATCCAAAAATTTCGAGTCAACTGTTTGCTAGCTGTCTTCGATTTCAGTGATTTGATTGATGTGCCCGCTGATCCGCTAACGTCGCCGCTGATCGGTGCTGTCCTTGACCATATACCATATACCATATACCATATACCAAATGCCTCATAACGTATAACATTTTGGTTAACTGCATGTCACAGCCACGCCAGTGACCCTCGGGGCTGGCGGTGCTCAGGGAGATCTAGCGTATCCGGGGGTCGTGGATAATGGTTGTAGTTGAGGCATCGGATTTGCCATACTCAAACTAATCGGTATAACTGCCAATTTGCCAATTTTGTCTCTTTTGAAGCACTCCGATTGGGTAACCTTAGCACGTGCCAGCGATTAAAGGTGCGTCTTTGAAGCTGACGACAGGGAATATTTGGACTTTGAACATTTGATCACAGATTTTGTTGGTTCAATAAAACCTTTTTCATACATAAGCCCAGCAAGAAAAATCTATTAATCTTGATTTACTAAACATAAAATACTAGGCGAACATTTATTTATTTTTGGAAACCCTAATATATGTATGATCTTGTTATTATGCTTAGGCATAAGAAGAGATATTAAATTTTGTTCTGAACATGAATATTCTCAGGCTAAATGTTTTTATTTGTTTCTTCCAGACATCATGTTGGCATGTTTAAAGGTTAGGGTAAGGGTAAGGGTGAGGGTAAGGGTAAGGGTATGTGAATTACAGCAAACAAATTGTTATTTAATTTTGCCTTGTCGAGTTCTACTTAAGAACTCTGTTTATATCAACAACATAGACACGTAGTTAAAATGTAATAAGTCGCCTTATTCCACAGTTGTCGACAAACAAGGGGCCCATTCATATCCTGTCCCTGACATTGCTTCAGTCCCCTTCCTAGGCGGCTGTCTGCCTGCATGCCCCTGCCTCCTTTGGCCAAAGTTCATGAACTGTAAATCCAGCCTCCAACTTCTTTGCTACCATATCTCTGTGATGGTGAATGTGCTCGTCAGACCCGCTTCTCTTCTTATGACTTTGATTGAGCGCAGTTTTGCGTGCGGCGCAGGCGCAGCAACAGTTTGAACAGTTTGAAATGTGGGGAACGAACGGAACATTTGATGATGGTGCGTTGAATGATGGCTGCACTTGCCGCATATAGCTTAAGGAACGGGGTTCTTTTATTGTTCTTAATTAAAATAAATTGAGCTGCGCTTTTTCAGCATTACAAGCAAATAATAATAAAAGCAGCTGCGACAAAAAGCGTCAAAATCTCAACCGCCGCAAAATGTAAGTCACGCACTCCACCTACAACTCTTTATAGACGGGCTGAGAAGGAGGTGGAGGAGGGGTTTTTTGGTAGGACATTTCACACATGCAGTTTTCATATTAACTTCGGAACATTCCTGAGCGACACATTTGACAGGCAAGCAACGGTCGCATTTTATTCGACATTGAAATGCTGTATTCAGTTTCAAGGCTTTTGGCCTCCATACTCTTCGTTCTACCCGCAGCCCCTTCTCCGTCCCCTTCTCGGCAAACGACATACCAATCTTTAAGTTTCCAGGAACGCCTCAACATGATAAATATTTGCATATATTTTCAATTCAAAGTTGTGTGTGTGTGTTTTATTTATTGTTTTGTATGTTTTTCTGTGTTCTGTGAAATCTGCTAATACCACTTAAGTGCCCAATTATCAATTCAGTCTCTCTCGCTCTCTCTCTCTCTCTCTCTCTCTCTCTCTCTCTCTCTCTCTCTCTCACACACAGTGTGTTTTGGAATCTGTGCAAGACCTGATCATAGAGTATTGCCATCATATCTGTTGTATGTCATCTGTCAAGTCCATCGCTGCCGGCTGTGCGGCGTTTACTGATTTATGCACCATGATTTTCCACTTTGGCACGCTAAGTTTTTCATAGTTTACTGTTGATGTTGTTGTTGTTGCTGTTACTGACTCTGACCGCGCCATAAATTTATGTATTTAACAATTTTTTCATTTAGTTCGCTTGGCAAATTTCAATTTCAATTGATTTATAAAGCGTCAACAGCTTAACAATAAATACATATATATATCGAGCAAAAAACAACAAAACGACACACAAATATTATTTAAATCGAATTGATTTTGATTTTTAGGTTTATTTTGTCTTTTGCTTGTATTTAGCCTGGCATGTTATTAAACAATTAATTGTAGATTTTGGGGCGTGTTCTGTTCCATGCAAATTCCTTGGCTATATGCCATGAATACAATTGAAGCTGGTTATTTATTTAAGATCGGTTCTCAGTCGTTTCTCTCTTTCTTTCTTTAGATTTGCTAGTCAAGAGCACGACTTCCGAAAACTGAGAACTCAAAACTGAACAATGACCGGACGAATAAACTTTCAACACACACACACACACACTCGTTTTAATTGTGCGCCTTTTATGGTTTTCAATTTCAAATAAATGAATCGACAACGAAACACAGAGTCGTAAAATAAAATTATGAACATGAAGGCGCCAAATAAGGCAAAGGGTAGGTTTTCCTGAGTAAAGAGGGGTGCCAAAGGGGATAGATCACAGCACAGAAGCGACAACGACTTTCCCAAGCATTTTGTATATAATTTTTTATTACGCACATGTATATAGTATATAGATTTTTATTAACTATACAACTGTACAACTCTACACAAAATGAAATATGCTTGTGCCTGCTTTCTGTAAAGTGCGCAAATAAAAACAAGCTTGACCGGAAGCGACTTTGGAGAGCACATTGGGCGGTTAGACCCAGTTGGGCAGTTTGCCAGTGGCACAAGTTAAGCCCAGTTTCAAAGATCAAAATAATAACAAGAAAAAACATTAGCTGAGATAACAAATAAGCAACTTTCTCGCTACTTTAAGTGAGGGTTTGGGTTTGATATTGTCACTTTTGGTCATTTGTAGCATACTTGTTTTCAATATTAAAAGTGTTTGAATGAAAATATTCAAAAGTGTTCAACACTTTATTTTAGAAGAAAAAGTATACTGGGATATTATTTTAAATTGTGTGCTGATAGTTCTTTTTTAATAATTACTAGTCGATTTTTGTACAGCTTTTCGATGTGTGCAAGGATATTTATTTATTGACTAGCTTTGATCGATTAATATACATAATATAATAATACATAAGCTAAAGTCTCCAGTTTCATAGAATATCAAAGTAACAGTGCGGTGCTTTAGGTTTTGTGATAGTTACAAACTAATTTTGACTGCAGTTACACTTTCATTTGATTTCTGAAGCATACAATTTGATGGTAGTTCGGCGCTCGTTTACCGTAGGGGTACTCACTGAACTACCATCGTAGAAGATGGGAAAGGGAAAGTAGGGAGTTTAGCACAGCGAATCGCTGGGTTAGTTATAAAACTGTAAGTAAGTGTAAATAAGGTCTAGTGTTATAGGTATCTCCTAGTCGAGCTTATTCGACTAGAGCCTTCTTACTTGTTTCTCTTGATATTTTAACATGTACTATACTTTCAGCTTGATGCACCTTAATTAATTGATTTTTGTGTTTCTCATTAGATTGAACATTTCAATCAATTCAATAACCCACAAGTGATAACATATAACATTTTTGCCAACATACTTAAAACTACTTTATATTCACCTGTTGTTGTTTTCTTTCTTATATTTTACAGGCCTCAAAGTATTGCCGCTGCTTAACAATTTGAGGTGAGTAAGTAAGGTCTTAAAGCAAATTTGTTGGTCTTGAGTTAGAGGATGGTCGGTTGAAGCACCAAGACAATCACAACTTACTCTATGATTTGTGCATTTTGCGATATGTGTTTGTGTGTGTGTAAGTGCGTGTGTGAATGCTGTGCTGAATTAAGACAATTTATGCAACAATTGTTAACTGCAACCCTGAAACACACCCACAACAACAACAACAAATATAATGACAACAGACAACAAAGTCCAAATGAATATCACAAACAATTTTAAACGTTTGCTATTTTATTTATTTTGTTTGCTTTTTTATGAGATCTCAAAAACACATTGAAAATTTGCATGCAGCTCTCAACTAGACAAGATCAAGGTGAGATCCCTCACAGTTTAACATAGTCATGCGAAGTGGAACCTTTATAGTGGAGAAGAGGTGCCATCATTAACGTAGTGCGCTTGGCCAAGTTTGACCAATTTGGACGCTTGTCAAACATCCATCAAAAACGGCAACGATCCGAACATATTTTTTTTTAATTTACGTGATTTGTTTTTTTTTTTTTATTTTTTGTATGTTTCGGGTTTTATGCAAATAATTTGCGCCGGTTTTTGTGTTGTTTGTGAGTCTGTCAAGCAATTAATTCAATATTTAATTAGTCAACAATAAATCAATTAGTTTGTGTTACCCCCTCCACCCACCACCCTCCACCCACCGGCCCAGTCCGCCCTTGTCACATGCCTACTAAACTGGTTTATTAATGTGGGGCCTCTGTGAGCTGAAGTTAACAAAAAAAGCTTCAAGCTTCAAACAAAACTAAACCAAATTCAATTAAGTTTTTAAATAGTTCAGGCCTAGCCCCAAAATGTACAAAATGTACAATAACAGCTCCAACTGGCATTTAGACATGCCAGTCGAACAGCTCACAAACCCCCTCCTCGTATGGTACCCCTTCTTGCCTTCTCCATCCCATTCTCAGGCAGCTTCTTCGATGTATCTTTAGACAAAATGCCTAATTGATTGTTCGGTGCCATTTGTCTTGGGCCTGTATCTGGGGGCCAAGTGATGCCCATCCATTTTGTCATATGGCAGTTGACAAGCACTACCCCCTTCCTTCCACTCCCCTTCCCTTCCCACCCAACTTTCGCACACACCGCACCATACTTCTCATCTTTGAACCATTGTTATGGAGAATTCTAGCGATTTGCCTAAATTAAATGCGTAGTTTCTCGCGCCTTTAATTCATTTCAAACATCAAATCGGCTTATTCGCGTTCTCATTGAGCCAAGCAGCGCTTTGATTTCAGCGCTCCTCCACGGGATGGCAAGAGGGCGGCAAAGAGTGGAGAAATTGTTGGGTGCTATAAATAAATGGATATTCATTTGAGATTTTCGACAGCGTAGCTTGGAAGCTGTTTTGTTTGTTTAAGCGGATTTTAATTGCTGTCAAAGTCAAATGGGTTCTAATCAATCTAAAACTTAGGTTCTCTCAATATTAAATTACAGAAATTATGTATAAAAACAACATAACATTAAATGAAATAAAATAATAAGAGAAAGAATAATAACAGTTTAATACATAAAAGGAATTTACAATAATGTTTGAAATTGAACATAACGACTGATTTTCTCGAGTTTCTGTATTGATCTTCAAATGGATTCACTAACTGATAGTTTGTTATGCTTTGGTTACTTAACTTCCTATCGTTTAACAAACAATTTACCTGGTGTGAATTTCATTTGCAAGCAAGTGTGCTCTTATTAAGTGAACTCAACTTTAAGATACCCTTTGATTAGAACTAAGCATATTAATTTTCATGAAAGCTTGTTGTTTCATAGACCCCGTCTAAAGATTCTAAAGGAGATTATGTATGAGACGGCATTTTATTTCTTTTAAAACATTTTTATTGTGTGCATGGTATACTTTTTCACTCTCTGACATTTTTCACGTTCCGTTTTCGGTGGCTTTAATTTGCCGTGTTTAAGTTTATTAAACTTCCTCGATGGTCGGAGTTCGTTGTGTTGTTTTCCTTCTTTTTTGTTTGCCAATTTTGGCACCCACATTTCGTGGCAACTGGGTGGAAAAAACTTCCGTGACGGACCCAAAATAGAAATAGTGCTGCCAAAAGTACACACACAATAACAGTAGCAATGACAACAAGAGCAACTATGAAGCATCACGTGCCGATGTTGTTGACGAAGTGTCTCGTCCAAAGAGTTGTGAGTTGTCGCTTTTTGTTGGCCTGCCTCAGTCTCTCTATACGGTTGCACGAAAGTCAACTTTCAACTAATGGAGAAATCGATGCGCGCGCAGCACGTGGCAAGGACAATAACAACAAAACACCGACCAGCGAGTTGCTCTTTCGTTCGTCATCTCTCCTCTCTCTGTCTCTCTCCCTCTTTCTTTCTCTCGCTCTGTGTTGTTCGGTTCATTGTTGGCTCCGTCTGGTCTATGCGCCGCCAGCAACTGGCGTGTCCTGCCTGCGTCCTCGTTATTGCCATTGCCTTTGCCTTGCTTGCTGCTGGCTGTTGTTGCCTTTGAGTTCGCGATTTGAGTTCGTTCGCGAAAAACAAACAATTGAAAAGCAATTAAAAAAATGTGCCACTCGATTTATGGATATCAATTCACACAACCATAATAGGAGCCAATCTGTACAGGGACACCGCTCAAGGACACAAACAGCCTAATGCGCAAAACAACAAAAAACCAAAAACAACAGAAACTAAAACCACATCTAAAAAAACAATAATAGCTACATCAACTGACGACAACTATCGAATATGGTTAAGCCTATAAACGTCGCGTTAAGTTAAATAAGTTTGCGATTGCTGGCTGCAAGGCTGCTCTACAAGGCAGGCAACGTGGAGTCATCATCCCAATCCCAATCCCAGTCCGATTCCGATTCCGAGTTCACTTCTCCGCTATCGTTGCCATTGCCATTGCCATTGCCATCGCAGCTGCAGCGTCACCTCACGTTTTGTTGCTCGCTGTCCCGTTACAGCAGCACCGCCTTGCAACTGGTGCAAAATCTCAAGTAAGTGTTTGTGTGTGTGTGTGCGAGTGTGTTTATTTTGTATACCACTGCAAAGGGTATTACAATTTAGTCGACACAACTCTAAAATCTCTAAAGGACATTTTTCTTTAAATAATTATAAAGTTCAGCTTTTTTAGAGAGTTTGGCTCAACCGTTTTGCAATGCATTTTTATCCCCTATAAAATGGTGTCTGCAAGGGTGTGTTATCTTTGGTGTGCTTTGGAATGTCAATCCTCCTTGTTCTTCTAGTCTTTTGGCAACCTGCTAAGGTTATTCAATGTCAAATTGTAAGCTGTTGCTTCAACAACTGTCAGCATTGAGACATTTTAGCTGAGCTCGGTTGGAAAACTGTTGTTCTGATCAGAAATCGAACACACTAAAATCGCAATAAATCACAAATCAATTAATCCGTACCACAATTGCTAAGTGTATGCTAAGCAAATTGCTAATTGCTGCTTGAATAATGGACTTCAACAGAGAAATACATTAAATGTGCCATTTGTGATTTCCAATTTCAAATTTCCAATTAGCCTGCATATGTCCCATTAACACAACTATTTGCATTCGAATTGCATTGCAGAAAAGTCGCACAGACTGTGCGCGATATCATCGTACAATTGGACGTATTCGTGGAGCAGCAGGAATGCGACGAGGCCCAGAGCCTTCAAACGCCCGATGGCATCAATCTCAATTCGCATCTTGATGTCTTCTACGCAATTCTGCTACAGGTGAGTGTTCGATTAATCGGTTAATTATTATTTTATAAATCAAGTCAAAACAACACACTCCTTAACACCTTCCCCATTATCTGGTATTGACTCTCAACTTGTTACATACAAATATTTTACAGTTTTTATTTGCATATATGCATTAAATTGTGTGCATTAAGTATACGTACCAAAGCCCTGATGGCTTAGACGGCATAGCTGTGTATGTGAGTGTTTGTGCGCGGATTTAAGATGATGGAGAGGGGGAAGGGTACTTACGCAATTGTTGGTGCTAAGCCAAGGCTGCATAATGCCAAGGCGGCTATTGCACGCGAAGTGGGATAAAGGTCAACTTGGCAAATTGGCTAAGATGTCATTCAATGGTAATAAAGAAATAAAAAAGAGATTCTTATATTTTTTCACTACGTTTCGCTTTCTAAAAGCATAGAAAACCGTTATAAGCTGCATTTCAAATAATTAAATAAATAGTTAAATAGTTAAACAATATATTTACCCAATATCCACTTTTGTTAGTTTTCTCTGGTATAGGACTAAAACCAATAACTCAAATAAATAACTAAATAAATTTAAAATTAAATTTAAAATTAAATATATTCTCGGAATTCCTTATTTGAGCATTAATGGTATTGTTGGGCATAAAATGATGAATAAGTACCTTATTTCACCAAGATGTTGAATATCTTTGAGCGTATTTGAAGTTTCTTATCGAACCCTACATTCTTCATATTCTTCATACAAACATATTTTATTTTTATAAATTACATCAAAATGACATTAAACATTATTCGCTTATTTCCCTCCCACTCGACTAGGTGGCCGATAAGCCGCAGGAGGGGCCGTTTCTCAGCATATTGCAACATCTGCTTCGCATCGATTCTAAGGATCCGCTAAGCGATGTCATTTGGGATACCACAGAGCGACTGGTGCATCGCGCCACGCTGCTCGAAGCGCCTGAAGATTCTGTGCGTCTGCTGCGCCATCAGAACTCACAGAAGTTCACCTGCTCCAACTGTCGTGCCGGCGACGCCAGCAGTCCCACAAGGAATCCCTCACAACCGCATATGGTGACATTAAAGCCACCTGCACCACCAGCAGCACCAGCACCGCCACCGCCGCCACCACCCGCAACATTCACAGTCAATGGCGCTGCATTACCGCCACCACCACCGCCTCCGCCGGTACCTAATGGCACTGCTCTTCCGCCGCCACCGCCGCCACCATCCTTGTCGATGCGTCCGCTGACGCCACTGCCAGAGAGAGCGGCGCCAGTCTTGCTGCCACAGCAGGATACGCCAGCACCCAAGGCTAAAATGAAGACGCTTAACTGGGGCAAGATACCGCACAACAAGGTGCTGGGCACAGCCGACAACATCTGGAGCAAAATGGCCAATATGCATCGTGACACCAGCCAAACAGATATCGATTTCAATGAGATGGAGGGCCTCTTTTGCCAGCAGCCCACCAGCGGAGAAGGCTCACCCAAGCCGAGTCCCAAGATTGGCAAGCCAGCCTCAGCCAATGGCACGGACACAGTGGATCGCAAGGGCAAGAAGGAGAGCACAGAGATTTCACTGCTCGATGGCAAGCGTAGTCTGAATGTTAACATATTTCTAAGGCAGTTCCGCAGCAGTAGCAAGGACATTATTCAACTGATAAGGCACGGAGCGCACAATGAGATTGGCGCCGAGCGACTGCTGGGATTGCTCAAGATTCTGCCAGTGGTCGATGAGCTGGACATGCTAAAGAGCTTTAATGGAGACAAAACGCGTCTGGGCAGTGCGGAAAAGTTTCTACTTCAACTACTTGAAGTTTCCAAGTGAGTTTTAAATTTTACAGATTTTATGAAACCTTATTCAATATTCAATATTGATCTGTTTCAGCTACAAACTGCGCATTGAGAGCATGCTGCTTAAAGAGGAATTTACGGCGAATATGGAATATCTGGAACCATGCATCAATGCGATGCTCTACGCCGGCGACAATCTAATCAACAACAAGGCACTGCAGGAGGTTCTCTATATGGTGGTCGTAGCCGGTAACTTCCTTAACTCTGGTGGCTATGCGGGAAATGCAGCTGGCGTTAAACTCTCCTCTCTGCAAAAGCTTACGGATATACGGGCCAATAAGCCTGGCATGAATCTAATACATTTTGTGGCCCTTCAAGCGGAACGCAGCAATCCGGAACTGTTGCAGTTCACCGCACAGCTGAATACACTTGAAAATGCAAGCAAGTTAGTCAATCAACTTATTTCTGATACTTATTAATATGAACTAAAAAAAGATTGTGAAACCTTTATTTAATCACATCTCTCTTTTTCCACAGAACCACCGCGGAGCAGATTAATACCGAGATCAGCGCACTAGAGAAACGCATCACGAAGATCACAAATAAAATTAAGCAGTCTGAAACAGATGCGGATATAAAGGAACAAATGTCCGATTTTCTTCTGTCCGCTGAATCAGAGATAGCGGTGCTGCAGTCGGGCATGAAACAGGTTGACTCATTGCGCTTAAAGTTGGCCGAGTTCTTTTGTGAGGATGCAGCGACCTTTAAACTGGAGGAGTGTTTCAAAATCTTTCAGACTTTCTGTGATAAATTCAGGCAGGCAATCAAGGAAAACGAGCACCGTGTGCAGCAAGAGAAACTGGCCGCGGAACGAAACAGGATTCGCATGGAGAAGTTGGCCAGAAAATCTAAGCAAAGTGAGTAATTGCAAACCAACTGCAAACAATCTTGAAGCTAATTAATATATTTTGATCATCGTATTGCAGTGGGTCAAGCGGGCACACCTGTCTCCGATTCCGATTCATTTTTGGGCGATGCACTTTACGATTCGCGCGCAAGCCCAGCATTAAGTCGACGCCAGCTGGGTTCTGGTGAGATTAACAATGGCTTTATACGACTCGAGCAGGAGTACAGCGCTTCTCCTGATATCACGCCCAATGGCAGTCTGCGTCGGCGCCCCAGTCATGTCCTGGCTGGCGAGGATGAATTGATGCACTTTTTGCGCAGCTCCACGGGTCCAAACGACGGACCCGGTCACTTTAGTCGCGAGCGCAAAGCCGCGTATGGCAGTCTGGGTAAGAATCTTCTTCTTCTTCTTCACTTGCTGTTCATTATCATCAACTTAATTCAATTCTTTACTAGATCGCTCTTGGGCACGTAGCGCTCGCTCTGGTAGCTCCAGTCGCAAGCGTCCGGATCTGCTTAATATTGATTTCGGTGTGGATAGGGAACGGGCTAGTTCGCCAGCTCCACTACTGCTCCAATCGCCATTGGCCAGCAGTGGTGCTGCCACGCCTACAACAGCAGTCAATACACCCATTATCAATGGTCCAACGATTCTCCAGCAGCAGCAACAACCAACGACGGCAGCGCACGAGGATGCAAAACCGAGGTTAGCTCTTTCTAACAAATTCAAAAACCAATATTTATACTTACATGTTTGATACCTAACAATTTAATAAAACATTCATACTTACCTTTACTTACACTATTTTGTTATTTATCTATTAGCTATATTACCATTTTTTAATTCTAAAAGTGCTTTTATAATTTTCAAAAATATATATAAATTTTTTGTCAGAAAATTAATTATTTCACACTGCCTTTGGTTAACAGTAGTAAATAATTTACATAACTATTTATTATTTATTTTGATTGGAATTTCCTAGCTAATTAATACCGTAGGCGTAAGGGTGATCCTAACAAACAGACAATGTTATTTTAGATTTAAGTACTACTGTTCGTAAATTTACCATATAATTTTTTATTGTTTTTCTATATTTAAAAATAATTGTTTTGCAGAATATCCCGTGAATGGCGACAGAAGATCGAAACATGGCTGCAATCGAATGAAAGCGATGAAAAACAAAACGAGGAATACAAGCGGAAACGTCGCCTGGTTAATGCGAATCGGCGATCGCTCGAAAACGAAACTGGTAAGTGATAGTGTAAAGTTAGGTAAGCTTGTCCTAATTTGTTGTACTTTGTTGCTTAGAAAACGAACGAAAACTGGATCCATTGCCAGAAGAGAAGATAATGACAACGACGCCAATAACGCCAACAACAACGCCAACGGCGAACACTAATCCAACCACAGCCACTAATAATTACCAAAGGAATTTGGAGCACTCCAGCAAATATCAACGCGTCTATTCCGATTGGAAGCCATCAAAGACGCTGGATAACACAGATATCGTGGGCAACATTCAGGCTATACAAGATGCCACCTTGACAGCCGCAGCAGAAGCACAAGCCACTAATCCCGTCCAGCCGCATTTGACCACTGCGGAGGAGCTGCGTCAGTATCGACGTCAAAGATCACAGGAGCAGACACAAAGTGTCAGCCCACTGCAATCGATTGCAGAAGAAGATCGACGCAAGTCCATCACACAAAAGCTGGGCGAGATCGATATCAGCACGGATCGCCTAACGATCTATATGCGACGTCCCTCAAACATAGATTCGCAGCGTAGCGTGGATATCGTTAAACCACCGACGCAGGATGATACCTTTGCCAGCCTGCTAGATCATCACAAGAGTCACAACGAGGTAGCGCAATACACACCCTCCGCCTCCTCCAAAGAACTGGATGCGGACAACATTGAGACGCCGCCGGTGCAAAGACGAGTCATCGCCACACCCAATACCACAGTAGTAACTGTTAGCCTGACGGATAAGCCGAAGCCCAAGCCAGAGGTAAAAGGCAGCAATCCAAACACATCCACAGTAGCTGGCGGATCAACCGCAGGAGCAACTATAGAGCAGGATGCACCTGGACACTTTGATCGATATGCGTTGGCTAGGCGGACACGTCGCTACAAGAGACCCACGGATTACAGCAGCGGTAACGAGGAGCTTATTACTCCAACTCAGGACATCAAGCAGTCAGCCAGTGCTAGTGAAGTACGTTACCAGCAAAAGGAAGAACTGCAACAGCAGCAGCAGCCGGCGGAGAAAACGCGCACCATAACCAAACTAGAGAAAGTGGGTAGACACATTAGTTCCATCAATCAGGAAGATGTGCGCGAAGCCATACGCAATCTGAAATCTCCGACAGGCACACCAGAGCGCCCCTGGAGTCCTCCCAGAGATCTGACGCCCAACAAACTAAAGCTCAGTGCCAGTGGGCATCATGAGCTAAATGACGAGGGATTTGAAGAGACGCAAAGTCTTGTCTCCGATACGCCGTCGCATGGAAAAGGCGAGAGCACCAACTCCTCCTGCAATGAGGCCAATGAGGCACCCACGCTCCCACGTTCCAACCGCCCACTGCCCAAACAGAAGATCAGCACCACGAGTATTAGTGCGTTGGGCAGTCCTCTTGCAGATCGTTTACAGCAGGCTCGTTTGGGGGGTAACTCAAGCAACCGGTCACAAAACCCAACCCCAACAACAAATCCCAGTGCTGCACACTCCAAACGTAGTCTCTCTGCCAGTCGCCCACTACGCATGCCCAATGGTAATCCACTGCTGAGCACCACACCAGCACCGGCACGCTCCTCGTCAGCCGTAAGCGCGCGACGTGAGCAACCTCAGTTTGCGGCCAACTACGGATTGGGTGCGCCCAAGTCACGCGACGTGGAACGCAGCAGTTCCCGCAACAGCTTACGTTCTTCCCGCTCATCCATAAACAGTGGCGCCTCAACGCAGACGGTGGTGCGTCGTTTGCCCTCCGTGCAGCGTACAGCCACCGCTTCTGTGGATTCATCGCCCAGCAAGAGACCGTTAGCTGCTCAAAACACAACGCGTACAACTCCTGCACGTGGAGTGCCAGCAAGTCGCAGCAGCAGCAGTGGCTCCAGTGTTGGACCCAGTGTTATACTTGAGCGCAGCAAGCTGGCTGCCAGCGCACATCGTAATCAGCTGCAGCCTAACCCACAGTCACATCCATTGGGCAACAGCGCCAGTTTCAAGGAGAATCAATCCGCGCAAGCAGCTGCTGCGTCAGCTGCTGCTCCCAGACTGTCAACGGCGCGAAGTGCAATGCTGGTGAAGAATGTAATGAATCAGCAATCAGCCAACAAAAGCCATACCAGCAGCAAAAACAACAGCAATCAGCAACAGCGCCAACGCTCAGTTAGCAGTTTTATGCGTCCAACTGCCAGCAGCGCCACCAAGCGGCAGAAATAGACAATATAACACTGAAGAGGAAGAAGATGAGCAACAGCCATCGTCCAAGTTAACGTCCCAAGTTTACACAAGCACACACACACACACATACACACGGAACAAAGTAAAGTTACAAAAACGCATCTAATCAAAGCCGTCCAAAAAAAAAAAAAATTACATCAAAACAAAATAAAAAAAAATTTCGAATTTGTAGGCAGGATATTGCAAAAACTATACCATATTAATTGTTACAAAAGTTGCAAAAATAAGCCCCCAATTCCCAACTCAAAGAGTTATTAATGAGCAATTGATATACACCATGTAGTCAGATAGTTTAGAGTGGGTCCAACAAATATTTATGGGTCCGATGATTCCCAGCACATTCCAAAATACTATTTACTACGGTGTATCCCAGGGAAACAGAGGTGCGTTGTGGTTTCGTCACAAATGTGTTTCAAATGCGAAAGGTTTTTCTTTAATGCGCTTCTCATCGATTCCAAGGACTTCGTACATTCTTAATGTTAAGCAAAAGACAAATACCGTTGAAATTCTTAAACATATATTTATGAATTTGAGCACAAAAAAAGTTTAGTAATTTATTAGATTATAAAACTACTCAATATTAACTTAGTATTAATAAAAAAATTTAAGCTAATGTTTAAATCTTTTCCATATTAACATCTAGTTTTAGATATTCGATTATACATGTTTAGGAAAAAATTATTTTTTTTATAGAAGCGCGTTATTTACATTGAATAGTTAAAAACAAACCAAAATTGTAATCATAACTCATATACATACTACTTATGTATTGATATTGATACTGATGAACAAATGACAACTACAATTCTTAAACAAACAAAAAAGTCAAGCTTTAAAAACGCATAATAAATAAAATACAATAATATATAAAGACAAAATATAAGGTGCATTACTGTGTATGATAAACATGTTACAAAACTCGACCAGTTTACATATTTAGTCTAATTTACTATTTGGCAGAGATTGTTTTTAGCTGGTATGCACTGCGATTACTTCATCCGCTATTTGTCATTATCCATGTTGTGGGATGCACATAATTATCCTTATCAAACCACTCTTTATGGTTTTCCAAGTAGCTAAAACAAGAAAAATTTGTATTTAAATAAATTCATTTGTAATTTAACTTACTTGATGAACGACTCGAGATGTGGTAGCAGATCTTCTAGCTTCTCATTTGGTATAGGTGAATTATTAAGGAGATCGGGCAACATCACTGCAAAACGATTATCAATTTATTATAAATTTATAGAGTTTTGTAACTACAAATCATACCCAACAAGCGCGCCAAATGCGGTGCTCCAAATATCATGGACTTCTCCGGTGGCGACTCGGCAGACAGCAGACTCCAGGTAAATGTCTCGCACAGGAATCCGCGCATTTCCATAGGCAGCTTTTCGGCAGCAGTGTACGGTGATGTGCGCTGATCGTACGCCTGTGCTAAATTATTATTATTATTATTTGCAATGTATGCAAGGCACTTTTGCAATTGCTTTTCACATTCAATGTCGCCTAGAATTGCGTCATCGATGCCATTAGTCATTTCATCCATTTCATTGTTTGGCAAAAAGTGCAAGTTATCACCGTCGGCATTAATAAAATCCTTTGACTTATTTAACGCCATGTTGCAGTTTTTCATGTTTTCAATAGTAAGATAACGCAATACACGCTCCCTTTCCTCTGCGTAAAGGAGCTCGCTTTCAAGATGAAATTCAAAGTAGATGCGCAGCCCATCGACGACTTCCTTAAGCATGCACACGCTAAAAAGAAGTTGTAGTAAGATTAAGTAAACACTGATTGCTTTATTTAAGCTTTGTACTTACATTGACATTACACGATCGTACTCCCTTTCCATACGAGCATTTCGGCTTTGTGTGCTGCGGGCTCGCGAACTGTCTTGCTTGATGCTTATGGCCAGTTCGACAGCGCGCTGTTTTACAAAGTTCTCCAGTATTTTGACGATGGGCATGCGGGAAGGCAGACTGTGCTGCTTCTCGAACTTTTTGATCATGTTGAAGTCGTACTCCATGTATTCGCGCAAACGTTCGCTAATTCGCAGCATCACACGTTCCTCGGTTTGTAACATGTTCTCATCATTAACAGCGCTTTTGCCCTTTACCGTGTTATGCATGGTTGACCGAGGTTTAACGGCATCACCCTCAGACCGCCCACTCTTTCGCATCTCTGTCTTTATAGTAGGTGTTAATTTTTCCGTCAGGATCTTATGACCGCCACTGTTGTCTCGCGACCGACTTCCACTATCATTCCTCGATCGGCTGCCGTTTTTCTCTTGCAGTGGCAGCTCGGAATCCGGTGCTATTTGCGTATGCGAAATTTCCAGGGGATCACCTAACGGATCATCCGCTTGGGCGCCGCGAGTCATTCGTTTTTTCTTGGCAGATGGTAACGTTGGAGTCTTTGTATCCTTGTATGAGTAGCCGCCACTTCTGTGAAATACAAACAAACCAGGTAAAACACACTCACTAACACTCACGTGCGCAAACACACACGCACAATTGCACACTTACTTTTGTAACTGTGCGGCTTCGGCCAGCTCACGCTGAAGTTTGCGATTCTCTTCGCTGTCTTTTAACAGGCTTGCAGCACGAACATTTCGATCCCAGGATGAGTTCCAGCCTTGAAAATGTATTTTGTAGTCAAAGTAAACGAAATTTGAAGAGTCCTTTCGTTCATAAACGGCCAAAACCTACGAAAAAGAGACGATTTTACGATGTGAGAAATGGTAACAACCAACACGTTTGCGGCATTTGCGTTTTTGACGTTCGCCGAAAAGGCAGGCATAAACGTTTAAGTGTGTGTGTGTGTTACCTTACTGTCGTACAACACCCTGGCTTTCGATTTATCCGGCTCGTAGCACAGCACCTTCTCACCCCTGTTAAAAATTTGTATCTCGTTCTCACGTGTCGTCATAACTTTATCATAAACCGCACACACAATTAACCTATGCCAATATTATTGATATTTTTATTATTATTTTTATTTAACATTCGTCGTGATGCTCGCGTTGTTGTCTTTTTTTTGACATTCAGTTGAAAAGCGTTCATACCAGGGATACCCAAATATTTACTAGTGAACTAGCTCATTTAGTTCGTTGACTTGATTTGTATAATATATTTACATTTTTTTTTTTATATAAATAATATAATTTGGACGAATATCTCCTTCGGATCATTAAATACTTTTCTGTTTATTAGAAATAAATTTGGCGAAGTAAATATGTTTGCGAGAACTCTGAGTGTCAATCACCGACAACATTTTTTAATCGATAACAATAGATGGCGCAAATTAAATACATTCCGTTGCCAAGGAGGAAAACCAAAACAAAGAAAATTTGTTCTCGCAGCTAGTTTTCCACTGGCGAAGATAAGTCAATACTAAAATGGCAACTGCATTGGTATCTAATTGGCTACATGTGGACGTTGATGACGAACCACCACAGACACTTTTAACCTTATCCAGTTGCATGACGCTTGCCGACGTACAGTGCGATGGATATGTGCGCTTGCTAGTGGCTGACCTCTCGTTGTTTGAAGAGGATGAGGAGCCAAGTGCTAAGCTTAAAGTGTTTCGTGGACTGGAATTAAAACACGAGCAACCACTCCCTGGCATTCCATGCGCTATTGAGAGCCTCTACATAGGCGAAACGGAATCCAAAACGCCGGGTAGTAAACAACCATTATACGCATATCCATATAAACATTGATTTGGTCCACACCACAGTTATTGCCGTGGCTATTGGAGAATCAATTCTTTTTTATCGACACTTAAAGCCGTACTTTAAGTACACTATACCCGCATTGGATGCCGACGAATTGGAATTGGATCTGTGGCGTAAACTGCCCGTAATGAAACCGGAAAATCACAATGATCTGCTAAAGTTGATCAACGATGTTGATCATGCGAAACTTTCGCGAAAAACACAACGACTTCTCCAGCTGCCTGAGCATGAAAGAGCCGTAAGCTTAGTGAAAATATTTTATCATTATACTTATGAAAATCGTTTCCATTCTAGTCCTTTATCAATACGCACAAGGATTCACCTGTGGGACGTGTTGGCAATATTGTTGCAATGTGTTGTCTAAAGCGTGTTTCCAGCAACGTCAACCCTCCATCACACTTAGTACTGGCTACTGACACTAATTGCGTATACATATTGGAGCCACAGGGCTTTAATTTGATTTACCAGGCCAAAACTTGCAGTTTTGAAACATCTGTGCCTAGCTTAATATCTGTTCATGGGACTTACGAGACAGATTTCTGCATTGTGATTAGCACACGCAATGGCGGCGTTTACTTGTTGCGAAAGTCCACCAACGAAGGACAGGAGATTATTAAGCAACCGACTCCGCTGACCGGTCTACTATTGCTGCCTGTTGATCAGACAATCGTTCTTACGACAATGGAGCACAGCTATCAGTGCTATTCAAAGCGGGGCAAGCTGCTATACCAGGTGCAACTAGATGCAGCACCCATATGCATTTTGCCGCTGCCGCTCACGCATTTAGGCATCACCCTGGTAGCTGTTGCACAGCTAGGCGGAAAAGTGAGTTTCTTTTTGCAACGCCATATTGTAGATGAGCTTGTTGTGTCGGAGACAGTGTCAGCCATGCTATACGGTCGCATGGGTATGGAGGATCATGTACTAACTCTCATCACTGAAACGGGAGAAATGATTGTTAAGATTCTGCGACGTGTCACACGCTTTGAACCTGACAACAAATCGGTATTATCGAACAGTAAAGGCTCAGGGCAAACGCATCCGACTGTAGATGCCTCCATCTTGGATAAGTCCAAGAAAAGCTCCATATTCGTGGAGCAGGCTGCGCGTGAAAAACAGCAGTCCAAAGGTAATTTTTATTAATCTAAGATCACAGCCAATTCTTATTGTTGCTTTTCTGGTCAGCCACGTATACTAGCTTTCAGGTGGAGTTATGGCGATTGCGTCACACAGCCGCACGTGCCACTATCGATGCTATTAACTCTTCAGAGAGCACGATTTCAGGTGATCTGACGCATGCGCCTGTCAAGCTTTCAGCAGAGGTTTGTGGCAGTGGACCCGTCTTTCGCCTTTACCTTACCGTACAAAATCTGTCAACATTTAAAATGGCCTCCAACTTGGTTGTGCTGCTTCATGCAGATCGTCGTCACTATACCATTCAGCAGTCAGTGGCAAGATTGCCCAGCGTTCTACCTGGAGTACCGCTACGCGTCGACTTTGAGGTTGTAGCTGTACTAGATGCTGTAGATAAACTTCCACCCCCCAGTCTCATGCCCGATAATTCCCAGATACGTGTCATGCTGTTGAAGAATGGACAAGCAAAGCCACTCATTGCTGCTGCTGTGGCCATGCCACAATCAGAAGCATAATTTTAAGTGTTTCACAATTAATTAGCTACAGTTTTGTTGTTTGTGTTTTGGTAAGATTCAATTCAATTTATTTTGCAGACACATTTAATACAGTTGCTTGTTTGCTTTACGCATATTTGGGCGCGTACTTCTCGTACACCTTGATGTATGCCTCCTTGGCGGCATCCTTAGACAGGCCCTTGTGGGAGCTCCACGCCTCATACATAGCCTTCTTCTTCAGATCCAGTACTCCGGGCTTGTCGATGTTCACATCGCCAACGGTTGCCTGCTTAAAGAGACCATAGAACTCTAGGAATTCGGAATCCGTGGGCTTCTTGGAGAAGTTCTTGGCTAGTTCGGATGCTTGCTCAAAGTTGACCATGTTGCTCGGCGGAGTTCTGTTACTGACTGCTGTTCTTTTTTATCCAACTAACGATTATTTATAGTAATCCACTTTGAGTGCTATTTGCATTAATCAAGGCACAATTGGAGACACCTGCGAGCTATATTTAGTTTATCATTATGTGCCGCTTTGAAAGTTTTCAATAATTCTTAATTAATATTCTGGATAGCTACTAAAATAGATAATAGTTTTTACTATTAGTCCGATCTCCGATAATTGTCTATGCCCGTGAATCACTTAGACTTTGTTGCGGCGCCGGGTGACGTGGCATTGAACTGTGCACCACATCGAATCATTAATTAAGTCATTGCGCTTATCTTCAGTAACTCACGGGATTGATTTGTTTTTATTTTTATTTTGGTATATCAGTTAAACACTAATAAAAATAAAATAAAAATTTGTATGCCAATCTTATCACTTAAGTGCATAAGGCGCTTGCCTATAATATTCATATCTCTACCGTGGCATATACTTGGCTTAATGATTACTAATATTTTTCGACAAACTGCAAGTGAAAAGTTTCTAAAATCAGATAAGCTAAATAAATAGTTATGGTCTGCTACCAACCAGTAAACAGTAACTTATAATCATTGCACTCGCTAACTAATCAGCAAAAAGTTTCATACATAGAAATTATGTATGTGCGTTTAATCAGAGAGGGAAATGGGGATTGGAACGGGAACGAAAAAGGCCAAAAAAAAAGTGTCTCAGTCTCCTGTTTGATAAGGTTAATCAATAAATCAACTTCTGACTTTGCTTGGCCATGATATAAATACAACTATTTGATTTTTTGAGCTCCCACAATTTCTTTTCGTTTGCCAAACATAACAAACCACTAAAGATCCAACATGTTGACTGTAAGTTTTAATACACTTCTTCCCTATAATTACAAGTATTAATGTATTATAAATTTTGAATTGATGCAGTTTGAGGAAATCGTTGAGAAAGCAAAGAACTTCAGCAAGACTGTCAGTAAGGAGGACTTCCTAGAGTTCTATGGCTACTTCAAGCAGGCTACAGTTGGGGACTGCAACATTGAGGAGCCCGAGGATGAGGAAAAGAAGGCTCGTTACAATGCCTGGAAAAGCAAGGCTGGTCTAACCGCTCAGGATGCCAAGAATCACTATATTGAGGTGTACAAGAAATATGCCGCCAAATACGAGTAAAATGTGCATTTAAAGAAGTTTTCAGTACCGTTTTTTGTGTCACAATTAACGTTGTTGCAAAATGTATTCATTGTATTTATTTAAGTATATATAAATGTTGATAAACCCTTAAGTATTACAAAATAATGTGTTTTGTCTTTTAACTGAATTTAATGAAAAATGCATACATATACATAGTTTTTAAGCTGGTGTCATGAAATTTGGTCGGAAATTACTTGAGCACCTTCCCCGCATATCTTACATCATTTTTAATATCTTTGATATATGTTTTTATATACTTTCCCACAAAATATTTATATTTTAGCCCATAAATTTTATGGGGTCTTTCGATTTTAAAAGCAGATCTTCGGGGGAAACCACCATCTATTTTCCTACCAAATTTTGTGAATTTAGTTTTAACTAGATATTGGTCATTTTAATTTTACAAGGAACCCGCTTTAAGGGGGGATAGGTATTAAAACCTATAATTACTTAACATTTTGTTTTTCTAGCTTAAAAACCAAGCTAAGGTTTTTTGGGAACATAAGTATCTATCTTATTGCCAAATTTCATACCTCTAGCTGTAAGAATGTGGGAAAATATATTTAATATAAAATTATTTATCGATTTTCAGATTTTTTTTTTATCGATTTCCCAGCGTTCTAGTGAGCGTAGCACCTCAATCTTGACATTTTATCTTCCAGAAAGTCAGACGGACAGACACAGACACGGACAGACAAAGGAAAAATGCATATTTGTTTACCTTTAACCCATTAAAAGAGTTAATATGGTATACAATTGTATATAACAGGAAGAAGGAAGTATGCACGACCTCATAAAGTACATAGCCGGGTCGATCTAGTCATGTCCGACTGTCCGTCCGATGTTCGTCTATATGTACGAACGCGTCGACCTCTGAAACTGTAAGAGCAAGAGACTCCAGATTTTTAAAAGGGCTTGACAATATAATGAAATAAATAATCATTTTATCAAAAGATATATTGAAGATTAAAGTTTAATCATCAAACATTGGTACAATAGGGCGGATATGACCTTTTGTGTAATGCCACATCTTACAAAACCCATGAAATGGGTAAAAAAGGAATAATAATTTTGTGCAAAAGTATGTAAAAGACAAGTCTATATAAATGCATCGATTTCAAAAACTGTAAGAGCTAGAGAGTCCAGATTTTTGATATAACCTCTTCCAATCCAAAGGCAGAACAAGATTGTACAGATGTTATTGAAATCGGTTGAGAAACACCGGTGGAAGATTAAAGCTTAGTCACAAAGCATTAGTGCAGTACAGGCATGACTGTACGTGTAAGCTCTAGGGTTCAGGAATCTCCTAGTAAAGCTTACTCGATTAGAGCATTCTTACTTGTTTATTTATTAATAAGTCACAGCAATGTAATTTTTAATCAAAATTAATATTTATTTTGTTGAGACTTTCTATTTAAAGACTATCATTATTACTCTGCTTGTTTGAAATGACGGCAGTTCAACAGTTGGACAAAATTTCATGTTAATCACACATTGGGTGATTATTCACAAATATATTTATGTGTCAATTTAACTCTGGTGTGGGTATAAAACTTTTTGTTTTATCAAAATGCAAGTGCAAACTTTTGCAAAATCTGATAAGCCACCCTAATATTAGCTGGAAATCATATGGAATGATTAAAATGTATGCTATGATTCAAGTGTAATTTGGGGGTTTATTGGAAATGGGAATGAGAAACACACATTGTCAGTCCTACGCATGATAAGATTAGGCGAAAGCACCTGCTCTGCTGTAGTTCGGTCAATGATATATATAGAACGGCAATAGTATGAGGTTCCACAAATCAATTCTGATTGCCTAACAGACCAGAACATCAAAACACCAACATGCTGACCGTGAGTAAAAAATATTTAATACAAAAAATGGGAAATTCATTAATTTATTTCGATTCGCTTTTGTTGCAGTTTGAGGAAATCGTTGAGAAGGCAAAAAACCTTGACATAACCATCACAAAGGATGATGTTCTAGAATTCTACGGCTACTACAAGCAGGCTACAGTTGGGGACTGCAACATTGAAGAGCCCGAGGATGAGGAAAAAAAGGCTCGCTACAATGCATGGAAGAGCAAGGCTGGTCTAACCATTGAGGATGCTAAGAAGCACTATATCGAGGTGTACAAGAAATATGTTAACAAAGAATAATCAACTAGCATCTACATAAATACTGTAGAAGATATCAAGTAATTTATTTATCTGCAATTAAGAATTAAATAGTTTTATTTGCAGCAAATATTATGAGCTGAATTTAATTATAGAATTTGAAAAGTATTGGTTCTCAACATTACAAAAACATTTTACATGTTTTTAATAGTTTTGCTGTAACACTAAACCTTAAGCTATATAATTATTAGCCGGACTAGCTTGAAAATTGTAATTAAGCTTAAACTTGTTTTTCGTTGGGTGTTTACGAAACTTACGATTTTTTGTTATCGATTACATGTGTATATCGTAAACTGGAAAAGTTATCGAAAATTTTAAACAAATTTGCTATGCCTAGGGATTAGGAGAGCTCATACCCAAAATCTGGAGTATCTAGCTTTTGTAGTTTCTGAGATCAACGCGTTCATACATACAGACAGACGGAAAGACGGACTTGGCTAAATCGAATCGGCTGTTGATGCTGATCAAGAATATATATACTTTATGGGGTCGGAGAAGCTTCCTTCTGCCTGTTACATACATTTGTACAAAACCATTACACCATTTTCTAATGGGTTAAGGATATAATAATATACACAATGCTCCTAAAATTATGTCACATTTAAATGCAAAAAGCTTTAAACTATGACCTTAGAAGTATTATAATAAAATTTAAAAACAAAATACCACACAAAAAGCTTAAAAGCTTTATTTATAACGCAATATTAAATAAAATTTTAATTATTCCAAACTTAAGCTCGTTGAAGTTCGAAGAAAATATAACTACCAAAATCGTATGATCTTTTGTAGGTGGATAAATTGTAACTCCTAAAGGGATTACATGCATACATATTAATATTTTGGAAAATTTAGTAAGTCAGTAACAATTAAATAATTTATACACCAAGTAATCAGCAGGTGCTCAACTGATAAGTGCGACATCTGGAGATTGAGTGTACTTATAGAAAAACGTTACGATATGAAGTCGATGAAGTTTGCACTTGGACACAAGTTTATGTTCCAATAGTTTCAACGATTAGCTTCCTAATCCGCACTCATGTTCATCCTCAGTGCGTGAGCACGCAGTAAACTTTATAAAGCTTGCGAATAGTAAACGCTTCCCGTTCCGTAGACGAAGCAAAAGCTTTAGCACAAACGATCGTGAGCCGCGAAAAGACTTAAATTGAAAGTGCAATCGAGCCTCGGATTCAGACAGTGTCGAGTTCTCTGACCGCCCAGACATCAAAATCAGCGTAAGTGCGTCCGGCCGATCGACCGGAAAGCAGCGGAAAATATACATATAACTGAACGAGAGTTTGCCGCCTTATCAATAAAATTAACTAGCGACATGTGTTTGAGTGTAGTATATATAAAATTTATATTTATCTGTGTGTGGTGTGTGTGCGTGTGTAGTTCATGTGAAAAAAGAAGAAAATCAAAAACTTATGCAGATAACGGCCAAGTGTTAACCCAATAAAGAGTTAATGAGTATGTTTGGCACGTATACGGCCCACGGCCCACGCCCCACGTTTGCCATATTTGTGCCGGGGCATCGTATGACTCGAGCGAATCTAATCCGATTCATCATTGGCCACGCAATCGGTTAGATACATTTGTATCTCTACTGCTGCGTACGCAACGGTATAATTCGCATTAATAAATTTCTATTTATACATCTTTTGCGCAGCTGACTCTTGTTGCGAATGCTACCTCAGCTATCTCTGCTGCTGTGGTGAAAGTTTAGTTAAGCGGCGGCTCCAAAAACACCGCAACCTGAAAAGTTCTCAAATCGTCTGTTGTGTGCCAAAGTTCAACCAGCCAGACAATTTGTTTTCCGTAGCAATTGTGATGCCCTCCAATTAACATTTGTACCTATTCGCTAAACGGTTTACGAATAGATTTCTCTGAGCAACATATCGTTAACAATGTACATTGTACTATATACACAATCTTAACATTTATTTAATTTATGTTGCGTCATTAACTATATCAAGTCTATACGTCTTATTTACAGATTACAGTTCAACATGTCCCTAACTGAGGTGAGTGGCAGGAAACTACCTATTGATTTATGATACTTCAATACATAATACTGATATCATAATGATAAGCGGTATTGATAAGACCAATAACTAATCAGCTTAGCTCTTTCAATTGCTGTTGCTAATCTCTTGCTAATCAACTACAAATGTTGTTTGTTCATGTTTGCAGCAATTCAATGCCGCCGCCGAGAAGGTAAAGTCTCTGACCAAGCGCCCCAGCGATGATGAGTTCCTCGAGCTCTATGGTCTCTTCAAGCAGGCCACCGTTGGCGACAATGAGACCAGCAAGCCCGGTCTTCTCGATCTGAAGGGCAAGGCCAAGTGGGAGGCATGGGGCAAGCAGAAGGGCAAGTCCACGGAAGTGGCACAGAAGGAGTATATTGCCTTTGTTGAGGGTCTGGTGGCCAAGTATGCCTAAGTCCGAGCCAAGCTCAAACTCAAAACAAACTAAATTGATTTTAAACAAAATACCAGAGAGACTCAGGCTATTTATATAAATTATTACGATATCGTAATAATGTAGTAGAGAATACGGACAAGAAAACTAAAGATATTTTTAAATGCTTAATAAAATTTGATTGTAATCGTTTTGTAAACAAAGCACGCCTTGTTTTGGGTATAATTAATTGATTTTTCAGTTCGCACTTCGATCACCTTTACGGCAAAGTTGGTATTTGAATACGTGGCTCAACTTATTTGCAAGGCAAATATACTCAAATGTGGGCTGGGTACTGCCCTATGAAAACGAATACGATTTCGAATATTCGAATATATTTTGGTTGCAGCATGTATAATGCGATCTTTGGATATCGTTCGTCCATTAGCACTTTACCGTTAATAGACTCATCGGACCAGTTTCGATATAAGAATTAGCCACACCTTTGGAAGAATTCCCGCGGATCAATGTCCAAAAGTGCAGTTTATAAAGCGTTTCACAAACTCACAATTTTTATACCCTTAACCCATGAAATGGGTAAAAAAAAGGGTATAATGGTTTTGTGCAAAAGTATGTAACGGGCGGAAGGAAGCTTCACCGACCCCATAAAGTACATATATATTCTTGATCAGCATCAACAGCCGAGTCGATTTAGCCATCTCCGTCTGTCCGTCCATCCGTCCTTATGTATGAACGCGTCGATGTCAGGAACTACAAAAGCTAGAGACTCCAGAATTTGGACATGAGCACTTCTAATTCCTAAGCATAGCAAGTTTTTTTCAAAGGTTCGATAACTTTTCAGGTTTAAGATTTAACAAAAATACTTGAATTTTAAAAATTTTTAAATGATAATTGAGCCTATTAACAAAACAATGAACATCTGTGAAGTTTTTTATCAAAATCAGTTAAGAAACACCAGAGATATGAAACCATCAAGCGTTGGTACAGTGGTACATACATATGTGAATGTCTGTCAGCCCGACTGTTTGTATGATCAAGGGTTAAGGGTATCTTCTAGTCGAGCTTACTCGACAAGAGCCTTCTTAATTGTTTTTATTTTGTTAGTATTGCAGTGTTTACAGACTTACAGTTATGAATGGAGCAAAAACAGTAAATAGCGAGAGTCAATATTGCAGTGTGGGTTTTTACTTCCGTTGTTTATAAATCCTTAACCCATGAAAAATATTAAAATGGATATAATGGTGTTGTGCACATGCATGCACAGGCGAGACGATGTAGTAGTTATGTTTGTCTGTAAGTATAAACGTGTCAATCTTAGAAACTCCAGATTTTGAATATATGCTCTCCTAAACCTCCGAATAGGCAGTACAAGTTTGTTTTATGAAATCGATAACAATGAAATTTTTCTAGTCAAGCTTACTCCACTAAAACATTCCTACTTGTTTTAATAAACTGGTAAACTAGCAGGGAAAAGAAAACTAATTTTTGAACCATTTTGGACTTTTTATTTAATAACATCGTAAGATTAATAGTCTCGTTAAAAATGATTTCAATAACTAAAAGCTAACATTATATTTTTAATTTAAAATGCATTTAAATGTAATGTAATCCTGCAAAGTTAAAAAATATATGTATATTGAAACAAATTTCTTTGCTTGTTATCATAGCTATTTGTTCTGTTTACCTTTGAAACTATCAGTAACGGATGAGTTAAATTGTACTATCATAAAGCTAGTTAATTTTATTACATTATGCTTTTAATCTAGAAATCGCCGTTAAATTTAAATTTGAGCAATGGTAACATTTCAATTGCTGCTGGCAACGCGGCATGTCTGTTGCTGTTCTTACTTCGCCGGCTGCTCAACAGGTGAGCACAGTTGAGAGTGACAAACAGACCGAATAGAAGGGGCGAAGCGCACAACAACAAAAGAAGACAATGCGCGCTGCGCTTTTTGTTTATGAATGAAAAGCGCAAAAGCAAACCGTGATAAATGTGTGTGCACGGGCAAAAACGAACAGCAATAACAACAAGTTGCCAGTTCGAGATCACTAGCCAAAAGAGAGAGAGAGAGAGAGAGAGAGAGAGAGAGAGTTATCGAGCGAGCCTGAATAGAGAGTGTGCTGGAGGGCACGTTGCTCAGCAAGAGTAAGAAACAGTTGTTGCTCTGGGCAACTGTCGACGATTGCTTGCCATTCGTTCAGTCTACGTTTTGGCCTAAACGCGTTTGCTTGGAACCTGGCCAGCGCGCATGAGCCATCGGTTAATTTGTTACTCTTTAACAGCTTACTCTCTCTCTCTCTCTCTCTCTCTCTGTTTTCAATACTCTGTGCATGCGTGCGTGTGTGTGTTAACAAAAAGTGATTAGCAAAAATACAAAAGAAGCAAACGAAGGCAGCGCAATATAAAAGCATATTGTGGCAAATAAAAAGAACTGAGACAGTGCGAAAGTGTGTTAAAAATAACAAAAGAATATCCAACAACAAAAACAATACATTTTTTGCATTTATGTATTTTGCTCATAGAGTAAAAGTTGAATGCGCTGGCGCTGCAACAAAACAACAAAAGCCGTACAAATGTATTTTGTTAACAGCAATGCTAAATTTTTTGCTTTATCGGCAACGGCAGCAGCAATAAAGTTTATGTTGAACTAAACCCAAAAGCCACCAACACCGCCACCATCACCACTAACAACAAAAACTACAACAACGGCGGCTGTGCGGCTGACTTGGCCGACAGCTCACCAATACCAACAACAACTAAAGTCGTCGTCTACCTTTTTTCGTGCCTTTTCAAGTGTTTTTTTTTTTGTTTTTTTCTGCTTACTGGTGCGCCCCCCGATCAGCGGAGCATAGAGGCCAACGAAACGAGTAAGATAGAGAGCGAAAAAGAGAGATAGAGATAGAGCTTGTCTGGTTTGGCGCTGTATTCAGTCTCGACTTCGACCAGTTTTAAACTCCCTGATATGAACCAGCTGTGTGTCTACCAGGGCTTACAATATATACATACATACATGCATACAGACATTCATACAAACACACAAGCTATACACAAACATCGTATGCAATTTTGGTAAGTCAAACGTTTACCGTTAAAGCGATCTCAGCAAAAGTCTGCTTAAGAAACTAGGCAAAAAAACCTGAGCTTATCTACCTGTACGTTAGCCCCCAGCTAATTAAAAACGCGCTCACAAATGGAGCAAAGGTAATGAAATATTTCAGTTCATTTTCTTTTCATTATTATTGTTCTTTTAATTATACCCTTAACCCATGAAATGGATAAAAAAAAGGTATAATGGCTTTGTGCAAAAGTACGTAACAGGCAGAAAAAAAAACATCTTGGAGCCCATTTATACTTATATTCTTGATCAGCATCAACTGCCCAGTCGAGATATTCATGTCCGTCTGTCTGTCCGTCCGTCTGTCCGCCCGTCTGTCCGTCCGTCTGTCTGTATGTATCAACGCATCGATCTCAAAAACTACAAAACTAGAGACACCAGATTTTTGATATGAGCTCTCCTAATTCCTAGGCCGAACAAGATATTTTAAATTTTCGATAACTTTTCGGGTTTACGATATACACATGGAATCGATATCGAAAATATCTTGAAATATTGAACATTTTAAAAATCTGAAAATCTGTGAAATTTTTATTAAAATCAGTTGAGATATATATATATATATATATCTATATGTATATGTATGGTCAAGGGTTAAGTCGAGCTTACTCGACTAGAGCCTTCATACTTGTTTTTGTGTTGTTTTTGTTTCTTGATTTTGTTGTCCTAATCCGTGTCATTTTTTATTTGCGGCTCTTTTCATTAATAAGTTTCACGCGACGCTCAATTTTCAACAATTTATCCCCATTTCTCCCCCTGAACCCTATAAGGCCCCCTCTTGTAGATATCTATCCTTTGCTTAGCTTGTGTCTGGCTCAGATTACCGTGTTGATATTGTATTTACTTATGTATGTTTGTACATACATACATATGCATGCGTGTATAAATGGGTGTGTGTATGAGGCAGGGAATAAATGTTGTTTTCGGTGTTTTCGGTTCTTTTACTTATTTTGTTGTTGTTTGCTAATTCTTCTTATTTGAGTTCTCACGCTGTGATTTTATAAATTTGCCAGGCAATTCATATGATGAGCTTTGTTAAGAATAATGATAATTCTATCAAGTATTATAAGTACTTCACTATATAGTTCTGAGTGGTGAGTAACTTAGATAGGAGATTTGCAAACACCTGCATATAGCCTTAACCATCTTTTCCACCAACCCCCTTGACAAAATTTATTTTCTTAAAAACGAAAGAGAAATGCATCTTTTGGATATTTATTCAGTCTTCTGCTTTTCTTAACACAGGAACATATCTAAGCACTATCCAAGCTAAAATCTCTGGAAAAATCCACTACCTACTCGGGCAATAACAGTCTCTCTGCAATTGCGTAGGGTAACAACATAAGGCAATAATCCATAAACCCAACCAGAAACTAGTTCTACCCAGACTAAAACAACTAAACTTATTGCTATAAATCTATATTACTGGGAGAGTCTGTCTGCATCTCAAATCGAGTCGAGTCGAGTCAACTCGAGTGGAGTCATGTCGAGTCGAGTCGAATCGTGTCGTGTTCTGTTGTTGCCAATTGGCGACTTTGCAACTTGGCCAATCGCACTCGACACTTGACGCTCCTATGACCAGGTATTTGCAACAGCAATAACAAGTACGTAACTGTGACAAGGAATGCGCAAACAAGAACAAAACACTTGCCATGCACGCAATGCGAGAAGAGATCGAAATGTTCGCATTGCACTTGTTCGCGTTACACTTACAATACGTATACGCACCGTGTGCTAAATTTATACAATATCAAATACACATATACATATGTATGAATGTGTGTTGCAACGGGGCTAGGCGGAAGTTGACACTCCTGATCATATAACCAAAGCCATGCCAAGCCAAAGCCATAGCCTTGCCACTCGGCTGCCCACTTGGCCCTGTTAAGACGTTACGGTTTCTATCTCTATCTCAATTAAATGTGTGTATGTATGGATTTAACTAGAAACTGGCTTTGCATCATCGTACAAAAATTGACTCATTTGCGAAATGTGTAGAATGTGTCAACTGGTTTCGTTGATCTTCTGACATTTGATCAATGCAAATTAATTTAAACTAAGAATTAATTTCGTGTGATTTGGTGGCTTTTATTTAACTACGAAATTCGTTTCGAACACCTCCTTTGTGTGGAATTATCTTTGTATTAGTGTGTGTTTGTGTGTTTGTGTGTGTGAATGCATTTGTATATGTGTTTGTATTTGTGTTTGTTGCTGGCTGTCTGACTGGCTGAAGCTTTTGGCTTGTCTGTGTAACCTGCCGCACCGGTTTCGGTTTATGTTTTAGCCAACGCCATCATCATCATCATCCACATTCACATCCATTACTTATACTCAAACTCAAACATACCACACATACATACATACATGTGTATTTCTATTTCTCTTTTAATTTTCTCTCGCGCGCGCAAAGTTGTTTTTATTGTTGTTTGCTGCGACTTGTTGCTGCCTCTTTATTTATATTTCAACCAGTTTCGTTGCTTGCAACCTGAGCGCGAAAGAGCCATAAATAACAACAACATTAACAACAAACAACAAACAACAAACACCAACAACAACATCAGCAGCAGCAGCAATCCAAGTGCTGCGGCTGTCCCGGTTTCCAGGAAGCAAATAAGTGTCTGTCCCTCTTGTCGCCCGTCTGTCCGTCTGTCCGTCTGTGACTGCAATTCGCGTGCAGAGCTGACATTACACAGAGATAGAGCGAAAGCTAGAGAGAGACAGAGGGAGAAAGAGGGTCTTGCCGCATGGATTATGCAACTTTTGGTTTTGTAAATGAACATTTTAATAATCTGCAGCGTTGCGTTGGCGTCGCTTCCTTGTTGGCCACAACAACCACAAACAGTCATAGCTCACCGCCAGCAAAGACATAAAGACATAAAGAAAGAGACATTGAGACATAGATAGAGATAGCTTTAAGCTTTTTATTTTAGCGCCCACAAAGCGCATTCCATTGTGTGGCTTAGCTGTCTTAAGACTGAATTCTTAATTCCTAATCCTCCTATGTGGAATTCTGCGCATCTAATCACAAATCCAAGTGCATTCCACACACTCTTTGGCTCCGACTTCTACATTCACGTCAACGTTTCACTTTGTTGCTTTAATAGTCGCGCCGTCTACAGGTCTGACTGTGATATCGGAGAGCGCGCTCAGAAGGGAATCCCCTCGCACTTCAAAACAGCACACGAAACAATTGTTTCTAGTTTCATTACTATTCACGGAATAATACTGGCTATATGTGAAAGAACTGGCAAATTAGTTGAATATGTACAGACCAGTATATGTACATATATTCCATTAATATTGACCAACAATGAAAACAGAATTCTTATAAAATATAAAATAACATAATGTGAAAAGCCTAAATTTTGTTATTATCAATTCTTCGAGAAGTCAGTTACAATATACATAAATTGATAAATTGACAATCGAAATTTTCTGATAACAGCTTGTGGCCCGGTTTTTTTAATATAACATTTACAGCTGTAGCAATAAAGTGGAAAAACATTAATATCACGGAAATTTTTTTTAGAAGATCTTAGCAAGAAACAAATTACTTCACGTGCTTTTTGTGTTCAAATAGAAAATAAAATTCTTCTGGCAGTTGAACGGAATCTAAAGTGCAGACAATAAAACAAGTATTTAGTGGTCCTGGAGTAAATCTATTTATATGACGCTTTTTCGTTAGTAGACACATTTAGCCAAGTGAAGCTGCAGAACCGGCGAGTTGCATTACCCTTACATCTTTCTTAGTCAGACTGACTTCTAGAGCCTTCATACATTTCCATTGCCGGGCGATTAGATAAAAAATCAAGGCGCCTGAACTATGGGCACTGAGCCAAAACCAAATGCTGGCAATGAAAATGCCTGAATAAATAAGTATAGTGCAGCCAATTGAAAGTGCAAGACTAATTTCGTATGTCCAAAACTGCAATTCCATTACAGCTCATCGCCCAAGGAAATGATTGACTAGACCGACTAAATCAAAAAGCGAGAGAAAGAGTGTGTGCGAGAGCTGACGCCACAACGCATTCGAGATGCACGAGCTTTTTACTAAAGTGCTCGCCAAGCGAGATCTGTCACGAGCTGGAGATTTATTCTCAGTGCCCGATGCGGATATTGTAAATGACATAACGGAGGTGGTAAGTCCAAATTGCTGTAATTACTCTGAAAAACAAAATGAAACAAATGTTTTACTATTTTACTTTCATTTAATTTAACTAATGCATTATCTTATCCATTTAGTTGTCTGAAATCAATCCAATCATCTCACATGCGGATTACGTGAAGAACAATAATGATCAGAGTGTGGTAGAGATTTGTGTAACCCGAGTGCTCTCCTGCATTCGGGAGACACGTAGCGCCGAGCGTTATTGTGCCGCTTTGGTGGATTTGCTAAGGACTTGTCTGCTGTGGAATTTGCAACCGGTGGTTGCCACCAGGGAGGAGCCGCCGCATGCCAAGATCGCTGCCGATATAATCTCTAGCATATTTTTGGTATGTTAAAGTAATGTTCAATTTGAAACTTTCATTGAGTAACCTGCTCCGTGGCCCTGTCTCCCTGTCTAGAACTATGATAAGAAAGAACTGATGAAACTAGCGCTGCCCATTGCCGTTCAGTTTCTGCCGAAGGGCAACAAAGAGCTGTCGCGTAATCTTGCCAGCTATCTCTCCTTGGCGGCCATTGATTATGCCTACCTGTTGATAGACATCATGGATCCCATTATGGAATCCATACTCGCCGGCAACTATGGTCTGCTGCGGGTTCTCTCCCAGGTGTATGAAGTGTCCCCGGACACAGTGACGCCGCATGCCCCTCTCCTAATTCCACTGCTGCCACAATGCGATGCACAGGAGCGCATGGCCGTCTTTCAGCTGTATCTGCTAATCGTCCAGAAGTCGCCATCAGTGCTGAAGTCCTGTGTGCCACAACTTTGCGATTGTTTGCAGGACAGTGACACCTCTAACATCACCATGCAAATCCTACTGAAGCTAGCACAACATAATCCAAATCTCCTTGTCAATTATTTCGATCAGCTGCGGCTCGCTGCAAAGACAAATCCGAGCACCATAACGCTTTGCGCCCAGATACTGACCACATCGGGCATTGGCAGCAAGGAGACGGCCCAGCAGGCTCTAGACTTTGTGCTGGAACACCTGCCCGCCCAGGCACTACTGCAGCAGGAGGCGACGCGTCTCTGCTCCGCCTTTCCGGTGCTCTTTACCGACAAGGTGCTTGCCTGCGTGCGCCAGAAGAATGCGGCACTTAGCTCCCAGCATGATGTCGGCAATTCAGCTGCCGGCAACAAGATCTCCGGTGGTGTTACTATTGTCAGTCTGAACAGCAGCTTCAGTCCCAGCCCCAGCCCCAGCACCAGCACCAGCACACAGATTAAGCCAGGTAGGTGTGATTTCTTGTTAAACGGTCAGCAAATCGTAAGTGATTCTAGTGAATGTTTGTTGTTCTTGTTTTGATATTTTATTGAAAATTTATCCCATATTAATTCAATACCCTTAAAATACAATTGCGTTGCGTCAAAAGCAAGACAAACCTTGAATCAAGTGAATACCAATAGTGGAGAATTTATAGTTGTATTGTTTATGCGAAATAATTTTGTTATAAAAGAGAATAGAAATCATAGCAACTATACATATTTACCTTCATAAATAATTATTGTATTTTTCTGAAACACTTGCCAAAGTTTTTTCCTGTGAATCAGTTAAAAATGTTGTACTTGTATAGATAAATATTTATGTTTTATGATATCTTATCAAAAATCACCAAACAATAAGCGATTTTATGCTTATTACTGTATGGAAAAATTTAATCTCATATCAATAATGAACTTTTTTTAGGTATGTAAGGTACCAATTACTGATCTAATTCAATTACAATCTAGTTCACAATTTGATTGAAAAAAAAAAACATTTATTTAAAAAAAAAGTACTTATTATTTCTTGTAAAGTAGATAAATATAATTTATAATATCCATAATTATATTGTTTTCTTAGTTCGACTATATTTAATTTACTATTCATTTTCAGCACCTTCAGCGACACCCGCAACGAGCAGCAGCAGCAGTAGTTCCACCAACATTCTCCAGCAGCCAAGCACTGTGAATTCCATTTCCACGCCTCCTTCCACATCCCTAGCCACAGCTGCGGCAACGCCCACTCTAAGTGCAGCACCCGCGCCCATTGCCACGTCAGCTGTACCCGCTGCCATGCCAACCCCGACGCCCCCCCATACGGGTTATACGCGCCGAGTGAAGCTGGGCGACTCACGAAGCACAGGACGACTGCATCCAGCAAGTAACACACACAGGAGCGTGACACGTCTGAATGTGGCAAGTGGATCGGTTGGTGGACTGCACAAGAGCATGACGCGGCTGAGCAATTCGCAGATTAGCCAACAGCCCGGAGGCACTTCCAATGGCAATGTTGTGGTGCAAACGGGTACTGTGCCCAAGACACCCACAACACCGAGTAATCCGCCGGTGACACCAGTGCCACCGTTGAGCAACGATGTGATTATCACCGGGCACAACAAGCATGGCATACCGGTGACATCGGGCGGTGTCACAGTGACCACATCCCCATCCAAGGTGCGTCCGCACTCGCAAGGGCCTTCAACGTTCTTGAACTCCAGCACAGTGTTGATGAAATACAGCACAGATGCACTCAATCAGTCGGTGGGCTCCATCTCTATACCACAATCCGTGGCTGGGACAACAACAGCAGCTGGGCAACAGCAGTCACAGAATGCTGTATCTGTGCATCATGCATCGCCAGCTGTGCCCCAATCCGCAAGCAATGGCAATGCCAAGTCCGTCATGAAACTACCCATTAATGGCAATGTACTTAAATGCAGATGCACTTGCTCACAGTTCGAAGCACTAATCCGAATTCTCAACTCTTTCAGAGCGAGGTGATCGTTTCGGGTCCCACAACGACAACAAATGTGGCGCCGCGACGCAGTGATAATACCAGCCGAACCCTGCTGAATGCCAACAGCGTAATGGATCAACGCATGAGCACTTTTGAGCCTTATCAGATAATGCGCGATCCCGTGCAGCAGTTTTGCGAAAAGAACTTTGTCTCCATCAAGTCATATATGGATGAAGTATCGCAGCATTTGCCTCCTCCCACACGCTGCAGCATTGAGGGTAAGTCTCCACTTTCAAGCAGTGCATATTGTGGGTATGGTGGGCAAAGCAGTGTTCACATGCACTGCTTAAAATTAGTTTCTTTCTTTTATGCAACTACTTACTCTCTCTACACAACTCTACACTTTTCACATTACACTTTCGTTTACATACACCTACATACACATACCAATACACATACACACATCACACACACAGTTTCTAATGAATTTGCAGAGCGTCGCAAGAAAGTGGCCAAGCTGCATTTTGCCTGCCAGATACGTGGACCACATTGCCTATACTCCAAGACATGTTTTACGATGCGCACACGCAATCCCAAGACCTGGATTCACATGATATTCCTTGATTTTCAAGTTCGGCACTTTGTAAGTGAACTTTGTAAAAGCCGAAAACATAAGGCATTACCTTATCACTTACTTTACAGGTCAAGGAGAAATGTGTGCTTAGCACACGGGAGCCAGGCATAAGCAATCTTAAGAATATCTGGCAGATACTTAAGTGTGAGAATCGTAGCTTCACCGAACTGGTCACCAGTCAGTTTCCTCAGGTCAAGGTAGGTTTTACAAAAAACTCGATGACTGTTTCCAAGTTAAGGGGCTTGTCTTTTAGGACCGCGAGATACTTGTGAATGAGCTAAGACACTCGGGCTTCCTGGATGTGTTTGAGGTGTCCAAAACAGACAAAAGCAATCCCAACTGTAATGAGCTGGAGTATCAGTGGGGCTGTTTTCTTTGCAATCATCCAGATAAAGCCGTAGGTTTTCTGAATGGTAGCAATCAGCCCATGATCGAGGGACAGCTAAAGGAAAAGAAGGGCAAGTGGCGACTGTTTAGGCGCTGGCGAACACGCTACTTCACGCTCTCTGGCGCACATCTTTCCTGCAAGGGATCTGTAAGTATTAAAAAAGGACATTCTCAAAAAATCAAGCCAATGTTAATTTTGAACTTTGATTGTGTTTTAAGAGCGGCGGGGAGAGCATTGATGTGAATCAAATACGCTCCGTGAAGGTTTCGCGTGGTGCACGCAATATTCCCAAAGCGTTCGAGATCTTTACTGCCGATCAGACCCTAATACTCAAGCCCAAGGATGGCAAGAATGCCGAGGAATGGGTTCAGTGCCTCAGCATTGTGGTTGCCCACTCGCAGGCGCGTGACAATCCAACGGTGAAAACAAATAGTTTGCCAGCACGCAGCATTGGTAGCAGCAAGCCATCATTTTAATTTGGCCATGTCAAACAAGCCACACCCCCCAACCAACCAACCTGAACCTATTTTGTGAGATTATTTGTAATTGTAAAGACCACAACAAAAAAGACATAATCGGCTGCCGCCAGTTAAAACTGTCTATATATATATACACATATATATATCTTTTGAGAATACATGTTATATACTATATATATATATGCCCTTACTTATAGACTTATTTAGCAAGTACTTACCACTACAAGGGATTTTTCAAAAATTTTGCGAAATTGTTTTTTCTACATTAGTTGATTTTATACATTTAGTTTATGCTTATTTATTGTACGTGTATTATACAAACAACTTGCTATCGAAACAAAATCAAAAACAATGTTTTTTTTATGTTAAGATATTGATTGACAGCTTTGTTCAGAATTTAATACTATCAATAATACTTTTCGAATGCATTGTTCGAAACAAGAAGTTGCCTTAAGGTATGCAACATATAAATGCTGGAGTGCAAAAGATAGCGCAACATTAATTAATTTGGGCTAAAAAGAATTTGGGTTATAATATTTGATTAGTTCTCTTGGCATTCGCCATGTGCAACATTAAGATTTTGATTTAAGATTCAAGTTGGCAATATATCTGATTAGCTTATCTACGCTGTTAAATTTGATTGATAGAGTAAATGAAGATTAATTTGGCCATGGCTGATAATTTTGCTTGTTTTTTAAGTTGTTGCATAAGTTATTTTCGACTTTGCATTCGATTCGATTTGGACGCCAACATTTCTAACTAACTACTTGGAGTAGAACAAACTTTTAATTACTAATAGTTAACTAGAAAAATAACAACGAATTCGACACAATTCATGGCTGCGATGCACCATTCGCATTGTGATCCCTCTCTCCCGTTGCAGCTAGATCTAAAAGTTGCGTCCAATTGGCATTTAGGCGCACAATTTCCATATCCCGACGCAACTGCTTCAGCGGAGTATCTTCATTTAAGCTCTGGCAATCGTCGAGCACACGTGTCACATGCTCCAATTGGTTGGCATAGATGCGTAAGCGTTCCACATTGTTGTCATCCTCCTGATTGAAGGTATTTACCTGTCCCTTGAATTGGAATTGGATTGGATTAATTTTACATTTAGAGATTAAGAGACTCACAGTTGGCTGACTTTCGCTGAAGTTGCGCAAATAGCTACTGACACGTGTATCCTGCAACTGGCCACCAACCTGCCACATCTTCAAAAGATGTAGAATGCCAAGAACATCACCTTGTTCGTACTCCTGATTGGGCGTTAGCAGCTGCATGGGCGGAAACTCTGTTGTGGGCGACAGCTTCTTATAGCTGCTGCACAATGTGCTCAGTGTACAGATGTCCTCATTAAGGCGCTGCCAGCCAAAAAGCCAGCATCAGCAAGCAAAAGCAGTAACAGTAGCAAGTGATTACGAGTATAGCAATTGGCAATTAGTTAACAGATTTCATTTTAAACGAAAGAGTGCACTTTTGAACTTGATTTGTGACTGTGACTGTGACTGAGGAGTCCATTGATGATTAATACGAATGTGGTTTACAAATGGTTGGCATGAGAATCAAATGACAAGAAATAATAGATGACAAGATCGTAAATGGTAAAGACAAACCAACTCAATAATACATATGTAAACAGTAGACCAAAAGTATAGGAGTTTATTTTAATCAAATAATACGTGTAATTGTATGACTAAGAATACGATTAACATAAGATAAGATAATAAGCTGCTCGATTGAGTGTTTAACATATCAAAAAAATATATATCTGGCAATTAAACGATAACGATATATATAGAAATGTCTTCGAAGGAGTTCGCAACACATAAAAAAGTCCAATCAATGTATAAACAAAACATGGCTCAAAACCTTACATCGATCTCGTTGCGATGACGTTGCATTTCTGCCTTGGCGCCACTCAGATCGCTGCTTTTAATCATCAGTTCTTGTGTGGCATCCATGAGTTCATCCTGCAGCTTGAGATTGACGTTCTCCAAGTCTTTCAGCTTTTCGAGCATATCCTCCTTATGCTGCTGTAGTTTGTTTCTGCAAGTAAAACAATTTTTATATAAATCAATCGATTAATCAATGGACATTAATTGCACTCACTTGTCCACGATCAACTGCTGAATACAATTGTCATTATCCAGCTGCACAAGTCGCAGCACTTTGAGCAACTTGGTCACCAGAGTGTCTACCTCAATCACCTGGTCGACAACTGCCTGAGCTGTGCTGTACTCCATAAGTGACGGCAGCTCGGCCAATGAGTCATGACAACTTAGCTCCTCGGTGTTGCACTGATCGCGATTGCTGCTGAAAGGAATCATATGAAAGTTACGTGAAGAAGTGAATGGTGGAACTTGGATGAAACTCACTTCATTGGCAGCACACTGAGCTTGTGAACGTGCAGTTCCATCTGTTGACGATTGGTAATCGCCTGTGACAGCTGCTGTAGTGAATCATCCCCATTGGCCGTGCCAGGCTGCTGGCCGCATTGGCTGACAAACTCTGCGGGCAACTCAATTTGTGAGATCATACCCGTGCACGATGAGACCATGTTGTGCGAGTGTGAATCCGGCTGCACAACATCCTCTAGCACGTTGTCCATCATGAGCAAACAAGGCTGCAAAGCGTAAATTTATATAGATAGTTAATTTAGGAAGTATGGTAGTATGGCTTTATATTATGTATGTACTAACCTCCGTTTCAGAGTCCAGCATTTCAGTGGAATCCGAATCGTCTGGGGATGAACAAATAGTAGCTACAATTTTAATATATGTTCAACATACACTATTATTTGCTTACCTCCGTTGCCATTCAGATTAGCCTGCTCGTTGCTATTTTGTGTTGTTGTAGCATTTGCTGTGCCTGAGCATGCGCCAGATCCTGCTGCAGCTGATGCTCCTGTACTCTGACCATGTCGTTTACCGGCCTGTCGCAGCGATAAACGTTTACCCGAATGGGTGGTGGCCTGGCGTATGGCACCAATGACGGCAGCTATAAAGGACTGATTGCGTTGCGGCGACAGCGAGCCATCGCTGGTGAGGATCAGAGTGTGGAGATCATCGCCAGTCATTGCGGGGCTAAGTGGCAAGTCCAGTCCATTGGGCCTGTGGCCATTTTGCGCATGCTCCGTATCCGAGGCTAGTGACTCCGCTTGAAAGCGTATGTCCTAAGCAAATGAAGAAGATATCACATTTAAAGTTACAATGCTTCAACCTTATTTATTACTCACCTCTAAATCTTGCTCAGAAATGCTGTACGAGCACACCAGTTGCTCCACAAGATTGTCGAGTCGCGTATGTAGTCCAGAAAGAGCCGTTGAGGCACCTGCCACAGCAGCATTTTGCTGATGGATCAGCTCGCGAGATTTGCTCTCCAGTGCTGCATATTTTGTTTGCAGCAAGCGATTCTCCTGACGGCGTTGCTCGTTGAGCCGCACCAGGTGGCGGCACTCGTCACGCAATACTTTCGCCTCGTCCTCCCGATTGACCAGCTGTGCCTTGGCCGCCTGGTACTCTGTCTCCAGTTCACGCAGTGCATCGCACTGGGCGGCCTTTTCGTGTTGCAGAAAATCTTGCAACTCGCTGGACTCCTGCTCCATGGCTGCCTTCTCCTGCAGCAACAATTGCTGGGTACCCAGCGAACGACGCATCTCTAGCTGCAGAACGCGACATAGGGCACGCAGCTGGATAATCTCCTGCTGCCGTTCGACCAGCTCATGGCCACTTAGCTGGATCTGGGACTCAAGCATAAGCAGACTGTCATGACCGCTACCATCGCCACTGTCCTCCGATGTAGGTGTGCCCGCACTGGCACTGCAGACCCGGGCCATCTCAAGCATGCCCATAACTCGTTCCGTATTCAAATGTAATTCCTGCTGCATTGCCAATTTTTCCTCACGCTCACGCTGCAGCTTGCCACTCAACTGGCGTACCTCTTGGCGCAGCTGTTCGAGTTCATGATCTCGCTGATCCGGCTCTGCCTGTGTACTCTGGTCCAACTGCTCCACGGCGTCCAAGGCACGCGTCTGCAACACACCACCTTCAAGTACTTGATCTAGATCCTCGCTGGTCAGCGCTGTCTGCACCGCAGTCTCATGGTAGATGCGCGTCCGAATCTGTTGCTGTGGGCGACGCAGCGAATTAACCTTTGCAGTAGCTGTGGGTGGCGCCAGGCTGCGTCGACTTGTTGGCATCAGCATCACAGATGAAGTCATGCGGGCATCAACAACGGCCGCCCGACTAATGGAATTACTACGCGATAGTCGTCCAGCACTTAAATCCTCCACAGACTGTTGCTTGCGGCGACGAGGTAGTGTTCCACCTAAAGTGTTTAAATTGGGAAAATAAGTAATTTATTTATTACAAAATAATGTAGTTGTTAAATGTTGCTGTGCTGTTTGGTGCTAGAATAATTCCAACATAAGAAAAAATCTTTTAAATGAAATCTAAATTAATATTATATATATTAATATTTTTAAAACTGTCGTAGATATTTAATACATGTTTCTTGTTTGTCCAGTCATTTTAATCGTTTACCGATTTTAACAACATCTTACTTAAATCTGATCTGAAATTACCGTCCATGCTTTATGATTTCATATCTCAGGATTTTTTGTTTTTTATGTGTTAATGTTTTTAATCCCCATTTACAAGTTTTCGAAATACAAAATTTTTTTATAATGGTTTTTATGTGTTCATGTTCAATGTCCTGCCTAAGGATTAGGAGAGTTTTTTTTTTATCTGGAGTCTCTAGCTCTTAAAGTTTTTGAGATCAACACGTTTAAACATACGGACGGACAGACGGACATGTATATGTGTATATCGACAAGAATATATATACTTTATGGGGTCGGATAAACTTCCTTCTGCTTGTAACATACTTTTGCAAAAAACCATTATACCCTTTAATACCCATTTCATAGGTTAAATGTATAATACAACTAATAAGAAATGAATTGGTCGGATAACCGAAATTAAATGAATTATTTCCTATTTCCTAATTGTATTCACATGCACGAGTATTATATTGTATACTTTACCTGGAGCTGGGCTTTGTCGCATCCGGTTGGCCATCACATCCGGTGTAACGGACATGCCACGACGTGCTCCGGCTGCGCCACGATTTGCCGGCCACCGTCCATCGTCGGATGGGGTGCCCGGCGTGCGGGCGCGACTTAGAGAAGGGGTGCGTTGCACCTGCGCCAATCTCTGCACGGATTGAGCACGATTCAAGGCGCTGGGCAGCGTGTCTGGCTTTTGGGGGCGTGGCGTCCGAAGAGGTGTCGTTGTATTCGATGGCACACGAAACGAACTAGAGTTGGAAATGTGTGGCTTCTCTCTAGCTGGTGTTCCCGTTGCGGGTATGTATGCTCCATTACGCGGCAGGCTTGCCGCACGCTTCAAATTGGCCAGACGACCACGCAGCGGCTCCGGTGACTTGCCGGTATCTGGTCCTGACTCCGGCTCGAACATGGCCACCTTCTTTTTGACGCTGCCACTGCAACGACGTGGCGGCGGTGTCTTCTGCGAGCACTCGCTGCTCTGCTCACTGGGCGAGATGTTGCTGCTGATCAACTGGACTTCACAGCTGTCAAAGATCTCCTCTAGGCCATTGCTACTGGTATAACCGCCACTGGTACTGCTTAATCCTCGTTGAAGCGTTTGCCGCGATAAGAAACAGCTGCTGGGTACATCCAAGCCGCTATCGCTGCCATCGTTGCAGTTGCTCTGTGTGGTGCTGGTGTTGATTGTGGTGCTACTGGTGGTGGCCACAATTGTTGTCTCGCTCAGCTCCAAACTTGCCTGGCACATTGCCAGCTGCTGCTCTGCCTCGCTTGCCATTTGTTGCTCTTCTAACTGTAATTGTTGTGGATCCTCCATTTCAAAGAGCGTGCCGGACATGACAGCTCACCACCTAAAAAGAGAGTGAGAGAGAGGGAGTATTGAGACGAATGAATCACGTTGAAGGCGACCCAAATTTTGTATGCTGCATGCATGCGTATTTTTGGGATGCGATTTGGCATTTTCATGCCTCGCAGTCCCGATTACCCTTCCCCGCAAAAACACGCAGAGTGTGTTCAGCCGAACACGCCAACGACCTTTTGGCAAACGGGGCATGCCTCACATTTCTTGTCTCCCCTGTTTCAACGCCTGTTGCAACGTCTTTTGCGGTCAAGTTGGATGTATATTTGGACAGCTGACTGGTCTGAGCCAGCTGCCGGGCCAGCTGCTGGGCCAGGCTCTTGATTGACTTAAACTAGTTCACACTCAAAAAAAAAAAGTGGCAAAACGGGGACACTGCTGTATAAGTTATGAGATGTTTCCCGTAGCTGTTCCAACCGCAAATCTGTTGCCAACATTTGTGACCCAAACTCGTACATAGAGACAAAGCACACTTGTCTTGGCCCTAAAAATTCGTGCCGCATTTTGGCCACCGAGTTACCAAATTACATTCACATACACATTTTCGCATTCGCATTCGCATTCGTGTATTCGTTTCACTGCCTATCAACATGCATCATCATCTATTGTAGAATATTTAAAACGCTTGCATGTGGCATTAAAATCAGTAGTCAACAACTTTTAAAAGTTAAATGGTGGAAGTTTCTAGTTTAATACTCTCAAAAGTTTTCTCAATTCATAATATTGCTATACAACTTTAGTGGGATTTAAGATTTTGTAGCTCATAAAATGTTTATTTTGTTCAATTGATACATGTTTAGTTAATAGTTTTTGTTCTTCATTTAGCGATAAACTTAAAAGTTTTTTAAAATAAATTAAAAAAATATATAATAATAAAAGCAATCAATTATTCGTCAATATATAAAACTATTTATCATATTGATATAGTGCATCGGTTGGTTTTGTCTTTAGCAGCTCTGGTTTTTAGCTTAATATAACTACTACATAATGTACTACTAAATGGACATCGTTAAAGTTGTCGAGAAAATGTATATATTTTAAGTTAAAAAATCAAAAACATTAAAAACTAAGGTTGAAATCCATAAACTTAATATATCAATACAGGAGTAAATATAAAAAAATTGTTTAAATACATTTTCGGACAAAAACTGAAATCTGAATTTAACATTGAATAATTTCTAACAGAAAATAAACAATAAGGTTACGATTATTTATATATTTTTGTAAGGGCGTAAAAGTCTCGTTATACTGAAGCCTACATAAATCAGCTTGTTATTGTTTTGTCAGTTTCCTACACGCATCATTTGCGACTGCTTGTGTTATGCGATCTGCCGTCAGAGATTTTGCCCAAATTTTGCAGATTTCATCATCCGCTCCGCTCAAAAGCTGAAAGCGAAGTCATAATGAAGTTGCTCCAGTTTTTACCTAATTGGAATCTCATTTGCTGATAGTTTTTAATTTACAAAAAAACATATTTTCTGTTGTGAATAACAACAATAGGAACTAACTATGAGAAAAAGAAGAAAAACCTACCAAACCAGTTGGCAAATATTTCATATATATATAAGATCCTGTTAAACGACCTTGGCTAGAACATGTTGCAAAAGCAAAAAAGCAGAACATGCTTTAAGCCCGCTTATGCCATGTGGATGGCAAAAGTATTTTCACAGGCAGCACAAGAGGATAGCGGTCTAATGAAGGGCACTTCGAATCCTCTGAACAGGCGACAACGAGGCAGGCAGACTTGAGTGTCGCACTAGGCAACAAGAGGCGGCGGTGACTTTGTGTGTGCCCCCAGCGAGCGATGTGAAAGCAAAGCAAGAAAAATATAGCAAATTTCCATTGCCACGAAGACCAGACCTCGTATACACACAAACACACACATAGCAGCTCAATTGTTAAAGCATAAACGAGTATCTTGTAGATAAAAGTTGAATGCATCGCGGCGACAGACAGCAAGGCAGCATATTTTGCCATCGAACCCATCACCCATCTTCTTCACTTGTCTGCCATCATCGCTTCGAGCTGGGAAATAAAGTTGTCGCTGTACATCGATCGCAGTGGCGGCCCTGACAGTGAAAGATTGAACTGTTCGTTTGTATCTTTATCTTTTCTTTTCTTTTTCTCTTCTCCTTTTGTTTGCTGTCTGCCAGTCGGAAACTCGTTTCAAAGCGCATTGCTGAATTCTATGCCAAGGCATATTGCTAAACCGGAAACTCTGGCTGCAGCTCTCTGCTGGCCATGTTCAAGGCGAAAACACCGCCCACCATTAACCCACACACATGAGCAGGTGGTCGCTGTAGAAAAAAAGGGTTGTCGTGAACTCCTTCTTCATCGTCACAGCTCATTAACTTCAATCAATGAACAACGATGTTCGCGGGGTCAACTGAGAACGCCTTAGGTTTGCCGGCACTGCTCGTAATTCGATTAGGTCGCTTCATCACAACGGTAAATAAAAGCGAATAAAAAAGTCAATGACGGCGACATTTTGCAAAGTTAATTAAAGCAGCAACAAACAAACCGCGAACAACGCAACAACTTCTGCGATTACCATGATTTAAAAGCGCGTAGATGTGTTTAGAAAAAAAGAGTTTTGCGCTCGGTTTGCTATTTAATTGCAATTCGAATACGTTAACACTTTATAGGGCTAAGGGGAATAGTGTTACTAGCAGCAGTGCCACTGCAGCACAGTTCACAATCACACGCATTGCGGCAACATGGCCGGCCATCCACAGTTCGGTTCGAGTTCAAGTCAGTGCCTCATTAATGCAACGTACATAAGCTATAGTAAGAATATTTCGATGCATATGTAAACTAAAGGAGAAAAGTTTGACATTCGGTTTTAGCAAACTGAGTATAATGGTCATCATCAGTCATCAAAGATATTTAAAAATGTGACTTGTTTCTTTACATTTAGATATAACATACTAATATTTTGCATGAATAGATAAATGATATGACAAAAACATTGTGGGAAATAAGTATATAAGCATTAAGGAATGTCCGTATGGATGATAATTTATTTGGTCTACAGAGTCCAGATTTTAGATACGCTTTCCTATATACTAGGCAGTAAGAGTTCCGATAAACATAGGAGATATGAAAGATTGAAGTTAAGTATTTAAGCATTTTTGCATTAGGGCAGGCATGACTATATGTGTAAGGTCAAGTGTTCAGAGTTCTTCTTGTCGAGCTTACTCGACTAGAGCCTTCATGTTCACATATTTCACGTATTTAAATCTCGGCTTGACTAATATTTTACATGTAGTCATAGAATATTGTATTTTTGTAGACGTGATTTAATGCAACAAATTAAAACCTCTTTACATCTACATTGCGATTCGATTTGTAATGGAAAAATGTGCAAAAACATTTAAAAACCATTAGAGAACGTAATTCTTTACATAAGTTTGAATGAGTTGAAAAATAAAATGCAAGAAGAAATAATAATATTATCATGCCTTGAAAGCGAATATGCAATTATTGTTTTAACATGTAAATCACTTATATTTATAATTCTGTTATTATAAATATTATTTTGTACTATCGAAAAACCAACTTTTAAGGTTTTTTGTTTATCAATTTCAGTTTAAGTTTCACTCTTTTCAACTCCTTTTTTTTATTTAAATGTAACTTCGACTCCGTTGTGGGCAATACAAATTCCCCACTATTTGGAATTATTCAAATGTTTATATATTTATGCACTCGTTCAGCATTTTCATGCACATGCTTATCTCAATTGTATGCCATAACTAATTCTGTGCCATATGTTGGACAACTCATTTATGCATGTGTGTGTGTGTGTGTGTGTGTGTGTGCTTATAAAAGAGGGAAATATGTACGTTTACTTGCATACATTTCTCTCAGCTTCTTGTTGTTGCTGCGGCAATTGCATTGAAAACAATTTATTTTCATGCCTCGCATTTATGGCAATTTATTTTGTGCTGTCTAGCGAGGGCCAGTTCTCAGTGCCTCCCCCAAATACCCCGTCCTATCCACATGCTCCATACTCTGTGTGCTTCTTCATTTTTATCTGTTTTTGTCTTTGGATAGGTGGACGTAAATGTTGCGACTATTTTAATTGATACTGAATTCGAATTAGAGATACTCTGGCGATTCTCACGCTTCGCTTCGCAAAACAGGTGGACAACAATCAACAATCAAAATGGCTGTAGCACATTATATTGATTATTTTGTGTGAGTCCCCCCTCACTCTTCACTCTTCACCATTCTCCTTCTTTTGTTTATTAAACACTCCTCGGTCGCAGCACTTCCTGTGGCAGCAGCAATGACGACAACGACCCACGAAAGTCAAATGAAGTAAAACATTTGTGCCGCGAATTATAATCGGTGGCCCCCGAGGCCCGCATTTGACGCAGTCAATACCACTGCAACGTCGTTTCACAGTTATAATGAGTTGCAGTTGCAAGTTGCGCGCACCCAGTTTTGTGCTGCTTCAGCTGCTAGGGCACAGATATTAAAAATTGTGTACTGAGTTTTTTTATTGTTTTTGTTGTTTTGAGAGTTTGGGTTTGAATTGGAAATGGAAGAGGGGAATCAGAATGGAGCAGACGGGCGGGCACTACACAGAGTCTGAGGCAAAAGAGGCGGACACACTCTTCTTCCGGGTATTCTATTCGCTCTCTGTCTTTCCCCCTTCCCCACCTCTCTCTCTCTCTCTCTCTCTCTCTCTGTCTCCACCTCTGTCAATGTTTTAAATTTTTCATTTGATTGCACCTGCAGCAGTCGGCGAGCGCCAGGCACAATTTCTAATTTTTTAGTTTGTTTGACTCTAGACGCGCCTCCAACTCCCCCCCCCCCCCACCATTCCACCACTCTGACGCTTTGAGTTTTTTTGAATGTGCAGCGAATGGGGTTAAGAAAAAGGGGGTGGAGTAGTAAGGCAATGCTGCCTCGTGTTTAATGAATCAAAGAGAACGCAGTCGTTGCAGACCGGGCGTCAAAGACGCATGGCAAGACGTGTTGGACGCGGTGGGAAGGGGTGGCAAGGGGCTGAGGCGTGTGGCATGGCCAGCTGGTCTGTCACGAACGCCGGTTTGGCTCTGACTATTGGGCAATTGCAACAGCAACAACAACAACAACAACAAAAACAACAAAAACAGCAACAACAAAGCAAAGCAGGAAGAAGCGACCAACTGAATCGATGCGCTGTTTGAAGTTACTCTCGTTGTTGTTGTTATTGTTGCTGTTTTTGGTTGTTGTTGCCCATTAAACATAAACTATAAACAATTTTTCGGCGGATTCTCAGTCAACGGCAACGAAACGCAAAAGCTTCGTTTTGCATCTGTTGAAAGTCGAAGATTGAGCAACCGAAGAAGGCAAAACAAACGGCGAAACACGAGGCTAAAACGAACATAGAACGTTGCGTTGAAGTCGTCGCGTTCCAAACATATATTTGTATGTAGGAACCAACACGAACTGTACCACAGATTACACCATGCAACATGCAACAATCCCAAATCACACAAAAACACAAATTCGTCTAACCATTTCGTTTTAAATGTATATGTAATTGTGACCTACAAATGAAAAACTATTTAGCCGTAGCCAAAATTTATTGATCAGTATTTTGATTAGGTTCATTTAGGTTTAAAATTATATTTAGAGTGATTTTTTATAGAAAAGTTTTTACAGAAAAATCACATCTAAGCGTCGAAAGGTCATAGTTTAATAGTAAGTATTGGTTTTTTTTTTTTGTTCATTTATAGATTTAAATAAAGTAAAAGTTAGATTTTACATGGCATTATATTTTCACAAGCCAAACATTAAGTTTTTATACAGTGAACCAACGGAAAGGCCAAATAGGGCATAATAGTTTTGTGCTAAAGATTTTTAGAGATAGAAGGAATCATTTTCGACCGACTATGGGGTCTAGAGACTTCACAATGGGAACTTATCCAAAGTCATAAACAGAAAAATGTAATCTCAAATTATCCATCACATTTCCTTAGTTAGTAAACGTGCCAATAATAAAAAATATATTATAAATTTGAAAAACATAAAAAGTGCTAATGAAAATGAAAGAAATTTTTGTTTGTCTCTTATACAAAATATAGCTTAACCAGATTTTAATGTTGTTTTCATATTCAAGATTTGAAAGAAAAAAAAAAGTTTATTTTCCGATCAAATCCAATAATTGGTTGCAAAGTGTTGATGTTTATTTAGCTGTTGTTGATTTAGACCAAAAAGAAAAGAAAATAAAATGAAATGAAGTCCGCAAAAAGTTCAGTTTGCTTTATTATTTTTTATGTTTCTTAAGCTGCTGAGGGCGGATCGTTCATTGGCCCTTGGCACGGTATAGTTCAGATCATATTGAAACGATGACTATGCGCTATTCTCTCTCCCTCTCTCTCTCTCTCTCTCTCTCTCTACTTTTCTAACTCACCATCTGTCTATCTGACAGTGTTTGTGTGTGTTTCTTTTTTGTTTTATTAACAGCTCATTGCTGAGGCAATTACGCCAACAGCCGAATTTGTCTGTCGCATGGCAGAGAAAGTCTTCGGGTTCGCTTCATTTTTCTTTTAATGTAACGGTATGAAAAATAAAACTCTTTATGTCATCTACTTTATGATGCTCGCTCGTAGTTGCTTGCTTTTCACAACCAGTGCGCCACACATACATCATATACATATAATATAACTAACTCTATTATCATAGCAACAACAACAATGGGAAGCCCCCTTAACGCTTGGAGGGATTCCTGCTTTTTATACCCTTAAGCCATGATATGGGTAAAAAAAGCGTATAATGGTTTTGTGCAAAAGTATGTAACAGGGAGAAGGAAGCTTCTCCGACCCCATAAAGTATATATATTCTTGATCAGCATCAACAGCCGAGTCGATTTAGCCATGTCCGTCTGTCTGTCCGTCCGTCTGTCCGTCCGTCTGTATGTATGAACGCATCGATCTCAGAACCTACAAAAGCTAGAGACTCCAAATATTGGTTATGAGCTCTCCTAATCCCTAGGCATGACAAGTTTGTTTCAATAACTACAATAACTAAAAAAACTAAAAATAAATTTTCGATAACTTTTGAGGTTTACGAAATACACATGTAATCGATAACAAAAAAATCTTGAATTTCAAAAAACTAAAAATGAGGATTAAAACTATAAGCAAAATAATGAACTCCTGTTAAAATTTCATTAAAATCGGTTGAGAAACACCGGAGATATGAAACAATCAAGCATTGGTACAGAAGAACACAGCCATATGTGTGTGTCTGTTAGGTCAAGGGTTAAGGGTATCTTCTAGTCGAGCTTACTCGACTAGAGTCTTCTTACTTGTTTTTCATGTTTCTTATTTTCTTTAGCGGCATGCGCCACATGACACTCTGCCCATAAGGCGGCAAAGAAACGGGTCGGAGTAGGTGGAACTGGGTTGAGAAATGGTGTGAGAGCCACGTTCACAGTTTGACCATTGACCAGACCAGGCAAAAATAAAACATAACATGTAAGAAGGCTCTAGTCGAGTAAGCTCGACTAGAAGATACTCTTAACCCTTGACCATTCACACGGACAGACGGTCGGGCTGACAGACATACACATATGTACGTGTACTACTGTGCCAATGCTTGATGGTTTCACATCTCCGGTGTTTCTTAAGCGATTTTAATAAAAAATGACACCTATTTTCTTTATTTTGTTAATAGTTTTAATCCCCATTTTCAAGTTTTCGAAATCAACGATTTGTTTTGTTATCGATTATATGTGTATATCGTAAACTTAAATAGTTTACAAAAATTTAAAAAAAAAACTTGCTATGCCCAGGGACTAAGAGAGCTCATATCCAAAATCTGGAGTCTCTAGCTTTGAAGTTCCTGAGATCGACACGTTTATGCACACAGACAGACAGACGGACGGACATGGCTATATCGACTCGGCTGTTGATGCTGATCAAGAATATATATACCTTATGGGGTCGGAGAAGCTTCCATTTGCCTGTTACTACTTTTGCACAAAACCATTATACCCTTTTTTACCCATTTCAAAAAAACAAAGCAAAGCACATTTAGAGGCCAGAAAACTGTCTGGCAAATAATAAAACTGTATACTAAACGGCTGGAGACGGCGGATAGACGCCGTCTTGTCTCGCCTGAGAGCCTCGCTCATTGTCAAACACCAAACACCCAACACCAAAAATCTTGAAATGCAATGCTAGACGCTAAATCCTTTTGTGCGGCGTAAACTAAGAATCCACAAAAGCTGAGCCATCTCAGTATCAAGTTCTCAGGGCTGCTTTGCTCCACATTTTTGTTTACTTGACTGGTTTAGGGTTGACCTTGAATTTGGCAATCGGCAAAAGGCAAATGGCAAAAAAAGCAAAGCAAAGCACTTAAATATGTGCATAAATATCAACATAAACAAAACAAAAGATATGACAAGTTTTTTTTCGTCGCCTTTATTTAATTTGATTGCACGCTCGGTCGAAGAGCAAAGGGGTAGCAAGTAGCTGGAAGGGGATATTTCGAATGGTAAAAATACGCAAAACTCTCAAAACAAGTTCCAATCGTATTTTTTATCACAATTAATTTGCAGCACGATAATTATACGGATGCGAGGCAAGCAGGAAACGGGAACGAAATGAAGAATACAATTTAAGTAAGTATTTTGTACATACCCAATCATGGGTAATCACTCAAGCATATACACATACATATGTATTTATTAGACCTGTTATCGAAGCAGATAAGGCCCACACATTCTAATGCAGCTAGCAAGTTAGACAAATAGCAAAAAGTTTGGCAAATTTTCAAAGCCGATAAGATTGATTTATTTGGAAAACTAAAAAGTGTAAGTGTGAAATTGTTTGCTAAAATATAGCATGAATAGTTAGGGATTGTTTTCAAAAGCTTTTACCCTCTTTTCTTCTTCATAGTCTGTGCAGTATTTTAATATCAACTTCATCACACAATCAAATGTAATGAATTTAACACATATTCCCTTTAGTTTTTAATTTCTTTTATTTCAATTGACACTTGCTGAAAGTTAACTGATTCTTAGCTTTACAACAAATTTGATCGCTGACCAAAAAATGTCTAATCTTTTTTAATGAAATGGGTAAAAAAGGTTTTGTGCAACAGTATTTAACAGGCAGAAGAAAGCTTCTCCGACCCCATAAGGTATATATATTCTTGATCAGCATGAACAGTCAAGTCGATATAATCATGCCCATTAGTCTTTCCGTCCGTCTGTCTGTATGTATAAGCGCGTCGATCTCAGGAACCAAAAATGCTGGAGACTCCAGATTTTGGATTTGGGCTTACTCGACTAAACCGTTCTAACTTGTTTTACTTTGTTGTATTAACTTCATAAGCTTAACTTAGTCTCTTATCTTTCAACAAACGGATTAATGAAGCTTAATTGGTGTTTTCCTGAAGTTGATACAAACTTTGCCAGAGTTTTCCTCTGGTCCATTGCTCAGCTGGCGCCTCAAATTGTCACGGATGCGTAGTTAAAACGGTTCGCACATCCGTTCCTCATCATTAGTTCAATCATTTGCTCATGAATATGGTAAAAAACTTATGAAAACATTGCAGTCGAATCGACTGCAAAATACTCTGATACCAGTCAGAAGAGCGCGTTGGGTGGGCGTGGGTTGTTTTTTGGATGCAGTTTTTTGAGAAACGTCACTTGATATCTTGCCAGTAAATATGTTTACTCTAGCTCAAACTCTGTGAAAAATACAGATTGCCTTGTTTTCTAAATGCTCTGGAATGAGGCGACAGTTTGAAGACTCCAGCTGTTAAAATGAGGAAAATATTTGTGTATTGTATTATAGATTTGTACTTTGAGGCGTAAGAACTTTTTATCGGTTTCCCAACTGCTCAATTTTAAAATTTTTTTTTATTTACACATGGACCAAATTATTTGCAAAGTTTCAAGTCTTAGAGAGACACCAAGACAGGCATTGCACAAAACCAATACACTCTTTATCTAAGGTAACAAAACAAAAAATAAAAACAATCGTTCAGTAACCGGGGCGTACGGCTGAATGATTGACTGATTGATTGACTTAAATTGCATTCTTCCTGATTGCTTTGCCGCCGTTGCTGCCGTTTGCTTTGCGTCAAAATCGATTAATGCGCTACACATGCAACACAAAATTGAGTTTTGACGCTGCATAAAAAAGAGTGTCAAGCTCGAAACGTTCAGGAAGCCCCAACTGCTTCACTAACTCCAATCCACTCTATATTATATTTTCGCCTATTACTGTATACTTCTCATTTTAACTAGCCCACAACCTAATAGATATGCCAACCAAACACCAAAGCCCATTAAGAGGGGCCAAAAAATACGACAATGCAACGCCAGGCAAACCGAAAAGTCAACAACAAATGCAAACCCACTGCCAGAGACACATACTGTCAGAGTTCGTCCCTTTCCATGTCCCCTTCGCAACACAAATTTCAATCCCAGTCACTATTTCAGCCTCCATCATATTCGATAACAACTTTCTACTCGCAGAAAATATTTAGCAAATGAAAGCAAATAGACTGTTGAATACTCTGTTCTCAGCATAAATTAGTATATCTAATGTTTGAAGTGTCATTTATCACAATGAACATGATTTGATGTTTCGAAAACAGTGAAAGAATGCAGTCACTTATATATTTCTTTAGCTTTTTCTGTTCGAAGAAATCAATCAGTTATCAATTTTCTATATTACAATTATGTTTTCTATATTAAAAAATTATTTCCAGAACACTGTTAAAAGCACTGGTTTTACTGTAAGATAACTCTATTTCAAACACAGAAAAATATATTGATTTATATATACAAATATTTAAGAATTCTACATTATGTGTAACCTTAAACCCAATTCGAATGTCTCAATTTTTATTAGTTAGATTAACAGTTAGATTTACTGTAAACTCCAAACTCTCTTTGTCAATAAACAGTGTATGAAATTTGTTACTCACCCACAGAGAGCAGCGAACAGTGAGCAGCGGTAGGAAAAACTGTGCCAGCGACGACACTCAGTCAATGTTTAAGTTGTTGCTGCTGTTGCTTTGCGCTGATGAAAATGTCAGAGGGTCCCCCAAGGCATATAGTACAGAGCTACCCTTCTCATTGCTCTCGCGCTTGTTGATTTTGGTGTGTGTTTGTGCGTTTGTGATTGTTTGGAGTTGAGCAGAGCAAAAATGGACGTCTGTTAGAATTCTATTATTGCTCCCGTTTTGAGTGTGTGTGGCAAAATAATAAGGTAGCCAGAAAATTTGGATGGCAAATTACGTTGTGTTTTGTTTGCGGACGGGCAGTTTCTCAACGATTCGCGATGTGCGAATGTGTTTGCGCTTTAAATTGGTGCAAATTGAATGCACAAGAACACACGCACGCACACAATCAAATGCCCAGGTGAATGCTAACGGGCATTGTTGCTGGTGCTGTTGTTGTTGTTTTGAGCTGGCAGCTGCACAGGCGACAGCTGGAGAGGACTTTATTTCAATGGCTTGCTGCTACCAGTGAAGACCTTTTGTCAGAATTGTTACGTTTTATAATTATTATGTATTTGTTTAGTAAGGGTCCTAACATACACACACATACACAGTTGAACACATACACACACGCAAAGAGAGCCTTACGCAGAAGACGCTTTTTAAACAGCGCGAAAAATCGATGGCTTGAAAATAAAATTGGTTGTCTTGGCGATTTACTACCGATAAGCAAGCTGGCAGAAGCAGTAACAAACAACAATATTAGATTGGACGGCACATTAATTAATTTAAAAATGTTGCACTTTTTATTTTCAGGCTGTTTATCGAGTACGAATTCAAAGGCTTCAAAGCAAAACCCGTTCCGGCAAAACGGCGCGACGAGCAGGACAACCGTAACACGCCCACCTCAGCCAACAACAACGACAAAACTGTTGGCAGAATTGCTCTCGCTGCTTAACAGACTACTGGTATGTTAACAGTATGTTAAAGTACAGACGCCGGGAAGCCGGTATTTAGTGTGGCTGCATACTGATGTAGTAAAAATATATTAATTGTTAAAAGTTGATTTGATATGTCAAATTGAGCAACCAGTCAACTATTTTAATTAATTTGTAACCAAACTTAAACGATATTTATCTTATCTTGTTGGATATTTTTTTAAAATCAGTTACCAATAAAATCAAATTAATACCTAATTTAAACGTTTTATTTTCCCAGTTAAACAAGATACGAGTTAAATTGCATTTGGTAGTAACATTCAAGAGTTTGATTTTCTTATGTATTTGTAGAAAAAATTAATAAAGTGTAAACAATTAAAGTAAAAGATTTCTACTTCATAGTATACTTAAATTTTTGATCAAAGTACAAAGAGTATAAAAAAAATTTGGGACGAGTACATTAAACAAAATACTATCTAGTAGGTTTTTGTATAAAGAAACCAATAAAAATAGATCAAAAATAGATTACATAATATATTGTATATACAAAAGATATTTAAGTCCGCTTCGATTTGACAAGTTGTGCACATTGCACTGAAATTAATTGTTTAGCCATTTATTAGATTTCGTATGATTTAGTTTGACTTAAGAGCTACATAAAAACCCGGGAGAATATCACTCGGAAACTCAATATTTATGAGATGTGCTTGAGGGCCAGCAGGGAAAGGATTCAACATAATTTGCCGCATGGTATACAAGGGATATGGGGAAAGTCGCACTTAAAAACAAATATATATATATCTATATATAATATATTAATAGTACATAGATTATATGCTTGAAACTGTCTAGCATGCAGACGCTCAATATATTCAATTATCGATCTAATCCATTATCCTTTACTGCAGATATAGCCTATGGTAATCATTAGCGCCAAAGGCGCAGTTGCATTTGGGACACTTGCGCTGCCGCGTCTCGTATCGGGTGCGCAAACAATCGTAGCAGAATACGTGGAAGCATTTGGAGAGGACAGCATCTTTGCGCTTAACCTTGCACGACGGACACGTCAATGTCTCCTTGTATTCACGTATCTCCTCGATCATTACCTCGTCGATGGTTGTACCCGACATTTCCATCTTCTTCATTCGCTCCGCCTTGCGTTTAAATTGTGCTAACTCCTCCTGCAACCGCTTTGTTTTGTACGCTTCCGCCTCCAGCGAGCTGGTCTTCTCGGCGACCACCTGTTGGGCCTCCTTCATTTGCGCATGATACTTCTCCAGATGCAGCTTGAGATCTGCAGCAGATTGTGCCGATTCGATGGCCTTTCGCTTGTGCATCTCCATTGCCTGTTGACGCAGCATCAGCTCCTTTTCAATGGATGCAACGGTTGCTTGCAGGGTGCGCTCCTTCTCCTCCAACTTGCGCAGCACAATATGCATTGCTTCGATTTGTGTCGATGCCGTCGCCATTTGATCTTCCAGCACCGTCTTTTCTTCACGCAACAGCTTATGCAGCTGATTAGCCTTGATGCGTTCCGACATCAGCTTGAAATTGGCATCATCCTTTTCGCGCAGCTGTTGTATGAGCCTTGAGTTCTGTTCTTGCATGTCCTCAAACGCCTGACCCGTTACCTCCATCTCGTTAAGCAGCGCCTCCTCCTCGTGGGAGCCAACAAAGGGTCGGGTATAGTTGGCACCAGGTGGCCCACCGCCTGGACCTGGCGCACCGCTCCACGAATTCTCCGTCGGCTTGTGATTCGCCACCTGTTTCTGCAGCTCGTATTTTTGCTCTTCCAGTTGTTTAATCTTGCGCAGCGCCTCCTCATCTGCTAGCTTTTTGCGCTCCTCCCGCTTGCTCTCCTGCAGCTTCTTAAGTTGCTGTCGCAGCTCCTCGATTTCGGACCGCAACTTCTTCTCGGTGGCCATCAGCTGCACTTTGTCACGCTGATCCTTCGAAACGCCTTTGTACATGTCCAGTAGCAGCTTCATTTCCTTCTGATCATTCAACGCTTTTCTGCAAATGCCAATGCAAATAGTTGTAAATAAAATATAATTATTAATGGAAAATGCTAATTACTTGAGTTGCGCTTTAAGATCCCGCACCGTTTCGCTTTCGACGGCCTTTAGTTCCTTGGCTTTCATGCCATCCTTGGTGTCCTTATCAGATTTAACAGAATTTGCGGTGCCAGCTGCAGCGGAATTAGTCGCATTTGCCTGTCCAGGTGAATCCTTTTTTTCAGCAGCTGCCGCTTCGCTTGCAGACAGCTTTTCCTGTTTAATGCTGGGATCCTTTACATCTTTGCCACTGGCTTCGTCGTCCAAATCATCCTCAGCAATGGCAGAGTTCTCTTCTTTAATGGCCATATTTGTATCGCCACTGGCATTGCCAGAGTTGGTCAGGCTGGTGGCGCCTCCAGCTGAGTTGTTGTTAGCATTCTCCTCCTTAATATTAGCTACTGATTCCTGCTTGACTTCTTCACCCACCGCCGCAGCCGCTGCCTGCTGTTGCTGTTTGTTGCCCTCCACCTTGGCTTGTGCTTCGTCCAGATCCTTGCGCATCTTAACGATGTCCGTGGACATGTCCTTGTACTTACGCTTGTATCGTTGAACCTCCCCCTTAAGCTGACCATTATGATTCTGCAGCGAGGTAATCAGATGCCGCATCTCTCGATTGATTGGCGCAGTCTGCTCGTTGGCAGCCATATTCTGCTCGAACTCAATGCGAAGTGTTTCGTACTCTTTGCGAATGAGCGCCAGCACATCCTCCATTTGGATCATGTCGCTGCGCACTTTTTTCTGCGCAATCAGTTCCTCGCTTTCCATCACTTCGATTTGACGGAGATGCTGATTTTTACTGGATTGCAACAAATTGCGCGTCTCATCGAGCATTGTCTTGATCTGCATGGATTCATTATAAAGCACCGAGAATTGCGATTGCAAGCACTTGTACTCCGTTGTCTCTACAATTACCGACTCGGGCAACTGGCGGATCTAAAAGTTAGGGTTATTAATTTATATTATAGTTATAGAGTTATGTTAAAATTTATTCACTTACATCCATTTTAAGTTTTTCCACTTCTTTAAGTGTCTCGCGATGTGTGGCATGCAACTTGTCCAGCTCCTGTAACCGGTTATTGGCTAGCTCCCGATGCTCCTCTAGATCCTTTTGCAACTCCTCCAGTAGTTGACTATTCACACTGGTTGTTGCACTGCTTCCGGCACTGGCAGAGCCAACACCTGAGCTGGGCGTCTTGCTAGCGCTATTGTTACTGCTTTTGTTAGGATCCCCATAGATCTGGTGATAGGCCTTAAGCTTTTCAATGGCCTCGGCCAAATGATTTTCCAGCTTGTCGTTTCGACAATGGATTTTCTCAAGATCATATTGCAACTCATCAATTTGGTTTTTGAGTTCAGCGTTCTCCGTCTCTTTAGCAGTGAGTGCATCCTGGTACTCCTTCATCTTAAGCGACATGGTGTGGAACTTCTCGTGCAGTGACGTATTCAAATTTTGTAAGCTATGATTCTCCGTCATAATCTCAATGTGCGTTTTCTTTAGCGTCTCCTCAAGCGCATGAATACCTGCTCCCGCTGATAACGCCGTATCTGCCTCCGCACTGCCTTTGGGCTGCTCCTCGTCATTAGCCGAAGCAGTTCCTTGGGCATCACCTTTTAATACATGCGTTATCTTCTCGTTACGTTGCATTAACCTATCAATAACTTGCACGATTTTGGCTACCGCACGCTTCGATACCTGCACGCGATTGGCCAGCTTCTCGTCAAGCTCCTCCTTATCCCAAGTGGATAGCTGTGTAAGAAACGAAGTGGTCACCTCGTTCTCGTTTTTGTTCTCCAGCTCATCGGCTGTCTCGGCATCGAATCTCTGCAACAGCACTCGTATATCCTCGTTCAGCTGATTCCAATACCTATTCACCACATTGAGAACAGCATCGTCTTGCGTCTGACGTTTTTCCAGCTGTTCGATGCGATGCCGCAACTCGGCTTCGCATCGCATCCTCTGCTCTATCCTCTGAGCAAGTTTCTTGTTTTGAAACTCCAAAACCTTTATGTCCATCTCCTCGAGCGTCGACACGGGCCCAATTAAGTGGGGCTCGAAGTGTACCTTCTTGATAGGCGGCTGACCAGCGGCCGCTGCAGCAACAAGGCAACTGCTACCACTGCCGGTGCCGGCGCCGCTGGCATCGTCAGCGCTACGTTTTGACATAATTTCTAAACTAAAATTATAATTTTTAGGAAAAAATCGATTAACTTGTAGTTTTCTCTATTATTGATTTTCGAGTTTCGTGGCTGTGGCTGTACTCCATTTTGCTGTAAGCGGCTGGGCGGACGCTGCCAGCTGGAAGTAGGCGCGCTGATGTGAAAGGGGGTAGCCGAAAAAAACAAATGAACACAGTATTGCTTACCTCAACTTTAGGTTTGTACACTTTTTAGCCTAACATTTATTAATAATTCAACAAATCGGCAGAATTCTAAAAAGAGTCTCTGCTAATTGCTTGCCTGTGTAAAGAGTTGCATTATACATGATAGAGCGTGGCGGCTTACCGATAGCTCCGATTCTATACAAAATCCAACAGGTTCGATTGGTATTGGAACTAACAGTTCTTCTAGATAAAGTTGGCAGCACCGAATCACAATTTACATCAATTATGTTAATAACATAAATAATATAAAAAAAGTTTAGGTTGGTAAAAAGGTATCTTTGGTAAAAATTATATACATAGATATAAAACAGATAAATCTGTTGTGTGATCCCGCCACTTTAAATACATATACTTAAGCCGGAAACATGCGGAACTAACATCTCAAGTACTTACTTGCTCTGTGATATCTGCGAGGACGGATTTATTATTAAGTGCTAGAATTAGTTTAAACGATCTTAAAGAGCTTGTCTATTAAATTAATTAATTATAATTATTAAAAATTATAAATAGGAAACAGTATGTGTTAAAATAAACAAGAACAAATAAAAAGTGTGACCAGTTCACTTTCCTGCAACAGGTGCATCTATACCTTAAGCCAATTGATAAATAATAAATAATAAAGGAATTTTAAACAAAATAAAAAGCATTCATATACTTATTGACTACCCTTATTTAGGGCTTAAGAATAATTGATTTTGAGAAGTAAAAAGTTAATAAGCAGTAGTGTTCTTTTGCATAATTCAAACTGGAAGTGAATTTTATTTTATTAAACATATTTATGTTCATATTAATTTTGTTGTATTAAACGAGAAAATGCACATGTAATTTAAACTTGATAAGTTGTTTTTGTTTTTTGAAATTGTGTGTTATATTATGGAACCCAATTAGAAGTGGGTAAATGCATATGCTCGATTGAAACCTAGAATGATGAGTATTTGAGTGCCTGGCGCAAGGTCATGCAGTCGACCTCGTCAATCTTGCAAGTGTTTGCCTTGATGTTAATTTCCTCCTCCTGCATGACCTGAACATGCATGAGATACCGCATCGAGGCCTTGTTCTCATTGAGCTTCTGATTCAGTTTGCACACAGACGCCTTCAAAGCCTGCAGCTCATTGTATAGAGCATCCTGCACCATATCGCAGGTTAGCTCCAGCCCAGGACGATGGGCACGATTACTAAGACGTGTCTGGCACAAAGTAATTGCACGTTGCTTATCGGACATCTCGCGCTCCAGCTCGTTCATGTTGCGTTGCACTTGATGAATGTGATCCATGGTATCCTTGTGCTTGTTTTCCAGACACTGCTTTACGTGCTTTGTTTCCGCAATGCGGCGATCAAAGGCCTCATTAGTGCGATCCGTCTGATTCTGCATATCCTCGCAGATCTGTTTAAGCAATAGATCAATGTAGGCGCGCAGCTGCCCGGCGGAGACCAAAGCCTTGGCATTGGCCTCCAGGTTCTCATACGTCTGCGCCTGCCACTCAGTCAGCGAGAATTGACTTGGAGGTAAAGCGAAAGAAAGATAGAGAGAGAGAGAGAGAGACGATGAAGTGGCTTAAAAAAGGATGTACATTTTATGACCTACCAGTGCTGCTTGGACAGATCCTGACCCTTGCCAAGGTCATGCTGAAAGTCCTTGAGTTTTAGATTCTTTTCATCAATAGCCAGCGACTTGTCCTTAGCAGCCAGATCCTGATCCAACAGAAACATTGCAGCACGCAATTTACGAATCTGCTCTTCGCACTCCTTCAACGCTGCATCGGCTAATCCCTGACACCCCTTGATGACCTTCAACTCGCGACGCAGCGATCGATCCACCTCATCATCGCAAAGATCAACTCCAATGCGACCCTCACGCAGTATCAAACACTGCTTGCATATGGCCAGTGATTTCTCCTTAAGAAACTCAATGGCACTAAGGACACGGTTACGATACGTGTTTAGTGTCTCATCCTCCAGGGTGGCCGTCTTCTTCTGTCTATTCAACTCGTCGACCAGGAATCGAATCTCACTGGTGCGCTCGCGCATATGATGCTCCACCTCGCGCTGCCAGTTCTTGGTGGTGTCCTTCGTCTCATCTACCACGCGTCGCGATTCCCTAAACGGGTTGTATAGTAAGGGGGTGAAAGCAAAAGCCTTCGCTATACCAATTACTTACTCGACAATGCGTTCGGCTAGCTTCTCCTGATCGCAGGTGATGCGAAACTTGATCTTGTTATTGTAATCCCAATCCTCTTCGGAGTAGCGAGGCGGGCACTTGGCCACCGGACCCAAATGCTTGCCAGCTAGCTGCAGGCCCGTTATACGACGCGTCTTCAAATTCGGCAACATGGTCAACAATGATGCACTCTGTCTCTCTCTCTCTCTCTTTCAAATTCTATATTTGCCTACAACTTTAATTAGAATGTATGTATTTATTATTGCATAAGAATCAAAAATGTGAATTGAATTGTTACGTATGTAATTACTATTTTCAAGTACTCGAACACACTTCTCGATTTATGTAAGTATGTGGGGAGATTATTGATCTCGTTGACTGGCACACTTTGCTTTTAATTGTTCTAGGAAATAGAGTTTATAGTACGAAATAGTATACCTTCCGACCTGACGACCTGGCTTCCAATCTGCAATGACTTCAACTGCCAATTCAAATGCTGCTGTTCCTCAGAAAGGTGCTGTGGGTTAGTTAAATCGATTCCATGCTAAGGAATTTACGGTTGCCTAGCGGTATTTATTATTATGTTGGTATGCTGCTGTTCAATGTGTGTGTTATGTATTGTGTTTTATGTGTATGTCCTGCCTTAATGTGGATTTATATGTATGGATGTATACGTGTGTGTGTGTGGTAGTCAGGGCACTATTGTATGTGTCAGTGCCTCTGTCACCTGGGAGCCCAATTGGGCACAACGCAACCTGCTCAGAAACTACTGGGGTTCATTCATTACAGGATTCGGTGGCAGGCGCGACTCGTCCTTGTGGTTTGTTGCCTTAACAGACTTAAAAATAGCTGTGCATGACTTTCAAGCAGCCCGTTTGGATCGATTTATGTATGTTAACATACTTTCGCTTTTTACCTTTTTCCTATTTTTATTGGCTACTGTGCAAAAGTTTTATTTTATTTTTGGCATTTACTTATGCTAATCAAGAAGAAGAAGGCAACAAGAATTCGTCATTGCAAATAAGACGCAATATGTTTGAGGATGAGTGAGTAAATGTATTTCGACCGTGGATTTACATTACACAGGCATAGATAGAAATTAAATTAATTAAATTTTTTAGATGATTTTTCTAACAGACGGATTTGTAGAAATACCGATAACCCAAGAATGCAGTTTTCAAATTTAATCCTCAAGGTATTATTTCCCACAGGATATATGAAAATGTTGTTTTAGAATACATAGAACAACACCCAGCATCATTTCAATGTCCCTCTTTAAGTTGTGTAGATAATTTTAGTATTAAATACAAAATAATTAAGCAAATGTACCAAAAAATATATATGCCTAAATGTCATATTATTTAACTCTAAATTCCGTTAAATAAATATACTTGCTCCTTTGTTTTTGTAAAATTTAGTTTGAATTTATTACGATATACATTTGTGTAGTTTTTGTCATCATAAATATGCATGCATGTTTGCATGTATATACTATGTAGTTTGATGCACTTAAACTTTTAATGATAATAAAAATGTACAATTTTAATTAACTAGGATCTGTTGATGTTTTGTATTATTAGTTTTTTACATCTGTTTCCAGTGTTTTATCGTTTTTTTTATTTCAGTATTTCAGTTCTGCTTACAATTTGGCTTCGGCAGATGCACATATTTCGCATCGCGTCCTCCTTACGTTCTTCTTTACCAACTTCTTTATGGCCTCAAATTTTAAGAACTACGTTTTGCGTTTTGTCTTTTGAGTGGTAGTAGGTTTGAGTAAGTAGTAGTAACTAGACTCTTTTAATTAGTTTCTAACGAGCAGCATATCTGGCGCTTAGAAAATAACTGTTATTATGCCAGAGTTGCCAATATGATCGCGTGTTTAGCGCAATTTAAATGAACTATTAACAGTGAATTTGTTATTGAATTTTTGGTTTTTTTTACTTTAAGTCATTCACCCAAACTATTAATTAGTTGTGTATGATTAATAATTATTAGCTCTCTGAACAGTACAAATAGTATGCTGGTCGTAACGCTAGAATCTAGGGGGTTTCTTTTATTTTTTGGTTGCTATGAGGCAATTTTCAGTATTGTTTGTGTATTATATTCTTCTTGTAGTTTTCTTTTAATCGGCTTTTCTCTCAATTGTTTAACTTGGCTATCTACGATTACAGACTGTATTTATTTGTGTTTGGTAGGTATTTGTTATTTTTTAATTACTGTTTATCTTATTTGTTTTAAATTCATTTATTTGCTTTTGTATTGTTGATATTTTTATTTTAATTTTTGTTTTTAAATTTGTTGCTAGTTTCTTGTTGTTTCCTTTTTCTGTAGGCAGTGTTTTATCATTCTTGGGTTTCTGTTTTGTTTGTGTTTCATTTCTTGATCATCGATTTCTTAACATAATATATCTCTATACCTTTCTTTTTTACATCTTAGTTTTTAGCACAATTCATTGTGGGTTTCCGATTTATCTACTATTTTTTTTCTTGCTGGCAATTCTAACCCAATAAATAAGACATTTCTTATTCAGTTTGCAAGGCGCCGCCATAAAAAAGAAATTTCCTTTTATTGTTGTACATAACAAAAATGAAAATTATGCAAATTACAATACGCCAGAATTACAAAAAAAAATTAAGACATATATATATTGAAATAATTTTTACAATCCAAAAAAATGTATACACATTTTTTACATTTAAGTGTACAATTTTCTTAATTTTTTGTTTTTCTTATGTTGTATACACAGTTTTACTTTTATTTTCATTTACTTGCATTCTCTTTGTTTACATCCTATCAATTTTCTTTTTTTCTATTTTTTTTATTTTTATTTTTGGTTGTTCATATTATAATTTACTTGTTTTTGCATTTTCTTTTTTTTTTAACAAAAATAATTGCTTCTGAGGTATTTTCTTTTTTTGTTTATATAAATATGTTTTTTTATACACATAACCATTATAAGTATTTAGGTTTTAGTCGTTCTCGATTTCAATAGTTTGTTTTGTTTTTTTGTTTTCTTTTTGTATTGTAGTTGTCTTGTCTTTTTAAACAATTCAAAGCACCTTTTGATTATATATTTGACATTGTATTTTTATTTATTGTTTTTTTTTTTTTTTTGCCATTTTTATGCGTTTTTTTGTTTTAATAGTAATGCTTGCAAATATCAATATTAAAGATAAAATAAAAAAACAACCGAAATAATATATAATCAAAGTACGATTACACAATATATATTGTACCATTATTGTTATAAGTTAACTTTTCTATTTCTTTGTTTAAATTTTTACTCATTTATTGTTAGTTGTTGTTGTGGCAGCGTTTAGCTTCTCAGTACGCGTTAAAAATGGTTTGATATCAATAAAGCATATTGGGATTTCGTTTGTATTTATATTTTTGTGTGTTTGTTTGTTAACTTAGCCGTGTTTTTTTTATTAAGAAATGCTTTATTTTTTGTATGTAAACGTTTGAAATGGGCAAACAACTCTTAAGACAAATGACATAGAAAGCGACCGCAACTGAAAGCGAGTTTTCTGTATTAGGACAAACTATCGAATAAATAAATAAGAAAAAATTGTCTATGCAGCAATTGCGATGTATGACTTTCACACGCTGGGAAACCTTTGCTTCGTATATATTCATTTTTATTATTGTTATCATAATTATCATCAATTTTATTTATATGTACTATTATAATTGTTGTTATTAATCATTTCTTGTTTGTTTGTTTGTCTGTTGTTCTATAATCTATGGTCACTATACACAAAGGTCTACAGAAATTCCTAAATGGCTAGACAAGAATTTAAAGCTCGTATCTAATCCGAAAAATTGTTGTATTTTGCATAATCATTATCAATGTGTGCATTTTACAGAATAGCTTGAACAAAATGTACATTTTTATATAGAACTCAAATTGGTGTCTCTCTTTCATCTCATCATCATGCAAACAATCAATCAATAGTAAAAAATAATTGTAATTGTTGTTGTCTTACTGTGTTTAAGTGTATGATTTTTGTTTTTTTTTTTAAATAAACATAAAGTTTTTTTTTGCATAGCAGCAGTTGTAGTAGTCGTAGTAGTAGTGCTAGTATGCATGTATATAAAAAAATTAAATGTTTGAAGTGTATATTTGAACTAAATTTGTTGTGTAAACCTTTTGTTTTTGTTTTGCCTATATAAGTATAAAACATAATCAGTATTTTTTACACGATCCGGAATTCGCTCCAGGCAACTATTCTCAGTGTCTCACAATCTACATACATATATTTTTATATAGTGTTATATCTCTATATATAGTTGGCTATAGCTATAGCATATGTTATATATATAGTAGTACATCTGCATCTGTGTATGTCTCTAACTTTAGTATTTTTTATGTATGTATATCCAAACAAAACGTTCATTGTAGCATGCGATCCTCTTCCTTCTTTCTGCCTCCTTTTCGCATTGTCCTTCCCCTGTCCCGACCTCCAAATAACAAAAACAGTTCCCGTTTCGCTTCGCTTCATTTCGTTCGCCTTTCCTTGCCATGCCGTGCCGTGCCTTGCCTTGCCTTGCCTCTCCTCGCTTCATTTTCCATTCCTTACTAACCTTAGACCATTGGCAGTCCCTGCTGCACATCCATCATCTCATCCTGCGCCGGAGATGGTCGCGGCGCAAACGTTTGCATATGATGCGCATGCGGATGTGGATGCTGCTGTTGTTGTTGCTGCTGCTGCTGCTGTTGTTGTTGCTGCTGCTGTTGTTGCTGCTGATGTGGCCCCGTTGCTCTGGCAAACATCTGTGAACGTTGCATGCCCATGGCGCCCACATTGCCGCTCACATTCGCATTGGCCGATGGGAACTGGAGTCGAAAACTATTATCCGGATGGTGATGCTGTCGTGGTGTTCGTCGCGGAGAACGCGCCGGCATTCGATTTGCCCGATGCATCTCCTCCAGTATCGACGGCGCTACGTATGTGAAACCCTGCAGGAAAAAATTAATGTGTTTGTTAAAGCCATTTCAGTAGGTTTCTGTTTGTTTTCTCCCCCCTTCACAACATAGCCCAATTGGCGGATAGCGTGCGCCACTGAATTTGGGGCAAACATTGCCTGATTAACTGTCTGCCTGGTTGGTTGCTTTGTGGGTTGTCTGGTCTCTGGTTAGTGTGGCGCATACTAATGCCTGACCAGAAGTTATGCAAGCCAATTGACCCTATGACTGCCTATGTAACACATTTTGCATAATTTCTTATTCGCTTTATTGACTTTTTTTTGTGTAAGTCAGTGTGAGGGACACTAATTAAGATTTGACGAAATCCATAAGCCACAAATATAATATAACCAAAAAATAAAAATTTTACACAAAATGCAATAAAATAATTAACCATGCCGGCGGCTGATATGTGTAAATTTATCCAGCACGCTACACACGGCTTGACAAGGAGGGGCGGTGGAGAGGCTGCGCAAACGCGTGACGCGCCGATTTGGAATGGAATAAAGCTGTACGTGTGAGCAATGATAATTGAAAATCCCAATTCGGAATCTGATCCATATTACACTGACCCACTAAACTCTCCCAGTTGCGGGCGTGTTATGTGAAAGCTAAATAATAATCGAAAAGATGTTCTAATTGTAGTGAATTGAATCGAACTGGTTAGCAGCATATAGGTGAGCAGCAAAGCTTTACTATTCAAATTGATCGGCATAGTTTTAATGGAACTGTTGTTCGAGATTTAACGTTATTGAAAGCATGTCAAACTATTGAATTAGCACCGTCGCGCAGTGCGCACAGTGCTACTCAAACTGCCAAGTGGCGTAAATTACAGCACCGAAATAAATTACAGCACTTTTCTGGCCATTGGGTAAAAGTAAACAGCGCTATCAAAGCATAAACAAATAAAAACCAGTGAGAAAAAAGCCGTCGCAAGCAGACGCAGCGCACTTGTCGCATTTTATAAGCAAATAAACTGAGCGCGGGCAGCAAACAAAAACAACAAAAACAAGTAAGAAGGCTCAAGTCGAGTAAGCTCGACTAGAAAATACTCTTAATCTTAACCCTTGACCATTCAGACGGACAGACGGTCGGGCTAACAGACACACACATATGGCTGTGTACTTCTGTACCAATGCTTGATTCTTTCATATCTCCGGTGTTTCTGAACCGATTTTAATAAAAATTGTACAGATGTTCATTATTTTGCCAATAGTTTCAAATTCCATTTTCAAGAGTCTCTAGCTTTTGTAGTTTCTGAGATCGACGCGCTCATACATACAGACGGACGGACAGACAGACAGACGGACATGGCTATATCGACTCGGCTGTTGATGCTGATCAAGAATATATATACTTTATGGGGTCGGAGCAGCCTCCTTCTCCCTGTTACATACATTTGCACAAAACCATTATACCCTTTTTTACCCATTTCATGGGTTAAGGGTATAAAAATGCTTTCCAGTTACCCATAAGCTGCAATTAGCTGCTCATTCCAAAACCAACACTAACAACAAGCAGCAGTTAGCGCAACTCTGCGTCTTTTGGCCACGGCCACTTCTCAGTCACGTTCATGTTGGCCAGTCGCATAGAAACATTCAAACTGTGCACACGACAACAGTAGACGGCAACAAAAAAAAGCAGCGAGAGACAGAAAGAGAGAGAGAAAAATAAAATCAACTTTCGTGCCGTGTAGAAAAATTTAACAATCATCCCATAAGTTGTACCTTTATGCTTTGGAGAAAGGCTTAGCTTTAGATTTGCAACCAGCAAAAAGTTCGTCTGCGAAAAACATTTTAATTTCATTATGCAAATGCATTGACATTCATTCTCGGACTTTTCAGGGCTATCGTGTTCGCAACATACAAAAAAGAAACAAAGACCCAGAGCCCAAATATCAAACCAGTTCAAGAGTTTGCAGTTCACAGCACCAACAACAACAACAACAGCTGTGAGAGCTGGATTAAAAGAGAGAGCGGGCAGAGCGCGAGGCGCAGGCGCACGTGCAGAAAGCGAGAGCTGCTGCGTCGGCCTCGCGTGCTTAATTGGGACAAGAACCATTTTGAGCAGTGCAGTGCAGTGGCAGCAAACGTCGTACTGCGACAGTGGATGCAAAACTGTACGCGCGGAAGTGCCTTTAAACAGTTTGTGTTCGACATTGCATAATTGTTAGTAACAAGAGTCACACAAAAAGTCACATAGCGACCTGCTAACAACAATAAAAAACATGTGCAAGAAATCTATAATAAAAATTGGCAAACTGTCGAATTGTGTGAAAACAGCAGCAGCAACAACAATAAAAGCAAAGACAACAAAACCGCATAAATAAAAGCGCAGCTTTGTTCGCCCCACTGTTAATGAACAAACACAAAATACCCACAATAACAGCCAGACGTAGAGCAGAAGGGAAAAAAATAGGCAAGCAACGCTTTTCTTTTGGGTAAAATGGCAAAGCTGTTGAAAATAAATTCACTCTCGTTGCTGCTCCTGATGGCGACAGCATTGCCACAACAACAACAGCAGCAGCAGCAACTGTTGCAATCAACTGTTGTAGCAACAAGCACTGCCAAATCAACAACAACGACTCGACTTTTAAATGCAACTGTCAGCGTTGGCACTTTCAGCGATAGCAACTACAGCAGCCAAAACAACAACCACAACAACGAAGACTCCACCGTTGCCTATGAGCAGCAGCAGCAGCAACAACAATCACAACAGGCAACATTGCAATATGCACAAGTATCAGCATTAGATAAAGAAGTAGGTATGCATACAGTATCTAGTAACAACAATTACATACACTACCAATCAACTGATCAGCTGTTAGGCGTATTTCGTAATACCCTAATTCTGTTAGTGAGCGTAAAAGTGCCAATAAGTTTATAGAAACGTAAATTAAATGTTTCATAAATGATGAGACAGTCTACAAATAGAGTAAAATTATAATTATCGAGGCTTAAAAAATAACTTTAGTTTATAAATATAAGGTATAGGTCGTCTAAGACATTCAGGACCCTAAAAATCTTAATTTTTCTTTTAAAAGAAGAAAAAATAGTTTATGTATTTGCAGGAACATTTTGAAAATATTACGTCAAAACTCCGTAGGTGCTCTCATTCAGTTCAGTCTGTTAGGGTCTAACTTGAGTTCGATAACTCTAGAGCAGTCAAAAGTCGTCATGTACATATTTCCTTACTTTTTCTTGGATTAAAGTGAAATTTTCAACATGATTTAGTTGGATAGTAAGTTGTGGGGTAGGCCCCAGAGCTTGTTTATTGTCCAAGTGCGTATTTATATGGAACACCAGTAGCCAAAAAAACACCAGTAGCCAGAAACAAAAACAACACTCTTTGGCAAGTGTTTAATTTGCAAATTAGCTGCAGCACTTACAACAAAACAGAAACAGTAACAACAACTCGTCACGAGAGAGGAATTGAGAGTAGAGAGTGGAGAGCAGGGCGACAAATTGTCGGTACGATAAACTTTTTGGGTGGCCCCCTCTTCATGTGTGTGTGAAAGTGAAATTTATTACACCTGAATTTGAAAACCAACGAATTCAGAGCTAGACACACACACGCACGATAGCCAATGGCTGGTTTTACATCTGTGTGTGTGTGTGTGTGTTGAGTAATTGACAGAGCGTTTCAGCAGAGCAGAGGAGAGCTAATTAAAAATCTAAGTAAATGATGGTAAACGGGTTTTTTCTTCATTTTTTCGCCCAATTTAGTTGAACGCTTGATCAAGCAATGGGCGCCAATTGTATGGTTGGCGCCGGAGGAGAAATTCATGCCACTGGGCGTTGAGGAGTTTCTGCAGCATGTGCATCCCATGGACAAGGATCGCAGCTTTACGCTGGGAGTGCCATTTAGCGAATACTCAACTAAATCACATTTGGTAACCAATGGCGAAATGGAAGATCTGCTGCAGAACGAGCAATCCTTCATCTATGGCCGCAATCCCAATGAGGCAGCGGTGCCCATTTATGGTGTGGTCACACTTTGTCCGGCGCCACCCAAACGTGCGCAACCGGAATCAGTTTTGCCATTAGCTAGCACACGTGGTCCCTTTATACCAGTGTCCATTGATCCACTGGAGGAGCGCAATAATACAGTGCGTCGCTCATCACGTCTCATTCCGCTCTTCCCGCGTGTTAAGAGGGAGTTAGTCAGCATGTCACAGTATGCGCCGCTTAGTGACTATGACCTGGTCATGGGTGAGACACATTTAGCTGGTGTTATGCAACCGGAAGCAAACACTCTGGAGCAACAGCAGAAACAGCTCGACTCAGAGCTGGAAAATGAATTGCCAGTTAACAATTTTATAGCCAATCTGGCGGACAATGTCAAGTTTAGTGGTGGAGTCGATATGGATGACAATATGGAGGATAACAATATTGGCGATTCAACGGCACAAGGATCGCAGCAGATAAAGGGAAAGCTGCCTGGATTCCATGTCACCTATTGGATGTTCTATCCCTATAGTCAGGGCAAGACAATGTGTACTCTGAGTTTGGGTCCACTGGGTCGCATTCCCTTCCCGGCTGTGTACGGCTACTGTTTAGGTCATCGTCGTGACATTGGCAGCCATGTGGGCGATTGGGAGCACATGAGCTTGTACTTTAATGGCGATGCCGAGCCACAAGCCATGTATGTCTCTGCACACGATGCAGGCGCCTACTACAGCTATAACCGGTTAACTGGTTCATTTGAGTTTCGCAGGCAGGAAACGCGCAAAGGCATCCTGCAGCGACCGAATTTTCCCAAAACTGTTACAACATTCAAGAATCATCCGGTGCTCTTTGCCGCCAAAGGTTCTCATGGACTGTGGACGGCACCGGGGAAGCATCGTTTCGTTAAGGTCGCCAGACTCTATGACATTAATGGTTTTGGTACACCCTGGAACACTTGGAAGGCTGTAGACATAAGCTACAAGAATCTACGCTCCTATGGTACGTAACTATCATTGATTTTGAAATATTTTATACTATCTTATATGATTATCTGTTTGACCAGGTCGCTCTCTTGTGCCCGACTGGCTAACCTATCGCGGCAAGTGGGGCAATCCAAAAAGCAAGTGTCATCCCTTTCGCCGAATAGGACTAAACTTCTGCGAGTTTACCGACGGACCTACGGGCATACCTCTAAAGGAGCCACACTTTGAATGCGGAGCCGACTATCGTTGAATTATATGCCCTTAATAGATTTTAGTGTAACCTTAGTAAAGTATTTATCGTCAAAGTTTCCCATGGCAGTTATTATCTTTGCTAACAAATACGCCTGTTTATGATTTCTTCCCTAACGCAAATACTCACTTGGAAAATTAAATTGGCACTTTCGCTGAGAGTTGTATCATCCGGTGAGTCCACGGGAATTTGTCTTGTGAACCTCGTATCAAACTGCGAGACATCGTCTTCGCTTCGCTGTCATCAAATAAATCAAATAGAAGATGGAGTATGCAATAAACTTTGTATTGATTGATGCAATGCTAGCTTACCAGCAGCGGCTTAATAGGAGGTTCGAGGCGTCGATTGAATACATCGGTCCAGTTGACATGCTTGAAGAATGGATGTATTTGGACCGCCGCCGCATCCCCGGGTCCACTGCCCAAACGTTGTGACTCCTGGCGCTTCATAAGGCGTCTTACCAAATCTCTGGCATCGGGTGTGAGGTAGGCCGGCAGATTAAGCTTGGCTTTAAGTATGGTCTCAATGGTTTTCTTGCGATTCTCAGCAGTGAAGGGCGGCTGCAAAATAAAATTAGTAGCAGCTTGAGCATTGCATAATGCTTCATCAATTTCAAAAAACTTACCACGCCCGTAAGCATATCAAACATAAGTGCGCCCAGTGACCACCAGTCGACAGCTTTGCCATGACCACTTCTGGTTAGTATTTCAGGTGCCCTGCAGAGGGAAAATTATCAATAAAAGTTCTTTTTGGGTTTGATTTCTATTGAATAGGATTGGCAGTCGCGCACGCACATGTACTCAATTGTGCCACAGAAGGTGTGGGTGACAAAACCTTCTTGAATGTGCTCCTTGCACAGACCAAAGTCCGTTAGCTTCACATGTCCTTGAGCGTCAAGCAAAATGTTCTCAGGCTTCAGATCGCGGTAGATGATGCCCAGCTTATGTAAATGTCCCAGAGCCAATATGATCTCGCTCAAATAAAAACTGCATTCATTAATTAGTGGATATTGTCATTAGAGTCAGTAAGTGAATTTACCATGTGGTATCCTCCAGAAATATGCCCTCACGCTCCAAATGCATAAAAAGCTCACCGCCACTCAGATACTCGAGTATAAGATACAATTTTCCGTCTGTTTGGAAGGCATACACCAATTCTACAATAAAAGGATGCTGCAAATGCAAAATAAAAAGTAATAAGGTAAGTTTTCACTTAAAAATTTGGTTATTTGAAACTTTAATCTTACCTTAACTGCCTCGAGTATATTACGCTCGGCTCGCGTATGCGCCGTGTCCTTTTGGTTTGTCACTATGGATGCCTTTTTGAGCACCTTCATGGCAAAATAGTTGTTGGCATCTCGTCCGGCGGTCTTGCGTACCTGTCGATGGAAACAGAACAAAAGGGTTAAAAATGCCGTTGGGTGTAGGGATATGTGGGGAAACAAACCTGAAATACTTTGCCGTAACCACCTTTGCCCAACACTTTTTTGAGCTCAAAATCCATTGGGCCCAATTTGATTTTATCCGGATTGACATTTTCCTCCGAAAGCTGTATGGTTTCCTGGCCCTCAGTACTGTTTTTAGCGAAAGGGGATGAGACAGATTTGTATATAGAGAGACACGATTAGTTTAACAATAGTGTTTAGATTGTGTGTGCTGCATTGGCGTGGGAATCAGACAGCCCACGCATTCTATATATAATCCCTTCGGCAAGCACGCGCCAATTGACGGCCCCTAAACCCAACCCCAAATCGTTATCCAGACCGACCAACAGTTCAACAACTGTACCACCCCATCAAACTATCAAGTGTTTACACATTGGCTAGCTGTTTTGCTGGCACTTTGCCCATTAGACGCGCCAACAACAGCTTGTTTTGTAGTCAATTGGCAGTTGTAAGCACTTCTGTTGCCGACATGACAAATCCAGTTGCGGCGTTATCAGTGCAGTAGCTGGCGCCAGGTGCTATTAGATGTGCTTTCGCTCTGCCTTCTGCTTTCGCGTCGATCAAAAACGAATCCCCGCCAAAATTTGTTTAACTGATATTCTCGAAATCGCAGCCTCATCTTGTGCCGGCAACATAACTCTAGCATTACTCACTCTTGGTGTAGATTTATGCTCAATTCCGGTTCCAGGTCAACCTACAAGAAATAAAGAGAAAAACAGAGATAAGAAGAGCATAAGCAACAGAATTCAAATGAGTCAGAACAAAATATATGTATACAAAAGTCGTACAATTAGTTGATAGATAGTTTCAACTAATTACTTGGAAAATAATTCTTTGCAAATATTTCCATAATTGAACTATAAAAGTAGTAATTAGATTAGGATAGAACAGTGAATTTAAAATCAAACGGTTGAATAACAAATAATAATATACAACTGTCGTTAAGTAATATTTAAATTTCTTTTTTTTTTATACACACATGAAATGTGTAAAAAAGGGTATAATAGTTTTGTGCTAAAGTATGTAAACGGCAGAAGGAAGTATCTTTAACCCCATAAAGTATATATATTCCTCCAGCATCAACAACCGAGTCGATATAGCCATGTCCATCAGCCCGTCCGAACTAGAGACTCTATATTTTGGATATGAGCTCTCCTTATCTTTAGACAGTACAAGTTTGTTTCAAAAATTCGATAACTTTACCAGTTTATACACATAAAATCCAAACCAATAAAGTTTTGAATTTCGAAAATTTTAAAATAAGGATTGAAAACATAAACAAAATAATGAAAATATGAAAGATATAAGTTAATTCAAGGGTTAAGGGTATGTTCTAGTCGAGCTTTCTCCACTGGAGCCTTCTCACTTGTTTAGTTGTGTAATGTTGAATAACAAATACAAATGTTACACAGCAGTTTTAAGCTTTGGAAATTAGAATTTTCTAGAAACTAGCGTCGCAATATGTTTGAAATTATAATTTGACTTTTAAAGAAATGTTTTCGCTGTCAAGTTTTGTACAGATTAAAGTACAGCTATCGTTAAGAAATATTTTAAATTAGTTTTTTTAAATTTAAGTAATTATAAAATAAAAAGTAATATTTCAATAGTTTAATTGAACTTAATTTATTGGGCACACTTTACATTTAATTAGTTTTTTAAGGATCACATGAGTAGTGTTTCAACTCTGTTTGAAAATGTTGTAGAATTTTAAATGAAAGTTTCGATTGGTACTAGACAAGGTTTAATGACAGAGACAAATAATGATGTGCCGCTCTTTGCAGAGAAAGTGCTTGGGTCACTAAAGAGAAATCGTTAAAAGCGGCAACGCCGACGCAGAACATAGCCTCAAACAAAAATTCCGTTTTTTTTTTTGCTTCGAGCGCATTCGTTGCTGATCATCAGCAATGTATTTGTAGATACATTTGTATCTATAGAGGTAAACACACTTCTCCACACACACACACACACACACACACCTTCACACACATACAGTTTTACACATACGCACACGTCTTTAATGACAAACTAAAATTAGAACTCGGAACAATGCCAAATACTCTGCCGGCAATTCTGCTGTTAATGCTGCTGCTTCTGTTGCGATTGGGGGAACGACTTGGAGACTCGTTAGGCAGCAATATTTTCTCGATTTGGACTAACTGGGCAACTTGTCATGCTTCAAATTTGCACATTTGTACAAAATGGTTTTTTTTATTGTATGCAGGCGTTAGAAGTAAATGTAAATAGGTTTTCAACTGTACGGAAACTGGTTCAACATCGACAATGTTAGCGCCGAATTGCCATTAACAAATTCATTATAATTTTTAATGTCCACAAATCGATGGCGTGCGTGCCCCACATGAACTATTTATGGCAGTTATGACAAAAATATAAAATACAACCTCAATTGCATCTTTGATAGCTAGGCAAATAAAGCAAACAACGTTGCACAAGCAGCCGATTGCCTTGATGATGATTCCCCCGAGTCGGTATATTTTTGTTCGTCTTATCAGCACGATGGCCCGATGTTGTTTTTCTTTATTTTATTTTCGTTTTCTAATTTCACATTATTCGCTGATAAGAGTTTTTCGTTTCTTTTCAATTGGAAGTTTAGCTTTACAGCAAAGTGACTGAGTGTTTGTTAAGACCCAGCGGTATAAGAAAACAAGAAAACCCACAAAAGGGTTATAAATTGAATCACCGAAAAGAGTTGATTATGATAGTTACTCAATGTTAAACTGTACTGGATTAAATCTTTATGAAACCTGCCAGCTGTACATTTATATATATGAAAAAGTTATTTTATTCTTTTGTATTTAAAGTGGTTATAATATATTATACAAATAATTTTTATTTTAGGGTGATATATATTTTCAGTCAAAAATATAAGACTTTTTCGTTGATTCAAAATTAATGATGAAAAAGGTTCAACTGGGTTTGTAATTCTTAACTTCATATTGGTATGGTGTGTTTGTGTGTGAGTTTGTTTGACTTTGTATGTGTGTAAGTGCGGGTGTAAGTAATTGATACTGATTATTTGAAGGACATTTAAAAAAGTTGATAGCCCTAAAATGATTGAATCGAATATTTTGCGAATATTATATATAAAAAAAATGTAAATTTCACAACGCGGGCGAAAAACTATAACTGAGAGCTTGAACTGAAGCTGTGATGAGCGTTCATAGTACATAGTTGTTGAATAACCTGATGACGCCACACACACTCCGGTAGATGAGGTGGACTTTTGCGCAGCAGATAAGCTTTAAGAGCGTTCAGCTGCCAGACAATCGAGAAAATACCAGACACAAAGCGAAGAAGGTAAACAAAGAGGAAAAATCTTCGACGTATTATTACTACTACTACTACTACGTGACGAATGAATGAATGAGTGGGCGTGGGTGGTGTGCAGCGGAGTTAAGGGAGTGAGAGAGTAGCTGACCTGCGCAGTTAAATGTTTTGTTGTTTTGTTATATACTCACATCATCTAGTTCGATCCTGTCGTCGTCCGAGTCATGCGCTTTGTCATCTTCATGCAGCTCGAGATCGAAGACTTCACTTGTATCACTAACGTCCGCCATTTGTCGTTGTGTTTGTAGTTACTCACACGCACACACTCACACGCTTACGCACACAAGCACGAACACTTTTGGCTTTGCCTTTTCTTTGCTTTGAATTTGTTGCTGTTAAAACAATACGGAAACAGTACAGTGAGATGATGGCGACGCACTTTCTTGGCAATGTTGCGATTTGATTTTAGCTATGGGTTACTTGGCCCAGGCACGGTGCTGAGTTGGTGGCCCCCGAAGGTTATTTGTTTATTAGTTAATAGAATTCTGAATGGAAACGGTAGCGCAGCAGCAGCAGCGGAGCGCCAATGCCACAGCCACACAATATACACACACACACACGTACACACGCGCGCACTCACACTCACGCGGAGAGAGACGTTAACGCGACCATGGGACGCATACAGGGGCGCACGCAAGTTGCTACACGTCGCTGAACACACACGCGCGTTGTGTTAGAAATGTTAAAATTAAATTAAATCTAATTTAATAATAATTAAAATGCACTTTTTCTTTGTTTGCAACCAGAACACGAGGTATGTTAGGACAGCGATTGCACTACTCGCATTTATCGATACTCGTCAGGCATCGAACCAAAGCATATCGATGCCATACACAACATATCCGATGCCAATATTTGGTGCTGGCCAAAACATCGATTAATTTTAACTGGCACGCGAGCAAAACAAAGTGGATAGATCGAAATACATTTTATATACGAAATACGTTTACATTAAATCATTATGTGCACAGGCGGCTCTCCCAGCAGCAATGATTCCACTGCCGAAGATGGTACCGAGGCAGAGCAGCAACAGCCAGTCACACCGCAACAGGAACTTACGCAGAGAACAGCCACTGGATCATCCACTCCAGAGGAGATTCTTGCCGAATATGGCGAAAATCTAAAGGTGCTAACGTTGAATTCTCAGGTATCAGAATTGTTGACCATCATCCGCGATAAGTAAGTACCTGTCGTGCGCATTGCGGTCATTATAGTTAATTTTCTAACCTTTTCACAGGAATACCACGCGGAGTGATTTTAAATTTTATGCTGACCGGCTTATACGACTTGTAATCGAGGAATCTCTTAATCAGCTGCCCTACACCGATTGCGATGTGGAAACTCCCACGGGTGCCATCTATGAAGGTCTTAAATATCGATCCGGCAACTGTGGCGTCTCCATCATCCGCTCCGGTGAGGCCATGGAGCAGGGCTTGAGAGATTGCTGTCGTTCCATACGAATTGGCAAGATTTTGGTTGAATCGGATGCCAATACTCACGAGGCACGTGTAGTCTATGCACGTTTCCCCGACGACATTGGAAGCCGCCAGGTGCTGCTTATGTATCCGATTATGTCTACTGGAAATACAGTGCTACAGGCCGTGAATGTACTGAGAGAGCACGGTGTGCCGGAGAAGTGCATTATACTATCAAATCTTTTTTGCACACCCGTTGCCGCTCGCACAGTTGTTAATGCGTTTCCCAAACTCAAGATACTCACCTCCGAACTGCATCCGGTGGCGCCCAATCACTTTGGCCAGAAATACTTTGGTACTGACTAGAGATAGGTAGCCAAAATCAACAGCTCCCCAAAAAGTCTTGACAATGAAGCTCTGCTTAGGATAGTAGGTAGTGTGTTTGATTAGACTATTTAATTAACTTCTAACTGAAATCAACTAAATAACTAATCTTAGTTTTAATCACTAATTGCCCGCTTATTACTTATATTTCTTCTTTCTCTATATTTTTCTAGCTGACATTGAAATAGATGGAAGTCAACTACAATTGCAATAAAATATTTTTATTAGCCACGTTTCAAATTCGGCCTTTAACACAAATAGCAAAAGACGCGACTCGTTTTACTTATACCTATATGTAAATACAAACTGAATAAAATATTAAATTATTAATGAATGAGTGTATTTATGTGGTCATTTTATAATTGACCACTGTATCCACCTTGTGCAAGCCAGTCGAGAACGAACGCAACTTCACAGCCTGAGCATTTTGTATGAAAACGGCACCAGTTTCGTCCCACTGTGCCGGCACCTCGGTGTTCTGTAGCGTATGGATCATCACATCGAATGTGCAGATGCAGTCGAGCAGTGGCAAGTAGCTAACCGTTGCCGATATTTGACGCATCACATCGCGTATCTCGTTCTGAATGCGACTTAGCTGCTTTGAGGATGTTAACTTGGTGGGATCGTTAGTCTCTCCGTCACCTGCCTCCGCTTGCATTTTAAAGTCCCAGCATTCCAGCACCTCTTTGGTGTGAGCATTGGTGATTACCATCGAGATTTTGTTGATCATATTTTTAGACAACCATTCTGCAAGGGGTTAAGTTAAGTAAGTTACTCACAAATTGAGACGCTTGCGCAATTTAAACTAACCTTCGGATTGTGATAGGACTCTTTGCAGGAAGGTTGTTATTTTCGGATCCTTGGACATGAGTATGGTAAGGCCATATTGTTGTGTGCTATCAAAGTTTTCCGCCGGATAAATGCCGCGTTGAAACAGTATCGAATTGATGCCGTACTCTTTGAACAATAAAAAAAACGCACAACGCCATTAGAGCGCGCTAATAGTTTTTGCGCGGTCATACATATTTGTATTCTATTTACTTACTTAGATACTCAACGATGATCTGTGAAGAGCCCTTTAGTGTTATGCAGTTCTTAGTTGCTTGAGCAGTGGACATAATAGACTACGTTTTCCAGATATTATTGATAAAAAAAAGTTTTCAACATAAAATAGCAGCCGGATTTTGAAGCTGTATTTTTAGTTCATTGAAGGCAACTGGTTTCAGTGTTGATGAACACAATAATGAACTAAGCTGCCTTCCTGAGCGAACTGGTCAGAAAAAGTAATCGTTAAACTGAACTGGCACAAAAAAATAATACTAACATATAAAAAATACTAAGTCTTGTATGACAGTTGAGGCGCCAATGCTATTACGATTTAAATGAACGTTTTTGATAAGAAAAACAACTGGCACAACAATTGCATTAAATACATCGGATTTATTAGCAATTCTTTAAATCTAACTAAGCACGAGATCCAATAATCAAGCTACGTCAAATGTGTAAATAGTTTATTTTGCACTTCTTCTCATCCATCGATTGTTATTGTTTCCATATTCCATTTTGTACGTGGAGCCTGTCAAAAAATTAGAAACAAACAAATTTTAAACTTAGAAAATGAGTTTTGTTGCCCGAATCATATAACTGTTAATGGCTGGTTATCCCATTGACAAATAAGAAAAAAAAACTGCGTATATCTTAAAGAAAAAAAAAACAAAGATTGTATGTGTATTTTTTTAATCATTGAAAACTTTTGTATTTGTATAGCTAAAAAAAATTAAAAAGAGAAAATAATAATAAAATTCAATCAAATATGTAAAAGTGATAGTGTTTGAAAATTTTTAATGAAATGTTTTCTTATGCATCATTTTGATTTTGTTTTTTTTTTTTGTAGTTTGTTTTTAAATTAAAATTACATAGTATTTTTGGTATAAATCTTTCAATAATTAAATTAAAAATTTTGACTTAATATAATAATTAAAAATAATCTCTTCGCCAACTATGTATGCATATAAGATAAGTACAAACTGATGTCAACATATATATAAAAACTAAATTTGCATATATGTGTATGGATGGTGGGGGTGGTGAGAGGGTTGATTTATGTTCGGAGTACTTAAAATAAGGTTTAAATTAATATTTCATAAGATACAAAATAAATTAAATATTAAGCTCTTTATGTTTGTATAACTTAGTTGAAATGTACACAAAACTTATCGTGAATAATAACGAATATAAGTAAGTATTGTATATAAAATATATATATACTATATACATTGGTTTATTACAAGTTCTTAGCTATGCAAACTTTTGTTCTCTATTTACTCTAAATATATGTATGTATATATAGTATGTTTTTATATATGTCTATTATAGTACAACAACAAAAGCGCAACAGTGTCAATGTCAGGGTCAATCGGTATATATATATATATGTATTATATGTACATTATATATTATATATACATTATGTATTATATATACATATATATATATATATTATTTTTTGTTTTTTTCCTCGCAGTGCAAAGTACAATACATAAGTTTTATTAAATTTCGCAATACACAAAACTCTTGTCACCGTGCACAAAACGCCAAAAAGAACGATCGAAAATTGTCAAGTTTCATCTGGTTAATTGGATATCGGTTATCGGTATTAAATTTAAATCATTGTTAACTAATCGTTTTTAAAAGCAACGCTTTTACATACTAAGCACTTGTCTTGGCAAGAGATCGAAACTTTTAAGTGTGTTTACTTTATCAATTTGTATATTTTGTATATTGTGTGGTGCAACCAATTGATGAATTTTTTATAAATAAGACTACAAAAATGTACATTTGTCGGCATTGGAGTGCAGGTAGTACTTTTGTTTGTGTTTGTTTCGTTTTTATTTATTTTTTTATTAAAAATTCTATGCATTAAAATAGTCATTATTTAAGGTATGTATTTGGCCGTAGATTGCAACAAAATATCTGTGAAGAGATTAAATCATAAATAAAAATAAAAATTAATTGGTTGTTTTTTTTTTTAATTTAATTTTTCATTTTTTAATTCATAACTAACTGTCCTAATACCATTTCCAAAAGGGAATTACAAGCAATTAAAAATGCACTAGTAATAAAAAGAGTTCCAAAACGGAACCAAAATGTTTGTCATGCATGATTTTTGGATATTGTATTTATGTATATAAGAAATAAAAGCTTTAGCATCCATTGTGGAAACTAGTTTGTAAGCTAAGCTTTATTCTCTTTTGCGTTAACAAATAAAATAGGAGTAAAATAGTGGAACAGAGTTAACCAATTGAGAAATATAATAAAAACGAAAAAAACACAGTGAGAAAACGCAAAAGATTAGTCAAATTATTATTGATAAACAACCACCATATAAATAAAAAAAAATAATTAAGGAGCAGATGAAATTGTTTTGTTTGTTTGTTTGATTTGTTCGGTTTCTTGGTGTTTTGAGTTTGTCAAAATCTACAGCCAAAGTGTTAATAATAATAATGTTTCATAGAATAATAACAAGAAACTATAATAAAAATGTATGTACGAGTTCTAAATAACTAAATTAATTTGCAAAAAATAAACTATTGTTATTTAATGAAGTATTATTATTCATGTTGTTGTTTTTGTTACATCATATATGAAGTTTGTATTTGTTTTATTTATTTTGTATTTTCATACTGCTACAAAAAATAAATATGTATATTATTGGAATCGAAAACAAAACAAAATTTCGGTATGTTGTCAGTGCTTTTTTGTGTGCATGTGCGTGTGGGTGTGTGCGTGTAAGTGTGACTGTACTTTGGCGACAGCTAATATTCCTGCTGGGGTTGCCATTGTGTTGCAAAAGAAAAATATCTTACTTAAGAGAGCCTCTGTTTACAGTTAATTATAATCGTTATTGTTATCGTTATATCGTTATCGTAGAACGCTATCCGTATGAGTGAGTGAGTGTGAGTAGGCTGCGCCAATTCAGTGGCTTGAACGCACATTCGACAAGTTATTCAGTATTTGGTTGGTAGTGTTTCGTTATTTCTGTTGACTGTCTGTTAAGTCAGTGAGTTGCATTTTGAATTTTGTTTTGTTTCAGTTCAGTTTTTTGATTTTGATATTGTGTAAATGGAAAATCATATTGTTTTTTAACATTTGCTTTCAAAGAGAATTTCAATAAAAATAGTTTTGTCCTATTTAATAACTATTTAAAATAAACCTTCTATAGCACCATTTGTTTTTATTCGCAATATTATAAATTTCGTTAAGCTTTAATCGTATGTATTTTTCATTTCCTTTTTTTAGTTAATGAGATAAAATATTTTTTTTAGGTGTATATAATATTATAGCATTAAATAAAAAAAAAGAACAAACTTTTTGTTGATGTTAGTTAGTTTTAAGACTTTGCTTTGTTGCTTTTTGGAATGTGTTTTCTAATGAAAAGAAATTCAAGTTCATGTATGTGTGTGTATGTATGAATGAATAAGACAGACAGTGGGGGAATATTTGAATCAAAATCGTAATTACGTGCGATGCTTCATGCTGCAGCTGTTAAGTACCGGTATACTGTATTTGTACTATGTGTGTGTGTGTGTGTGTGTGTGAGTTATTAGCTATATTTGGTTTATTTCATGTTGAAATCTGTACGATACTAGCATGATTCATCTAATTACATAAGGGTATCTAGGATTTTGGGTTAATTTTGATACTCGTTTGTTTTTCGTGTGTATGTGTGTGTGTGTGTGTGTGTGTGTGTGGGTAGGTTAAGTTCAGCGTTTAAACTTTTGTATATATGTATGTGTATCGCATAAGTCGATCTAAAACAATCGATGCTATAGAAGTGCCTATTTTAGCAGTAATAACCTCCATAATACTTGTCGACACAATCGGGATTATTGCTGTACGTACTGTCTGGACGGGTGTATTCGCAGCGCACGCCATGGAATCCTTCCGGGCAACTGAAAGATAAAAAAAGTAGATAGAAACGATAAAGTGCATAAGTAAATATTGTATTTAATGCGATGCAAACACTTAATATAAACTTCCACAGCCCCATTGAGAGGTGGCCATGAACTGCGCTCCAGCAATTTTCTTCTCACACGCGAACCAAATATATAAACAGTCAAATATAAAAAGAACTCAATATTTAATTAAAAAATTTTTTTTTGTGTTTTTGCAAGTCGACGCAGACGAGAACTCAAAATGAATTTAAAATGAAAATGGACTCAAAAAAAAAAAAATCAACCAAGAGTACAATGTGCTTTTCTTTTTTATTTGATGATTTTTTTCGGTCTGCCAGTGAATTGAATTGGTTTGGATTGGTTTACATATATGTACAGAGGTGTGAGTCAATATATGAGCCTTGTATATATACAGATGCACAGACAGATCGTACTACTATGTGGATAATGGAGAGAGCGCTGAAAGATATTATTCACATTGCACATAGAAACAGAGTGTATCTGTGTTTGAGTGTGCCCTGGCGAGTTTGTGGAGTTCCAAACAAAATCTCACTCGATTCGTGTAATGCGATGCCAAAATTGTACAACAGCAGCCTATCGACAGTTTTCTATCTCAAGTGCTTTTTGCTCTCAGATGGTTTAGTTTAGGAACTCATTTTAGGTTTTCTTTCTTCTGGGAGATTGTCACTGACTTTATCAGCTGTCACACGTTTTATCACAGCCAAGCCACTTGACATTTTCGATTTGGGTTCAACTTGCCTGGGGTCGTCGTTTAAAAGAACACAAGCTAGCTAAATGCATGGACCAACCAAACCAAACCAAACACAACCAAACCAAACCAAAGTTAAATTGTTAAACTCTTACTTACTTGCAATAGAACTGAGTTAGATCCGGTATTATCATGCACTTGCCGCCATGAAAGCATATATTCTCAAGTTCACATGGATAGCCCATGCTGTGCTGATCCGGTCGCATGGGAACTGCAAATAAATATGGATATATATATTTAATAAAAATTCATAATTTTACATTAACAAACAAACAAACATATATGCACATGCTCGAAAAATACTAAAATATGTATAGAGATAGATATAGATGTTGTACTATGTAGGTTGATCTATGCTTGGGTTGTCGCCTTCAAATGTGCCCATAAATTATTAATGAATTGGAGCGATGTCTAAACACGACTGCTTCACAGACAGACAGACAGACACACATCAAAGTGAGTGAAATATATATATTAGGGGAAAGTTAGATAATGTTGTTGAAGGTCTTACCTAGATGAGCATTGATCATGATGCGTCGCTTGTCGATAGTTTTGCTGGCTTTATTCTTCGCACGGCATTCGTATTTGCCCGCATCGGTTGAACCGTTAAAGGATCGCACAATCAGCTCGGAACGTCTTCTGCAGTGGTCAAAAAGTTTAGAAAAACAATGGGATTGAGTAAGTTAGTGAATAAGCGATGAAAAGATTTTTCGCTTACTTCAAATGATTAAATTTGTAAACATGGCGTTTGCGATTTATTGACTTGTCGTCCTTGAACCAGGTCACTTTTGGGGGCGGCTCGCCCCTCACCTCGCATATGATCCTCAGCTCATCGCCATTCTGCATTGTCGCATTACTGGGTGTTGTCTCCTGGCGTTTGCCGTTCTTCGCCGATCCGCTGCTCGATGTCCATCTTATCGACTTGATCGATGCGTTCTGTGCTGTAACACAACAACAACAAGAAAAACAATAAAAAAAAAGCATTAGTTTCACAAATATTCCATCACACCATATAATACTAAGGATATGTGTGTACATATATGTTGTACTTACTACCTGTCCACAGCACAAAAACACTTTTTTCTTAAATTCTAATTATTGCTAGGTATTTTCATTGTTTATGCGAAATAGAATAGAGTGTAAATTGTTTGTGCCATGGCGCCATAAACAAAATATCGCACTACATATTATTGAAATTCCTTTAGTTTGTTTTATATTTCGAATTTTATAGGCAGACGCGAACGCGACGTCTGCCTATATTGTTGAACCTAATCGTAAGATGTTTATTCGATTCAGTTCGAATCTGCTTCTACAGCGATCATAAAACTAAAATATGACATGACCTGATTTCTAAGGACACATTCTCTCTATCTCTCTAGATTTTGTAATGATTTTTTAATCATTTTTGTTGAAATTGATTTACGTAGTACATTTTTTTTAGAGAGACTTTGGACAATTGATAGCATGTTAACTAGATAAACTTAATCAACAACGTAAAACATTTAATAATTCGAATCAGAAAGTCAGTTTGGTTTCAAGTTAGTCAAAAATAATGACGCAAACCGGTATTACCCAAAATAATTTCAGAAATGCACATTAAACTCATTGTTATTGGATATTCGTGGATGTTTACGACAGAAAAGTTAAAAACTTCTTGAAATTTGGCTTTTTCCAAGGGATAAATTCCCGTTGCTATTTGCTGTTTCTGTTTCTGTTTGTTTTCTTGCACTCAATTGATATGTTTAGCATTCGATTTAAATATAATTTGCCTAATTATCGCAAATTTTGCAATAAGCCAATTACACATTGGCCGATGCCGATCGTTTGTGTGTGGTTTGCTTGATTGCTTGCACAAAAACAGTTGCCAAAAAGTCTCCATCGCAATGGCGATGAGACTCTGAGTCATAAGTGTCGAGAATTTGGCAATGAAATGAATGCCTCGAAATGATCTCCTCGACTAGCCATTTGTCAATTGCCACGCCCCCCATTCGTCGTCGTAGTCGTCGCCGTTGCCGTTGCCGTCGTCGTCGCCGTCGTCGATGTGTTTGCTTTAATTAGCCGGCATATCACGTGTCTACGTGCGGTGGGGCAGGAGAGTGGGGGTGGTATTAGAGTGTGGCAACGCATCACATGATAATTGAGTATTGGGATTTTGCGTGTGCTTTCTGCCTTGTGCTTAGTGATAATGAATGAATCATTCATTGTCTGCATCAAGTTTGATTATTTTTTAGCTATTTTCTAGTCTTTGTATTTGTAATATTCTATTTTGAAATTCTTGGGTGGGCGATTCGCATTGAATGCATTGAAAAATTGCATGCGATATATTTCTGGCTGATTATGCAACGATATTACGCACGCGAATTTTCCAGTGAAACAACAAAAAATGAATAATATAAATGATAATTATAACACACAGACTCTGTATATAGAAGCAATATTTATGTGTTAAAGTCGTGGAACGCTATATATATATGCTCAACGCGATTTTTTGATTGGTTTTTTTTATTTTATTTTATTTGATTTAATGCTAAGCGAATGGTAATTTATGCGAATATCGCGTGGCCCGACCAAAAAGAACCTATATATATATATATATATATATATATATATATTTGTATTCATTCGCATTGATTCTATCAAATGTTACATATTAAAACATAATTTATTGTTCATAATTTATGATTTGTTGTTGTTGTTTTTTGGTCAACGCGACGGCCCATAAAAAAGCATTTTAATTGTGCGCATCACTTTCTCACGCTCCCAAATTGTTTCTCCCAACTGTGGAGGAGCTCCAAACGAACATAACAAGAAGAATAAAACGGCAACTCACATAGTGCGGCCGGCTATGGACAGAAGGCGATTAAGAATTGAAGGCAGCGCACACACAAACAAGTTGACAATTGTCATGCCCAAAAGCCCCCCAAAAAATGTGAACCGTAGACAACGAACGGTGTGCGAAGCGGGGGTGCTCTCCCCCACCCATCTCCCCATCTCTGTCCGTCTGGCAGTTGGTAGCTCCAAATTCAGCACGCAGTTGTGCCGGTCGAAGCCTTTTCAAGTTTTTTTGTTTTTGTTTTTTTTTTTTTGCTTTGATACCACACAATGAAATTTAAAGCATTATAATAAGATGAACATTTTATTTGCGTGTGTGCTTCCCTCCCCTCCCCACAAACACACACACACACGAAACCCCTTTATTTATTATCATTATTTTATATTATTTTTTGTTGGTGTTGTTGTTGGTTGTTGTTGTTGGTTGTTGTTGGAATATCATTTCAATTTAATTCAATTCAATTCATTGTTGTTATGACTTAATTATGCGCTTAAAGAGCTGATTACCGAAGCACTTTGGTCATTGGTCTTTTCAATGGACTTTGTCACAATTATACGTGCATTTAGGTATTAGGAAAGATCAGAGAGATCAGCTTATGATATATTCTGATTATTGTTTGGTTCAGCGATTTAAAGCGAAGGAGAGAAAGAGAGCGAAAGTTAAAGAAGCGGAAGGAAACGTTATTGGTACTTATTATAAGTCGTACATACAGTCGTACAGATCTTTATAATGCTTAAAGCAAATACACTTTCGATCAAAGCAGATTAATCGATTCTTTCGGATATAAGTTTTTTATATTTTAGTGTATGTAGTAAGACCTCCTAAATATGTTAGATGAGCTTTTTCGTGAATTTAAAGCAATACAAATTGCACAAATGATTTATTGCCACCTCGTGCTAGTTGATAAATCTAATCTTAGAGAATTTGCAAAGTAAAGCATTGCATCGAAATTTGATATTCACTTAGTTATTTCTCCATCTATTTGTTAGTTTAGTGTTTTTTTCCTTCTTTTTTTGTGAAACATTCTGCTGCCATCGAGCTCATTCGCCCCTTATGAAGATGCTGCTATTATGGTTGTTGTTGTTTGGTGTTTTTTCTAGTTTTTTTTTTCTTTTTTTTTTTGGATGTGTGTGCGTCAACACTACGCCAAAGCCGCAGCTGCTGTCGCGCCGCGCTTCCGGAAAAGTCTGGCATAACAACTGCGACAACTAGGCAAAAAGAAGAAGAAAAACCAACAAAAAACCAAGAAAAAGAAAAAGTATCAACAAGAAAGTGTACAAAAATTTGCAGAGAGGAAACTGCTGCCAGAGCCATGGCAGGAAAAGTGTCGTCGTTTTGGCTGCTGACTGTCGGCGTTTTTCACCACAGGAGATGGTTTGGCAACGTAGCCATAGCGTTAAAATAACTTTTATATATGTATGTGTGTGTGTGTATGTGTGAACTATAATAATTTTTTTTTATCGTTTTTGCTACTCATTTCTGGGCGCTTTTCCTTCGAGCGTGACGCTTCAATGATTCATGCAAATCCATCAAATGGAGAACTGAGAACATTTCAGAACCAAAGATCAGAAGAGAGGGCAGAAGCGAAAGCGAGAGCGAGAGAGAAACAATGGCGACAACATGTGGTTCTCGTAATGAAGCGTTGCCAGTCAGCATTCAGTCAGCAGGGGTGAGCGGCAGGTTAGGTGGGGGCAGGCGGTGGTAACGTTACGTTTATTAAGATTTTATTGAATTAATAAGCAAATTGCATGCGACACGCTGCTGGCGCCATCTGTCGTCCAAATTTGCATATTTTTGCCTTAGTACAAACACGATCATATAGTATCATTGTTTCTTTCTCATCAAAATCGCGCCGGGGGTTATTCCCAATGATTTCACTTAAGGCAAATTAATGAGATGTGCAATGTGAACTGAGTGCTGTATTTATTTATTTATTTTTGTTTCGGAAAATATGAATTTTGTATGTCGCCGTGCGCTGAAAGACATTTTATTTTGGCAGTTTTTCTCACTACCCCACAGCCTCAACATTCTCCCTCCCTGGCTTGCTCTCTGTTTGACCCAAATTCGATAGCAACAGCGAACGGAAGTTTTTCTTGTTGTTCTCCAAGACTTTTGACGCTGTTTGTCCAAAAGTAGAAAATGCTCTTCTGCATTTTCTTAATATTTCTTTTTAAATTTGTTATTGTTGTTGTTGTTTTCGCTTTCGATTTATTGTATGTTTTCTTCTGTGTGTGTGTTATTTATGATTACGAATGCGAGCGCTTGTTATTTATTTTATAATTTTTGATTCATTTTTATTGGAGCGCTCAGCTCAGAGGGGACGACATTTTGTCATTCTCGATTCCTATTTTTTTTTGTTTCGATAGAATTCGGCATTTGATTTATTGCATTGGCCATAAAGAAACGATATACAACACTCACATTATCTCTTATTTGAACGGATATATTTTACAATAGCCTGGCAGCGGGTCTAGCACGCGCCCCACTGAAATGGATAAACTGTGGAACACTATGGAACTGAGGGGCACTTTAGAGAGTTGGCGCTATCACATATATATACATACAAATAATAATAATATTTGCATATGTGGGTGTGCTTTTTTATGATTGTGCAATTGCTCGGATAAGATTTTTATGATTGAAGACGGTACTACTAAAGAACTAGCTTTATGTCTGGCCATTTAGGAGCATTGAACATTACGCATACGCAGGTAGACTTGCCAAAAAGTAAACATTTGCCATTATTATTATTGTTGGGTAAATAGTAATAATTATAATTTGGTTACTCAACTTTAAAAAGTAGTTTAAATGGGTTTAATTCATTCGAATCAGAGCTTACATACTGAAATGCTTTTGATACATTATAAAAGTTCAATATGTTATTTTATCTTTATATTCGGCTTTTCATGGGGAAAAGCACCTGCAAAATACAGCAGCAAAGAACAATTTTGACTCCTGTATGAAATCAAAGCAAACGACGACAACCACACAACAACAACGACAACAACAACAACAATAACAACAACAATAACAACAATAACAACAACAACAGCATCAACATCAACAAGCAAATTATGTTGTTCTAATGCCTAAAGCAAAAAAATACAAATAAAAGAAGAAAACCGGAAAGCTGAAGAAAGACAAACAGACAGACTGAGGAGACAGGCAGTCAGGCAAATTGAACAAGTTCTCTCTTTCGTAGTTGATTGTGGTGATGCCGGTGATGCCTGGGCCCTGGGCCTAAAATGTTGCCTGGCAGATGAATGGCCGGCACGTGTATCCAAAATGTTCGCAATAAAAATGTCTTGAAGGCGAACGAACGGTTGGCACAACTAATAAAATAGAAAGCACACACATACACATACTCAACAACAACAACCACAATGGGGAAAACTTAATGTATGCACGATGATTGTCGTCCCGTTGTGCGATCTGTCGATTATGTCCATGTTTGTGTTTGGCTCATTTTGCATTTTGCTTGTTTATTTGCACATAGATTGCGTATACGCAATGCGATTTCCTTTGAAGCAACGACAGTTCACGTTAAGGTTGTCATCGGTGTCTGATTGCTGACAACTCAAGCCAAATAGAAAAGGAAACAAGTTAGAAGGCTCTAGTCGAGTAAGCTCGACTAGAAGATACCCTTTATCCTTAATACAATACAGACGGATAGACGGTCGGACTGACAGAAATACACATATGTACATGTACTAGTGTACCAATTTTTGATGGTTTCATACATCCGGTGTTGATCAACCGATAATTAATACACATTTCACAGATTTTCATTACTTTGTAAATGTTTTTAATCCCTATTTTCAAATTCTAGATTTTATTGTTATCGATGTATACATGTGAATATCGTAAACCTGAAAGATTTCGAAAATTTGAAACAAACTTGTGCCTTTTTTTATCCACTGAATGGGTTAAGGGCATAAAAAGGCAAAACAGCAAATTGAAATGTTTTGTATGCAGTGTAAATAAATATACTTGCACGAATATTGTTTATATGCTTTGGCATATTTGATAATATGAATGAATATTAACACAATTAGTTTTCTTTTCAACTGCAAATAGGCAAGAGCTAAAGATTTGAAGACAACTTGCTTGAGATCGTCATCTAATCAGCGAAAATCTTCGTTCATCGCTAAGATAAGCGATAACTAAGTAAGTAGCAGACAAATGCAAACATACGCAAGCCGCCATGCACCCTCTTCCTCCCTCTGTGTTCCCCACCTTTCTTTGTGCGCCTTTATGTCTCTATCTTATTTGCTGGCACTTTGCGCTGGTTTTTGCTTTGAACTTCGTCTCGTTTTTTACGTCCTGCCATCAATAGACAGCCCCATATTTATACATACCTACACACACACATGCATACATACATACATATATTTTTTTTTATACAACTGCCTGCCCCGTTTAATTAAGTCAAATGAGTGAGGATCGCTGCCCCATGCAACAATCAGCGGCAGCAGCAGCAGCAGCAGTTGCCTCTGCTCTCTAAATGCCAAGAAAATTCACCTCGCATCTGCCACCTCCCTCCCTCCCACCAACGACCATCCATCCATCCCCCTCGATCCCGTCTCTTTTTCACCCTCTTTTCACCACCTTTTTTTGTATTCACAATCTGCAGCGGCATTCGGTATTTGTTTTGTTTATTTGATTTGATTTGCTTTCTTTGTTTTGCCGCCGCCACGCATCTTTGCTCTTCATTCTTCGCTCTTCGTTCTTTGCTCTATTTTTGCTACTGAGCTTGCAAATCTGTTCGCCCAGTTGTTGAGCAGCAATCCCGAAGCTTTTATTTATCTACAAATGTATCTTACTGCTATATATACACTGCTATACAGCTACAGCAATACAGCAACCGTAGCAGTAGCTTTTTTTTCTTCTGCACCATCATCATCATAAACCGCATGCCTTATGCGTGGTTTCTTTTTGCTTTCATTATTCTCTCTCTTATCTTGGCGCATAGTTTCTCACGTTCCTCTGACTAATGTCAAGCGTTCGTTGTTGCAGGTGGCTTATCAAAATCACAGCTGCTTGTGGCTCGCTGTTCACTGCTGATAAGCGTCAAGCTCTGCTCTGTGTTTTTGATATCTGTTACTTGGCCATGAATCATGAATCGCCAAGCCAAAACTGTGCATTACAAGATTACAAAACAGATAAAAATATCATTCATAATCGTATGCTATCTTATGTAAATAAAACTATTTTTGCATTTCTTGATATCTTTTCTTAAATATACACAAATCGTTCTATTAAAGTTCTAACGTAAATTTCTCGTTTTCAGCTAAATAGAAATACACATGAAAAATAATCTACTGCTCAAGCTATAAACAAAAGATCTTATAAAAATATTAAAAATATAATAAGTTCAAATATTTGCCAGCAAAATATGTACCAGCACGTGCTTTGCCTCTTGAGTAAGTAAAAAAAAATGTTGAGACAAACATTTTTTGGACTTTAGTTGATTTAAGAACTATGCAACAAAATATTTGATAATAATGTAAGAATACTTTTTTTTTTAAATAAAATGTGTATTAGTTGTAAGTTAACATGATATTTGATTTGTTTTCTAAAAGCAATATTTTTTGTTATTTTTATGTAGCAATAGAATAATTTTAAAATTTATTTCTTTAATTTTAAAGTTGATAAATATTTTCACTAGATAAATTACCTATTTTCTTTTTTGGTCGTCAGTTTTTGTACAGCTTAACTTGTATAATTTTGTTGCAGGGTGTCTGTGTTATCAAGGGGCAATGAAGCTGTGTGTGACGCTGGCGCTGTAGCAAGCAAACAAACAGGCAGACAGACGGACGGACAGACAGAGTCACAAACAACAAGCTGACGAACACAACATAATTGATTTATTTATGTTGTTTGCTGTAAACGCATTTTGATAAAAAACAAAAATAAGCAGAAGAAACACAACAACAACAACAACAACCAGAAATCCGAAGAAACCGTCACAAATTTTCCATGACGTGATTTGAATGAACCGAAGAGATGATGACGTGTGTAGCTTCCACAGTAGCACTGATTACTCTTTCTGTTTTGGTTTGGTTGCTTTTGCTTTTGCTGTTGTTGTTGCCGTGGCTGTTATTGTTTGGGCCCACCTTGTGGCATGTTTTTCACAAAACTGTCAAAATGTTATGCAAATATTTAATGTCATTCTTTGTAAATCCGGTAGTTAAAACTTTCTTTGCAGCCATTTAGCGTTTGGCTTTACTCGCTATTTATATTGTTGTTGTTTAGCAGTGTTCGCTAGTGTACGTGATTGTGTGTGTGTTTCGGGGGCGTGTGAATAAAACCACGCTGCAGTGATAATGCTGATAAGAAGCGCATAGGAACAAAAAAGTTATGTTGTTTGTTTGTTCGTTTTCGGACGAGGGCTGCATACATGTTTATCTTTTGATTACTTAATCTTAAAATTGTTTTTTGATTTTGAAGTGCATACTATTTGGACGATATGGTGATTATATTCTCTTAATGAGGGCTGAGTACTTCATTTTAATTTCTGATTTCTCAATTAAAAAACATCCCACAAAAACCCATTCAAATCTCTGTGTAAGGTGTTTATTGGCATAAATCTTGTAGCAGCCCTGAAACAAAAGATCCGCATGCAAAGTACGTCACATACACATATGGCCTTAAATACTCACTCACACACTTACACATCACAATCGCACTCACATACACTAACACTTTTTTTAGCCCGGCGACAGCGTGTGAAAATCTACACATATGCATTAAAAAGAATTTTTTTTTTTAAATTTTTTGTGTGTGGTTTTTTTTTGTTCAGCTGTTTAGATATTAAAATATTTATCTTCTCTAACTCCTGCAGTAGTTCAGCTCAGCTTATCGCAACAGTGCACTGTTCTTCTTATTGCTGATGTTGGCCAAAATGCAACTGGGCAAAAGTCGTTTTGATTGCCAGTCTGCTGCTTTGCCACAATTTAAATGTCTGCGGCGTCTGCTGCTCATCAGTTTTGTTGTTATTGTTGTTGTTGCTGTTGTTGGATGGCGCACACAAAGCGTCTGATTGCTGATAGCCATCAGAGGCCATCAGAGGCAACAACAGCAGCAGCAGCAGGAGCAGGAGCAGGACAAGGAGCAGAAGCAAACACCACCAACAACAACAACAACAACGACGACGAAGATTGCAATTGTTTGGCAATGACAGAGCGCACCTCCCAGACGGCCGTAAAGCAAACAAGCCATAATTAAGTTGCACCCTCACTCGTTCAGCTGTGTGTTCAGAGTAGAGCAGACGGCCCCTACTGGCCCCTTAATTCAGTTAAGATTGGTTGGATTGGTTGTTGGCTGTCGCGTCTTAGTCGTTCACTAAGTCAGTGAGTCAGGTTTGCCTTCTTGGCTTGCCCGATGATCTTAATTCCATTTAAATCGATCAATTTCCACTGACGACATTATTTTTTGCATGCCTAGCCCCAATACCACAATGCCACAATACCACAATACCACAATACCACAATACCACAATACCCAATCCACACACAACAGACCCACAGACACAACCGTCTGTGTCTTGAGTCAGCGCTTGGGTTAGTTACGTGGGTGAGCTGCCAACAAGTGGAATGACTAAGCGCTCTCTTTCCCGCAGTTGTAGTTCTGCCGTTGAGCAGCCTGGCAGCTTATCGCCCCTCAGAAGATCGAGAACGCTCCCTTTTTTATACCCTTTGCCCATGAAATGGGTAAAAAAGGGTATAATGGTTTTGTGCCAAAAGTCTGTAACAGGCAGAAGGAAGCTTCTCCGACCCCATAAAAAATATATATTCTTAATCAGCATCAACAGCCGAGTCGATATAGCCATGTCCGTATGGATGTCTGTCCGTCGGTCTGTATGTATGAACGTGTCGATCTCAGGTACCTTCTCACTTGTTTTCTGTTTCTGTTTCAGTTTTTTATTGTTGTTAGTTGTGGTTTAAAAATAGCCACATGCCTGTTAACTTTGTCATGATCATCATCATTATGATTATGATGAACGGCAACAACATTATTATTATTATTATTGTTATTGTTATTGTTATGATCATCATTATAATCAGGAGTTTGTTATCTAGAGCAAGTCCATTGCCAATGCCAACCCAATTTTTCCTCAACTATGAGCCGCATAAGGAAAATGAGCACATTACAAGAAAACGAGCTGATGCACAACAGTTGGTGGAAAGTCTCGCTCTCACGCGCTCTGATCATCTTGGACACGTTGTGGGATTTTAACTCCAACTTAAACTGAAACTCAGCTTTAGATTTAGCTTTAGCTGCTTCAGCCTGACACTGACATTTGTCAGCCAGTCGCTTATGAGGCAGGCGCGCATCCTTTTGGCCAAAAGCCGTACAAACAACAACAACAACAACAGCAACAACAACAAATGCTCGCTTAATCAGCGTGGGAAAATCATGAAACGCGACACACAAAACAACAACAACAACGACAACAACAAGAACTTAAAGAATGAGCGAGAGTGAGAGACGCTGAGAGTGACCTTCAACTGGTTCGGTTCACACCCACTGCAATGGCCGTTAAATAAACGAGCATAAAAGCACCGCTAGGTGGCGCTGTATCAGCTGCAGCTGCAGCACCTGGCAAACTATATACATACATATATATATATATATATATATATATAAATTTGGTGCATGTTCGCTGATTGAACACAAATGATACGGAAGTCGGTCGCTCGCCAAAGCCACCAAAAAACCGCAGCGAACTCGAGCCGCACAGTTAAGCCAATGAGTAAAATTCTCACGCTTGGCCACTTGGATTACCGGCCAGATTACATGAAACGCGCCTACACAACTGCAGCAGCAGCAGCAACAGCAAAAACAGCGACACTGACGACGGCGCATAAATCAGCTGCTGCTGCTGTAGCTAGTCTCGAGTCAGAGCTGTAGCTGAACTTGTTGTTGTTGTTGTTGATGACTGCTGTTGTAGCTGGATAGCAGGAAAACGCCGCCAGTTGTACGCATGCCAAAAGCGGCTTAAATGTCCAAAGTGGGCAACAACAACAACAACAACAACAACAACTGCAACTGGTGAGTGGAAATTGTGAAAATGTGCAGTGAAAAGTCAGCTGGCCAAGTTCTGCTATGGGAAACTATTCCGACCAACACAACTGCAACTACCATTACTACTACAACTACAATCGGAGAGCCTGACTCGCGCGAGAAATAACTATGGGATGGAAAAATAATCATACGCCCCATTAATTGGATGACGCAACCAAGTGTGTTGGCCGTTTTTTGTTTTTTGAATTTATTATTTTTATTTTGTTTTGGTTTTTGTATATGATTCGTGCGCTTTTCCTACAAATTCAAAAGCACTCATCGCATCTCAGTCAGAACGTTGTCTAGGCATAAGATGCCTCACTCCCAGCCACACACACACACACACACACCCACATACACAGTTGCGTTGCGTTGCGTCGAATGCGTTGACTTCTTGGAAGCTGCGGCAATGTGCGCAAAAATAAATTTCTTTGACACGCCACATAAAATGCTCGCGCCACTGCTTCGGATTCCAGATTAAAAGCCGGCAATTGGCAGCTGGCAACTTTTTGAGGCAGAGGGCTTTTTCTTCTTCTTCATGGTCTGGCCACTTAGCTTACACACACAAACACATACTCATAAATAAATATTGCATTGCCAAAAAAAATAAGTAGAGAAAATTCGAAATTTTTGGCCTTTGCATTTTATTTGCTTGCTCTTATTTATTATTATTTATTTAGCTCCCTTAATGGATCAGTTTGTGTCTACTTTATTATACCCTTAACCCATGAAATGGGTAAAAAGGGTATAATGGTTTTGTGCAAAAGTATTTAACAGGCAGAAGGAAGCTTCTTCGATCCCATAAAGTATATATATTCTTAATCAGCATAACAACCAAGTCGATTTAACCATGTCCGTCTGTCTGTCTATATGTATGAACGTGTCGATCTCAGGAACTACAAAAAGCTAAAGACTCTAGATTTTGGATATAAGTTCTCCTAATCCCTATGGATAGCAAGAAAAATTTTGAATTTCGAAAATTTCATTAACTATTAATAAAGTAATGAAAATCGGAGAAATTTTGATTAAAATCGGTTCAGAAACACCGGATATATCTATTCAAATATTTGTACAGTAGTACACGGATATATGTGTATGTCTGTCAGACAGACGGTCCGGCGTCATCTGTATGGTCAGGGGTTAAGGGTATCTTCTAGTCGAGGTTACTTACTTGTTTTTGTTGTGTGTTGGCTTCTGCTTCTTCTTCTTTTAAACCCATTACTGTTTACGATTTCGGTTCGGTTCTGTTTTAGCTGAAATGTTTATCGCTCATATATTTTGTAAACGCCTGTCAGCCATTTGCTGTTGTTTCTTTGAATTTCTTTATTGTTTGTTGTTGTTATTGTATCTCTTAGTTATTATCTTGTAATGTTTTCATAATTTTTTTGGGTAAAAGCTGCGCATGCATCTGCTGTAACAGTAATTATCAGTTTAATCTTATCTATATTCTGAAGAATTTCTAACTATTTTCTGTAATCTACTTGATCTTGAAAGTTGTAGAATCTTTGCTCTAATGACGACAAATACAATTGTAAGTATCATATAAGTAGCAACAATCATAATAAGATGCAATCACTTGAAAGAATATGAATCAATTATTTCTTCGAATTCGAATTCTTCGAATCTGTGCGTAAAAAGTTTTCATTATTTGCGATGCGACTCTTATCTGTTCCGCAAGTTTGCCAAAAATGGATAGTTTGTACACTTAGAGAAAAAATAGTAGAAATAAGCATATTCATGATTCACCCTAATATTTTTGGAGCTTAAAATGTGCACACCTTAGATTAAGTTTAAGAGTTTATTATGAACTATAATTTAACAATTTCAAGAACCGACGTATTATTAGACGTATTTAACGAAAAAGCTTCTGATCGGAAGTTAGTTCCTGCTATAAATCATATCTTAAATATCGAGTATGGTTGTATTTTCAATATAAATGAACAACTATATTTCATAGAATAATAAAATTTACTATGTTTCATATGTGATTTTTACTTGGTTTTTCGCTGGGTGTATAAAATCTTGAAAACATTTGATCTGTTATCTTGATAAGTGCTTGTTTAACATCATCCAACATACACACTCATAGCTTTTCTGGGAACTGGATAGACAGAGGCAGCCATTTTCTAGGTTGACTAAGTGCTTTCATTTCTCGATTTCTCGATGTTGTTCTCTAAACTCTTTTTATATATTTATTTCTGGTCATTCTGTCATTCGATCATTAAGTTTTTCACTGCTTTCCATTAGCTATTCTGTCTGTGTGTGTGTGCGTAATTCATTAACAATGTGTTGAAAATGTGATTCTCAAAAAACAAATGTGAATAAAATTCAAATTGGTACACATTTACAGTTTTAAATGTATTCGAAATAGTTACGGCTGACTGAAGTCCGATTCCAATTCCAAATTCCGAAAATGATTTCGTATTGACTGCCCTGAGTCAAAGGTTTGGCCGGGCCCCAGTTGCCACACCCACACCCAGAACACATTGTTGCCAGTGCACACAACAGCAGCAGCACAACAGCAGCAGCAACAGCAGCAGCAGCACCAACATTTGTTTAAACAACTTGTGGAACAGTTCGTCAATCAACTGACGCCGAAATCATTGCGAAAAATGGGCTGCCATCAATAAGAATTCAAGTACAAGATATACACACGATACACACACGAGAGCCGAAAGCATAAGCAAAACAAATAAATAAGGTGCCAAACTACGGATTACAACATTTGTGATGTTTATTAATACGAAATTAAGTGGGTACCGTCAACAAAAACAGCAGCAGCAGCAGCAGCAGCGGCAGCGGCAGCAGCAGGAGCAACAACAATAACAAAATGAAGAAAAACCCCCATCAAGATGTTTCAAGTGTTGGGTGGGCCCCCCACCCCCAATCCATCCATCCAACAAGGGAAGAAGGGGTCCAACAGTGGCAGCTAAAAAGAAGCGCTTTCATCTTTTTGTAATTAGGTGAGCGAAGAGACTGATAAATAGATAGATAGTACGATGGAAAGATACAGATCGGATTTTGAATACATTTAATGTATGTAGTATGTGTGTGTTGGTGTATGTACTCCTATTTATATAGGGCAAAGTGTAAAAAAGATGAAAATTAAAACAGCAGCCCCAAAATGTGTACATTGTTATACAATGAGAGGGAAACACTCGGCCAACAGAACAAGCGGGAAAAGGCATTTCTATTCAAAGATGACGTTTGTGATAGGCAATATATTCCAAGGATGCGCAATTCAGGTAATCCAAACAGGAAAACTTTCGCCTAAATATACAAATCTCTTATTTTTCTTTTTATATATTGTATCTTAATGTTATAAAATTCAAGAAGAAAATAAATGCTAATAGCTACAAAAATAAAATACATTATATATTCTAATATTTACTACTCAAAGATCGAAGTTCTTTGGAAAATAAATTTGAAAGGAATCCTAACTATAAAATTACTTTAGTTTTTTTTTATAAGAGTATCCAAATATGAATGAACCAATTGTTACAAGCCTCAAGCACAAATCGACCAACAGCTGTCGATGTACAAACACACACACACACAAAAACAATCGCACATTTTTGATATGTTGAGGCTTTTGTGGCTCAGTTTGTTGGATCTCATTTCGGCCGAGTCGACGGGGGCGTTTATAATTAATTGTTATTGTCGTTGAAAGATTAATTTGGTTGCGCTTCAATGGCGCTTCATTGTCGGCCATTGTGCGGATGGGGAAATCAATTTTATACCGTTTTTTTTTGTGTTCAACTCTCTACTTCGTTTATCAAGTATGTAAGTATTTCGTTTTTGGGTATTTCACATTTTTATATATTTTTGGGAAACTTGTTTTTCGGCTTTTAAGTTCTTTTTAGTTTGCTTGGCCGCAGACATAAATCTATATTCTATGCTGCGAAAAGTGCAATCAAGTGGTTAGCTGTGTGTGCAGGAAAGGGAGCCCCAAAGAGGGGTTCGCCTAGGGTGGTGGGGAGCAAAATCTTCAAAGGGGCTATGGCAACAGCGGTGGCGACGTGCACCGTGCGCCGTCTACGTTGGCCCATTGAAATGGAGCATAAAAACGGTGGGCTATAAATATAGACCCTGTAGGAACCATGTTTCTTGCTTGCTGGCAATAGTCAGTGTGTGTGTGTGTGTGCTTGGGGTGAAGGTGAAGGGGAAGGGGAAGAGGGTAGAGGGTAGAGGGAAGAAACTGCGTGTAGTTTGAATGTATTTTCAAATCAAATTCAAAGTTGTTGGTGCCGAAACATTTCCGCAGATCAAAGTCACAGCTTGACAAATTCTGGTGAAAACAGAGAAAAAACGAGAGAGAGAGGTGGAGATAAAAGAAGTGAGATGAGGCCAGGTCGCTGCTGCTAATTGATTTCATATCAATAACAATGCCCCAAAGCTTAATAGCCGCTCACAATTTGTATTTTCAACACCTATTATGGCCCGGGAGCATCTTTCGCACAATCTCCAATCTGATAATTATCAACAGAAGCAGCAGCAGCAGCAGCAACAATTGTTGCAGTGTTTACTGATTAATATGCAAAAAGATTCAGCAGTAGCAATATCAGAAACAACAACAAACAATAGCCCCCGCAGGGCTTAGCAAATAAAATAGGTGGAGCATTTGAAGGTGGCGGCCTCTAGCGTTGGGTTGGTTTATTTTTTGCGCAATCGGCGACGGCGACGACAGAATGCCTGCAACTTTCCCTTTGATCTCTGGCCTGCCTACTGCCGACTGCCGACTGCCGACTACCTATTGATCTCCATCTTCTTCTGTTTTGGCCAACAAACATGGCGCCATATGATGTTGCTGCAGCTCTAATTAGGCACACTTTATACATGGGGCCACGCCATACATAGTCTCGGGTGTAGGGTCTACGATGTTGGCTGTAGGGAGAAGGGAGAAGGGGGTGACTCCCCTCCTTATGTCAGCGTCTGTCAGCGTTGTCGTCTCGACGATGTTGCTGATGTTGCTTTTGTTATTTTTTAAAATAAATTGCACATAAATTTATGAAACATAAGAGACTTTAAATAAATATTTCGTCATTTTGTGACGGCGTAGGGCGAAGTGCGGATTGAGAACATCTTCTTTCGAATTAATTAGTTTTTGAGTTGGAATTTTCCTACTATAATCATGGCAATCATCATTTGCTGTATAAATACACAAATGCATTGATTCTGGGAATAATACACGTTGGCTATGGAAACTTTGCCAAAAATATTTTCAAAGAAAAATATTTAGTTATTCCATAGACTGTAGAAAAGTCGTAAACAACAAAAACAGACACAAACACCCTATAATATACAAACAACAGAGTCAACTAACAACAACTAATTGCCAATGACATATAAACAATCGTTGGCAACATTTGCAGCAACAAGTTGCTCGCTCGCACAGCCGTTTTGGCCAACTGCAACAAAAGCAGCAGCAGCAGCAGCAGCAGAAGCAGCAGCGAACAGTAACAGCAATAAAGTTGGCTCGATTGTCTGCCACAGTCTGGCCTGGCAATCATCATCATTACCCAGAGCCATTTTTGGGTAAATAGTGCAACCCTCTTTGCATAATAATGTGGACAAGGTGCGCATTTGGTGAAAAGCGCGCAACATGCAACATTGTTGTGTCTAAATAAAGATGCGATGCCGTCTGACAACAACAACAACAACAATAACGATAACAACACTAGAAACGACAGCAGCAACAATAACAACTTTTGGTTGCAGTTGCAGCCTGTTTGGCCAACAACAACCCGGTAGTAGCTACTCCGATACTGTTTAGTAAGTAAAATTATTTACAACACGGTACTTGTTAATCGATGCCAAATCGATTCGCTTTATAGCAATAACAATCGATATCAAATTTATAGCGTTAGGTTAAGAATCTTCAATAACTGCGAAGGTTACGAATGTAACGGCATGTCGTGAAAGTTAGTCATAATTATTATCTCATATAAATTCTTTTAACTGATTGACAAACGTTAACTGTTTTTGTGGCGTCTAACGGCGCCTATCTACATCATACACATTATACATACACCGAATAGAAGCACCAGTCAAGTATTAAAAACGTCATCGGCGTAAAGTTCGCCACATGAATTCTGGGAATAAAAACAACTGATCTTATCTAAGCAATGCACAAGACGATAAGCCTATCACGAGATCTTGAAAGCACCCACTTTGAACTGCTTTCGCATGTGCCCTCTTTCTTTTGCACTCTTTGATCTATTGCCATCTCTTTCGTTTTTGCCTGTCACGCTGCTCATTTGCAGTCACGTCAGCGGCGACAGGCGTCAGACGCCGAGCAATGGCCCCCAGAAAAACAAAAAAACAAAAAAAAACAAAAAAACAAAAAAGGCAAACGCAAACTTTGGCGTCACATTTTGGGCCCAGAAAACTGTCATAGACTGGCGCAGATTTATAATGGGGCGCCTAACAACCCAAAACTAGCAACAGCAACAGCAGCAGCAGCGGCGAAAATTACTTGGCCGTCTATGCGGCGGCTTCAAAGTTATTTCATTTTTGGTATTTTGCTTCTTTTCGTTTCATTTGTTGGCATCGTTAAAATGTACAGAGGAGCGGACAATTCTTTTTAGTTTTTTTCGTTTTTTCTCTTTTTTTTTCCTCAAGTTTTATTTCATACGCAGCGTGGGAATAGGCTCGTCAATTGTTGTTGAAGGCGCCAACAACAGTCACAACATTGTTATTGTTATTGTACTTTTCGCATTATAAACGCATTAACTAATCTTGGAATTATAAGATGACGCGACGCGTAAATAAGCAATTAAAACTATTTAAAGCCTAGTCGATAAATGTCTGCATGAAAAGCATGAACCAAATGAAATAAAAAATAAAATGAAAACATTGATAAGTGGAACTCATGAGTTTCAATTTGCGTTTAGTTGACAGCTGACAAAATGCCAAGCAAATGTCTAAACGAATTTCAATATATATTTAAGTTTCTCAGGTTGAGCAGGAAACTAGCGAACGAATTCTCAAAATACTCTACAAAATACAAATCACAAAAAAGTCAAAAGCTGGAGCAAGTTTGTCTTTGAGTACAGTACAATTGTCATTTGTAAGTTGTAGTGGTTAATTTCTGTGCATCATACATATAATATACATACATACATGTATACTGTCACCTTTTGTGTTCAAAATGTATATATGTACATATGTATCTGAAGATATTGCTCATACGCACCGTTTGCGTTTGGCAACATCACTCATCGTCATTTTTAGTGGGCTAGTGAGAGCGTAGCGAGCGCTTTATGGTCTATGAAATGATCAAAATTTCTACGCTTTGGGCTTAATTGCGAACAACAAAAACAGCACAAACCGTAAAACAGTTGGCAAGCGCCGTTAACTCTCTTTGTGCTAGACAACAACAACAACAACAACACCAACAACAGAACTAGCATAACAACAGCACACATTTCTCATTACCCCCTTGGTTTTTTTCTTTCGCTTTTTGCTTTTCTTTCTATTTTCATGCTGACGGCACGTGCAAGTTGCTGAAGTGCAACCATTTTGCCTCGGCTGCCCATAAAGATTAAAAGAATCGGGCACCACCATAAGAATAAGAATGACCCATTATCAAAAAGTTATTAAAAAAACGAAAAAAAACAAAAGCAACAACAACAGCACCAAGAGAGCAACAACAACAAGAAGCAAGCAATTTAACGACAACAACAATGAGTGCAACAGATCCGGCTGCTAAAACTTGAGCTGCAGGCAAATGCAATGCAAATTGAATTGATTTTGCTGTTGTTCTGGCTGCTGCTGTTGCTGCTGTTGGTGCTGGTGCTGCTGCTGCAACATGCCTGAAATTATAGCATAAATAGCTGAAGCTACAGCCAATGTCCAGGTCGAAGTGATGATGATGATGATGATGATGATGATGAAGATGAAGAAGGAAAACGAACAGGTGCCCAAGAGCCAGTTGGTAGTTAAGAGTTTTGTTGCCTGTTGCCAGTCAGTTGACAACACGTGCCCAGGGCGAAGCTGCCGTTGCTAAATAATTACGTAATAAGTGGTTGGCAGCCAACCAGGCAAGGAAAAAGCAGGCTGACTGCCAGCAAGGAGCCAAGTGGAGTCAGAGTGCCCAACAGAGGCACAACAGTCAGGCAAACTTGGCCTGTGAGCCAAACTATGCCAGGAATGTTTCATATGAAAGCGCGCGCGCGTTGAGAGCCGGCCAAAGAAGCACAAGAAGTGAAAAGTCTGTTGGTTTGCCACAAAGATGAAAACAGAGAGAGACAGTCAGTCCGTCATTTAGTCATTCAGCCAGGGAGCAGCAAGGTATTGTGGCCAACATTACAAACTTGTTACCCGCACAATTTTCAGATTTGACACGTGTGACTTATTATACATACAGTAGTGTTTCAATTAGTTGACCAATGTTCGGCATGCCGAATTGTAATATACAATAATTGTTACTTTTTCGACTTTACATTTTGTACTATAAATCCCCTTTTTCTATTGATATTTGTACATTAGTTGCAGTAAATATTTCAAAGTTCCTATTTAAATCTTTTTTTTTTTTAATCATTTGAACAATTTTTAAACATCAATAATAAATGTTTTTCTCAATTTAATTACATTTAAATTATGTTTGCAAGTAGAAACTTTTGTAAGGTAGCTTCGGTCAAACAATATGTGTTGCTGTTGTCATTGTCATTGCAACGGCAATGCTCCAGCAACAACTCCGCGCACAATCAATAATCGCAACGATGAAGATCGTTAAACGAAATGTTTTTATTTTAGGCCGATGACGACGTCGCAACTACTTGGACACAATTGCAACTGCTGCTGCTGCCCGCCGAGACATGAGTTATGACAACGTTCTCGTCCAGCTGCGCCATTCGCACGGCACACATGCGCAATGGCAATGGCTCATCTGACTGTGCGACAGACTCACAGACAGATAGAGAGAGAGAGAGAGAGAGTGTGTGAGAGAGCGAGAAACTGAAAAACTGCTCGACTGCCAGACTGACTGCTTTGCCACCTTGCACTCCCTCCTCCTCAGCCCAACCTCCCCCTTTCAATTTTTTTTTTACTTTTTGCTTCTTTCAGTTGTGCGTCTGGCGCGCTGTGCGGTAAATTCGCTTTATGGGCTCCCGACGACGACGACGACGATTGCTCGAACTGCTCTATGCTAATTACGTCATGGGGGACGACGCTTCGTACCTAATTTTGCATTGTGGGAACCGAAAACTGGAAATCCAAGACATCTAAGTGACTTTATTTCTTTCTCGCTTTCTCTCGCTCAGTTGCGCTCAGTTTCGCTTTGTTTTTGCTGCAGACTCCTGCTGCTTGCATTTTCCAACTGCGGCAGTAAAAACCACAGAAGCAACAACAACACCAACAACAACAGCAATTGCGGCGGCAGCAGCCAAACGAGCAACAAACAGCAGCAGCAGCAGCAACAGTTGCCGCTGTTGTTGTTATTTAAGCAAATGTGTCGCAGCCAAAGCCAAAGTCGTCATTGACGTCAGCAGCGACGTCGGCGTCGCATATAATGACTTTTCGACATTGTTGTTGTCGTTGTTGTTGTTGTTATTGCTGTTGGTTAGCGCTTTTTATATGCTTATGCTTTATGCGACCTGGTCAAGCTGGATAGTTGTTGCTGGATTTGTTGTTGTTGTTGTTGTTGCTGTTGTTGCTGTTGTTGCTTCTGCCTAGTTGTTACTATTTGCTAGTCTCTCCACTGCGCTGTGTTGCGCTGTTGCAGGAGTTGCAGTGGAAAAAAGAAAACAGTTGCCGTTGCTGTTGGTTTGTTTGCTGTTGCTGTTGCTGCTAGTGCTGTGTGTGTGGCATGCAGCAGGGTCAGCAACAACAAGTTGCCTGTAAGTTAGCTGCTGTGGTGGCAAGTTGAAATAGTTTTGTGTGTGAAAATATTTTGAAATGGGCGCGAGGCAAAAACAACAAAAGGCAAGAAATATGTTGCAAACAGCAGCTCTATGTATGCAACATGTTGCTTGCGTCCTTGAATGCGGCCAGCAGCTCAATTATGTCAAACATTTGTTGCTGTATTTCATTTTATAAATGCTGTTAAGCGTTGGCCAAAATAAAAAAAAAAACAAAAATAATAAAAAATGAAAAAAAGCTACATGAAAAATGCGAATTAAAAGCACAAAAATTACATTTAGACAGATTTAAATACCATTTAAATCGCTTTTGGTGCACAACTTGGCTGGTTGCTGGCTCTGTTGCCGGTGGCCAATGGCCAGATCAGCGCCAGCAGCAGCAGTAGCAGCAGCAGTAGCAGCAGCAGTAGCAGCAGCAGCAGCAAATTTGTTGCCAGCGGCGACGAATAAAATTCACAAAAATGCTGCTAAAATTGAAACTCCAACTTGAAGTTTGAGTGTGTCTGCTGTGTGTGTGTGTGTACAAAACAAAGCATGGGAACCAAAAACGACAAACACGCGCTCAACTTGCCCCACTGTGTGGCTTGCGTCCAGCGGCAATTTTAAGCTGTTGCTGTTGAATTTTGTTTTAAAACTCTTTTGTTGGTATTTTTTTCGATGCTGTTGTTGTTTTTGTTTTACTTTGTAGCACACGGTCAGGTTGCCGGCCGGCTTCAATGTTGCTGCTGAACGGATGATTGGATGCAATTTGGCAAATTTAATAATACACATTTTATATCATTTCCAAAAGCGCAAAATGTTGCACATGCCCTGGAATTTCCGGGGCAGTGCGGCCACCGGAAAAACCCGCCAAGTGACAAAACTCAGTAACAATTCATCATAAACGAGACGCTCAGCTCAGCTCAGACTAAAGGCAGGCGACAAAGGCGAGCGGGGAATTTCCGGCCAAACATGTGGCAAACAGCATAGCATTTTCTGTGTATGTGCACCGCCCCTTACCTGTTGCAAGCAGCTTAGCTCATGATTTTCCCGTGCAGGTAAACCAGCTAAGCTAACTCGGCAGCAATCTCGGCGCCCTTGACTGTGCATAAGAGTCTGTGCATACTAACTATGTAGTAGTAGTTGGCCAAGTGCTGAAATGCTTCTATCAATTCCATTAATAAGTTAAAAACTCAATTCAATCGCACAGATTAAGCGATTTAAGTGCCAACAACATCATCATCAGCGGCATCAACAGCAGCAACAACATCAGCAACAGCAGCAGCAGCAGCAACAGCAATGCGATTATGATCGTGAAATCGTCTGAAGCGTCAGCTAAATAGAAAATATTGCCTGCCAGCAGCGGGAGATGCAACATAGCACAGCGCAGCACGGCCCATACACATGTGCCACAAACTGGAATTCGTGCAACAACAATATTTAGGCGAATATCAAAGGAAAATTTTTCATTTTCAACCTGCCCCGGCCAGACAACATTCAAGAAGTGCCTGGACAAAGGGAAGAGTTTAGTGTGGCAAACAGGCGATAGCCAAGGAAGGTGTTGCCTGCCACTGAAGTAGATAGATGGGCTGTGCAGTTTTCGCACACACAACAACCATGGGCATGGGCCTTGTCGTATTATTAATGTTTGATGTAATTAATGCGTAATTAAGATGGCCAGTAAAACAATTTTGCTCTCCCTCTCTCTCTCTCTCTCTCTCTCTGCGTTAAGTTTAGCATTTCCGTAAAATGATCAAATGGCCAAAAAATAGCTGACACGCCTATACCTATACACCCCTATCACCCTTCCCTCCCCTTCCGGCCCCTTCCACACGCTGCTCAACTCACCAAGGCAGCAAGGCAGCAAGTTCAAAGTGGCAAAGCCGCCAACGCAAATTGCAGTCTTTAAGTTTCAAAGGGGAAATTGTGGGCAATAGAACAAAACGGTTAGTTCGATCATTAAGCCTGCAAATTGGTAACCATGGGAAACTAATAATGAAACTAGACGAAACGATTTCTCAAATACACAACACACACACACATAAGATGTGTATATATATTGCCGCTCAAATATTAATCAATTTCAATAAGCTGTTTTTGGAGTGTTCATTAATCTTGGCCGCGTGCGCAACTGTTGAAGCGCTTTTCAAAGGCGAACAGTGGTGCAGGGGACAGGGGACAGGGGATAGGGGGCAGGGGTCAAAGGGTTTGCCTTAGTGGAGCAGAAGTTGGCCCAGGGCAATGCGTTTATGCGGGCAGAAATTAACAGCCAGGCAAAACAATTAGTGGCACCACCAGCAACAACCAGCAACAACAACAACACCAAGAGCAACACGCACCTTATCATTTATCTTCGCTGCCCTGGCTAGTTATTTGGAATGTGCCGCAAGTGCCGCGAAAATTAACGCAAAATTTACAGACTCTCTAATTGAGTCTCGACTTGTTGGCCATAACCTCAGAAATGCTAAACTTCATTTGGGTAAAGTCTAATGCATTTTTAAAGTGACTTGTAACACATTGTGAGCAAAAAAAGTTACTCAAAAAGTATCAACTGTTTAAATTCGGAAGTTGGAATCCTCATATTTAAGCTAAATACTTAAATTGGAAACTTTGACTTTTCAACTTACAATACTTTCGCGAAAATGCATCATTATGATGAACAAAAGATAGCAGATATAACCATAAGATTTTCCTAAGTGCGATCTACTTGGCCTGGACAAAGATTGTGAAATTCAGATTTTGATTACTATATTAAAAAACTACAAGCTGAAAGCATAATTAAAACATTCCGATTTATTTTTTATGTGTATCTTAAGATAAATTAAAACATCTTTTAATTATTTCATGAAAATCCAAACCAAACATTTTGATTTTTATTTATTTATATGAAAGGCATTCCATATTCGGTGATTGGCAGTCTAAAGGTTTTGAAGGGGAAGCGCCACCACCACCTGTAGGGTATGCATCCGTATGCATTTGCTTTGATATCTACGACACAGATCTGAATCTCAAACTAGACCTTATGAATGCCATGCGTTATATGCATTTCTGGCTGCATGGATAGCGCTACGGAATTGGATTGGATTGCGGATTGCGGATTGGGTTGTCGGATTATGTCACATCCGCTGGCGAGTCTAAGACGGATGCGTCAACGCTTTTCGTCTTTGCGTGCCTGGCCATTAAGATCTCGAGTGAAATCGAGCAGTTGATGTAAAGAACAGTGCATGTCATTGATGACGATTTGTGCATCTCCATTAGCGCCACTCGAGGCACACTTATCTATGTGTGTGTGTGTGTGAGTTTGCTTTTAGGTGTCTTTTTCGGATGTGCGATGTTTGATGAGATGCGCTCGTCTCGTCTCTAATTTCCAAATGCGAATTACAGACATATGTCGATGGGGCGGCAAGAGAAAGATAGGGGCGGAGAGAGAGAGAGAGAGAGAGGGAGGCGGGTAGGATGCATAAATACATATACAAACATATAACAAGCATCATTTTTTTTTGGCAAAGTCAGCTATGAAGAGGCGACGACATCGATGTGTTCCTATACTCGAGGAATGCTTTTCAGCTGCCCATTGCATTGTTGTTGTTGTTGCTGTTGTTGTTGCTGTCGGCGGGGCCAGAAATAGCATAAAACTCATAAACGGCTGGCGGCAAGTGGCAGAGAGCACCAACATGCGATGCCATTTGAAAATTTCATTTCATTTCGTTCACAAAATAAAAAAAAAACACATTTTCTATTTCCCGCATGCCAAACGGCCCCTAGGTAGTGCTAGCAAAGGGGTCCCCCACACTCCCGATTTGCCGCCCCCTTAACTGGTGCCCCCCAAAGCATCGGTCTTCTCTTTCACTCTCTCTTTTTCTCTCTCTGTTTTTGACTAGTTTTTCATTTGGTTTGGTGCGTCTAGCGCCGGTATTCATACTTAATTACCAAAAAAAAAAAACAAAAAAACGAAAAAACGAAAAAAAGAAACGTGAAAACGAGACAAAAGTCGTCGCAGTTGTTTTTGTAGTTGGTGTTGGTGCTGTTGGAATCTTCTCTGGCGTGACGCTAAATGAGCAGCAGCGCCAAAACAGAAATCTTCTTTTGACCAGGTAGCAAGCAGACGTTCAGGCCCACAGATGATGAATTGTGGGTGCCGTTGAGTAAGTTTGTCTCTGCAACGTAGGCGTTGACCTAATTAATATTGTTGCTGTTGCTGTCTCCATTGTTGCTGCTGCTGTCGTTGTTGTTGTTAAATCGTTTTCCGCTTGTGCAATCGCTTGCTAAACATTCTGCTGCCTGGCGACAAGTGCAACCAGAGCAGTCACAAAGAGAGTGAGAGAAAGAAAATTAAGCTGCTTTCGATTTTGATTTTGATTTGGATTTTAGGTTTGAGTCTACCACACAATCGGCAAAATGAAACTCGCAGTCAAGGTTTGAAGAGCAACTGTAATCGATATATTATACATTGGGTATTAGTATTTTTGTTTTGTTTTTTGTTTAGTACAGTTGTCATTGACGCTGTGACAAAAAGCATAAAACCGCAAATTGATTTTCAATGTTGCACTGGGCCATTATACGTATAAAGAAACCCATAGATAGTGAATAGAAGGCTGCACGGATTGAAGGTGTTGCTGTCGCCACAACAATTGTTGTTGCTGGGTCTACGCTTGGCGGCATTTCGAGCACTGCCAGTTTGTCTCGACTTTTAACCAAAACAAACAACCAGCCGCAGCAGCAGCAACAACAACAACAACTATCAATTTTGACGATGTTGCTGCGGCTGCGGCTGCCGCTGCTGCTGGTAACAACAAGCACACAAAGGCAAATGATATTTTATGAGCAGCTAATTTACTTAACACCTCAACAACAACAACAGCAACAAAAAAGCAACCGCATAAATAAAGATAAAGAACAAATTTCAACTATAATCGCCTGCGGCAAAACAAGAAAAAAAGATGTTAAATGAAAAGAGAGGCACAAAGAATTAAATATTTATTTTTATTTACTTTTCATATGGCCTTTTTCATATATACTACATTTGAAGTCATATTTTTTTGTTGCTGTTGTTGTTGTTGTTGATTCTCACCATAGCGTGGGTACAAATTGACCAGTCAATTCATGAAAATACCAATTCATTCAAGATCGAAAGCATTCTAATTAGTTTTAAGCAGTGATCAAATGGGTTTTGTTCGTACGTCATACATTGCGTATGATTAACTTGGCTTAAACTGGTTTAAACTCCCTGTGCAAACAGTTTATGGATCTTCTTCTTTTTTATTTTGTGGTTTTTGGCTTTGCTCTCTTTTGTTTTTAAAACTGTGTGTGACATTGATTGTCTTGAATTTTATGACAAACTGGCTGACGATCGGCAGCCAGATCGATTGATTTGTTTTATGAGCTCATTTTATTCATATGCAAATCGGCAGCTAAAAAGTGAATGCTGCTGAATCACGCTAGTGGGTGTGGGTGGTGTTTAGATACAGATACACATATAGATCATGGATTAGTATGCATTTAGTGTACGAGTTGGGTTTTTGTTTTTTGTGTGCTTTCGATCAACTGTCATCAACATCAAATTCGATAAAAACATTTGCAAATCAGCAGATGCAAATTTAATTTCGCTACGTTCGCAAAACACAAAGCGAGCCCAACAAAAGCCCCCAAAGCAAAATAAATCAATCTCAATGAAAAAGTAAATATCCTGTGTGTGTGTATTCCCTTCATTGATGCTCAAGCTCAATGGCAAGAACAATGGCAAAGGCGAAGAGGGTCAGCGGCAGAGGCAGCAAAAAAAAGTAAATAAACACAAATTGAGAGCGTAACAGAGAGAAAGAGAGAGATGGGAAGAGATTGGAAGTGAAGCAGTGAGGAGAACAGCTGATTGCAGCTGATTTCAAAAAAGGGCTGCCACTGCAACTGCCTCTGCCCCATTCCCATGTCTATGCGTCGCTCTCCCTCTCTCTCTCTCTGTCTCTCTCTCTCTCTCTTTCTGTGTGCGACAGGCATGACGGAAGTCCACGAAGACGCAGCAGCAACAGCAGCGAAAAATGAATTAAAAATCTAATTGCGACCGCGTTGAAAAAAGCAACAACAAGCTAAAGACAATAAAAAAGCGACAAGCGACAAGCGAAGGCGGCGGCAGATTAACAAACATACATACATATATACACACAGTATACAGTATACAGTATACAGATATACATAATATACATATGTATATTGCTCAAGTCGGGATCTTGCTGGCCGCACTTAGTCGCGTTACAGACGCAAAAGCAAACGCAAACGTCATGAACCGCAACGCAACAATAATTACAAAAACAACAACAGCAACAACAACTATTTAGGGCTGGGTGAGCCAACCGCAAAGGTCGACTGCAGATGCCGACAACGAAGACGAAGACGGCGGCGGCGACGACGAAGGCCAGAAGAAATGAGTTTTCAAAGTTTTTCCAACTTGGGGAGCAGCACAAAATTAATGCGAATTTAATTAAAATGTGCAACTAGCAACAGCAGTAACAGACAACAATTACAACAACATCAACAACAACAATCAATTCTAGAGCTGAGCTTTTCTTGTTGCTGCCCAGCCGCCAAATTGTAGAAGTAGAAGAAGAAGAACCAGAAGTAGCAGCACCAGCACCAACAGCAGCAGCAGCAGCAGCAGCAGTAGCACGGTAGCAACAACAAAAGCCTGCAATAGAAAATTGCAATCGTCGGCGCATGTGCAACGGCTCCAACACTGTCTATGTGTGTGTGTGTACAAGTATATGTATATGTATGTGTATGTGTTGCATAAAATTATTTCGGTCTAGTGGATATTAGCAGAGCGTGAAGTTGGCGAATAAGAAATTCAGCATAAAAAATAAGGTAAATTTTCATTAAACAGCAATATAACAAAACAAAACAAAACAAAAAAATAAAGGTAAAGATTGGTAGAAAAAGGCGGCTGCCACGCAGAGACAGCGTTGTGGCAGTAGTCAGAGGAAAAGAGAGAGAGAGAGATAGAGAGAGAGAGAGAGAGAGAGTGTGTAATGGAAATAGATATCAGGTATCTGCATATAAGTATTCCTTAATATTAACTTGGCTGAGAGAGAAGTAAGACAATGTATTCAATGTGTTTTAATCTTTTAATCAGTCAGATTTCCATATATAAAATAAGTTAAAGCCTTTTGCTGTTGTCGTCTCATCTTGTACAATTTCTAATGAATTTTAATATTAATTGATTCTAATAATATAAAGGCATATAAACTGATTAACTAAAAGGATTGCAAATATAGCTCATGATGTGATCAATATTATATTGGTATGCAACTCACCATAGTTTTCTTTCACTGCCTTTTTGACTGATCTGATGACGCGATCTGTGACACGTTTGGGCTGTCCTAAGATGGAAAAGTTGCCGGGATTCGTTTGCTGAACGAACATCATATAGCTGATGTCTGAGGATTGCTCCAGTTTGTTGCGACGCACCAGACCCCGCGGCAACAATTGCTCCTGATAAATGTCGCACTCGCCGCTATTGTTGCTCAACGCAAACTGTAACCGGACAAGCTGTGGCAGCTGTAAGTCCCGCTGATGCTTGTACACCTCCAGCACCTTCATCGTTGCCGAGAAGTTCGCTCTGCGATCCGCTGTCATTGAGGTGAAGACACCCCTGAAGACGGTGGGTGCCACATATGCCAACTGGGCAGGATCGTGGGCGGAACAGTATCTTCGATATTTGTTAGGATGTTTGCGACGCTGCAATGACTGTTGTCGCTTTTTCTGAGGCTGGCTACGGTCTTTACGCCTATCCTGCTGCTGTATCTTGCGATGATTGCCGCCACCATTGCTGCGATGCTGTCGTAGTTGGCTACTGCTATTGCTATTGCCAAAGTCGCGACGATTCCGCGCCGTCGGATCTGGGTTGCTCTCTGGCACTTCATATGACTCAATGAGATAGCGTTGCGTTGATGTTGCTGTGCTGTTATAAGCAGCTGCTGTTGCCTGTTGCAGCGCAGAGTTGCTTTGTAGTGGATGCTGCTGCAGTTGCAGTTGCTGTTGCTGTTGTGTATGTCGGCGCGTTTTACTGCTCGCTGCTGAAACGCTGGACACGATGCCATTATATAATAATGTATATATTTGACTATTTATTAGCGTATTTGGAACTTGTTGCTGTGACTGTTGCGTTGTCACTGCAGCAATATGTTGCTGCTGCTGCTGGTGCTGCTGCTGTTGCAGGTGTTGTTGCTGTACAGGCGCATCGAATACTGTTGCTGGCCTTAATTTAATGTTGCTAGTGCTACTAAGACTATTGCTGGGCCGTTGAAGCAGCCTACTTAAAATATTGTTATCGATGTTGGTGCCGACGCTTTCACTGCTCCCGCTGCCAATGTTCGACAGCTGTTGCTGTTGAAGCTGTTGTTGCTGCTGCTGCTGCTGTGGCAGCGCAATATAATAGCTGCTTTCTTTAGACTCCCATGATCTTTGTTGATGCTGCTGCTGTTGTTGCTGCTGCTGCTGCTGCTGCCGCTGTGTGATTGTTGTTGCTGCTGCTGCAGCTGCTGTCGTTGACGTCGTCGCACATGTGATCAATAGCAACATTGTGCTGACGTAGAATGCTCGCGATATCAATGGCATTAGTTGCGGTTGCGTTTTTAGACTCCATTTGCGCACATGTTGCGCATACATGGCGTCCTCCAAAGTTGTTTGTTTGCTGTTGCCCTAGCTTTATTTACAAATCAACAATCGGTTGCTGTCTATCGCTTATCGGTTGCTGCTTGCTGATGTTGCTATTGCTATTGCTGTTGCTGCTGGTTGTTTGTGATTTTTAATGATTTAAGCTTTTCTTTTTCTGGTTGTCTATTGTCTAATCGTGGCAAATGTTGCCGCCGCTGCGTCGTCGCTGTGCTTTATCGTATTTTCGTTTATCCTGCAAATACTTTCGAGAGTTTCGTAGCATTTTGAGCGACAGCAATGAGGGAGACGCAACACAGGAAAGAGCGATTTTTAGTCGGAGTGAGACACAGACACAGAGAGAGCACACGCGAACGCGATAGAGAGTGTAAGAGAAAGAGATATCTATAACAAGAGAAAGAGAGAGAGAGAGAGAGAGAGAGAGATAGATAGAGTGAGCAGGAGGAGGGGGGGAGGAGAGATAGTCAATATTTGACAATTTCTAGCATAATATTTTTATGAGCACTTTGAGAACTTTTTCGACTCTTGTTGTTTGTGTTGTTGCTTTTGTTGTTCTTGCTGCTGGTGCTGTTGTTGCTGATGACTCATTTTGGCCCGATCGTCTGCTCTGGCAATGTAAAAAAATGTATACGCGTTTATCGTCAAAAATAAATAAATGTTTCTGCTTGTAGCTCTTTGTTATTGTTATTGTTGTTGCATTTCGTTCGCTTGCTTGTTCTGTTATGGTTGTTGCTGTTGTTCTTGCAATATTAGAATTGTTTTGATTTCATTTCATTTAATTCGCCGTTTGGCAAACGCATTCGCATTCGCATTCGCGTCTCACTTGAGCGCCTTGGGAGTCGACGCACTGAACTCGCTGGCCACGCCCCCTTAACACTTTAATAGACGTAGACTTAAGGTCGTCGCGTGGCGTTCAGCTTTAAATGTTTTTGTTGTTGTTGTTCCTGCTGCTGCTGCTTCTGTTGCTTTTGCTGTTGCCGTTGCCTTTGCGCGTTTTCCACGATGTTTTTCACGCGCGCGCGCTTTTCTTCTGCGATATACGTTTCAGCTTTTTGGTTCGGCTAGTTTCGGCAGCCGTCGGCTATTGCCGATTGGTTGCTTCGTTTCGCTCGAGCGTGCGAAGCGACGCTTCTTCGTTCGTTCGTTTGTTGTTGTTATTGTTGGTGTTGTTGCTGCTGGTGCTGCACTTGTAATTGTAATCCTCGCTACGCGCGTATCTGTGTTTGATTTTTCGTATTTGATTTTTTTTTTGATATTTCGATAATGTTAATGTTTGTCTCGCCGCCGTATACGCGATCTGTCTATATAGACGTAGCCCGAAGTCCGTGCTCGTAGCCGTAGCCGTAGCCGTAGCCGTAGCCGTAGTCGTAGTCGTAGTCGCTTGCCTGATTCACTGTCTCGAGTGTTTTCTGGCACAGAAAGACACATACACACACACTGAATGAGGCGCTGTGTGTGTCTCTGATGACGATGATGATGTTGATATAGCAGACACAGACACTAACACTAACACACACACACACGCACAACGCACATACACCCGGCCGAACACACAACACACACGTTTTCTAATTTTAGACAAAAGTAATTATAAAAGAAAAAAAGCAGAGCAGAGTGCGCCGCGTTCAGCCTCATACGCATATATATCTTCTACTCTGCCTAGATATATATATGATATATATATATATATATATATATATATATATAATTGTCTGTCTATCTTTCTGTAAGTGTGTGTGTGTGCGTGTGTGTGTGAGTGTTTATATAGAGGATCGTCGCAGCAGTTTTGTATATATGTATATTCCACACGCACACATAAAATCAATTTCGATCATATATATATTATATATTATTAAGTATATATAAGTGTATCAGGCGTAGACAGACGATGTCAGTTGTTTGCTAGAGCTAAAGTAGATGTTGCCTTTTTAGTTGCAGAAGTTGTTGCTCTTGTTGCAATTTTTGTTGTGGCGTTTGTTTCTGACACTTCACTCCTCGCTTATCAATCAAACAAGTTTTAAAAATTGTAACAAAAACACAAACATGAAAATCGAAAGTCCTTTCTAATTCTTTTTCGCCAGCTGACGAAATTCTGTTATTTTTCTTTTTACAATTTTTTCACTTGCACTTGCAAATTTTATTTTGCATATAAAATTGTATCATTCATAAAGTGAGTGACTTGATTGCGATCGTATCTTGATTTTATTTTCGTATATTTGCTTTTTTTAATTCACGCACCGAATCGAATCGAAATGAAACCAAATCAAATTCAATTTGAAATCCTCATATGTATAGACGCGATGCCTCAGTGTCTCGGTTTGCAGTTGGCTCGAATCAATATTTGTATCAATGCTCCTCGGTTTCGGTCTCTGAAATGTTTTTGTATCTTTCGCCGATTTTTTCTTCTTTTATTTTTTAGTGTTGTTGTTGTTGCGGTTTGCCGACACGCGCGTACCTGACCCGTTGCCGTTGAATGTTTGCCGCGGACTAACACCAGAACGTAACTCGACACGTAAACGCTTACGTTGCGTTGCATGTCGAACCGCCAACGCATTGTAACTAGACAGCGAACCGAACATTTATGATCGTTAGCAGTCGCTGCTGCTGCTATTGCATACATGGACACTCCATATAAAATAAAATCACCAATAATGTACAAGTAATTAATTCGTTATTCAATTTAAATGCAATTTCTAATACTTGCAATGCAAATAAATGTTAAATTAATTCAAAATAAGTAAGTAATTCAAATAAAAACTAACAGTTTCTGTTAATTTTCGCCTATTATGCTCGAAATCAGCTCGAAATGGATATGTTAGGCTCGAAAAGGTACTGTTGTGCTGTTAAGCTGAAAACAAAATTGGTTTGAGTTCGATGTCTGAGCTCGATGTTGTATGCTTAACTGTTGCGATGTTGCGCCTCATACGTAAGCAATCGAATTTCGAACATAAAATGTTTGTGTGCATTTCAAAAAATTTGAATTCAAGTGCGCGAAACTTACCCGCAGGCGAATGAAAACCATTCTGTTGGATTTTTTTGGGTATGCTTAATAAATTATTGAATGTAGAAACTATCAATTATTTTATTTGCTTCTTTTGTGACAAATACATATATATATATATATATATATATATAAAAAATTGACAATTTGAATATCGGTTCAAAAATTTGTAACCATATTTTTTGAGAAACATCATATTTAGTTAATAAGAACGTTTAATATTACGTTGCACTAAAATGTTTGAATATCCGAACATCTTTCAATTTCAGAAATATTCACAACATCATTGCAACAGATTTATATAGTACTTTTTTATATAAATTACTTCAACAGAATATCAAAAATTTATTACACCTTACGAAACGGCTTATAAACTTACTTGATTTTCCAAATACATTTTGCTGGACTTACTACTAAATGCAGTTCGAGTTTTCGTTCAAGTATTCATCTTTACTGTGTGCCATTGGAATTGGAATTTTTTAATATTTGGCTCTGCTATTGCAATCAAATTTTTGTGCAGTCTTATTCACTATTTATGTGATATTGACCAAGTAAATTGGACTAATTACTTCGACTAATTATTAAGAACAATTTTTAGTAGGTATATTCACTGTAGTTCAATACAACTAGCACAACAATCTGATCATAGTCAAAATAATAAGTGTATGAAAATGTGCGTTGCATTTGTTCTTGCGTAAAACAATTCCGGACCTGTGCATCGAAATTATCTAACAAACTGATTAGATTAGGGGTTGTATAATTGTTGTTTTGAAGGAAATGATCAATAAAGCTTAAATGTTTGACCGGTAGTAAGCGAAAATGAAAACATTTAACTGACGCTTCCATATTAACACATACAATGCATACATACATATTTACATAGTGGATACAGATAGTCAAAGTCGAGTTGGTAGCCTCTGCTTTTTCCCATGATTATTTGCTTTATTGTCAAATGTCAAGCCCACAAAACAGGGCCAAAAGAAAACGTTGAAGAAGTTCCAGCCGAGAGAGAGAGAGAGAGAGAGAGAGAGAGAGGGTGAAGGTTAACGGAGTCAGGAGAAGCTGTCGGCGGTTGGAAGTCGTGTAAACTTAACGTTCTTTTTTGTTTTGTAGCAGTTGCTGCTAATGTTGTTATTGTTATTGTTATTGCAATCGTCGCTGTTGTTTTTGTTGTTGTTGTCAAACAAAGCTTCCACTTGTTTTACGCACTACGTATAACAATAACACTGTAGATGGGTAGTTGTAGGAAGAGGCAGAGGTAGAGGTAGAGGGGAGAGAAGAAAGTGATGAGAAGAGTTGTGGCGAGGTAAGAAAGTAGTAGTAGGCAAGCAGGGAAATAAACAGCGAGAGCGAGGCAGGGAAAAAGATGTCGTCGCCCCAACTGCTGCCGCTGACAAATGCGGCAATTGTAGGAAAACCTGAACCTCAATTCTTGCTGGAGGGGAGGGGATCAAACTGCAAGAAGTCGGCCAAGAGGCGTTCTAACCTGGTCCAAGGTTAGAGGTGTGAAATTAGCAAAGCCACAAGCCGAACTCAACAAAAAACTCAATTCTAATTATTTTCAATGATCGTCGCATAATAGACACATTTAAGCTGTAATCAACCGAAAACGTGAAACGTAAAACGTAAATTCGTTGTTATCTTATCGGTCATTTAAAAATGTGACGTTATGGGGAACCGGATGTACTGTGTTTTGGGGGGCGAAACTGTGGAAACTGTGACGGTGACTGTGGTGACTAGATGTATGTATATTCAGCTCAGCACCACCTGTCACAGCTCAAACAGGTAGAAAGAGGCTTGGAGTGAAACGAAAATAAGAAACTGCCAACAATCGGAGAGCATTGTTTGCCACTGGGAACGGCAACGGGAACGGGAATTGGAATGGGAATAAAGTAACTACTCAGTTCTGCATCCGAGTTGCGGAAGTGCAGGAAATACTCGAACTCGTGGACCTTATAAACAAGCTGCTCAATCCCGACCGACACACACACACACACACACACACACACACACAGACAGACAGCAGCGAACGAGAGAAGTGGATAGGGTAGAAGAGAGAACCTGGCAAACGGACAAAGACAACAGCTGCCAAGCGCAGCGTCATTGCATCATCAACAAATACGCACACACACACACGCAAAGAAATTAGAACAACAAAAACAATAGTCGTAAAAAACGCCCCACTGAAAACAAAATAATAATAATAATAAAACCCACAACAATAACAAACATACACAAAAAAATAAAAAACAAAAAAAATTTCCAAAAGCAATTTTCGAAATGCGCGCAGGCGCAAATGACGCTGACGCTGACGTCGACGTCAACGTTAACGCTGCGCTGCGCTGTCAGCGTTAAATGGCTAAAAGCAAAAAACAGCCAATAACAAGTTAAGTTTGAGTTCTGTTTCTGTTCCGTTTATGTTCAGTTCAGTTCAGTTCAGTTCTGTTTTTATTTTTGTAAGTACTTGAAAGTCACAATGAAAATTAATACACAAACTACACAAATGATTGTGTAATTTTCCTAAATGACTTTTCACACACACACAACCACACCACCACACTCACGAAAAGATATATAGAAAGGAACAAACCAGATGAGGGTGGGCTGTTTTTTACAATCAGTCAGAGAGTGATCTAAACTTGCTTGAGATAGGGTTATACCATGTGAAGTTTTAGGAGCTTTTTATTTACAACTATCGATTTATATCAAATGTTATTTGTATAAATATGAAGTGAAGCTCCTCTAAAAATATATTTTTAACGCATTATCCGATTGCGATATGCGATCCGATAATTGACTAATGGAAGTTTTGACACGTTAAGGTTGAGACAGTAATCTGTTAATAATTATATCATATTTTGATGTTAGTCACCAATCACAAACAAACGCTTGATGATCCAAGTAATCAATCTACACGCACCTGAAACAAACAAACATTCTGTTGAATTTGTTAAAGAATGCAAATTTGAAGGCAGCGTTATCGGGTTTTGGTTGTGTTTCGAGCTTTCTTAAAAACGCTCCAAGGCGGCTCCAGAGAGGCACTCTCTCTCTCTCTCTTTCTCTATTTCAATGCATCCATCTTTGTCTAGCTTTGGTTGTTTGTGTGTGTGTGTGTAATTACAATGAAAGTAAATGAGATTGAAATTTGTTTGGTCTTGCACTTGTTGAAGCCACCAAGTAACCCAAGAAGACAGCGCCGTTATACATATACACATTCACATAGGGGCATGTACTCGGTTCCCCCTCACCATATCCCGATCTCCCTCTAACTCATGCTGTCAACTATTCTTTGGCTGGCACCCTTGGCGCTCATCAGCCCGCCACAGCCACAGCCACAGCCACAGCCACTAAATTGTGTTAAAAACTTACCGGCCAAAGTACAGAACGTAGAAACCTCAAGATTTGAGCATAGAGATAAGCGACGCGAAAACGGAACGGAACGGTGTGGAGCGGAGTGGAGCGGAGCGGTTCAGTTCGGTTCGGTTGTGAAGTTCACACAACGTTCACAGTCGGTGCAATCTTCCGCATTATGAGTAGCAGCAGAGCCAGCAACAGAGGCAACTCCGGCAACAGCAGCAAAACTCAAACGTGAGGAAATGGAAATGAAAATGCACTTGGCTTACGAACAGAAGCAACAACAACAACAACAGCATTTGGGGTGAGGGGCAAGGGCAGCGGCAGAGAGTAGGGGAGTATATATTCAGGTTGTTAGCGACGACATGTGGCTCACTGTGTGTATGTATGTGTGTGTCTCAGGGTCTGCCACTGGGTCTGTTACTTAGCTCGGGGCTCTAATTTCAATTGGGTTTCGTGGTTGTGGAAATTATTCAACAGTGCTAAGTACACTCTCTGAGCTCTGAGCTCTGAGCTCCGAGTTCCGAGCTTGGACTTAAACTTAAACTCAGGCTTGGACTTCGGCTACTAAGTTAAACAAAAACAACAGCTACAAAAAACTGCAGGGCACCCACGCGTGACGTGACTCTTTGGTTTGACTTTCTGTACCTGTATATGTATCTGTATATCTGTATCTGTATCTGTACCTGAGCCGCTTCCGTAAAAAGTTTCCGACGCTTGCCCTCTTACCCCTTATGCCACTTCTTTTGCCTCTCGCTCCCCGCCACTCTCCCCTCGCCACTCGCTTCTCTCTCCGACTGCTTCGCTGCTCTTTGAGTGCATTGAAGCAAACTGAAGGCTATTTTTCAACTTCAAATGTTTGCTAAATGACTTTTGATGATTTGTGGCTAGTTCAGGTCCGAAGACTGAGCACTGAGTGCCGTTGAGCTCAAAATAAATTAATGAATGTATTTACCTAAATGTCACTCGCCTTTAAGTGTTGACTTGGCGTCTAATTAGCCCAACACCACAACCAAACCCAAATTTTAAAGCTAAACAGATCTGCAATAAGAGTTCAATGTAAGCTTTGCCATAAGAAAATAGCCAAAAAAACGCCCAAATTTACTTCATTACTCGATGAAGAAAATGTGATAATGTAGTAGGATAAAAATGATATAAGTGTATCAAGTAAAAAAATGAATTTACATATTGAAATAACATATTTACTATTTATGCATATTTATACCTTAAATTGATACCAAATGATATGATAAAATGTTGAAAAGGTAATTTTTGTTACATAGGAACATTTTCTACAGGGCTTTGAATACTTAAACACTTTAGAAAAATTCGTCAGAATATATATATTAATAAGGCAATGGATTATTATACTACCCCCTTTTTATACCCTTAACCCATCAAATGGGTAAAAAAAGGGTATAATGTTTTTGTGCAAATGTATGTAACAGGCAGAAGGAAGCTTCTCCGACCCCATAAAGTATATATATTCTTGATCAGCATCAACAGCCGAGTCGATTTAGCCATGTCTGTCTGTCTGTCCGTCTGTCCGTCCGTATGTATGAGCGCGTCGATCTCAGAAACTACAAAAGCTAGAGACTCCAGATTTTGGATATGAACTTTCCTAATTCCTAGGCATGACAAGTTTGTTTCAATTTTTCGATAACTTTTCAGGTTTACGATATACTCATGTAATCGATAACAAAAAATTCTTGAATTTCAAAAAACTGAAAATGAGGATTGAAACTATAAGCAAATAAAATCGGTTAAGAAACACCGGAGATATGAAGCCATCAAGCATTGGTTCAGTAGTACATGTACATATGTGTATGTCTGTCAGCCCGACCGTCTGTCCGTCTGTATGATCAAGGGTTAAGGGTATCTTCTAGTCGAGCGTACTCGACTAGAGCCTTCTTACTTGTTACTAATTTTATTGGTTCAGGGAACAATCGAAGAGCTTCTCAACGTACCCAAACTTGTAATAAAATTGATAAGCGAGAATGGACCAGCTGTTTTTGGAATGGCGTTTACAGTGAAAAGTAGTTCCGAGAATAAAGCGCTTTTTTAGAGCTTTTTTCATAACATATAGTTGATATATTCAAATCCTTTACTGCATTAAATTTGTTAACGTTAATAAAATGTACAAAGCAATTAATAAATTAAGTCATTTTGATGAACCAATAAGCTTTTGAGTTCCGGAAATTGTAAAGGTATCAAGTTATTAATTATAATTTAAATTATATATTAAACAGTTGCTAATTTTTAATTTAAGATTTGATATTCAACAAAATGTTGAATAAGGTTTTATTTGCTTCCGTTTTTCCCAATCTATATCTAAATATCAGTTAAATCAATTAAAAAACATTTGAATTACTTAAAAGACACAATCTAAGAGCTTCCGCTCCGACAATTTTAATATGACGTTTTAAATCGTTGTGTGAACAAATTGGTATTTCTTATCTTATCACAACTTTTTTTTATTAAGCGACCACGCCGCCGCGTGTCGATGGCACTGACCCAAAGAAGTGAGCAACTTTTGATTTTTGACGCGTGCTCTTTTTCTTGGCTATCCGGCAATAAATGATAAGAGTTAAGTCAGTTAAACGATGCGCCATGCCTTTCGGTCTGATAATAAATTGTCTGACAAGTCAAGTTGTTGTCATTATTTTTTTGGCAAACTTATTTTGTGTTTGGGACAAACAGATATCAAGACAAAGACGACACGTGCCTTGCAGATAATCAGCGTCGTGTCTAGGTCTTAAAATAAACTCCATGTAATTAGCCCCGCCAAGTGTCGGTGTTGCTGCCTCTCTACACAATCCCTTAAGCTACAGGGTACAGCAACTATGTGTTGCAATAATCATAGGTGAACAGAAATTTGTGTACTTGGTGCAAGCAAAATATTATAAGTTTGTGGAAAATAATATTTTGTTTAGGAATATAATCAATGTTATCCATTTTCGTTTGAGATTTAGAAATCACTTAAAGAATGAGTAATATTAACATATTTATAAAGTTGACAATAGTTAAGATTTTAGTGTTGTTTGTACTTTTCCTTTTCACTAAGCGCAAAATAATTTTCAAAAATCATAATGTTTATTGTTATATAGATAGAGCATATATTATTTGCTATGGCTATATAGATGAAATTTGCATTTCCAGTTGCACTGTCTGGAGCAAAAATAGCCAAAATCGCGTCAAGTCGCGACAGGCGACGGATGGGCTATAAATAAAGCTGGCCGCAGACTGAAGACTCCCCAGAACTGGGGAACAGCACTAACTGTGCACCCAGAACACATACATACATACATACATACATCCATACATACATACATCCATACATACATATAGTATACATATATCGTATGTGGACATATCGTAGAAGACTGACTCATCAGCTGTGGAAATGCTCGACTAATATTTCAATTAGGCAATAGTCGCGCGAAGCAAGAACAAAAAAGACAACCAAAAACAAAAAAAAATGACAAAAAATAAAAGGCTAAAAGCAATAGCCCAAGTTGATGACATGCCGAACGTTAATAAAAAGCGGCAGAAATGTTTGTGCCCCAACCTAACCAAAGGGGCTCTAAATAAATTCCATCGGACCCTAGGTGGTCGAATATTTTAACACTACCGGGCACAGGCCAGCTTCCAAGCATTCAGTCTCTCCTACTTCTATACACACACACGCCATATACACACCACACACATACATACACCTATGTCTATATAGTCCTTACCAGTGGCAATCTCTGGCGCTGGCGTCTGCCTTTTAATGTAGAAAACTAGTCGAGGCACATAATTTACGACAGCGTCTGCCAAGGGTCACACTCTTACAGTGGGAGGAGCTGGAAATGGATGATGGGAAAGGGGTATAGGGGGTACACACACATACATATCTGTGTGTATTTGCGTATGTATGTTGACTTGACTTATCAATTTCACGGGAATCCAATCGATTTTTATATGAGAGCGCACAGATAAACCGCAAAAATCAAGCAATAAAATCGCTGCCAAAGCAGCAAAATACACCAACAGCAACAACAACAACAACAAAAACAAAATCCAATGAGAGCCGACAACAACAAAAACAAGGAAACCACTAAAATCGGGGCAGAGACAGAGGCAGACAGTGCAAAATGAAGAGCAGCCACAGAGGCTGACACTGAGACTGAGGTTTAAATCGAGGCTGAGACAGAGATAGAGCAAGAGAAAGAGGGTGAGAGAGAGAGAGAGAGAGAGAGAGAGAGAGAGGAGGGCAAAAGTAAAATACCAAAACGGCAATAAATGGTGTTGATATCCCGCGAAGCGTGTGAAGATGCTAACGATGCCGCCAAAACTTGTTAACCACAAAAATTATTGCATGAGATGAAATAAATTAAGGTGGCGGCGTCGACTGCACCAGCAACAGCCCCAGCAGCAACAACAGCAGCAGCCCCAGCAACAACAACAACAAAAACAACTAAAGTCCAGTCCAAACTATTCACATTGCTTCCTATTGCTCGCATCCTTGCGCCGACGGCGACGGCGACAGCAACAGCACGGCAACGGCGACGGTCTCTCCAGCCAGGCGTTTCAGGCCGCCAGTGGCGACGTCATCCTCACCAATTGCCCCTTTATCGTCACCGTCTGTTGCTGTTGCTGCTGTTTGTTGCCTTTTGTTGTTTATACACATGTGTGTGTGTATGTGAGTGTGTTTGTGTGTACTTTTGGTGAAATGAAATGACAGACACGGCCCAAGATGCAAATTTACCTATGGAATGCTGATCAGACTTTTAAAGAATCTAGAGTACACTACAGTTGAGTGAAGGGCAAATTGGTTTACAAAACTTGTGCGGTTTTGGTGTTGCTGAGTGAAATATTTACCTAGAGAGAACATTCAATAAAGTATATACATACATATATACCTATCATAGTTCCATTTCTATTGCTATTTCTGTTAATTGATAAAATATAAAGATCTTTTTGGAATTTTTATTTTATAATGCAAGAGTCTTTCTAAAACAGTTATTTATATGCAATCTTTTTGTTCTTTCTTTTCATCAATATCTCTGTTCGATATCTCTGATCTTCATAGGTTTGGCGGAAAGTAAATCCCTTTGAAGCATTTGCTATACTCTTACATGAACAACTTTTCGGGTTGTTTTAAGTGTAGATTTCAAGCCGTTCCGTTTTATTTTATTTTCTACTAATGGATTATATATTTCATTACATATGTTATATATTTTATTTAGATTTTTTTATTAAGTAGCTCACACGTAATGTCTGTACAATCCGATTTGTATACGAACATATAGAAAATAAACAGCATTTGCACTGACCAAAGAAGAACGTAAAGCTCCTTCAGCACTCAGTGTTCTACCAAATGTTGGGCACTTCTTTTCTTTCCCTCCTGTTGCGCAGACAACCCCGCCAACCGCCCCCTCTACAATGCTGTTGCACTCTCACAGCAGTCGCCTGTCATCTTCTACCTCTCGCCTCCCCCGCCACACTTCCATCTCCGTGGCATGGCGACGGCGGCGGCGACGGCGCTGCCGTTTTAGCAACATTGCAATCATCTGAAAATTCCATTCCAATCAAATTAAAAACTGGCGTCTACCTTTTTATCATTTTCTTATCAGATCTCAAGATCTGCCGCAGCGATGCCTTCTGCTGTGCGCCTTTTATACCAAGCTGTGTGTATGTGTGTGTGGATGTGGTCTGCAACTGTGGCAACGACTCTGGCACTGGCAGTGCTGGCTCTGCCTCTCTGAGTTTTTTTTATACTCTTGGAAGGTGTACATTAATTTTGTCATGAAACGTGTAACGCACAATAGGAAACATATTCGACCCAAGAAAGTCTACATATATATACTTGATAAGCATATAGCCATATTCGTTTGTCCGTCTGTTTATATGGGAATCTGATCCCTCAGCTTTTAAGCAGTTAGATTATGTCACTATGTCACTTTTGAAGTGTATATAGTATTCGGCATACCGAAGATAGCTTCCTGACTTGCTGTTGTTATTGTTGCTGTTTTCGTTTTTTATATAATAAGCAGATCTTTTTCCCAAAGAAACCGTGGCCATAATATATCAATATAAACGCACACATACACATGAGATTGGACCATGAGCGCCTGGGAAGCAAAGCACATTCAGGGAGCTCCGACTGGAGCTGGAGTTGGAGTTGGAGCTGAAGCTGCAGCTGACGCTGGACATTGACTTTAACTTCAACTTTAGTTTTACCAGTGAGTGGGTTAGCTAGTAGAAAGGAAAGGGGAGGGGGGGGGAGGCTGGGACGGTGGTCAGGCAAATGCGGCGTTGACGATGCGAACGACAACGATGAAATCCATTAGTTTTGCACCTTTGCAACATGTTGCAGCGTCGACGAGTCGCCAAAAAACGAAAAAAATTAAATAAATAAATCGTTTGTTGTTGTTGTTGACCAAGTTGGTTAAAAATTAACACGCCGCTTTGCTCTTGACCAAAAACGGTCACCACGAAGCCCATTTTGCTTTTAGGCGTCTGTCGCCAAAATTCCTTTCATGACAACATCTCCCCATCAGTCCAAACCAACATCCTCCCCCCCCCCTCCCTCCTGATTGCTGCGTGCCACTTTACGTAGTATTGGCCATCTCATACTTCAATTTAATAAATTAATTGGCTTTGTGTCGGCTTCGTTCGGTTCGTTTGCCACTTTTGAGTCGCGTGTAATTTTTTCGTAATTCAAAAATTTTTTGTTGCTTTTGCGAACTTTTTTTTGTTATGTGGCATTTGGAAATGCTTAAAATCTGGCAATGGAAAGATAGAAATCAGCTGCAGCTGAAGATAGAATCGATATATCCAACTGAAGCTCTCGTTTGTATATTTTTTTCTCTTCTCTTACGCATTCCAGCTTATTCTGTTTCTTTTTTTATTTAATTTGTATTTTTTATTGGGTTTCGCTTTATTGGAGACTGCGCCTTTTATTATCTTAGGTGTTAATGATTTCATTTTTGACCACCCAATTGCCTTTTTGGCATACCTTGCTGATCATTCGTTATCTGCACCGCTGGGCATGTGCAGGTCCCAGACTCATCCTCACATCCTCATATCATCACATCCTCATGCCTTCGTCTGTGCATCTTGCGTTCTTTCGTCCTCTCGCTTCGGCTTATCGCTTTAATCTCTTTTGACAGTGATTATTGCTGTTTGCGGATTGTGCAATTGATGTGCGAACTTCGACACCGTCTCAAGGAATGAAGAAGAAGAATATAACAGCAACAACAAAAACGGAATACAGACAACCAGTATTGCGAATTCGAATGGGAATGAGAATGAGAACGAGAACAAACCAACCAACAAACGAACAAACGAACCAACGAACGAACAAGCAAACCTGAACGAAATTGAGCTCAAGATCAAGCGAAGTAGACCTCTACCATCTTGGCTGTCAGCGCCAGGCAGCGTTTTGCAGTCTCTATTTACAGGCAAAGGGCGGCTCGCTTTTAGCGCCCAAATATGATGTCATGGCCGCGAGGCCTTTTGGCTCCCAGGATCAGCAGTCTCTCTCTCTCTCTCTTTCTCCCACTCTCTTTCTCTCCGTCTTGGTTTTCTTGGCTGTAAGTCGAAACCCCAAAAAGGGCAATTTTTTAAATCATACGCCAAACATGGCGCGACATAACTGCAGAGATGGGCTGTTTGGAGTCCACAAGAAGGGGGAGGTGGTGGAAGCTGGAGCATTGTTCTTTGCAGTGTCGCTTTCGCACTTCACAAAGGGATAGACTTCAATTTGGTTTTGTGTCTGCATTCGAAAACAAAAGACTTAAGCAACGAACTTGGCTTTAGCTGCCTGAATTTTATTTCAGTTTTTTTTTTTTTGGGTTTCTTTTCCAGAAGCGGCTGCTAGTTCTGCGACTGCTGCCGCCTCTGCAGCTAAGCTGCCACTGCTGCAGTGAGAGTATTTTGGACCAAAAAGGTGTCGCTGATTGTCTTTTAAGAGACGGCGGTCGGCGGCGCCGCCATCGCCCAAGCGCGCGTTTGACAGTTGTTGTGATTGTGAATTGTTGTTGTTGTTGCTGTTGCTGTTGTTAGTGTCGTTGTTGTTGCCCCGGCTTTTAGACTGTGACTTTGGCTGCGGCGTTGCATTGTTGTTGCCGTCTGGAATGTGACCATCGCCTCCTTATGCCGGTGTATTCAATCGAATTCAATTGTTTTTGGCAGTCGCACCGAAAATGAAAAAAAAAAACAAGAAAAGCACCCAACAAAAATTGCAAAACACCCGGCCGCATTCCCACACAGATCAATGCTGAGAACACAGAGTGCTGTGGTGCAGTGGTGCATGATGGTGTTGCAACAGCATTTACCCAGAAGTGAGAAGCAATATCTGTGTTTTCTTTTCTTTAATCTTATTTCTTTTTGCGTTTTTGCGCCTGCTGCGGTAGCCGCCATAATCAGGCTGACCATCCTCCTCGAAGCTGGCGCTAAAAACCTTAAGCGATAATCGCGCATCAATTCGTTTCATAATGATGACGAGCACACACTTACACACAGAGAGAGAGAGAGAGCCCAGGACAAGCTCAACTCGACGCGACGATGCCACAACGATGCTGGTGGCAAGTTTATCTAACGCTGGCGATCTCCATGCCCCAGCGCCAAGTGTGAGTTGAGCCAATTGGTTGCCGCAGATTTCAGCTCTTAACTCGCAGTTTCCATTTTGCAGTTTTTCCCCCATCTCTGGAGACCTTGAGCAATATAGAATCATCTTTGCTCTGATTATAGTCGTCGCTCAACCAGTCAAAGAACATTAACTATTAAGGCAAGAATGATACAGAAAATCTAGTTTCGCCACGTGAGTGTAAATATTTTTATTTAGAATAAAAATAAAACATTTTTTATGAATTTTCAAAAACGGCTTAGTGCTAACTTTTAGCCTAAAACGAAACTACTATTACAACTATAAGTAACATAACCCTTGTGATTTGTTATTCCCATAATATTTGAATCGTATTTAAATCTTATACTTAAATATTTATTGTTTTCAACAAATTTCAATCAAAAACAGACTTCAAAACCTATATAGACCCTAAGAATATTTTTGGAGCTTTTAGTTTTCGTTTCATTTAACATCCGATTTGCGCCCAAAAAGAGAATTTCACATTCGATGTGCTTAGAATTGATTATACCTTTGTTACTGGCTGTGGTTGCTGTTCCATCATTAAAAGTTGCCGTCCCCAGTGACCAGCCGGGCAGACAGATCGGCAGTCCAAGTGCCGTCCGTGTTCAAACTAGAGGTAGCAGTATTAGTTGTATCATCTCTTTTAGCTTTTCCCCTGCCCCTCCCCGCCAGCAGTGGCAGTGGCAGTGGCAATAGAATTCATTAGCAGCATCATTGAAGGCGGTGGCGGCGGCAGTTATCTCTACTCTTCTACTCTTTGTCTCTCCCTGGATGCTATCTAATCTGCGGTTTCGGATGCTGAGATGCTGAAATGCTGGCGCTTGCGTTTGGCTACCTTCTGATTTCTGTTGATTTAAAGCGCTGATTACTAATTTTATTAATTTTTCAATGACCGTTTTGGTTTTATCGTTGTTGTTATTGTTGCTGTTGCAGTTGCTGTTATTGCCGTTGATTCTACACTGTGGTCATGGCTACGGCTACGGCTTCTTTCGTTCGAGTGCTGTTGTCGCTTTTGATTTAGTTGATGTCTTTATGAAGCATTTGAAACACGACACTTTATTTTTTCGGTTAGCGCTCTGTGGAGACCTGGAGACCTGGAGACCTGGCGATTTGGCGACCTGGCTGGATGCTGAAATAAAAAGTGATTTCATTTAACGGTAAGAAAAGGCGCCTTTTGAAGCGGCATCAAATGATGAAGCGACGACTTTAATACGCATTCCTGGTTAATATTGAACAGCTCATAGAGCAGGGCAGGCACTCGGGCAATCAGGCAGGCAGCTGCCAAGGAAGTTTTAACCCCTTGATGACCGGCAAACGGTGCTAATCAGATCACTTACACAAACGACACGCACATCCAATACAATGATAGTAAAAACCCAGCTGCCCCGTGACCCTGACCTACAAGTGGGAGAGAACTATCATCATCATCATCATCATCATGATCATGATCATCACTACCACCAGCCAACAGCTATCAGCTAACAGTCTAGCGTCTGCAGGACGACTAATAGAAATGCCTAAACACACAAGCACATACACACTAAATATGAATCAATGTCAGGGGCAAAGTGTGCGGCACAAAGACGCAGCTTGCTGGGCGTCCTGCCAGGACAAACAGTGTGTGCCTAGGCTACCGAAACGGCACGCAGAGACAAATTGAATGCAAACACCAACAAAAACAACAACAACAATAACAAGCAAACAAGAAAATAATTCTTAGAGCACACACAGCAGACGACAACGACGACCAGAAGAAAGGAAGTAGCCAAAAACTGAGACTCAATAAATGAAAAATGAATGAAAGAAAAGAGATGAGAAGAAAAAGAAGAATACCAAAATTGTAAGAACTCAAATCGTGTACGCAATATCAGCGGATAATTGAGCCTAATAGGATTTTAAGTGCATACACACACACACACAGGGAGAGAGAGAAAGAAATAGAGTTTGTGTGTGAGTTTTGCTCCCACTGTGCCAAAGACCTTAGGCCTTCGACCACAGGAAGCTGTGTGTGTGTGTGTGGGTTTGTATGTGAGGAGTGCGCGAGGATAACGGCTGATAGCTGACGTCTGAAGCGTAGTGAAATCGTTCCGGTCATTAAACGTACCGCCCTACCAGAGCCAAATGATGCCAGAGTCTTAGGTCTGTCTTAGGTTTCTAGGCTCCAGACAGCGTAAGATGAGTCAGCTGACTTTGCTTTCTGTTTGTGTTTGTGTTTCAGTATTTGCGTTTGCATTGAGGTAAATTGTGCGTGTTGCGGCATGAAAATATCACAGAACAGAGGACTGACATACACTGACAGAAACATGATATAGAATATAGATAGATATATCATAGTAAATGAATATATTTTACACTAAAAAACTAATAAATCGGTGTATATCTGTGACAGAAGTATAATTGAATTAGAGTCAACCTTTCTACTACGAAGCTTAATTGTTGTTCAAACTTTTATTTATCTTGACATTATCTATGTGCGAGTTCAACTGGGTATCCAAATTTTCATTAAAAAATATCATTCAATTGCTTCCAACTATCAAGTTCCACTTTCTCAGTGTGGACAAGGGGGATTTAATGGTGTATGAGAGAGAAAAAGGGAGAGTAAGTCGGGAAGAACGGAGTGTGCGCAAGGATATAACAGGAAAGAATGACCTGCTGCGTCGTCAACGGTCAGATACCATATCCAGGGCCAACTCTCTTAACCAAAACCCATTGCGCCAGCACCGAAGACGACAACAAAGACGAAGACCACGACGACGACGTCGGCTTATGACGCTCGCACACAGTCAGACAATTAGCAAGTACAATGAGATTGAGATGCAGACGAGCGGCTTTGTGCGCTCAGCCTTAATATGATTCAATAGTTCTATGTGTGTGTGTGTGTTCCGGGAAACGGAAGCGAACACCACACACAGCAGCTAGATTAAGTTGTCAGCTGATCTTTGGCCAGATGAAATCATTTGATGATGCACACTGAGTGTGGCAATCACTATTATCAATGTATGATGCGGCAATTAAATGTATTAATATTAATTGAAGAATATACCTAAACAGATAAAGAAAGAGAGTGTGTGAGTGCGCGAGAGAGAAGATAACTGAAAAAGATACATACTTAAAGGTTCTAACAATGAGCCGCCAAAAGAGATTTATAAGCAAAGCTCAAAAATGATCAGTCGCATAACCCAAAAGACGACATCCAAACAGATATTGAGGACATTTAATCAAACAGAACAGAACTGAACCGCAGTTAATCCAATTGAAATCAAAATCAATGTGTGTTTGTGGCGAAAACAAAAGAAATTCCAGACAAGAGAGACTTGTGCTGAAATTTATGCAGATGATTTATAATATAAATCAATGGCACAATCGAGCCACAAATGACTCAAAAGTCTTGCGAACATTATCTTAACCGAAAGTTATACTATAAAAATGAAGCAAACTTTACGATCAAGTGGAATGAACTATGCTGATGCTGATAGTTCCAACTTCACTATATCTCTTTTTTTCCACAATGTAGTTGTGGCGTTGCAAACAACTCAATTAGGCAGCTCGGAAACCTTAAGATCTTTTTTTTACTCATCTCTCTCTGCCTATATCTGTCTGTTTTAGTCTCGGAGCGGTTCTCCGCATGCCAAGCTCATAAAATTTAATGACAACGCTTAATTATAAAATCAATAAGAGACGCCGCACACACATACATACACACTCCAATCAAGTGTTGTAGAGGTATGAACTGAGGCTTCAAAAGATCCTCGGTGCCATAAGTTTGTCAATTTATACGCACGAAAGAAATACAAAACGTAAAAAAGGTAAAGAGAACAGAACAGAACAGAACAGAAAACAGAAATCACGTTAAGCGCAATAAAAAGCGCGAAACATTTTAACGCGTCGCGGCGATAAAGTATCTGAAAACATTTTTCCGACTATGTCCATCCAATTGGGGCGCTAAGCCCCTCGACGCGAATTATCTTAAGTAGCGTTCAGAGAGGGCCACCCCGAATGCGATATACGATAAACGATGCGATGCGATGCGATGCGATAATTTGATGAAATGATGTCTCAATTAACTCGTCTCATTTCATCTCATCTCATCTCACATCTCACATCTCACAAAAGGCAGTAAACTTATTAACGTAAATCGTATTTTGGCTTTGTTGTTGATGTTGGAAATGCGATTGCGTGTGAAATATTGCGAGGCAAACGGTAAGAAGGTTTTCCCATTTCCAACCCCTTAATCGATTCGGTTTCCTAATAATAATACGCGCTGTCTAAATATTATTGAATTGAGTGAGAAGAAAGACACAGACAAACAGAGAGTGAGAGAGAGAGAGAGAGAGAGAGAGAGAGGGAGAGAGGGTAAGCCGTTAGCGAGGGGTTGCTTGAAAATAATTTCCATGTATTAACCGTCGTCTCTTAATCGTAATTAAATTAAAAATGGAACAACAAATGAGCCGAAATCAAACAAAGGCCAAACAATAATAAATAATGACAACCAAAAACAAAAAAAAAACACAGCAGAGAGGAGAAAACCAAACTCAAGACGAGGCACAGTCACAAGCGCTGGCACAGTCAGCAAAAGAAATACAGGAAAACTGAACTGAATACGAAGCAGCTGCCCCTGCGCACAATGGAGTACACACATTGAGGCAACGGGCACACTTCCCGAGTGACCTTTTTTATTTTGGCAGGAGCCACAGCAGTCCTGGACTGGAGCTGCATCCAGAACGAACGAGCAAGAGGGCACGGGAAAGGTCACGGGAACGAGAGAACGCCACATGCGCCACGTGCTAAGTCGATGATCCTGCCAATGCCAAGGTAATGCAAAGTCAAAGGCAACGAACAACGATAAAAGGGCCAGAATAATAACAGCTGCCAGCTGCAAACAGAATAAGACGCAGCCGAACAGCAGAACAAGAAGCAGAAACAGCCAGGACCTGTATATGTGTACACACATATAAACGACTGTTAGTCTGCTTGTGTATTGGTGTGTGTGTGTGTTGATTTAGTTAGGGATAATCTGTAGCACCTGCTTGGACTGTGTTTGGGGCGTGTGATGTGCTCTCAATCAGAATGTCACCACTGTCCAACCAATGTCGCTCGACAAGGCAAAAAATGAGCAACAAGGTGCCAAAAACAACAAATGACTCCCCAAAATTATTACAAAAATTAAAATAAATAAGATAGAAGCTGAAACGTTTGCTTTCCTCCCTATTCCAATTCCAATCCCAATCCCGATCCCCTCGACTGCTGGGTGTCCGACTAATTAATGAAGGTAGCCGCTTTATCAGCAAAAATGTCTGAGGCCGGACCACACGAGCGTTATTTGGGATTCGTGCTCACATTCTCTTCGTTTTCTCTGTGAGTTTGTATTTTTTTTTTGCCTTTCGATGACTCACAATCTGTGTGAAGCAACAACCCTTGAAATTTTTTATTTATTTTGTATTTTTTGTTATTTTTTAGCACGTGGTGTGCAAGTTTTTGCTTGCAGCTGCATTCAGTTGTGTGTGTGTGTGTGAGTGTGTGTTTTGAAGTCCTCCTGCACCTGCCACATGACCAATAGCCGCACTGATCGATAGCTTTGCAACAACTTGCCGTTCTGTTTAAATGTGAATGGTGAAAAAAGCCGCTTTATAATTTGAGAGAATATCGCGTCCGCCTTCTTGTCGCCGGCTAACTGCACATTTTAGCCGTTGTGCAGCTGTCAGAGCCCTTTGGGAAGCACGGCACGCAAGGGTTAGCTCATTTGGGATCGGCAAAAGCTAACCCAAAACTACGACCAACGTTAATCAAAAGCCAAGCTCTATTCTCTTTCATTTAATTCTTCTAGTCCATAGGAAGTTCAAGCTTAAAAGCAATGCCAACCCCATAGGTCAATTGTATCCCCTTATAGCTAATAAATAATTAGATATAATTGGATAATATGTTTTCCCAGAAATCTCAAATGAAACTAGGGCAGCAACAATGGCCAAAAATCCATTTGGCACAAAATCTGACATATGTAAAGTACTGAGTGTATCCCGTATTATAAATTTGTTGATTATGCATTTGAAGATAATGGCAATTAAACAAACTTATTAGAAATGTGACAGAAATCAGAAACAGAATACAAACAACATAACCCAAAAGCTGACCAGGTTTAAATAAGAAGTAAAAATCGAAAAGCTTCAACTAAATACACGTACTCGTTTTCGAAGACCAGCGAATGGACCAGAGACAACGAAATAAGTAGTTTATAATTTATGGGTGAACTAAGTAATATATCTCCAAAGCTATTAATAGGCATTTGCTTTAGGGGCGAACCTTTGTGTGTGGATATCATTTCATTTCATATTTGTCTACTCAAAAGCAGCTGAGGGGAAACTAAGGCGACGTCTAGTATATTTTTGTTGCTTGTGTGTTGGTTTGTTGTTGTCGTTGGTGGCGGTGGCGGTGGTAGAGGTGCTGCTGCTGTTGCGGCCAACGATGGCCAATGCCAATAAACAATAATTCCCATGACTGCCACTACTAAGGCGTACAACATACACATTGACTTCCCAGACACTACGACGACGCAGACAATGATGACGATAACGATGACGACGACGACGATGGCGGTCGACTAGACTTGTGAACTACTCACGGCAGCAGCATCAGCAACAACAGCAACAACAACAACAGCAACAGCAACAACAACAACAGGTGGGATAAGTTTGCTGCTGCTGCCACACTGAAGCTGGTTTTAGGTTTGTTTTTTTTTTTTTTGCTTACCAACTGTACGTTCATCATGATCAGACAGCAGCGACAGCATCAACAACATTTACTACACACACGCACACTCATAGTCGAGGCTGTACGCAGACCCGGAGCTGGGGCAAGCTTGCTGTGAGCTTGATCTTGTCATTAAACGTAGCTCGTAATGATGTTGATGCTGCCTCAGCTGCCTCAGTTCCTGGTGTTTTTGCTTTTGCTGCTAACGACAAGTTGCATGACCGCCGCTAGCCACCTGGCTTATTGAAATTTGTCTGCATCATGTTGCAGCAACATATTGCCGCAGTTGTTGCAGTTGCTGATGTTGTTATTGCCGCTGGCTACCAGTTTTTGCCGCGCACTTCCTAAACAAAATAGCCCACAATTTGCTACGAGCTTTTCCCATTTCCACACGCCCGGAATGCGGGCATTCTGACCGTCCTTGAGGCTGTTATTGCGCAGTTGCAGTTGCAGTTTCATTAACTGCTGCTAACCCCCTAGCAGCAGCCATCGCCATGGCCATCTCAAACTCCATCTTCATGTTCATAGTGGTCGTCGTCATCGTCATCGTCATCGCAATCGTCATAGAAAATAACTTGTTATGGTCAAATATTTCAACGTTGCCAGCCATGACATGACCAGCAACAGCTTCAACAGCTCCAACCGACTACAGCTCCAGTGCTTAGTCAAGTTGACAGGTAGGCAGCAGACTCGGACTTTTAGATGCACCTCGGATTGGATGCATCGTCTCTTGCTCGCTTCTAAATATCTGTTGCTGTCCTCTGTCCTCTGTCTGCTTGTGCTGCTGTTGCTGTTGCATTTGTTGATAAGCCTGCCGCTTGCCACTTGCCACAAGAAGGCTGCCGCACGTCAGTCAGCCTTGAATGCAATATGGAGAGCTCTTGTTGCTGCCGCTGTTGCTATTGCTGTTGTTATTGTTATTATTGCTCTAGACTGCGCGGCGACCACTGAGCATTTAGTTCAGATTCGCCACTCCTCATGACACTTCTTCTCCCCGATGGAACGAATCGAGTTGAGAAATATCACTGCTGTGAAACGTTTGCCTGCCTGATCTCCAAGTGCCAGCAAATTATATCAATTGCTGCAAAAAGTAAACAATTGACCGTGAGACAATTCAGATATTTTTATTACTCAGGCTAATCAACTAGCGTTGCAGGAATTTCTCTAGATACTGTTACGAGCACTGGAATGTGAACTTCTTTAAAGCTTTTAGCTTTCGAACTAATTTCAAAAGCGTATATTATATGCAACTGTATTGGAAAACTGTGTAAATATACCATAGATTTGGCAAAGTATCTATTTTAGATTGCTTATTGTTCTTTGAATTGCTTTAATTTGTGGAGTCGAATGTGTCATGTCGTCTCCTAATTTTTGCGATAAGTTTTTGCATTGATGAGCGTTTGTTAGCAAAACGAAAACCCTGCATCTTAAACAAACGTATCTGTAGAACTGTTGCGTAGTTATTTCAAAGTGAATTATTTGATCAAAAACCCATAAACGGCAGAACTATACCGGTTACCTTTTCTGTTTGATTACGTTTAACTACATATTGAACATTCAAATTATATTTATTGAAAGGATTTCCTAATTATAAGATCAAAATACGAAACTAAGCCCATCAAATGAATTTTGTATATTTTTTAAGCCTTTTCTTCAATTAAATAATTTATATTTATATCATTGGAATGAGTTTTTAGTTTACTTAACCTGTCAACATATATTTATTATAACATTATTTGTTCCCCAAATTTAGCATCATATAAAAAAAAACACAAATTTTATAAGAGAATTATTAACAAAAATGTTGAAAGAAAATATTTATAAAACATGCAGATATTAAATGGGTCATGCTAAAAATGATTTCATGTTTTGGGGTCTTTTATACTCGAGTTAAATTAATAAACATGCATGTTTTTAAAAAGTCAATTCCATATAAAATTGTTTTGAACAAAAATGATTCATTTATATTCATTCGTATTTAAACATATTTTGCTTAAGATCAAATAGGTAATAACAATAATTTTTCATTTTCGCAAAATCACACATTGTCTTGCTGTCTAAAAGAAAAAATAATAAAAACAAATTGAACAGCAAAAAGTTAAAAAAAAACAAGTAAGAAGGCTCTAGTCGAGTACGCTCGACTAGAAGATACCCTTAACCCTTGATCATACAGACGGACAAACGGTCGGGCTGACAGACATACTCATATGTACATGTACTACTGAACCAATGCTTGATGGCTTCATATCTCCGGTGTTTCTTAACCGATTTTAATGAAATTTTTACAGAAGTTCATTATTTTTCTAATAGTTTCAATCCTAATTTTCAGTTTTTTGAAATTCAAGAATTTTTTGTTATCGATTACATGTGTATATCGTAAACCTGAAAAGTTATCGAAAATTTGAAACAAACTTGTCATGCCTAGGGATTAGGAGAGTTTATATCCAAAATCTGGAGTCTCTAGCTTTTGTAGTTTCTGAGATCGACGCGTTCATACATACAGACGGACAGACGGACGGACGGACAGACGGACGGACGGACGGACGGACAGACGGACGGACGGACAGACAGACGGACATGGCTAAATCGGCTCGGCTGTTGATGCTGATCAAGAATATATATACTTTATGGGGTCGGAGAAGCTTCCTTCTGCCTGTTACATACTTTTGCACAAAAACATTATACCCTTTTTTTACCCATTTCATGGGTTAAGGGTATAAAAATAAAAAAGCAAGCAAATCAACCCAATTGCCCACACACTACGCTTGTTGGGCCAACAAGAGAAAAGAAGATGCTCTTCAGTACTGGTCCCATCTCTGTCGTCCGTTCCCTGTTGTCTGTTGCCTGTCGCCTGTGGTCTCTTCTTCTGGTTGGGTTTCTGGTCTTTGGTCTGGCGATCGCATAGCATAACAATCTCCACCGTCACGTTAAAGATTTCACTTGAAGCTCGCGAAAAATCACCTGATGACTAAATTAAAGTGGCGCTGGTATGCTTTGGGCAACAACTGCCCCGCTCTCTGCTCCTTCCTCTCCGCCGTTCTCGTTCTCGCCCTACGCCCATTGCCGTTGTCGGCTTGTGAACTAATTTCGCAAATTTTTCGAGATGCTCTCATTCCATGCACAATGTTTTTATTTCGTTTTTTCTTTTTTTTTTTTTAGTTGTTAAGTATTTTTTTTTTTTTGTTTTTTGTTTATTTTGTGTCGTGTTGTTGTTGTTTCTGGATTTTCAACCGGCTTTTTGGGCAGTCTGCCCGTGACTCCCAGGCAATACAATCATTACACACACAAACACACACACACACATACACTATCTTGCACACACTGTTGCATTTTTAATGAATTCCAATGAGCGGCGGCATCTTCGGCAGTTGGCCAAAACGCGGTGTGCGGTCGCCGTCGCAGTCATCCCAGTCCCTAAATGGGCGGGCGGGCGAGCCGAACCGAACCGAACCGAGCGAAGCACTTCACTTTAACTTTTCCTGTTGCTGCTGCTGCTGTTGCTGTTGCTGCTGCTGCTGTTGCTGTTGCTGTTGCAATTTGGTTAGTTAGTGACTGCTGCTGCTGCTGCGACTTTGCTGCTAGCTTGCATTTTGTGCGCCTTGTTAAGAATTTCATTAAAAATGAAGACCTGAGACCCAGAAGAATGTATGTTTTTCCCTCTAGCTCTTCGCCCCTCTCTCTCTCTCTCTCTCTTTCGATCCCGTTGAGTGTGTGTGTGTGTGTGTAGCTGCGACCAAAAATGCTGCTGCTTTATTGTTGTCGCTGTTTGTTCGCTTGCCACCGTGGAGACTGTGCGCCGGCGGTGCGCATGCGCCTGCGCTTGCATATCTCCAAGACAATCAACAGAGCAGCCAAAAGGCAACAGTCAGCCAGCAGCAACAATAATAACAAGTTGCAACAGTGCTCTAGTCCCGAGTCCCGAGTCCCGAGAGTGCCTGACTAGCACATACCTATTACAATGGCCTAACAAAGTTTTATTACCCAAAACAGACCTATCCGACTTTTGTATATTTTCTAGTAGTATTTCTGTGACAACCAGTTAAAGTCTCCTACACTTGCCTCTTTCATTGTATCTCTTAATTTATAATGTGAACCGAGCAGAATCGATCTCAATTTCAGACATTGATTTAAACTTTTTTAAAGAATGAATTAGTAATATTTAAAGACGTTTTAAATTGTTTTTATCCTATATGTTTTAAAATAAATTTCTTTAAGCTCAAAGAAAAAAAAATGAAAACTTCAGAAAAATCGATCTTGAATTCAGAGTTTTATTATCACTAAGCAGCTTATTGGATCACACTGGAAAATCTTCAATTAAGCAAAATATGCGTATTCATTTTCTCTGTTACAATGCAAAACTTAACTATCTGCTCGAAATCGATTATCAAACTATATACTAAAATATTACTTCCTCTCTTTTACATACATTTTCGAAGTGACATTACACCCTTTGCCAGCCATTGTAATTGAGTTTAGGGTATAAACAACACACCCAGTGGCGCTTTGTGGTCAATGAATGCCCACCAGCGCAGCAGCAGCCGCAGCCGCATCTTCGTTTTTGGGTGCAACGAAACATTTTTAATTGGTTTTGTTTCATTTTGAGCCGATGCCGCCCGATCATGGAAGGACCAGCAATAGAGCAGATGGAGGGGAGCGCGGCAGTAAGGGAACATGGTGTATAAGCTAAGTTGGCCCGCCACAGTGGCTAGCGTTTTGGCATGGCAAATGGGCATTGTCTCTGACCAGAGACCGGAGACCAGAGACCAGAGACCAGAGAAGCAGCGATCAGAAATTGACGAACTGCCTTAAATAAGCAACTCAAGGTTGGCTGCCAGTTTTCACTAAAGACGCAGACAGCTAAAGTGAGGGAGAGTCAGTCAGTTGGGAAGGCAGAGGGAGTAGAGGGAGGTTGAAGAGAAGGAGGGAGATGAACTGCAGTCGTTCGGTGGCCCCATCAAGTCAACAAAAGATTGAAAACTCAATATAGCACCGGACTCACCGCAGACTAAATGTATGAAGGTTGCGCAAAAGTGAAGAGTGAAGAGCTGCAAAGATGAAGGCTCCCCGGTCGCTAAATGGTAAGTGGTGGTTGAAAGATGGAGTTGGTAGCTGCAAGATGGGAGATGGCATATGGTAGTTTGTAGAGCGAGAGGGGGAGAGAAGAGAGAAGAGAGGGTGATGCGCTTCTGCGGCAGACACGCAAAACATTCGCCAGTTCAAATCCCAAAATTGGCAATTTATCCTTTATGAACTTACAAAATAGCCGCCGTTTATACCAAAACAAGTTAATTCGTCGTCAGTGCAGACTGGGACTGGGACTGAGACTGAGACTGGCACTGGGACTGGGACTCGTAACTCGAACTCGCAATTGAAATTGGTAGTCGCTGTAGACAACGTTGTCTGGCTTTGGATTCTGCTGCTGCTGCTGCTGCTGCTGTTGCCGCTGCAGAACTGTGAAACTGTGGAACTGTGTCTCTTGACGATGACGAAGGGCCGCCAACGAAACAATGAAAACAGAGACGAACAGACGCAGCGCAGACGCAGAGTACTGTGAGACTTGTGACTAGGGCTACTAGGAAGAGCTGTAGATGTAGAGGGAGTCCCACTAAGGCGGCGCAATTGAACGCCAAGCCAAACCGAAAATGCAACGCTTTAGGTCTATGTTGTTGTCGTCGTCGTCGGCGGCAACAGTTGCTGTTGCTGTTGTTGTTGTGGTTGGTACTACTGGCGGATGGCGATGGAGTGGAGCCAAGTGGTGGCCGTCGTCAGAGATGGCTTTAAATAGATGTGCCCAAGTTTAGACAATAAAGCCATAATTGTGCATAAGTGCGGCACATGTACACACATACAAACACAAAACCACACACACACAAACATATAGAAAAGGATTAAGGGGATTGTGAAATACAGAAGCGATTTTAGTTCCCACAGCTTAACGTTTCGAAATTGCTAGTGAAGCAAAGCGCGCTCATGAAAGTGAAAAAAGATTGCGAAAGTAGGGAAATCAATATTAATGTCTGTATGTACACTGAAGAAATTATCAACTTATGCAAAATTTGTAATGAATAAAAGTTTGGTTCACTTCAAAATTGCCAAGCTTAAGTTAATTTTTACTTTAAAGTAAAATAAAAATATTATTGTTAAGCCAGAACTTAAGCCAGCATCTGATTCAAGTATGACAATTGATAGATATATACAAAGCGATGCTAGATTTGTCTTAAAAGCTGCCAATCATTCGTATACTTCAGTTAAAATGTGAAAAGTAAGAATAAAACAAACATTTCCCCTTTTATATTTACCTTAAACTGAGATTCGAGTATTAGATCTCTGTTTAATGTCTCAATTTCTGATATTTGGCTTTTACAAAAAATTAATAATAAGAATACTCACATTGTTACACTTCTTAGCCGCTAAAATAAATAAAATTAGAACTCGCGAACCTGTATACAAAACCTATAAAAACATGCATTAAGGGTGTAGTCGGGTAAGCTTGACTAGAATATACCCTTTACCTAACATATACGGTCAATCTTTCTTATCTCGTAACCGCACGCTACGAGGTGCGCCCAGGATATGGAGTGTCTAGCTTCCTACATACAGGACGACGGACGGACAGACGGCTATAGCTATATCGACACGGCTTGAATGCTGGTCAAGAATACTTTGTATATACTTTGTGGAGTCGGAGATGCTTCATTTTTCATAGGTTAAGGGTAAAATAATTTAGTATTCATACCTTAAATTTAAAAATAAAATAAAAACAACCTTATTTTTTTCTTTGAAGTTATTGCAAAACATTTTTTTTTGTTAATCCAAACGATATGATTTATTTTAACTTCGGCAATTTACGTAAAATAAATTAGTTGCGAATTTATTTTTGTCATATCTTTAGTTTAATTTTAAAAAGGTTACTCTTTACTTAGCTAAAAAAGTAAAACATTATTTATTCAAATATACATGTACCTTTCCCTGATTAGATGAACATTTAATATTTAATTTATATGTTATTGATATCTTATATGATAATGATATATGTAGTGGAACTTTAATTTAGTATTTATGGTAGTTAGTTCATGTATTTATTTTGCACGTCTTCAATTAATTAGTTTGTGCAATAATATACTTTATAATAATTGTCGTGGATGTGGACGAAGTAATCTTAGTTCGTGTTATTTTTCTTATCTGATGAATACATAGGGCGTCAAATTCTGTTCCATTTTCATAGCTGTTTGGCTTGCAATCAGCAGAGAATATCTTTATAGCACTATGCTCCACTGCCTCGAGCACTTCACCTAGACAAATGGACAGTCAGACATACAGACAGAGAGACAGACAGACAGGCAGACCGACCGATCCAACTTATGATGGCTGCAATGGGACGGACTGCAATAGTACTGTAGTACTATTGTAGTAAAAGTTGAAGACATGCTAGTACTTAAGTATCGAAAGTCCCCAATGAACCCAGCTTGTTGTTGCCAAGTACTCCCCCTGGAGCGCCTTTGGGCGCTGGCTCGGCTAATTGCACAAATCTGTTAAAGGCAACTGCTGCCAGTTAGTACGTTTTGATGATCAGCCAGCCAGCAGGCCAATCAGCCAACGAGGCAGACAAACTAAGAGGCAGCGAGACTGACAACAGCAAACGACAGGTGCCACACGAAAGCGCCAAAAAGGCAGACAGAGCAAACACAAAACAAACAGAACAGACAGATAATGTTGCAGTCACACTCGTACACACACAAACACTGACTCAGGTATTTCAGCTATGATAATGTATACATATAAAAATACATTTATATTTGTATTTATATTTATATTTATGAGCTAACTCCACAACTTGAAGATCGCGTGATGCAGTTACAGTAAAGCCCCGCTTACAGCTCTTCCCCTCTTCTTCTTTTATTTTTTGCTTAATATTCGCTCGCTCGCCTTTGCTCACATCACGCTTCACAAATTCGCAGCTCTCATAATTCTCGCAGTCCCAGTCCCCGTTTTCTAGCCCTATCCCTGTGAGTCGACACTTAGCAAAAACCACATAACCATTCAATTTGTAATTGCCAACCACTTTTTTTCTTTCATTTTTATAAGCCAACAAAATTTCAAAATGATTTTATGTTGCGACAAAACAATATTAATTTCCCTGGGCTTACATTATTTTTTGAAGTCTCACCATATTTTTATAATTGATTTCTTTTTTAAGGAATGTATTCCATCCAAATTTATTTCTATTAAAATAAAATGCATTCCTTAGCATATCTATGTAATCATAATATTTTCCCATTTTATGGATCTCTTTTTAAATACATTTCTCTTAAATAACCTTGTTCGTATATAAATCTTTAACTTTTTCGACTATATTGATAACAATATTAAAGATTAATTTTTTTGAGTGCAGTCCCATCCAGCCCATCCAGTCCCTAACAAGCGTCATCGGCAGCTTTGTTGCGGTCTGTTTTCGGTTTGTCTCTGTCCGAGCCTCTACCTCATTCATTTCGATTCGCTTTCGCATCGCAATAACTCTGACTCTGACTCTGACTTTAACTTTAACTCCGAGTCTCAGTCTCAGTCTGAGTCTCAGACTCAAGTTTGACTCCGAATTGCGACTCCTCCAATTCGCACTTTGGTTAAATTAGTTGCGGTCTGGGAAGTTTGGCCACCATAATTTCCCGTGGCGTTTGCCGACCCGACAACTTTAACTTAAACAACAACAACAACAACACCAACACTAACAACAGCAGCAGCAAAAGTAACAACAACAGCAACACTCCACTTAGCCGACAGACGCCGCCAAGTGTGTGACCGAAGCGCGCTGATTGAAGCCGCCTGCATCAACGCCATCAGCAGAGATCGGAGATCTCAGATCTTCGTTGCCCTTATTGTTGTTATTGTTGTCGCTGCTGTTGTTGTTAAGGTTGTTGTTGCCGCCTTCTGCTCACGTTCCAAAGTGGGGGCCCCCGAAAATTGCAGCATACTAAAGGATTAACCTCAAATTTCTGGCTGGCGGTGTTTGGCTTTCAACGCTTAATTGGTTGTGAAATCATCATTATCACATGGACATGCAACACGATGACGATGAAGGCGGCGTTGGTGGTGTTGTTGTTCATGTTGCTGGTTGTTGGTTGTTCGCTGTTGGTTGTTGTTGCAACCACCTTCATCACTTTCAAGTTGTTGCTGATGATTGTTTATTAAGCAGCGCCAGCAATTCCCGTTGCCCGATGCGTGTCCTGGCTGCCTGGCTGCCTGACTGCTTCCTCACTCCCTACCATATTTGGCTGGCCATATAATTTTCGCGTGATTCATTTATGATTGAGAGGAGAGCTTCAACTTGAGACTCTTGTTTATACAGCTGGACTGTGGACTGTGGACTGTCGACCGTGGGCTGGGGCTGGGTTTTGCCGGCACGATCGCCAGCAAGTTGTGTGTCTATCCCAAAGCGAACGATTGCAATCGTCTGGCAAATTATAGGCCAAGACCACCAAAGCGTTAACTGAAATATTTAGCAAGTTTGTTTCTTTGATTTCCAGGAAGCGGACCCGCATCGCAGTCAAATGAACGCCGCAATTGCGCTCTTTAATTAAGCCCTGCGCCGCCAGGAAGTGCATCAAAGTGGCCAAAAACAAAAAATAAATAAATAACATGAGCAAAAAATTTAAGGCACATGTGTCAATTAGTCGACGAACAAATACCCTATCCACATAATAAAAGCTCTGTAAAATATATTTCATGAATTATTAGCAATTCTTCAAATTTATTATTTGATTTTTTTAGGCATTTTGTTTATAAACTGTTTGTGCCTAACCTTAAACATTAAAGTTTTTTTTGCAAACAATTCACATTTCATTTTGCACAATACCCGACATTAATTAAAGTGAAACCTCACTTAATTATGGTGTAGATTTTTTAATTCATACATATTTCTATATATATATAGTGCTACACAGATTTCTATTGATATGTAAAACTTTATAATGCTAATTTTAAGAAAACAAAAATATTTCAAGGCGATTCAAAAATAACTTTTTTCCCCACACATGTTTTCAAAAGTTTGGACCACAACAGGCAGAGTAAATTAATGATAAATGTATATGACCAGAAATTTTGGCAATACTTGATTTGATGTTCGTATCTCTTATGTTGTCTAAATTGCATTATAAATTGACGGAAGATCAACAATAGAGTTGCTTACACCAAATTTGGATTAATATGTACTTGCGCATTACTTTCAATAAACGCAAACCATAAATTTGTATATAGTTTTTGTTTTATTTTTATTATCTTTATAGACTTTATCACCAATTCGTTATTTATTTTAACCTGAGAAAGTGTTCAGACAATAACAGTGGATTTGCAAAAATATTTTAGAATAAAACACATTTAAAGTATTATTTTATTTGTCCTTGACGGAACACTAAGTTCTTAAGAAACAAGTACGGAAGTTGTCTTTACCATGTTGAATATAATATTCACTAGTTGTTCTTATTCAAATTTTGTTAAATATCTTGATATAGCGATCCGAAATTATCAAACTACAACTAAAAAAAGAATTATTTATAGTTTTAACTCGATACTGAAAAACGAAGCTGATAGGCTATTTTGCATAGAAACAGTTGGACAGACACACATTTCTATACCGATTAAGGCTCTAATCAAGAATATTTAAACCTAATGCGGTCGGATATGCATCATCTTATGCTAAAAACATTACATGCCTTAATACACACTTTTCAAATGTATAAACAGAGCATCGAAAAAATAATCGAATTAAAACAAAACAGCAAAAAAAAAGACGAAAAAAAACAAAAAATACAAATCGAAAAGCATCAGGCTGAAAACAGTTGCCAGAAGGCTAACTCAAGCTCAGCGAAGCGTTGACAAGATCTCCCCTTGACCCTCCCTTTTCTTATCCACCACTCATTGCCCTTTCTCCCTTTCTTTCTTACTTTCCGCTGGCATGGCAAAAAACGAAATAGAAACAAAAGAAAAAAAATGAAATAAAATAAAAATAAAAATAACGAAAAAACTGCAATATGAAACACAACGGGAGGGTTGCCAAAAATGGTACGCGCCGATTTTTCCCAAAACAACATCGTTTTGCGGCCCAAGCTCTCCGCAGTTGTCTCGGGCTGCGTAACATTAATCATAAATTACCAGGTCGTTGAGTTGGACAAAAAAGAACACAGAGAGACGGAGAGAGAGAGAGAGAGAGAGAGAGAGAGAGAGAGAGATGCCAGAGATGCCAGAGACGCCCCAACGTGTGGCAAGGTGTTCGCACAGCGCGTTTATAAATTTTACCAAGCGCCAGGCCAAAAGGCCGAACCGAAACTCAAACTCGAACTCCGAACCACCTAAACTCCGCGCAACACCGCGAACCCCGCGAACAACATTCGAATCACAGGATTCGCAACTGTGCAGAGTGCCCCCAAAATGATCATCTTCATCATTTGCCGACCACGTACCAAAAAAAAAAAAAAACAGTCTTAAAAAAGAAGGGGGAAAAAACGAAACAGAAACAAGACAGAAAATGTGAGATATGGCGGCAGCAGGCCAAGGTTATAATTGGCCCAAAGCGGGCGCTGAGACAAACGAGTGGCGCAGCTCGTAAAAAAGGCAAAAAGGCAAAAAGGCGAGAGGCGGCAACTATAGTAATCCAGCGATCCATCCAGCCAGCCAAGTCAGCCAAGCCACCAGCACTACCAAAGCCACAGCTAGACGATGGATGCAACCTGTGGGCTGCCACGGATGGAACGCACGTGCTTAACCTCTGACTTTGTTTTGGCAGCAGAGCCAGCACAAGCAGATGCAGAAGCAGAAGTAGCAGCAACAGCAGCGGCTACTTCAAGTGGCTTACTGGCCAACAGAGGCTGACTGGCGATTAGCCTCGGATCGTTACCGGGAACTCGGAGTGCTTGTTTATGGGCGCACCCTGCGCCCCCTGCATCACTCAAGACACGCCACCTTGATGTGAGCATGAGAATGCCAACGCTTATACCGGTCTCGGTCTCCATCTCCGGCTCCGGCTCACACTTAATATGTAGTTGAATGTAGTAACTAAATAAAAATTATGATACTTAAATCTATTTGTACAAAATTGTCTGTCTCTGGAGTACAATCAGAATATATGAAAATGTCATTTTGGTTTCCAATTTAAGCATTTAACCATTCGATATAATAAAACGATCTACTTAATATGTCTTAGTTATAATGGAATAGAATATAAAATATAAAAATATAATTTTTAAGTACAGAGGCTGACAAAAAATGCCGTCTATAAATCTATTACGCTTAAAAAAAATATAAAAGGAATGATGATTTTATTTTACATCTTATTTAGCGCTTTAGTTTTGTATTATTTTTAGACTAAACCCGATTTTTTTTCCTAAATAAAATATGTAGTTCTTTAATACCAGTATGAAAACGTAAGGTAAGCAGTCTGCTTGGAAAGACCGAGGCTGGGGGTGGGTAGTTTTTAAGCTAAAGAAAGGTAACTGCATTTAAAATTGGTATTTCAACGTTTTTCTGCCCTCTGCCACACGCCCCCTATAATAATTGTAATCGCCTTTATCTTTGACAAATTTTAACCTAGAGTCACAAAATTTGATATGAAGATAGCTGATAATATTTCTGCCCAGTCTGCATTTAACATTTTTTTGCCACGTCCACCAATTACGCCCGCCCATTTAGTTCGGAAATTCCCTAGAATTCCCCTTTCAAAATTTGTATGCGGATTTAATCAAAAATCCACATATGTCTCTCTTGTAAGTAGACACAAAGCCCCCGTTTTTATACCCTTAACCCATGAAATGGGTAAAAAAGGGTATAATGGTTTTGTGCAAATGTATGTAACAGGGAGAAGGAGGCTTCTCCGACCATAAAAAGTATATATATTTTTGATCAGCATCAACAGCCGAGTCGAGCCATGTCCGTCTGTCTGTCTGTCTGTATGTATGAACGCATCGACCTCAGAAACTACAAAAGCTATAGACTCGAAATTTTGGATATGAGCTCTCCTATTCCCTAGGCATAGCTAGTTTGTTCAAATCTTCGATAACTTTTCCGGTTTACGATATACACATGTAATCGATAACAAAAAAATCTTAAAAATCGAAAACTTGAAAATGGAGATTGAAAATATTTGCAAAATAATTAACCTAATTTTTATTGAAATCGGTTAAGAAACACCGGAGATATGAAACATTTAAGCATTGGTAGTAGACGTATGTATGTGTATATCTGTCAGACAGATGGTCGGGCCTCTGTCCGTGAAGGTGGTTAAGGGTTAAGAGTATCTTCTAGTCGAGCTTACTCGACTAGAGCCTTCTTTCTTGTTCTTATTGCTATTAGTAGCGTTTGCACCCGATTAAAACGTTTTTACTCTTCATTACTTTAAGAACTATACAATCGCAGTTAAATTTATACGCTAAATACATGTTTAATATAATTTAGAATCAATAATTTGTTTTATTTTAAATATTTTAATTTTCGACATGTAATATTTCGAAATAAGGTTTTGTTGTAATCCAAAATGCACTACTTATTGAAAGTGCTGAACACACTTTATCTTATTACACTTAGAAATTTACATGCTTATTGAGATGACGTCAAAAATGATGAAATTATCATACAAATGAAGCATGGTCTACAATAGATTCGATTATGTAATCTTACTGATGACGCAACCAGCTCAACTTGCTTCAATGTTTTGCATGTCAGTGAACTCAAAACAGCCAACTGCAAACTAAAAGGTTGGCAAGAATCTAAAAGAGCTGGGAGAATAGTAGAAGAATTGCCGCCGCCCACACTAGATGTAGATGGAGGGGACATTCTTGTGGCAGCAACATCAGAGTATGCAATCAATTCGGCCACCCGTTGACCGGAAAGCAGTTTTTCCATAATAATGCAGCAGGACATTTGCAGGACGAATCCAGACAGACGCGTTGCTGGCAGCTGGAAGCTGGCCAGGCATATTTACTGCGCTTTGAGGACAGCGCATAAAAAAGCGGCAGCGAAATTGGTCGTAATGTGACCGCTTTAATTGCGCCGCAAACTGCGCTACATATTCAATTTTATGGAAAACGTAGATAAAGAGGGGGCATGGGTGAGCTGCTGCTTGGTGTCACATTTTCAGGCGATATTTTCGGCAGACATTTACAATCTGTGTTCGTTGCATAAATACGCAAATTTGTCAATTGAAGCTGCTTCTAATGTTTTGCCAAGACCATTGCCATTTATCCAAAATGTCGCTTGGCCCACATCAACAAACCCTAAAAACTTACACTCACACAAGCACATACATAAACAGGATATAGTGCCAAGAGGAATATTTCTCTGCAGATGGGATAAATGGCGACGCGTTTCAGGAATTGTGGCGCCAAAAAACTACTAAAAATAAAGTTTGCATTTTGTCTATTTGTTTCCTGTCGCCTTGTCCCAGTCCCAGTCCCAGTCCCAATCCCCACCCTAACGCATGTCTCCCTGTTTTCATACCCATTGGGGAGGCTAAATATCTTCCACCAACAGCAACGAAAACGAAACTCGCATTAAGGCAGGTTAACAGTTTATGTGACTCAGGCGAACTGAAGGCGAGGCATAAAAAACAGCAAATGCGAAAAGATCGCACAATAAAAATACGTCGTGATTTTAAATAGTTCACAATTTTTAACTTTTTATTTAATGTGGTAAGGTTGTATAAAATACAATTACAGATATTTTTTTTCATATACATATATTTAACATGTGATGTGACATTATGTAAATTTGAATAATCGTTAAATTTGCTTTTATATTTTTCCGCAGGATATCAACAACTAAAAGCGCCATCTATTAATAGGCGCAAAGAAGCTGGAAAACCACACATTTCACGTTCATTTGCGAACCACTACAGCTCGACGCTAGATGGCGGCAATAAATAGCGCCATCTGCCTTAAACATGCGCATAAAGTCACGTAACGTACGCAACGTAACGTAAGTAAGCTAAACGATTGGAGACAAGCAAATCTAAACAGAAATCTAACAGATTTTCTTCAAATCTTACTTCGATAAACAACGAAACGTGATGTAAATGTTGAATAACCATTTGCAGCAGGTCACTTTTGAATTGAGTAGAAACGCTGAGTAAATGCAATTTGGAATTAATTACGCTCGTTCACTTGAAAGTTTGGCGAGAAGCTTAAGCATGTTCCTCCAAACTGCCATCCCCATCTCCTGCAAGCTTGGACCAGCTTGTGCTGAGGTTACATATTCTCATATGTCGACAGGTCAGACTGACAGACAGACAGACAGACAGACAAACTGGCAACAGAACGAGAGCAGACAGTCAGTCAGGATTGGCAACAGTTGACACAGAGCATTTAACGCTTCAGCACGTTTTCAATTCAATTTACACAACGCAGGCAAGAATGGGTGGCAAAAGATGTGGGGACGGGGGAGGGGGGCCGTGTGGTCGAGCGCCAAGGAAGTTTACGCGTTGAAGCGTGCAAAAACTTAAGCAGACGCAGACAGCATGACAAACGAGCATATATAGCAACAATAACAACAACAACAGCAACATTGTCCAAGAATAATATAATAATGATAATAATGAACACCAACGGTAAGCGAATTATGCAACACAGACCGTATACATATATAGCAGGCGTTAATAGATTCCTAAGTGCGTGGGAGGGAGAGGTTGGAAAGTTAAGTTTAAATTGAAATCAACGGAGAATTCACAATAAATCAACAAATTACGCGTGGCAGCAGTCGCAACAACATCAGGCTTCAGGCATCAGGCATCAGGAAGGGTTTGCATTTGTATCTGGAAGATATTTAGATACAGCTACAGTAAGCAAAAACAATAAGCGAAACGCTTAAAAATGCATAAATCAAAAACGCAAAGGGGAAGACGCAAGAATAACAGGAAACAATAGTTATGTCTGGTAAGCAGAAGACTAAATACCCTTATACATATTAAAACAGATGTGTTTTTATAGTTTTTCTGTTTAATACAACATCCCAATAAACGAACGTTTATTTCGAAGGGAAAGATCTTCTTAGATATGTGTTTGAGTTGATTGTGTAAATGACATTGACTTTAAGCCTGAGGAGTTTTCATTTCTAAGAATATCATAATACACATTGAAAGGGCATAAATAGTAGCAGCAAAACAATGCCAAAACACATAAGACAAAAGAGCTGACAAAAGGGAAACCATAAATAGAAAATGGGAGATGAGAAATGAGAAATGTAAGAGGCGAATGTCAAAATGATAATCGGCAACAACTGTTGAGACTGCGTGTTGACAAATGTAGTCGAGTGTACAGGCAGAAGCAGAGGCTTGGAGTGGGAGTGGAAGTGGAAGTGGAAGTGGGCGACCTAACCCTGACCGATATTGAATGTTTAGGAAAAGAACAGGCCGAAAACATACACAATTCACATATTAGGGAGGGGTGGGTTGAAGGGTAATAGTAGTAGTATAGGGCAACGGCGTCATCTTCACAGCAATCATAAAAACAAATGCAAAACGCAAAAGCCAAAAGAAGCGTGATGGGTTTGGTTGCTGGGGATTATGCGAATGCGGCAACAATCTCCCCCTCATCCAGCCTATTTTTGTTGGCTTTTGTTACATTGAATATATAACCCCTTAATCCACTTGTTTCTTAGCCGCCTATTAGAATATATTTTGGTGGTTGCAAAACTCTGACCACTTGGGCAAATATTGGCGATATGTTATTGAGTGTTTGTTATTGGCATACAACACGGCTTAAGTCACACAATCTGATTATGTGCATAATTAGGAGAGGGCAAATGCATTTCTTATGCTTTTTAGTCTTGATAATTAGTACGGTTTGATGGCTTGTAAGTATTTGAATATTTAGCATTAAGTGTGTATATGAATAAATAATTTCAAAAATATTTAGAGCTTAGCACAAATTGAAAATCTGAGTTACGAAAGTCGGACCACAATGAAAGGTATAAAGAGCTTTTAAATATTATTAATAGTTGCGAAACTTTTAGTTCCAACTAACAGTTTACTTTAATCTTTGGAGTCGTGATATTTGAAAACAGTTTCTACATTGATAGACAAAAGCTGTGCTAAAATAATGTTAGAATGTACTTGAATTGAATATTCGCGATTCTAAAACTGCTTTTTTACTTTTTTTTTTTTTGTAAATTTGTAATTATCATAAAACCGCGAAATAAGCTAAGTCAACTCAGTTTCGACTATATTAGGATTAACTGCAAATGAAATGTACATTAAAATTGAAACCAACAACTTTGGCACCAGCAACATTATCGAGAGGTCTCAGGTTTGATTTCAGGATCGGTGGATAAAAACAAGAAAACTTATATTAGTCTTTTTAAGATTTTTGTTACATTTAGCGGAAGCATGGGCATGATTGGCTATATTATAAAAAGCTCTACGTGTGCTACGTATCTATTTAACAATAATCAGGAATTAAAAAATAAATTATGAATTTGAATCTGAAGTCTTTTTATTTCGTTTATTATTTTGTTTATAAAATGGGTAAAAAGTTTTTGAAATGTATGGTTTTAGTTTATATATAGTAGTATATATATACTTGAGAGGCATAATAGTTGATATGATATAGGCATGTCCATCCGTCCGTCTGTATGTATGAACTCGTCGATCTCAGAAATGTTATATGTGAAATGAATTATATAGATATTATGAATGAACATAAACTCTTCAAGTACCAGTTTGTTTCGAATTTTTGATAACTGTTCTGGCTTCCTATATACACAATAAGTGCTTGGATTGCTAGGGATTGAAAAAAATTTACAAAATATTAAAATCGGTTGAGAAACACCAAAGATATTAAGGATTTAAGCTAAATTATCAAGTCGAAGAATTTTTTAGTTTTAGCTAAAACAAAGAATATGCGGATTGTTAATTCACAATTAGCTTTATTGAAGTAGAATAAAGTGAAATTTGTTTCAAAATGAACGAAGAGAATAAGCCATAAAATATATACATGTATATTTACATATATATGTTTTTATGTTTTAATTACAAAAAGTTTTGTGCCGGCTTAAAGGGTTTTAATAACTTCTCTTGTTCTATTGAATGTTAATTGGATACTTTTGTTAGTTAAGTTCTAAAAAATTAATTAATCAATTATTTAGCTTTGCAATTCAGACCCTTGGACCAAATTTTTGTGAATACCCAAAAGGAGTCAAAACTGAATTAACACTTATTGAATATTAAATAAAGAATCAAACTCTTAAGCCAATTGATGAAGTTTGAATTTTGCGAGCAAAGCGGATTCACTTAATACATTGCTCATATATATTATAAAATACCAATTTAATTAGATTTCATATCCCAACTGTTAAGTAACCACAAATGACAGCCAACACCAAATAAACACCTCCCCAAAAAGCACACCATTAAAAAGTTTTCACAGTTCAAATATATGCGCATATGTGATAAACCACCAAACAACCCCAACCCGGAGGCGATTTTTAAATAGCATTTAACACTTCAGTCAAATGGTGACCCAGTTTTAAAAGCCCTAAATGGCCTTTAGAGATATGCGAAACATTTGTTGTATTTTGCAAAAGTCCATTTGCAGAATACACATATCAAGAGAGAGAGAGAGAACGTTTGGTTGCGATATCCTTCATATTCCTTGAAACTGGCACATATGGGCAAATCCTTGCAGACTATGGATGCCATAAGTGAATTGCTAATTCTGCGCTAATGTTGCAAAAATCTGCAAATGCTCTGCGCTGACAACAACACTAACAAGAATACTATGTGACTACAACAACAAGAGAGGCACTGACAACAATGGTGAACTAAGCTCATAAATTACCATGACAATGGAATTATGCTTTAATCCACCCCGAAAAAGTTATTGAACTCCCGGGCCCAAACGTATCGAAACGTAACAAAACCCAGCCACGAACGTAAATCTTTGTGAGCTGTCATAAATTTGGCTGTTTTCGCGTTCGATTTGCGATTTGCGATCCAATTGGAATTAAATAGAATATTATTTATACGCCTGGGGGAACACATCAAATGAAAATGAAATTCCAATTTTAATTAAATTACTAGAAAAACTGACTTAAAGAAACTACACAAATACGAGTATCCGAATAGAATATTTTGTCCACCGCCTGTCCTTGTCTATTTGGCTGTTTGCACATACTTTGCCAGCAAATGTAGAGTAAATTTATTCCGCATGATTAATTCAAGATTCGATTTTCGAAAATCAACAGCAAACGAAGAGATGTTGGGGGAAGTCGGGGGAAGTCCCCATAAAGTAAAATATTTGTTCAAGGTGTTTGAACTTGCGCGCCAAATGGCAAACGAAATCAGCAAACGAAGTCATTACATATGATAATGCCCTCGAAGAATGAAATTTGTGTAAAATGAAGGTAAAATAAATTGCAGCACAAAACTAATGATATGAAAATACGATGAGCAAAGCCACAGAGAATTTGGAGACACCAATGATTGCTCTTCAAAATAAGCAAAAGCCATTCAACAGATTGGCTTTAAACGCATTCAATGGCTGTTATGAATATGAAGTTATATCATTTCTTCAGTGTCTTTGTGATTGACACATCAAAAGGCACATTGTGTACAATTCAAGTGATGTCCTGTAGCGAGATCAACTGAATTTACAATTTCTCCAAAAATATTTTAACAGCTCTAGATCTTAGAGCAGTGGTTTCCAAACTTATTTTGTCTACCGCCCACTTTGAGAATGAATGTTTTTTTAGCGCCCCCCATATGTATGTTTGTGTGTGTATGTTCATTGGTGTCGAAGGCAAATCGTCTGCCCCATTTTCTTTCTGGGTCTCTTACTGCCCCCCTTGAGACCTGAGACCTGAGCGCCCACAAGGGGGCGTTGTCGCCCACTTTATAGTATAGTTTTCAGTTTTCTAACCTTTTAAACACAACATCTAATGAATGGGGTTTGTGCAAATAAGTAAGACAAACAGAATCATCTTTGACTCCATAAAGCATATATATTCTTGAACAATATAGTTTTTTCCTTTGAAACTACCGACAAAAGAAGAAAAAGCTATGACATTTTTTTAAGCCGCTTGAGAAAGCTTAATCATCAAGCATTGGTACAGTAACGCAAAAAATATCAAGGGTATCTATATACGTGGAGCTTTCTCGACTAAAGCGTACTTAATTGTTTATTAAGAATATCTTGTACGCTTGTTTATTCATTTTATTTTAAGACATTTTTAAAGATCTTCAATCTACCTCGATTACGTCCAAAATCACGAAATAGAAGCTTGATAACGAATGATTACAGTTGTGTATCATCTTAGGGGAGTAGTGAAAATGGTCAAAAAACTGTTGTTAAAAGAGAACATTAATATATATTTTTAAATCAACCCTGTAAAGGAAATAATTCTTCTTTAAGTCCATGTGGAATTTATATAGCCAAAGAGCCAGCATGCAACTAATTGCACTATTTCAAAATGCAGATGCCAATCTTAAATGAAGTCAATTTTGCATGAAACTTAATGGAAATGAAATAGAGAAGAATAGAAGACAAATTCTCATCAGATACAGCCGCAACTGATAGATGGCACGGTCGCTTAGATTTTTGGGCTTAAGTGAGGGCTGATCCAAAACACAGCATATGTTGATGCCACATTAGATGTACAACTCACTTGTCAAGCTGTCGCGATGGGTTGCGATGCTTATCAATGGACCAGTTCCAATCAGAGAGTCAAACAGGGAAAATCACCCACGGAAACATCAAGTCTCAGTCCAGTCTCTATATAAAGGGAAAAGGGGCTAGACGGGAAACCCGCGGAGTCGCACATTTTTCCACGCATATGTCAGCATTTTCGAATTGGAAACGAACACAAAAATGCTGCACTAACAGTATTTTGTGGTTTTCAGCATAATTAAAGGCAGACTGGCAGACCCCAGTTTGAGTTCAAAAACCAAGAACACTCAGCCCTCCTTTCAGTACCGCCCCGGACAGATCGCAAATGTCGAAAAACGTAAGGTGCGCACAGGGTTGCAATTGAGAATTGTGAATTGTGTTTTCGAATCAAGCATTGAGTATTGAGATTCATGAGGATACATGGCGCGAGAGCTATTCGGCAAGTTAACAAAGCCATCAATGGACCATAAACTAAACACTTTTTAAACGTTGAGGGTATGGGCTTCCCCCGATGCTGATCCTGATCCTGTTGCTATTACGACTGTCCAAAATCGCACAGATGTTTATGTTGTGTTTGTCCATGTGTGTGTGTGTGTGTATTACCCAATACAACTACAAAGTGCTGTATATAGTTTATAAAAGGGTAGTTTTCATCATTTCCGTTTCACAGTTGAACCAAACGAAATTGGAACCGGGACGCATCCCGCTATGCAATGTTCTGATTAGATCGCAATCTGATTGCAGGGAGACAGGAGACAACGTAACAAGGACCAAATAGAAACAGGTTCGTTTGAATCGGGTCAAAAATTTATGGCACCAAAAAACGTATTGTGCAACTTTAAATGCGGGTCACTTGGATTTGGGTCTGAGTCTGACTCAACCAACTGCTGCTGATGCTGGTGCAGTTGCTGGTGCTGTTGCTGGTGCTGGTGGTAATAATGGTGCCTGCTTTGGTCTGGTCTGATGGTGGTGACTTAGCGGTCGCTTCATTTGTGCAGCTTCGCTGAGCATACGCTGCACATCCGCATCAGGCAGTCGAAACAACTCAAGGATTCGCACTCAACAAATGTTTCTAGCAGACCACTTGCTTAAAATTTGCTGAATAAAAAAACGATATGAACTTTGCCGTTGAAACGTCGAAATATTAATACACTTACGGAGACGAAATTCGGTATAACGTTTTGGGGCTATATTAAAAAATAAAATTAGTTAGTTTTCGTAAATTTGATATAGTACCAGAAAGACATTTTATTAGATCTAATAAGCTTATCCAATAAATTATAGATTATATATAGTTATATGTATATATCATATTTAGATAGAAAGAAAATGGTCAGAATGTTTTTTATACCAAATTAATCAACACAACAGTTTACTAAATATAAACTTATATTTGTATCATAGTAGAAGATATACAATCTGTTGGATTTATCCATATATGCCCTACATATATGATCAAATAAATATATTGCCATTTGAGAAGTACACAAAACAAAACTGAAGAACCTTTAAGTAGCTATTCCTGTTACCCGATTCCAGTTTCAGTCCAGTGCCAAACTGAAGAGCGCTTGACATTCTGGCAGTAAACCACAATGTTGAATTTAGCACTTGGCAACCGGCAACTGTTGCAAGGATTGTTGCTATTATTTTCGCACATACATAGAATTTATTCGCAAGCAGGCAAGTATTTCGGAATATACACGTATTGCCACATTCGTTGGCGACGAACACATAAATATTTATGCACCTTTCGATTGAAAGCTTCTCGAGCGTAAGCATTTTAGATAAAGGCACAATCTCAGTGGGAGGAACAGGGAGAATGGAAACATACAAATGCTGTGCTTGCAGGCAGGTGCCGAGTCAGAGACTGAATTATTCGAATGCTCGTTGGCATTTTGCATATGACAGCATAAAAATTGTTCAGCTTGATTGTGACTACTTTCCACCGTGCTGATTGAACGCACACGATGCCGATGCCAGTGCCAGTGGAATCGTATCGACAACAGCAATAGCAACAAAAAAGTTGTATTATGAGGCGATTTGGTAACCAAAACAAGAGCTCTAATCCGTATAACTCAGCCCTTGGTGCTGGTGCTGAGCATTAACTATAACTTCACCTCACTAAACCGCAAGAGCCACCACTAGGAGAATGGCCTGAGGACTTGTTAGCGACCCTTGTGCTCGAATTTTTAATCCGTTTAAATGAATGACAGTCTAATTGGAGGATTTGAACGAGAACAAGAGCGAACAGACGTCGTCTAAATAGTGACAAGTCCTTGCCATATGCTTCGAAAAAAACCACATGTTATTCACGGTCTTTAAACAAACAGCAACAGTACCACGGGGCAGCAGTACCGACCACGAACCACAACCACCCTGCTCACCCCAATCCTTCTCAAATTAGGTGCTCTGCCCTGAAATCCAATTTGAGTTTTTATATAATGCGCGAAAAGCACTTGATTGAACACGAGACCGAGGTCTATAAATTGAACAAAAAACCCCGCTCACATACTCCAGGGACACTTTAGCATCACGCAAATAAGGGTTGTAAGCAAGGTGGCAACTGCAGGACTCTCGTTCTGCAGGGCTCGATGCAATCTGCATTGGCAGGAAACTTTCTAAGCAGCCAACTTCCGACAGAACAGCCAACAGGCTGAACAGCTAAAAGCTGTTCCATTTGCCACAGCCACAAAACAACGCTGAGATTACAAGACAGTCAGCCAAGGAATTAACATTAACAATAACCGTAAGAAAAGGTGTCGCCTGTCTCCAGGATGTACTAGTGCCAACTGCTCCTGCCACTCCCGCCCCACCCAAGTCCTACTCAAAACAATTAGCATTTACATTTTACTTATCTTTTGCCGGTAATTAAAACCACCAAAGAGAAACACGGCATAAGGGACACGTAACAGTGTCTGTCTAGAACTTAGTCCGTGGATTGTCTGTTGAGCTCTCCATTCGGTTTTCCAAGACACTGCCAGCTTGTATTTCACCTTCCACCACTTTCCGTTATCGGCTTTGGCGGCTTGACTTAATCACACAAAGGCAATTTCACGCCTTTTTGGCTAAAGCTCATGCCCGGGAAATCACTTTGTCACTTGGCAGTTTGATGTATCGACAGTGACAAACAACAACAGAAACTAAAACAACCCTCCACCTCCCTTTTTTTCCACCCCTCTCCTCATACAATAACTGACAGTGTTTGTCTACAAGATCTTCAAGGGTAGATAAGCCAGTGGGTTTGGCCTTAGAACATTTTTTGCTCGATTTGTATTCGTAAATTTGCGTTAATTTCCACTGAATATACTTGTTTTCGGATGAATGCCATCGAATGTGTTGCGATTTACACTTGACACTCAAATTGCAGTCACGTGCCACATATGTGTGTGTGACAAGGGCATTTTTGGTGGGGTGAAGTTAAAGGGAAATTGTATCTAAAAGTCTTAGTCTTAACGAAAATCATTTAAAATCTATGATGAAAAATAATTATTAGTTGAATGGGCTTAGAAAATTTGAACTCTGTGCATTACAATTTAATTTAAATGGAATAGAATAGAAAATTGCAAAAGAAATGTAAAATACAAAAGTAGAAAATATTTACAAAGCTAAACTAAATAAAGCAAGACCGAGACAATCATATACAGAATAATTAAAAATCAGGACATAACTTAAATGTTTTATCAACTTGCTTAAATGTAAAATGGTTCTTAACATTTGAAAATTCTTAACTTTTTTAAAAATTAATAACCTTAGCTAATGCGTTAATATTTCTGCCGGCAATTAAATAATTATAAGCTAAACAATATTTTTAATAAAATGCCAACGCCGAAAGCAATCATGTGTTAAATATTAATTTTGTGTCGACAGAAAACATGGCGACCAGTCGAATTATAGGCTCCAACAAATACACTCTCACGCACGCACGTACGCACACACACACACACACACACATACACACATGTACAGGCATTGCAGATAGTGGTAGCTATAAATTTTAATTAAAAATTCAACTCATATGGTGAGTGGAGCAATTAGCACCTGAAAATATGCAAACATTAAATTGCCAACTGCAGACAAACAACAACAACAACAAAACGATCAAAATGAACAACTCGAACAAAAACAATAACAACTGTAAGAACTGCAATATAAAAGGCGGGGAATTTCAATAAATTGTTGGAATGTGCTGGACATTGTCCATGGCTAACATAACGTGGCCATAACAGGCACATATTTTGCCCCAACAGTATCCACATCCTGCCCAAAGGACTATTCAACAGAATAACAGTGCAAAAAAAACCCCAGTTGGCAGAGCGAGATGAAAAGCGAACGGAAAACATTGCACAATTGTTGTTTTTTGGGCATTGTTATTGGACTGTCCAGTTGAGAGCTGCCTTTACCCATTATTCTATATATAAAGTGCAAATACATATGTATGTATGCTTATATAGGGACGGGCAGACGGATAAATATTTTAGTTTACAAAATCTTTTTGCGCTCAACAGTCTCTTACTGGAATATCCACAATGCATGTGTGTGTGTGTGTGTGTGTGTGTGTGTCTGTGTGTGTTTATGTGCTCTCACACAATATGTAAAAGCTACGCGCAACATATATTCAAAATACGGACATCAACAACAACAACAACAACAACAACGGCGACACAAAATATGAATACATATTCAGACAATCTCGCTGGTGCTGCCAAAAAATCGACAAAAACAACCTGTTCGGAAACACTTGCAACATGGATATCAAGGATATACATATACATACATCGTGCAGCGCAGCTAGCTGCCACAACAGCTAGAGAGGGATATATGTAGTTAGAGTGAGTGAAATAGGACGAACGAGATAGCCAACAGATTGCCCGACCAGGGGGTTGAAAGTGAGAACTAAAAGAGAGATAGAGAGAGCGAATGCCAGGAAGCAAATCTAAGCACCGCCTCTTTTCGAAAGTTTGCTACATGCACAGTGTCAATGTCACAGTGGGCTGATGTAGGATTTTAACCGCACTTACTTATTAAACAATAATGATTTTTCAAAGGCGTTTATCTTAATTCATTTCACAGCCTTTTATGAAACAAGTTTTTCGAGCACAGAGAATATTTTTTGTATGCTTTTCTATAATAAAGTCGTAATTTACTAGTTTTATATTTAACTTCTTTAATTTCTTTAAGTCAATTTCTCTATACAACATAATATAATTATTTTAATAGAAATTCACCAGGACAATGTTGTGTTTAAAAAAATTCGTTATCGTGAATTAAGCTCGTCTTTAATATATTACTTAACTAAAATATAACACCTAAATAAATTGTATGCCCTTAATTTTTTAAATCCATCAAAATGATTAACTTCCAGTTTGTGGCTTGTCATTTTGAAAATAATGTGTAAAATAATATGAAGTCCACTGTGCAGTACATATTACACAATGTTGAATGCAACCGAAAATATAAAAGCAAAGACTTCAGCAGGCTGCAATACTAAAAAGCAGTCAGCCAACCAGGAGGCAAGCCCGGGCGCTGTTCACACAATAAAACCACAGAATATGTTGGCAACTGGCAAAGCAGATGGGTCACCAAAAAGAGAGCGGGAGAGCAATAGCAGTAGCAACAAGAACAACTGCTCAGGCATAAGGGTGTAGATTCGAATTTGACTCTCTGCAGCAGCAGAAAACAGACTCTGGCAGGGAGTCCAAACAGAATCAGGACAGATGTGCGAGTGCCGCGAGTTTTGTGCGGAGAGTTTTTTCCTTTTGAATGGGACAATATGAAAATATCCAAGTGGACTGCGCTGCGTTGCGCCGCGCTCCTGTGGTGGCAATGGGAGAGTACTTAAAGAGGAACAGATTGCGTGCGGGCAGTAGTCGAAAGCAGAACTTCGAATCGAACGGAACACACCAAACATAAAAAGTGCATAAAATCAAAATTCCGAAAAACTTAACTCTAGGAAAGTATCAAGTGCTCAACTTCCAGTGCGATGAACTTACTCCTGGATAACCTGCCGTCGCATGCGAATAACGCTGTGCGTCGCCAGCACCATCAACAGCAACAACAGACCGAACTACGCATATCCACCAGCCCCCAGCCAAGAGATCCGAAAACAACAATGACACAGCAACCACACAACAACAACAACAACAATGAGATGCCCAAGACGACGCTAAAGCGTTCCTTTGACGTGGCATTTCTAATGATGCCCGATGAACGCATCAAGCAAAAACAGGCTGAGAAGCAAGCACGGCTCCAAGAGGCGCTGCAGCAACACCACCATCACCAACAGCAGCAGCAACAACAACAACAGCAACAATCGCTCCAATTGAATCATTACCCAACTGATTTATCTCCGCGAGCTGCTGCCTCCCAGCCACCCTCGCCGGCCGCACTGGATTACATTAGTCTTTTAGAGGCGCGACAACGTTATCCACATGCGTTGTCTATACGTTCACCAAGAGTATACGATGATCCCACGCTGGTCATACCACTCCTGGACTCACCAGAGGCAACTGTTTCGCCACCACCGCCTCCATTGCGTAGCGCCTTCACCAAGGTCGCCTCCTCATCGCTATCCAGCTCATCACCGTCGCCATCGACGAACTCGCGTTTGGAGTCGCCTCCCGTTGATGTGAGTGTGCCACCGTTAAGTCCGGATCAGTTGAGCTGTCATTCCATGAGCCCACCAGCTGCAACGCCCCCACCGCCACCCCGCACTGGCAGCGGAGGCAACTGCAATAACATAAGTTTACCCAATCCCATTGTGTATCACAACTTTCGTCACGAGTATCAGTTCAACGGCGCATTCCAGGCCGTCAATCCCATGCAGGCACTCCAAGCACAGCAGCGCCTTAAGCAACAGCTGCTCTACCGGCCACCCACAGCACCGAATGGTCACAGCCCCAATAGCTGTTCGTCGAATCCCTCATCTCCGCCATCGGGTCCCCCGCCGGAATTTCTACATGCCGCTTATCCAGGCTTCGGACCACCACCACATCCATTTGGTGTGTCTCAGCCATTGCAGAATCCCGCTGCAGCTGCCATACTCTCCACTCTCATACCACCCACGCTGGCTTCAACATTTACGCTCACGGCTCAAAATGTGTGTGCCAAGTGCAATATTAGTTTCCGCATGACTAGCGATCTGGTCTATCACATGAGATCCCATCACAAGAGCGAGGTTGCCTGCGATCCCAATCGTCGCAAGCGAGAGGAGAAACTTCGGTGTCCGGTTTGCCAGGAAACATTTAGGGAGCGCCATCATCTCACCCGTCATATGACGGCGCATCAGGATAAGGCCAGTGATCATCAGCCCACGCCAGAGGACTCGAGTGACAATGAGATTATCAATGTAGTTGGAGGTACGCCGCCGGGACGCAGATCGGGTGGTGGTTCCAAATGATCCAAGCATTTTTTCGGATACTTTTAAGCTGTGTGTGTTTTGTTAGTCTAGTCCGTAAACGCTCTCCACCTCCACCTACCCCACCCCACCCTCCCAAAAAATGTTTCCATTGTGATATTACATTTAGTTACAGCGATCTCACGTATATTTTTTGTTTTGTCCCTTTAGCCATTAATATACATAAATAGTGCAATTTGTATTTTAAAGTCATGCAATCTGACAGGTGCGATTTCCCCATCAATTTAGCTATGGCAAAATTCTTCCCAGCTGCCTCTTTGTAATGGTATAATATAAGTCTTAAGTTTCTTTCTCAAACAATTCAACATTTGATGTGTGACTTAATGTTTAAATAAATATCTTATTGTTATGAAAAATAAAAATATTAAATGCTGTTTTATTATATAAAGTTTTTGGATTTGTAAAACATAAGAAAATGTTTAATTGAAATATTAAAATGATAGAAAAATTAATTTTTTGTTGAGATTTTGTTTATTTAAGTTTTTGGTTTAATGTGTTAAAAAAAGATTTTTCGGATTAAGTGTATCCTGAACATGTTTAGAATAGATAGATTTTTAGATTTCGTAGAGCTATGCTAAATTCTTGAAACTTTAATCGTGATTTTAAGACCATCTTGTTCGAACTGACTCACAACAAGTTCCAAAAACAACTAAATTATTACATTTTTAACACAACGAAAAACAGAAAAAAATTATTCACGAAAATTGCGGGTCCATTTTTTTAAGGAAATTTCTTCATAACATTATAACTTTGTTGAACATTTTATTTAGAGTTTCATATTTTATAAATATAATATATATTAATATTGTAGCAGGCCACCACTAATACTCTAATACTCTGTAATGTTATACTCTGTAATGTTAAGTACTCATTAAGTACTGTAAGGAAAGAGAACATGTTAAGACTGACGCAGAGCAGTCAGTCTTGTAATGATCGTGAAGATAAACAGATGTATGATTAAACAAAGAATTATATTAAGACAAGACCATATATTTTATTTGCCTACTACAATATCAGAAGTGGGATTACCGTAATCTAATAAATATAAAAAGAAAATATATATATACAATGAACCAAATAAAATTTAGTGATCATTCAGTGATGCAGCTAAAAAATTGGCTAGCAGCAATGAAACTGCCAACCACGGGCACTAAAACAGAGCTCGTAGCTCGCTTGCTCACGACGTCAATATCGTAGCATGACATTCTGAGAAATTTGACGCTTAGAGGCAACGGCACAGACAACGGGATCGACAACGAGATCGACAACGGCGGCGACAGCGACGACATCGACGACGACGGCGCCGACAGTGGCGACAACAACAACGGCAAAGGCTGCGACGGCAGCAACAACAACAATGACAAAGGCAACGGTAGCAACAACAATGACAAAGGCTGCGACGGCAACAACAACAACAATGACAAAGGCAACGGTAGCAACAACAACAACAATGACAAAGGCAACGGTAGCAACAACAACGGCAAAGGCTGCGATGGCAGCAACAACAGCGACAAAGGCTACAACGCAGAACAAGGCGACGGCAGCAACAACAACGAAAACAACGGAATAGGTAACAGTAATAGTTCAATAACTGACTACCAAGGATACGCTATGCAACACCAGGCCACAGATATAAGCAAGTTTGGCAGAGCGGACCTAACAGGGTTCAATTTAGCAAAAGAAATAAAATAGTATTAATTAGGATAAGTTTAGAATACAAAACAAAAATTGTACTTTAATATTAAGAGTGATCAGGAGATCAAATACGTCAGGATGGCCGAGTTGTAGCAGGCCACCACTAATACTCTAATACTCTGTAATGTTATACTCTGTAATGTTAAGTACTCATTAAGTACTGTAAGGAAAGAGAACATGTTAAGACTGACGCGCTCAGAGCAGTCAGTCTTGTAATGATCGTGAAGATAAACAGATGTATGATTAAACAAAGAATTATATTAAGACAAGACCATATATTTTATTTGCCTACTACAATATATATGTATGTTTTAATTATAAGCGCTCCAAAGTATCTTTCTTAGTCTTAAAAACAAGAAACAAAATGCTTAAAAATTTAAACCATAAAAACAAATGTTTGTAGACGTTTGTTATATTGTCATGCAATTTAATTAGTTTGCCGCAATAGCCCTGCCAATTTGGTTGTGGTTAAAAGTGAATTTTTAAAAATATATGTATATAAAAAAAATAAAAGCCGGCAATATTATATTTTGTTTAAATTGTGGTAGGATCTCTTTAGCATAGCAAACATTTTAATATTCTTTAATGCATTATAATGATAATTGGAGTAATTTTTTCCTTAAAAATAGTTGATAAGTTATTCGGCACTAACGAAATCTAACAAATACTTTGCGGCAGAGCATGTATTTTTTGTTAAATTTTTAATATTTTTTCTTGAGAACAGACAATGTAATAAAAAAGGGTTAATGGTTAACAGCATTGAAACAAATTTTAGAGAAAATAAACAAAAATTGAACGGCTCGTTCATAATGAGGCAAAAACATAGATTCCCAGGATTAGAAAAACATACTCTAAAGAAACATACGCCATATAAGTGGACGAGAATATGTTGGCCTTATTAGCGCAGTGATGCCAAAAAAGACAAAGGGGGAGCTGGCTGTGGCGGTGGCGGTGGCAGTGGCTGTGGAAGTGTTGCATGCAGTTCGAAAGTCGTGCAGCGTATGCAGCAATTAGATGCGGTGACAAAAACTGCGAAGCCGACACTAATGAGCTGATATAAATACAGAGAGTACATCACATTGTGTATGTGTGTGGGAACAAAGCTGCAAACAAGATATAGAATTCGCATACAAATAAAGAAGGGTAGTCTCCCCATTGGTTAGGAGGATAGACGGCGCAACTAATGTGGCATACTGCTGCCGCATTACTTGGCAAGCATTTCTCAAGTGCTTTGGTGCAAAAATGATTTTCGAATTTCAATATTTCTACACTCAACTAACAACCCGCTTTGGCATGATTCCCATGAGCCACGAATTTGTAGCATGCCAAATTCCGACAAAGCGCAGCGAATTTCTGGGGTGGTGGGTGCCACAGAGGATGCCTCGTTTGCTGCACTCAAATGAGCCACAGCGAATCGCGTTGATTTAGCGTGGCCAAATCCTGTTAGCTGCGTGCCACGCGATTCTCACAGGATCTCTCTCTCACTTCTCACTTCTTTGACTTTATCAACTGATGTATCAATTGCTGATGGCATGCCTAAACGGCGCTTCCCTCCCCATCTTATTGTTCACATTGTTCCCATGATGGGATTAGCGTTTTATGGCCTTCTATTCACCACTGCCACTTGATAGAGACATTCAAGAAAATCAGCTTTTGTGGTTAGGAAGGTAAGCAAATTGAAGGATGGATGGTAAGAGAGTTTAGTGGCAAACGGAATATGTAACGAGAATAGAAGAAGTTGACTTGTATTCTAGGCAGCTGGATCAACATGGGAAATATAAAGTTTATTAAAGGCTATTTATTAAATTAAACAAGGCAAAATTGGTCAAGTATGAATACTATAGTCGAGTAAGCTCGACCAGATTAAAAGAGCTCATATCCAAAATCTAGAGTTTCTAGCTTTTGTAGTTCCTGAGATCGACGCGTTCGTACACACAGACAGACGGACAAAGGGACGGACAGACAAGCGAATATGGCTATATCGACTCGGCTGATCAAGAATATATGTACTTTATGCATACTTCTTCACTGAACCATTATACCCCGTTTTACCATCAATAAATTTAATAGTTACTAGAAAATATATTGCAAATATTTAATGTTTTTGACTTTAGGAAGCGTTATAGTATATAGAATAGTATATTTGAGGTAAATTACCTGTCTACTTAATATGAAACCTAGCCGAAAATATATAACGTAAATTAATTAGCGCCCAATATTGATGCTTTGTTCAACGCAATCGTGAACTAAGAATCGAAAACCGAATTTTTTTTCTTTTTTGCCATTTGAGTATAAAAATCCTTTGGTTAGCTAGTTAACGAAATCATCGAAACTATCAATCAAAACATAAAAATATCACCATTAAAAAGACTCCCATCTACATGTCTAAAACTTTTAGTATTCATTTTTATGACTGGCTTTGATTATTTCATTGTAGTATACAAGGGACCGAAGCTAGTTGGCTGATTATAGCTATGCCACTGATTTATTTTATACATTTCCCCAACGAGCAATTTCAACTTCCTTTAATAACAATTACAACTTCCTTTGCACCCACCGAGAAGCACCCACCCACAAGCACACACACACATAGACAAACACACACACTTAGTTGTCGTTAAGCCAACACACCGTCAAAATCACATTTCCTCATTTAAGCGAGATGAAGAGCGCCCTGTTTTGCCACCCGGCAACTCGCTCAGCAGCCACTCACTCAAAACGACGCCGAGAGCAACCGCATTGCCACTAACAAACTCCACATAATAAGCCTCATCATCATGGCGTGGTTTATATATAATAGCAGACATAATCACATTTCATATTTATCACATTTTTACGCCCACACGCAGCAACAGAACAGCAACCGGCAAGCAGAAGTAGCGACCTGCGCATTGTTTGCTTGTTTGCTTGTTCGCCTAACCTCGCAATTTGACCGTAAATAAATTGCTTGCTCATTTGGTAAGCACTCGCCCCCCTCTCATACCTACGCTCATACCTACCCCAAAGTAAATTTCCCACCAGTTTCCATTCAAATTGAAACGGGAGCTCTGCTCTTCCCTGACGAACGACGACTCGACGTGTTCAAATACGTTTAAACACAATGCAAATACCGTTATAATAGCACAACAACAACAACAATGACAAGAACGACAACAAAGCCAAAAACCAGACAGCTTTAGCGCCCAGGGCCCTTGTTACGCCCAGCCCCCACCCCCGCCCCTTCAATGCCACCACGTAATAGAGAGGTGTGCGTATGAGTGATTTTTTCTCAACTGCGCTTAAAAGTATGCAAATGTTTTTATGTTGTTCGTTTTTGAGGGGGACAGTGCCAGCGAATGGGTTGTTTTCAATAGGGGGCGTGGCAGTAGCTGACTTTCATTTTGAGACTCTTGTAGTGCGGTTGTTTTTGTTATTGGTGTTGGCCATGGGCTGTTGGGCTGTTGGGCACGGGGAAAAGTTTTTTTAACTGCAGGCAATTTAATTTGCGCTCGTTTAATTCTCATGTCGCTTATGCATGCTGATCAGCTGTATATATGTATATATAAACAGGCCGAGATTGGCCAGCAGGTATTTATGCGATGCCAGCTGAAAGTCGACTTAAAAACATTGCCGAAATATAATGCCGAAAAGCGAGCACTAACAAAAAAACATGTTTGTTGAAAATAATCGACTGCTTAACACTCTAATTTAAGTCAAAAGTTAGTTGGAAGGTATGTGAAAAGATAATTTTGTATTATTCGAAAAGGACTTTAAAAGTGTGAACCTCAGTCAAGTGACTTATTAACCGATTCTATTGAGAGTCTCTCCATATTAATAAGAAACTATCACATTACCCAAGAGGAGTATACTCTTTTAGTTTCACTCTTAGAGTATAAAATACCGAACATCTGACAGCCAAGCCGCTTAAACTTTGAACTTTGTCATTTCAATTTTTGCCAACGGATGCGCTTTGTTTCAACCCAGAGGCAGACCGTTCTCTACTCTACTCCACAAAGCTATACCATACCATGCCATGCCATGCTGAGGCTGGGGCTGAGCTGACTGTGCAGCCATGAGCCGCCGGAAACATTGAGCCTGACAATGCGACTTTCATTTGACCAAAAATTGTAGATCTGCGCTGGCTTCGGTCGTCGTCTCTGCACCGCTGAGGAGCTGTGGCCGCCATTGTTTTACGGACAAGGCACATGATGAAGTCCTGGCCATGGCCAGGAAGTTTTTCATGCGCCATGACACTTTTTGTGCGCTGCGGCAGCCATTTTGTGTGAGTGAGTGTGCCGTGTGTGTGTATGGGTATGTGTGTAGCTGTCTACCTTTACCGTTGCTGTTGCTATTGCCATTGCCGGATCCCGAAACAGAGACAGAGACAACGCACGAGACAAAGACAGAGATGGAGTCTGAATCTGATTTTTGGTAACGGTGCTCCATTGAAATGATTTTTGGATGCATGGAAGCTGTTTGGCTTGCCGCAAGACAGGCGGCTTACTGACTGAACAGCAGCAGCCAGCACACAACATCCGCGTCTCCATGTCCGCTCTGTCCTGTAATTTATGATGTGCGCTTCCTTTTTTTGTGCCCACAACGCTACCAGTTGCCAGTTGCCAGTTGCCAGTTTTTAGTTTGGCGCAACTTTTGCCTGTTTTCTGCTGTCATAACTTTGCGCACATAATTAATAGTTGTTAAACCAGCGAGCGAGGATTTTTAGTTTAGTTTTGTTGGTTTGTGGCGTGCAACTTTTATGGCTGCTTGTCCGGAGTTGTTTGCTCAATTAACTTAGCAGGTAGTTAATTTTCAAAAGCCGCAGGACATCGCCACAAACTGAAGGACTGCGGATGCTAATTGATTTACAACCACCCACCCTGTGGCAAGGTGGATAGATCACATCTTTAAGAAGCTTAAAGGGTGCCGCTTACTTCACTCATTACTATTCATTGTCCAATGAAGCGTGAGTTTCGCTTTTGAAACGCAGCCAAGTTGAAGTTGAGTGGAAAAAATCAGCAATAAGTTTGCGAAGCATTTGATATATCACAACTTGTTTATTTCAGCAATAAATTTGTGCACCAACTTTGAAGGGTGATAAACAGAACGAACACTACACAAGGAGTCGAAAGAAGCTGTCCCATTCTGAAGGCAACTTTATTTTCTTGGTTTGGTTTCACAATCTGTTTGCTTTGGGAGTGAAGTTATGGATATTTTGAATATTTAAAGACGTCTTAAAGAAGGGAAGAAACTGTGTTTTAAAAATCTAACCCAGCATTGCTATAAAAATGGTTGGAACATATTAAATAGCGGATTATTTGTAAATATCCTTCCAATTCAACTTATTCTCTTGTATAAAATCAATTAAGCAGCCAGATAACAATAATTTTTAAAAGTAAATAAGCTCGACTAGGAGAAACCCAGAATCCTAGACCTTACACCTATGCCAACACTACTGCACCAATTCTGGAGACTAAGCTTGATTGTTTCATATCTCCGGTGTTTCTCATCCGATTTCAATAAGAATTTCACAGATAATTTTTTTGTCTATAGTTTGGACAACAATTTTTTTAGGATTACTGATTGTATCGTATCGTAAGCTACAAAATGTATCGATAATTTAAAACAAACTTGGACTAAGAGAGCTTATATTCAAAATCAGGAATATCTAGTTTTTATACAGACATAGCTAAATTGACTTGACTGTTTTGCTGGGAGATGCTTCCTTTTGCCTATTACATAATTATGCTCAAAGCCTTTATATCCGTTTTTTGACACATATCATTGGTATGAAAATATTTTGATTGAGATATACATTTTAATTAATTTACATTATATACGGGATTATTAATAATAAGATCATTTGATGTCTTACGTCGAAGGTAATAACAAATATATTTCTTAATTCTTAAAAGATATTAACATTAAATATAAAACCAATACTGAAATCATTAAAATGGAACGGCACGTGGTTCAAGATTTTCTTTACAGAGTTTAAAGATAAATAATTGATAAGTGCAAACAATTTAACAAAATAAGGAGTAAAATCAGGAAATAAAAGTTTAAAATAAAAATTGTAGCCCACTATTAAATTAAGTGTATAAACAAAGGAGTTCCTGTTCTCTGTTGCTTACTTCCGCGTCTTCTTTTAAGTGAGTTCACTTGGCGAATGTGTGATTTTTCGTTTTTGTGTTTTTTTTTGTTGCCTACCTGGCTAAAGTGGTGTAGCCACACGCGAAATATTTAGCATGTCAAATGACATATTTGCGAGGTTTTTTGTGCCTTGGCAGCAGTTACCATATCTCTTTCCCTATCTCCCTCTCTCTCTCTCTCTCTCGCTCTGTGTGTGTCTCTGTCTCTCTTTTTCTCCTGCAATGACTGGCTGAGGCATATGTGTACGTTTGTCATGGTGCTGTTTCTTTCCATTTGAAATCTGTTTGCTTTGGCTGTCGCCATTTTTGCTGTTTTGTGCTTCATTTATCACTCTGCAGCATTTTGGGTATTTCCATATACTCAGCATATTTGCTGGTCACAGCACACTCGTACTCGTACACATATACGATACGATGAATATGATATGATATATGACTGTGTCTTTAACCCAGCCAAACAACACAGCATCATCATCATCCTCCACTAAGCCGGGGTACTGTGTCACATCGTTCAACGGCAACGGCAATGGCAACGACAACAAACCATTGCACCCACCCCTTGCTACCCTTGTTACCCTTTCCAGTCGCTTTCTGTTTCTCACACATGGTGTAATTTAGATAAGTGGTCATTCTTCATATTTATAATGCTCATAATTTCATAATGTGCCACGCATATGCAGCTCGCAGCTCGGTCTCTGATGCCCAGTTGTCTCCATTTCCCCAACACCCCACCCCCACACAACGGTAAATTAAAATCAGGCATTTAAGCAGCAGTAAAAACAACATCACAGTGTGGATGAGTGGAGGATGAGTTTGGGGGACTGGGGAACAACATGGTCAGCGTCGTGCACTCCCCGAACCATTTACTTTATGTGACGCGAGTTTTTGTTAGTCCAACAACCTTGCAATGAATATGAATGGAGTTGGCGCCTATGAATATGGAACATGTGAATTTCGCGATTGTTGGCGCTGCTCTTTTTTCATTCGATGCCCACCGTTTGTTTGTTTTGTTGCGCTCAGATTTATGAGCCACATAAAAGTTAATTTAATTAAATGGATTTCGGTTTATGTTGAATAATTATGAGTGTTGCCCTTTAAGTGTAGAAATAGTGATAAAGAATTTTTTAAATGTGTGTCTTCAGATTGATAATGTTTTCAATAATTTTGAGCTTGCCATTTGGAATCTGTTAATCATTACCAAATATTATAAAATAATTTATTGCATTTCATGCTATAAGGTTTTTTAGACTTTAAGTTAAAGAATGAAGCTCGAAAATAAATACAAGCATATTTATAACATTGCTGTTCATTGTTCGAACTAAAAAGTAAGTTTATGAACTCATTTTTACTGGCTAGACTCCAAAGACATTGGTACATAAAACACTACAAAAGCAGCTTTTTAATAATTTAACTTTTCATATACATTGCTTGCTTTCTGTTGGTTAATTAATGAATTAATTTAATCGCAAATAGCATTTTTTTATAAATCATGACACTTAATATTTTTTCATATTTGCAGAACGGTTTCTTTGAAAAAGTCGATAGTAATCTCAATTTATATTGACAATTAACCTTAAGTTAAGTAACATAATATATATATGTATAAACAAACAAAATTAAATTTGGTTACCATTTAACAATCGCGATAGTCCAAAAGTTTAAAACATTCGCTTAAAATTTACGATGCAAATATATTCAGATGGAGATGGAACAAACTTTTTAATAGTTAAAATTTGCAAATTTTTCGTTGGCAACGATAACAAACAGGTTCGCCAATATATATTGACACCATTTTCTCTTTATGTGGAAGGAGTTGGAAAGTGGAAAGCTGAAAAATTCAAAACTAGCAGACAGATAACGGTAACCATTAGATTTACTTACATACATACTATATAGGGCAGATAAAAAAGAAACTCGAAACATGGAACTGGAAACTACAAACAGAAACTGAAACTTGTTTTTTTTTCTCATTTTCGTTTTAAGAAGCGAGAGAGTGGCACAGAGAATGCGAATCGTAAAAAATAAAATTATGCAAATTTTTATTATTTGATTATGCAAATGTTCGCGCTTGACGACCCTTGGCATAAGGACGACAATACTAGAACTCCGCAAAGCCTCCACATCCAAAACACATGCGGGCACTGAAGCTTCCGTTGTGAAAACTCAAAAAAAAAAACAGTTAGTTGGCCACCATTTTACCCAACTGTTCCGTGGGCCTCCCTACAGCGGGTAAATTTTAATATTCGTTGGCGATTCCATTTTTTTTGGAGGCGGGAGGCTGGGTAAGTAGCGCGGAGGGTGGTAAAGGGGCGAGGCGCGGCAGAGGGTGCCAGCATTGTGGAGCATTGTCATATGTGGTTGGAAATTTTGAATCTGTTTGCAACCCCTTCGAGCGTATCCGTTTCCTTCTGTCGCGTGCGTTTCCCATTCACTCGACATTCACTCGGTACCCATCCCATCCCTTAACCCCCAACCCCATCCAGCTCCCCTTTACGTCGCACTTGTCGTATGCGTATTTATATATTTTCTCATGTTCTGCTTTGCTATTGTTGCTCTCCCCGTATCTTCTCACTTCTCCCTCTCCCCTCTCTCTCTCTCTCTCTCTCTTTACACTTTGCGCGCGATTTGAATCTTTTAAGCGAAATATTGTTGAAATCACTTTATGCCTGACTGACTTGACTGGAATACTTTTCGGCGAGCCGAAACAGGGCGAGGGTGGCAACAAGGGTGTATGGCATGTATACCTTAAACGCTCTCTAATTGATATACAACATTAAGCCGCGTAGTTCCAGCTCCAGCCATTGAAAAAAAGTCACGCAGAATGAGTTTAAATTATAAAGTTGCTGATAAAAAATAGAAAGCGCGCTCGTAAAAGCTCAACTGATAAAGTCGAGCATTCAGTTTTATGGCTGCCTTTTAATCAGTTTGAATAATTACCAAAACGTGCTGCACGAAACTAAAGGAGCGAAATATGAACAAAAGGCGTACGACATTGAGATTCTTAAATGATATAGTTTGGTATATACACAGTTGTGGAAGTTGAAAGACTTTCAAGTGCAGTCGATCTATAGATTTCAAGCTCACAATATCAAAGCAAATTAACAAACAATAATACAATATTTTCTATTTTATTTTAACCTATTCTTAATTCATCTCAATCTTTAGGCCAAAGCGCGCTTTTTTATCACAACTCGTAAACAATTTTTACCAAGCGAATGAAATTGTTATTACATTATATAATCCACTAAAACACGACGACTTAAGGTATTTACAATACAAAAATCAGTTGCAGGTGTAAGAGTTTATTTCAAGATATTACCCCAGCTTAGTCATGAAAAACTAATGCATTTAACTCTTAGTTTTTATATATTGCTAGTATAGGCAAAAATTTGAAGTGTGACTTAAGCTAATAGTTTATTTTCAGCTAACTAGATAATAATAATGTTGGAGATAACTTAAATTTAGTTCAGTAAGTTTGGTCAACAATGTTTTTTATTTTAGAGATTTCGGTATAAATCAAATATTTTTCGTTCTACCTTTAAAAAAATGTGCAAAAACAAATACTAGTATTATGATTAAATACAAAACTTGTATAGAGGACCTGCATATTATTTTTATTGTTTTTTATATTCTAATATCGAAGATAAGGAATATAATGATTTGGTCTATAGAAAAGGCGCTTCTTCGGCACCATTTAAGTGAGAGATTTGAAACCAGGTGCTAGGAAATCGATATCAAGTGGATATATCTCAAGGTGCAAGTCAATAAAATTCCCAACAATTTAATAGCTAGAGTCGCTAAAATTCGTGGCAAGATCTAAAAATTAGCTGTAACTACAATGAACTGCAATTAAAGTTGAAGATGCCAAGGCCACCCGTATTCGTAGGCTTTTAAAATTGGAAATCCTCATCTTGAACAGTTTTTTGGGCTAGATTCCCCAAATTTGATGCGAAGACAAATAATGACATACACTAACAATCTGCATCAAAAAATTGGATACCACACCCATCCGTACTTTAAATTCGGAAATGTCTATTTGATCACCCAATTTGTGTGTTAAGTATATCAAAAGATTAGAAATCACGATGTTGGTTGTATCGACTTATTTTCCCAAAATGCTAAGCACAATTTGTAAGTAACAAAACAAATATAGCTCCGAGCATGAACAGTTATGAATGTTCTTCCAGAACTGATGAGCAAACAAATGAAGCATTCTCATCAATCACCACAGCACAGAACATAAATCATGCTAAGAGTCAAAAACCCTATAGAAAACCGACAAAAAAAAATGTAGTAAGTGGTAAGTAGAAGGCGATGAGGACACTTAATCGCCCAGTGGCAATAGGCAGGACAACATCAACCATCAACCGTAAACCGTCAACCATCAATTTTGATTGAGCAACAGTCGTCCCTGCTAAGCGCCACTTCCGGCATAGCAGCAACAACGCCATAATAATAAGAAAAATGCGTAATAAAAAAAGGCCAAATGCTTAGAAGAGGCACCAACAACACAACGCACATACGCACACACAAAGAGGCAGCCAAGGAGCTGGCTTGGTCCCACTGACTGTGCCGTCATATACCACAAAGACAGTCTGTTTATTTACGCCGCATCGTATGTAGAAGCTTACATATGGGTGCCTCCAGGCAACTGGGAGGGGCAGAGCGGAAAGCGGAGGGGATGGGTGACTACTTGTCCGGTTGTTGTTGTTGGTTTTGTTGCTGTTGCTGTTGCTGTCTCCATACGGCGGGGCACACATCACACATGTTGTTCCGAGTACACACGTATGTTGCCTGCAAGCGATAGCGTCAACGTTAGCGTCGACTGCGACGTCGCTGTCTTTGCCGCTGTCACTGCCGCCATTTTTTGGCAGCCAAGCCCCGGCGCTCCCAATCTTGGCCAGCTATCTAGCAAACGGCACATATGTGCAATCATGTGCAGCACCAGCAGCAGAAGCAGCAGCAGACACAGCAACAGCAGCAGCATCAGTATTCCAATCAACTGAGCAACGTGGTGGAGACTCCATTTTGGTTTTGCCATTGGCGCTGGCTTCAGACACGCCCACTGCGTCGTCAGGCGCATGCTCGAATCTCGCATCGAAAAACGAGTTCGAATTCGAGTTTCGAAAGAGCTGTTTCACAAGGCAATGGTATCATCGCCTGCAGCTGCTTAGAGTCAAATATGTGAAACTAGACAAGCGCATGGCGGATGCACATTTTTTAATCAAAACAAGATAAGATTTGCCAGAAATGACAAGTGCACTCACTGTCTGTCATAGGGAGGGCGGAACGCAAATCCTATGTGTGTGTGTGTGAATCAGAAGCGCGTTAAATTGAAACTTGGGATTTTACGCAGCTTAAGTTTTTTAGCAATTATAGAGTGAGATGGCCAGCTAAACAGAAATCCACAACAAAATGGAACGGGCTATAAACACTTGTCAGCCGCAACAGAAATATGTCACCTGCAACATATAGGAGGAGGGCAGTAGTAGGTGAAGGGAAAAACGGGGAACTCCGCTGCTGATGGGCAAATTCAATCAACACTCCACTCAACTCTTGTCCATCCCAATTCACCCCATAGTATAAATATCACACATAAATTCATATTTATGTTTGAACATTTGAACCTTTTTGTTTTGTTCCACCACACAACACAAACACACACACACACAATCAAAAGTCGATTAGCATGCAGCATGCCTGAAGGGGGGAGGCAGTTATATCTGTATGTACATAGCTGAACCCCACAGAAAACTCCTTCGCTAGCAACAAGCAACAAATAGGCAAACGCAGGTAATCGTATTTCCAAAAATTTGTTTTTGCCCTCTGCCCGGCAAAAACAAACCAATTTTCAACCCCTGCCTTCTGGGCAAACTTTGTGTTTAAAATCTGCTGAAACACAATGAAAATATTTTGCCTTCTGCCTGAGCTGTATGAATGGTTGGTATGTATGTGGGTAGGGGAGTGGTATTAAAAGGTTTGGGAGATGTGCTGTGACAAGTACAAGCCACTTGTGCGTTGATGATAATTTTTACATTTTTGGTGAACAGAAAGCCTGGTTGTAGGAGTCGGTGGGCAGTCGGTGAAGAGGTGGACGGTTCAGATATCTGAAATCGGCTTATGTCGCCTGCATTGTGCTGACAATGCTGGAGGAGCATTTGTTTTAGCCATGGCCATGGCCATAACACGGTAGAGCAAATGTGAGTTGGCTGGAACTGTCAACCTGTGCGGCCAGGCATTGTGTGATTTATGATGAATTTTAATTTAAAAGCAATCAATTTACAAATAACCAAAAGAGTTTAGCTGCAAGAAAGTCTGCAGATAAGTTTTGATATGTGTTGGTATGATTTTAAGGGAAGTATTAAGGATCGCTACCGAAAATTATAGAGACTCAAAAATTAATGCGGAAATCTAATAAAAGAGAGAATGTGTATGGCATAGAAAAAGGAATGTCCGTCAATGCCATATTTTTGTTGCAGTAAAAATTAACGAAATCTGACCTTAACATTATATAGCAGTCATGTAAAGGTATTTTATAATATTTTTCTTTGAAATCAAATTAAATTAACTTTGTTTTAATTATATGTAATGTCTAACATGTTTTTTAAACCCTGAACCTATGTAAGGGGTGCGTATGTATCTAACAGACAAAAGAAAAGATCTCCGACCTAATAAGGTATAATTATTCTTGCCAGCCACGTTTGTATGTCTTGCTACCTGGGCCTCCATGCCGATGTACACTGATAGAAAAAAGCCATTCCGAAAATAAGTTCGAACGAACTATGTTTTTCGTGATTCTGGAATTGCAATCCTAATTTAAGTGCGAAATAGTTGAATTGAGAATGAAAACACTTGTATCAAGTGGGGAGAGCTAAAACGAGTTAAAAAATACTTTAATCAAAAAATAATGTATGTAAATTTTTAAAACTCCAGAAATACTGAAATCAAGAACAAAAAATCTTCATTCATTTGGCTAAAGCCCCACTAACCGCTGTGTGGTATAAATTTACGAATTATGGAATATTAAAAACTCAAGTATTATTGGATCACTTGAGATCAAAATGTGGGGCCTTAAGTACGAAGTGCGTAAATATTTCTATGGGTGAACGAACGTGTCGATCACAGAATGTATTATGACGCGAGATTCGTAAATAACAGAAATTCTCGATCATTGGCAGAGAAAAATCCTATAAACGTATATATCTTTTGCAATTTTGTAAGATAGACTTATCATCATTATATCAATAAATTATATACCAATAAGCAAATATATAATAATTTATTGTGGTAGTTTCATTAGTTTTTTAATACAAGTTTATCATTTTGTGTACATTTTCACAGTTGTCAATGGTACTAGCTTGAAAAATACAATCAGTTTTATGTCTAATGACAAAAACCATTAAAAAATGTAATTATGTCGAACATTCAGGTATTATCTTGATGCATTATCCCTGGCTAATGAGCCACATTTGGCCGCAAGAAGAGCGACCTGTGAGTTATCTCAGAGATCTAATCGCTAGAGAAGGAGCCTGCACCAAAAGTGAAATCAATTAAAATTTATCACTTTACTTTCATTAAGAGACAAAAGAGAAGCAGAAGTAGAAGCAGTAGCAGCGGCGTCGTTGTTGCCGCTGGTGTCCCCAAGGTGCAATTCGTTATCAATTCGAGTACAATGGCGGCCAGGATGGTCAGGATGTGGCTTAGCTGTAATTTGTCCGTGGCGTCGACGCAACACGATAACAAAAAGACGCAAGAGATGAAGATGATGAAGAAGACAGCCACAATAAAACGACACAATGTTTGTCGCTTTAAATAATAAAAACATTTGATTTGCCACAGGCGGCACGTGCCACAACGAATCGAGAACTAGGTTGGGCTAGGCTGGCAATGCGCAACCAAAAATGGCAGATAAAGCCAACGCGTAAATTAATGGCCGACACGTGTCCTTGACGCTGCCACAAAAGGACACCAACTAGCATTCGAATTGGCATGGGTATTGAAATTTGGATGCCGATTATCATTGAGCTTGGACTTGGCTGCGAATTTGGCCAAGCTGTCCACACTGGGTGGTCTTCATGTGTGTGAATTGTTAGCAGCTTATGGACGACAGCAAATTATCGAGTCGACTATATGATTCTTGGATATGCTGCTGCTGCTGCTGCTGCTGCTGCTGATAATTGAGGCGTAAATGTTGACACACGTCCGCACACACACACACTCACACACACACAAACACATACACACTTGCCCCTTGAATGAACTGGGAACATTGTCGCTTAACTGACTGCAAAGTGGAGTTTATGATTTGTGACAATTGCCACGGATTTACGAGCATAATGTGGCGAGTGTGGAGTCTCTCCTTCTCCCTTGCTTGAGTGTAGCTATTCACTTTTAGTATCGCATTTGGTTGGTTTACTGGGCACAAGTAAGTTGCTGATAACCCTATCAAATTTTTATGCAGGATGCAAACTGCATAAGTCCGCCATTTGCGGAGTGCATAAAAAAGTTAATAAGCTTCACAAAATAAAACATCAATGAATGAAACAAAGAAGTTGATATAAACAAAGGATGAAAGGACTTTTGATTTTCCAGCTGATGGGCTGGTTTCAAAGTGCCCAACAAAACTTTTGACCATATGCGATAAAAATGAAAAAATAAAGGCGTAAGCCGGTTATTAAATGCGCTTACAAAATGTTTTTTATACACACTTAGAAAATGTTTCCTATGTACATTTTTACAATTATTAAATCGCATAATATTTGTTATTTATTTAAATTTTGAATCACAATATTTCTCCTATTAGATATATTTTTGACTGATACCATACCATTTTTTCACAAAGCACAACAATCTAGATTAATATTATTGTTAATATTTCTATGACAGGAATATTTATCAGAACAAACACGTCCACCCCATATCTAAGGGTATACAATGAATATTTAAAATTAACACAAAACGTAAAAAGAAAATAAGTCACACCACAGAAACGAGGGGGTATGAATGCATGATTATGAAATGTGAGGACGCCTGACATATGGCCACTTGGTGATATTAGACAATCACCGAAGGATATGCTAACAAGTCGCAAGGATAGACGAACAATTGTCAAATAACCACAGGACATGGACTTGAGCGCATCTTGTGATTGCGTGATTGAAACAGGATGTGTGGAAGAGTTGCAAGGTGGATGATGTGAAGCTTGATAACTATTCCATCCCTGTCCAGTTTCTTTGATCCTTGATTGGAGTTGCCTTCTTGAGGTCACTTGAGGCACACAGCTGTGACACTGATTGATGAGCCCATGGGCCAGCGGATTGTGTATCCACAAACAGCTTTGGGGATTCCGCATCAACGATTGCTTTAATAGAATTTTGCCGAAGGAAGAGCGGATTGCTGATATGGATGGGGGTGCGGCTCGTTCAAACTATGTAAATGGTGTCAACTGTGGACACCATAAAATATAATGACCAGCAGAGATAAAATATTTTTTATGTTATTGATCCACTTCGCCAATTTAAGCAGCAGTAGCAGCGGCGGCGGCGGCGGCGGCGGCGGCGGCAGCGACAAACAATATTTAAATTTAAAAGTTACAAATGTTCCAGTTAAATGGAGCAGAAGCAAGATTGTCGGCCCAGCTAACAAATGTTTCATATTTTATTCATTTGACGTTGCCAGGGTTCTTCAACAGACGCATGCTAAAAAATATCGAAAACAAAGAAAACACGCCCCACACTTTGGATTTTCCGCCCTCACAATCGAAACTGCACACTTGTCACATTCTGGGAAATTGATACATTGGACACTCCTTGGAACTAGCAAAATACTCGCATCTTCGCAATAAATCATAAATCAATAAGAAACGCTGCCAGGCAAAGCAGCAATCGCAATCTTCTCACTCATGTCCGAGTTCCCGTTTTCTTTTCAGTGTCCATTCCCTTTCATAGTTAAGGTCCTCGTTCTGGGCATTGGCTAATGATGTCTTAAAAAACGATTTTGGGCACAGGGTGGCCCAGAATCGACCAAATAAAATAAGTGGCAGTGTCACAAAACGAGGGCAATTGATGTCCTCAGGTCAAACGCATTAAGAAAATTGCCGTTTCAGCTGGCAAAAAAAAACTCTTATATCTCGTATATGTATGTATGTATGTATGTGGCTGGGAAATTGAATTTGCACGGCGCTAAGTGGAGACGGAGCAACAATATTCCACCAAATCGGCTTTAAGTCATGAAAAATAATAGACAACCCCCGACGAGTAGTAAAAAGCAGATTGCGAGGCGCGTCAGCAGCCAAAAAAGATTGTGGAACACATGCTGCGCCGCATATGATGACTGACGAGGACGAGGAAAAGGACGATGACTAGGACGAGTGCGAGTGCGAGAATGAGAACGGGAAAGAAAACGACACTGAATACGCTTATCAACTGGGAAACAGACATTTGATGTGGAACGGGTAACGCAACATGTGAAAAGGTAACAACTATGGCACACAGCGAAATGCATACAATACTCAACACTCATTTACTAAAACTGAAAGAAGGTAAAGGGCATTGAATTTGTATGGCAGCAATACGATATAGTGTTACGATCTCACTGACTTTGATAAATGATCTAACTGCAACACAAAGAAGACCATAACCAAGTTTTAGATAGATGGTTCAGAAACAAGTTTACACATTTCCTTAAATACGTTTATATCATGAAAAAACAAGTAAGAAGGCATGACGCGTTCATACATACGGACAAACGGACATGGCTTAATCGACTCGGCTGTTGATGCTGATCAAGAATATATGTATATACTTTATGGGGTCGGAGAAGCTTCCTTCTACCTGTTACCTACATACATATGCACAAAAAAATTATACCCTTTTTTACGCATTTCATGGGTTAAGGGTACAATTTTAACACACTTTGAATGAAGTTTTTACTCTATGATAAAAAACAGTACCAAAATGATGAAAATATGTATTGTTTATAAACAAGTGTAATAAGCAAAAAATAAATTTTAATTCATAACAAGTAAATTGATCATATTTTTGCTGCCTTTTAATACATCTTGTTTTAAAACGAGTGGTAAAAATGTATCCACCAAATCAATTTGTATTTTTCTAGGGAAATCGATTTTTTTTATATGTGTATATTTTCAGTACATATTCAACATTTTAAATTCTTATACAAAGAACTCCATTTCTAATTAAATTGCTTTATCATTATAAGAATTATTACCTTAATAATATAGTCTAAGCAAGTGAGAAGCCTCGGACAGACGGTCGGGCCCTTTTTTACCCATTTCATGGGTTAAGGGTATAAAAAGCGTTTAATATTATTCCAATATTCTACTAAAACTTAAGATTTTAATTCAATACATTCAATATACATATATATAAAAATATTATGCTAATTTGGAAGAGTTTACTGTTCCCTTAAGAAGTATAGGTCAAAGGGTAAATGTATATACTCCTTATACGTTGGCACTTCCATGTATATTATCACCTCCCATCGACACAATCAATGGGCTTTTTTGTTATAAATACGGATAAAACCTATTTATATTTTGTCTATAAATTACACTTATAATATGTATTGTATAATCACACAAATAAAACAAATAATGAATGCTATTTGTGCGCTTTTACATATTGAAACAACATGATTTTAATAACTTAGAAAATAGCTTACAAAGTGCATGTATGATGTGGATCATGTCGTTTCCATATCACCAGGTATCTCCGAGTCCTCAATCGTACGAGTCGCTGGAATATAAACCTTAAACGCAAATTTGGACTTGACAAAGGAGCCAGTGTTCAATACGGTGCAGCCGTGCTGAGTGCTGGAAAAGCTTTGACAAGAGTCACCCATAACAATGAGATCAGGCAGTGGATAAAGCCACAGAGCTGGATCGTAATCCCAGTGTACAGGCATTGCAACGGGATGTATAGGCACCAGATGACCCTGGCAGACAATCGTGCGTGCAAAATGTTGCTCAATGTGCGTTGTGTCCGGCGGAAAGTGCAATGTATTGCGACAAAACTTCGCCATCAGATCCAAGCGACAGACGACTATTTGTTGGGTACAGTACTGTAAGCGGCAGGGATTTGTAGCCAGCTGTGTGCGCGGCCAGGCTTTGAGCAAGCCAGAGGCCAAACACTCGGGCAATGGAGCACGTGGTAAGATATTTGGTGCTGTTGGATCCTCAGAGGAGGGCACTAAAATTAAATCGGTTTGCTTCTTAAGTTGCTCGCAACCGGCAGCTAATGCGCCCAACGCATCAAAATGCTGCCGTAGCTCATGATGATTGCGTGTACTGGCCGTAAAGGGACCCATTAAAATAATGGCCTGTGGTGGACACGAATCATATCCAACAAAAAGCTGACGCAACTTTGCCATGACTACAGGCAAATCCAGACGCACATCAGACAGGAAAGCAAGCGTCGTTTCCGTATTGCTGCGCTCCACTTCTTGTAATCTTGGTGAATATTTCAGTAACTTGGCGGACTCTCCGCCCCATGTGTTGCCGGTTCCAAAGAAGGCTCGGCTACTGCTTGCTGGCTCAGCGGGTGGAAAGCCCAGACCATCGACTGCAAAGGAACCATTGCCAACTATATATATATAAAACCAAAACAATTGAATACGACTTACCTTTAAGTACGCCGTTGGCATAGTTTCCCTCTGCGAGCACAAAGCATCCCTCGCAGAAAAAGCCAGCATGATAGCGTACACAGCTTAAGTCAAGCTGCACACAACCCGTTGGATCCTCAACATAGAATTTGCCCTCTTTGAGCTGTGTCAGCAGACCCAAGATCACAGCCTCTTTCATGTGAGATGTGGCCAACAAGTTCTCGGCGTACTGCAATTTAAATTTTTTTGTCTGTGCCTCGGTGGCAACACCGTCTTGGATAACTGCTGGTGCGAATAGATCATGTCGCAATGTTTTTTGCAGTAACATAGCATAACGCTGCTGCAAATAGTCCGACTTCATACGTGGCTGAGACAACAGGCGTCTTGGTTGAGTGTCCCTCTCGAACTTCTTGATACGCGTATTGTAGCGATAGCGTGGCACAGTAAAAGCATCGATCAGTCCAAAAATCGTCTCACCTTCATCGAGACCAACGCGGTTGAGTTCACTGATGGCTTTTTCTAGAGCGTCGCGCTCTACATGTGGCGTCGACAGCTTTTGCCCCTGTAGGTTCTCCGTTATGACCGTCATCCATTTCTCACGTTCAGCATGCTCGAAGGGCAACAGCTGCTCGGCAAGATAGGTGCTGTTTTCCGAGCGTATAAGGAAACCGCTTAGCTTAAATGAGTTTGTGATGCGCTTGCGCAAATGCGTTAACTCATCCATGGTAAGCAAAATGAAATGCAATCCAACAAAAACACAACTCGTTTCGACTGTTTTTATCTTGGCGCCATTTGAACTAGTGAGCGAACTGATATCACAGCTGATACTGCACAAACTTTCCAACACTGTATGTTTGTGGTGGTTGGTCAATTATTCTTAGCACAACTACCGTTGAGCCATCCATAAATTCAAAACAGACGGTAAAATTTTCTGGTGCATTTATTAATAAATAAACATGATTTAAAATGTTTTTTACAAATATAGTTAACAATATTTCAGATTGAAATAAACATTTTTTAACAATCAACCAGTTACCGAACCTGTACGCCAGGAACATCCAAGGCGATTTGATTTGCAATACGTTAGTAAAAGAGATAATTTCATGCCTAGTGCTGCTATAAAACAATGCGTATAACAAAAATTTCACAAAATTTGTTACTGTTCAGAAAAAATACAAATACTGTTAAAAAGAAATGCATCACAGACTGTTGGCGGCAGCATGAGTGTCTGGATGGCAGTCTTGTTGACAAGCGGCCAATTGTTGCACACATTGTTCAATTATGTTGTGGACAATATCTGCAGTTTGTGCTGTACTGAACGGTTTATCAATAGGAGGCACATGCACAAATAAACTACGCTTGCAATCCACATCCAGCGACTTTAAATATATGTAGCCGCAAAGAAAGCTGCCAACATTTTTTGATGCCTTTGTTGCCGATAAACTCGTTTCACAAGATGCTCGAGCCAGCTCTGCACACTTCTCGCATGTGACATTTACAGCCTCAACAATCTTATCAACGTTAAGGCCACAACGCAAAACATTCGCTTTACCATTGTTATGTAGGCAGCAGCTGCCTTTGCTCAAAAATTGGCCTGCATTATCGGGACGTCGAAACTGATGGTTGTAGGCAAGTTTCTCCACATAAACGCATTTTGCAACGCCCGAAACACCGACATGAACTACCAGCTGTAGCGAATATGGATATGAATGATGTCATCGCTGCTGAACATATTTATGTAGATCGATTCTATTGTTTCTCACCTCTGGCTGACGCTGCCAAATTTCTGCAACTGCTTCATCCACGGCCCCATATTCCACAGGCACCATTTTCTTCTCCAGCTGATAGTCGACGCCACCGCAGCTTAAGAGCTCGGGTAGCAATTTCACGGCTTCCCAACTGGCATTAATTTCCTCATGACCTACAAATGGACCAAATCCAGTAACGAGAATCAGTTTACGCTCTGTTGACGACATTGTAAACACTGTCGCCCACTATAAATAAGAGTTTATTGCGCATACACATATACATTACATGTGTGTGGTCACAGAGTTCACTTTAATTAGGTAGTGCTGGAAAACAAAGTAAATAAAGAAAAGTACGGTGTTGACATGAGTGATTCCAAAAAACTTTAATTGAAAAATATTACAATTAAAAAATGTTTACTAATCTCATAGTAAACATATTTGCTGTTGAAGTAATTCCAGTCCTTTATTTTAGGAATATGCCAATTGTTCCAGGGCTGCATAGTAAAAAAAGTCAGTGCTGTAAAACGAAACCTCTCAATGTTTATTGTCAATTACTTCACGTAAAAATACAGCCCTGTCTATCAATTATTTCCAGCCCTGCTTGGGCGCAAATACACAAAGAAAGTCCAGACAAGTGGTTCAATGCTTAGTAAGTGTTGTAATCTAATTTGCTATACATTCTTAAAAAAATTTTAAGTATGCTGAACTTTAAACGGTAAAACTCTTAGTACAAACATATAAGTAATACATTCCGTGGTGCAAACTGCACAAAACGCACACAAAATAAACATCGCAAAGTCAAGCCCAAAACCCAAATCAATAAATATTTGTTTTCACACTTGGACTTTCAATTCAAGCAGAGCTAAGCAAACGCCGCATAAAACGTTTGACGGATTGAAAATGTAAGTCCTAATTCGTGGATATTAAGCTAATCTAATCTGTTTTCTGACCAATCATCAACGTGTTTCTTACAAATACACACACATATCTCACACCTGCCATTGATGTACGTTTTTGAACTTTGTACACATGAACATTAAGTATTCATCGAATTTTGTATTATTGCAGAGGCGGTGTACGGAGCAGGGGCACAATTGGAGGCAACAACAGCTGTTGAATTTCTCAAGCAGCTCAAGTCGATTGAGTTTTAAAAGGTTCCCGTGCGAGGAGAAAAAATTTATCATGTTGTCGCGCCTGCAAGACTTTCTGTCACGCCATCGTCGTAAATTTATAGTAACTGGAGTAGTGGTGGGTGGCACCATCTTTGCAGCACGTTATGCACAACGCAAACTGGTGGAGTATCAGGAGAGGCAGGCGCGTGAGTTTTTTGAGCGGTCACGGCGATTGCATCATTTTGAGTCGACAGAGCGCACCTGCAACCAGGTGATACTGGGAATGGGCGAGGAGATGTGCCAGGCGGTGTTGCACGAATGCAGCACAGATGAGTTGCTCGAGCAGCTGCGACAGCATCCCACCAACAAACTGGAATTGTGGGAACAGATGAAAATTGTATCGTTTACGCGACTTGCCACATTTGTGTATGCCTCTTCCATGCTGGTAGTTGCACTACGCGTGCAGCTGAATGTGCTCGGCGGATATATCTATCGTGATATAATGACGGAGCAGCGTCAGATTAACGACGAAGTAAAGCAGCAGTACTTATCACTCATCAGGCACTTCATTTCCTATGATGGCATACGGGATCTGGCCCGATTTATACGCAGCCAGGTCGTGGAGGTTCTCAAGACAATGCCATTAACGCGACAATTGACATTGGCCGATATGGAGCAAATCTTCTGGTCACTGCAAATGTCCATCAATGGCGATACACGACACGATCCCAACTCCAAGATGAGCAAGTATCTGCTGCCTGATCAGACGAGCCTGCAGGAGAGATTTAATTGCTCTCCGCTGCTGCAGCAGATGTACAATGAGACCCTGGATCTGCTGGAGAGCGAGGAATGCGTTGGAGTGTGTGCGCATAATGTGAGTCGCGGCTTTGTGCTCAGCTGTGATGCCATTGCCGAATCAATGGGCGAAACCTTGCAGCATTTGGCGCCGGGTGAACTTCAAAACCAGCAGCCGCTAAATGGACCCAGCATCCAATCAGATGGCCCAAGTAAGCCAAGCAACAACAACAATCTGCTGAACATCAATACGGTTCTGTTGGCACTGGCCAAACTGATTCCCATTGTCAGTGGACTCACTTCGCGAGGCTACGACAGCTCTTCAAGACCACACAATCTGCCTACGCAGCTGCTGAGTTTCTATGTGGTGTCCGAGAAATCAAAATTATTGGGCGCCAATGTTTACGAGACCTTCAGTTCGGGCTAAGAGCAGTTATAGTTGTACGATATATTAAGCTTAAGACAACTGCAAAATAAGATTATATATTATATAGACGTACGAAATCCGATCTTTTAACAATAAACAATGTATGTTTTTGTGTATGTGTATGTACTATATACATTCATATAAGTCTTAAGTTTATTTAATTCGAAATCCGCTAAAGATTGCTGAAAGAACTTAGTTTAAGATATGCAAATAGAATTTAAACATACAAAACGAGCAACGTGAAAGCCTTTGTATTTTTACTATACATTTAAATGAATAAAAGAAATTGTAATATTTAAGAGCAAGCTGGAAGTTCTTTAATTTAGCAGGGACACACTCCAAAAATGCCCTATTTCAAATGGGGTGGCATTGATTTCAAAAAAACCGCCCTAGTCATTCTGTTGATAAGGCGCGCGGTTCCCGACAGCTGTCGACGTCTCAGTCGCAGCGGTGATTGTTTATATGAATACTCATTCCTTCTCTCAATAAATGTTACTCTCGTCGTTTAAAAGAGCGCTGGCAGCGCATGCGCTTCAGGAACTAAACAAATTGCAAACACAGCTGCATACACACTTACACAAGGACTCCAAGCAAATGTTGTAGCATCTTTTAGGCGCTTCGATTAGCAATCATCATTGAGGTGCCTTTTAATTATGCTCATAAATAAATATTATAAAACGATTAAGAGTATATTGTCGCCATGCCGCTTATTAAATTTACCGCATATCCAATCTCTGCCCGCTCTTACTCAGTCGATGGCTCTCTAACTGTGTCTCTCTCTCTTAATGCGGCTGCTGTTGCCCAGCTGTCTGGCTGGAGTCTAATTATTATATACATTGGCAGCGCAGTTGCAAAAGTTACGTGAAAACGTAAAGGACAAGCGACGCGCCTTCCTACACAGCGTGTGAGTGTATGTGACACGAGTGTGTGTGTGTGCAGTAAGAAAACAACATCATTAAATGTGCAAAAAAATTCAAAATATATTTAATCTATATAAATATCGAGGCTCTTTTTAACTCAACCAACTCCAAATCTGTGCCACAACACCAATACCAACAACGCAACGCAATGGAAAACAATCAACAAACATTTGTGTAGGTTGAGGTGCAAGTGAAAAGATACATATACTAAAACCAAATGTTTATGGCTCTTACAACGGCTGGGCTTTGAGGTTAAACGGTTGTTTAGCCCCGGTGAAAACAAAAATGTTTTAACAACGGTATTATTGATTAAGACAACAGAAAAGTAATATACTCACGCACACATGACACAGACAGACATTTGCGTGTGTGTTACCGTTAGACCTTAAGATTAAAAGGGGTGAGTTTGGGTGTTTCTTAAGGGTGCTCGCCACTCGCAACTCGCAACACTCTTAACGCAACTATGAATGCAAGTGTCCCAAGTACATTTAGTCTGCTGCAAGCACACAACAAAAATTGCTGCTTTTGCAATTTTGCTGTTTTTTGGGAGAACCACCACCTATATATCTATTGTGCGTGAGTAGATAAGGGAATATTATCATTCATTGCAGACAGAGAGCATGAGAGAGCGACAGAGAGAGAGAGCGAAAACTAACAAACCCTAAAACTACATACGGCCTAGCTCGAATATTTTTTATTCCTCGAAGTTCCTATAAGTGAGCAAGTCAAGTGTGACAACGTGCAAAGTATAGACAGCGCACTCCCCTTCAAGGCACTGAGGCCCCCTCTTCAATATTTATGAAAACAATGCATGCAAGTCAAGAGTAGGCCGCCTTTATAGGCATATTGACATACTAAATGCAAAGGATCAAGTGTCTTGACGTTGAGGGCCACAACGTCACAACAACACTACAACTAAATATAAATACACACACACAAACACTTACAGATATACAAATTAGGCGTGCTGTGGAGGTGCTTCACATATACATACATATGTGTATGGTCTCTGTGTATTTTGTTGTAGGTGCTTGTTGTTTGTTGGTGGTTGCAGGCTAGTCACTTTTTCTAATTGGTATGACAAACCTAAGGCGAGCTACAAGCAAGCTCATTGGATTGTATAAATAAATTCTTAGTAAAAGATACAAACAAACTTATTCGAAGAATCATATGTAGGTTAAATGGTAATAATGAATACAATTTTTAGCGAATTAAGATTATTTTTATTATTATTATTATTATTTCATAGCTGATAAAATGCACTCAAACATTCAAGATCTTCTACTATATATATGGCATACTTTGATAAGGGATTGGCCTGTGGAAACTAAAAAGCACTTTCTAAACAAAAGTTTTTAGAACTTTTAATTTTTACTGTTTGATTTTTAGCTTATTAGTTTACTTTGTATATTTGAATCCTTTTAATTGTATATAAAGTTTGTAGACAGGCTTATTAATCTTTCACGCAAAATCTGAGAAAAGGATTTGAATAAAACTTTACATTAATAAAGCTTTTACACCAAAAACACCAAAATAAATGAATGCCTTGTTTTTATACCCTTTACCCATGAAATGGGTAAACAAAGGGTATAATGGTTTTGTGCAAAAGTATGTAACAGGGAGAAGGAAGCTTCTCCTACCCCATAAAGTATATATATTCTTGATCAGCATCAACAGCCCAGTCGATTTAGCCATGTCCGTCTGTCTGTCCGTCCGTCTGTCCGTCCGTCCGTCCGTATGTATGTATGAACGCGTCGATCTCAGAAACTACAAAAGCTAGAGACTCCAAATATTGGATATGAGCTCTCCTAATCCCTAGGCATGACAAGTTTGTTTCAAATTTTCGATAACTTTTTAGGTTTACGATATACACATGTAATCGATATGTAATCGAGTCTCTAGCTTTTGTAGTTCCTGAGATCGACGCGTTCATACATACAGACAGACGGACGTACAGACGGACGGACAGACAGACGGACATGGCTAAATCGACTCGGCTGTTGATGCTGATCAAGAATATATATACTTTATGGGGTCGGAGAAGCTTCCTTCTGCCTGTTACATACTTTTGCACAAAACCATTATACCCTTTTTTACCCATTTCATGGGTTAAGGGTATAATTAGATGTACATTCAAGTGGACCAACGATACCAAGCACCGGCTCGTTAACGCGCGGACCCTAGCCCAAAGCAACCCACCTTACGAAGATCGCGAACAAGTAGACAAATGAGACAAGACTAGTTTTTTTAGAGAGCAAATAGAAATAGCATTATGTATTAAATAGGAAAGATCATTATATGTAACACATAAGATCCGAAAGGGGTTATAGATAGCATGTATCGAGAATTCTGATAAAATTTTTACGGCTGGACTCGAACGAGTTGATTCTAATTGAAAACCAATATACAAGCATGTAAAAAATTATTTGGAATACCAAATTTTGTCAATTACATTGTAATGCAAAAATAATGTCCTCTGGACATGAACACTCGACAAAAACGAAACCGTTTGTTTTGATCTATGAATCAAAAACATTCAATAAGTAAACAAAAATAATAGCTGATTCTTTTGCTAATGTAAACGACTTTTGGCCGCTATCCCTAGGACCTTTAAGCGAGCTCAAAGCTAAAGTAACATTAGCGACCTCAATGTGAACAGTATTAGAACATAAAACATACATACATACACGTGCATAAAATAACTTTTTTACGCGGGCAGAACAGCAAATTACGAGTTTCCCCATTCAATAATAATAAATGAAAAAACCAGCGGGAACTTTTAATATCTTCTATACATGAGTGAATGAATAGCAATACTGAGAAACACTCTGTTTCACTCTGACAAAATACACACACACTTGCTACTATGCAAAGAACATTTATGTATGTGTGTGTTGGTCGATCTTTGCAGCGCTTTTGTGTACACAAGTCCTAGTTTTGAAACATGAATGAATGGCTATAACTACATTTTTTTTGAGAGCGATGAGTGAATTTGGGTTGCCAGACCGTTTGCCTGGTTGTGGTCCTGGTCCTGTGCCTGAGCTCCATTCGTTGTCTGTTTGGCTTGTCAAAACCGTCAAAAAGTGCGATAGACAAGCAGGCAGGCAAGCAAGCAGCTTAAGTGCACGACAGAGCCTGCCTTGCCCCTCTACTTTTATATAGAAACTAGCGCGTGGTTACTTAAGAACCCTGCCACAACAAGCACCTAACCACCAGCCCATCAGCCTATCAACTTGCAACCCACCAATTGCAACCCCATCGTTGCAACCGCAGGCTATTGCAAAAAGAAATCCTCAAAAGAATATGTAAAATAGTGCCGTAAATGTCATTTGATAGATGGTTGTGCTGGTTCTCGGTCGATTCAACTTGGTTGCTGCTTGGGGTTTGCCTCTACTGATTAGTTCAACGCCTTCGTTTCTCAATGCATTTAATGATGCTTCCAGGTCCTAGGCTGCTCATATCCGAGTACACATGTGCCACACTTTACAGTAATTAGATGCCAGCAGGGGAAAGTGTAACTCATAAAACTATTTCAACAGTTTGTTTCGACTTTATCTAGCTGTTTTTCATTTTGTTGCGCATACGCCCCGTAGCCTTAGTGTTGGCACATATTACTAACGTATGTGGCTGCCACATAAGCCATCCCCTTAGCCACAATAGCAGTAAACGAACCACGTTCATAAGTCACAAAACATTTCAAATGAACATTTCTAACATTCTAGGTGTGCGCTAAAGTTAAATCTTAATTGCATTCTAAGGTATGGAATAAACAATAATTTCTAAATGCAGCACAAACATTTTTTGTTTCAGCTCTTACAAGCTTATCGTTTTTTTTTTAGAAACAACGGTTACTCCATAAATATACATTCGAGTAAAAGAATAGCTTTATCACAAATTGGTTTCAAAAACGCCCTCCTAAGCGCATTACTATTTCATATGCGTCATAATTATGCAGATAACATTACGCAATAAAGTTGATGAACCGGCGAAAAGCCACAACTACGATTACGAATACACATTGACTTTAGTTCATTTCAGTTCCGCTATAGGGCGAAACATTTTTTTTTTGTTTCGCAGTTATATATGTGAAAGCAACCGAACAGTAACAAATAACTAAAAGAGATCAGCACCAGTACACGAACCAGAACTCAATTCCCAACTCGAAACATTTGCGTACTTTGCTTACAATATAGATAATTAACATTGGTAATTAGTGTTTTGCGTTTTGTTACTACAATCATGATGGAATGCGGGTACGATATTAAAAAAGTATGTATTAAAATATGTGAGTTATATGTTTGTAAACATTTTTCCAGAAAAATTACCATGTTAACAGGCTGAGTGGGTGGCCAGTACCAAAGCCAAAGCTAGTGACGAAAATCCCGCTAAAGCCGATCCAGCGTTGCAGTACGAAATAGATTGGCGACGATTTCAGAATGCGACGACCAAAAATATCGCTGAAAAAATATTTTTATTTCACGTTGATTTGTGCGCTCCTGCTAATATTCGGTTTCAATCTCAAGTGAGTAACCAATCGTATTAATACCAAACAAAACAAAACAGATCTTAACTTATATCATTTTCAGAGAGTATGAGATATGGAAGTCAAATCGGGAACCAAGAACTGTTCCTTCAATTTTACAACAGCAGCAACAGCAACAGAGACAGCATGAGGCAACAAATGAGATAAAGGGTTGGTCTGTCGGGGAAACCACATCAACATACGAGTCAGCTCCGCCAGCCTCAGTCGCCCCAATGCTCGAACAGGAGCAGCAGCTGCAGGAGAATGATCTGGAAGAAGAAGCAGCGGCCGATAAACATGCAGAGACGTCAGCTACGGCCAAGCCGTGGTTCTTTCGAAATGGCGAATACTATCCCAAGCCAGCAAAGACATTTAGCAATCGCAAGGCACGAAAATTGCATACACCCAAACTATTTCCACAGCAGGATCAGCACAGTGATCGTGTTGTCAATCAGTTGATGTATGTGCCCCACAATTATGAACAGATCAAGGCAAGTGGCAAACTGAAAACCATCTTGTTGTACAATGGCTTGGGGCCATGGAATGTGAAAAAGGGTCGCGAGGTCTTTCTGCGCTCCAAGTGTCCTGTGGACACCTGCGAACTGACCGCAAATCGGGATTTGGCCAGCGTGGCTGACATGATACTGTACAAGGACACATACATACCAACAGGCATTCGCAGGCCCAGCAATCACAACCAAGTCAATATGATGTACTATTTGGAATGTCCGTATCACACACAAAATGTTAAGGTGCCGGATGCCATCAACTGGACGGCAACATATAGGTAAGTGTAAGTGGTTGAGTTTCTTTTTCATTTCAATTCAATTTCCGTTTCCTTACAGACGTGACAGTACTGTGATGGCGCCTTATGAGAAATGGCAATACTATGACAATAAGGTTCAGCAACTGGAACAGGATCAAAACTATGCCCTCAACAAGACGAAAAAGGTTGCATGGTTTGTATCCAATTGTGGTGCACGCAACGGACGACTACAGTACGCACATGAACTACAAAAACATATTGAGGTAATTATTGCATTTGTATACCCTTAAACCATCAAATGGGTAAAAAAGGGTATAATGGTTTTGTGCAAAAGTATGTAACAGGCAGAAGGAAGCTTCTCCGATCCCATAAAGTATATATATTCTTTATCAGCATCACCAGCGGAGTCAATTTAGCCATGTCCGTCTGTCTGTATATAAGAGCGCGTCGATCTAAGGAACTACTAATGCTAGAGACTCCAGATTTTTGGATATGAGCTCTCCCAATCCCAAGGCAGGACAAATGTTCGATAACTGTTCCGGTTTACGATATACACATGTAATCGATACCAAAAAAAATCTTGAATTAGAAATATTTTAAAATGAGGATTGAAACTATAACAACATAATGAAAATCGGTTGAGAAAAACCGGAGATATAAAACCATGGAGCATTGGTACATTAGTACACGTATGTGTATGTCTGGCTGATAGCCGGTCGGGCGTCTGTCATTCTGTATAGTCAAGGGATAAGGGTATCTTCTAGTCGAGCTTACTCGACTAGAGCCATCTTGCTTATTTGTTAATCCCTTTTTATGCCCTTAACCCACGAAATGTGTATAACGAAGCATTTCGACTATCCAAAAGTTATATACACTGTTTTTTATTGATCAGCATTATGAGTTAAGTTGATAAAACCGTATCCGTCTGTATAATTCAATAAATATTCTTGATCATCATCAAGATCTGAGTTTATATAGTCATATAATTATCTGTCCTCTCGTTCGTCTGTCCATCTGTTTCTATGAATCTACTTCTTCAGTTTTGAAGCTAACGAGCTGAAACTTTTGTCAGCGACTTCTATTTGTTTCTGTTATATCATTTGTCAAAATAAATATCGGATCTCTATATAATATAGCTACCATACAAAAATACAAGATTTTACTACGAAGAAAACCAAGTGGGTTTTGTTTTAAGTGTAAACATTATTCCAAAGTCACTTTTCTTATTTTTGTAGTCTTAGTCTTAGTTAAGTCTTCCTCCAATCAAATACTTACATCCAATAAGCTCTTCATCTTATAATCCAATTTCTTATTATACTTTGCATTCAGGTTGATATTTATGGAGGATGTGGCCATTACAAATGTCCTAGGAGTACCGCTGATAAATGCTTTGACATACTGGACAATGACTACAAGTTCTATTTGGCATTTGAAAACTCCAACTGCAGGGATTACATAACGGAAAAGTTCTTTGTGAATGCACTAAATCGAAAGGTATTGCCGATCGTAATGGGCGCTCGCCCAGAGGACTATGAGGTGAGCGCGCCGCGACGCTCCTACATACACATCGATGAGTTTGCCTCACCCAAAGAGCTAGCCGAGTATCTGCACATACTCGACAAGGATGATGAGCTGTACAATTCGTACTTTAAGTGGAAGGGCACTGGTGAGTTCATTAATACTTACTTCTGGTGTCGCGTCTGCTCCACGCTCCATAACGAGGATCAACTACGTAAGTCTAGCTGGTATACAGATATTAATGATTGGTGGCGTGGTGCTGGCATTTGCACTTCAGGATCGTGGCGCAATTTTAAGGCGCGCATGGATGTTATTAGCGATGATTGAGTTGGGGACGTTGTCCAGATAGTGGACGGCGCTATTATTACATAATCAAAAAATTCAAAAATATGTGCGGCTATATTGTTGTTGTTTTTTTGTACTGTGTATGTGTAAAAAAACCTCTTCGCTTTTATCGAAGTTATCGGGCCCGGAACCGAGCCCGCGTCCCGAAGTTGAAGTACTATGTAATTGTTTTCTAGCTAGAACTAAGTGCAACTAATCGCTTCTAGTACATAATACTAAGAACTAACTATGTATTAAGCATAAGCAACTTGAAAATCAAACGAGCATGGGGCAAAAATTTAAAAAATAAAAGCCTCGATAAGCAATATATCGGGGAATAAAAACATGTTCCTTCCTGGATTGAAAGAACCGCTTACACAATGTTCAATACAATGAAAGACAAAGCGCATAGAACCTAGCCTATAGACTAAAAGATCCCAAGAAGATCATTGTAACATATACAATACAAAATAAATAAGACAAATTATCCTAGTTATACAAGATATATACATATGTACTAATTATATGTAATTTATATTTAAGTTGGTTTAAAAATGCAAAGTCCAACGGACACACACACACACATAAATGTTCAGTAGCATTATATATATGATATAGCTTCTAGAAGTACTACATGCATATATCAAATTTATATATAATTACATAATTTTGTATGCGTTTTTTGTAAACAACAAAGTTAAGATATTTTAAACTTAATTTACGTAGTTTTGGTTTAAGACTTACGTTTGGATTTCAGTTGAAATAATCATATTTACATATGTATGTATATGCTCTAGAGGCAAACGCACAAAGTCGCGCAATACTCAGTTTCGTCTGAGTTTTATTCTGGTCGTTAGCTATTAATTGCTCCAATCCAAGATCTTATCGATTTCAATGCACTTGCTAAAATACTATTCGATATTGCTAGTCTATAAATTCGAGTATACCATTCAAGTAATCATCTTTGTTTGGCTCTAACTTGGTACAAGTGCGGCTTTTATTGAAGTCAGTTTGAAAATGGTGCCATCAAAATCCTAATATACATTTGTCTATGAGCCCTTTATTTATTATGTGTGTGTAGTTTGTTAGGTTATTGTACTTAATATGTGATTAGATTCGGGATTACTTGGTTTGTATTTTCAGTAATGCGTATGATTGCTAGTTTTAGTTGTAAATTTAATTTAATTGTGTGTTATTATAGATTATGAATACTTTTCGATACATCTAACATTCAATAATATCATAAATGTGTATTTTGAGTGTGAATTCAATTATTTTTAATTTTACTGTGATAAACAAAAAGGAAAAATAAACAAAGAAAACAAATGACAACATTGGTACTTTTTGACACATAATGTGCTTTTAAAGTTATATATATTAAGCGAAAACCTATTTCAACCATATTCGTATCAATTTAAACCTAAAACAACAAAGTTGTGCACATTTATGAGAAACAAAAAATAAGATTATTGTTGAATGTAGTTTTTTATCAAACATGGCACATGTTTAGTTGATGCGACAGATCTTTCAAGTTATTTAACTTCTCTTGTTTTATTTTTGGCTGTCCCACTGAAGTTACTGCTGTAATCTTAGGCTGCATAGGCTCCACGTTTTTAGATAGCGTTAAAGATGAAAATGTAATGTACAAATTACCTTGTAGATACGTTGGATAAATTATATTTTGTTCTTAGTTTATTTTTTTAAAGTATAATTTGGAATTCCAGTTGGAAATCAGTAAGTAACATGGCCATATCGACTCTACTGTTGATGCTAATCCAGAACATATATACTTTATGAGGTCGGAGAAGCTTCCTTCTGCCTGTTACATACTTTTGCACAAAACCATTATACCCTTTTTTACCCATTCATGGGTAAACGGTATAAAAAGTGTCACAACTTATTCTCCTTTGGATTAAACTTTTACACACCTAAAGAAAAAAACCTAGGTTATTGGCAACACCCTTGATTTTTTAATTATAAACTCTGATTTTTGATAATTTTTTATTATATTTAGTATATATAAAACTATCCTTCGTCATATTCTGGATCTTAGTTAAAACCAACAACAACAGAATTGCTAAACTCGTTCTGGAGCCATTTGGACTAGGATTTGGAGTACTAGAAGATGGTAATATAAGACTGTAACATGTATGCATGTATTAAAGATATATTTAAAGTTCTTAGCTAATTATTTAATCAGCTCAAATCAAATATATACAGTTGCAAGTTTGTAAACATACAAACAAAAGGCGGAAAAGTAATTGTCATAAGAGACAAAGACTGAAGTAAACAGGTGAAAATGTTTGTGTAGTATTTGGTTTGTATTTTCAGCAATGCGTATAATTTTTAGATGTAAACGTAATTGAATTATGTGTTTTACAACATAAACAATATTTATTCGATATACTTAATAATATCATAAATTGGTAATTTAATTGTGAATTCAATTATTTTAAAAATAAAAACAAATGGAAAATTTCTGACATATGACGTACTTATAAAGTTATATTTGAAATGAAAATACTGCAATAGAGCTTACAAATCTATTTCAACCATATTCGTATACGTTTAAACTTAAAACAACAAAGCTGTGCACATTTTTGAGCAACAGAAAAAAAAATATTATTCTTAAGTGTGGTTTATTATAGCCTTCTCTTAACATTGGCATCATGTCTAATGAGGCTCAATGACAAATACTATTTTGTTGTTCACACATGGCACATTTTTAGTTGCTGCAACAGATTTTTTAAGCTATGTATTTTCTCTTGCTTTATTTTCGGCTGTTCCACTGAAGTTACTGCAACAATTTTGGCTGTAATCTTATGCTGCAAGGCAATGGCCTCCACTTGCTTGGATAGCTTTAAGAGAGATAACATAAAAGTGTTACATATTAAATCAACTAAAATATAATGGACAAGTTACCTCGTAGGCACGTTTGATAATGTTATGCGGCATGCCCGCCAATTTAGCTGCATTGAAACCATAGGATTTGGGACATGCACCCGCTGTGTATTTGTAGAGGAAGGTAACCGTTTCTTGTGTGGGATCTGTGTTGTCTTCATTCTCAACCATGCATGCCATATGACCCAGTGTAATCCTCTTATCCATGTGAAAGAAGTCAATTAGATTGTGGTAATGTGTGGAGAACAAAGTGCGGCACTTGAGATTTGCCAAGAAGTTGACCACAGAGGCAGCTATAGCTGTGCCATCATAAGTAGCCGTACCGCGTCCCAACTCATCAAGTAGCACCAGTGAATTCGGTGTGGCGTGCTTTAGTATAAGCGATGTTTCATTTAATTCCACCAGGAATGTACTGTGCCCGGCCAGTATATCATCTTGTGCGCCAAGGCGTGTAAAAATTCGGTCCACGAGGCTCATGCGGCAACTGGCAGCGGGAATGTGAGCACCCTGGAAGCATAACAAATTGAGCTTATCAATAATTTAAGTCTTTTCATTATTTACTTACAATTTGTGCCATGATTGTAAGCAAACCGAGTTGTCGCATTAGTGTGCTCTTGCCGCCCATGTTTGGGCCAGTCAGCAACGATAGCGGAGCGTCTGATTCAGTGCCCAGTTGTAGTCCATTCGGTATGTAAGTGGAAGCATTGACGCATGGATGATAGCCCTCCTCTAGCTCAATGAAGGGATGTGCTGGTGCCTCGACCAGCTCGGGCACGCAGATAACTAATTGTTGGCGTGCATACTCTGCCAAGGAGGCGATCACATCCAGCGTGGATACACAATCTATGCACTGCTTCCATTGCTCATAGTGATTAGAAAACTTTTCAAACAAGCGACGCGCCAGATCCTTAAGCACTGTATTACGTACATCCTCCGCCTGCTGCATATCCTTTAGCAGCGCCTTTGTCTCCGCTGTGCTATAGCGACGTGCGGGCTTCTTGCCTTTTACCTGGCCTTCCAATGCATACGACTTGTTGGCCTTGTGAGCATGCGTCTCAGGGACTTCAAGCTGATAGCGTTTTTTGTCGGAGCCAAAGTAAACAATGCGGCAGCCAAAGTGACGCTCCTGCTCTGTGAGGTATGTCTTCAGGCGTGCATCAACAGCGGCTATCTGTTGCTGCACCTCATCATAGTCAGAATCTACGCCAGGCTGAGGAGCAACCACACCTGTCTTTTCAGCGGCCTCATGATCAAAAGCATGCTCAAAAAACTTTAGCTGTTTGCTAAGGTCGGGTAATCTACCTCCTTCGGGTGGAAACTGGGTCAAGCGCTGTAATAGCGAAGTTTCACATTCTTGAAACATCTGCGGCAATTGCATTAGTGTACCAAATCCCTTGAGTATGCTCATAAAACTTCTTAGTTTCTGTTTGTTGTAAAGCTTTTCTTCAAAGAGAATGGCCCTAGAGTCCGGATGATCTACTTGGGCCACACACCTGTTTCCAAACAGATGAATCTGAGCCAAATGGCGTTCAAAATCAGGCATGGGCGCCAACAAAGCTCGCAACTGCTGAAGCCCATCAGGTTTGCCTAAAAGCTCACCAATTGCTTCTTGTCGCTCGCGAATTACAGTTAAATTGCAACTTGGTGCACAAAGCCAATGATGCAATAGCCGTTTGCCAAACTTGGTGCAGCAATGATCCAGCGTAGAGAGCAACGAATGTTCTTCGCCAACAATGCGCAAATTAGATAACGTCGTGGCATCCAGCACCATATGGGAGCGACGCTGTGCAGTTGCTTGTTCTGGCTGAAGACTCTTTATCGGCAGCTGATCGGGTGGCACATACACCTGATAGCGCGCCATGGGCAACACCTTTGGTTCCAGCTTACATTTGGCTATATAGTGAATGCACTGACCCAGTGCCTTAAGTGCCGGCTTATACGAATCAGCGGGTGTTAGGCCTAAATGATCTGTGTCCGATTGCATGGTGCGCAACACCAGAGGCCAGTTATCCTCGCCGCCACTGCCAGCATAATAGCGTTCAGCTAGCAATTTAAGCGTCTTCTCCGCAGTACAAAGCTGTGCTCCACTCCCAGGCAATTGTTCCTTGAGAATGCCACCTAGAACCGTGCGCAAAATTTTTTGTGTGCGCAAGCTAAGTGCAGATTTCTCATGAAGTAGCTAAACACCACAGTATGATTAAGGTTTTTAATAAGCGATCATAAAGACATTAGAGATAGCTTACCAATACTGGCATGTGATGGGAAAGTAATGTTAATAAGCGAGAGCAACTGTTATCATCAGCAAATACACCCATATGGAAATCACCAATGGAAGTGTCTATAAAACAGATGCCATACGTGCTCCACGTTCCCTCATCCTGCTCCACTATAGCCAGCATATAGTTGGGCTGATGATTAGGTCCAATAGCGCATTGCGAGCCAAACACTTGAGTGCCACGATCCGTAATTTGGCAGATCTCACGAGCTACCACTTTATCAAACTTGGTGGACTTAATCATTTTGCAGCGCTCTGTCATCATGTCTGGAGTTTCTGTTTGTTCCACGCGAGCAACCTATGTATTGAAGTTGTTTAAGCATCTGAATATTTAAATTTACTTTCTTAACCCACCTTGTATCCTCTGTCTATTAATATGGTAGACATCTTATCAAAGGAGATTTCTGGAAATCCGGAGTGAGCAAATTCACCACGCATATAGGTAAAGCCCAGCTCATTAACACCCACATCAGCATCGCCGTGATACAACTCATAGAACTTGCCTACTTTGAAGAAAAGCACACAATCGTAGTTGTCCGATTTGAGGATCCACCATTGACGCACGCCGGGCGACAACGAATTGAGAAACTTCTCGGGCACATGTAGTGTACTTTTGTCGTAATCGGGATGATCTGGTCGTCTGCCAGTCTTATCTTTAATCTTGTCAGGCTGCAGAAACTCAAGTTTTTGATGTGGCCAGACCACGGGTTCATCTAGATTCGATGTTGTGGTTACAATCTCATCGTAAGCGGCATCCAATTTGGCATTACTTTGCAGCTGCTGCAGCTTCTCCATGAATGTACCACCTGTAGCCAGCACGGGCACATCGATTTTACTCTTCTTGCTGGCAGGCTCATTGTTATTATTGTTGCTTATGTGGTTTTTTGTAGCTTTTGATGTACGTCGCTTTTTGGGTGTGAGATCCTGCTCAGATTCGGGATCGCTTTGCTCAATTTCTTCCTCGCCGCTGTCACTGTCACTTTCTTCGCTGCGATCATCCTCCTTGCCGTCTGGCTCAAACTCCGAGCCATCATCGGAAAAGTCCTCTTCAGATTTTGATTGATATTCCTCTTCTTCGCTGTCTGATTCCGGCACTATAATGCGTTTTCGTTTACGTTTGCCAATCTCCTCTTCCTCCACTTCTTCATTGTCCATTTGAACTGGTTTGGGCGAAATTGACAACTTGCGCTTGGCAGATGGCTTTGACTCGTTTTTTACGACCTTAGCATTTTCATTCTGCTTATTCTCTTTTTGTGCCTCATTTGTCCTGCTAGGCGTCAGTTTGTTTTTGTCAACTGCTGGCGATTTGCAAAAGTAATTGAACAACGTGTTCTTAGGCGTGCCACCAGCACTGGTATTAAGCTTCTTGGACATTATTAAAGTGCACAACCTAACAACCAAATTACGAATGCCTGGAGGACGACGCCAAAATTGAGCGGTAAAAGATTACAGAGCTCGAACATAACAGGTGACTGCTAATAACAGCTGTTGAATTTTTGTTTGAGACGATATGGCAGCGCTAAAATACAACAGCTGTTGTAGGAAGTTGGCAGCACATTTATAAAACGTTTTGTTTACAACAAAGTTAAGAAAAATCTTCAGAGTGTCTGAAAAGAAAAACTGAAAAGCAATCATGTCGTTAGCGGATGAATTACTTGCCGATCTGGAGGAAGACAATGATAATGACGGTGATGATGCTGAAATGACCGATGCCGACGATGCGGAGCAGGTAACACTTACCGATGAGCTTGCTGAAAAGCTGCTAAAACCGACGCCAAATGTGATGGAAGTGGATGTGACGGTCCAATCTGTGCGGGAGTTGTGCAAACTGCGAGACTCGGATCGCTTGCAAAATACCCTAAAGCAGATTGAGCATTATGCTAGTCGACAGCGGACCGCTGCCGAAATGTTGGGCAGCGTCGAGTCAGATCCGGAATACTGTCTCATTGTAGATGCGAATGCAATCGCCGTTGATATTGACAATGAGATATCCATTGTACACAAATTCACCAAAGAGAAGTATCAGAAACGCTTTCCAGAACTTGACTCACTGATTGTTGGCGAAATTGAGTATTTGTTGGCTGTGAAAGAGCTAGGCAACGATCTGGATCAAGTCAAGAGTAATGAGAAGCTGCAGGCCATACTTACTCAGGCTACTATTATGATTGTTTCGGTCACTGCATCCACTACACAGGGGTAGGTAACATAAACGTTTTGTTAGTATAATATCATTAATTTTTTTTGTTTTATTTATAGCACCATGCTGACAGAGGCGGAGAAGGCAAAAATCGATGAAGCCTGCGAAATGGCCATTGAACTCAACAATTTTAAATCCAAGATCTACGAATATGTGGAAAGTCGAATGACATTTATAGCGCCCAATCTGTCTATGATTGTAGGTGCTTCCACGGCTGCCAAGCTGCTAGGCATTGCCGGCGGCCTGACCAAGCTTTCAAAAATGCCCGCCTGCAACGTGCAGGTGCTGGGCTCACAGAAGAAGACACTATCCGGCTTCTCCCAGACGCAAATGTTGCCACACACCGGATATGTTTACTACTCACAGACTGTTCAGGATACGGCACCGGATCTGCGACGCAAGGCAGCACGTCTTGTGGCCGCCAAGGCGGTGCTGGCAGCACGTGTTGATGCCTGTCACGAGAGCGTGCATGGCGAAATTGGACTTAAATTTAAGGAGGACATTGAAAAGAAGTTGGATAAACTGCAGGAACCGCCGCCGGTGAAGTTCATTAAGCCGTTGCCCAAGCCCATTGAAGGCAGCAAGAAAAAACGTGGCGGTAAGCGTGTCCGAAAGATGAAGGAACGTTACGCTCTGACTGAATTCCGCAAGCAGGCAAATCGTATGAACTTTGGTGACGTAAGTGTTAAATTTGATTATGCTTTTGTTTGTTTGTTATCATTAAATTTCATTGATAGATCGAGGAGGATGCCTACCAAGGTGATTTGGGATATTCGCGTGGCACAATTGGCAAAACAGGCACAGGTCGCATTCGTTTGCCGCAGCTGGATGAGAAGACAAAAGTCCGCATTAGCAAGACACTGCAGAAGAATCTGCAAAAGCAACAGGTTTACGGTGGAAACACGACTGTTAAGCGCCAAATCTCCGGAACAGCGTCCAGTGTGGCATTTACGCCGCTGCAGGGGCTAGAGATTGTCAATCCGCAGGCGGCGGAGAGATCCCATACGGAGGCCAAGTATTTTTCCAATACCTCTGGCTTTTTGTCCGTGGGCAAAAGGACTACTTAAAAACGAAACCTTCAAAATATTGTTTACATTTTCTTAAAAAATCAAGCACATTAATTTATTTTAATAGTTGTCTGCATTGTAAAGAGTTTCGATGCGCTACGGAATGAAGTTTAGGCCTAATAAAGCTGGAGAGATTCCTGAAATATTCTTCCGATACATTGATTCGCTAACTGAGTTTGCCCACTTCCAACTTGCGCTGTATTACCTCCAAGGAATTGTTCAGGAGCACAGCCAGAATTCCTGCCACAGTGAAAACACCGCCAACAATTGAACAGCAATTGGTTGCAAAGTGGCCAAAGGAGCTGCAAAAAGTTTAGACGCTTTTACTTGTTTGTCATAGTAACAATTACCGTCCTTCACTCACGTGTGCCTCTCGGCATATTTAACCATCAGTGGTGAAAGCTCATAGCTAAAGAATATGCCTGGCATACCACGTTCTCGATCCGTTAAATCTTTGCGATGCCGAGTGACGGAGAACTGATTTGTATATATAGGTTTGCCGTCGCTATGGCGCTCATATAGCGTTGGTACAATTTTTAAATAATAATTGAACATTTCACTTTTCGACTCTAAAAATATGCAAAAAAAAAATAAAATTTTAATAAAACATTATACATATTTTTTATTTTAAAACAATTTTAAGCATAAATCATTTATGCGCTAAAAAATAACTTAGTATTGGCGTTCATATGTTAAGTGTTATTTTGCTGTTATGCACATAGGCGACACCTGGCGACAGAAAATATATATAACACACCAGGGCTGCTTTGACACACATGTTACGATTTTGACGACAAAAATTGCCTCACATACAAAATTGTTTTCTAAGCCAACGCCGACAAGTTACAAAATTCCAGCTTTTTGAGGCAATTCGAACAACAAAGCCCTCAAAAAACACCCAAAACAAGCAACAAGACTGCAACTATTTCCTATAACGAAGGGAAAGCAGAGCGCGCAAAGCGTTAAATAAATATGCCGTTGCCCAGCGGATCCTTCTCCACCCAAGGTGGACCCACATGTTTTGACAAAATGAAGACGGGCTTCACCATTGGCTTCTGCGTGGGCATGGCCAGTGGCGCACTCTTTGGCGGCTTCTCAGCGTTACGGTAAGTTACAAGCTAATCTTTGTATTAGTTGACGTTTGCGTCATGCATAAACGGATTATGTAATTGCCGGCTAAACAATTGAAACTCTAAAAATTTCAGATATGGATTACGTGGACGCGAGCTGATAAACAATGTAGGCAAAGTTATGTTACAAGGCGGCGGTACATTCGGCACCTTTATGGCAATCGGCACGGGCATACGCTGTTGAAATTTAGCCCCCTTTACCGGCTTGCATTTTAATTAATTAGACTAGAAACACACACCTTCCTACTCATAGCCCCCTCCCTACCGAGCGTTTTCAAGTTATTTTATGAATTGAGAATGCTTAAAAAATTTACGCTATGCATAAGTTATTGAAATAGACGTTTTGTTAAGCCAAAAGCTCAATCTGACCTTTGTACTTACCCTCAACGTCCACACGAAGACCGTCCAATGGATGAGTTTTGGCAAATTCAATCTTCTCGCCGAATGAGAGGTGATTTATAGTATGGGAGAGCTTTACATTTGTGAATTGAAAATCGTGTATATGAAACTGGCGTATGGAGAAGCTCTTGCCAGGTGCAAAGTGGAAGCTACCAGCCATCTAAACGAAATACAAATTTACATACAAACATAGATTGTGCTTAAATTTGTGCCGTTGCCTATGATTGTTACTCACCCTATTGACCTCCAGGTGTCCTTGTATACGGCAGCCCTCCTTGAAGGCATCCTCATCGGTGCGTTTGTATTTACCTTTGCACTGCTCGATTTTGTCCACCTGCATGTTCCACTTGCGTATGCGATATGCATCCAAAACATCTTCGCAAGTATTGCAGCAACTAAATTAAGAGTTTAAGCAAGAGTTATATATATATGTACGTATACTTTTATGCGAATCGCACTAACTGTGTGGAATTGTGTTCAGCGCCGTAGCAGCTGCCACAGGTGCTATTTTTGTTGGGTGGCGAGACGGCAACAATTTCTTTGATAGGCGTTTCTTTTAGGGGCTGTCCCTGTAGATCTAAGCGATGCTTGAATACATCATGATCTACGCGCAAGTGTGTATCACCCGAGGAGTCCATTGCATCCAGTGAAATATAATTGCAGGCCAAATTGTGGAGGGTAACATCCAAATTGATGCGCAGCTTGTGCCCGCGTGTTGTGTCCACGAACAGCTCCTCGGTCAGTGTTGGCGTCATGAAGTTAAGGACCTCGAGTACAACAAGCAGGCTAATTATGCTGCTACTTATTATTGTAACTAAGCGAGTGAACAAAGATAAAACTTTTGTTTATTTGTTTACGTTGGGTACAAAAAAATTTAACTTACCGGCGGCGCCGCCCACAGTGCGTACACTAAAATCATCGAGCGTGCGCGGGTATGCGTCGAGACGCCGTAAAATATCGGTGAACTTCATTGTTTACACACAAAAACAAACAATTGATTAAATAATTAAGATAAAGTGTACTTTACATGTTATTTTTTCTGTGCGGCGAGCGAATTGCCGAAGTGACGTGGTAGGTAATCAGCTGTTGGGAAACAACAAATGGTAAGTGGCCAAGCTGATATCCACGCATGGCGTTGCCACATCACTCGAAATGGGTAGAAAGTATGAAGAGCGCTATAAATTTAAAGAATACGTTGCGCGCGCGCCTTTTTAAAGTACTTTTGTAGTTTGAATCAACAAAAAACCATTAAGCTGACATATATTCTTTTTGTTTTGCAAAATATAAGAATGCTTATCGTGCTTAAGACTTATGTTTGTGGCTATACGCTGAACAAGTTAAGTTCAGACATAAATAAAAGGGATTAAATTTCATTCTGTTTATAGCAAGTGAGGCTTAAGTGTATCTGTTTTGTCGCATTCTCGGTTAATTAAGAAGACAATCCGGTGACTACTCCACCTTCCCTTCACATATGTTCATATATGTATGTAGCCTTGTGCGGCTGGGACATATTGTTTAATAGTGTTGTCATGTCTTGAGGCTGTGGTTGCGCATACATTAGTCCGCCACGCCCAGGTCGGGCGGGCGTCGGTGTGGTCGAAGAGACCGCGTCTAATTTTATAATACATGTTAAACAGATGAAAGGTTAATTGAAAGGAACCACAAGCTTCGACAGCCCACGCAGCGCTTAGCTTTTAAGGGTTGTTGTTATTGCCCTGCAGCCCCACAAACAAAAACAAAAACAACAACAATCACAAAGAACAACAATAATATAAATAGATGGGTAAAAGTAATCGGGCAGCCTAGGGATTTTTGGTAAAAGTTAAAAGTTTGTGCTTAAATATAAATCACCAATGGCTTGACGGCTGACTGACATCGAACGTTAAACCTTACATGCATACGAGTAGGGGTGTTTGGGTATGGGCAGGGAAGTACGGGCGGATTCAAAGATGAGGATACGTATACCGCGAATTTATGTAATTAGCAATTAAGCCTAGGTCCGTAAAAGGAATGTTGGACTTGGACTAGTCCTTTGTGTGCCAATTGAGTTGCCTTGAGTTGAATCTTGAAAGCTTTTCCTTTTGCATTTACTTTCGAGTCGGAGTAATCCAAAATCAGGCACGGCACCAGATGACAAAGATTAGCCACATGCAATTTTTTACTTCTTTGTCTCGAGCGTAGAGTTAGCGAAAGGGTATAACGGTTAGTCAATCATTTTTAAGCTAAAGAGTTAGATGAGTTTAAAGGAAATGTATGAATGTATTAGGAGTACCATTTAAATGTATTTTGTGTTTAGAGAGATTACCTATCGAAATCTGGTTTTTAATTACTAATAAACGATTTTAAATGTTCTTGCTTGGCCAGTAAAAAAAACTGTAATCATTAAAAGTTATAATATATATGTAATTTAAATAAAACTCAAGTTTCAATATTGACTTATTCATTGAGACTTTCATGGATAAAAATTACATATATGTATATGTATTTCAACAGTCAATAAGCCAAGACAAACCATACGAGAATACTTTCTAGAAAAATTTCATTTGTTTTTTGCAAAATCCACTCTTTGTGATATAATTTATGGTTTGGGTTCAGACTTTATAATCTATTTTAGCTTTACATCGTCCTTGACCCAATCGATAAAGGGTATTCAAACTTTGTCATGTACACATCTCAGGCATCGTTTCTTTTTTACTGCTTATCTGCCGTGCTATCGCCAGCCGCAGTAATTTGCATTTCTAACCATTTTGTTCTAACCAATTCGCGTCGTTTCTCATTTGAAACAATGAACCCAACGAACAACGAGAGTCATTGTGCTCTGTCCGGACAATAAAAGCCAAGAGACCCAGACAGAGCGAAAGAGTGACAGAATCAAAGTAGAAGACTAAATGAAAGAGAGAGAGAGAGAGAGAGATAGAGCAAGAAAGTTAGAAAGAGAGGGATGGAATGAGTGTGTAAGAAACTTGCCAACTGTAAAGCAGAAAAGAACTTGCCGTAAAGCAGCTTAAGCAATCAGGACCGCCTAATGGATATTGACACTTTAATGCCACATGCCCCACTCCCACCCCCGACGTCTGCACTCCTCCGTGTAGATGTCGTCCTGTGATTTGCTTCAGTTTCTCCATTTCTCCTCATCTTCATCGTCTATTTCTTGGCTTTTCTTTTTCTTCTTTCTGTATTTTTCATGCGGCATTTTGTTCTTTAAACAGAAATTGCAGTGCCGAAATTAATTATAGAACCGCTTGGCCATATTTAATTAAACGTGGACATTTTAAACATACTCAATCCCACTCCCATACTCTTCCCCCTGTTTCCCACTGCAGACCAAAAGGCGTAATTAATGAGTGGAGACGTGCCAAATAATTGCGGTAAAGTAACATTTTTTTTGGTTTTGTTTTGTTTTTGGATTTCTCAATATATATATTTTTTTCGTTGTTGTTGGTCAAGGAATGTTTCAATTACGTGTATTACACACCAGATGCTTTGGAATGGGGTAACGGAAGGGGGTGGCTTATACACTAGTAGGGCGTAAGGTAAGCCTGCTACCAAAGTTTTTAGCCATTTCGCTCAGGTGGAAATTAATTAAATTAGCAGGCGTCATTTGAGCGCACAATTAAGCAAAGTGTCGTGCAAAGACTTGAAATATTTTACCAAAATGAATGAGATGAATGATAATCCCCCTGTACCCCTTGTACCGTTGAACCTGTACCTGAACCGATACCATCTCGCTCCGAATTTTTGAACATTTTTGCATTTCACACTCTCTCGCTCTCTCAGTCTAAAATCCACTTCACTTCCGCACTGCAAAACCAAAAACGTCATTTCCGACAAATTAGCCCAGTTAACTGGCAACACGTAATAGTATTGTATTGCCATTTGTATCTGTATCTACGGATTTGTATGTGAAGTGCCAGGCAGCAACGACTAACAACCGACACGGCCATGTTTTGAGCATATTTCCTGTTTTAGATGCAAAAATGCAGCCGATGGCTATTTGAAAAACTGCATTTGAAAAACCTGGCCACCTACAAAAGCTTCAGCAAAGTATCCATAAATAAACGTTTACGTTCAAACAAATGTTGGCCAAAACTTTTAGCCTGAAGTAACCATAAAAGTCTACAATATTTGTTTCCCCATATTTAGTCATTATTAAGTGGAATTCAAGTGGAATTCTTAAAGCACAACAAAAAACTAACATTAATTTGGTGGAAATTAAATGTTCATATTTATCTACATACATACAAACATATGTATGTACATGTATATGATAAACCTGCTATCGTTAAGTCTTTGCCCATTTCATGTTTTTAACCCTTTATTAAAGAAATTCACATACTATCTTGGGCTTGAATGTAACTCAGGGTTTCGTGCTTTTAGCGAATATTTTCAACCCCTTCGAAGAGCCTAGCAGCAATCTGAATAATATTGTTGTTTTTAATGATATCTGCTTTAGTGATCTTCACTGAAACGAAAGCTTTTTCCAACCCGTTTTTCCGATTGAGAAGTCGCAACACGTTGTCGAGTCGCGGTTGCAATGCGTAAACTTCGTATCCGTATTCGTATTAATTGCTTGACATTTCTTGTGATATTATTAATTGTCAACGCGCATTAATTGCATTTGTAATGCGTCATAATTACTGCGAATTATATGCTCACACCATGAGCAAACAACACCTCAAGTGTAAGTGCAAGTGTGTATATGAGTGCGTGTGCGTGTTTGTGTTTGTGCTTGTGTTGGTGTTTGTGTTTTTATACTCATTAAACTTATATGCAATAGCCTTAAGTATTGTAAATACAAACAAGTTGCAGGTTTAATTAAAAATGAAATGCTTTTAATAATATGATTTAGATTGGTTTTAATAAATAATTGTTAGGATTTTATATACTATAAAAAATTATGTTCAACCAAACGGTTTATTTTTTATTTTTTTCCCCCGTATTATAAAAGGTAAAAAACAAGAAATAAGAAATGCTCATAAAATAAAATGAAATCAATGTGTAAGATATTCAATTCAAACTTAATGTTGAATTGTGTTTTAGTAATATTTACTAGTATTAACATAATGTATTTAATCGATTCTAATATATATTCAATTTCTTCTCATCATCAACTTCTCATCATAACTTTTTGGCAAAAAAATATTCGTGTAATAAATATTTCTATTTGTTTTTATGGGTAAAAAAGGGTATAATGGTTTTGTGCAAATGTATGTAACAGGCGGAAAGAAGCTTCTCCGACCCCATAAAGTATATATATTCTTGACCAGCATCAAAAGCTGAGTCGATTTAGCCATGTCCGTCTGTCTGTCCGTCCGTCCGTCCGTCTGTATGTATGAACGCGTTGATCTCAGAAACTACAAAGGCTAGAGACTCCAGATCCAAAAAAATGTTGAATTTTTATAATTGAATTGAAAATGAGGATTGAAACTATAAGCAAAATAATGAACTTCTGTAAATTTTATTAAGATCGGTTAAGAAACACGGGAGATGTAACCATCAAGCATTGGTACAGAAATACACAGCCATATGTGTGTGTCTGTTAGGCCGACATTCAGTCCGTCTATATGGTCAAGGGTTAAGGGTATCTTCTAGTCGAGCTTACTCGACTAGAGCCTTCTTACTTGTTTCTTTTATGTTTGTCTCGCTCTATTGAGTAGACAATCAAATTGATCAGTTCATCATTGAATAATCAAATTAATCTGACTATAACCTCTTTCAACATTTAATTGATTGGTTGTCTTTTCAATACACTTGAAAAGTTTCTAATCATTTTGTCACACAGCCATACAAAGTATGTTTACTCCTAATCAGGACAGCAAGGTAAGACAGGACCGTCTACGAGTCCCTGTGTTTTTTTTTTTAGCTATCGAGCTGAAGTTTATCTCAAGTTTATGTCTTTTTGTTGTAGTTGTGATCAGCGTGATTGGACCAATATATATATAGCTACCATAAAAATGCAAGAGTCCCGATTTAATTTGTTATTTTTATAAACGTAACGAAAATAAAATATTATTCAGAAAACAAGTAAGTGAATAGAAAATAGATTAAGTTAAACAAACGAGTCAGACTCGTTATCGGAACAACAAGATAACAAGGTTTTACTCTGATAAAAAACAAGAGAATTTTTTTTGCAAGTGCATGTTTACTTCGGCTTGTTTACCTTATTAAACATAGTTAGAGTGAACATTTAAAAAGCCACATCAATTACTAAAGTCATTCAAACTTTATTCAAACACTTCTCACAACATTTTCAACTGACATTTCTTTTTGTTCACTTCAAAGAAATCGGCGCTAAAAGCTTAATTTCTACGGCGATTTTTGCATATTAAACACAATTTATCACTGCTTAGGTTGAGGTTAAGGCTTGAGCAGTAAAATCGATTGTGTAATTTTGTCAGATACTGTGGAATGATGCAAGTTGCAATTGAATTGAAAGGCAATGAGACAAAACAAATCATATTGGCAATATGTAGAAATGAATATCAAAGCAGTAGTTATGTAATGAAATAAGTCGAGCTTAAGAACTTTGATAAGATTATAACAGTTGAATGACTCAATCTAAATGCAACTTATGTGTAACTTCTCTGTATTGTCAGTATTGTCATATTTTTAAATATTAAATATGGATTATCCTAAAGAAGTGTTAAAGCAATATTGATTAATTTTGTCGGCTGCACTCCATGGAGTAGAAAATAAAAAATATGTATTTGACTTATGCATACATATGTTGTGAGTGAGAGGAATCAAACTTTTGGCTCTATTGTTTTGCGCGTTTTATTAACGGGGCTGAGAGGGCAGTCCGGAAAGTGGAAGGGGTTGGTGTTGAAGTCATGGTCACGTCAACCAAAATGCATTTTATACATTCTGATTCTTTTTTCTTTTTTTTGCTGTGTCCTTTGCTCTTGCTGTGCTGTGCTATGCTGTGCTGTTGCAGCGGCAGCAACACGAAAAATTATTTACATAAATATCCGCGCTGTCAATTGTGTGTTGTGGCATGTAAAGTGACAGAAGCACACAAAATGGCGCCGATGCCGATGCTGATGCCGCAGCTGAAGTCAGGTTCGCTGCCACAAACGTGACTGCACATTTTTTTTTTGTTTGAGTTTTGCATTGTTGCGTTTTTACTGCGTTTTTACGAGTGTGCAAAGTGGGCGTGGCGATCAAATGCAAATGTGCAATTATCTCTGTGTGAGTGAAAGAGATGAAGTATTGTGTGGTGTGTGTACACATGCATTTGTGTGCGTGTGTGTATATGTGTATGTGGGTGGGTAGTGATAGCGGTCAGACGTCAACGTTATGGCTGCCAAAGTTTTCAATTTTCCACTTAATTGCTTTCAATTAAGCAAAGAGTCCTCTTTAGTCCCGTACACACACACACACACACACACACACACACACACACATATACTCAAAGACACACACACTGTAGTTGGATGGCCTACGGATGAAGCCCCGTTGCGTTGACCGTTATGTCCGTTCAATTAAATTACACACTAAAGCGGCGTGTCCTTAGTCCTGCCAGCCGCTGCATGTCAACCCTCATAGCCATAGCCACTCTTCGCATTGTGTGTTATCATTGTCAAGAAGTTGTAGTTGCACCAGTGCTAAACTCCCCCGCTCCCCCGGCCACACGTGAGTGTTTGCAACAGTTTTCGTCCGCCATTGACGGTGGTCAAAGATTGCAAGACAACCAGATAAATAAAATTATTTAAAAATTTAACATTTAAAAGATTTAATTTTCTCATAAACCACTACTTAATAATGTATTTTTACATAAGAAATGGTTTTAGTGGTATCACTAAGCATACAATCGATTGTATGCTTAGTGGTGGTATTTAAATTCTATCGCCAAACTTAAAACTTTTAAATTGTTAAAATAGTCACAAAAACAAAATTGGACTAAGATCAAATAAAGGATTATTTACTTATAAAGCACTTCCTTAAATTAACTTGAGTATCCAACCAACATTTCCTCATTTACAAACAACTATAATATTGCATATATATACATATATATAATATAATAATATATATATTTTGTATAATTTTTTATTCATTATTTCCACTGTTCTGTTGCTGCTGCAACTCTTTTGCTGCTGTCCAAAACTCTGTGAACGCACTCAATGTTCGACGCTTTTTCTTCTTCTCTTGTGAGTTGCGTTGTGTTACGTTGCGTTGCGGTGTTTGTTTGTTTGTTTGTATGTTTGGTTGCGTGTTTTTGACAGTAAGCAGTTTGCAGTTTGTGTGCTGTGCGCCTTGATTGTTGCACTTGCCTGGCGCAAAGGTCAGGCAACGACGTGCGTACAGAGAGACCCTCAAATATACAAACATTAACCTGGCCCAAAGTGAAGGCAAACAGAAGCCAGAAGCTGCAGCAGCAGCATCAGAAGCAGAAGCAGCAACAACAGCAGTAGGCGCAGCGACAGAAGCGGCAACTCTTTTGAGCTTGCCTCTGATTCGGATGCCAGCTGGCTGGCTGGCTGGCTGGCTGGCTGGCTGGAGCTTTATGCAAAAGAGCGTGTAATGTGCTCGACTGTGTCTGAAAGCAGCAGAGATTCAGAAATTCAAGAGGAAGAAGAGGAAGAAGCGCAACAAGCAAGTGGAACAACAACTGGATCTGAATGTGGTCAACTAATGCCACAGAATGGCTCTACGGTTGCCCAGGTGGACTATTCGTCGCCTTTACAAAGGATATTTTAATTACATTTACGCATGTTGTGCAATTGAATAAAGTCATGCACACGCTGTCCAAGGAGGCGGAATATTCATATACATATTCATATACATACATATGTACATATATACATATATACATTTTCATGTATTTTACATAAGTCGGATAGCTCTGTGGGTTGTCTGTTGTATGTTGGGTTTAAGCTGCAATGTAAACACGTGCGTCAGGCGTAAAGCTGTTTAATGTTATCCTAGACCTACTATACTTGCATACATACATACATACATATAAATTTGTAATTTTGTGCTATATATATTATGATTACAGCAGATGAGACGTGGCATTAGATTACTGCTCTTTTTGAATGTAGTCAAGTGTCTCCAGGAGACAGAAGCAGTATCAAAAGACAATGAAGAGCTTAACTAAGATTGCTTTGTAAGCAACCATTCCTTGCTCCTCACAACATAATTATAGAGTCATTGAATAACTCTGTTTAAGTGTATTTTCATTTATCAGGCTTATTGATTCAAGAATTTTGGATTTACTAGTTGATATTCAATGCAAGTAAAATAATAATTAGATTTTGACACAGATTTGAATATTAGCTGTTAACAATGTCAATATCATCAATATGTGATTCTTAGTGCTTGGCTAAAATTACCAAAAATAGTTTATTAGTCAGGTGACTCGATAATTTGCCTTAGTCAGCATATCGGTCAGTTAACCCATTGGAGTAGTGTAGTTGGAGTGTATGGCATTTCTGGCATTTGGGTAATAGACAACTTTTATACATGTATATTTGCTAATGCGTAGGCAGGACACATTTCAGCACTCAGCACAGGACCACTGGGGGTCTCTTAGTTAGCCCACTCCACACCTACATGGCGCACAGCAGTTGGTCAATTCCAAGGCAATCCAAGGCATTTCCAGTTCCAATCCTCGCTCGGCACAGGCCGCTGAAAGGAAAGCCTAATCGAACACGTTTCATATGACTGCGGCGCTAAAGATTACATTTTAATCTTTGTGACCGGGCCGGATCTCCTACCATCTTCTCTTCTTCTCGGTTTCCCTCTATTATATAACTAATCAATGCCTCGTACTTGATTTTAACTTGTTTGTAATTGGGCAAACGATTGCAGATTGGTCGACAGCCAAGATGAAATTCGGATCTTTTTCGAGCTGGCGATAAATGTCCAAAAATAAATTCTAAGCTCGTACACACTAAGCTCTCTGTCTCTTTCACTCTCACACTCTCTCTCGCTGTCCTTCTCTGCCGTTGGCTAACGCGCTGCGGTGTGAAATTACCGTTTAATGGAAAAAAATCTCAAAGCTGCTTCCCAACCAGCAAGAAAATACTAAATACACATACAGCTACAGAAATACCGAAATACAGATACATATATCTATCGCTGGCGTAGGTAGTCAGATAGTTTTGCTGAAATGCTAGAAATTGCCACCGCTGCTGCTGCCACAGCGTTGCACAGCACGTGACAAGGTGAAATAAAATGAGAAGCTATCAGCGAATAGAGCCAGAGCCAGAGCCAGAGGCAGAGGCAAAGGCAAAGGCGAGATTCGAATGCACCCAGGCTGACTAGTTGTTGTTGGTGTTGGCCTAGTGCAAAAGATGCACAACGATGCACAGAGATACAACATCTTATTAGTTTGTAGTGCCAGAATGTTTACATTGGGCATCATTAGAACAGATAGAGAAAGGGGTAGAGAAGACGGCTGCCACAACGGCATCAGTTGCAGTTGCAGGTAGCAAGTAACAAGGAAAATCGCACCTGAAGTTTCAGTTGATTTGCATAGCATTTAGCTTGCTTTCAGCGGCATTCTAATGCTTTTTTTTTCGTGTAATCCGTTTGTCCGTTAGAGCTACCGAATGTCTGTAGTAAGCAGTCCAGCATAACAGCATTCAGATTGTTATTAAGCATTTCAAATTATTTTGACATTCAATTTTTGCCACTGACTTGTTGTAAACTAAATTTAAACAGTTAGCTTAGTTGCTTCACATGGCTAAATTGAAATTTGGTTTCGGTGATTTACATATCTTTTATGTATTTTTCAATGTCGATGTAGAGGATCTTCTAGTTATGTCGTCAAGGGTGATAATTTGTAACTTTAACTTTAGATTGTAAACATTCAGTTTACTCAATCCTACTCTAGAATGAATGCCAGAGTAGATTTAGTTCGTCTCTCCGTCAGTTTCTATACGAATTCAGAAATGAACCTATCTTAATGCAACTTAAGAAAATAATGGGAAACATATATAAATACAAAGTTACGATAAGCCGGTCAGAGAATAGCTTAATAGTAATAGCAAAGCTGCCGTCTTGTTATGACATGGAATTGAATGTAAAAAAAATTATCCAGGTTTAATTTCTGATGAAGATGCTTAAAAACATACGAAATATAGTCAGCCTTTGCTGTTCATTTACAAGTTTTAAATTAATTCATTGACTTCAATTTTTAATTTTAACGATATGCTTAATTTTGTTTCATAGGAAACACAAAATATTGTAATAAAATCATGTTTCTTTGCATACTAATTAAAAACATTAAAAAGGTTAAGCCAACGATTAAAAGAAAACAACCTTACACCCCAGACTCGTGTCGTATATCATATTTCAATTACTCAGCACTTGCAATATAGCTGCACTGCAAACGGGCAATATATAACGCGGTGGTGCCCCGACTTGGAGATATGAAATCCAGGTCTGGGGTATGGCGTCTCGGACGAGCCGAAGGCGCATTCAGATGCTCCAGAACTTAGCTTTGAGCCAAATGACTGGAGGTGGCTGCTACGTCCGAAGCTCGACTCTTCACAAGGACCTCAGAATGAAAACCATAGACTATCAGGTTGAGGCTTACTTCATCAGATATAATGCACGATTGCGGCGACACCGGAGCCGGCTGGCCAGTGACCTTGCGAGTAGACGAGTTATCAGAAGATTAAAACACAGGAGCTTCAATGAATGAGAAAAAAGTGCTGCCGAAAACGCGTGGTGCCAACCAGCTTGGAAATGTAGTACATGTTATGTTGTAAATAAAATGTCTGAATTTTCGATGCTACACAATAAAATTAAATTTAAAGAATTTACCATTATTTCAATTATTCAGCACTTGTAATCAGCTTTTCAATATACAAGTTTTCTTTAAGGCGGCTAGTTAAAATATTTTTTAATAATAATAATAAATTTATACGAAAATTGCCGTCTTTCTGTGATCTTATGCAAAAATTTTGTTGTGTTACTGCCAGAAGCTATTTTGGTTCTATCTTCACTAGCTAGCTAAGCCCATTGTATGAAAAATGTATGTTTATTAACTAACACCTACGATTTTTATTTATTTTTTACGACTTTCGCAAAACAGGTTAATGCAAAAATTTCATGTTTTCACCAGCGCGACCTACTGCTGGAGTTAACTTTTCAAAGTTGTTTACTGTTACTGGGTTCAGTGAAGTTGGAATACATTACGGTACGAACACTTTTGGACTTCTTAGTGTTAACCCATTTAAAGGTTTACTCATGCGTTGTCTGTTATTGTGTCTTTGGCATTATTCTATCTTAACTTTGTAAGAAACGGTTAGTTCACATTTGGATGCCATCGATTAGCTTATTATGCACTTTCATGCCTAGTATATTGCGTTGATAACTTACTTGCACTTCCTGCTGTTAGTGCATTATACATTGCACTGCACTGCACTGAGCGAAAAACCCTATTAACCTTTTCAATTCGCAATGTTAACTAGAAACGGCAGGGGTGCGTGCTCCTTGTGGTGTAACTGCTGCTGTAACTGCTGCTGTAACTGCTTGGTCTGTTTCTTGCTTGGCCCAAACGCCAAGTGCTTGTCGCACTTTACACAATTTACGTGCACATAAATTACCATTAATTAAATATTTCTGCGCTAATGCCGACGTCCATTGGCGAGCATCGCCATCGCCATCAGGGTAATCACTGCACCTTTTGGGCCAGTTACCGCCAGTGACACCGAAACCAATACAACTAAACACGTTCATTAGGCTTAATGTAGCAGCAGCAGCAACTGGAAGGCAACGATGCGAACCGGGCCAAGATGTTTGCATGCACACACACACACACACACACACCTACATACATACATATATAAATATGAAAAAAGCGGCTTAAAAGCAGAAGTATTAAAAGCCGCTGTCCAAAAAGAAGCAAGTCGCGTGGCTCGAACCAAAAGGGATGCATACACACACACACACATATACTTCCTTCTCCTCTCTCTGCTTTCAATTTATGGAATTATGAATAATATTTTAAAAGAGGGCCCCGAGGCCGGCCACCGGGCTGCAACTGCCAACTGCCAACTGCCAACTGCCAACTGACTGCCAACGTTGGCGTCGGAGTCGGAGTCGGAGCTTGTGGCCAGTTAGTTCTGCTGGCTGATTGGCCCTGGACGGTGACGAATCGATTGATGTCTCGCTTTGAGTTATCACGTCGCTTCTCTTTTCAAAAACTTAAACAAGCCATATAGGAAGGAAATTATATGCACACACACATACATATACATATACAATACTATATGAGTATTTGTTTTATGTTTTATATCTGTTTCTGTATCTGTATCTTTAACTGTGGCTTGTCGTGCGCTGCATTTTTGATGAAAATCACTTATAATCCCATCAACATTCCCATGACTTGGGCCACACTCCCTCCCTACTTACCTACCTCCCTCCCTTCCTACCTCCCTACCGACCAACCTCCGAAAAACCAATTGAAAGTTAATGCCTTGTATAGACCCCAGCTCCTCATTTTTTTGTCTTCTTGTTCTTGTTGTTTGTTAGTCTTTCGTTCGTTTGCTTTTTATTGATGATGTCTTTGTTTATGTGTGTTGTCGCATTGTTATTTGTTGTTTGCTGTTCGTTGGTGTTGTTGTTATTGGACGCGCTCCAGCAATTTGTTGTTATATATATCAAAAACCAAAACACATCAAACGCCAAAGCGTAGGGAATTGTGAACAGGGAGCAGACACAAGACACAAGACAGCAGACAGCAGGGCAAGGCGAAAAGGGGAAAGAGGAAAGAGGAAAGAGGAGAAGAGCCAGCAGCGAGCACTAAATAATTACCAAACAACATCCGGTGCCCCGGGAGGACATAAGGCGGCTGTCGGTTCCATTTTTCTACCTCTCTCTCTCTCTCTCTCTCTCTCTATTTTTCTGTTTACTCCACCAGCATCCCTCAGCCCCTTGTTTGCAGCATGCGCTCCATTCAGTACGCTACGTTCACTCCTTCCTTTTCCCCATTATAACACCATCTTACTCCCCTTTAGCTGATCGCCGTCGTTGTTGTTTTTGTTCTAGGTTGACAAAGTGTTTCACTTAATATCGCATGACGCCTCATATGAGATGGCATTGAACATGTTCAAAGACGCTACTCAACTGATTTTTATGAAATACTCGAATTATACTTTTTGGTTTGTTGTTGTATACACATACATATAACATTGTAGAGGTGCCATGAGATATGTTTAATAAAAGTCTTGATACAAAACAAAATATAGGAATATCAATTCAGAGTGTAAAAAAATGTGAAGTGAATGGAAAAGTAAATGGTTATGAGGTGGTCCAACATAATCAAAGTCCCGAATCAATTGATTTAAATTATTTAAATATAATAGTGCCCAAAGAGTAGGAATATGAAAATATTTGGCTTATCTTTTCTAGTGCTAAAAGTCTAAAATATGGATTTTAAATTAGTAAAAGTATTTACTAAATAAATATATTAATGTTATGCAAGTAATTATACGTATTAATAAAATTTATCTTTCGTTTAAAACCTCTTGTTAAATGTCAACATTTGTAAGAACTTTATAATAATGCCATATCTCAAAACACATCAATAATTCCCAAGCCAAATGCATATTGCCATTTAGCCATATATGAAGACAGTTGGCAGTTTGTATGCAGTGCTAATTGCCTACTGCAATATGTAAGCATATCTTTGCGGAATTTGCAATTTATGGCATTTGGCACGCCTACTTTTCTCTCTATATTTGTATTTGACAACAAATTATAGTTAGTGTTCATGCCACATACATAGTACAACGACGACACAAACAAAAACCAAATGAAAAACCCGCTTATTCCAAATATGTTTCTCTTGCGTTTTTTTTGCTTTTTGTTTTTTGTTGACATTTTGCCGTATGATTTCCATAAGCTGCCAGCTACCACACAGCTGCCATAGACAAGTAGCTCTCCCCTCATTCACACATTTGCACACACACACACACACACATACACGTACACATATGTGCGCACACACATGTTGCTTATTTTAGGTTATAACATCGCATACAACAAATCCCCAACACCGCAACGCACTTAATGTTGACTGCGCTTCGTGTCGCGTCGCGTCGCGTCGCAGTCAGCGTCAGCGTCAACGTCAACGTTAGCGTTAGCATCAAGCATCAGCTTGCAGTGACAATTGTCAATGAAGTTTCCGTAATAAATTTTCGTCTTTTGGCTGCTTGTCTCTTTGTCTTTCTCTCGCTTACTCTTTCCCCCAAGTTAAAAACCAAAGCAAGCGCCTAACTTGACACGTTTGTGTATATTTGTGCCTGTCTGCCTGGTTGCATGCAACGTTGCAGCGCTGAGGCTGCAACGGCTCGTTTGCCACGCCACACGGATTTGGTGTCGCGGCTTTTTATGAGGATCAGCTGCAACCATATATATGGATGGCCATATAAAATATACAAGCAGCCCCAAATTGATCTCCATAAATGCTGCATCTGTAATACTCTACTTTAGAATACACATTTATGTTTGTTTAAGAACATATAAAGCTGATCTCTTGCCAAAAATATCACCTTATATGTTCTTGAATGTATTTTGATTTTTTTTTCTCACTTACTTCATTCTTCTTGCAAATAACTTGTGCTTCACAAATTGTTTGAAATGCTTTATCAGTTAAAACTAAATTAGATATTTTCTTGGAATAATATTCATCTTGTGTGTCAACTTGCTATTCGCAAAGGTCAAAAGTGTTTTTTGAAAAGTATATTTGTTTTTAAAAACAATTATGTGTCCTTGAAATGCAATTTCTACCCTAGATATCAGATAGTTACAATTGTAGTTTGAGGCATGATTCCCTAATCAGCGAACTTGTCATCCAAACTCGAATGCCCCATTGTAATAAAGTTAAAAATACAAGCTCTAAGGAGTTTAGGGCGGGAAGAATCTTTTAATATGCAAAATTCACAGCATTAATTACACTTGCCGCTTGTGTCGCCGATGTCTTTGAAGAAGCAGTTAACAACATGGCAGGCTCTTCGACTTTAACTCAGGGACAGATAACAGAAAACAGGCACACACACATACACACACAGTTGCTTGCCCCTAGCTGTTGCACTCCCCAATTGCAGCTAACATTTCCCACTCAATTACCTTGACGCTGCGACCGCTGGGGCATAAATCATTTACCATAAAAACATCGCCTTGTCTAGTCTACACTTTTCCTTTTCGTATGCCAAAAAAAGCGAACTGCTTACGAAACACTTGAAACATGAATCGCAGCAATCGGCAGGAAGGAGTATAGGGGGTTGGAGGGGTTATTTTTGTTTTCCCTCCTACAACCGCCCACCACCCCTCAATAATCGTCAACGCGTTGCGAGATTTTCGAGTGCGCTCGCTGTGCCTTGTCTCAGTGTCTATTTTTGGGCGTCGCACGTTCAGCTCGACTCTTTTTTTGGATAAATGTCTGCGATTCGTAGACGAGGCATTCATAAATTCCCATGCGATGCGAGTGTGTTGCGCTGCAAAGTTGCCGACCAGCCAGCCAGTCAGGCAGTCAGCCAGTCAGCCAGCCATCGAGTCAAGCTAAATTGAATGTTTATGCCACAAAATGTTGTTGTGCTGTTGTGGTTGGTATTGTAATTGTTGTTGTTGTTGTTGTGGCGATTTTGCAAGTCGCATTCGTAATTCAATCAATTAATAACATTATTTGATTGTCCTTTGTTTGTCTATCCGTGTGCGGTGGCAATTAATTACAATAATTAGAATTTAACAAGCTTCAAAAACAACTTGTTATTATTATTCATGTTGTTGTTGCTGTTGTTGTTCGACATATTTACTTTTGCTTCTATTTCCTCTCCTCTTGTTTTTGTTGCTTTTGCTGTTGCTGTTGCTCTTGCCGATGTTCGACATTCCTGCCCAGCTGTTTGTCTTCCATTATTATTTAGACATTGATGGTGGGGGAAGAGGCGAAACGTTCTCTTAGCTTTATCGATTTTTTAGTGGAGTTGCCTCAAATTGCGTTCGCTGCCAAAGGTCACCAATTTTTGTTTTTCTTTTTACCGTGAAGCATTCAATTCCCAGCGAGGAGCAGGCATGATGGGGAAGAGTAGAAGTCTGGCAGTAGGAGTCGTCTTTGGGGAATTGCGTTGAGTAGTTTGTTTAGTTTGGTCCTATTGGCGTCAATTTATGGTGGGAAACAAGTAGCTCTCAATGTTGTTTATAAATATATTATAAGCGAAACAATGCCAGTGGAGGCATTGAGCTCTGAAAAATGTGTTCTTAATAAAGAGATGCTAATAGCCTGCAGCCTCAATGATGCGTCCAGAAGAAGATTTAACTGAAAGGGGTCTAAGCATATCAATTACAATAATGTTTGTGTGTTACGAACTTATGCAATCCCAAGTGCTTAAGTTAAGAGTTTGTTTTCAGCTCATAAGTAAGATTAGTAGAAAAGTGTGGGGTAAGAAAACAGCAGCTCGCTGGTGATAGATTTTAGTGTAATCTTTTAAACAGAAACCCTATCATTGGTATTCTATTTTTACTTTTCTTCCCTATAATTTTCCTAATTACGTATTTAACTTCCCAATGCATTTTCAGTTTTTTATAATTTCAGAGAAATCTTTTTTGTTAATGCCATATAACATATAAATAAGGACTCGTGGAATTCGAACAAAATGTACACGTCTTAAAATACGAAACAATTTTCTAATGAGCTAAGCAATTAATTGATTTAAATCGAAACTTACTAAAGGCTGGTATGTTTTACTTTATTGTTTACAGGAAAAACAAGTAAGAAGACTCTAGTCGAGTAAGCTCGACTAGAAGATACCCTTAACCCTTGTCCATACAGATGAACAGACGGTCGGGCTAACAGACATACACATATGGCTGTGTAGTTCTGTAACAATACTTGATGGTTTCATATCTCCGGTGTTTCTTAACCGATTTTAATGAAATTTTTACAGAAGTTCATTATATTGCTTATAGTTTCAATCCTCATTTTCAGTTTTTTGTTATCGGTTATATGTGTATATCGTAAACGTAAAAAGTTATCGAAAATTTGAATCAAACTTGTCACGCCTAGGGATTAGGAGAGCTTATATACAATATTTGGAGTCTCTAGCTTTTGTAGTTTCTGAGATCGACGCGTTCATACATACAGACGGACGGACAGACGGACGGACGGACGGACAGACGGACATGGCTAAATCGACTCGGCTGTTGATGCTGATTAAGAATATATACACTTTATGGGGTCGGAGAAGCTTCCTTCTCCCTGTTACATACTTTTGCACAAAACCATTATACCCTTTGTTTACCCATTTCATGGGTTAAGGGTATAAAAACGAAGATTCATTTGGATTTCACTTTTGGGGGATAACAGCTGTCAATAAGATAAAGATCTGCCTATCAAAAAGTATTAAAACGAGATAATTCGAAACCAAATAAAAGTTGAGTGTTTGCCTGCCGTGTAACTCGTTAACAATTTGATGTACTCGTAATCACTTAATGAAAACTCATCAAGAAACTCGCATTTAACTGCTTACTGACTCACTCAACTGTTTTCTTTTAGCCAGCCAGCCAGCCAGACAGACAGCCAGCCAGCCAGTTGCGCATCGACCATAAAGAGTTTTGAAAAGGGACAAGAGTGAAACAGTCTGAAACAGCTGGCTGTTGAGTCGAGTTGTAGATCAATCCCTAAATGAGTTACACGAAAGGCACTTGGAGAAATGGGAACGCCCTTTGCATGATCATTTTCAAAAGTTGAATCGTTCTCTTATTGCTGTTGCTGCTGTTAGTGCGGTTGGTGCATTCCAAACGAACATCCGAACGAATGGAGGAAAAACAAAAAAACATAACTTATAAAGTTAACTACCATTAACATGTCCCAATGCCGTCATTGGGCGACTTCCGCACCGAAGGTGACAACTATGAGGTGCACGAGGGTACGAGAGGTAGAAATCAAGCCATATGTTCAGTGAAAACGACAAACACTAAAACTTAAAAAAACAGGCCGCGCTAAAAGCAAAATTCGATTCTTGCCATTTTCACTGACTAACAAACAACCGTTGCGAGCTGTTTCAGAACCCGAATCATGCACTCTTTGGGAATGGCAATGGGAATGGGAATGGAGACTTAGACTGGGAAGCTTTGGTGGAGTTGGAATTGGACTCAGTGCCAAAGTCGTTGCATGTTTCTTACTTGATTTTCTGCTATAAATTAAAGGACTTTAATGACACTTTGGACGATGGCGGCAACGATCGCAACGAATTCGAATTGTTTGGCTAAAAGTACGCATAACAGAGCAGCAGCCAAGCCAGCGATACCAAGGCCAAACCGAGACCCAAGACCAAGAAGAACTACAGGCAGTAGACAGAAGTAGGCAGGCAGTAGGCATCCATGGGTGCGAAAATGCCACGCAATGTGGACGGACAACAGGGTTTTCAAGCATTGTAGTATGACCAATAGAATGCGGCTTTACCTTCTCTCTTGCTCCCTATACTCCACACCCTGTTCTCATCTTGTTTCGTCTCGTTTCTGCCGGTGACTGCAGGAAATTCATTAAGTGTATTTATTGCTTCGATTAAGATGGACACTTCTCACCTGCAAGCGACACTGGACCTGGACTTAAACTCGAACTCGAACTCGAACTCGGACTTGGACTGGGACTGAAACTAAAACTGAAACTGTGTATATGGGCCTGGTACCAACTTGCGCTTTGGCTTTGGCTTTGGCTTTGGCATCGGCACGGTCCTGTTCAGTTCGGTTCAGTTTGGTAATGTACATAAATTTTGGTCGCGCACAATGTTTACACAATGTCGTTGTTGTTGTTATTGCTGGCTTTGAGTGTGATTTTTTGTTTTTGTTGTTGTGTGTTGTTGTTTGTTGGTTTGTGGCATCGCAGAAATATGCAGATGAAATCACCAAAACATCATGCGTTGATAATTAAGGCAAAGAATTCAAACTGAAGCTGTCGCCTTTAGTCAGGGCGGAGAGTCGAGAGTCGGGAGTCGAGAGTCTTCAGTGTCCCTTGTGACACAAAATCCAATTCAATCTTTTCACTTTAATGGGCTGTGATGTTATTCTGATTCGTTTCTGTGGAACAAACATACAATATATACTCGTACTCTAAACTCCTCCATGTGAAGGAAATCACTTAGGATGCGTATTGCCGCGACATTTGCCGTAGAAAGAGAAAATATAGAAACAACAACAAACAAATGCATTCAATAACCGATTATGTCAGGATAATTAAGAGCCCCGTCACATTAGGCGGTTGGTATACGTTAAGTTTAATTAAATTAATCGCCTTTTCAAAAACCTTTTGTTTTATCTGTCTCAATACACAGATACCATTATTATTGAGCTTATTGTTTGCCCACTTAAAATCTTTAGCGAATGTATAGACCTTATAAGAAATAATTGAATGATAAACTATATTTACTATTCAACATTTGGAACATATAGAATTGTTAAAGCCTTTCACAGTTTTTCACAAATAACGCAAATTAACAGTTTAAACTTAACTCTATATTGCCTTTTTTAACATGGCAATGTTCAACGGACAACAGTTGTATAATATTCATACATTCAAGTATATAGTTAAGTATGGACTGTATTTTGAAAAAGATGTAGCAATAAAATAATTATTGCCAATAAAGGTTGAAGCCAACTGCTGGGCTCTTCAACAATATCATAATTATGGGACTTTGCACTTTCTGATAATTTCACATGGTATTTTACTGAAGTGAGGATTGTGGATTGTAAAAGTGAGACCTTTGTTAAGCCTTTTTTGTTTTGCTCTGTTCGGATTGAGGCACCTTGAATGATTGTTAAATGTAAGAGCTTTAAATGTTTAATGCCACTTTTTTTCTTTAAATACCATGTTCCCATTCTTTTTCACCCCCGCTCTTGCTCTCGCTCTAGCTCTTACTCACACTTTTGTTGCTGTCCCTTACAATTGGCAATTCTTTAATGTGTTGTGTTGTTGTTTGTTGGTTTTATGACTCAGCGACTGATGCCGCAGTAAATTTTAACTTGCAATTGTTTTAATTGTCCGGGCCCGTCGTGCTCGCATATTTATGGCATAACGGAAATGAGTTAATAACAAAGTACAAGCCAGAGAGGAGAGAGAGTCCAGAGTCAAGCCAAGTCCAGCCAGATTTAATACCTGACAGGGATAAACGTTTGTATTTTGTTGTCAGTGTTCTTGTTGTTGTTGTTGTTGTTGTGCACGTTTACCCTCTCACGTCTTTCCCGTTGAGCTTGGCTTGTTAGCTGTGTTGTAGTTGGCTGTGTGTGAAGTGCTGGGTTGGGGGTTGGGGGATGGGAATGGGAATGGGATTGGGTTGGGGTATGGATAGGTGGGGTGGGCGTGTGGGGTTGTCATTTAAATGAAATTACTGTCAGATTTTACAGAAATAAAATCTGGAAATTGCGTCTGTTTTATGTACTGCCCTCCCCTTCCATACGGCAGAGTCCTCATTCTAACGGTTCGCATCTATGTTTTTAGCAACTCGCAAGATTGGCTCGTTTCGTATCGCCGTGTTGTGTACAACATAAAAATTTATGACCATACATTGGACAGCATAATTTCGTGCGGACTTTGAATTCCTTTTGTTTTTGTTTTGTTATTGTTTTTGGTTGTTTGCGAAATTAAAAACGCTTTGGCCTGCATGGCATGCCAGAAAGATAAGCCAGTTTAGAAGCGAACACAGTTTCTTTTTTTTTATTTAATTGGTAAAGGCTTAAAAAACGTAAGAGGAACAAATTTTTAGCAAATATGATTGCAGCGCGAGTGTGGAGTAATGTAATAAATACTTAGGAATGTGAAATGATTATATATAAGAATCTGTGAAACCTGATATATGATTATTGCACAAAGCTTATTAATTACAGCTGTCTTGTACTGAAAACAGTTGGGTAAACAAAAACTAGAATAGAGCTCTTTAAAGCTGAAAACCTCTGTTATTTATGGAATCTTAAATGTTTATTGTTACATTGCTGAAACTTTAAAATATATTATAGTTGTAATCAAGAGGGAAAATTAAATATTATATATCGCTCCAAAAAGGTGTCCTCTTCTTTTATCTTATAAAAATAAAAAATTGCTTACGCCAAATATTGTAAGCAATATTTCTGCCAATTGAATTGCCTATTAGACAAGATAACCCTAAGTAGGTAGTCCTTATTACTACACAAAATTAGTTTGTTATTATAACGAGTTTTTTCTCGCTACGCCTTTCGTTTTGCCATATTCCAACTGTTGATGTATGATTTATTTATCCAACTTTAACTTTTATTTGCTAGACTTAATTGTCTAGTTATTGGAATTATTCCACCTGTAGAGCAAAAGCAAAATACACAATCAAATCGAGTTTGTGTGACCTTTTCCGGCAGTAAAAGCGGATTTAGCGCCAGTTAAGCTTTGTCTAGCATTGATTGAGGAGAAGCCAAACAAAGCAGAGAATTAACTGCTTACAAGCATTACACAATCGAGCATAAGCCCACAAAATCGGAGCCACGTTTCATATTGAGTTGTTATTGCTGCTGCTCGGACCGAGGGCATTAAACAAATCCATTCATTGGCCAAAAGCAAAACCAAAACCACACGCAAATCTTGATTGAATCCAACTTAATTTAGATCAGAACTCAGTGATTCGTGCGCTCGTAAAAAGCGCGACATATTGGGCAACGACTTATCACACGTGTATTGTTATACTCCACCCACAAGCAGTACATATCTATACATACATATATACATGTATGTATGTAAGCGTGTGCACATACCACTGACCCAGCGACCTGTGTAGTAACGGTAACAACTCGTGCCACTTGAACTGTATGTATGTGTGTGTGTGTGTGTGTGTGTGTTTGTGTGTGTGTAAGCTTTTATGACACGTGCATTTTGCTAGAGCGGCAATCGTTACATGTTCAGCAACAAATATTGCCGGGCACTCCGAGAGTTGTTTAATAATAATAAAAACAAATGAAAGAGCGCGTAGTTGAGCAACACAATGGGTACAAAGGGGAGCAGACAAAACAGCAGCGGTTGCCCAAGGGAAGTGGCAGAGGGGGGTATAGCCTTTTATATATGTACATACATATGTACATGTATGTGTGCATGCATGTGCATGTTGGTGAATGCCATTTTGTATGTTGCTGTAACTTTAGTTGTTGCCCATTTTGCTGTGTTGCTGTTGTTGGTGCTGCTGCTGGTGCTGGTGTGACAAAGAAGCAACCAATTACCAAATTCGAAAAATGACAACTTGCAACAACACACAAAACAAAACCAAAACAAACCAAACCAACACAACACAAACCAAAAACAAAACAGCACTAAAAATCCAACACAAAACAGAAAACAAATACACATACACAAAAAAAACTGAAACAGAAACAGAAACAGAAAAATTGTTCGAACAACAGCAACAAAATGCAAACAGCAAGAGGGAAAACTTCAACCGCAGCTCAAAACATTATCCTGTGCCACCAATTTGATTTGATAGTTGCACAGCCGACGTCCGAGCAAATTCCCCTCCCCAAACCGCCCCCCACACACCCCATAACTACACCAACTACGGCCAACACCAGCACCAGCACCAGAACCAGCACCATTGCCACCACTCACTGTGGCAATTGACACGTTAGCTTGGAGGTTGGCAGCAGTTGGCACTACAACAGACCGAGCAACATTCAGCTGGCTTGTTTTACGAGCATGTTGCACCTACCCAAACTATGCACAAACCAAACTCAAACTACCTATATACAAATAAGTATACACGTACATACATGCATACGTGTACAAGATGTGGTTGTGTGTGTGTGCTGCTGCTGTTGCTGTTGCTATTGCTGTTGGGTACGTGCTTTCATCAAACGTAACAATACAACGCGACCTAAAGAATTTCGTATTGAATGCAAAATTTGTGCAAACTCGTGAATACTAAAAACGCTTTCAACTTGCGTGGGCCACACACCACACATCGCCAAAACATTGCAAAGAAACTAACTATATTTCTTTCTTTTTTATTTCTTATCTATCTACGTACCTATGGCCACCTCACATCACACCAAACCACACCATCTCACCTGCTCTGGCACTGCCTCTGTGTTGCCAAAAGCTTGAAATGAAATCAGAACCAAACGCCAAAGCCAACGATGACCAATTTTTGGCCAGTGGCAAACTAAATTATATTTTGAGTGGTTTTTCAGTCTCTGTAATAGAGATGAGCAACTAGCTTCAAACAAATACGAATTGAAATTGTTGAATTATATTGTGGAAAATGCATAATATTTTAGTTATATATTTCCAGAAAGATGTTATCAAAATAAAATCAATCAAAATTGTATTACTAAATAAACTAAATACAAATGATTAATATGAGAATTTAAGTATGCTATAATAAAAAATACTTTCTTAAAATACTATCAAATTTGTTTTTTCATAGTTGTTGGTCGAACTATTAGTATAGTTGTTTCACTAGTCGCATTGAATTGAGTCATGATATGAATCACTTGAAGTGTTCAACTCTTGTCCAGTCCATCGAACCGTTTTTATGAAGGTGTTTTGATGTTGTCAAGCAATTAAAAAATAGAAATTGTTCTGACATTTATCGTTCATTTAGTGTGTTCGCAGTGAATAACTGGGATTGATAAATTTATGATGAACACTTTTCATATGCAAAGGAATGAAAAACTATTTAAAAGTTGTGACAGTGAAGCGGTAAAAAGAATATCACAGATTTTTATTTGTATTGATTATAAGCTAACCCTATTTGTGTTTCGGTTATGTGCCATAACATATTATATGACAGTATAGATGAGAGTACTGACCAACAAAAGAATACTTCTGCTGGGCTGGCGGTGGGCTTGGTTGAAATTCTTTTATTTAAGTAGATACATTTACTTGGTTGGGAATACTTAAGAGACGCTTTTAGTTTTATGACCTTATAAACGTTTGTCCCCATGGTGCGTGGTATGTCAATTAACTGATCTGTTCTGTTCTGTTTCTAAGCAATCTACGCAAAGAACAATTAAATTGCATTTTAAATTTGAGTCAGCCGAAATCATTGCCATAGCCATCACGTTGGCTATTATTACGCCTGGCAAAGTATCAACGATCAACCGTTTGGCTACCTGTAAACACATTTATGCCCGTATGTGCCATGCCCCCCATGGTCGAGTTTTAAAGTAAAAAATGTAGCAGCAAGCAGGCTTAAAGCAAAACTTCATTTGCGCTACGAATATAGCGAACGCTCTCTAGAGTCTCTGGAGTCGTTACACTTTTTATGAGCACCGCAAATCGCATTAGTTAATCCGACAGATACACATGAGAGCCAGGAACGTGCAATGCGAATGACTCTATGGCTACTATATGTTTGTATGTATGTACACACATTTGTAAGTATATGGCTGCCTTGTGTGTATGATAATTTCATTGAATTCGTTTTTAATACCCTATATATTTTGCTTGCTAAGGTTTATGATCCTGTCTGCTGCTAACAGAGGAGAGTTAACTGACATACTAACTGTTACTACCATTAAACTATTAAAATGGCAATTGAAATTGGCAGTAAAACGTTAAGAAAAACGTTAAAAGTGTTATGTCGAATCCTTTATTTTTATTATAAGCATTTTTGAGCAACTTAATGAAGTAAAATGAAACTTACTTTGATATATCAATCAAAAGCTTAATTTATATCAATTTATAATTACATTATATTTATTATTTATTTATTTTTATTTTTTATTACAAATACCTGCACTATATATTGATCACACTATTTTTAAGTTTAGATGATTTCAGAAACTTATTTATTCTAGGGTATTAGTGGCTCGAGTGGAATTTGTTTTGGTTAATGCTTGATGCAGTTCGGCTTATTTAACTATTTACCACTTCCTTCACACATGCCAGCTGAGGCTTGGGAGCTGCTACTACCGTGGATATAGTCGATGGTTTCAGCTGATTTATTGTTTGTCATACGGTTTGAAATTGCGCTTTAAATTTTGCGCCCGGCTTCAAGTTGCAACAATTACATGTCCATGGCTTCGGACCACGAGACCAAGCCAGGCACTTGCATTGTTATCTTTTGCATGGTTAGGATTGCCCCCCCCCCCCCCCTCTCTTTCCCCTGCCCCAACATTCACTTACTGCTTCTCTCTCGCGCATATACTGTTCGTCTTAACTATTGACTGTTTTTTTCGCGCTTAAGTTGTCGTCATCGTCGTTGTCGTTGTCGTTTTATTCCTTCCTGTCTGTTTGCCGCAGTCGTCAGTCGTTGAATTCCAGAGCCGGTCGTCGTTTCTGTGATTTATAAAAGCACAGAAGGTAGAATGATTCTTCAACGTATGTACGTACGTACGTATGGTTGGGCCCAAAAGAATTTGCAGCTAGTTCCACACACACACACACACACACATACGCATACATAAAGAAACAACCACTTGCATACACATACAGAAACCCACACAGTCACACCGCCAAGAAACATGAAGAAGCTTTTAACGAACTCTTTTCATTTGTACTCGTACTCTCGGCTATGATGACAAGGTTGGTTTTCTTCTTCTTCTTCTTCTGCTTCTTCATTCTTTATAAATTTTTATTTTTTTATTTTTGCAGCTCTGTTGTTGTCTCTGCTTTATGCATATGTATCGTCTGGGATCGCTTCAAGCTGCAGCGGCTTCGATTTGGTTTTTGTATTAAAATTTTGCTTAACTGCAAAAAAATGTGTGTGTGTGTGTGTGTGTGTGTGTGAGAGTGTGGACGAAGATGCAGGAAAAGAACTGGCCCCAGATTGGTGGCGGGCTTTCAGGTTGTCGTCACACACACACAAACATATTGAGAGAGAGTCAGTGCCAAGGAAGCCCCTTGCTTGAAGAAGTGATGACAACAACGACGTATGAGCACCCGAGTTTGTGCCGCATTTAAATTTCAAATTGGTTCGTTAACATGAAGTTAACATATCTGCTAATTGCTGATTGCCAAAGTCGCTCGCAGTACCAGAGAACACAGAGCACAGAACACTGAGAACAGAGAGCAGAGACCGAGACCGAGACCGAGACCGAACCTGATGCCTCAGCCTTAGCCCCAAAAGCCCGGCAGCTACCAATGTGGTTGGGGCCTGTATCTTGATGCCTCTGTGCAGGCAGCATCTATACAAACAACAACAAGTGTGATTGTATGTGTGTGTGTATGTGTGTGGCAGGTAAACTAACTTGCACGAGCCTGGCATATTGCAGTTTGCTGCAACGCTGCGTATCTAATAGATACTCGTATTTACAACACGCAGCAATAACAACAACAACTGCAACTACAACAGCAACAGCAACAACAGCAGCTCGCTTTTCCTTTTTTCCTTTCTTATGGAAATTTGATGTTGTTGCCAAGTTAAGTTCATTAAGTGTTAGTATTTGAACCTCTGACTGACAGTCGTTTGCCTTGCCATCGATACAATCTCGGCTGCTGCTGCCGTTGCTGCAATTGCTGCTTTCTGTTGCTGCCGATGACGATGACGATGCCGATGCCGATGCCGATGACTTTGCAACGCTGAACAAATTCCAAGTGGTTTTGGCAAATGGTTTTCTGTCTGAGGTGGGTCTCGTCCATGCTTACACACACATATGGGCAAATGTCTATGATAAGCTGAGGCAGCGCCTCGCTTTTAACCAATTTGGAGCACACGCCCAATGCGTTAGGCTCAACAACAACAACAACAACAACAACAGTAACAACAGCAGTAACAACAGCAGCAACAAAAAAAGGAGAGCAGAATAAATTGTACCACAGTTGAGTTGACAGAAAAACCTTCAAGGTAAATATTTTCAAACTGACTGACTTTGTACCATGGAACTTGATGAATACCATTGAACTAATTGCAGTTAAGTATTTACGTATCTTTGTTCTATAATCGATACTATATAGTATTATAGCTATTTTTATTTCTAGAAAGCTTATGAGGGAAATATAAAATGATTCTTTAAATAACATTATGACATTTTGTTATCTTCTTAATGTTGTATGTTATATATTTTCACCCGCATGTTTAACCATCATCTGTTTACTCTGATTGCATTAAGTAGTTAAACAATTTAATGAGCAAACCAGGTTAATTATGTTATTCCCACAGCGTCGCTGACACTAAACGTGAATTCACTTGGAACTGTTTGAAGAGTTATTCATTTTCATTTTATCGTTTGTGTGTGTGTGTGTGTGTGTGTGTGTGTTGTTTAATTTTAATTAGAATTGCAGTCGTGTGACCGCTTTTTCTACTTTCCCAAATTCTTAAGGCCCATAAAGTAAATAAACGAAAGACAAATACAAATATATATAAAATGAAGTCTCGATGCAATTGCATAAATAAAGAATTCCCCAACTCGTTAGGCTAAGCTCCTCCACCAGTTGAAAGAGTTGCAGTGGCAGTGGCAGTGGCAGTGGCACTTAGTTTCTTAACGTTTCTTTCCCCTTCCCCTTTCGCCCGGTTTTTCGTTCATCCATTATCACTATTGGTTAATCATCGCTAGCGAACGCCACAACATTAAAAGTAAACAGCACATTTCAAACGGGTTTTTATCATCAAGTGCCTTAATCAGCTGCAGACACACTCACACACTCACCACCCCTCTACCCACTTTATCCACTATATCCAGTATATAATAGTTATCACTTTCTGTGTTCAATTGGAGTCACACGAATTAGTAAGCGCTCCATTTTACAATTAATTACCAAGTCGTAATTTGAATAGAACTATGTTGGTGGCGCTGGCACTGACAAAAACAAGAAGCTTTCGCGATGTGGAACCGATTCCGCCGCTGTCTAGTCCAACGGCAGCCAGTACGACTACGTAATTTGATTTTTCTCCAGAATCGTAAATTAATTTTTTCCGTAAATCTTCACTGACTCTGACATTGCTGTCTTTGTGGCACCAACCGTACAAAGTAGTTTCAGTTTTTTGTCATTCTTTTCTTTTTCTTTTTTTTGTTGTTTTTTTTTTTGGTTTTGGCCTCGCTCGCGTATAAACCATCTTATATCGATATAATCGTAAATTTTCGACAGGCGCAGAGAACCACACACCGAACCGAACCGAACCGAAAAAAGTCACAAAGAGTCGACGGCAATAAAATAGCTGAGCGGCGAGTTGCGGAGAGTCGCAAGAGTTAAGTCAAGTCGACTCCACTCGACTCTTGAGTCGCCTTTCGGTTGAAGGCGAAAATGTGATTAAGTTGCGCGCAAAATCCAATTTTTATAACTGCAGAATCACTTGGCGTTTTTTTCCCCACCCCCACTCAGTGCTCCACCAACAGCAGCATCAGCAGCAGCAGCGCCATTTGGGCTAAGGCGAATTGAGTCCGCTGCTCGTAAGATGCTTGGCAGGGCAATAATCATAAATTTAGACAACAACAACACCAACAACAACACCAGCAACAACAACTGCAACTACAACAACAACAACAGTAACAACATGGAATCAGCGAAACGAGCAACCAGCAGCCACAACATTTTTAGCCCCGCCAACAGTAGGCAGACAGCCTGCCGAGAAAACGGATATCCAGCGAAGTAGTAGTGCTATGTGCTAGTGTTGCTCCATGTGCTCTGCCCTGCTCCACAATGTGACTGGGTGCTCCCAGGCTGAAGTTACCAGTTACCACAGTCACCAATCGCATGCGGCTGATCCGACATCGTTGTTTGCTGGTTGTTTTTTTTGGGGGTCGCTCTAAGCAAACAAATGCTTAAGGCATAAAATATTGATATACATATACACATACATATATATATATTTTCTATACCCTACCATAAGGTTTAACAAAATTTTGTTATTGAACGTGAAACTCATTGGTACGAACATCAGGTATCAGGCATCAGAAGTAGTAGTAAGCAAACTTAATAAAATGATAATGGTACCCGTTTATCATAAACCTAAACATGTGTTATTGCTGTGGGGATCGGAACTATAGACTAGTGCCGTGCCTGTCGTGAAGGGTATGCAATCTTCTTCATATTCCATAATCTGAAATGTTCCCTTGTTTTTTTTTATTTATTATTTATTTTTTTTGGAGTTCAGCTCAGGCAAGAATCGATGCTCGATGCCATGACATTGCCCAATATGAAGTTGTATTTTTATTTGATTTTAAATTGTTTATTGCTTTGCATATTTCATAACTCGTTCGCTTTTTCTTCTTTGCCAAACTGAAGCATTGGGAATTCTCATATTTGTTTGGCCTTGCGGCTAAGGAGCAGAAACTGAATGTATGATGTGCAAGAGGACTGAATGTTTTAGTGTGTGTGTGTGTGTGTTTGTGTGTGTGTATGTATGATCCAACTGGGAACAGATTGTTTAAATCAAGAGATCATCTGTCTGAAGTTAAAGTTAAAGGTTGTGCAAGGCAACGAGATTTATTTGACGGTTTAAGACTTAAGTCAGTTAGTGTAAATAACAAGAGTTGTACCCAAACAGATGCTCAAACGAATACAAATACAACTTTTAAAGCTTGCACAACGATCCATTGATGGCTTCTTAAGATAGCGGAATTCATTTTTTCATAGCCTCGTTAAACAAAGTATCGTAAGCATATTAAAACAGCATGCAATATCTGAGAATCAAAACTATCTATAACTTGATGTAAAAGAATAAAACATTAATTACAACAAAAACAACAAATGATATTTAATCCATGCTGTTTTAAAAATATTTTATTACTTATGGTAGCGTCGCTATCAAGAAATATATTCAAGAAATACTTAATTAAAAAGTCTATCTCAAAAAAGGAGTTATAAGATTATTGAACAAACTGTCTTAATTAATTAAATTATAAAACCACACCAAACTGCATTATTCTTGTGCAATAAATAAAACAATAATAATAAATGAAAACTAATCCAATAAGGAAATGCTTAATATTCGCAAGATGTGTAACCCGAACAAGGTCTAACACCAAACATTATTACCAACAAACGTGGTTGCCAACATTTTTATTATCAAGATGCGTATGCGTAACCGATATAAAGTCCGTGTTTCGAGTATTTACGATTAGTTATGTGATAGTTATAGCTGCCATATATTAAATTGGCAGTTGCTGCTTTAAAGTTGTGAACAGAACTAACGGTTTATGCAAAACTCTCTGCAATGCCCTAAGTACAAACCCACAAATGCGAAAAAGAAAACAACAAACCTGCTAAATGTACAAATGTATGTTTATTTGTAATTCCCTTTGCCAATTAGCATGCAGAAAAGTGCAAGACACATTTGCAAGAAGAAAATACTATTACCATGGATATTACATTGGAGACTGGTCATGCATAGTTAAGCTGTGTGACTGTGACTGTGACTATGATGGCAACTCCACCATTTAAATGAATTTACGTCTATTCGAAAACACTTTTCGGGCCATGTAATTGAATAATTGAATTGTGTGTGCCTGTAAGTAAGTATTTGATGTGATGTGAGACTTTTTGTATGTGTGTGAGGATAAACATAAATAAGTTTTTCATGGCGTTAAAAAACGCGTTGGCTAGTCAACTTTTTTTTTTTAATTTTTAATTTCCTATGAAAAAAGAAGAAGAAACAACAGAAATTCAATTCGAAATGCATTTCGAGTTTGAAGTGAGTGTTTTTTTTTTATTTTTTATTTTTATAGCCACCTCGACTCCGGCACACAAAAGGTTATCGGCATTTAAAAGGGCAACATCGAGCTTTAAAAAAAAATAATGCAACAATAAAGAAGAAGGCTGTCCAACTGTTAAATGGTATTATATGTACATATATTGATAGAGCCGCGGATAGGGCCAAAGTGCGTGCAGAGCCGCATAATTGGAACAATGGCATGCATATAATTATGATAATACTTCAGCGCGGGACAAGTGCATCCCACAAATCGCTGGACAAAAACATATTTGACTACTTTATTTACATTTTCTTAAATGTTTTTGTACTTCTATTATATTTCATGTCTTTTTTCTGTGGGCGTATGTGATCAGAGATTGCGTGACAGGGCATGCCGAGGGCATGGCTGTTAAGAAATGCTCATAAATATATATACATATTTTATAATTGGCCAAATGCCTTACTGACCAATTATGATAATTGCATAATTTTCTAAACAAGCCAAAAAAATTTGTAGACGAAAGAGCTTATGACAGCGCCATATGACAGCGCCATAAAGATACACTACACTGAGAAAAAATGAATGATTTATTATATTTTTCCAATTATCATCAAATGGTAGATGAAATTTATTTTTAAATTTGAATCAAATTTTGTTTAAGTTTAATTTTCAATATAATTTTTTTGCGTTTTCTTATTAAAAATTGTTTTTTAAATCAATTCATAAAAAATACAGGACTCATACATATCATTTTGAGTATTTTCATATAGATTTAATTTATAAAATATATCAAAATATTTTTGTTAAATTTACAATTAAATAATTATATGCCAACGCCCAACAATTGGGTTAATCAATTTTCTCTCTCTGCAGCTAACTATAGCTAAATTTATATGTTTACTGTTGGATTTATGTCTTGAGACGCCGGCGCAGCAGCAGTAGTGGCAGAAGCAGCAGCATAAATAGCCGAGAAGAGCCGTCAGCTCAGTTCAGGTTCAGGTTTAACTACGGCATTTGAGGTTCAGGTTACCGCGTCCAGGAAACAATTATCAACATGCTTGTTTTGGGGCGCTCGGCCGCGGAAGCGGTAGCGTGGTCCAAGCCCCGCATGCCGACCAGGTCTGTGTTTTCGATGGCGATGGAGGAGGAGAAGGAGAAGGGGAAGGAGGAGGTAGGGTTTAGGGGTAGTGAATGCGTTTAGCCTGAAGGCGCTGCGCATGCGTTTCATTTGCTTGCGACTTGAGCTGAGCCAAAGTTTCAACTCGCAACTCTCGAGGCTTGCCGGAATTTCAGTTTCATTTTGGGCCAGCGCAAATGAGCGAGAGGCGGTTGATTCAAATTAGCCACGTCTTCAACTAAAGAAACAACAAAAATATCAAGCAACAAACAATGGAATGAGCAGGCGGTGCCCCAGAGGCGTTTACCAGGCTAACTTAGCTCAGACCAAGCCAACCAAGCCAACCAACCAAACAGCGAGCCAGCCAAGCAAACGAGCCACGATTCGCGGCCAGTTGACCGATCTGTCCGGCTCTCTGTCTATCCGTCTCTCTATATGTGCATATGCGTTTCACTCGTTGATTATAGGGTCGAAATTGCCGGGTTCAACAAGATTATTAATGTGCGCCTGGTTGCTGTTGCTGTTGCTGCTGCTGCTGCTGTTGTTGTTATTGTTGTCATTTTCGCTGTTGCTGTTGGTTTTTTATTATATGTATACGAACAACTGGAACTTGTGATAACTTGTGGACTGCAACCCCAACGAAACGAAACTGAAACCCGAATATAACTCTGCCAGACATGTTGCTCTTTAAACTTTTGTTTGTTTAACGTGCGGCAAATTAAATACCACAGCAACAGCAACAACATTGACAACAAGCAAATTAAATGGAACTGGAAATGGCAATGGCCATTTGGATATTGGCTATAAGGTGTGCGTGTGCGGGTGTATGTGTGTGTGGATCATTGTGTTCTTTTTCGGATTGGATCTCAAAAATCACCCACACACACGCACACACGCACACACAAACGCACATGAGTGCGAAAATAATGTTATAAATATGTTGTGCTTGTCGTACAACAACAACAGATTGGAACGCTGCGTAGGCCGGGCTCAAGCTGTCCCAGTTAGGGCTTAAAAACCACAACAACAACAACAGAAACATCAACGAAGAACTAACATAAACGAAAAAAAAAACGAAAGCAACAACAACATTGTTTGTTCGAGGTTTTTGAGATACATATGTTCGTTGCTGACATATCCGCAATGTGGCAGCAGCATAATATAAATTGACATTGACAGTTGACATTTGTGGTACATAAATATTAGCCAGGGCTCTCTTTTCTGGCTGGCATACATCAACACACAACATCAGCAACAAAGCTACAAAGCTACAGCCTCTGTGCCTCAGAGTTTCGGTCAGTTTCGGTCTTAGCCGCAAACATCAGCAACAGCAATCAGCAGGCGGCAACTTACTTATAGACTGACCAGCCTCTCTGTCAACCCGTTGGCTTTCTTTGTTTTTAGTTGGAAATTGTTTTGTTTGGTTTTGTTTTTATTTTAAATTATTTTTTTTTGTTTGTTGATTTTGAGTTAATTTGTTGTTGATAGGTTGACATTTTCAATTGGGTCATTCAGCATGCATTTTCTCGACGTGGCCAATTGGGATATGCATTTCGATTTAGGTATGGCTGAAGTATTTAAATATATTTCTGTTGTGGCGCACACAACAAAAGATGATTGAATTTTCATATTTATTAAATTTATCTGAAATTGAATAAGGAAATTAACCATTGTTCGTAGATGGCTTTCAAGCAAAACATCGCAAATAGATATGCAAAAATTTCATATTTTAAACTATTTTTGAAATAATTATATAACCAGATTTAATAGTTTGTTATGAAATAATTATTATCGCTATTATGACCAAATATTTATAAATTATTTTATTTTATTTCAATTTTGACTTATCGAACTTATGTTGTCATAATATATTTGATATTTTATATTATAATGAAAAGTAATATTTATTTATCGTAAACAAATTATTAATCGATAATCACATATAAATAAATTAATTAATTGATAAATATAACATGGTTATAATGCATATAGAAAATAGTAAAAAACTTTCTTTCGACTGTCAATGTCAATTTTGTAATACTCTAATCCCTAAAATTTTAACAATACTTACTTATTTTCATTATGAACATTTATTTTTCCAGCTTACATAACACTTAACTTATCTACATCGCTTTCTTTGACAAAAACTTCAACTAAATTAAAGCGATTGTAGAATATTACCCCTAACTGCATTTTATATCTTAAAAATGTTTTCATTGCAGCAGCTCTTCTGATGGCTTTTCTCCTTATCCAATATTCACACAATTAAAATGCCATATGTTGTCCCTTCCACGATACGCACTTTACAGTGTGTCCTCATTAAAGACCTGACATCGCACTCAAATTTCAATTTTTAAAGCACAATCTTCCCATGCCTCATACGACTAAACCAAAATTCAACCTTTTTGAGCACGTCAATCGGCTCGCTTGGCCACATAAACAAAGTGTGTTTAATGCTTCCTTTTGGAGCTCAGGGAAACTCTCAGTATGAACATGGAAAAGAGAGAAAGAACATTTTTATTGATTCGGTAAGTAAATCAAACCATTGCAACGCATACTTTTTGAGATACCCTCGAGCTAATTAGTATGCCCGCTCATGCCTGCATATAAAGCAGCTAGCGAAGATGAGGCGACCTGCATGCCAAAAGGATCCGAACAGGGTCCCAATGTCGATGGTTGGGACTGGTGCTGGTGCTCCCTAATGTGAAATCAAAATCAAAATCAAGGCACCGCCAGTCAAGCTGTCTGCAACTGTTGCTAGTGTTGTAGTGTTGCTGGGAGTCTTCCTGCAGACACCGTGTCTATGGCATAAATATGTTAATTGCTAGGGACCCAGGGCCAGCCTTATCGATGTGGCGACGCATGTAGTCCATTACTCAAACACTTTTTTGATCCTTAACCCCAACACGACACAAACACTCGAACGCTCACACACATACACTCACACTCACACACAAACATAGAACCCGCAGCAGACGTTCTGGAACCGTTGCCCGAAAAAATTAATCTTTCATGTAGCCTGCGCTGCAGGAAGAACATGTGCGGGGTAAGTGAGACGCGGCGGCGTTTGTCAACGGGTTGAGCAATGGAAACTCAATTTGATTTCACTTTAGATAACAATCAATCGGTTCGGTGCTTTCTCTTCTCATACAAACACCGAACACACAAAAGATGCGCGCATGTTAGCCCTGAAAGGAAAACAGAATATAAAATAACAAAATAACAAAAAAATACATAAATAACAAATGAAAATAAAGTAAATAAAAGAAAGAAACATACTAAACTAAAATTTATTTAAATGAGCAAAGGTTATGGTAGAGTAGTTCGCAGTGCGACACCTTGCCCCAAAGCACGCACATTGCCTGCAACGCAACAGCGCACACAAACAAAAATTAAAAAAAATAACAACAACAACAAACTGAACAACAACGGCAACAAGGAATAATAATAACAACTAAAACAACAATGGAACATAATGTTATAACCCATCCAGCCGGTGAAAGAGTTGAGTCTGAGATGCAGAGGTGTTTCCGAAATTGTATCTGCGCCTCCGAGTCCCAAGTCGCATTCTTACATTGTTGTTGTTGTTGTTATTGTTATTGTGTATTTTGAACTTGTTTCGTATCGTAAATTCAATAATTTTGACATTTTATTGCATTTTTATTGCGTTTGTGACATCATTAAACGTTTTTATGACTCCTCTTTGTCGCTATTTGGTGCCTGAACTTTGTCTGCGTTCTTTTTTTAAGTAGATGTGCTTTCTTGAAGTGTATGTGGTGGGTATATGCGAATTGACCAAAGCTTTGGTTGATTATATAGAAAACATGCAGGTAAGGACACATTTTTTAAAAAATGGAGGTCATGGAGACTCAACAAGTCTTTGTACTGTAATTGATTTTTATGATTTTGTCTAACAAATTTGTTTATATTCATTTTCCAGACAACGAGTACTTAGTTCAAGCTATAGACTCTTTAAATTTCCTTGTAATTTTCTCATCATGAAACAGATTTTTTTTTATATATACATATTTTAAATATTCCTCTGGTGAAAGGGTATTAGATTCATATAATTTCGATCATGTTGCATGTTGTTGTATGTTGTCAATAATAAAAGTCCGTCCTTTCCTTTGCAACTAACGTGAACATTACATGTGTGTGTGTTGTTGTTGTTGTTGTTGCGTTTGTCGTATGTACATGCAACTGGCGCGACCCTTCGGGCATGGCCCTTTCGCTAACAGCCATGAAATAAGATGCCACTCTTTGCAACTTGTCTGGGAGTCGACCCGAAAAAGGGTTTCTCTTTACAGTGCTGGAGGTCAGCATAATGGTGGCCCATTGGAAAGTAAAATTGGAAACTTAATTACCTAGGCACTGGGAAGTTTCTTGGTAACAAACAGCTGACAGTTGGTCTACACCCGCGCAGTTACCAACATCAGTTTGGTTAATGGCTAATGGGTAATGGGTTTCGATTTTCTCATGTGTAAAATGACTGTAAGCCAGCCCATTCAGGCATGTTTTTTGTGTATGTGTATGGGTCTTATTTTTTGTTTTGTGTTTTGTTAATTTGTTTAATTGTTCTGCATTTTTCGTTGGTTCTTTGTGTTTTTGAAAATTTGAGTATTTGACTGCGCTTCATCTGCCGAGTCATGTGAATGTGAACAACTTGTGCGGTGTTGAATGCAATGAACCCTAAAATGCACGCACAGCCGCCTTACAGAAAGCGAACTATACATTTTTTACTTGACCTGGCCCATTGTTGGGTCTGGTTGCTGTTGCTGCATTAACTGACTTTGGCTCGCATTTGAGTTTGGTGTTATTCAAAATAGTTGTGTACACCTCCTGTAGGTTCGTTTCCATTGTTTTGTATCTATACTCATGTAATGGGTTTCCCAAAAATCAGGTGTACACACGGTCGAGACACTAATGAAACTTTTTCTCCTCTTCGATTATGTTGAGCAACAGATTTTGAACGGTTTTTCATTTTGTTGCTGTTGATGTTGTTGTTGTTGTTGTTGTTTGTGAGTTGATCGTGTCCTCACGGCTGGAGACATTGTATCGTCTTGGCCCCTTTTGTGTTGAGCTGTGAAAGACCAACAACAACATCAAATACAACAAGAGGCTTAAATGGCGCTCTTTTTCGGGGGGCCCTTGAACAATGGCCAAAATATCTTAGCCATGTCTTACAAAGCGCACTATGAGAAAACATATTGCAGAGCATTGGAATGACTTCAACATATAAACTTCAATTGATATGGTAATTTAAAGTGTTGAGTCAAACGTGTTTGAGAGTCAAATAGAATGAATACTTCACAACGTGTGTGAAAACGATAATGAAACAAGATGACTAAAAAAAATTTTGTAATTTAGAAACTTGATGATGATGCTATTTGTTAATGCAGAAATCTAAGGCTTTGACCAAATACTGAAATAAAAACGTAAAAGAAATTAAGTTAAAGATATAATATGCTTTTATTAGTTTTACCGTTCATTTTATTTTTAAATTATCTCTTACCAACTTCCTCCATATTGACAGGATTATATAAAAATATAACTTAAACCGATTAACATAAATAAGCTGCTTGATATAAATCAAGTGAACTTCTTGCTTTCAGCATTTTGAAAAATAAATCATTAACGAAATACTTAATATATAATAATAATTAATTATAATTATAATAATAAAAATTTTATTTACAGGTAAAATCATGCCGAGCTATTTACTGGCACTGAAATTATCTCAGCCTTTAATATCAATTATTTAGTTTTGTAGAGTATTATTTTATTCTTTTACAAAACTTATAAACTTTAGAGTATTCATATTTAAGCCAATGATTTATTATAAATTTGTACTTCAATTGAATAACTCAGGCTACCAAATTAAACTTAAAGTACACGTTTTTTATATTTTATTGTTTTTTTCTTCAAACTCTACATCTTTTAGCTTAGAACAAGTCAGAAGGCTTTAGTGGAGTAAGCTCGACTCGCCGATACCCTTAACCCTTGACCTTACTCATATGGTACTAACGGCCCTACTATACCAATGCCGGTTTTCATAAAAATTGTTTTACATCCGCATATTTAAGTTTTCAAAATCTAAGATTTTATTGGTATCGATTACATGTGTATATCGTAAGCCGGAAAAGTTATCGAAAATTTTAAAACAAGATTTTACTGCCTAAGGATTAGGAGAGCTCATATCAAAAATCTGGCCTTTATAGTTTTTGAGATCGATGCGTTATATATATATATATATATATATACTTTGTGAAGTCGGAGATGCTTCCTTCTGTCTGTTATATACTTTTGTACAAAAATTATTAATCCCATTATTTATTACCAATTTCATGGGTTAAGGGTATATAAATACAATGTATTTAAATTATATAAATAATATGAAAGTATAAAATAAGGAAATGTAGTTAAATGTTTAAGCAAGATTTCCTTACTTTCTTAAAATGACTGTTTTAAAAACCCTAACGAGTTTACTTCCTGCAAACTATATTAAAACATTTTTCAAACATAGCATTAAAAAATTTGCTTACCTTTTTAAATGGATAGAAAAAATCTTAATTATATGTATACTGTGTACAAATGCATAATAATTCACCTTTTTTTTGGTCGACATTGACAGGGCCATATATAAAACTGTTTAATTTTAATTCTAATATATGCATAGCTGTTAATATGACACCCCACCCAACCACCCCTGGAACACAGCTTGTGGCAACATACACCCCGCGTTGTTCTAATTAAAATGACACGTTTTGCAGATATATTCATTAATTTTCGAGCTTTTTATCATTTGTCAGAGAAATTGAACAAATTAATAAATTTCTCGTGAGCATGATAAGCGCTAATGTGGACAGTTGAGTGAAAAATTAGGCAGTTGTTGGTGGTGCAAACCCCCTACCCCTCCCTCCCCCCACCCATCACATCCCACGCAACCCCTACCTAGATACCCCTATAAATATGCTAATTATGTGAGAGACACAGCTAGGCTTTTTAATAAAAATGTTATAATAATTCACTTTGAGGAATTTATTGACCTGCTGGTCGGACAGTTGAGACTGGCTCAACTGTCAGTGCTTGTAACCTGAAAGGCTGCACATGCTCAATGGCCAACAATGATGATGAGGACCGAGGACCGAGGACCGAGGACTGAAAACAGGACGGGGGTTAGTTTTAGTTGTTTTTGGTTTGAACGACACGCAACCACTTGGAACCGAAGTCGGTTCGGAACAGGCTGTATAAATTTAATTTAGTCGGTCGGCTGTTTGCGCCTAACAATTAAAAGGCAAACTTCAACTAGAAACAATTTTCAAGATGAATACCAGAAGATAAGAGGCGGGACCGAGCGAACGAGGGTCGTTTGGCATTTACGCATGGCATGCAGTTAACGCCCGGTTCGGTGAGGCTAAGTTTGGTTCGGAACGGAATGAAACTATGCGCCGGCGTCTTGCGTCTTTCACTCAATGACACAGCAAATGGAAATGTGGGCATGCGTGTGAGTTGTGTGTTCGGACTCCCCCTACTCTCGAGTAGTACCTGGCGCAAAATGTTAATAAAAATCATTTAGACAAAAAAAAAAAAAATACACCTATAAATACGATGAAGAAAATATAAAGAAACGTTGAGCCGTGTGCATTCAAATTGTGTGTGAGACCATTTCTCAGCTCGTTTCTTAAGCGTTTCAAATTTTCCGAATTACAGTAAGAAACAAAAAAAAGAAGAAATAAATGAAAAAAAATACAAAAATATGTTTGGCCATGGAATATTAATTTGGGACAGGTAATGCTGAGAAATGGTCGGGGTGCCTGGCCAGCTAGCTAGCTGCGATATGTAAATGAATTCGTTTGAACGTTAATGAGTTGAAAAACGCCTCCTGTCTTTGTTTTTTGGGGTTCTTCTGTGTCTTGGGCTCTCTAGAGCTACTGAAAAATTCACTTTACTTCAATATTAATTAAAGAAAAAAGATTTCGTTCGTTCGCTCGTTCGTTCGTTTCCCCGCTTCTTAGTTGTTGTTTTTTTTTCTGCTACTCATTCTCGGCGTCGTCAGCTTTTTTTATTTCCTTTAATTAATCATATGCAATTTGAGTCTGTCTCTTGAAGTTGGACTTGAAGTCGGAGACGGAGTCTGGGACCGAGTCTTTGCCCGGTCCGACCCGGCCGTTGATCCACTTAATTATTTAGCAATTTATTCTCACAATTGTTAACAATTCCTTTATTTTTTGTTAGTTTGCACGTTTTGCGTAGCTTGGTAGCTCGTTTGTTTGGTTTGCTTTTGGTTTTGTTTGTATTTTTTTTTCTAATTTATTTTTTTCCATCTAGGGTTTCGCCCATAGATTTCGCTTGCCATTAAACTAATGAAATTAGGAGAAACGGCTTATGCTGATAAGACAAAACTATTAACGTTTTCTCTTCCTCTCTCTCCCTCTATCTATCTCTTTCTCCCTGTTTTGTTCGCCCGCTGTTAACTTATTTTATATATATTTATATGTTATTGTTTTTGGCAGTTAAAGAGTAATTAATGGTTGCTTGCGAGAGAGTGTGTGTGGTATTTGGTCTGGCATGGAGTTGTTATGAAGCCTGGTGTGCGATTAATCAAGATCAATTAAAAAGAGTTCAAGTATTGAACCTAAATCGTTTTATGGCAAGCGTAACGGGGCGTGAGATAGAAATTTAGAATGTGCCTTAATCATGCAATGCTTATAACTTCGATACGTTCGAGACGTATTACACATTACACACGCATTACGTAATGTGTTGAGGTATGAGGTACATTTCTTAAGAGAGTGTCCTAAATGACTGACTGAGGCGAGAATGACCTTAGGTGAAAACTAAGAATAGGTTTTTCAGACATTCGCTATCATTCTGATAGTGTAAGCATACTTTCGGTTAACGAATTTGCTTAAGTTCTCATTACATGGTATGGAAACTATTTAATTGTTAAATTCTAACGTGCAACTGGAGAAAGTTTCTTTAGTAAGTAGGTAATAATGAATTGCTTTCGTTACTTTAATATTACGTAAATGTTGAAGGCTAATTACATAAGTGCTTTCCAAACACATCGTACGGAATATCATGTGATGATAAACGGAAACGAAATGAAAGGAGCTGGCCGTTAAAATGCTCCAATAAAACAACAAATTTACAAAATGTTCTCATTAATTTTGCACAACAACCCAAATATCAATCAAGTTAGGTATTTAATTACTGATTGTTGTCATTGTTGTTGTTGTTGGTGTTTGTATTGCTTCTGGCAGTTTCAATTGCCATTTAATTAAATAAACGACTTTAAAATTTTCGTTTTCAAATGTTTATCACTTATTAAAAATCTATTCAAATCGATACATTGAACACGAAAACCCAAAAAGAAACAAAACTAAACAAAACAAAAAGCCAACAGCGTGCGAAAGGCACATAAATTTAATGTCGCTACAAGCCGCAATAACAATAAAATTTATATTGATATTTGGCAAATAAATTTAACTAAAACATCGTCTCTGTCAGTTTAGGCCGAGTTCCAGTTTCTGTAAAGTGTTTTAATTTCAAATACCAGCAGTAGCTTTTGGCTTAGTTTTGGGATGATCTTGAACATGGCGGGTTTTTTTAGTTTTGATTTCAGTTTAGATTGTTTGACAGCGATAAGCTGGGTGGCGCTGTGCTGATGGCGTTGGCCACACGCATTATTTTGCGTGGATTTCATTTAAAATGAACAACAACAGAAACAGAAACATTGAGAAGAAAAATGTTTTGTGGAATTGCGTTGGCCGCTGGACCTGGAAGGGAAAAGATCGGTCGGGGGATCGACTTCGTTTGGCGCTGGCTACGCTAAAAACTCGGACACGCCACATTCGCATTCACAACGGGTCTTCAAGTAGGATTTCGACTGGTTGTTGTTGTTGTTGTTGTTGCTGCCTCTCTTGTTGTTGAGGTTTTTATCTTATGAGTTTTCTGACGCACGATGACGTTTAAATTTCAAATGATTGATTCCCCGCTGGCAACACAGCAACAAAAACTAAAACTTTGATTAAAGCCGCTGCAGCGGCAGTGGCACGCCCATTTGAGTTAGACGACTCGACTCGGGTTACCAATGCCGAGCACATTGCCTATGGGCCAACTCTGGCTGGCTGGCTGGCTGACTAGCTAACTGGCCAACTGGTTGTAAACTAGCCAACTGGCCAGGCCAACTATTTGCGTGTTTAAATATTTTAATTAAGAAAAAAAGAAAAAAACAACATAACAAATACAGAAAAATACACAAACAAACACACAAACACACACACGGAAAACACACAACAACACAACAGAGGCAAGCGCTCAAAATATTTTGGTGGCTCTTTGGCTCCACGTGTTTTAATTGCAGTTTACATGTCTATTAACAAGCCAGCAAGTTGTTGCTGTTGTATGTGTGTATGTATGTATGTATGTATGTTGTTGCCAATTGCAATTGCTGTTTGGTTTTGTACAACAACTTTTTAGTTTTTAATTGCAACTGTCAGCATTTGTGGGTAGCGGTAATTGACGTGCCTCAAAATAAGTTGTCAAAATGCGAATAAGTAACGCCCCAATATGAAATGCTCCGTCCGCACTAGCATATTCCTACGAATCGGGCTGCCTGCCTTAACTTAACTCAAAAGTAAGTGAGACGACAGACGTCTCTGAAGACTGACTCCGAGTGAGCGAGGGAAAAATGCATCAATTTCAAAAATCGTTAATCAATTAATCAACAGATTGTCAACCGCAAGGCAACCTCATAAAGCGCTCAAATTACATTCAGCTGTCAGGTGTTTTATGACAAAATACCTGAAAATCACATTAAAAGAAACGACGAAATACAAAAAGCGTTATTTCCCACGTTTTCGTGTTATGCGAAACCCGATTTGGGAGAATTGCCAGAATTATGACAAAATCATTTTCATCGCATGTAATTAATTACATGCAAAATAATTTGTTAAATGATTGACTTTTAATCACATACCCTGTAATAATTTCAATATTTTGAATTGGGGTGTTTCAAAGAAATTATCGAAAATTAAACAGAATCTTAACTAGATTTAAATTTTTTTCTTTTTAAATAAACATAAGAGGTGTTAGGAAACTATTTTCTGTGATGGTTAATAATAAAATGTATATGTATACAATTTAGACCACATTCACATCCTCTTCTTAGCTATGCTTATTATTATTATAAATATTAAATATTTAGTGTTTTAATAACCTTTGTCATATTTAATCATATAATTTTCACATTTTTCGATGAAATTAGAACTTAAAAAACTTATCAAGAGTACTATACATATATAGGAGAATAATTGGTATATATATATATATATACCTTAAAATAACATATTTATGTTAAAAATGTTTTAACCAACTTCAAAAATTCTATATACATAAAATATAGAATATTTAAAAGAAAAATAAAATATAACTGTTGGCTGTCATCAGATAAATTAGCAATAATAAATTTGTATTTCGACTCAATTAATATTGTTTTGCAAGCGGTCCGATAAAATATTCATGCATATATGAAATTCATATAATTATTGCTAAAAAAAAATACATGCCGCCGCTTGCCATCAAGGCCACCAACATGCAACGGCAACAAGATGAGAAGGAGACAACCGCAAAAACACAACGGTTAATGGATAATGCTTTCTTGTGGGCTACCACAAACGCAGACGATGTCGCAATGCCCCCGTGTCAGGTCCACGAAGGTGTGAGGTGCCATCTGAGAAGCGAACTCGCTTGAGGTTTAGTCATCGAGCTCATGGCAGCTAACTTCTCTGCTCGGCCACCGACTGTGCCCCTTCCTTCTGCTCAGCAGCAACTTCACAAGTTTGCGCGCTTATCTTAATTGTTGCTCGCATATTAATTTCGTACCTGCTGTGCTGACAAGCAGCTAACCAGTCAACCAGGCAGCAAGTCAGCAAGTCAGCCTGCCAGCCAACTTGGTTTACCAATCAAAGCTACTGCTGCTCAATACATTTGCTGTTTAGCTTCGTTATCGCCTCTGTATTCCCCGTGACTCCACCTTCGTCAGCATTTCCAATGTTAACTCCAACTCCAACTGCACCTGCAGCTTTCATTGCCCTGCTCTCATTGACGCTTCTCGTCTGATGACGAGATGTCGATGTCGCTGTCGCTGTTGATGATGTCTGTCGTTCGTCTCGCAGTCTCACAGTCTCACAGTCTCATTTTATTGTTGACAAATTAATAGATTGCTCTGTCCATATTAACACTTTTACGTGTAGCGCTTCCTTCCGGCCACAGTGCACATTAAAAATGTATAAGCTTTGGGCGCCGGCGGTCTGATTAGTATTGAAATATCTGTGTTTGGTGTGATGTGTGTGCGTAAGTATGTGTGCGTGTGAGAGGGAGCAAGAGAGTGCCAATGAATGCATTTTATGGCATTCGCCACAATTTATTCATAAGCTGATTTTAATTAACACAAGCAGCCCAAGCAACCAGTGTGATAAGCGCTTGATTTAAGAGCACAGAGCAAAGTTAACCGGAAGCAGCTACGTGTTGACATTCAGAGATAGTTTGCTAGGAGAAAAGGGAGAAAGAGGGGCTATGCAGGCTGTGGAGGCCTCGCCGCAGTGGCATCTTCTGCTGCCGATCTGATAAGCAACGCTTAATGATTGATTACAACCAGACAGAGATAAGAACGTTGATTGCTAAAAAGGCCACAGAGCCAGTTAGCCATCAAGCTAAATACGTATACTAGTATGTGAAACTTAATGCCAATTCACAGTTTACTTATCCTAGGCTTAGGCACAACAACTGATAATGTATGATGGACCTCATGGCCTAATAAATTCCTTATAGTAAACAACAGACAGCAACAATAACAAATTTGCAAGTGAATATATATTCAGTTCGATCAACCTTATCCAAATATTTTGATTGAATATGTCAACAACGTTAAATTACCGTAAATTTATATTACATGTTTGGATTTGTAAAGAGTATACTTCTATTTAGATCCGAAAATTCTATGAATATGCAGCAATTACTGACAATACAATTTTATTTATCTGGTTCAACTTATTATACCCTTAACCCATGAAAAGGGTATAAAGGTTTTGTGCAAATGTATGTAACAGGGAGAAGGAGGCTTCTCCGACCCCATAAAGTATATATATTCTTGACCAGCATCAACAGCCGAGTCGATTTAGCCATGTCCGTCTGTCCGTCCGTCTGTCCGTCCGTCTGTCCGTCCGTCAGTCCGTCTGTATGTATGAACGCGTCGATCTCAGGAACTACAAAAACTAGAGACTTCAGATTTTGGATTTTGGATATGAGCTCTCCTAATTCCTAGGCGTAGCAAGTTTGTTTCAAATTTTTTATAACTTTTCCGGCTTGCGATATACACATATAATATTTAACAAAAAAAATATAAAATTTCGAAAACTTAAAATGGGGATTTAATGTGTTAACAAAATAATGAACTTCTGTATTTTATTAAAATCGGTTAAGAAACACCGGAGATATGAAGCCATCAAGCATTGGTCCATTAGTATACGTACATATGTGTATGTCTGTTAGCCCGACCGTCTGTCCGTCTAAATGGTCAAGGGTTAAGGGTATCTTCTAGTCGAGCTTACTCGACTAGAGCCTTCTTACTTGTTTTTGTTTACATTAGTTATTTTAAAATATATCTTACCAAGTATTATTTTGAATAATATATGCCTAGTTTAAGAAAAATATTTATATTATTGTAATTTTATGAAAAATAAAGTTGTTATGGATGCATTATATAAATACTACAATTACACTGTAAATATTTTAAAACTTATCTTACGAAACCAGAAAATATGAACTTTTTCAAGATGATGCCTCCTTTCATCGTTCATATGATATGTAGATAATAGGTTTTATTTCTGTGTGTATGTGTGTGTGTTGCATCAGCAACATCAACAACAACCGTTTATCTGTCCTAACCTCCAACCTTTGGATGGAGCGCGCTTACCAATCAGACCCATCATCAACAACATACTGCATCCGCCCCCGCTGACCGCTACCCGATTTGCCCTTCACTCAGCTGTTCAACACCTTGGCTGCTGCTGCTGTGGTGCCGCAGCTGGAGGAATCGGGCAGCTAACTAGAGAGAGAGAGAGAGAGAGAGAGAGAGAGAGACAGATAGGCCGCCAAGAGTGTAGACAACTTAAATCAAAGTGCTAATTTTAAAATAACAACCCTGAAGACAGCCTAAACACACAGGCGCAACAACAATAACAACAACAACGGCAGAAATCATATTGGAAAAACGTTTACGCGAAACTGCTTAACTGCTTAACTAGCTGGCAACAGCCAAAGCAACAGCAACAACAACCGCAGCGGCAACAAAGACAGCCCCACAATTGAAAAGACAAGATGAACGGCACGAAACAGGATGTTGGAACGTGGAGTTCGAAATTTGCAAAGCTACAAAACAAAACAAAAAAAAAATGAAGAAATGAAAAATACAAAACGGCGCTGGAAAGAGCCCTCTTCAAAACTGTTGCTGCTGCCGCTTCTTCCTTATGAAGTCTTCGCCCGTCTCCGCCTCCGTCCCCGTTACAGCTGAGCGTCGGACTTTGAGTTATCGCACAGATATTAATTTGAGCTGCCGCTGATGGTTAGCGGGTCTTCGAGTTGGCTCCCAAAAATGTATCTTCGCACATTCACAGCTCGTTCGTACATTCTAATTGACGAAATATCAGTGAGACAGACAAGGTAACGAGAATGAGAACGGGAACGAGAACGAGCAAAGAGTACGAGATCTCCATCCGTTGCTCGATCCCAATTCCGATTTCAATTCCGCAACCCTTTCGTCTTCGTCTTCGTCTTCGGCTTCGTTTAGGTCGTTTGTTTGCACATATTTCTGAAACACCAAAGCTGCCATTTGCCAATTGCCAGAGCTGTTTGGTTCGTTGATTCGTTGGTTCGTTTGCCTCATTCTCTGATTCCCTGGTATGCGCTTCGTTCTTAGAAAATTGCCGTCCTCATTGAAATGAAATGACGACGTTCCGGTGATCGTTTGCGACTGAGACTGAGACCGAGACTGAGACGGACCTACAGAGCCGCAGTGATCCGAAAGAGATGATGCAAAAAATATATAAAAACCCACATTCGAAACAATTTTCGGTGATTTTCGCATTGAAATATTTTGCGTTGTCCGGTGTGAGAAATGCCAAGAATCGGGCATTATTTATTTTTTATTTTTTGTTATATAAACAATAAAAGGCATATTTGTTTGCGACGTTGTGGCAAGGGGTCCACCAGCCAAGCCAAGCGAAGCCAAGTCAGGCACTTGATTTATTATTGGGTAACAATTCATAAGCCTTTATTGATATTTTTCAATTCCTGTATGTCTCTGCGCGTGTGAGACACAATAAATTTTGAAATAAATTGGATTTCGCAGTTTTAATCAGCAGAAGGGCAGCGCCTGATGAGGACACCCGGCAAAAAGGATAAAAACTCTCTCACTAACACACACACACATACCGACACCAAACCAAAAGCAGACCAAAGACCTTCACATCCCTCAGACACCATTCGAGCTGCGTTTAGTTGACGCCATACCGCTGACAGCTAGGGATCGGACTAGGAACAGGAATAGGGATAGAGGGATGGGGGTAGCCGGTATTGAAGTGCAGCTTGAAGTTGAAGTTGGACACGTAGCGATGTCTAGGCATGTCAGACCATTTAAACGTTGAGGTTAAAATAAAATACCAGTAAAACAAAATAAAAGTTAAAAAACCGAATGTAATATACCCTTTCTTAATTGATTATGATTAAGTGTATTTATTGAATTTTTTAATAGGGAATTTTATTTAAAACCAGCTTAAATTACAGACTTATAATGGCAAATTAATTATTTACTTATTTAGAATCTGCAGATAACTAATATATATATGCAAAAGAATTAGAAAATTTGCGAAACTAGCAAAAACTCAAACCATAAAAACGGAACGTTTCAAGCTGGTTCAGATGAAAAACGCCTAGATTTCCTATACGCCTATACCCTTTCTATATCAAGTATCGACGATTGTTAATGAAACATTCACATTTAACTATTATCCTGTATCGTAAAGGCAAGCAAAATAATTCAACAATTATTAACTGCTTTAAAAAACTCCACCAATTTAGCTCAGATTTAATTAATTGTGCTTAAACTTAACTTAACGACGACGTGACAGAGTGCATTGTAAACGTTTCATACCCAATTGCAGAGTTATGTACGTTTATAAATAAAAAAAAGTGCGTTTTGCGTTGTCTTCAAACTTAAACCAGGGACAGTGGCATGGCCGTGGGTTTTTGGTGCAAGCCAAAGTGTAAAAATATGCTGCCAATGTTGCAATTTATTTATTTATTTTTCTTTAGCGTTTTTTTTTTTATATACACGCTTCACTTTGCACTGTTGTTTTTTGCTGCTGTTGCTGTTGCTGCTGTTACTGTTGTTGCTGTTGTTGTTGGTGTTGTTGGTGTTGTGTCTGGTTGAGCACAAAAATGTACAAGCAACACGAAGAAGCCCAATGGATGGCAAGAGCTACGTGTGCACATTGTTTATTTCACACACTTATTGGCCCGCAGGCGCTACTGTGCACTCCTCTCTCACCCCTCTTTCCTTTCCCCATCACCATCACCATCACCATCACCGAATGTAGCTAGCTAGTGTGAGGAACAGCAACAGCTCTGACTTCAAGTCCTAAACTCCATCTTGAGCAGCGGCCTGCAATTGGCTTGTCTTGTCTTGTCGTACGTTTTCCAGCTAAGATTGGCGACGCCATGTAGTTAACGCGTTCGCACTTTTTTTTGTTCCCTCTTTCACACACTGTTGGTGGAGTGGAGTGGAGTTGAAGTTGAAGTTGAAGTTGCAACCTGGACCATGGGCTCGTGTCCACTCCATTGAGCTTTCATGCCACGCAAACGCAACGCAACGCAACGCAGCGAAATTGGCTAAAAATGACACTCGTTTTCACTGCCGCATTCAAAAGGGTGGCGGGGGGGATGAGACAAGGGGTAGGGAAGAGTGCTGCGACAGAAGCTGCAGCTTATGCATACATATACATAGACATATGTATGTACATGCATATATGAACGAGTACGCTATGTGTATACTGGGTATATTGAGGTGGGCCTGGGCATGATTTCTGATTGGCCATAAACACACAAAAGTATTGAGTTTTATCAGCTGCGGGCTATATGGCCAACTGAATCGGTAGACACTGCATGCAACTTGCCCCCGCCGACACTGCTCACTGCTCAGTGCTCACTGCCTCACCTCTTGCGAAAATTGCTTTTGATAACCGGGCGCGGATTGAAGACTGAAAAGTGGTTTTTCGCTTGCGGTTCACATTTGACAAAGCAATTGATGGGCCTCTTAAATTGGCAAATGTTTTTTTTAGCCAGAGTTTCAGATAAATTCATGTTACATTCTGCATGCATAAATACTGCATAGTGAATCATATTGCAATTATAATGGTATTCCAAACGCTTTTGACATCTAATCGAGCGACAGGCATTTTGATAGCTGGCATTTTAATGGACTTTTCAAATGTATAGCACGCATTTGTGTACTCCATATATTAATCCTAATAATAATTTCACGTGTATGTATGTAAATTCATTTATTATCTTTTGGACTGATGCGAAAGCGAAGTCAAATAGAAATTTAGTTGTGGTCAACCACCTCATAAAAAACATGTAAGAAGGCTCCAGTCGTGTAAGCTCGACTAGAAGATATCCCCCCTTGACCATACAGACGGATAACTAGTCGGGCTGACAGACATACACATATGTACGTGTACAACAGTACCAATGCTTGATGGTATCATATGTGTGTTTCTTAACCTTTTTTAATAAAAAATGTATCAGATGTTAATTATTTTTTTAATAGTTTCAATCCTTATCTTCGAGTTTTCGAAATTTAAGATTTTTTTTGGTATCGATTCCATGTGTATATCGTAAACTGGAAAAGTTATCGAAAATTTTAAATAATCATGCTATGCCTAGGTATTAGGAATTCTCATATCCAAAATCTGGAGTCTCTAGGAGTGTAGTTGCTTAGATCGACGGACAGACAGACGGACATGGCTACATCGACTCGGCTGTTGATGCTGATCGAGAATATATATACTTTATGGTGTCGAAGAAGCTTCATTCTGCCTTTTACATACTTTTGCACAAAACCATAATACCTTATTTTACCCATTTCCTGGGTTAAGGGTATAAAAAGCGCAAAGAGTTTTACTGTCTAAAGTCTCTCAAGTATATAATAAATCCGCCGGTTATATTGAATTTATGAACATCTATGGCTTATAAATATAATGATTTAGGTGTATAACTTTTCATATAGTTATCGTAGCAAACAAATTAGATTTCTGAGTAGACTTCTAGTAGAAAATAAAAGAATTAAGAATTAAGCCTAGTTGTTGTACAAGTATCTGATCTAACCAGTGTGGTCTCTCTCCATTTGAGATTTTTGCTATCTTTCTCAATTTGAATATTATGCACGCTTCCTTTCGAAAAGCCAACAATTAAGTGGAAATTCTATTATAGCTTCATTTAAGGTTTCGTTATCAGCACTTACCGTGACTAACATGAAAAACATGACAGTTTTTCCCAGTGTCCGTCACTGGAGACGTGAGGAAAAACAGACGGCAACATTTCTTGGCAACACCATCGATTTATGGCGTGTGTGTTCTTTTGTTTTTTTCTTTGTGTTTTTGTTTTTGTACTTAACCCCTTCTATACAGGGCATTTATGAGCAGTTAGCAATTTCGGTGGCAGGGATTAAGATTAAAACTGGGTGCTACATCAAATGGGTGTGAAAAACGCAAATTACAAAGAATTCCCGAGTTGAGTTGCTAAGGCTAACAACAAACGAAACGTTTCTTGGCCCTGCAGCTAGCCAACCAACAGCAACAGGAAACTGGCCACATAGTTGAAACCGTCTGAACTGAAGCCCTGACAGATAGACAGACGGACAGAAGGGACTGATGGGCGGACAGTGGGACAGAGAGACGGAGTCGACTAACTAACTAAGGGCGTGTCAGGCAAGTCGAGTCGTCAGTCGTGTAACTTTGAAATATGTTGAGCGCGCTGCGATAACTGGCCAGGTAACACTGTCCGGGCCCAGTTACTAACCAGCCGGTAACTAAGCAACTTGCAACTTGCAACTTGCAACGGGCATCGGGCAACTGGTAAGTGGTAAGCTGCAACTGGTAACTGGGCTGTTGAGTGGTTGGCTTGAGTTGGCTTGGCTTGGCTTGGCCTGGGTTCCTTTGGGCAAAAATGCATATGCATATTTTATGCCATTTAAGCGGCATTTATGCAGCTTCGCGTGTTGACAAAAGTTGTTGGCTGCTCGTAACTCAATCTCTATATTTCAGGCAACCGAATCGAGAGGCAACCCAGTGCTACATTAAAACGTGACTGTGACAGTAGCAGTTTTACTTGACAACAACAGCAGCGGCAGAAGCAGGAGCAACAACAAGAACACATCCTAACCGTAGAACGTGAGCCAACACATAGTAGACTGTGAGTGAATGTAAATGCATTGAAGCATCTCCCATTCCATTCGATTTGATTCGATTCCATTCCATTCCAGGCACATTCAGTCAGAACGTCAGCTCGCCACGCAGACAAACCGACGACAGACAGTCATCGATGTTTGTGTGACATTCGTTTGGCAAAATATGTGCCATGGATTAGAAAATGATCATAAGAGGGTAGCGGGGAGCAAGGGGGTGAGAAGGAACAGGTGAGGTGGATTTGCAGGTAACTTGTTGCCTGATCTATTGGTTTTTGCGTGGCAGCCGTTTTACAAACAGACAAACGACACAACGAAACTGGAGAAAAAACCGCAACATATTTTCGTGGTACGCGATACACGGCCTATTGAGTCGTCCTCTTTACCCCCTCCTCCACTACACGCTCTTCTTCTTTACTCTTTGTGGCTGATTGCATGCATATTAGCCATAGCCATCAGGCTATGAGACATGCCACTAAATGTTGCCGTTGATCTTTTTGCGCGTTCTAAACAGAACACAGAGCCCCCCTCCCCCACTCTCTCTCTCTCTCTCTCTCTATCCATATCTTGACTTCTCATTCTACTTGCTACCCTTTTGTTGTTGTTGTTGTTGTTGTTAGCCTGACCGTGGCGGGAACAAGACACGATTTTTAAAACGAAATCCATGTTTTGCGCTTTAGTTAGCCGAAAGAGACACAGTCGGAGGGAGAGAGGATCTTACTCGGTTTGTGTTTATATATGTTTTTGTATTATTATTATTTTTTTGTTGGTTTTTTTTTTCATCTTCTTTTATTTAAGAGTGCCTGCTGCACTTCATCGACTTGTCGAGCTTTAGCCGCTTAGCGTCATTTATAAAAACATGTTTGAAATGCAAAGTATGCAACACGACGAAGCCTCCAATGCCCTTTACACAAGTGCCGCATAGCACAGATTGTTGACAGATTATTCCATTTTGTTCCCCTTTTTTTTCCCGTTTTCCCCAGTTTGCTTGTTGCTTGCAACGCACAGCACAGTTCATAATGTGAAAATCTGTTGCATTTCTTAATTAACCCCATTGAAAGTTGGGGCAGCTACAAATGTCCGGGTTGCAGAGAAAACATTGCCGCCATAATTATTAAGCCTTTATTTTAGATAATTTATCAACGACTTGTAAATTCCACAACCAGAGCTGTAAATTATAGAATGCTGATTTATTCATTCTTTAAAAGAAAGTTGCTTTCGAGTCACACAAAAACATATATTAAGAGAGTAGACGTAGTTTGATATATTTGAAATGCTTGCACTTAAGTATTTAAGAATTGAAATGTCGGATTTAAATTAAATATGACTTTTTTATTATTTAATCACTAATAACTCTTAGCACAACTTTTTTTTCATCAACAACGCAGACATAGAGCAAAAGGATCATTCATCTTTAATCTCCAGACACCAGACACAGAAGTAAGATTATGTACAACTTTTGAATATCTATGCATCTAATAATTTGCAAACTAACAGTTTGGGCAATCATTTTCAATTTCACACACAAACACATTGTAAAAGTCGATCGATTTTCAGCTCTCAACTAGATCTTTAACAAGTCGAACTCGATGCTCACGACAACTATCGATGATAGTTTGCAACTGGCAACTTGCAACTTGCAACTTGCAACTGGCACGGCAAAGACCTTCATTAAAAAACAATTGTACGTTATGAATTATAGCTCCCAAGGCGGTTTCACCACTGCCTGTTAAACGTTGCCAACATAACAACATCGATGCGGGTGAAGGGAATGAAAGGGAATGATATGGACGAGCATAGAAACTATAGCAAGGTATGAGCTACACATATTTTGCATATGTTTTGGGCTCATAATCCCTTTAGCTACTTCAGCAACAATACAATGGTAGTTCCGTTGTTTGTTCATTGCTACCTATTCCAATACCAATACCTATACCCCTAGCCTTGCTTACTCCTGTTTCTGTTTCTGTATGTGTTCTTTTTCTGCCCCACACTGTCAATGTGCGTAACAATTAAATCGTGTGGCTTCTTCTTTTTGTCCATGTCCGTTGTCCGTGGTCTTCTGTCTGTTGTCTCTGGCTAGACTCTATTTGCAAATGATCGGAAGGCAAGGCAAGGTAAGGCATTCAACATTTAGGATGCCCCATTGCGTGGCCATGCACCTAACTTCATCACGATCCGCGACATGAAAATAGTTGCACTCCGCACTCGATGCCAATGCTGGCAACCAGAGCGCCGGAGTAAACGACCACAGAGTGGGAAGCGTCACATCACGAAGTCGACGCCAACGCCACCGCCACAGCCACCGCCACCAGTTAATACAATAAGCTTTGCATATGTATGTACTTGTGTGTGTGTATGTGTGTGTGTTTGTATTGTAGCTGCCGATGCAGTGAGTCGACCGTTGTCCATGCGGACTTGCACTAAAATCGCTTTGCATATTTAGCAACACATTCTCGATGGTCGTAACGAAAAACGGTTTCATTGTTGCCGACGCCGCCGCCGCCGACAACAACATAAAAGCCTGCGCTCCTTTGGCCAACCAGCTAGCCAGGCCAACAAGCAAAAAGAAACGCACACACATACACACAAATACACTTAAACTTAATAACAAGTTAGAATGATCTAGTCGAGAGATATTGAATAACAGTTACCCTACATAAAGCAAGTGTGTTGAATTCAAAACCCTGTTCCATTTCATAAAGGAACTACAAATTAGAAAAAACTAACCTGATTGTATTTGGTAAATATATATTTTATATATATATAGTTAAAAATAAAATTCTATATTTATCGACTATGAACCGAGTTATAAGCTTTTCTTTTGTGTAAAATGTTTGAGTATATAATATTAAAATAATTCCAAAAGTCATATGCAGTTTATGGATATGATTATAATATTAAAAGAGCTAATACGTTTTCTTAAAGGATTGGTATAAATAAACTATTTGCTAAGAATCTTTGCCAAAAACTTATAATCATTAAAAATTTATTTCATATTTTGTAAGATACTAAGCTCCTAGATTTGAACAACCTTTTGATATAATTTTTGATTAATAATATAATGGTTACAGGGTATAACAATTTACACACACACACACAGCGAGAAATAGAGAAAGAGAACCACAGAGTGCAAACCAGACCGAAGACCGAAGACCGTCGTCGACCGGAGACCCAAAGACCAGACCTGGCCGAGACCAACCGACAAGAAAATAAGTTGAATAAAATTATTGTGAACACGTCTCGTTGATTTATTGTGAAATCGCGCATGAGTAATGATCGCATATTTGGGTATACTTGTTGCTTGTTGGTGGTGGTGGTGGTGCTGCTGCTGCTTTTGCTGATGGTGGTGCCGCTGCCGATGCCGATGCCGATGCCGCTGCTGTTGGAGAGAAGGTCGATAGATTGGTCGGTCGCTCCTCGCCAGCTTTGTTGGACCCAAGCAGATTGAGGGTACAGTTTTTGGTTATTGCTCATTTTCGTATCGATCGCAGCGCAGCGCAGCGTTCGGTGTTCGGTGTTTACATTTGCCGGCCTCCTATTGTTGCTCTAAATGGCAGCGAATGAGTTGAAACTTTTTCCTCTTCTTGTTTGTTGTTCTTCTGTATTATAATCCAAAAACAGCACCGACACACAGCACAGGAGGCACAGACAACGGACAACGGACATCGGACTCCGGACAACGGACAACGGACAACGGACAAGAGACTGCTGTCTGGCATAATAAAACATGATGATGGGCCACTTGCTGGTTGTGGATTGGCTTCGACTCTGGCTCGCTGTTTTGGGCTCGCTGGTTATCTAATCGGCTTTTATAATTGGGAACCAACGAGGCGCAGATTCAGCGCGATCATTGTGTAACAATTAAGGTAAAGAATCAACACTAGACAACAACAACAACCCTAACAACAACGAGAACGCACTGTATGTTATAGACATAAGTAGCTAAAATATGTTAGCATACAAAAACACACACACACAGAAATAAATACTACACGTACCAGGCACTATTGTAGGTAATCTGCCTCCCCAGAGAGCGAAAGGAACATCTGGAATGAATAAGTCAAAATGATGAATTTGCAAAATCCAAAATTAATATGCTTGGGCAGGTTTCATTAAAGAAGTTATATAAAAATACAACAAAATCAAGATAATTATAGTATTTGAAAAAAATTTGTAAATAGTGAAAAAATACTCTTTTCAATTTTGTTTTTTTTTATAAAAAATTGCCTTAAATTAAGAACTGAAAGGTTATCCAAATGGACTAGTCATAAATTGCCTTTTAATATTCCTTTCGAATGTAAAACTTCTTGGTTAAACGGAAACTCCTTGTTATAAGATTAGGAAATCTTCAATCATTCTGATATAGTTTAGTGGTTTTAAGTGTTAAGAATTTAAACTAGGTTAGAATTTTTTTACTATCTCAAATATTTTTAACAAATTATTAAGTGTTGAAGAATTTTAAGGGCTTGTGCTTTTTACGGATCCTACATATTTCATATTTTATTGTACAGGAAAAAAAACCTCAATACTGGTGTTGCAAGTGAAGATTCACTAAAAATAATAATCAACTTGAATGAAAGTGCATATTCATTTTGTTAAAAATAATATATGAATATATCCACCTCCACTCATTATTCATTTGGGTCGAAAGAAAGAGGTAAGAAAAGAAGCGTTGGAATTGACTTTGTTGTTGTGTTGCATAGTGATAACGATGAGAGCTGTTGAGGGCCAAGTATTGTAAAAGTATCTTATAGTACGTAGTTGTAGGCATCGTAAAATTGATGATCGCGTGCCAAATGTGCATGTTTATAAACATATTTCTCTGGGCTCTTTTTGTCTCTGTCTTAATATTTCTCTCTCTCATTCTCTGTCTCTGGTTCATTTAGCCAGTTTAGGCTGAGTGTGTATGGCATGTCTGTCCAATGGGATGATCTTGCATTTGATCAGTCGCTTTGTTGATTGCTTGAAACTTGTGTCCATGCAATAAAACACTCAAAATGCCAACTTTATTTTGGGTCAAAGCCGGCCAGACACGCAACGTTGCCTGTCTGCAACTCAGACACAAAACACAGGGGCTCTCGCTCTCAGATAAACTTTTGGTTATGCCCAGCACCCCGCGCCCCGTTGCGTCCTCATCTGGCGGCCCCCAAAAATGTTGTGAACCAATTTGCGTTTGACCTTTTTTTCGAATCAAGAAGCATTAATACACACATATACATACATACATATATTAATTTGTGTTTTTACACTAAAAACCTGTAGAAAATGGGTTATAGGAGTATAAAAATTCCAATGGGAACGGGACGACTGCCAACTGTGCATTTGGCGGAACTTTGCGCCACATGCGTCGCACATATCTTTGACACAATCCGTGGCGCCCACCCGTTGTGCTCTCGAGGGCAACCTTTTTACTTTTTATTCTGCGCGCACTCAAACTCGAACAAATCAAACTCAAACTCAACCCGCGACCGCGTCTCAAATTAAATTAATTCATAATGAACGAAATTATTAGAGCCAACTGCTGCAAACTAAAAAAAAAAACAAAAAAAAAACTAAATGAAACTCCACAGTTTTAAACGTTTCAGCTCTTTACAAGGGCGTTACCAAGTTGTTAGACACACAGGAGAAACTCGCTTGTTGCCATTGCCTTTCTTGCCCGAATGGATTAATGACCGCGCTGACAGTGAAAATCCTGCGGTTATAACTTCTATAACCCTTCTCGTCTCTTGAAATGGTTGCTGTAGCAATTAGAGTGAATACTGCTTGCTTCTTCAAAGGAGGCGGGGGTAGCACATTCATCTCCCTTCATCTCTCTCTTTCTGTGTGTTTGGGTGAGATCATAAACGATTTTCCTAGGAATTCCGAAAGGCCTCTGAACTTGAGGGTTACACAGCACAGCCGCGATCCTAAGTGAGCCATGACTCATTAGTGGGATGCGTGGGTTTTAAGCCTTTGGGTTTCGGGCTTAAAACTGTGCTTAGAGATAAGCTGTTGGCTAAGAGTTTAAAACTTGAGGCTACTAAGCAACAGCAACAGCAACATCGTTGCAATCCTAATTACAGCTAAGCAACAAATGTAAAAGATCAACAAAGGTCGTTTACTCAGAAGTGATTTAGTTCAAATTCCATGTTAAACAAACAAATAGTTTCTGCAAGACTTTAGAACAATAAACAAATAAAATTCCATAGTCAGAAAATATGAAGCGATTGCATGAAAAATGCTCAAGAACTGAAGAAAAAGTAGTTAAAAATCACTTGCACGGCTTATAAAGACCAAGAATAGATTTATGTTAGAAGCTTCTTTAATAAAATGGGGTGCTACCTCGAAACTCAATTAGAATAACCAATTCTATAAATCAACATTTTTATATTAATATTGATGCCTACAATTATTAATCATACTGAATTTTATTAACAACATTTTTATTTAAACGTCTCGGATAACTCAAAACCAATTATGATATTCGTGATGTTTTATTCAGCCGCATGGTCTACGTTAAAAACGTTAATAATATTATTTTATTATACAAAATGCCAACAAATAGAATGAAAGTTAATTTAATCAAACTAAATGCTTGCTTTTGCCTTTTTCCATTTTCGAACATATTTTTTGCGGAATTAGTTCTCTACTCTTTAATTTGAAAATAGATCATACTAGTTTGAGCATGAAATGTGCTAGAATTCAATATAATTGTATTAAATAGAACATTATATTTTAAATATTCATTTTTGAATTTGCGTATATATATATATATTTGAACTAAAAAAAAATATATTCACATTTTTGAACGTGTTTTATAGTTAAATTAACTATGTCTGAGACTATGACTCTGACTCGTCACGGTATTAAGCATATGCGTTGTGTTTTTCTTTCATTATATTGATTTCTGAATAACATTTTATGTTTTTAAAATTCATTCATCATGATTTTACAGATAAATTTAATATGCTCAATGGGTTAAACATATTTTTTCCTTCTGAAATTTTAAATTCTTAACTATTCTTATAACTTTGATTGTTTTTCTTATTTGTTGTCTTAATTACCACTCTCTAAAGAATTGAAATTCATTAACTAATAAGGGGACCAAGGTGTATACTCATATTTGGTCATGGATGCCACAAGCCGATGGTAAAATTCATATGTGTCAATTAAGAATACGTTTGCATTAGAAACGCTCATCATTCATTCATTCTTTCATTCATTCACTTTCCACAGCCTGCAACTTGCAGAGCTGTAAGAAATTCGATCACTTCCTCTGCTCGTTGATAATGCAACTGATATATTTCAACACACAAAAAGAAAACTTGCTGTCGTTGAACTCAGAAGACGTTGCTGCTGTTGCTGTTGTTGCTGTTGTTACTGTTGTTGCTGTTGCTGAAGTCATCGTTGACTTTCTTAGAATGCCCACCAGAGACGCCAACACACAAGATACACAAGCAGCACAAACACGAACATATGAAGCCACAATAATATTTCCAGCTCAAATATGATTAATTTTTGGGTATTTGTTGCAGACACACATATAGTGCCTGTCTATAAGTCATGCCTTTTGCAATTGGCTTGGAACACGTGTTTGCCTTAATACTTAATACCCCAACTCTCTCTTTCGCTCTCTCTCTCTCTCTCTTTCTCTCTTTCTCTCTTTTTGGTGTTGTTATGTGTTTCCTCTGTGTTTTTTATGTTCTTAGGCATTCTCTAAATCGCAGCTTTCACTCATGCGTGGATGAGACTAGGGGAAATGCGCATGTGCAAACGCAAATGTGGCATGGCCAAGTTGGGAGCTGGGGACTAGACGGCAAACAGCGAATAGCAAACAACACCAACAACGAGCAACGAGCAACGAGAAACAACAAGCAACAATAACAACAACAGCAACTACATGACATAGTGCCTGTCGTCTCATTAGGATTAGACCCACGTTATTTAATTGCATGTTAGGGATTCCAGCTTATTATACCCTTTACCCATGAAATAAGTAAAAAAGGGTATAATGGTTGTAGGTAAAAGACAGAAGTAAGCTTCTCCGACCCCATAACTCATATATATTCTTGATCAGCATCAACAGCCGAGTCGATATAGCCATGTCTGTCCGTCCGCCGGTCCGTCTGTCCGTCAGTATGTATGAACGCGTCGATCTTAGGAACTACGAAAACTAGAGACTCCAGATTTTGGATATGAGCTCTCCTAATCCCTAAGCATAGCTAGTTTGTTTCAAATTTTTGATAACTTTTCAGGTTTACGATATATACATGGAAGCGATAACAAAAAATCTTTAATTTCGAAAACTCTAAAATGGGGATTGAATTTTGAAATTATTATTAAAATCGGTTAAGAACACGGAAGATATGAAACCGTCAAGTATTGGTCCGGTAGTACACGTATGTGTATGTTTGTCAGCCTGTCTGTCTGCTTGTATGGTCAAGGGTTATGGTATCTTCTAGTCGAGCTTACTCGGCTAAGATCTTCATACTTGCTTATAATGAGTTAGTTAAATACACACGCACTGAAACTGCGACTGAGACTGGAAACTGGCATTGAGACTCCGGTCGGGGACTGGAACCTTTCTTGACTTTGTTGCAGGAGTTGCCGCTGTCCATTGCCAGGGAGCAAATGATTAATGAGCTGAGCGGGTGTTAGGCGGGTCCGCTTAAATATCTCCCTATCTCTCTCTCTCTCTCTTTCTCTTTTTATCTCTCCCTCATATTTCTATTTTCATAAGGAGTACACAGTTAAAAATTAAAGACCTTATCATATTTGAGTTCTGCGTGTTAAGTTAATATGAATGTGATTTATTGAATTAATTTCTTGTATAAATTAAATACTTAAAGCTATTTCTATTCTAAGTTGAGCTTTGTTTCTCTATATTTCTATGTATTCACATTAAATCTTATTTCTTATATTAAAATTTCTTATAGTGTAAGTATCACCCTGCTCTCTTAAGCCCTGTGTTTGTTTTTCGTGAATTCATTTACAAATGAAATTATGGCTTCGCCCTTGCATAGCCAACTGGCAAGGCAACAATTACAGCAATAGCAACAGCAACAACAGCAGCAACAACAGCAGCAACAACAACAGCAGCAACCACAACAACAACTTTGGCTGGCCATTTAAACACCCCATAAACAATTTGCCATAATTTCGAGCAGCGTCAATGTCACAACGTTAAAAGGATGACGACGACGAAGTTGGCGCTCCCTCATTACAAAATGACGGCAAATTGCAATTTTCGTTGAAGGTTGAGTTGAGGAACGAGGAACGAGGAACCCGCATGCCAGTAGCAGTAGCAGCAACAGTAGCTACACACATGTGTATGTGTGTATATATAGCTATAGCTTTAGCCAACGAACCCAAGTTACAGTGGGAGGCCATGAAACGACGCTGTGACAATCAACGCGCACGTCCCGCCTGATGATGTGATGTGATCTGATGTGATGAGTGCGTCTATCATATCGTCAATGTGCGTCTCCGTCTCCGTCGTCGTCATCGTCATCGTCATCCTCATCTTTGTCGTCGTTGACGTCGTCACTGTCAACGACAACATCATCATGCAGCCGTCGCAGTCGCTGCAGTTTGCCTTGATCTTGATCGAGCCAAGATCCAACATACGTAGGCAGAAGGCAGCGACGCAGGCTCATCATCGTCGTCATCGAAATTGTCATGTCACGAAAGTTGGCTCCCAGCTGCTAAAAGCAGCTAAAGCTAAGCTGCTGCTGCTGCTGCTGTGACTTCTGTTGCAGTGGTCGGTCACCAACGGCAACAGACGGCGGCGTCTCTGCTCTTGTGGTATTTGCGGCAAAACCCTTCATCAAAACGGGGTATCGTTACTTTGTCATTAAGTGTGTGTGTGCCACAGCACAGCACAGCACAGCAATTAAGCATTTTATTAACAGATATGTGCGCTCGCTCAAGCTCGCTTCAATGCCACAGCAGCAAATATTCACACATTCTTTCGAATAAATACAATGGTCGAGCATCTACAGTGTGACAATTAAATCAAATTATTCAACATATTCCGATTCCGATAAGAGAACAATAACTCAAAATTGCACATGGGACTTGAGCAACATGCATAATGGTACAATATTAAAAAAATTTCAATTCTGATTAAATAAAAATAAATGGAGAAAATATGAACACTTTAGATAAATTGTGTGTTAAAATAAGTTTCAACAATTTTTATTTTGTTTTTTTTTTATAATTGCTTGAATAATTGAATTGAATCATTTTGCATGAAAAAAATTCACATTTTGCATTAAAAAACATCCATAAATTACAAGAAATTAACTTGAAATAAATGACTATTAAATAATAATAATAAATATTTATTGGTTTCTGAAAATTTGAAGCATAGACAACAAAAAATTAATAGGAAATTCAGTTTTAAGTAAAAATAAATTATTTAACAATATTTTGATATTTAGCTGAGTTTAATTGATTTGTTTTAAGTATTTAAATGATAAGTGTTTAATAAATTCAAGTTTTAAATATTACTTATTATTTGTTAAACAACTTCAATAATATTTGTATGTGACAGAAAAAGTTTTTGAACAAATTGTGTATTCAATATTCGTTGAGCTGTTTTCGGCTTTGACTTTGGCTCACTTGTTGTAATTATTGCGGCAACTGTTGATATTGCTTCTGCTGCTGGTCTTGAGATTTTGTGGCTTAAATGCCTTTTAAATGCAGCTCCCCACGGGAATATGCTGCCGCCAGTCAGACTGACTGCCAGTTGCTGTTGTTGTTGTTGTTCTTGTTGTTGTTGTTGTTTGGTGCTGCTGCTGCTGCTGCTGCTGTTGACATTGTGATCAACGATAGCGGCCTGACAACTGATGGCAATCACTTGTCGCGCTTCAGATCATCCGCAAGTTGCCTCCGTCTCTGCCCCTGCCATTGGATCTGACTCTACCTACCTACCGCCTGCTGCCAGCTGAATGTTGAATGTTGAATGTTGAATGTTATATGTTTGTTGTTGTTGTTGCTGTATTTGTTGGTGTTGTTGTTACCCAATGGCTTGACACAGATTTGTTGGCCAAAGTTGGCGACAACGTCGTCGCCTTTTTAGGCTTAGGCGTCTAAGTTGCAACTGCAACTGCAACTGCAGCTTGTCGTTGTTGTTGCCTGTTTGGCTTGTTGCCTGCTTTATCTGGTTGCCCCTTTTTGTCGCCAATTGACAATTGACGCAACATCAAAACTGTCTAATTAAAAACATTGCCCGCAATGCGTAACTGAAATCGATGAGAGGCAAAGGCAAAGGCAAAATGCCGACAAAGCATTTGACTTTATGACATTTGAAATGAGCGAATGAGACAGCAACAGCAACAGCAACAACAACTACACCAACAGCAACCACACTAACATCGGCAAATAAATGAAAGAGACAGCGAACATGCCGCTATTTATTTTGTAATTTTTCTCAGCAACAAGAAGTTAAATCTTTTGCTAGTGTATTCTCTGTCAGTGTGTGTGTGTGTGTGTGTGTGTGCTGTATATGTATGTTGTGTGTTGGCTAAATTATGGACTCTCTTGGCCAGGCTTAGCAACTAGCAACAAAAACCGAAGAAAAAACAACAATGATTCGTATAAATTGGAAACATTAAAAAAGCAATCAAAAATGTTCGGGCCAAGGCAACAATAACAATAACAACAACAACAACAACACAACCACAACACCAACAACGAGAACACAAAAGAGATGCGGTTCGGTCTTGGGTCAGTTTAACCTGCGCTGGCGTGTTAACCTGCTGCTTTGCCACAGCCTCTTACCTCTTACCTCATGCCCCAGCCCCAGCCCCGAACACGGCCGGGATGCCCATGCATCTTTACAAACACACACACACACACACATAGATTCAAGGGGCAGATGAGGAGATGGGGGTGCGGGTTACAGCGTACTCGATTGAATAACGATCGAGATCTTGAGGTTTCGACTCGTAAGAGTCTATGGGGTAATATATATATGTATACATAGCTGCAACCTCACTCAAACTGAGCTGTGGCGCGTTGACTGACTGATATGAGGCAACAACAACAACAACAACGATTGTTAATCAGTTAGATATAAAACAAAATACAGCAAACGGATCAAACTCTGAATCTCGACGCGTATCTACGACATGTTAATGATGTTTCTTTCTTTTCTCTTTTAATTTTCAGATAAAAAACGAGTGAGAAAACCCTAAAAAAAAAGCCGGACAGAGAGCGAGAGAGAACGAAACGATACGAAACGAAAAAGAATGTTTTGAAAAACGTTTGAACCACGTTTCCTAGAAATTGAACTCTAGAGTCGCGTCTATTGATGTTATTTATGTGAACTGTCTGTGAAATTATTACCCTTTATTTTTTCGGGCTAGCAATTTATTTGATTCGACTGTGTTTTACTTGCTTTTAATTAGCAGTCGAAAAGACTTTACAATCCAAAATGAGCGAGCGAAATAGATAGATAGAGAGAGCGAGAGTGAGAGTGAGAGAGAGAGAGAGAGAGAGAGAACGAAAGATTCACTTTGGCCACTCATCAAGTTCTGTGTGTTTATGAAACTTTAAAAAACGATTTCGTTGCTTGATCGTTTCGGTATTTGGTTAAATTTTTTTGATTTCATTTTTTTCTTGGTTGGTTTTTTTGTTTGCCTTTTGTCTTTATTTTTAATCTTTGCCTTATCTGTCTTTAACAGTTTTGACGCTGTTTTGTTTACTTTTGATTGCGTTTAGTTGCAAATTGATGACATATTAGTGAGATAGAGTGCACTTTTAGCTTTTCGGGTCGCTCATTATTTAAGATGAGGTGCATAGATTGAATACGGGGATAGTTTGATAAGATTTGAGGTGGTATTTGGGTCAAGTTTTCGTTGAATTTGATATTTAATCGAGTAAAATTAAGCATTTAAATACGGCTAAGACAGTGTGAAATTGCATGTCATTATTTACATTTTGTTTTTTTTTTTTATTTTGGAAACTTGTATCGAGAAATAATAAATTTTGAACCTAATTCATTTGACAAGGTAATTTAATGAATTCTTGTTAAATGGTTGTAGAAACTTTTTCACTTTTATGTCAAAATGTTTAGGTTTTATTTTTTTAAATTATCTGGTAAACATTTTCTAACTAAAATCTATCATTTTATATTGAGAAGTAACCACATATTTAAATAATCATTTATTTGTTATTCATCAAAATTGTAATATTATTCAATATCAAATCAAATAATAGCATAAAATGAACAATGCAAAATTATTTTATATTCAAACTAAGTCGAATCATATTGGCAACTGATCTCATCACTTTGATGTGGAATATACAAATGTGACAAGATTAATTGAATCGAATGCCTTAATTTATAGAACTCATTCATAGCAACAACTTGCAGATGGACACGTTACATACTTCTATATAGTATATACATATATACTAATGGTCTTTATTCATGCTCATTTCCTGTTGTGTGTGTGTTTTGTGTGACTAACCCATTGTTAATTGTGAATGAATTGGATTCACAAACGAATGCCATTCAGTCCACATTCATTTAGCATTCAGTTTGTATTTAAGAGTCGCTGCCACAAGAGTGAATCAGTTTGATAATTTGACTAATTCTATCAACTTTGGTGTTCTTATGCAAATTTTTAAGTGTGCTACGCCCCAGACAATGTTGTAGGCTGTCTTTATGATCTTCATACGTACTATTTATAGGGTTGGGCTGAAGTGGGAGCAAAGGGTAGGAGGGCGTTTCTTCATTTTATTATTACCAGAGTAGTATTTTTGCATACATACATGTATGTATGTGTATATATGTTTGTTCGTATGTTAATGGTCAGTTTGGACTTGGTAGTCAGATCAAGGTTGTTTGCCATTGTTATTGCTGTTATTGTTGTTGTTGTTTCTACTTGCTGTCGTTGTTTGTTCATCAAATTATATAGAGCTACCAGTCGAGCTACTCGATGTATCCTGACTGTGTGTATTCATTCCTGGCCTGCCTGTCTCCCTGTCTTCCTGTCTGCCTGTTTGCCTGTCTGCCAGCCTGCAGCAAACAATTGGCTCAAACGCACGCATCCACACCGAAAGGAGTTTCTCTACTTGACTGACTGGCGAAAGAGTTGCAGTTCAGTGTTCAGTGTTCAGTGTTCAGTGTTCGAGCTGCCTGTTTGGCCGTGTCGTCTCAACGCGTCGTCTGACATCGTCTCCTCTATTGGTGTGCGTCCATTCGGAACGCAAAAGCCAAACAGACACACACACACACACACACACACAAAGTGAGAGAGAAAGAGTAGAGAGAAATAGGAGTCCAGAGCTACCAGGCTGCCAACTTTTTGGAGAGCACATTTGTAGGTAAACACTCGCGCCTAAAAATAAGTATCTACATGCATACATGCAACAGCGAGCTATAAGCTCTTGTCGTGCAACAACTTGGGCAACCACTTTGCAGGCAACTACTCAACTCGAGTCGACTCGAATTGAGGCAGCTGCAACGCGTTTCGATTAGTTACCGCGGCCGGTTGCCTGTCTCTCTCTCTCTCTCTCTGTCTGTCTGTCTGTCAGTCAGTCAGTCAGTCATTCAGTCATTCAGTCAGGGCCCCATGGCTCAGGCCAGGCCAAGCCAAGCCAGACCAGGTCGAACCCATGCCGGACCAGACAAAAGGCGACGCTGACGTCGCTGTTGTCTTGTTAATTTTTTGAGCTATTTATTTTGATGTTTTCGCTTTTACGCTCTCGTTAAGTGGCACCAGACGTCATGGCCAAAAGCTCTCTACATCAACAACAAATACTCTCGCAAAATACATGCAATAAATGATATGAAAAGAACTATGCTAATAAGAAAACTGAACACAACAATAAAATCAAAAATGAGTGCTTAAATAACTGGGCTAAATATACCCTGTACTTGAAGTCTGGTGGATAATTAATTTATGTATTTTATGTAATTAAATGAGATTTTTTCCTATTGGAATTCAATCAGCGTTGATATATATATATGAGAAACGATTTATAGCTTAGGCAAAGTTACGATACATAAAATATATGTGCATAGGATATAGAACATAGCATAGGACATATATTCTGCATAAACCTCTTACCTTATCATTATTTAAATAAATATTTGAAATAGATGATGAAATGGGTGCTGCTTTAGAGGTAGTGAATTCACCACCCCCACTAGGGAAATAAATTGTAGTCTATCCGTGTACCTTTAAAACAACGATCTTTCTCCACAAGGGCGTCTATTTTTTTATTTGAACTCTCAATACTATTATATTAGCTTAAAAATAGGCTTTTCCAGCTTTCTTTCCATGAATACATTACCAAAACATTACCCATTAAACGGGTAAAATAGTGGTATAATCGTTTTGTGCACAAGTAATGTAACAGGCAGAGTAAGCTTCTGCGACCCCATATAGTATATATATTCTTGATCAGAATCAACAGCCGATGTCCGCATGTCCGTCCCTATTTATTTTGTGTCAAGTTTTTTAATGGGTGCTGAGTTCAAAAACAAAAAAGCGAAAATGTGAAATTCGCTGACCCACGCGAATGCGAATGCGACTGCTACGAGTGTTCTTATTCGTTTCTTCTCTTGTGTCTTGTGTCTTCTGTCTTCTGTGTTCTGTGTTCTTGTCTTTCTCGCTGTCTTCTTGGTAAGTGTGTGCAACGTTGCATCACGAGATAGCTCAAGAGATATGCATACAAAATTGGAAATGCTAATTAATATGTTTTGCACAGCAGATACCAAGAGCGATACTTGAGAACTGCAAGTGGATCTGTTTACATGAGCGTTAACTGCACACCCACACACACACACACACACACACACACACACACACACATTCGCATGGGTGAGATATACAGACAGCAAGCAATACACAGACAAATTAAATTAAATTTTATTAGGCGTCAAGCCATAAAGAACATAAAGAACAGCTGAGCCGAGCAAAGCCGAGCCGAGCAGAGCCGAGCCGACTGCTGTCCAAGCTGAGTGAATGGGAAGCTCACATGACAACGCTTTATAATTAAGAACAATGCCAAGTTATTCAAATAGAGAGCATGATGAGCAAATGAATGAGAACGAGAGAGCCGAGCCAGAGAGAGAGAGAGAGGTGAGAGGGATTTGTGTACCAAATAGAGTTGTAGGAAACTCATTCAATTGCGCCTCATGCAATGGTCTCATAAATTCCATTGCTGTGACACATATTAATTGTTATTGCAAGGTTTTCTTTACACGAGAGATCCGTTGATAAATATTTTGTGAAAATGTTTAACCAGTAACCAGACACACACACACACACATATGTACCCATATTGTTGGGAATTGCATAGTTGATATGTGATAATATATTTTATATCGTATGTTAGTTGTATTTTCAGGTGTTTTACATGTGCATTTGTATTTAACTAATGTGAATCAAGTATTTTAAGAACTAAATTCCCAGGAAGTTACAAATATTAATTAATTAAATGAAAATCTTAAATGAGAAAGCAATGTTAATTAACGAATGATCAAATCTTCTTGCATTTGCAAGAAAAGTTTTTCTATGTTCTAATAAGACTTTTATAGGTAAATATATTTATTTTGAAAGACTTACACAATTATGTAATAAATGTAATTGCTTTGCCATTTCAAAGCGAAAAACATTATAAGGACCCGCATTTAAGGTCTTTAGAACCGATTGCATAATGTGATTGCCTTATTTCCTGTAGATAGGCCGAATGTTCTTACCGGAGAATGCTGAGATTGCTGCCATAGATAGATACTTAAGTATCCAACAACATACATTTAAGGCTGCCAATTTTAGGGTTGTCTTGCAATTGTTCAACAACGTTCATTGTCATTGATAAAGAGCAAAAGCACTTACAATACGCCGAATAATTTTCGCAAGCAGCAGCTGTTCCACAAAAAAAAAACAATATCTACAGATGCCATGACTCATAACTCGTAGCTAGAAATGTCTCAGAGACTGTGACCCAATGAGCAATATAAATACTGACTTACATCCATACATACATACTTATATATATTTATGTACATGTATGCACCTACAACAAAAAACAGTTGGGCAACAATAAAGTCCAAGACAAGCGAAACGATTACAAAGAAAAATAATTTGCGCAAATTGTGAGGGAGAATTGAACTCCGTAAGCCAGAGAGAGACAGAAAGAACTGAGAATAATGGTAGTGATCCGTCATCGTAACAAAATGTTGCTGAACTCGACTAATCTAATCAAATCAAATCGAATCAATGCCCGTATACGATTACACAAGAACCCTACGGTACGCACATCCATACTTATATATGTATACTGATCTGTCATATTGTGCAAGAGAGGACTAATCCTAATTTTGTTGTAGCACTTCCTGGCTTACACACCCAACTTGGCTAGATCGATCGATAAAAAAGGCACAAGAGAAGACGGCACCAAAAGCAAAAGCAAAAGCAGGAACAAACAATTGAGCTAGCTCTGTGTAACAAAGTCCTAGTCAAAGATACGCACAGAGACTACTACCTGACAAAGCAAAAGAAAAAGACTGAAAGGAAACAACAGAGCGAAAGAAAGAGAGAGAGAGTGCAAGCGAAGATGTTTGCACGGTCAACTTTCAACAAATTTGTAGACAGCAGGTAGCTGCTTGATGTTGTTGTTGGTGTGGATTTTCCTGAGAACAGGCTCAAGACTTGAGAAGCATCGAACATCGAGCGAGCATCGCTGCCTGCTCTGCTCTGCTCTGCTAACAGGCTGGCTGACAGATACGCATCGCTGAGAGGCACTGAAGCTGCTGCTGATGCTGGTGGATCTTGGGTATGTGTTTGGTTAATCAGCACCTGTCGGGGTAACGGCGTCAACAGGTACACAGACAAAGTACACAGCGAAAATTAGCGGGAATCAGAGTATATTCAATTTGTTTTGCTTTTTTTCTTCTGTTTATGTTTGGGAAAGTTTGAAAGTGTACCATAAGCAGTTAAGTCGTATGGCGAGATCATGCTAACAGATCAGCCCACTACTACCACTACATACATGTACATACATCTGTGTTCCACAATCTCCAAACATAATGAGTAAGCGTGTTCAGCAAACAAAAACAAAACAAAGATCGCCAGCTCGCCAGCATTGACCGCTGATTGGAGCAGCCAGCCGGTCAGGTCTCGCGATCAGCGAGATCATTTGAGGCAAAGGCAAAGACCCAGTCTCAGGCCCAAGCACAGCACTACACAGCACAGCAACACAGCAACACAGCACACAAGCAACAACAACTGCTCTCATAAATCAAGAAAAATCAGTCAATTTTTTTTAATATGTGTGTGTACGTACGTATATCAAACTGACATTGGCTGAATTAACAATTGATTTCAATAATTTTTTATTATTATTTTTTTCTCGTCGCTTAAGCCGAGATGCCAGAGATCAGTGTCGAGCTCTCACACTCAATTTGGCTCAGAGCTCAGAGCTATTCAGCGCCGTTCTTGTCTTGAGATGAGGTCTTCTCTTTCGATTAGCTCTCTCACTCATGTGCTGAATATGAACTTCACTCAATTTGACTTTCGCTCAGTTGGGCCAAAAAGAAACTCGTCTAACCGGTGTGACGAGTGTCAATGTCTCATTGGAAATTGCTCGCTTGGCGTTGACGCTGAACGAAATAGACAAGGGAGACACCATGCACAGTGGAGAAATTGTGCCAAAAATTGTTTGGCTTTGGTTCTCAACCTAGCTCAACATTCATTTCAAAGTGTTATATTATTGGTATACAAATATAAAATATCTTTTTAAAATGAAAACATTTGTCATGGAATATTTTAATATAACCAAAGCTAATTCTGATCGACCTTGTATATATATATAAAATCTCAGCTTGTAACTTTAACTAGATCGAATTATTGGATAACGTTTTAAAAAAAAAAATGTTCATATCAGATTTCTGTCTATTCACATAATTTCCTTTGTTCCTTAGTTTCTTTACTAATCCATATTCAAGCTTCTAATACCACCTGCTTATCTTTCGATCTCACTTCCTCCACCTTATCTCATCTTACAGCATAGCACTTCCTACTCTCACACACACTATCTGTTTGCCCACTCTCACACACTCACACACATTGCTCTCATTGTAAACATTTAGCCCACTGTGCAATGCGTTGCGTTTACGTTTGCGATTGCGTTTGCATTGCATAGTTTTGTTTGTTTTGCTCACCCGCTTGCGCTCTCGTGCAGTCAGCGTGCACGCTCAACGCATGTGTGTAGTTCTCTGCTACAGTATTTGTGTGCGTGTTCATTGAGTGCTTGCCCAAAGGCATAATTTGAGCAACACGAAACTCTCACTCAATTGCTGAACACGCTCGCTCGCTCGCTGGGCATCTCATCGGCATTTGCTGCTCTCTGGTATTTTCAGTGTGCGATCAGTTTTTGAGTAGACTTTGAGCCGAGCGCACGCGTTGTCGGTTGAACGAAACAAAACGAGACGCTGTCGCTTTTGCAGTCGCGTAATGAAGAGTCGAGTGCTTGATAGTTATTCGAAACACGGAACATATATTTACCATAGCTAAAAAAAAAAATCATTGCTATCGCTACCCCCCACTTGGATTACGGTCAACGTGCGCGTACGAGCTAAGAAACAAGCAAAGAAAATCGTATAAAAAATATATATTTAAAAGCAAAATCATAATAAAATAGCCCCATAGAGCTATATGTTTGATGTGTGTGCTGTGTTTTATTGATATAATAACACGACGCTGTCGATTGTGCAAGCAACTATAAAATATCACCCACAAAATGGGCCGCACATAACCAGCAACTGCAGCCCTCCCCCCACAAACAAAACACCTAATTACCCCTCAGCCCAAAAAGAAACGAAAGTCTAGCTAGCTAGCTGGTTTCCGTTGTAGTTAGCCTAGCTAGAATCAAGCCAAAAATGCTGGCTAGCCACATACTTTACGTCCTAATTGCCAGCTGTGCCATGCCCATTTTTGGGGCGGCGCTGAGCAAAACGGTATTATACCAAGCACCAGACGAATGCCGTTGGTCTGGCGGCGGGGAGCACGACATCACATTGGTTTGTCATCTGCGAACCATCAACTCGGAGCTGGAGAATACGAACTTTAGTGTGATTCAGCCACATAATACGGTTCGATTGCGTTTGGAGTGCAACGATGCACTCTTCTTCCAAAGCAGTCTCAGTCCGGATAGCTTTCGATCGTTGGTCGAGTTGAGGGATCTCACCATCGAGTACTGCAAGCTGGGCAACCTGACGGAGGGTTCCTTCCGTGGATTGCAGGAGCTGCGTAATCTGACAATACGCACACATAACGGAGACTGGTCAACGATGTCACTGGAGATGGCCTCAAACAGTTTTGTGGAGTTCAGACAGCTGGAACGATTGGACTTGAGCCTTAATAACATATGGCTAATACCGGATGGCATGGTGTGCCCGCTAAAGTCACTGCAACATCTGAATGCATCGTACAACAAGATTCAAGACATAAGCAACTTTTACTTTAGCGCTTCACTCAGTTCGAGGAAGTCGCGGGTGTGTGGTTCGACTTTGCAGAGTCTTGACTTGAGTGCCAACAAAATGGTCAGTCTGCCGTCGGCCATGTTATCGGCATTGGTGCGGCTGACCCACTTGAATATGGCACGCAATAGCATGAGCTTTTTGGCGGATCGAGCATTCGAGGGTCTGATATCGCTGCGTGTTGTGGATCTGTCGGCGAACCGCCTGACCTCCCTGCCTCCGGAGCTCTTTGCCGAAACGAAACAGCTGCAGGAAATTTATCTGAAGAACAATTCCATTAATGTACTGGCGCCGGGCATCTTTGGTGAACTAGCAGAGCTCCTTGTGCTCGATTTGGCCAACAATGAGCTCAATTCGCAGTGGATAAATGCGGCCACATTTGTTGGTCTTAAGCAGCTGATGATGTTGGATCTGTCTGCAAATAAGATAAGTCGTCTGGAGGCGCATATATTTCGTCCACTGGCCAGTCTACAGATATTGAAGCTGGAAGAGAATTATATTGATCAGCTGAGCGCCGGCATCTTTGCCGACCTGACCCAACTGCATACACTGATTCTCTCCAACAATCGCATCTCGGTGATTGAACAGCGCACCCTGCAAGATCTTCATAATCTTCAGGTGCTCTCGCTCGACTACAACCGCTTGAGTAAGCTAGATCCACGCTCGTTGGTCAATTGTACTCAGTTGCAGGATCTGCATTTGAATGATAATAAACTGTTGGTGGTACCGGAGGCGCTTGCTCATGTTCCTCTGCTCAAGACATTGGATGTGGGCGAAAATATGATAAGTCAGATTGAAAACACTAGCATTACTCAACTGGAGAATTTGTATGGACTGCGCATGACTGAGAATTCATTGACACACATTCGCCGTGGTGTCTTCGATCGCATGAGCTCGCTGCAAATCCTGAATCTTTCGGGCAACAAGCTCAAGTCTATCGAAGCAGGTGCACTGCAAAGAAATACCCAGCTGCAGGCCATTCGACTGGATGGTAATCAGCTAAAGAGCATTGCTGGACTATTCACCGAGTTGCCCAATTTGGTGTGGCTGAATATATCGGGTAATCGGCTGGAAAAGTTCGACTACTCGCACATACCGATTGGTCTGCAGTGGCTAGATGTGCGTGCCAATCGGATAACGCAGTTGGGCAACTACTTTGAGATCGAAAACGAGCTGAGTCTGAGTACCTTCGATGCCAGCTACAATTTGCTGTCGGAAATCACAGCGAGCTCGATACCGAACAGCGTGGAGGTGCTGTATCTGAACGACAATCTGATTAGCAAGATACAACCATATACGTTCTTCAAGAAGCCCAATCTCACACGCGTTGATCTCATAAGGAACAAGCTGACTACACTGGAGCCAAATGCTCTGAGGTTGTCGCCCATTGCCGAGGATCACGAAATACCCGAGTTCTACATTGGTCACAATGCCTACCAGTGCGATTGCAATCTCGACTGGCTGCAGAAGATCAATCGGGAGTCACGCACTCAGCCCCAGCTCATGGATCTCGATCAGATCTATTGCAAATTGTCTTATGCACGCGGCTCGACGCATGTTTCCCTCATCGAGGCCAAGTCCAATGACTTCTTATGCAAATACGAATCGCATTGCTTTGCGCTTTGCCACTGCTGCGACTTTCAGGCCTGCGACTGCAAAATGGAATGTCCCGATCGCTGTTCCTGCTATCACGATCAGTCCTGGACCTCCAATGTTGTCGACTGCAGTCGCGCCACCTACGATAGCGCACTACCCTCCCACATACCCATGGACGCCACGCAACTGTATTTGGATGGCAATACCTTTACAGAGCTTCAGAGTCATGCGTTTATTGGACGCAAGCGCTTGAAAGTGCTGCATTTGAACAACTCGCGCATCGAAATGTTGCACAATCGCACATTCTATGGCTTGCTCGAGCTCGAGGTGTTGCAGCTACAGAACAATCAGCTGCGTGCGCTCAATGGCAACGAGTTTCAGGGTCTGGACAATCTGCAGGAGCTCTATCTGCAGCACAATGTGATTGCCACAATAGACACGCTCACCTTTACACATCTGTATCATTTGAAGATACTGCGACTCGATCACAATGCCATTGGCTCATTTGCTGTGTGGAACTTCCTGCCCAGCTATCTTAACGAACTGCGTCTAGTCGGGAATCCCTGGAGTTGTCGCTGCGAGTTTATTGACAAGTTGCGTGATTATATGAGTCGGCATGAGTATGTCCAGGATCGCCAGAAGCTTCACTGCGAAATGCCTTCGAATAATACCCAGCAACCGGCCGTGCACATGGCGATTTATGCGACACCAGGTGAATCATTGCCCGTGGTGCAGTGCAGCCAAACATTGCAACTTGGTTTGGACAATAGCTTCAATTATGCGCAACGCGGAGGCGATCTCAATGAATCGCTCACTGGAAACATGACCTCAACAAAGATGATACTCACACAGCCGCCCAAGCAGGATTACATACCCATACTGGTGGCTATACTGACTGCCTTTATATTCATCATGATCTGCACTCTGCTGGTTTTTATCTTCCGTCAGGAGATGCGTGTGTGGTGTCACTCCCGCTTCGGGGTCCGTCTTTTCTACAACGGACAGAAGGATGTGGACAAGAATGAGCGCGAGAAGCTCTTTGACGCATTCATATCCTACTCATCCAAGGATGAGCTCTTCGTCAATGAGGAGCTAGCTCCCATGTTGGAGCTAGGTGAGCAGCGCTATAAGCTCTGTCTGCATCAGCGCGACTTTCCGGTTGGTGGCTACCTGCCGGAGACTATCGTTCAGGCTATCGATAGCAGTCGTCGAACAATAATGGTCGTCTCGGAGAACTTTATCAAGTCGGAATGGTGTCGCTTCGAGTTCAAGTCGGCGCATCAGTCGGTACTGCGGGATCGTCGTCGTCGTCTCATTGTCATCGTGTTGGGCGAGGTGCCGCAGAAGGAGCTGGATCCTGACCTGCGGCTCTATCTAAAGACCAACACTTATCTACAGTGGGGCGATAAGCTCTTCTGGCAGAAGCTGCGTTTCGCCCTGCCCGATGTCTCATCCTCATCGGCATCGTCGCACGCCCAGCGTTCGGGTCCACCCTGCCATGCGGCCATCAATCATCCCGCCTACCATCATCATCATCATGTGCAGCAGCAGCCATTGCCATTGCCCATGCCGTTGCACGCTGGGCATCCGCATCCGCATCATCATCTGCAACATCAGCAACAACAGCAGCAGCAGTTCATGCTGCCCCCGCCACCTCTGCAGCCGGGCAGCTTCCGGCGACAACCCTCAACACAGCAGCAGCAGCAGCAGCATCGCCCCAATGCGAACAACAACAATAACAACAACAACAACAACAGCAGCTCGCAGCAGCAGGCGGCACTACTGATGGGTGGAGGAGGAGCTCCTAGTGGAGGTGGAGGTGGTTCGGTTGGTGGTGGTGCCAATCTGATTGCTACCGGCGCCCAGTCACAAATGATTCCCCTGGCGGGTGGCATTCAACAGCAGAGTTTGCCGTTGCCCCCGCAGGCATCGTCACAGCCAACGCCAGCGTCACGTAATTTGCACATGTGAAAGTAAGTTAGACAAAGATCGAAATAGGAAGAGGTTTATAGTGTATGAGAGAGTTAGACCAAGTGGACTAAATCGTAGTTGCACTCAATGAACTTTAATGGTCGTAAGAGAAAAATTATAACAAGTCAAACTTTTTAAAAGTAGTTCAAGTTCAAGTTTGAGTAGAAAGTGGTTAGAGAATCACCAAGAGAGAGAAAGAGAAGTAAAGAAACAATTCACTTTTTCATTTGTTATAACAATTGAAAATTATTTCTATTATGCGTTATTTAGAGTTTCAAAAATCAAACCAAAATTAAGATCCAGTTTTTAAATTGCATGTGGTTCTGCTTACCTTTTTTGTTTTTGAAACCTGTTCTTGGCCAGAACTCAGAGCAAGCCGCACAACTGGCAAAGGGAACCAAGGAAAGCTTTAGGAAACCTACCCCTCAAAATGAAATGAAATAAAATGAAATGAGAGTCACAGTCACAGCCAATATGCAAATGAAAAGCGTTTAGCGATAAAAGCCTAGTTACATGTTAAAATAGTTGCAACAACATCAGCAACAGTTGCAGCTAAGGGGCGTGCAAACGAGAAAACAGAAAGAATGAAGAAAACAACAACTGCAACAACAAAAGGAACAACATCAACAACTGTAAAATACCAAATAGTCGGCCAAGTCGGTTGGGTATCTGAAGGGGAAGGGGAAGAGGATGACGAGGGGGCGGCGACTCTTGAGCGGTATCTAAATAGCCGGCATCGGGGGAGCCGAGCCAATTGTTGTGGCCCTGTTCTGTTTTCTTACGGCCAGCTATTTTCAGTTTCCTGGCTCGTAGCAAGATTCACAAAATTGATGTTGCATGCAACACACCAACAACAACAATAACAGCCACAGCAATAGCAAAAACAACTGCAACCAGTCAGCAACAAAAGGGGACAGAGACAGAGACGAAGGCGGCAGGCAGAAGGCAGCAAACGCAACCAAGGCCCAATACTATTTTTTTTCATTTCATTTTATTTTGTTTTCTGTGTACCACGTTTTCTGTTGTTGTTGTTGCTGCTGTTGCCGTATTTCGTATGTTGTTGCAACGCTCACTCGTTAGTTCATCTTAACTGCTGCATTTTACTGTAACAAGCTCGACGTGTGTGTGTGTGTGTGTGTGTGTGTGGGGCATAGAAAACGGGCAACGCTGAATATCAGAGAGCTCATGTCTAGGCAAAAACAAAAACAAAAACAAAACCAAATCCGAGAAGAATAAAAATGAAAAGAAATTGTAACAAAAAGTGAGGCGAGCGACATCGTCAGGGCCAACATTGCATTGCATTGTCATAGAGAGGGAGAGGGAGCGGGAAAGACGAGTCACTAAGACCAAGAGAGACAGTCAGAGAGCTAGACCGGCAACAGACAGTTACGGGGATAGATATCTATGTATGTATATATGTATGTGTGTGTGTGTGTGGCAGAGCCATTTTGGCAGCTGCAACATCAGTGTTGTTGGTTTTTTTCTTCTATTTTTTGGGACCCAAATACACGTGCCAAAAGTGGCAAGAGTTTTTTTTTATTTTATTCGTTAAGACCGCTGCTAAGGTTACTGAATGTAAGGGTTAAAAGATCAAAAAGCATATGCAAAACTACTACGCGCAGAAATTGGCCCGAAACTAGAGAGGTCAGCTTTCAGGCGAAACCGTCTTGCTAAAGGTCGGCTTGAAGGTAAACTTAAGAAAATCAAACATGCAGTATCAACAGTTTTTTTTCTGTTTGTAAGGCTAGTGAATTTTTGTAATGGGCTATAACTTTGTTAGCGATCAAGTTACATTACAATTTGGCAAAAATTAGTTAACTCACATATTTTTTTGGGTGTCCGCATTCTTTCATTGACCTTGGTTTCCCAGGATTCCCAGGTTGGCTGGCCCCAAAAAAAAAACTCTCGTTTCTTGATTTTCGTTTCGTGCCTTTGCACTTGGGCCAAGCAAAAATCAAGCCGACAAATGCGCTTTCACAGCAACAGCAACAGACAACTAACACAGGCACGCACGCACACACACATACACACAGAGCGACACACACAGTAGAGCTTGTAACAGAATAGAATTGCAAAAGAACAGAACTGAACAGAACTGAACAGAACAGAACAGAAAAGAACTGAGCTGGACATGGAGCTGAACAGTGCTACAGATTAGTTGGCTGCGATTAAAATCTACCTTGTTGTTGTTTGTTACGCCCGTTTGTCTTTTTACTCCTTGCTTCTCGCTCACTTACTCTCTCTCTCTCTCTCTTTTTCGCTTTGTCTGTCTGATAACTAGTAAGATAGATACATCCAACTAAATGCATTCCAAAAGCAAGAAACTAGTTAACTGTTAGCCGTTTACATTTAGGTTCGTTTCGTTTCGTTTCGTTACGAATTAGTATGTGTTAAATTGTAAATAAACCTTTAAAGTTAGAGAAGACCCAGCTTAAAATGTTAAATTGTACGTTTATTTGTTTAATAATTGTGATATTTTGTTCAATTAAGCTTAAATTATGTACGAAAAAAGAAAAACTTACACAAAAAACTCAACTACTATTAATATTTAATGTTAATGTTTTATTTCCGATGCTACAATTTGTCCTATGAATAATACTTAAAAATACACTAAATTAAATTAATATAAATTGTAGACTCTTCTCCTCATAAGTTATGTTAGTCGATAAGTTAATTAGCCCGAATCCGCAAACATATCAAATCAAAAAAACTCAAACGAACCACACACAGTATACAGCCATATTAACTCTATAAAATGTCATGTGTGTTAAAACAGAACTACATACAAACAAACATATATTAAAATGAAAACAAGAAACATAAATCGACTGATTACATCTAGATATGTTCATGTATATCTGTTAGCTATAACTCTTGATTATGACTAAAGCAATGTGCTTGTCGTTGTAAATATTGTATTTTTTATTTTTATTTTAATTTGTAATTTTATGTTTTCTAGTTTATAGCCAAAAAAGCGAAAAAAAATATACATATAAACAGAAACAAAACTGATAATCGAAAAAAACAAAAAACGACTTATTATTTCTTTTACAACTCATTTAATTTGCATTTTTATGGCAAAACTTTTTGCACGGCAGCAGTTTTCAGGAACCATATACCAGAGTATTGCCATACTCTATAAAATATATGGCTGATAAGTCATAAACCATCAGAATTGACATTTGATACCCAATTCCATTTGGATACCTACACAAGCTGACCAATCAGTGACCATTCGCTCAATTTGTGGGAATTGTCAAACACGTCTTATCTGAATCATTTTTGAGAAAGCGAGTGGGTTGATCGACAATCGCTTTTCACGTTTTGCTCAGTCCATCTGTATCTGAGTATAATTCGGAACAACTTGCAAGATAAACACAAAAATTGGAAGCAAGCGAGAGCAGGCAGAAAACTATATTGAATTATTCTTTCAAAAGTGACATCGAACAGCTGCAAAATTAAATACATTTTTCGGATAATAAAAATGATTTTGAATGGGAAGCTAGAATGCAACTATTTAAACTATTTTCCATAGATAAATCTAATTTTTGAAAAGTTAAAATTTGATTACATATCTCTGAATTCGTTAAAAAATATTTTCAAGAATATTATTTGTATTTTATTTATAAACTCATATAACCTCAAAATTGACTAGTCAAAAGCCAACTGGTCAATTATTTGATTTTTAATTGAATGTAAATTATTTTCTTTTAGGACAGTGTTAAGACAACATTGGCAGCCCTCGTTTTAATATAAACAACCTACAAGAGCTTCATTGGAATTTTGCTTAAAAACAGTTTTTAGTAGTATACTTTTTCCCAAGCTTTGCTCTTTTTAACATGTATATTTTATAGATATCGATCGCGGCACTATCATCGTCGATACATATATTCTGTGTAGTTTTGCGACTCGACTTCTTTTCAGTCAATGAAGTCGCGGCCAACACATAATACTGGATTTGCAATCATTGTGGAAATGAATGAATAATTTTTATGATCAATTAATTGCGCAATAAAATTGATGGGTCTTCACCGCTTCCCTCACCGTTTCCCTCCCCGCTTCAAGAGACAAACCAACCAAGTCCAAGCAAGTCCAGCAACGAGCTGCGATTCACTCGGGTTCGTCAACATAAATTCCCATTGCTTAAATTAGCAAATTTTACAATCAATCATTAGGAGGCGAAATGCCGCCAACGTCGACGCGGCTTTGATCTCCAATCAACGAGCCGGAGGAATCTCAATCTGTATCTGTGTATCAGTTGTTTTATCTGTGTTTGGTTTGTATCTTTGCTCATATGATGAGCCACGTACTCGTATATGGGTTAACCAGAACCGAGGCGCAAAAAAAGCTCAAGCGTAAGTTAAACCCTTTTCAATTTTTTTTTTTTTCACTCCTACTCATTCGCCCAGTTCTCCCTGCTTCAATCACCTCCACGGTTCGACCTATTTCAATGCGAAAACTTTGCAAAAGCAAAAAGTACAAAAAAAGTCAAATATTAAAAACTTTTCTTTTGCTACTTTCTACGGGCTTAGTTTATGTGTATGTGTGTGTTTCCTTTTCTCTTCTTCTCTTCCCTTCTTTTTTTTTTATCAATTTCGTTTGTGGGATTTGTTACGACGTAATGGATGAAACCTTGCCACAAAGTCGCCCACTAAGCGAAACTTTCAATTGAATTTTTTCTAATGCCCTGCGAAAGTAAAAGTCTGTCTAAGGGGTTGGTGTTTGAAATCGGGCTTTCCCTGCGGCTGCGGCTGCGGGTAGCCTGTCATTTTAGTCTACACAACGTACGACGCAAATATTTCGATTAACAAGTCAGTTTAGTGTCAAAAGAGAGGTTTTTGTTTTTTTATTTGGAGATTCGAAAACTTTTTCAGAAAATGGGGGTGTAAAGTAAAGTACTTTGCTTTGAAACAGTTATCTAAATATTCTTGACTAATGGTTGAATTGAAGATTAATTTTTATTCTCTCAAATGACACTCATATTTATTCTTCTTAAATCGCCTGATGCCCTTTGCATGCTGAACCGCTCCTGTATTAATTTTTAACACACACACTTAGAGTGTTTTTGGCTCTCGTACCTACATCAAAATATTGGCTCAGTTTGAAGTTTTGGGCTCAAAGTCAAATCAAAGTGCTTGCCCCGCATCTATGGTATCTAATCCAACCACCTGAACTTTAACCATATATCAGAGCCAAACTCAACCAGCCCAAATTGCCCAAAGAGGGAGTCCAGCCAACCTCAGACCTTAACTGCTTACTTTGACTATGTGGCCAGCTAACTGGCTAGTTGGTTGACTGGTTGACTAGCTGACTAGCTGGATCGTCAATTGCATACACTCGCTCAGCCACCCAAACGGTGCAAGAAGCTCGCAAGCAACCACTTGCCTCATTAGACTCAAACGAATCGAAAGTCATAAACGTCTGGGATACAGCTACAATAACAATTCATTGGGGGCTATGGGGCAGGCATATCCATAGCGGGCTGTGTATAAATAAATATGCTTTTATTGGAAGACGACTACAACTGTTTGCAATAAAAGCAACATTTTTCTTAATTTCCATTTCTTGCTCATTTACCAGCCATAAATTGCCGGCCCATGTGGCCCGCGGTCTCTCGTTACCCTTAGAGGAGTGGTCTGTCGGGTCGGGTGTCGGTTGTCGGGTGAAGGGGGCCAATTCGAAAAACAAGCCAAGCCGAACCGCCGCTAGACACATAAAATTGGCTACAAATTATTGCACATTGTCAAAGCAACATTGGTTTGCAATTTTCGCGCTTCAATGCAGATACGAAGTGATGACTTAGGTTTTTAGGGGGTAAGCGGTGGAAATTAGGGTAGAGGAGGTTAAAAAAAAAACAGAGATACAGAGAATTGCAATTGCACATTATTTTATTATTAGCCAGGTAGGCAAACTATTTGAATACCCTAGGGAAATGTTGTCGGTGTAAATATATTTTATACACATAAAACAGGCGGAACGAAAAAATGGTATAATGGTTTTATGGAAAAATACGTAACAGAAACTATTTATATGATCTCAATATTTATTAACAGACGAGTCGATAAAGCTCTGTTCGTGTCTGTTTGCTTTTTTCTCAAATTCAGAACTAGCGGCTTTAGATTTAAAATGAATACTACACAATATGAAGACATAGGCAGAGTCTTGAATTCGGTAAACATGAAATTGTTTTAGAAACTATATACAAAATCAAAAAAACCGAAGTTACTGAAGATAGTTCAGTCAGCCAAGTAGTGCAGGCATGACCGTACGCGTAAGGTTAAGGGTTCAGGGTACCTCCTAGTCGCCTAGTATGAAAAGAACAGGTGTAACTACGGTGAGTTATAGTTTTTTGTTTGGATATGTAGATAAAAAGTTATGGTTATTAAATATTCAATGAGTAGTCAGTTAAAAAATGTATTTAAAATTGAATTTATAAAAGTACATGAATTGGATTGATATGACTTTAAGAAACTTACGTAAATACAAACGAATATATTGAAATAGTACATTAATGTTGAAGAACTTTAACTATCTTTAAAGCTATTTTCATGGCATAGGGTATTTTTGAATCGCCTATATCAAAACACTATTGCATTAACAGTTAGGTATGGTAATTTGCACATTGTGTTCGGTGTAAAATAGGTTAGGTTATGGACAGAGAGCGAGCAACAGACAATGACATTGACATATTGTCTGTCGATTAATGAGGGGGGTTTGGAGTAATAAAGAAAGACACATCGAGAGAAAGAAAGAAAGGGAAGGCAGAACTGTTGATTGTTTTCATTGAAATAAATGACAGAGTTTGGGTTGTTGACACACGCATTCAAAGGATGGCGTGCTGGGTAGCTGGCTAGCTGGCTGAGACTGTTGAGACTGGCTGGGAGAGGCAAATTTGATACCCTGAATATAAATAATCATCATAATTTCGGATGCACTCGGCGCTTTCGATTCATATAAAGGCAAATTTGTATGAGATTTATCTTATCGCGATCACGTTGCATCTGTGGTTGTATTTGTTGTTGCTGTTGTTCTTGCTGTTGTTGTTGCTGTTGATGTTGTTGGATTTTGATGACGATGCGTCCGGACGGAGTCAGAAGACGCGTAAGTTTCACGTATTTTCATGCACGATTAAAGCCTTAATTTTGAATGTTGCAAGGCCTGGACAAAATCGGCAGGTATCTGTTGCTGCCGCTGCCGCTGCTGCAGCTCCTAATTAATGGTTTGCATTGGCTTCTTATCGCACCGCACGCATCGCGATCACTTCACCCCGCATCGTCCCCTGCTGCCCGGCAAGCCATCTGTCTACCCAGTCTTGGCTTTGGCAGCATCTCTTTGGCTGGTTTTGGTCTTTGCTTTGGTTTGCTTTGCTTTGCTAAGTGTTCGTGTATCGGTCGGCGGCACCTGATCAAGGCAGAAAGCGATGCGATTGGGAACAGGTAGGGTGTACGGGTGTACGGGTGTACGGGTGGGTACAGGAGGACTTCGGGTAGTGGTGGTACTATGTAGGTGCAGTGTAGTAGAGTGTACATTGCTTACCTTTTGGCTGCCCGCTGCTGCTGTCTGCGTCCAATTTTGTAATTCTTTGTGGGCTCTGCGCGCAGCGATTTTATGAGCTGTAGCATTGCACATTATTGATAATCCCGATACGCGTTTTGAACATTGAACATTGAACATTGAACATTGAACATTGCCTGAGATTCTCCGTTGTCCGCATTTGCAGGGGTGTTGTCAAGCTGAGCAAAATGGCTCTTGCTTGGACTGGCCGGTTTTACTCAGGTCTTACCTGGGTCTGCTGATAAGAGCACATTGTTTCTGGGGTGTTGCAGTTGCGACGATAGCGATCAATATCGGAATCGAGCCAAGGTAACAGTGTCGTAAGTTGTTTTTGTAAGGCTGCAAGTAGTAAAGAGAAAGCTGGCCACGAACAGCTTAAGAAGTTTCTGCATCATTGATGGGAGCAACTGGAATTTGATCATGCAAAAGATCAGTTCAGATGCGAAATGTTATAAGGTGATGATAAGGTAGACTACGGTTTTGGTAAGTGAACTAAATACTTTTAAATACCTTGCCAAATATAACGAAAAACATGCCTCAAATTTAGTTTAAGCTTGTAAAATGTAAAAATCATCAAAATTTCTTCGATACTTTAATCTTTATATTAACAGTGGTTAAATCTGGATAAGAAATTACAAGGGAAATGAAGTAAAATGGTTTAAAGTGTTTACAATAACTTTGAAAGTATCCAGCGAAAAAAAAATAATATAATTGTGTATTTAAGACTGATACAAATCATAAAAGGAGATAAGCTTGAAGTGTAAGTAATACTGAAAGTCTAACTTTATTTCAAATATTTAAATAAATATTAAAAAAAAATTCAGAAATCAAATTATGTAATAAATTTATAATAATTAGGTAAATTTATAAAAAAATAACTAACGATATTTATTTTCTGCACCTTTTTCAATTAAGCCTGTTTAAAAATCTGTCACTCGCAAAATTTCAGGAACATATTTTGTATGATTTTATTTTAAAATATTTAATATTTCAAATACAAAAGCATTGCACTATTTGAAGTTAGAGCTTAGTAACTTTCGTGATCTAATCGATCATATCAAAATCCTCAACTGGTTCTAAATTCATTACATCAGTAAGCACCATGTAGGTATGTAAAGTATGTAAGTGAGTACAAGCTGCTGTAGGCGTTTAGCAAAGCTGCCAACTGGACAAGAACTATCGATCGTTAAAAAGATCGCAGTGGGGTGCGGATGCGCTGTGGCTCCCACAGATCGTTGGGAGTAGACTATAAATGCCAGGAAACTTAATTTCGCATTTGCATTAAAGGCTTGGTGATTGGGTTTAACAATTGATGACGTTCTTTGGGCTGTGATCGCGAACAACAACAACTTATAACTAAAGCAACGAACGTATTGAGAAGAATATGGAGTTAGCTGTTTTTATGTTTTAACATGTTTGAAATATACTCGTTTCAAGTGTTTAGTCCCCCGAACCCCATTGGGAAGAGAAACAAAGCGTTGCTTAAATGTTATTTTTACAGGAAATTAGGCCAGTGGAATGCACCGACCACAGTCCGATGAGTTGGCCATCTCTCTCTGTCGCTTAGGCCAGTTTCAAATTCAGTTTTTTGGTTTTCGGCACGATCAAGCATTGAAGATCTCCGATCGCTTCGATCAACGCTCATCGCTCAGTCTCCATCTCCGTCTTCGTCTCCATCTCCATCTCCATCTCCATCTCGTTCTTGTTATTGTTGTTGCTTGATTTTGTTGCTTTTTTTTGCGTTAACGTTTTAATTGATCGCTTTCAGTTATAAACAAGTTGGCTTTTGATTTATGAGCGCGTGCGTGCAGCGACAGAAAAAATGCGTTTTAGGCCAGTTAACAGAGTCGATCTTGAGGCCCTGGGACTTGGCTGATCTTGGCTGCTTGGTTGTGGCTGGCTGGCGGGTTGGCGGGCTGGCTGGCTGGCTGGCTGGTCATCATCTTTGCGGCTTTTGTTTATGTAAATGAAGTCGAAACTCAAAGCTTTCAATAGCTGTTGATGATGTTGTGTCTTCTCTTGTGTTTTGTGTTTTTTTTGTGTTGTTTGAATAGTCGATGGAACGGCGACAATGTCTCTATTTCTCTAATTTCGTATTGCCCGTAAACAACAAATGCCTCAAGACTCTATACACATCAGTGCTCCCCTTCTACCCTTATCCACTCCTCTTTTGGCCAAGAAGCTGGTGTTTAATATTATTTGTCTAACGGTCACGAGCATTTGCCTTTCGCGTTGTTGTTTGTGGTTAAGCGTCAAAATTTTTGTAAGAATTTCCCGCATCGTTTAACCAGCCATATTCGTTAGCTGTTGTTGCTGTTGTTGCTGTTGCACTGACAAGCAAATAAATCACGGCTTCTATACACACACCCCCCACATCCCCACATCCCCCTCTAACTCTAATCTTCTCTCTTCAACACACACACACTCACTAGCCAGCTAGGCCAAGAGACTGTGGCTTTTGTAGTTTGGCGTAGGCATCTTAACAAATATCTTTACATTTCGACCGAATCTTTCTTTATGTACATTTCTTTGAGAGGCGACAAATGTATTTGTTTTATCAGCTATTGTTGCGCAGTTTTTTTCTTCATCTCAAAAAGCTTGTGAACTTTTATTTTTTTTCTGTCGTTCTTCTGTCGTTCGACTGACTGGCCATAAACTTCACTTTCACACACACACACAGGCACAGGCACAGGCACAGGCCAAGAGAGTAGGGCCTGGCTGGTAACAAGAAGAAAAATGTTTGTTGAAAACAAACAAACATAAAACACAGTTTTGGATTTCACTTTGCCGGCCCTTTTTCTGTTGTGTTGTTATTTTTGAGTGGCTTTTTAGGTTTTTTGCGGTGCGAGAGATGTCAGTATGGCAATTAATCAACGCATCTTCAATTGGCATCTCTCACACTTCACGAACTTGCTGTGGCTTGTGTGACTCATCCACTGAAAATTGGAACTCTTGCTGACTTTAAGCTGCGATTCCAAGATTTCAATTCAATTCGATGCGATCTGATGCGAGTTGTCGATTTGTTTATAAGAAACAACAAATAAAAAAAAAAACAAACACTTGGCTCTTCACTGTATCTTCCAATGTTTGTGTTGTTGGTGTGTGTGTGTGTGAGTGTGTGTGTTTTGGCCGCTGTCCGTTACTCATGGTTGGCTAAGTGGGTCGTGACTTTTCAAAATGCAAACGTGTCGTCGTCGTCGTCGTCGTCGTCGCAGTCGTCGTCTTCGAAGCAATATGCATGCGCCGTTGGTTCAGCTCCCAGCTCCCCAAAAAACTACAACTACTACACCCTAACCCCTCCGCCCCTTCAATGTATCTGCCCGTAAGTGCCGCCCAAAACGGCGCACGTACGTAAACGTAAACGTAATGAAATTCTTACCTCAAATAGCACTTAACTCCAGTTTAAAACGAGCCAAAAGTGAATGGTACTGACCCCAAACCGTTGCACGTTTGTCTTAACACTTTGTTGTTTACTTTTTCTACAGTTCTGTGCATTTTTTGCTTTGCTTTTTTTTTTTGGGGTAAAATAGAAAAGTTGGCGCTGCTGGCTGCACTCGACGACGATCGGCGAGCGATCAGGCGATCGGCAAAAATTTGTTTAATTGAATTGAATGTATTTTAATACAAAAAAAAAAGGAAACAAAATCGAAAAAAACTAACAAAAAAAGGAAATCAAGTCAATGCGGCAATTTGAATGCTAGCTCATTTTAAGAGCATACAGCGAGCGAACCTCGAACCTCAGGCCAGGCACTAGCACCAATCACGGTCATGTTTTCATGTTGCATGTTGCATGTGTGCTGCATGCTTCATGCTGCATATTTCAAGATCAATAGCGGGAAAAATGTTGAATGTTGATGTTGACTGCTCTTGTGGCTATTTGAACTGCTTCTTGAACTTATCTGTTTGCATTTTGTCGCCTGACAATTAAATGCTTGAATGAATGACAAGACAAACAAACGAATGAAACGAATGAAACGATTGAATAGAATGAGCATTGGCCACCGTTTTTTTGTCTTTTTGATTATGTGTTTTCGACGTTGTCGTTTTTTGTATGTTAAGTGTCGATCAGCAGGAAATTGTGATGAATGCCACGACAGAAACGATGTCAAAAAGACATATGAGAAGCTTGAGGTACAGAACACAAACTCACAAGCCCACAAACCCAAGCTTCAGGCGTACCGATCACTTTAGAAAGCAAATTACTGATGATCCTCGGTCATGATCCACAGTTCGAGGTACCAGCAGCAGCAGCAACAGCGGTAACAGCCGTGACTTCCACATTCAGATGCTGACAATTGCTAATGCGATAAGTGGATTTAATTTTTGTCTGTGGCTCCACTACGAGATCAGTCAAGATCAATCAAACGGCTGCCAAAAAAGAAAGGAATATGAAAGAAAAGATATAACTACAGCTTGCACTTGACTACACTACCGGTCTCTAAGGGATAATTATTAAATCACGATAATCTCTCCTACTGATTGAGTCTTCTTAAGATGTTATCAAAACTCATTTGTGTGTTACGGAGTGATGATTGTTAAGAATTCCACTCATTATGCGAAACGAAAATCATGGTGTGAATTTTTTACATAACATTATTTGACTAAGAGACTTAAAAGAATTTTTGGAACTTTGATTTATAATTTATATTTGAATTTTAGGGTTTTTTTTTTAAATTTGGAAACCATTATTCAACAATTTATAGAGTTTTTTACTTTTTACAATTTTATTATTATAAAAAGACAAGAAAAGTTTTGCCCCAAGTTTCTAACTTTTAGTGCCATAAACCATTTTTTTGATAGAAATTTTGTTTTAGAGTTGCTTATTTTCCGTTTGGTGAGAAAAGAATAACTTTTGTAGAGATGTCTATAGCTTTTGTTATTTAAGGTGTTTCAAAAAAAATACTTTCTCTAGAGACTAAGTTCTGCTGGAAAAGGCCATGCTTTGAAAGAGATTCCATATTAGAGTGATGAATGTAAGGAAAGTGTTTTTTCGTTTTTTTTTTTTATTTACCATGTCTTAAGTAGAGCTTAGCCTTTTTTGGTTTGCTTGATACGTTTTTATGAGATTTGATATGGAAACTCGGTCATTTTGTATTTAATACGCATATTATGATAATTCGATAAGATTTCGATTTGAGCTGCATACACTTATTCATATCATCAGTATAAACGTATGAGTAGGTAGATATATCTACCACATATAGACATATATAAACATAATTATGTAAATCCAAAACGGCTAATGCAATAATGTAATCAGAGACTTATTGATGTAGCAATCATGAGTTTAGTTTCTTTTCGGACACCTGATCAGATCAACTCGCCCATTCCGCTTTCCTGCCCAGCCACTCTTTCCCCGATCAATTCCATCTTTGTGTTGTACACGACAAATGCAATTCGACAACTTTCAAGATTGGCCTGCATCCAGTTCAATCGAAAGAGACATAAAGGTGCTCCGGCTGTACAGCAAAATTTATTAAGTTTATGACAAATATGATGACGGTCTAGGGCACAACTTGCCTTGCATTTTGTATGGGGAAGATGCGGGTGAGGTAAGATGGAGGGGTTGGAGGGGGCGTTAACTCTTTGCCTCCGTTTGACTGGCAATTGTTATTGTTGTCTGTCATTCGTTTAGCTCTCTGCGAGTGCAACGCACATTTTTGAATGAAAAACGAAAACAATGCCATTTACAAGACACTTAACGAGATGTCGAGTGAAAGCCATAGTCAAAGACTTGGCCAAAAGCTGATTGTTGCTTGTTGTTGTTGTGCTTCTTGGTGATTGGCGCTGGCAGCGGCCCACAATTTGATGTGCTGGCCATTCGCTGATGTTGATGATGATGATGGTGATGATGGCGATATGTGTGAGTGTGTATGTGTGTGTGTTTGTTTGAGTGTAGTGAAGTGGAATGGTTGGGAAATAGTATTGCCAAGGCATGGGGAGTACTATATGGAGTGTGTAGTGTGTGTAGTGGGCAAGTGACGTGGCTTGTTTTGGCGTACAAGTACACTTCAGTTGAGTTTCGAGTCCAATCTAAAGAAGCACAAGTGAGCGTAGACTTTCGGTCTAGTGTCTCGACTCTCGACTCTCAACTCTCGACACACAACTCAAAATCTCTTGACGTTCAACGCTTTTCTTTCTAATGACAGGCAAACAAACAGATGATGCAGGTACCCATTGCCCACCCCGCCATCTCTTTTCCCCCTATAACCTTTCTTCATTTTGTTGTCTGTCTTGTGGCAGCTACTGCTGCAGCCGCCGTTGTCGTCGTACTTTCTCATGAATTTGTTGTCATAGTAATGGCACAAATGTGTGTACATGCAACAATAACAACAACAACAACAACAACAACAGCAACAAAAGCAACAACAAATAAAAGAGAAATAAAAGATTTATGGCCAAAACCATTCACCAATTGTTTGTTGGAGACACAGTTGCGGCTTTAAACTTGGCGGCGGTTGTGGCTGCTGCTGCTTCTGCTGTTGCAGGCGACAACTAGGACAAAACTGTTTTTGGTCACATGACTCAAATTAGAAATGCAACTTTGCTTATAATAAATGAAAAATTCAAATGCTGAGAGCCAAAATAGGTTAACTCTAAGAAGAGTCGGCTAACAAGACAGCCAGCCACAGTAACAGTCACAGTTACAGAGAGATACCCAACTTCGACTCCAACTCCGACTCAAACTTCAATTCGAATTTCAAGTTCGATTCTTGATTCCCGATTCGAACCTGGACGGTGTTGGACGCATGCGCGTTGACCGCCCGCCGTGCTACACATTCTGAGAACTTTCGACTTCAATTAATAACTAATTTGATGTGTGCCGCGCTGATCGTGGTGCATTTTATCGATGTGGACAGCGCCCAGGCCGCATTTGGAGCAACAGTTGCGTTTGCGGTGCCCCCCGCGCCGCTTAAAAGTAGCAGCGAGTATCCGAATGAGCATCGGCGAGCTGGAGCTGGAGCTGGAGCTGGAATGAGAAGAAGACGCTGACGATATCGATGGGACGTTTTCAAGCACCTTAGATGCACCTCTGCGCCCAGCTCCCAACTTCCAGTTTCCAGCATCAGCTTCAATCAATTGACTGAGCAGGGTCCGTGTGATACGTGACAGTGAATGCAACACAAGCGGGTTGAAGGGCATACATACCCTCATATCTCAAAGTAGAACTATAAGAAGACACCGTTTGATTAGTGACAATTTCTAGATTGTGATTAGGAATATTGATGTCGATTGAAGATATAGGTATTCGATTTTAAAGCTGGTTTTGATGATTCATTCACAGAAATCTTTATTTCTAAAAATTAAAATAAAATTATTGTTATTAGGAACGTTATTGGATTCGCTCAATAACCAAGTCGGAATTTGGTTTGAGGACCTTTCATTAAAATTTTAAAAATTGTATTTACAGATTATTGAAATTTGTACAGCCTATACGGCTAAGTATTTAGAAAGTACGAGCAGACACAGCGATATATTCGGATTTGAATTTAGAGTGTTCAATTTAAAGTAAAATTCCTTAACGGTAATTAGTTAGTTCGTTAATAAAGTGTTGCCTTGTCAATAATACACATAATTCTTTCGATAACAACCAAAATTTTCAACAAATCAGTTATGTATATAATTTATATTTGTAACTTATACGAGCTACATTATTTCGGAGGTAAGGTTACAACATACTATGTCTAAATACAGTTATTAAGAGGCGTATTTGAAGTTTTATAATTTGTATACAAATCGTGTGAGTCGGATGTTGAGTTATGAAAACAGTTAGTGTATAAGCGATCCATAGAGTTGAAATTGTGGCATGCGAGCAGAACCAGTCGGATCTGCGTTTGGATAATTATGGCTTATTGTAGTCGTAGCTTGTATGTGGCTGAAATGTGAATTCTTGTAGTTGGCGCAAGTTGGTGCAGCTGCTCCACAGCGGACCGCCCGCTCCTCCCGCAGCTACCCTGCCCCTTCTGATCCTCCTCCTGCCTTAGCATCGCCTTGTCAAGCGGTTAACCGCCTGGCGTGCCAGGCAAAATAAATCACTTGGCTAAATACCCCAAACGAAGTTTAGGCCCAACGCTTGCGTTTGCGTTTGTTTCTCTCCAGTTGTTGTTTTTGTTGTTAGTGTTGTTGCTTTTGCTTTTTGCACTGCAACACTTCAACAATAAATAACCAAGTCATATTTTTCACCTCCGTTTTTAGCCGTTGTGTGCAGTTGTTGTGTTGAGTCACTTCCTGGTTTTTGAACTTCACACAAACACACACACACACACACACACATACACAGAAACGTATATTGAGTTAGGGACCCACAGAGATCAAGGCAGTTGAAGTGGTGGTAAACCTGGGCACATTAACGAGCATATTACCTACTATCTGCAGCAAGAGAAAATATGCAAAAATTGTTGCCCCGCTCCATGTCGAGGAGGCTTGGAGTCTGCAGCTTGGAGTTGGGAGTCGGTCGTAGTCGAGCTGCAAATCATTAACATCTCTCCTGGGCCAGAACCAAAACCAAAACCTCCTCGACCAAAAGCACCACGAACATATTTTGCACGTGACCTTATTTCCCCCGCACTCTCTGCACAGAACTCGAAGGAAAGCTGTGGTTTGGTGGGGTTTTGTTTTTTGGTGGTTTGCTTGTTTGCCGGTTTGCTGGTGGCTTGCAACAGCAACATCAATTTTCGATCACGTTTTAAGTGTCTTGCGCCGTTTCACGGGTTGCCATTGCCATCGCCATCGCCTCAGCCATCATCATCGCCATCATCATCATCATCATCGTCGTCGTCGTTGTCGTCGTCGTCATCGTCATCGTCATAGTCGTCGTCGTCGTCTCCTAGTCCAAGTTAAATGATTTAAAACCAACAAAAAATATCGTGCCAAGTGCTGCATATTGCACATTGTGCCCAACAAAACCCCAAACAACAACACCAACGTCAGTCACTCTATCCCAATCGAATCCGAACCAATCCGTTAGACGGTGCTGGCCACGTCTCGCGTTCGCATCGTTGAATCGCTGCTGATTGTTTTGGCTTCGACTCCGTTTTCTTCTTCTTCTTTTGCTTTTTTCTAAGACTTGTAGGTAAATTTGGCACTCCAAGAGCGAATCGAAGCGGGGCCGAAGCTAGAGCTACAGCTAGAGCTAGCCAGCACTCACTAAACTGCATTATCACGCCTCTCCATTGCATTATTGGCAGCGGCAGCCGCATCGCCATTTCCATCACATCGTGTAGGTTAAGGTGAAAACAAGCCACAGCCAGAGTTGGAGCCAGAGAGAAAGAGCGAGAGAGAGAGAGAGAGGATCGGGCGAGCGGAGCTGGAGCCCATCTCAAGCATCGATCCTAACTACACACTAAGCAGCTACAAAAATATATCTGACAGATGCGACTCGCGTCCAACTCGGACATGGATGCGGACGTAGACGTGGTTCGCATTGCTACGATTCGTTGCGCTATTCACATTTGGGTGTCTACTTAAAAAATCAAAATGTTATACAATCCAAAACCAAAACGACATTGCAGTGGGGAGAGCTGAGAGCTGCGAGCTGGGAGCTGAGAGCTGAGCTGAGCTGACTGCTTAACCGCAGGCCAAAAAAAAAATTACCAAATACCAAACAATACATATTTCCCATATGTTGGCTATTATATACCCTGATATAACAATTTTTAGAACATTACACTTAAGCTTATGCGATAAAGAGTAAATGATCTTACTATAACTTATAGCTCAAATCAAAGTACAATATTATTAATTGGGCTTATTGTGGTAAATATAAAGATCTTTGAAAAGAAAACTTTTAACAAACTGACAGCTGCAAGAATTCGTACTTCCCTGCATATTTTAATATTCGCACCCATAAGGTAAGAGTATTCACTAACAACGGCAAAAAAATGACGTGGCAAATAAAACAGAGCGACGTCTGCAACTGGACAAGGTACCTGGGACTGAGAGTGCGACTGCGACTGCGACTGAAATTGTGACTGAGACTGACTCTGAAACAGGGACAGGGGCAGGGAGAGAGGCAACAGATCGAAGACGCAAGCTCCGAGTTTGCTTTTGCGGTTGCGCCTGGCTTGTGTGCCTTTCATTGTGTGGTGTGAATGTTATGGAAATTTGTTAAGTTCTGCATACACAAAACTCGAAAACTCGAAAACCCGAAAAGCACTTGGCAATTTGCACGAAAGTTGCCCCCAAATGGCATTGCCAGCTGTGAGACTGGGTAACGGCCCAAGGAGAGGGGGGAACCTACATGAATACATATGGGAAGTAAGTATTTTTTTGATTTTCACACCCAAACAACCAAAGCAAAGGTATTCAAAAGCCTTCTTCTAGTGGCGGGCATATGTGACAGCTTTATTGGATTCCCATACACACCCAAATGCTATTTAACAGCTTCGGCAATTGATATATGTATATATACGTCTACGTGTATGGATGTAAAAATGAAAGAGAGAAACCCAATCGGCCAGAGATTTGTGTTTGGACTTACTTAACTCGCTTGAAAATGATTTGTCAGTTATGGATTTGTTGCCAGGCATTTATGAAGTTTGAGGAGAACGTGAGGAAATGGGTTTGGGGGCAGTAAACTGCCTAATGCATTTGGCATTCAATAATTTAAATGCTATTTGAAACTCGAAGTTGAGCTTCCTCTTCTTTAGATTCAATTGGTTTAGCTTGCTGCTGATTGATTGAGAGCTGAAGTCGTTATTTCGTATGAGTTGAGGAATTGCATTGATGACAAGTTCGGGTAAGTCCTTGAAATCCCTCAAATCATTTAGCATAAGTTATTTCTAAAAGAGCTTTGTGCCTCTTTGTGCATCACTTGGATCTTAAAGACATTTTTGAAGGCTGCTCTTTAGAATTCTGGAGATGAAGGACTTCATTGTATGCATACAGTTAAGGATTCCTAAAATGTTTATTAATTTCTGTAAAAATTGTATATATAAATGATTATAAGATCGATTCAGATTGAATATTATAAAACATATAAAAATTTAGACCCATGCCGATAAGTTTCCAAGTGTACAACTCTTGACTTCCAATAGATAGAATAGCTTCACGAAGTGGAAGCCCTTAAGCCACAGTAGTGGAATCCTGTCAGGCCACCTGGTAAGTCCTGAGAACCGAGAAGCATTGCACAATTTCAGAGTTCCTTGTCAATGGTATTCACACAATTGTTTGTGGACATGTGCAATTTTCAAGGAACTATTTGTGGGGTATTTTGAGTGAATGGAAAGCGACCAAAATTAAGACTATAAATAAACATTTAAGGGAAAAGGGAAAATCAACGAAACCAAAAGAGAGTTCCTAAGCCAAAAAGAAAGACTTCTACGACAAACGATCGATCAAAATAAATCAGAAATGTATAAAAACATTTGGGCTAACGGAATAGAAAAGAAAAGAAACTCTAAGCCAGCAATTGTACGCACAATTTTCCAATTTTCCGTCTGTGTGTTGGATAAACAAACGTTTTGCGTAACAAAAGGGAACACGAAGCGAATACGGAAAGGCAAAAGAAAACTGCCCGCCAGGCGCAACCAATATGCCTAGAAAGGACACAGATACACAGACAGACACAGGCACAGACACAGGGCACAAAGGAGCAGCTGTCATTGGTTTGAGACATATTTAAAGAAATATAAAAAATTGAAAAGGTAAATAGCTACAGTTAGGCATAGGTAGAATCTAATCGAACCGTACCGTACCATTGCATTAACCTGAGGAAAAAGCACAATTGCTCTCTGCTGGCTAAACAAACCTTAAAGACGGGGCCCAAAGGCAAAAAAAGGACAACAGCTGGCTGTGAGACACCGCAGGACCCTTTCCTAGTCACGGACCGCCTAACTGGGTGCCTTTTGTTAGACACGGCCAATTGCTTGGAAACACGCATATCCTTGCCGGGCGGCAAGACAGGCTGGCAGGTAGACAACCCAAATTGTGTGGTCTGTGCTCGCGGTCAATTCCAACCAACGGACTGAATGCAACCCGCACACAAGGCAATATATCAATCCCAACTGTGGTTGACCCAAACTATGACACTAATCATAGCTCAAGCGTAAAAGCGTTGATAGCTAGCTAGCTTAGCTATGTACTGCCTCTAACAGAGACTTTGACTTCCCAAAACTCATTAGAGTTTTTCTTGCAACATTTTTTGAAAATCTCTGTATATAGTTGTTGCTGTTGTTGTAACTGTCGTTGCGCATTTTTGTTGTTTGTTGCTTTAAGCACAAAACTAGAAACTAGAAAAAGGCATGCAAAAAATCTTAATAAATTCATCAAAAATCAGCAGCAAGCATCTCACGACAAAGCAACACCAAGCTGAAGGCATCGATGAGAGGGTGAGAGGGTGGTTGGGTGGTGAAGCGAACGGGATGGGAGGGAGGAAGTGGCTTAGCGGGCGTGTGTCAGGCGTTGTTGCCTGTCTTAAAAGAAAAATCAATGCCAGGCGATCGTCAGCAACATATTTCAAAACACAAACTAACAAATATATATGTTGCATTGTCCTTGCCTTCGCTACTCCCCGAAATACTGAAACAAAAAGTCAACAAGAAGCAGCGGCAGCGGCAGCAACAACAATAAACGAAAAAAAGACATACAAAAAATGAGCTGCTGCAATCGGACACGTTTCTGGCCGTGCCAGTTAGCCAGTTAGCCGGTTTCGGACTTGCAACATGCGACTTGCAACCTCAGCGGTGGAGGCGTCTTTACACATTTGCATGCTCAAACAGCAATCGATCACCAAGCAGCAACGGCAGCGGCAACAGCAGCAACAGCAACAATCCAGAAGACACCGTTCACCCAGCCATATGGGTGAGCGGGACGGTGGGGGGGGGGGGGAGGTGTTTAAACTGGTTTATTTAAGCTGGCTCTGCGTACACACGTGAAACAGACAAAGTGAAAGAGAGAGAGAGAGAGAGCGAGCAAGAGACTTGAGCTGAGATTTTTGTTGATCGTTGGCTACGTTTTTGGTGTGCCAGGAGCAACAACAACAACAACAACAACAACGACGAGCTGCAAAGTGGAGGTTAAAAAAATTTGCAAAAATATTAACGAAACGTAGGCAGCAACCGTTGCTGCTGCTGCCGCTGCTGCTTTTGTTGCTGTTTGCTGCTGCTGTTGCTGTTGCGTCTGCTGTGTTTTGTTGCTCGCCTTTTTCCACTGCAATCTGCAATTATAGCGCATGGTTAGCCAGCGCTTGAAGAGAGGAAGAGGAAGGGCAACAAAGGCGAACTGGCCAAGTTCTCAGTGCTTTTCGACTGGGCGGTTTGTTGAACTTTGACAGGAAGTTGAGAGCCCAGAGACCAGACAGTACTACACTAAGACTAAGACTAAAACTAAAGCTGAAGTTGAAGCTGATGCTGATGCTGATGCTGAAGATGAAGCTTGGCTGCCTGTTGCTGATGTTCAAGTTGAAGTTTTTTTTCTCTCCTCCAGTTTTTTTTTGTATTTTATTTTTTTTTGGTTGATGTGACTTGGCTTTTGTTTGGTCGCTGGCTGACTGGATGGCTGCTGCTGCTGTTGATGGGTGAAGGTTGTAGAGGACATGGACATGCAGAGTGCTGCAGACAATTGACAATGTGAAAACGATGTCGATTAAGTTGCTGCTGCTGGTGCTGCTGCCGCTGTTGCTTGCATACGACACACAGACTTACAGACAGACAGACCGACAGACAGACGAACGGACAGCTGGAAGGGCAGACAGACAGACAGAGAGAGAGAGAGAGAGAGACAAGAAGCCTCGAAAAGGGCACCACAAAATGCTCTTAACGATCAACGTTGCCACAAAGCAAAGTTATGCGAGATTCGATTGTGTTGCCTTTTCCCTTCCTATCTGTTCCCTTCTGCTTTTACCCACTAACTGACTTTGACTCTGTTGGTGTAAATTGTTTTAACAGCCTTGAAGGATAAGCAGCCACCGGATTGCGGTTGCCTTCAACGTGTTATTGTGAACAAAATTTTGCACAAGCTGTTCTGATTCTCAGGCAGCAATTTATTTTTTGGGGTAATTTTTTTGTTGACCTGTTAAAGAAGACATTAAATTAAAAATGCATTGAAGCAGATGATTTTTTAATCATGTTGGACCAATCGAAAGAAGACATTTAATATTTAAATTAAGTTTAAGCAACATTATCTCAGTTGTATTGAAGCCGAAAAGAAAGCTAAGGGTATATAATATGATAGTGGTCCGATCTAACTGAAACAAAATGAAGAGCGTGGCCAAAGTATTAGTTTAAAAACTGTGAGTTTTCATAGATATAGACGAACAGACGGCTACTTTATGGGTTCTTCTATGCGTTTCATGACAAAGTGTATTAAAAATGATATATATATATGTATATAGTTCACAATTATGGTCGATTTCTATCATTGCAATTGGTGCGTGTTCTCCCTTATGAGAGACTTTGAGCACAATCACACAACCTTACGATTTCATCTTGAATCTCGCATCTTGCATCTTATCGGTGCAATCAGCTTTTGCCACATAGTCAAGCGATGTTGCTTACAGGGTTTACACCACGAAGAGATCTTCGCCTTAATTTTGTAATTACTATAATATATCCCTTTTGCCATCATGAGCATCGGATCGAGCTTCCAGGCAGCATTCTCACATTCTCTTTCTACTCATGGCTTCATTGCATCCTTAACGGCCTGAAATGCTCAAACAACTGCGGGGCACAAGCTGAACACAGGAACACAGTGAACACCGAACACCGAAGAGCCGAACACAAACTGTGTTCGTGTGTGTGTGTTGCCTCATGCAACAATTTCTTAGCAACTTGCCAAATGGAAACAAAAAGAAAACAACAAAAAATTTAAAACTAACTGCTCCCTGTTTATATTTATATTATATTACGCTTTGTGCCAAGGCATTAACGACAACAACAATAGCAACAAGTGAATGCAGGCAGCACGGTTCTTCTGGGGGTGTGTGTCTAGGCTAAAGAGTAACGTTTATGCCGACTTCGTTGTATGCACTCTCCCTCTCCTCGTTGATGCCACATCCACTTAGTGCGCAGGCGCGCGTTCGTTCAACTAACCAACAACTCTCGAAATAATTATGGAAAATGCGTTTGTCGCTGGATAACAAAGGAGGGGTGCGACGACTGCTGCAACTGGGCTTCCTTTTGCATGGGCATGGGCACGGGCATGGGCATGGGCAATGAGCTATGATGAAAAACAACAAGCTCATAATAAATAATAATAACCAGGCCGACTTGCTGTTTGGCCGGCCGGCCGGCTGGCTGGCTGGCAGGCAACACGCGGCACGCGGTATGCGCGGGGTAACAAGCGCTAATTATCGACAACAAGCTAAAACAGTGGCCTACAATTACGCAGAGACGCGACGCCAACAGCGGCAGAGTTAGCAGCAGAGGTAGCAACAGAGCTGGCAACTGCAATGCCAGTTGAAGGCGCCCTACGCACAACTCCACACTAACTGGCCTGGAAAATATAACGACTTGGCTTTCAGTCTTGGGCTTGGGCTTGGGCTTGGGCTTGGTCTTGGTCTTTGCCAGGCTTACATGTTGAAAGCTGTTGCCTGCCTCATTGCTGACTGACTGACTGACTGACGAACGACTTTGAATGGGGCATGAGTGTGTGGATGCTGCTGCCGCTGCTGTTGCTGCTGTTGCTGCTGCTGCTGCGGATGCAACTTCAACCATTAAAATTTACACAGATCTTTTTAAGCGGTCATCGTCAACGCAGAGACTCGCCGAGCCTCAAAAGACTCACAGCCTCGAAGGCCTCGTCATCTTCGGCCTTTCTCCTATTGGCGGCGATGGCGCAAACTTGTTAACTTCTTGCCATGATGGTCATCATGCAAGCCAAATTCAAGCAAGAGAGAACGCGAACTCAACCAAACAACATGCAACAGTCATGAGAGCCAGACGTAAAAAAACTAAATAACAACGAACTGCCAATGCACTTCAAATTTATAATAATAATAACGAGGTAACAAGTTTTAAACCATTTACAAGTCAAATGCATTTTATGACAATTTATTTAAAGATTGAAATATTTATTTAGATTCGCTGTATTAAATACTATTTCACATTGAACGTTCCATTGCATTTTCTTTCAAAATATTGCTCAAGCTTGTATTATTTTTATAAAGTTTTTACAAACAATAGAGTTGTGCTTAAGTTAAGGTTTACGAGCTTAAATTAAATACATATGCTAATAAACTAAAACTAAATGTCTTGCCAATAATACTTATCATATTGGGTGATATAGGAAATATGCCATTTGTATATGTGCATTGTTGGAAGTGTATAACAAGCAGCCGCGGGTTTGAGCCGCGTGTATTGGTTGCAATTTATAGGCGCAGGATCGGTTACAACAAGCCAACGAGCCAACGAGCCAAGTCGGTAACACAAACCGGCGGCAGTTGCTGCCACTCGGCAGTGCAGTTGCAACAGCTGCGACTGCAACAAAGTGACTGCGTCTGCAGAATCCGTGCTGTGGAGATTTTAAACGCATCTCTTCTGGCTGCAACTATGGGTCTCTGGACTCTGGCTGTGGCCGAGGCTGAGGCTGAAGCTGGGCGTTAACTGCGAAGTAATTGCGTTTCGGCTATGCAAGTACATAAATTGGATTTGAAATATGTACACATGTTGATGGATTCCTTCGACCAAGCGTGCTGCGGGTACACTCGCACACTCACACTCACACACTGATATATTCGTAGTCGTAGTCGTCGTCGTTGTTGTTGTTGCTGTTGTTGTCGGTGCAGTTGTAGTTGTAGTCATACCTGCCACCGCCTCTATCTGTGGCTGCTATCTGCTTTTATCTGTGGACTTACGGACTGCCGCTGAGTGTTGCAATTCTAAACGGATTCAAAGCTGATGCAAGAAGCGGCTCACGAGAAAAACAAAATACATACACACACACACACAAATATAGCGTCAGTGAGGCAGGTTGTGAGGCAGGAGCATCGTACCATTTGTCTTTTGATAATTATCATTTCACTCTGATAGCATCAATTTCAGAAAAGTTGATGATTTTTGCTGCGTGTGTCGCTCGTTAACAAGCCAAGGTGCAGCCAGCTGCCAACAAGAACCGACCAACAGCCAATAACTAAAATACTTCTGCACAAAACGGTAGCGGAACCGATCATCCTGCTCTCACCCCTGCTCATACACAAGTGCCAGCCCATTAAATGCTGCATCATTACAGCTGCTGGTACATTGGCACGTACAGCAAACAGCAAGTGCAACAGAATCGATTACAAAACACCTAATAAAAACCATAGTTCTAAGATGGTTGCAATGCTTTCTTCTCGAAATAAATGCATATATTCCATAAATATATCAAGAGGCGAAGTTCATACGGAAGCTAATAGATTGCGCTGTCGATTAGTAAAAAGTGGAATCATTTATTTTGCTCATTTAATATGTAGCACACTTTTAGATGTTGTGAGATCAGCGGATCTGTGCTACAACTTATGACAGTCTACACTTGCAATAGATGGCGCTTTACGAAAATGTGAGCAGTGCTTCTCAAACAGTTTGATAGGAAATTACAAAGCAACGAAAGAATTTTAGAACTTAATTTTTTGTTTGCACTCCAATAGTCAATCTTATAGAATACAGTTGATGTTTTGCTTGCCCTTGAAGAATATAATTAATTAAAAATAAACTAATGTTTCTTTAACCTTATTACATTTGTTAAACGACAATTATAATATTTCCAAAAATAATTTAAATATTGCTTAGCGCACGAAAGATTGCCTACTTTTAGGCAGAAGTTGGTTTTAATCCTACGGTACGATTGGCCAAAGCATACTTTGCGGCTGGAAAATAAAGCGACCTGTAAAATTTTACATAAACCTTAAGTTATGGAACATTTTGTAATCATTAATTTTGGTATATGTCAACAATATGTAAAGTCAGTTCATACACCTTTTATACCCATACAAGTGTTTAGACTATATGCGTTGTCCCATTGAACTTGTAAAATTTATGTATATGTATGCCTTAACTTAAGTTATTGTTTTACATTTTATATATGGAGCTACATGCAACTAACATACAACTTTAATATGACCCTTGAAACCTAAATTATAGATAATGTATGCTCAAAGAACCACATTTGGCGGATGTTCAAAGGGTGGCAAGGTCTGGCGAGAATTTTCAGTTGGTCGGTGAGTTCCAAACAGTGCTTATTGCTAACCAGACAATTATTGGTCTGGTCAAAGCGCCAGCGTTGTCGACCACCGAAGGTGTGACATTCATTGAGTGCCACAGATTGAGTGTACTGCACCTCAGCACAAATATTGCCATCGCTCAGTCGCAGATCATTCATATAAGTGAGTGTCCAGTGCTGGGCCGCACTTTGCTCGTATGCACAGGGCTGCAGGGCGAGGCGACGAGTACTCAAATCACCCGTCAGGCAGTGACTCGGCAGTTCGGCAGGATGTAAAGAGCCGTTGGCGTGGTCGATGCGAGCAGTCAATGGAAAATGCTGCAGCAAGTCAGTTGCCACATGCTGTAAGTACCAATCGAACGACATGAAGTTGGATGCTATAATGAACTGAAGTTCGGACACATTGCTAATGGTTGCTTGAAGGACCTCCGACTGATATTCGTACACCTGAGACTTATATTTTGGCTCACTCAACCACAACTCCGTCAGACGTTTAAAACTCTAAAAATGCGAATTAGATTATTACTGCTAGGGAATTATAACAACATCATAGATAGATAGAAAATAAGCTCACTTTGAAATGTTCTATGGCCATTTGTTTTAGATTTCCATAGCGCTGCATGTAATTGCTGTCGCTGGGTTGTAGATGGCCCACACGAGAACAGGGAACTTGAAGCACTTGACCACTGCCGCGCCACGCCTTGAAGTTTAGTTCTAGCTCGGCGGCAGCTGGATCATTTAGCTCCATGTCAAAATGGGACCAAGTATGGAACCAACTGGCATTGATGACAAATACCGAAGTGCGTGCAACAGCTGTCTGAAAGGGTTGTGGCATCTTCTTGAGTTGCTGCAACAGCAGCGGCACCTCTCTTCGCCTCAAGCTCCAATCAAAAAGACCACGTCGCTCGACGACTCGCACGTATTCCAACGTCTCTTCATCCAGGCGATCCAGTTGCGGAACTGCAAGCGTTTGTTCATTATCGCCAATGATACTAGCAAGGAGTGGTTCTAGCCAACCATCGGTGACCTCAACATGGGCATCCAGAAAGACGAGCGTGTCTGCGGCAGACTCGGCTGCAGCAAATCTTCGTGCTCTTACCACACCCACCTGCTCCTCCAAGTGGAATATACGTGCTTCTGAATGAATGAATGCCTGCACGTACGCCTCGAATGCCTTGCGGGAGTGATCCTGGTACCACAAGGGCATGTCACTGTGGTCATCTATAAGCAGCAGCTCACCAAACAAATCCGTATCAGTTCTATCCCGTATGCTGTGTAGTGTGCGCAATAACATCGATAATTGTTCGTTGCGGAAAATCACAATGATGGTCACCTCATGTATGTAGCCTTTTATATGGTGGTAAGTTTCATTCGGGCAACGTTCGTCACGCATATCCGGAAGATGACGACGCACTGGAAGCCGCTCAGCTAGCCATGCATTGTAACCGAACTTCAACCAGAGTTTGGAGTATTCATGAATTTCATTACCTTCCGGCAATACGTAATCCATTGCAATTGGCGACACAATTCCGTTCCATGTGCTAAGCTGGTGATATATTTTCCAAAGCATTAGAGTAAGAAAAACACCGAGCGATAGTTGCCACAATACGGAACGGTGACGTTGCAACCCATGTTGCATATCGCCCCTCAGTGGCAGCAATTGTATCGTCCACTGAAAGGGTCGATGCATTGAATCTAACTGTGTTGAGGTCCAACTCAAGTAGAATTGGCTTTGACATGGTGGGTGGAAGCGTGTAAATTACAATTATTATGGCCGACAACTCAATGAACCAAATGCGTTTACATTTCGTGCAATTGTAATATTACAAGTGGAGAGTTATTAAACATAACACAAATATTATAAACATTCTAGGAACTAAATGAATACCTGTTTGTATTGAGCTCCTGAACAAACATACAATATTAAACATTATTAATTTTAAATTGTTAATACAGACTTAAGCAAATTGTCTACCATTTAATATAAGAAAGAATTTATTAAATCTACAAATATATGGTTTCAATTAATTTGAATTTATTGCAAACTTGCAAGTTTCTTGGTAAACTAATTAAAATTAATGTTCAATAAAAGAAGAAGATTATGCAAGCGAAATGCTTTTAAAAAAATATTTTAAAGAATAATAATAGATTTTTAAAATCCAATGGTTCCAATGGCCAATTAAAAATATTCTTTATTGAAGCGATATTAGACTGGTTTCATGGGTTGTGCCAGTGCCAGTGCCAGTGCCAGATGCAAAAAATGTCCAAATAACCCTTAACAGATATTTTTACCAATTTGAATTATGACATTAAAAAACACAACCAAAAACGAAGATAGAATAAATTTTTAGCAGAGACTGAAATGAACGACTGACTCTTCCCCCATTGCTTCAGCAATAAGAGTAAAAAGCCAACAATAACAACAACATCAGCAGCAGCAACAAGAACAGTAGCAACAACAGCAACAACAACAACAAAGGCAGCAATCATAACAAAAACAATACAGAAATAACAGCAATAATAGCAAAAATAACAAGAACAATTTCCCACGGTACAACGTTACGTATGCGCAATGTGTTTGCCAACCTGAACATGTGTAGCTATCTGTAACTGCGTGTAGGCGATGCGAGGCGAGACGAGGCGTCACGTGGCATGGAGATTGTGCGGGGTTTGTTATTGTTAAAGTTGTAACAACGCATACAAAACACAGCACAGACAGAAATAGAAGTAAAGCAAAAGCAAGCTCGTATGTAGATATCGAGATACGTTTAAACAACCATCAGATAGAGTGAAAGAGACAGAAAGAGAGAGAAAGAGAGAGAGAGAGGCAACGGTGGGTGGTGTGTTGTTTGTTACAAATAGAGATGGAGGCAAAAGATAGCGGGAAATGTACATTTCAAAAACTTATTTATTTACATTGACATTTTGTGCTACTTGTACACTTTTTTTGCCCCCTGCTTTCATTCCTCCTAGCTGCGTGTGCCTTCTCTCTCTCTCGCTGTTCACTCCAAAAACTGCTAACAAAGCTCTAAACGCTTGTTTAGGAGCCACCAGTTAGCAGTGGCTGAGCTCTAGCCCAGACCCAAACCCAAGTCCACGCCCACGCCCAAAAAGACAAACGACAGAGGGACGACAATGTATAATATATTGACTCAACTACAATACGGACATTGTCATAGCAAACACAAGAGAAGCAAGCACGGTAAAAATGGCAGACAGGTCAAGGGAGAGTCTATTTCCGCACCTGAAGCAGTAGCTCACACAAGCCAAGGCAACAACAAACACACAGCAGCCCTTAAAGTAGGGAAATCAAGACAGATATAACAAATTACGTTTTGTGCTCGATGTGAAGAATTTATACTCTTCATTTGTTTCTTCTGTATATTCACAAGCTATCCAATGGATTTAATCTCGAATTTAAATGGTTTGTAACTTGGATCGTGATCAATATCAATTTTTTTTGTTCCCATTTAATGATTGTTAGATAATATACATATAGATATAAAATTTTTTTAATATTTCGGTATGCATACTTATTTTCTGGAAGATTTTATTAAATATTATACATACTTTAAAACAATGAGCGATAATTCTTTATTGCTTATTTATCTCGTATGTACATAACAGTTGTCATTTGGATAAAGTCAAAATATCGTCAGCAGTGTCATCATCGTTGCCTTTGGCGCTCTTTGGGCTAAGAAATGGATGAGTCCACGACGAAGGGTGTTGAGAGCTTTCTGTGTAAGCTTACAAAATGTTTGCAATGCTAAACATGCCCGTATTTCATGCATATTTACAAATTTCAATATTTACAACCCCTTTTGCCTCAGGCAGTCAGGCTGTCAGACCCGTTAGCCAGCAACAAACTGAAGAGTTCACTTAACAGTTTTATTTGTCTTTGGAAAACTTTTGCCGACACACTCACACACACACACACACACACACATTCAGAGAACAACAACAAATAATACAGGACGCACACTTGAATGATTTGTTAGACGTGAGTGAGTGGGCGGAGGGTGTATTCGGAAGGGGCGGTAAGTTTGTCGTCTGCCTGTTTTGCTCTGTTCTGCTCTGCTCTGCAATGTGGTCAAAGACAAGCCGAACGTGGTCCAAGTCATAGCTGCTGCTTCTGCTTCTGCTTCTGCTTCTTCTTTAGCTTGTTGTTCTTCCAATATCTTGGCGCACTTGAGCAATTTGTAACATGATAGAGATAAATGCCAAACCAGCTCATTGAAATCTGAGTGTGTGTGTGTGTGTGTTGAGTGTATTTGTTGTTATTGTTGTTGTTGCAAGTGTGTTTTGTTTTGTTTATATTTTTCTTAGCTTTGCATTGACGTGCTGCTTGGACTTTCGCAATTGAGGGAAGTCAGCCCCTGAGCATTTTCTTTACTTTACTTGCACTTGCTGCTTGGCTGTTTGTCTAAAATATTTGCACTGAAATGGCAACAAAATACAGCAAAGGCATGCCAATGCCAATGCCAGTGACCGACCGACCGACCATCAACCAAATACCATCGCAATATAACAATACATAAAGAGAATAAAATTGCGACATTATAGTACTATATAGACAAATATTAAAGTATTCTTGCGATTTTTCTGCTTTGCTTGCATGAAATATGTAAAAAGACAATTTGTCGTAAATATACCGATTTTAGTTACAAAATGAACCAATTAATGTAATCTTTATTTTTTCTTGAGAGATAAAGCGAAGAAAGAGCTTGTAATTTTTGGTGATATTTGTTATCTGGCAAATTAAACAAGGTTTTTTTTTTTGGACGAGCAGCGCAAAACACATGAATAAATTGGCCCAAAAATTGTACAAAGGCTTATTGGTTATATAATTTTCATTTTTTAAGTGCACCGTTTGCATGTTAAAAACCAACAACAATGCCCAATGTGAGTTTCCTCAGAGCTGATGAACTACATTTTATGCAAGCCGCCAAACAAATCAAATTTCAAACGCAGCAACGGAACAAAAAGCTATGACAAAATATGAATTGCACAGTGCATAGTGCACAGGGCAGGCACAAGGCACAATAAACAATAAATTTTGATGTGGCATCAGAAACAAACAAACGAAAAAATCATTATACATGCACTTGATGTCGAGATGAAACTACCACGAAGTATGCATACTCTAACAGTTGTATTCAGAAGATAATAACAAAGTACAGAAAAGAGTCTCTGTGTTTAGAATCATATATATTACCTTCTTACGATTTAGTATATACTGACTTAGTTGTATTTTGTTTCATTATAAGCGACAGTATTTTTTTCCAGAGTAATTTTATATTTTATTTTAATCAATTAGATTATTAGTAATTAGTCAGCAAAGATCAAACATAGGGTAAAACAGCTATGCTCCTTCTTCAGGCATATGTGTGTTTTTGTACGTGTACGTGGGTGAGTGTACCATAAAACAAATTGGATAGGCGGTCACAGCATCAACAACAACAACAACAAGAACGACAAAAACGACAGTAGTAAGTAAAATGATAGGAATGTAGATGAAAGTGGCGCGATATATGAACGGAATCTTCTTCCCCTGCCCATATCAACCTCTTTCCCTTACAACTGAATATGAATGCATTTATGCGAAAAACGCTGGATTTTGGGGCCAGGGTCAGAGCCAGAGTCAGAGTCAGAGCAAGAGCTAGAGCCCGAACCAGTTCCAAGGACAGAGCTGAGGATAAGCCCGACTTTTACACTGACTCCGAATCGGATCGCTGGACATTCGGCAGTTGCATTGGCATTGGCACAGCACAGACGTCACAACAACGGGCGCTGCCAGCAATGGAACGACTGATGGAAGCGGTGGGAGGCCTGATGCCTGTCAAATGCAGTTGAGGTTCGAGCGGCAAACAAAAACAACACCGAGCGAAACCAACAACAACAGCAAGAAAATACAACGTTTCGTCCCATTTTGGTAGTTGTTGTGTAGATTTGTGGCTAAAAGAGTTAACAGATAAAATCAAATATGCACTATGTGGCATGGTGTGGTGTGGTGTGGTGCGGTGCGGCAATAACGCCCAAAGCGATCCCAGCGAGCCGAAATTCCCAACAGCCTGGTCGGGCCTGGCCAGGTCTGGTTTGTTCTGGCCGAGCACAAATTTTTAGTTTTGTGGGCAACGCATGCGAATTTATTGTTTGAGATGCATGCATGCAATGCATATATGAATTGGGTAGGGGGTAGTTTAGGTCGTGGGTGCAGAGGGAGAGATAAAGGGAGGGAGGGAGAGGGAGTAGGAGTAGAAAGAGTCATGCATGAACTGCAGTTGGCAGGACAACTGTGGGTAGGCGTGGCAGTTGGCACACCCACTGTCACAATCACATTTCCAAACAACGGACGCCCCAGTGACGCGATTGCCTCTCTCTCTCTCTCTCTCTCTCTGTGTGTGTGTCTGTTTGTGTGTATGCGTGTGCAGATGGGAAAAACGGACTAAAACTCAGCGATTGACCTACAAAATTGCAGTGCTGTGCAGTGGGCGTGGAGAAGGGACGTGGTCCTGATTCTGTTTCTGATTCTGAAGGTGCCAGACGGACGGATGGACAGGAATACAAATCACAAAAATGCTGCTGCTGCTGCTGCCGAGCAAATCACATGCCCAAAAGTGTTTGAAGCAAAATTACACACACACACACACAGAAAGAGCGAAAGAGAGAGAGAGAGCGAGAGAGTGAGAAAGAGAGACTGATGAATAGAGAGAAAACACCCAGAGGCACGCGAAATCAAAGGGAGACAAAAAGAAATGGAGATAGAAAAGGGAAAAGGGGGCTTAGTGAATGAAAATGGAGGGTTTGAAAAGCCGGCAATGAAAAGCAGCAGCAGCAGCAGTTGCAAAGAAAGAAATGAAATCGATTGGCGATTTCTATGGCACAAAGCAGCCAACCCAAAAGCTAAAACACTTTAAAATAGAAAAGGCGAAAAACAAAAAAAAAATAAAAATAGAAGAAAAGTTTCGGGCAAATGAAAAGTGAGCTATGTGTAGTGCCGAACTTGATTTGTTTCGCAGGGTTGCTTTGATGAGTTAAGGACAGATTCTAAATAGGGTTAATAAAAAGTGAAGCATTAGTATTTAGCTATTTTTGTTAACGAACACTTTAATAAGATTGCGCTTAAGCATGTTGAGAATTATATAGAATACTTTTGCCAATGAACTAGAAAATGTGTTATTTCCTAGGGGCAAACACCAAAGAGAAATTCAGGATGTTAAGGACAATCTATATCATTTTTAAGTAATCCTATTTATTATACCCCTGCAATTATTCAAAAGCGATTTGTCTAGCTAAAATTGAGATTACCTGTTAAGTGAACTTAATTCATTGCATGTTCTTTGTTTGTTTTACATCCCAACTTTTGTTAGTTCTGCTCTGCCCTAAAACAGTCAACAACTATATCTGACATATTCTTGCCACATTTACTAATTTGTGTGCCAAACTATTGCAAGTAAATACAATTGAAGAAATTCCTACAACTTTCCCAAGCAATAAAGAAAGTATGAGTATATATTAGAGTTACCAACTCGGTTGATATGTTCGCATAACTTTTTGGTAAGCCAAGAACGTAGAAATGGAAATCTGCTACATAAGTTTTTGGGGTTGAATACTCCTTTCCCTCAACTCTCCACTCCCATCTAGCTTACCCATTCTCTTCCGACCATTCATAATCCCAACAACAATTATACACTGGTCGCTTTATGGAGCTGCTCTAATTTGTACGCTGTCTATTCTCTGTGACGTTAATTGCAGCTCACGGGTCAAATATTATAGTTAATGCCGGATCTGTCTACTCCTTCTCCGCCTGCTCCTTCCCTTTGACTACACCCAACAACCTTTGCAGTCGCGCCCCCTGAACTTGTAATTGTGTGGTGCATGTGTGTGTCTTTGTGTGTGTGTGTGTGTGTGTGTGCAATTTAGCACCGTTGGCAAGGCATTTAAGAGTGAATACGCTTGCTTCGTCCACTTGCCATACCCAGTCCCAATGCCCAATGCCATTCCTATTCCCATTCCCAATCCCAGCCCCATACCCATTGGCAATCCCATAAAAGGAGCAGCCACGGCTCAGAGCGCAGCGGGTTGCATTTATGGAAAAGAGTGTGCAAATTGGGGTTGGGTTTTATGCTACACACATACATACATCTATACATACATATACTCCCAAACGAAACAACAATAAATGACAATAAGAGCGCAGTTCAAGTGTCAGCCGTGGTCTCTTATTGTCACGCGTCGTCGTCGTCGTCATCGTTGCTGCTGTGGCGTCTCCACCTCCATTCGATGCCCAAAGGAATGCCTCTGCATACACACACACACTCCAACCCACACACACACACACATGCACACATAAATATGGTGGCATTTCCGGTGCTCCGGATGGGCGCCCCAATGTGCTTCTGGCATAAATTATGAATAAGGCAAGAGGCGCGTGTTGTGTATGTTTTGTGTGTGTGTGGGTTGTGTGTGGGTGTGTGTTTGTGGTGAGCAAAATGAAGTAAAAGCAGCGACCAGAATGAAATGAAAGCAAGTGCTACAAAGAGGCAAGGGTGGTATGAGGCAAGCAAAACAAGCGAAGAAAACTAATTTAACATTAAACGAATCTCTAATGCCCTTTCTATCTTTCTATCTTTTTGTTTGGTTGCATTACTTCTTTCAGAGAGAGATAGAGCCATACATTAACTATATTTTTATAATATATTAAAAGTTATCTAATAAAAATTCTTAAGTTAATTAATTATAATACAACCATAATTAATAAAACTATTTTTTCCCAATATATTGTAAGTTATCTAATAAAAATACTTGAATTAATTTACCTAATTTATTTATATTTCTTAATTTTAAACTCAAACGCGATGATAAACACAAATGGGCAATTTTAGTTCGAAATCAAAAAACTGCCTCCTTTCGTTCTCATACCCTATATAAGTATCAAAGAGAGAATGAAAGAGAGAGGGAGTGGATGTAGGGGAGTAAAAGAGCTTATAAGGCCGCAGGATACTTGGAATGGGGAAGGCGACCATGTGGTAGAAGCAAATGCGGGGACATGTGGTAGAAGCAAATGTGTCTGGGCGGTAGGCAACCACAACAAGCCTGACTTCGTTTGCCCGTTCAGTTCGAGAAAGAGCTTCAGCTACAGCTACAGCTACAGCATCAGAATCAGCTTCAGCTTGTTTATAGTATCTCAATAATTAATGAGCTCTTAGGAAATTTTTGTGGTGTACACGTGGAGTGGCAGAGTCGCGAAGGATGTCATATTGAAAGGGAGGAAGTGGCAACAAAGTCAACTGGCTCTGCACGTTGCCGAGTCTTGCTTTTGGCTGTAGCCAGTGTTGCCGCTGCGAAAACTTAATGTACAAATATAATTTGCCGCACACACAAACACTTATGTGGCCACCAAAAGCGACGTTGGTGGCGGCGCCAAAGCAGAGTTGGTCGGGACTATCCCCAATGGCACAGCCAGTCAAACCAGCATCTTCACAACTACTTGGTAGCTGTGTGTGTGTGTGTATGTGTTTTTGCGACCCACACTTGGCCCCGTAAAAATGCTGGGTTACAAAGCCACTGCTAGTTAGTTGTTGGTTAGGAAACTGTCTCCTGTCTGGCAGTTGTCACCACGATTCAGACAGGACAGAGAGAGAGAGAGAGAGAGAGAGACAGAGAAAGAGAGAGGGAAAAGGGCGAAAGACAGTTCATATTTTATGAATATAACCATATTATAAGACGCGATGGACGACAAACAGTCATAGAAACAAATAGAGAGAGACCGAATAAGAGAGAGAGAGTAAGTAAAAAACAGATTGAAAGAAGAAGAGATGGAAAACATGTGGAACGCAAAGGGAATTGCACTAGAGATACATACATCAAAGCACTTGACAGACAGCATTCAGTTAAACACGTCCAAGTGGTCTTTGTCATGCATGTAACCGAACTTTGGTATACTCTGTAAACTGAAAGATTAAGTTACATTTAGAACTAACTTGCAACTTCAAAATGTCATTAAGATTATTTAGTATTTAAAATATTTTATGCACCAACAAAAAGGTATTATGTTGTTTTCATTTTCTAAACCTTTGAAAAGATAATAATTCTCAAACTTTTTGAAGCTTTCTTGCTCATAACTTATTATCTCATGCGGAGTAAGTTTCTTTTTCCTACCAAGCAATAAGTAAGAAAAAACAAAAATAAATAATATATATCGTACAAAAGGTATGAGTTTGTCATTAACTAATTGAAATCATTAGATAATTAATCATTTTAATTAAAAGTTAGTGAAATGTACTAAGTCACGGCTGTTCCTTAGTGTTCACAATGCCCTTTTAAAGGGTATGTGGAAAACTGTAAAAAAGGACAACGCTAACATCTCATTATTTATTCATTCGCAACGCTTTTAGCGCTAACTCCGAATGCACTCCGACCTTTTTTGCTGTCAAAGCCCTATCCCCCTGGCCACCAACGCATCGCCTGACCACTCTCTCTCCCTCTCTCTCGCTCTCGCTCTCGCTCTCTTTCTCTTTTTCTCACTCATTTGAGCTTGCCTTTGATTTGCTTAATTTGTAAATTGTTGGGTTTAATGCAAACGCAAACGCAAACGCAAACGCTGAGGCGATGTGCTGTTTCATGGCTTTTAAATGGTTTCGTTGGCACGAAATTGACCAAAGGATGTGCCTCATAAAATGCGCATATCGTCCGAAAGGACATTAAATGTAACTGGCATGCAATATTTATGCGTGTGTTTGTGTGACTACATATGTTTTAGTGTAATAAAAAACAACAATGAATGCGCAACAACAACAAAAACACGACAACAACATCGACGCACAAACGAAACGAAACGAAACGAAAGCGCACAGTGGTGTCGCATACATATTTTATAGCATATTTTATAATCTAATTACCGCGCAATATTGTCCAAAATATAAATGATCGCACAGCTGTAGCCCTATGTGGGCGTGGCTAAAGTGTGGAGTGGATTGCAGCATGGAGGATAACGGGAAGGTGGGGCATAAAAATGACACAAAATTAGCTCGACGCGTTTGGCATTAAAAGCGACGCTCGAAGAGTGCCGCATTAAAATAAATTGCCCACAATACACACACACACACACACACACACACACACACACACACACATACGCACAGATACTAGTATATATCTTTTGGGCACGCAAGTAACAAAAATTGTGGCACACACACACCCACACACACACCTTACAAAGATGGCAAGCAACCTGAGCAACAGAAATGAGAACCACTTACTTTCAGAGCTCTTACCCAATCGACCGCAGGTGTCGACGCTTTCAACGCCTTTTATGTGCCACACATACCTCCCTCCTAAATGCGGCAAGCAACCAAAAGTGTCACATGGAACACAAACAACAACAGACAAAGGCCAGCCTCTGTGATAATAAAAAAAAACAACAATTTAACGCATTGGCGGCTACTTAAAAAGCGTCGCATGGACAAGCGATAAGGCAATGAGCAGCGGATTGCCTGAAAGCTTCTAAAGATTGCCATGTGGCTGGAGTGGTCGGAGTGGTTGGATGGTGGTGGTGGTGGTGGTGGTGGTGGGTTGACCATCAATGAATGTTAAGCAGTTGCGCCTACAACGCTGCTAAAATACTCGTACATATATTATAAAGACGGGTGTTATCAAGTCGGGGGGAATACAATTTAATTGCCATCTGACAGGCAACACACGCAAAGGACAACACAGCTAAGCAACACTGTACTACAAATTGAGACCCATTAAAATGAACAAGTTACGGTTATTATCAAGAAAAAAAAATAGTACATATCAATGTTAATGGTCCGTATGTGTAATAGTGTTAAAGAGAAGGAATTCATGCTGTAATGTGCAATAAAAAATTTAGTCAACTAGTTGACTCTCATTTATGTTTTACAAATTATTATAACATTGACTTTTAAATTAGGCCTAAATACTAAAAAATCAGTTATCATATATTACAAGACAAACAAATTTTAGCGATTAGTTAGGTACAAACAAAGCAGAAAGAGTTTACCCTTGTCATATAGTTTTTTGTCATGAAAAATGCGCGTCATCGTGAAGATTCTGTTTATACTTTGTGTATGATTAAATCGTTTATGTTCTTTGATATGTGAGGCAAATAGGTATTGTGTATATTGTTAAGCTAACTACTGAATACCAAACGGCGAGAGAGACTTTAATCATAAACGGATAATAATCGTTTGTCAAAATTTACCCTCTCTAAATAATTATCTGTGAAGCGACCCCAAATGATAAAAACAATGATAATAAAATGGTTTTTTTAAAGGGTTATATCATCCGCTTGACTGCTTGCGTTTTATAGGTTAAGGTTCAGCTTCAGGTAAGTTAGCAGTGTGGAATTTAAAATTTATTGGTTCTATAGTCGCTCTGGCATTGTCAATAGCTACCTAATATGCATTTTCAATTGTTGTCCTAACGCACACACACACACACACACACACGCACAGAGATATGTTCAGATGGAATAATAAGTGAAGCGCGTACACCTTAAAGCATTCAATGCAAACAATACAATAATAGCTTACACACACACACACACACACACACAGTGATAGTCGCGCACACACGAACACATTTGCATATATTTATTTATTTTATGTCTCTTCTATTATGCTAGAGAACAAGGCATCAAGTAGAAAACTGCACAATAAAACTCAATGCGGTTGATGACTACTTTTTATGCCAATGGCAAAACACACACAGCTACATAATGTGTGTGTGTGTGTGTCTCTTCGCAGCAGCTTGAAGGTCTTCACTCTTCTTTCACTCTCTCTCTCTCTCCCCATCTCTGTGTGTTTGGTATACAATATTTATTGGTCTATTTTATGATCCTTTTTGATATGTACTTAAAGAAAATTTTACATTTATTGGTTTAACAAGCGCAAACAACGACATACAGCAACAAACAAAGCACAACAACAACGATGTTGTTTCTTTGTGCTCAAGGCGAAATTATAGTTGGCCAAGGGTGAAGCGGTGAGGCAAAAGGAGGCAGAGGAGGAGGTCAGGAATATGATGGGTCAAATTCTGGTCAATGTCTTGTGCCATTTTCGGCTTGTAATCTGCTCATTTGCTTATAAAATTATTCACCTCATTTGTTGCCCCTTTTTCTGCTTGAAAAGACGGCACAATACTTCATAACCTTCCCCCAAAAGACTTGACCGTCCGACCCGCCCAACTAGAGCTTGACAAAGTTGGTCATTTGATGAATTATGAAACCGGGTTTGGGATTCTCTTCGTCTTCTCCATCTTCCATCTTCTTGAGGCATCAGTGTACGGCCATTTTGTTGTTTTGTTGCCAAGAGGCAACGCACGTAAATTGTGACCCATAAAAGTTAAAGTGTGTGTGTGTGTATGTGCAAGTGTTCCGCCTCCAACTCCTGTGGCTCTTACAGACTGCTTGAGCTCCGGAAACGTTTAATGGCCAATGGCAATTACAATTTGAGGCAGCATTATTCCAAAGGATTCGCAACCTTCTCTTGGCAGCAGCACTCAAGTGTCAATTAGATGCACTTCTCTTCATATACATACATATGCCATATGCCGGGTGCCACAAGAAGCCCAGACTCTCTCTCTCTCTCTCTCTCTCTCTCTCTCCTTCCTACACTTTGCCAGTCTCTTTGACCTTGGAGTTGCTTTAAGTTCAACCCTCTGTTAACTTCAGTGTAGTTGACGTCATGATGAAGCAACTTCCCGTCGTTAAAACCGCACCGCCCTCCATTTCCTTGTTCAGCCAACAATTTGCAAACGTTGCGACGTGCGATGTGGGCGTGGCACTCACACATACACATTGATCTGGTTAACATCGACGTCAACGTCTTCCACACTCCATCTTTGCCTGGTTGGAGTAATAGCTTTGGTTGTAGTTTTTGTCGTTGTTGTTGTTGTTGCTTTCTTATATGTTTTTGGAAAGCAGTGTTGTAAAGCAAATTAAATCAGCGCCATGATTTTCGTCATTTAGCTCATTCGATAGAATGGAAATGCGGTTTTTATTTTCATGAAAAACGAGGCGTATGAGTAATGAGCGTGGAATGATTGGCCAGTTGGCAACTATATTAAGTGAGTTAAGTCGCACATATAAACATATATAAATATATATATGTAGCTTAATATTGCCTTATAATCAACTGTTGTTTCATGAAACAATCAGCAACGGCTTTAATTTTTTGATAAGAGTGCGAATAATTTCTTTATTTACATAATATTGCCGCCTTATCAGTTTGTGCAAAACTATGTAATACACAGGAGGAAATATCTATATGTCAGGCTGTCCGTCTGTTAGTCCTTCCATGCCCGTCAGCTTGTATGAACGTGTCGATCTAGGTCCAGAGACAAGAAATAAGCTCTCCTAAGCTTCAGATTGTACCAGTTGGCTTTAAAGTATAGATACATTTTTCGGTTTACTATTGGTAACAATTTGGATTTTGGAATTTTTGAAAATGGGTCTTGAAACTATAAACTATAAGCAATATCATTATCATTATTATCATTAATGACAATCTGTGAATTCCATATTTTGATTAAAATCGTTAAGGAAGCACCATAGATATGCAAGATTTAGGTTTTATCATTAATCATTAGTGCATATGTAAGAAAAGGGTTAAGGGTATCTTCTAGTCGTGTTTACTCCAAATGACTTAAAATGACTATTATTAATAATCTGTGTTGAAAAAAATAAGTCTTCTATTTTCAACATTAAGTTTTAGCTCCAACTATTATGTCGCTCTTTTTCGCGTACTTCTTCTCGTCTCTTTTGTTCCAGTATACATTTTTTATTGCCTTTGCTGTTTTTGCTAGTTAATTGCCACGAAAAGAGCATGTCTTCAAAAATGACTTAACAAAAAAATTTAATAAAATAAAACGAAAATGAATAAAAAGGCAAACGCTGGCAAAGAGCCGGCTCTCTCTTTCTCTCCCTCGCTCCCTCTCCTTTTCTCTGTGTTTCTCTTTAAGTGTTTGTGTCCTGTATATCCTGTTGTTTTGCCATATCACTTTGTATGCAACCATCGCCTCGAAGCGTATCAAATTGACGCATTGATGCGGAAGCGGCGATTGCCACGGCACATGGTGGCAGTCAGTGGCTATAGTGGGTGACTGAATGGTTGGGTAGACGGCGCAAATGTCGGATGCGCCAAACGGGACACATGGAATAGCATAGACAACAGGAGGCCAAGTTTGTTGAGGCGGTTACATGACTTATACGCCAATTTTTGTTAGCTCCAATGGCCTTAATACAAAACGCCTTGTAAATTAGCTTCTTGTTCTTGTTCTTGTTCTTGTTGTGGCTTCATGTTGTGTGAGTCGGCAACATTTTGTTGCTGCTGTATTTGTGATGTTTGCGTTTGTTGATGTTGTTGCCTGTGGTCGAGTAAATTGTTCAATAGCTCTTCCGAGAAGACTCACAAGTTTGAGTTGGACGCGTGGAAAGTCACAACAACAACAACAACACAACGCAAAGAATGACAAACAAAAAGGCCATTATTTTATATGTGCGAAGTATGTATGTATGTATGTGTGTAGTATGAACGAGAAGAATACGAGAATGAGCTGGCTAAAATTCACTTCAAGCAGGTTTTATGCTTCAACAATTTTGTGAAATTCAATTTATGTTACCCAAGGACATAAAACATATACCGAATCATTACACACATACATATACTCACACATACATGTACGTGAAAAGGGGGGGAGGGGGACCTACGTGTGCGTATAGTTGAAGCACGTAATATATCAGTTATAGTCATGCATATGACTCCAATGTAACCACCCCAACCACCACCCACATATTGCAGACGTGCAATGACGTAGTCAAAGCGTCAAATGCAGCCAAAGGAGACGACGAACATGTTTGTCGTTCAGTCAGTGAGTTGAATGGATGGTGTCTGGCTTATCCTTTCGTTTTTCATGGCATTGGATACAGTTCACCGGAATTTCCATTCCATTCCGATGCAGACGATACAACTTCAAAGTCAAAACTGCACATCGCCAAGTTTAATGATAACTTCCAAATAAAAAGGCCAAGCTAACAGTTTGAGCTCTCAGATTGCAGGTTGTCGATGTGAAGGCTAGGGACAGTTTCTGGTTCTAGTTCGGGTTTCGGTTGGAGTTCGTTCGTTCCGGGGTTCCCTGTGTTTCCTCTTACACGTAGCAAACATAAATTTCAGTTTATGGTTTGTTAACGAGTTAAATTCGAATACACTGCAAAACGCACAAAGTTTGTCATTTGCTACAGGAAGAAAGCACACTCGAGGAACAGTTTTGAAAGGTGTAGCAAGCAGATAGGCATGGGAGGTGCTAGTTGTAGGTAGTTCTTTAGAGTGTGGAGCGTGCTTTGAAGTGTGGAGCGTGATAAGTACTATTGTTAATGGTCTTTTTCGAGGAGGTTGCATTGGGGTGAATCGTTTTAGTTGAAAACTTGTTTCCATTATATTCGCTTTTATAAAGACTTTAAATAATAATTTCTTTCATTTCAATTACAAAACTTAAAAGTGTATAAAACTATATTATTCCCCTACAGCTTAAAACCATTAATTTAAATGTAGTTATAGCATTTAAATTTATGTTTTTGTGGTAAGCCATTACATTTTTATTGTCTACTCTTCAAATGTGTTGTATATATTCCATTTGCAACATGTTTAAAGGAATTTAATAGTTTGTACCCTGACTATATGCCACAGCCAAGTAGTTATGTATGTTATTTTAGACAAACGAATCGAATAATAATTCTATTGTACACTCTTATATTGCAAAATATCTATAAAAATATAATTTTTAACTTTATGAGTTAAGATTAGAAGTATCACGAACCTTTCGGATCCGTCTGACCCACATTGTAAGCAGAAGCATAATCTTCATCTTTTGTATGTTTCATCAAACTGCAACGGTTTTAACTGAATTTGTTTAATTTTCTATGTTTATTTTCAGTTTCTTTAACTTTTTTTCTTTCATTATTATTGGCTTGTATATTTAGCGTTCACCCGCTCACCTAATCAAACTCATTTCACTGTTTGTCAAAAAGTTCCCCAAGGAGTTTCTGTTATATTTTTGATACTTTGACATATCAGGATACCCCGACATGCCGGTACTTATTTACAATAATGCTAAGCTCCTGTTTGGGGTATTAAATGGCTATAATCTCTTGCTTGTTCTCTGTCTCTCTCTCTCTCTCTTGTACTTGCTCTTTGCATTGATTACCGGACGGACTGCATTTGTACATCTCCTTCCTATGCGACTTTGTTCATTAGCGTTTCATAAATTTGATTAAGACAATCCCATGGGTGTTTGTTGTGTGTGTGTGTGTGTTGGTTGTATGTCTGTTTGTCTCGTTTGTTGTTGTTGTTGTTGGTATTGTTTGGAGGGAGGGACGAGACAAAAGCAACCCTGCAACATCTGCCAAATTAGCACAGAGCAACCACCAACTGCATGCAATAGTAATATTTATTCATATGTATGTATATGTGCTATTTGCAGGGTAGAAGAAGAAGGAGAAGATTTGTGTTGGGGTTTCAGTCATTTATATCATAAGGTCTTTTACAATTTTGACGCCAGTTTAATTGGATTAATTTGCATTAATATTTAGTAGACGCAAATGCTAAGGGCAGTCAACTGACAACAGACGACATCAGACATCAGGCAAGAGACAAGAGACATAAGAAGCCTAGAGATGGGAGAGAAGGTGGAGACGGTATATCCTCTGGCCATTTGAGTGGCCATTTTCATATCAGCTAGCGAGTACGAAGAAGCATTTGCAATGCAGAAAAAGGCACACAAAATGCCAAAAGGATGTTAGAGGAGAATAAGTCGACGCAAAGGCTAAAAAGAAGAGAGAGAGAGAGAGAGAGAGAAAAAGCATCAACCAAGAAACGTGGCTAAAATGTGCACTTGGAACTGTCAAAGCAAATATGTCAAACATCGTCGACGTTTGTCCTTCGTCCTCTCGAGTTGCAGCAAACTTTTCTATTTGCTTTGCTTTCCAGCGTTGTTTGCGCTTATATTGAATGTATGTATGTGTCTTTTCATATATGTGTGTGTGCGTGAGTGTGTGCAAGTTTGTGTACGCGTATGTGTCTCCTGGCGCGACTCCTGCTCCTGATGTGTGCATTTGTTTGTTAGCAAACATGTAAGTTGCCTTTGGCCAGCGACGAGTACAGCGCCAGACCCCAGGAGGTCTGCAAAGGGGACGTGGGGGGCCGCTAGAGCCAAGACCAGATATGAGAATAGGGGGATATTGGGAATAAGGCGGAACGACAGGCAGGCAGGCAGCAGCTTACTTCAATCATCTGGCACTTGGCTTGCCCCGAAATCGAAATTTCTCTCGCTTCTTTTTTACAATATTTTTTTTTATACAATGCAAGGAAATTCCATTCACGAACATTTCTTGCTGCCGACTTCTTCTGCTCTGCATTGTGCCCATTTCGGTTTCTTTGCTTTCTTATGCTTTTTCTCTGTATTTTGGCAAATACTTCATACTTTGGGCCATGCCTCATCTGTCCGATTTTCCCCCTTCCCCAAGCAATACCAGTCCTTTTCTCTGCCCATTGCTGTATTTGATTTCGCAAAGTGCGCGTTGGAAATTTGATTTTGCTGTTGCAGTTGCTGCTACTGCTGCTACTGCTGCTACTGCTGATGTTGCCACCAATACATGCCCCGTCAACTCGAAACTCAATAGCAATCACAGACACTCGTCTCAGACATCCGTACACACAGAGCACAACACTCTATACGTCATGCATTGTCACATGTGTGTGTGTGTATATGGAGACTGAAGCACATGAAACTGCGACAGGATGCAGGCAAATGGCAACTGGTAAATGTCGAGCCTTTCTCTTCTCCCAACTATTGACTACTTAAGTGTTCCTCCTAATTGTCAGATTTCAACTCCATCCATCACATACAAAATACAATTCAATAAATTCAATTTGAGCATTTCGCATTCATTTTCATCATCATCAAATATTAAATCTAATTTGGCAGCAAGTTTAATGTATTTGTCTTGTTGTAAAAGCATGTAGTTATAGAAGAAAACAGAGTTCCTAATTGATATACTATTAAGTTGCAAGTTATCTGTACCTATATCACACATATATAATCATCACTCCCATGCAGAACTGTGAAGAAATTGCATATAAACTATGAGTACCCATAATGAAGACTTAAACCTGTATAAGCATAGAAACGCCGTTTTTCCCTATTCAACTTCCTCTAATTAAGTAGAACAATCAGTAAGCCAATAATTTCAGCTCCAACGGGAAGTGCATACTTTGAGGTAACAAATGAAAATGTGCTTACGGACAACTAAGTAACAAATGAAGCATCCATCATTTTAAGAGCCACCCAATCAATTATACATGAGCTTTGTTTCCTCATCTCGTTCTTTCTCTTATACACAATTAAGACCATTGAAATAACTGGCACCATAGCCTGACCCTTAACGTCAATTAGGAACTCTCGAATTTACTACACAATATACCTGAGAGTCAAGTATATCAGCATAAATCTCTAGCAAACTTATGCCCTGTTGAACCCTAATATGAGCAGAGTAGGTCTAAAAGCCAAATGTCTGTCGGTAAGCGGCCACAAGCACCGAGCTTCAAGTCAACAAGGCTATGAGCTTCCAGTAGCGAACTGCATTATTAAGCCGTAGGCTAAAAAGCGAAGCAAAAACTCCTTAATAATTTTGCCTAATCGTTTTTGCATGTGCAGCAGCAGCGGGAGCAGTAACAACATCGACACCGAGAGCATAACAAAAAACAATCGGGATGAAGTTGAGCATTAGAGCATTGTTCTCTCTTCTTTCAAAAAAGTTTTATTTGGAAAAAACCTTAAAAAATACACTATAACTTATTTAAGGCTTAACAAAAATTGACTTTAAAAAACAGTTTTTCAGTCATTGACTGATAGAAGTCCTCAATACCTTAATACCATAATTATAAATAAATTAATTGAATTATTAAAAAAAACAAGCGAAAACTATTTTGAATAAGGTTTGGCTCAGTAAAAACATCAATATACATAAATCTTAGCCAAGTTGCCTTAACTCGTTTTACATTGCATCCGATAGTTGATATACCTCGGGCAAGGAATAGTATTTTAGTACTATAGAAATCCGAGCGCCTTTTCTCCCTCGGCAGCAAATCATCATTAATATTCCAAAAGTTGTGGGCGAAGCTTTCAGCGCAAAGTTTTGCCAAAGCGTAAAAATTTTTACCCTGTTTAACTTGGCGTAAATTGTGGGCTATAATAAAAGCTTGGAGTGCCGGCTCTGACTCTGGCGATGAATGTGGGAGGTGGAAGGCGGTGGGCGGAAGTGTGGCTGTTGTACAAGGTTAAAGTCCATCTTCAATTAATAATGAAGGTGTTAAATTGTCGAAATCTGTGCGGTGGCGCCACCTAGCGACCTACATTACGAGCCGCGCGCCCACAAACTATACATGGAGAAGAAGAAGAAGGAAGGTAGAAGGAAGCGGCTGCAACAGCAACAAATACAACAGAAATAGCTGGAGCAACAGAGAAGCAACAAAAACATCGCCGGATAATTAATGAAAATGCTTTGAAATAATTATGCATAATTTTTAGTGTATACATTGAGCAGTTTATGGCTGAATTATTACAACAGCTGCTGACGAAAGTAATTAGCATATGACCGAAGGGGCATATTGTTGGGTGGAGCAAGGAAATTGTTGCCGTTGTGCCGTAGGTAATGGGGAAGGGGTATGCGGGGCATAAGAATTGACTGTAATGATGGCCACAACTTTTTGGCAGCATTTATGGCTTGAAAATGCATTTGAAAATGCCAAACTCATGTGGTTTGACAACTCGATTTCAAAGTAAACAAATGAGCGACACACACTTAAACACATACAAACACACACACACAGACACATATACGCACACTCATCTACAAGTTGCATTGCACAACATGTTTTCCATTTCGAGTGTAAACAAAATTCTAATACGTAGAACATATTGCTGGAAAATTGCTTTCCTTTTGGCAGAGCAACAGAGCCAACATCTAACAGCATTGCCAACTGGGGAACAAGGAACAGAAGCAACACGAAGCAACAAGGAGCAAAACCGAAAAGCATTGTTAACAACAACAGCTATCCAAGTAAGAGCCTGGCAGAGAAGACCAAGACAAGGGGCGGGTGCGGGTGCGGGTGCGAGTCTGGTAAACCGAACGAAGAACGTCAAACTTTTGATGTTGCAATTTGTAATTCAAGCAGAAAACGAAGCGAGCAAATTTTTTTTCCTATTTTTTCCTTTTTTCTTTTTTTGCTGGCTCTGCTCTGACGAATATGTGAATGGCGAAATGTGTAAGTGTATATGAGCAGGAGACGGAGTGCTTGTGTATGTGTGTGTGTGCGTGTGTATATGAATTTTATTTCAAAACATTACAATGTAAGCCGAAGGTAAAAATACTCTACAAAAGTGAGTCAAATAAATTTACATTACTCTTTATTAATACGTTTTGGGACTTTTGCCAAATCGTAAGCAATAATAATACATGTAAATATATTGGGACAAAATTCTTCACTATAATTAACATTAATAATAGGATCTTTGAAGTCTCACAAAGAAGAGTATTTGTTGGAACTTTTAAGAATTATTTCTTTCACATTTTGGCCCGTAGAGTTTTTTTTTTTTGCCATAGGCTCCCTTTCTTTCGATTTTCTTCGTCTTCGGCACATTGTGTGGTACACAAACCGTAAACCGAAAACTTTAGCGCATGAAATATTGTTAAGCGTGGCGTCTCCCATACCCCCACTCCCTAGAGCCACAAATAAAAAGAGAAAGAGGGAGAGAGTGAATAGAGCCGACACAGCTGGTAGTCCGCCGGGGCATTTAAAATGTTGAGGAACTTTTCGATTTGGGCCCGTAATCCCGGTCACTTGTTTAGCAGCCAAGCATCAATTTAATGCAAGTAAGTACCAAGTACTTCTATTCATATTTTTTGGGATTATCCTTGTTTAATTTTTTGTTTGTGTTGCCTGGCCGCCTAAAGAACGCGCCCCTATCATTAGCGTTCCGTCATTAATTGCTTAAAGATTAAGACTGTTGCCTTTTGGAATTTTCTCCCTATTATTCTTTTCCGTTCTGTTATTTTTTGCGCAAACTCAATTGTTATTTACTTAGGAGACAGGGAATGATTGCCAACTCATAAGTAGGGAAAGGGATCGGGCCGATCAACGACTGGTTCATGGTTCGGCAACTCAATAAGAAATTTTAAATTGCGTTTAAGAGCAGCTGTCGACGACATCGTTTTACCCTTTTCCGATTTGCCGTAGGACAAAAGAGTCTAAATTTTATATTTATTGGCAATTTAAGTGCGATATAAATAATTTGGTATTCAGGTAGCGGTCTAAGAGGCCTGACTTTGATCGAGCATGTGAAAGATCCCTTGCATAGATCCTGAATTCACAGATAATGCATTATCAATTTGTCAGGGTTGAATTGGCTTGCTTGATTTAAATGCTTTGGGCTGTATTTAAATGAAAAGAAACTATTGTTTACGGCGTGGTCCAAAACGATAGGGTTTAATTGATTATGCACTACTTTTTTACTACAATCTAAAATTTGGGGTGGATCTGATGTTTAGCTCGTTTAGAAAAATGGCGAATTACATTAAAGTGGTTCGTGCCTAGAGGCCATTATTTTGACTTGGATGTTAATAAAAAATGTTATAAAATAAAATTAAAAATTAAATTTTTTGTTATTAATCCCACTTAAATGTTTATCCTTACTGCACGTACTCAACGTCTTCAGTTATTTACTCAACTCATTAGCTCCTGCATAAATTTTCTGCTTTGACATAATTAATATGCTACTTTTAATCAAAGGATGATGTGGTTAAACTGCTAAGCATGATTTGTAAGCTTTTAACTAGAAAATGCGACGTAAATTAAAAGCAAAAATTGTGTAATTAATTCAATTATCTAATTTTCTTTGTACTCCGTACATGCCTCAAAAACCGAATCTCTAAATCACTCTATCCTCTTCCCGCATTCAACGTAAATAAAAACCAAGCTACCCAAGCTGAGAACAACAACAACAATAACAACAGGAGCCAAAATATCCACCGCAGTCAACAACAAAAAACCTTGTTAGTAATTGCGGTAAATGTGATTAGAAACTTTCTTCTTGCAACATTCTCCTACTCTCGTTCTTCTCCTTAGCAATGCTTTCCCCTATTTGATTTTTATCACCAAAAAACCAAAAACTTTTAACCTAGACACCAGCAACACTCCCACTCATACACACACACACCTACACTCGCACACACTTACATACGCACACCCGCACACCCGTAAATAGTTGGCCTTTTACGTGCGTTAATGATGTTTTCTCAATCAAAAAGTTAAATCTTTCAGAGCGTAAGAACAAATTTCGCTAGCTGCCGAGGCACGCAAAAATGTGTTGCTACAAGTGTATGAACATAGGGGGTATAGGGAAACAGGGGGAATAGCAGGGGGTTCCGTTTGGATAAGGCCTGCGTGTTAAGCGTTTTAGGAACTGTCGCTTTTACCAAAAGCTAGCTGTGTGGTTCAGTTCAAGTTGTGGCTGCCAGCGAATCGAACAAGAAAAGCTAATTACAAGTAGCTAAAAGTTGTGCGTGTTTTTCGCTTGAATGGTGGACAACCAAGTAAATGAGGGAAGGGAGGGTGTCGTCTGATTTAGCGCTGTTTGTATGAGGGGTGTATGCTGTGGCAAAAACACCTGTTCCAAACTGTTTTGAAACTTTGATTGGTTTTTATATGATTTTTTTTTCTCTTTTGGTAACTTTGTCGAAGTCTTGCCAAATGTGTCAATAATAGACCTAAAATTTGCCTAAAGTTTTTTTTTAAATTTGTTCTATTTATACGATTTAACATGTTAAAAATGAAAATACATTATAAAACAAGTAAGAAGGCTATAGTCGAGTAAGGTCGTCTAGAAGATACCCTTAACCCTTAACCATACAGACGGACAGACGGTCGGGCTGTCACATAAGACATACACATATGTACGTGTACCACTGCATTAAGGGGCGTTTTGCCATTTATCGGGCATTTATTAATAATTACAATTTAAAATTACATTTATAAACATTCTTATGATACTTTCATGTTATTATAACAAAACAGCATCATTTGACTTAGTTAGGTATTTCAATGTATGCCACATTTAAACAGTTCTGCTCTTTATACCCTTAACCCATGAAATGGGTAAAAAAAGGGTATAATGTTTTTGTGCAAATATATGTAACAGGCAGAAGGAGGCTTCTCCGACCCCATAAAGTATATATATTCTTGATCAGCATCAACAGCCGAGTCGATTTACCCATGTCCGTCTGTCTGTCTGTCTGTCTGTATCTCCAGATTTCGGATATGAGCTCTCCTAATCCGTAGGCATGACAAGTTTGCTTCAAATTTTCGATAACTTATCTGGTTTACGATATACATATGTAATCGATAACAAAAAATCTTGAATTTCAAAAAACTGAAAATGAGGATTGAAACTATAAGCAAAATAATGAACTTCTTTAAAAATTTCATTAAAATCGGTTGAAAAACACCGGAGTGAAAAACACTTTTTAAATACATCAGCAAATTCCAACTAACCAACAAAATATTAAACAAATTATGCAGAAAAAATCCATATTATTCAAGTCCATAACCAATTTGACTAAATCGACTCGGCTAATGATGCTCATCAAGCATATATATACATAATGGGGTCAGAGAAGCTTCCTTCTGCCTGTTTCATACTTTTGGACAAAACCATAAGACCCGTTTTTACCCATTTCATGGGTTAAGGGTATAAAAAAAGCTAAAAGA